>OY725354.1:18713419-21215919 GCA_963243735.1 Neocrepidodera transversa | reverse complement strand
AACCCCTGATGATGCTAACAAAGTTAGTGAAACGTACTTAGAGTGTTATAAAAGTGTAGTTTAGGTTAATGGTGAAGATATTCTTCAATGTTATTCTTGATAAAAATTAGAAAATAAGCTGGGCTGAAATTCTTTAAAAACTTTCTTACTTCTAGAGATTCTTCATCTTGAATGTTTCGAACTTGGTCTTTATTTATTCATTCAGCCTTGACTAAAATCACCTTTTTACCTATCCCGAAGTAGAGTTTTTTTTATCTCCAAATTCGGAACTCTTGGCCGTCGTTTTTGGTCTATTATGAAATAGTCAATATGCTGTTTCCTTGAAAAAGACTTAAACTGGTATTATGATATTTATTTCTATCTTCCTCTAATAGTGTTAGGGGATTAAAAATTTCTAGTAGCCATAAGGTAAATCTCAAAATTCTGCTTAAATTTTTTAAAATTTTCTGCAATTTTTCATCTTTGGTGAGACGCATCCATGATTCTTATGTTTTATAGTTTTCTTTTAGACTTAACAGATAAATGTTGTGTTTTAGATTGAACAAGAAGGAGTAAGTTGTTACTGCAGTGCTTCTCATACAGACAATCTTTCAACCGATGAACACGAAAGTCTGAGAGAAGCACATAATCCACCTGTGATAAGAGGTATCCAACAAAGTGATAGCGGTACAGATTTGACTGAACAATTAATTCACGATATCGATTCAGATTGGAACAAATTTTGGTCTATGAATGGAGAAAAACTCATATGGGAATCATGGATAGAAAAGTATAGTCAGTATATAAATCCAGATTACATACCTTACGTCCAAAAGAAGGTTGTAGAAGATTATAATCTTCTGGGTATGAATAATTTTTGTTTTAAAATCTTAAAATACTATAATTTAATTGTCCTTTAATTTTTTAAAATATTATTTTATGTTTAGAAAAATATATCGAGGACGATTCATCTGTAATTTGCAACCCCAAAAAATTTACATTTAGTGAAAAAGAAATTCACAGCTTTAGTACTGATCTACAGCAGGCTTGTATAAAGCAACTAGAAAAATCGCAAGAACCTTCCAAAAAAGAAAAAATCCAACTTCTCCGTACTTTTTCTGGAAGTGACGAAAAAATATCTGCAGAAATTTCAGAAGGCTGGAACCCTCTTTCTCCCTTTAGCCCAGACGAAGGAACTGAAGCAGAACGATTATTAACTTCCAGGTATTTTATATTAAGTTTCAAGATTTGAAATTTTACTCTACATTTATTTAATTTTTTAGGTGTTGTTCTAGAACAAGTAGTTCTTTAAAAACCATCGATTCAATTACTAACGTGACCCGCATGACGGTTTCTTCGCTGGATTTCAGTAACAGCACTCCTAGTTCGGAAAGTTTTTCTTCCGTTAGTTCAGTTAACAGTTCGGTGAGTTCGGAAGAATCCGAAGAAGATTGTCAACATCAGTGGAACGTGCTGTGGAAGAAACATTACGAAGATCAATACTTAGAGCAATATAATAAGTTTATTCAGTCTGTGATTGGAATCATTCCCTCAGGTATTAAATTTGATATAATTAAATTAGGTTTCTATATTTAATTCAATTTTAGATTATAATAAAACTAGTGAAATGAGTAATAGCGAGCGAACTTTAGAAAATAAAAACAATGCAAATGACTCGAAGTCTTTGGATACTGATGAGCCGAACATATCTCACTATGATTCCTCTAGTGGGGAAAGTGAAGAGGAAAACACCATTTACAAGGAGATGATTGCTATGGGACTTCCTGTTGCTTTTGGTAGTAGAAATAATATGGTGACCATTGATACTTCAGATAATTTTAACAAAATGCAAGTATCCAAAATACAAAACTATTTTTCCTGTATGTGTTGTTTGCTTTTTTATTTTTAACCCTTTAACTGCGGGCAAAATTTTGCAGCGCTGAACGCTCTAAGAACAAAAGTATTGAAAAATACGTTAAAACATTTTGGCATGAGTGGAATTTTGAATTAATTTGAATAAAATATCAATAATCTTGATTGTAATAATTTTCAAAAATTTATAAACAAAACGTAGTTTCAAGAAATTTATGAATTTCGAAAATAAATCAAAAAATTCCAAAATTTCTAAAAAATAAAATAAATAAAAATGACCAGAGATTAAAAATTTTTGGTAATTTCAAAAATGTATCAAAATTTTTAAAAATATATCAAAAATTCCGAAAAATTTGAAATTTTTCAATTTGTCAAAATATTCAAAAATTTCTAAAATATATCGGAAATTTAAAAAAACTTCAAATTATTCGATTAGTTGAAAATATTAAAAAAAATTTCAAGAATTTTAACAGTTTCAAAAATCATTAAAAAATTATTCGAAACTATCAAAAATTAATCAAAAAGTTGAAATTTCGCAATTTTTTCGAAAAATTCAAAAAGTGAAAGTGTCGAAATATTAAAAAAATTCCAAAATCAAAATTATTCGATTAATTGGAAATATTTCAAAAATGTCAAAAGTTTCAAATAATAAACATTAAGAATTTTTTCGAAAATTTAAAAAAAAACGAAAATTTGTAAAAATGTGTAAAATATGTAAAAACTTGCAAGGAAATAATAAAATATACAAAATTGTTTATTTACGATGCCCACATCATAGCATCGTTTTTACGAATCATTTAGATACAACAGCCGCAGTTAAAGGGTTAAACTCAAAATATCTTCATTGAAATCTAAATTTTGTTTGCCGTACAAATCAGGCCTATTAACTTTTAATTCTAGAATCAGATGATCTAAGTATGACCCTTATGCTATTTGAATCTATTCTACAATTAATAAATAATGTTATTTAGTTATATAAAAGTATTTGTTTCAGTTCGAATACAAAGCCTGACTTCAATTCTGGTAGAAATAAGATCAAAGCTGCTTTCAACTTAATAGGATTGGAATTTCAAGAACCGCCCAAAGAATTGCTTTCTGGAGACGTTAATTATAAAATGAAGCACATAAGACAACAAAACAGGCACTTGAAAATACGACATGAAGTTAAAAAACCCAAGCATTTTATTTTCGACGATGATGGAAATATGTTCGAGAAGGAAGAAAATGAAGAGGTATTTTATGTTTTACACAAATACTATTTTTGAAATAAAATGCGACACTTCGAAACTCAGTGGCGTAAATTACATAATTAATACTTAGGATAACAACATTAACCAAGGGCGTCGATAACTTTTTTATTGAGGGAGGGTTAACTGAAAAGTAAATATTTCGAATAAAAAATGTAATATAAATAAATAAAAAACCTTATAAAAATAACTGGAACATAAAACTTTTTAAAAATAAAAAAATATGTAATCATCACGAAAACAAAAGTTATATCAGAACACAGTTAAAGATATTTACATTTACAGAATAATAACATAAAAAAACATTCTTTCATTCTTCATTTAAGCATGTATAGTTTATATCATTAAATCTAAATGTCTTTTTTTCATATTTTCAAATCTGTCCAACACGGAATCTACATTCATTTCAATATTCCTGTGTATGTTTAACAATGCTAGACCGACCAGTCTCTCCTGGCTCATTGTAGACCTAAACCAAGTCTTCAATCGTTTTAGTGTAGAAAAACTTCTTTCTGAACTTGCCACACTAACAGGCATGACCGATACTAAATAGAGAGCTAAATATACATTTGGATAAATAGATTTTCCAAGAGGATATTGCTGTATCAGACAGATTTTCAGTCTCATCGTTACACTTTTTCCACCATAGTTCAAGCTCTGTATCAAGAAAATTAAAAATAAGATTACTGTTATAATTTGTGAATTTTGATATAAATTCTTAAAAATTTTGCTTGAAGCAGGTGTCAAAATGTAGATCTGCCAGTACATTATCCAACAGAGGAATAATAGTAGATTCTGTAACAAGGTTAGAATGAAAAATTCGAAACGAGTGGAAAATTCCGAACGCGAGCGAATGCGAGTGTGAGGAACCACGAGTGTCGAATTTTTTCATTCTGACCGAGTAACAGACTATATTTTCTCCACGATCAAAAAGTATAAATCAAAATTAAATTAAATCTGAACACAAGTTATTTGTTGACATATTTGTATTACATTGTATTAATATTTATAGTGCTGTGGTACACTTACCGAAATTAAAATCTGGTGCATTGGTGTTTTTTCATAATATACAATTTCAGATATTATTAAATTCTATATCTACTTCACTTGATTTTTCACTCATTATTTTGTTTAAATTAAAACTTGTTTGAAAATAATTATTACCGTCACCATTTTATATCTGACACTGACACTTTTGAAGTCCATGGCAATCGATATTGTTTAATTCGATTACAGAAAATCCATTCTTTACCTTGATAAAGAATGAAAATACATGCAAAATGCATAAGAGGCAAGTATTATAGAATAAATATTCAGACTCTAGAGTGTGAATGTTTACATTCTATTATTAAAAATGATTTCAGAATTCATACATTCAGTAATGGTCGTGGAGAAAAATATTTCTGAAATAATATTCAACTAAGTCAGCTGAAGTGTACTTGATTTATTTGTCTTTTAACAGTTCGAGGTTTTTTGATTTAATAAATAAATTATGTCGTTCACCAAAGTTTGTGCTTTGTCTTTGTCGATAGATTTATTTTGTAAAATCTTACTTAAGTTACAAGTTAGGCTTAAGAAGTAAGACAAACAGAAAAAAGATAATATAAATTTTTTAGTAGTAAGAGAAACTAGTAAAAGCACCTTTGAAAAACTCTCTTTGTCTTTCCACAGCTAAATAAATTGCAAACTTTCAGCGATTTTTTCAAAACATACTTTGAATCTTAGTATTGCATCACACGGCACTCTGTCCAGCGGGTTTCGCACAGGCTAAGCAATTCATTATTATTCTCCATTTCCAGAACTTTACCTCTTTTAGGAGACCTTTTAAAAAATTTATCGTATCTCTTATTACTCTACAGAATTTCTGATATCTTGAACATCACTTGTTTTGGAAATCCGACAAATTCAGGCAATGATTATAAAGGGCAAGGAACTACGTTTTTTAGCGATTTCTCTAATTCTGATATAGCTCCTTTTTGCTCTGATAATATGACTCTGCAGGTATGAGTACTAATACCCACATAATTGTTATAGGACAAACCCAATGGGCTTCAGTCATGAACTGAGATAAAATTCAGGGCTATAATATTCGATAAAATAAACACTTTGGTGAAAAAACTACTTTGTTTAAGTCGCAAATAAAGCAGAAAAAAATATTGAAATTTGAAAAAGTGTGGTCAAAATGGTAAGTGACGTAACACCAATTAGATTGTTTAATCTGCTGCTATGTTGTAGGATTATCAGTCCATTACTAATGTACTCTATTAACACGAGATTATATTGTTATCTTTTTCTATCAAATTAGAAAATATTTGAACATGTTTATCGTTTTTCCACAACAGAACTAACAATAACATTGACAGACGTGACAGTCTAGTAACCAGTGTTGCCAGGTAGGAAAAATTTTCAGTACCACAAAATCTATGAAAATGTACTAAATTTTGCCTCAGTGTACCACTTTTTAATATTCTGTCGTGAAGTAACAGGGAGGCCTTTTAGATGTCGAATGGTGACTGATAAATACTGCGCGCGGTCTTTGTGGTTACTTTATTCCTGTCTGAGAGACATGGGATAACGATCGTCAATCGTTTTTTCATTAAATTTTCAAAAATCAACCACTATTCTATATTTTCTTTTTCCGAAAAAAATCGGGACGCTTCGCTTCGGCAAATACGTTCGAGCTCCAGCTGCTGGTACTTGGACTTATGATTTCTTGGTAAAACATAGATTTAATTTGAGGTGCAGAAGAATGATTGGTTGCTTAGTGTGCGCCGAATAGAAGCAAAATTCAAATAAGAGAGACAGAGAAATTTCTTTTCATTCAGTTTCAAGATCAACTGCTAGAGGCACACGTGACGCGTGATTTACTTCGTGGACACTATATACGCATCATATTGGACACCATAGAGAATCTAACAGAATAGTGACAGTTCTAGTACAAATTTTTGGGATCATGCTTCTCTCTCCTTTCATAGTCATCTGCGATGGACATTTCTTGTGTGAAAAAAATCAATAAGTTAATATTTTTCATTGTACCTAGAAACAAATTTGGGTATCACATTTATCAAAGGAGTACCACCGTACTTTTTGACGATCAAGAGTACCTCATGTGGTACTATAGTACCACTCTGGCAACACTGCTAGTAACGTAACCTAACTTATTTTGAATTTTAACACAGAATGTCACACAAATAAGACTTGGATGTTTACAAAACAAAAAGAGGAGTCAATTGAACGTAAATTGAATGACTCGACTTGGCATTCTGTGATTGGATATTGTGGAGGGCGGGCTCTTAATATATTTTAAAATTAAAACTTCATTATTTTAAAATATGCTTATTATTAGCAGTAACGGGAATAATTATTAGTAAATATGCTCTTCATCAGTTAATGAGTTTTATATACCATTATGCTAAAATTCCGACCTGTGAATGTAGCCCATTTGTTAATATAAGGCAATACCGTGTATCCTAATATTTTACCGGTAAGAACCGGTTGCTTCGTAAAATCGTTATAATTTTCTACGTGACAATCTAGAAATCCTCTTCGGAAATTTACTAATGTTGAAGAACCCTTGTCTGGTATAATCAATATCTTCTTGTGTTTCGGGGAACTGAATGTAGGTATGACTGAGTCTTGCAATAGTCCGGGTAACCTGTCTTACAACTCGGCTTGCTATAGATTTATCAATCCCATTGAAGTCCGCTGTAACCTGAAGTATAGAACCCGTGGACAGGTACCGTAATGTCACAAAAACTTTCATATCAGGTGTGAGCGCATGGTTTCTAAAATATGTTTCATTTATAATAGAATTGCTAATGGTATTTTCAGTTTCAAACACTTACTTATCGACCTTGAATGTAATTTCTTCCGAGATCTGATCAATTAGAAATCTTACAGTTCGTTTTCTAATCGAAATCTACATTTAAATTCAATATCAGACCATATTTCAAAGTGACTGGGTCTGTTTCTGAAGGTTTGTGGTCTTCTAGGATGCAAAAAACCATTCAATATTTGTAAAAAATCTTCATTGTCGGGTAATTCTTCAATTAATGCGTTCATTTCGAATAATGAATGAAAGAACAATTTAAAGTTTTGGGGTTAACTACTCAACGTCAAATTTCGAAACCTTGAACCGTCTTTAAACGCTAGTTATGGACCGTTCAAGTAAACTTCGCTTTAAACCACAGATCAGTGGTGATCGACCTACATACAACACAAATTTTGTAGTTGAACTCGGTTCAACGCAGAACCACAGTTGAACTGTGCATTTACAACCGGGCCTTTTAGTTGTTTATCAAAATATCGTATAACTAGACATTTGAGAAGTATTACTTATGTTTGTAGTATCGTCAAACATAACGCTATAATACTTTAATGCTTTAATCTTCTCGACTATCTTAGATAATGTTTCGTTACCACAATACTTAATAAGCTCATTTTGAACCGAAGCACTAATGTACTTATCACGAGAAGTAGCAGACTCAAAGGGATTTTTAAGTATATAATCTCTGCAGGTTTCTATTCGATACCGCAAAAATTCTCTGAGATTTCCCTCATTGACATCAGATGGATCAGTTAAATTAGATTTGGTTGCATTTGGTTGTATAGCTTTAACTTTTTGTCTATTGTCATTTATCTGCTCCGAACGCTTTGAATCTAACATATTTATAATTTCCATATTACGATTTTATTGTGAAATTAATAGAAGAAAGCATAGTATCTTTATGATACGTCGAATTATTATGTACTGTTAGATCTCCATCTTTACCAGAAAGTTTCGGATATTTTTGAACCGGGCTTATTACAATTTTTTTAAGCAGTGTGGCCTTATGAGTACCTCTCCAGATTTTGCTAATAAAACGCATGATTTACAGAAAACACCATAAAAATAACATTAAAAATAACATTTAATGTCCTTATTATTTTTACGGTGAATTTAGTAGGGAAATTTAAATTCCCTTCCAGGAACGAAAGCATTTTTTATTATGTTGTGTTTGTCAAAATCCGTAATATTACCCCTATTCACATAACTTGCTATATCAATTTCACCTAATACAGTACCAGCAGCATATAGGCCGCGGTCGGGACAAAAATAATGGAATGTGCGATTTTGGCAAGAACACTCAATTCACCTTTATTAAAAAGACATCCTGAAAAATTTAAGATAGCATTCGTCTATTACGAAATTGACTTTAAATATAATAATTTAAATTATCAGTAAAATGTATTGTTGATCTCTTGATAATTTTATTCAATAAAATGCATCCTAGTATCTCGAATAAATTTTACCTTGCTATTATTGATAAAATGCATTATTATAATTTAAATTATCAATAAAATGCATTGTTGATGTATTTTTTATAAGTTGAATTATGGATAAAATACATTATTAATCTCTCGAGCAAATTTCGTAAGTATTATTATCAGTAAAATATATTTAAGTAATTTTTTTTTTATTAGTGAAAAGATTTTTTTAATTGATTTAAAATATCGTAAAAAGCTCAATAACCTACTGACAGTGTATTAAAAATGGTCTTTTTCATAAGAAAACTCCAAAAGCTGGCCAAAAAATAACCGACGTCACAAAAACAAGTAAATAGTAATCAAAAATTGTCAATATATTCTAAAAAATGTTAAACAGTGCAAAAAAAGTAGAAAAATTCCCACAATTCTCAAAAAAAAATTCAAAAACTGTTTAAAAAGAACCAAAATATAAGTCAAAAAGTGTCGAAAAAATCATTCAAAACTGACTTTGGATACTAAAATCTATCAATAGATCCTAAAAATTGTCAAAGAATTTTTAAAATTATCGGAAAATAGTCAAAAACTGTCCTAAACATTGTCAAATTAATTATGAAAATTGTTAAAAACTATAAAAACTGTCAAATAATGTTAAAAAATTGTTGAAAAATAATACAGAAACCATTTAAAAAAATCAAAACTGTGTTGAAAGCCCAATTGAAAATTACTAAAAACTACTTAAAAATCACAAAAATATCAAATTGTCGAAAAATAATCCAAAACTGACTATGCATACTAAAATCTATCAAAATTTCTAAAAATTGTCAAAAAATTATTAAAACTGTCGAAAAATAGTTAAAAACTGTCAACACTTCTTCAAAATTGTCATTCAATTATGAAAATTATTAAAAACTCATATATTTAAAAAATTGTTGGAAAATAACGCACAAACTGTTTAAAAACTCAAAACCTGTGCTGAAAGCCCAAAATTGATCGAAAATTTATCAAAAACTGTTTAAAAATCACCAAAATAATCTATGGATACTAAAATCTATCAATATAGATCCTAAAAATTGTCAAAGAACTGTTAAAATTGACGAAAAACAGTCAAACTGTCAATAGATCCTCAAAATTGTCATTCTATGAAGATTATTTAAAACTGTTTAAGAAAACTCAAAAATTGTTGAAAGCCCAAAACTGATCTAAAAATTACCAAAAACCGTTTAAAACTTATCAAAATAATCCAAAACTGAACATGGATACAAAAATCTGTTAATAGATCCTAAAAATTGTCAAAGAATCTTTAAAATTGTCGAAAAATAGTCAAAAATTGTCAATAGATCCTAAAAATTGTCAATCAATTATAAAAATTGTTAAAAACTATCAAAAATGTCAAATAATGTTAAAAAATTGTATGAAAATAATACAAAAACTGTTTAAATAATTCAAAAACTGCGTCGAAAGAACATAAATTAACAAAAATGTTTAAAAATCACCAAAATATCAAACTGTCGAAAAATAATTCAAAACTGACCATTGATACTATAATTTGTCAATAGATTCTAAAAATTGTGAAACAACTGAAAAACTGTTAAATAATGTTAAAAAATTATTGACAAATAATGTACAAACTATTTAAAACAATAAAAACTGTGTTGAAAGTACAAAAGTGATCGAAAAATTACCCAAAACTGTATATAGATCCCCTAAAATACCAGAATTGTAAAAAAAAATGTTAAAAAATCATTAAATAAATACAACAAGTAAGAAATTCCAAAGATTGTTTAAAAATAATCGAGAAATGTCGATAGATCTTTAAAACTGTTAAAAACAAACTGATGAAGAAACTTTTTAGAAAATCACAGACTATAAAATTCTATAACAATTGAAAAATAACCAAAAACTCTATACATATAAATCTAAAACTTGTGCGAAAAACTGTAGAAAAATTCCAACAATTCCAAAAAACTGTATGAATTCTAAAAACTATTTATAAATTAAATAACTAAATAAACTTTTGAAGAATGTTAAAAATTAGTAAAAATAACGACAAGAAAAAACATAAAAATTGTTTATAAATTCTAAAAACAAAAAAAATCAACGAATAATAAAACCCCAAGTCATGTTTTATTATTCGTTGAATAATCTTACCACATTTGAGTATGGATAATTTGCTGTTTTTGAAACAAAAAAAATATCTACAAAAACTGTTTAAATATTGCGAAAACATTTAAACAACTTGGGAAGAATAGCAAAATTTTAGAAAAATATCTAAAAAAAAATTAAAAACTCCAAAAACGCTTGAAAATAATTAAAAACTGTTTATAGACTCTAAAAGCACTGTCAATGAATGTATATACCAAATGTTAAGATATTCTAAATATAATTAAAAACCGTCGATAGATCTAAAAAACTATCAAATCACTCCAAAAACGAAAGGAAACTCCTAAAAACTATCCATATATACCATAAAAACTATTAAAAAAACTGGTAAAGATTGTCAAAAATAACTACAAAATAAAACCTTTTAAAAATTCCAAACACAATGAAAAATGACCGGAAAAATTTGAAAGAATGTTAAAAATTGTTGAATATAATATTTAAAATTATTAATGCAACCTTTTTTTCACTAATGCGAATGTTGTCGTCCGAGCCAAAGGCGAGTGCGACAATCACATGAGTGAAAAAAGGCACTTTATACTCTAGTTGCATACTAAAAAACAATATGTAGGTATTAAGTCAAAAATAAGCAATCTACTTTACGCATTACTGCGTAAAATGATTTACTTTACGTACTAGTATTTCATTTTACGCACTGGTGCGTAAAGTTGAACTTTACACACGACAAAGTATGTGTAAAGTTAGTAGAAAAAACTATTTACTTGAAAGAATTAAGCTCATGAGTCGCTTGTTTTTCTTATTATACTAATAACAATTCCTAAATTAAACTTTCTTATTTAATTATTTGTTTTTTGATGGTGTTTTCCAAAAATAATTATTTTTAGCCAAGCAATCATAACATATTCTCTGAAAGTTCCGATAATGAATTAAGTTCTTGCGAAGAAGAATTAACTGCCGAAGTATCGGTTTCTCCGACAGTTGAGGAAAAGTCTGAAGAGGTTCAAGTAACGAAACGAAAAAGGAGGAAAAGAAAACAACCGTTTCTTCCACCAGAAATCAAAAACAACAACAAATTAATGAAATATTGGCAAAGGAGATTCAGTTTGTTCAGTAAATTCGATATGGGAATAAAATTAGATGAAGGTAATATCTAGTGTTTCCTATTTAAAAATTTCACAATAATAAATGTTTTTAGAGAGCTGGTATTCTGTAACTCCAGAACAAGTAGCTAAACATGCAGCTGAACGGTGTCAAAGTGATCTAATAATAGATGCATTTTGTGGAGCAGGTGGAAATGCAATTCAGTTTGCGTTGAAATGCAAAAAAGGTAATTTTAAAGTTTAATTCATTTATAAAAATGTTAAATATTATTTAAATTCCAGTTATTGCAATCGATATCGATCCCAAGAAAATTGAGCTTGCCCAAAATAACGCTAAAGTATACGGAGTTTCCGATAAGATCGAATTCATTATTGGAGATTTTTTTAAATTATCTGACAAATTGAAAGGTGATGTTGTTTTTCTGAGCCCTCCTTGGGGAGGCCCATTATATTTGACAGAACCGGTTTACGATTTAGAGACAATGTTAGAACCGGTTCCTTTTTCGAAACTTATAGCTACTGCTAGAAAGATTACTCCAAACATAGCTGCCTTTTTACCACGTAATTGTAACACTTTTGTGGTAAGTAATTATTTTTAATAAATAGCTATATTTTATTAAATTTCTTTTCAGTTAGCAAAAGAGGCTGGACATGGCGGTAAAGTGGAAATTGAGCAAAATTTCATTAATAAAAAATTAGTAGCCATTACAGCTTATTATAATGATTTAATTAGGGAAAAATAGCATTTTTTATGTAATGACATACATATTGTGTTTGAATTTATATCTAAAAAGCGTTTCAACTATGAAGTAAAACTAAATCTAAGTGTATCTGTTTATTTTTGTCCATTTTCGTAAATACTAATAGAATTTTTGCTTATTCTGTATCAATTCCTTTTAAATAATTTTACTGTAATTTATGATATTTTATAAAGATATTTTTAATCCGTCACTTGGGTTATTTTAATTTAGACAAAAAAACTAGTTTAGAACAATTTAATTTATAAGATGTATATAGTTTTTATTTGTCTTTCGATTTTTTCATATTTTTATTGTAAGTAACTAACAAGTCAATAAACAAATTACATACCATTTTTTGCGTTTATTTACTACTAAATTTCAAATGACTAAAATCTATTTTTGGAAAGGATAATAATTCAATCCAGTATTATATTTAAATTTTGGTTTATCTAATTTTCTAGCTTGTTTAATAAGATTCTGAACATCTTTACGGTATGGAGGAGGTTGCAATTCTTCATCTAAAGTACATTCGAATGGTTCATGCTCGACTTTCTTGTAGATTCTTCTTCTAATTACATCTATATCTCTACTGTATTCGTCAAGTAACTCGTTAATTTTACTTGGGGGAATATTACATTCATACAAGAAGTAGCTAAAATAATATAAAAAATCGTAATTATTTTTACAATATGTATTTGAGCTCTGGAATAAATAGAACATTTATCTTGAAAGCGTTCAAGTTAAAAGATTGATTAAATAAAAGAAAATTTATTAAAGTGATTTGAACAAAAATGTAAATTTCCAGTAAGTTTCAAATCTTTTTCATTGATAATAAAATTTTGTAGGTAAGTTAATTATATATTTATACCTTGCTTTGTTGTAAACAACACCGTGTATACTTGTTTTATAAGGCATATCTCTTGTACCTAGATTTTCTAATTTCCTTAGTATTCCTCCTTTCTCAAAAATAATATTTGCTGTTCTCTTTAACACCGAAGTTAACTCTGTCTGTAAAAAATGTTTAGTTAATTAATTAATTTTTTACAGAAATATTAATTGGAATACCTTTGGCATGACTCGGAATAAAAATATTATTTCGTACGGATTCATTATTACTTTTTTAACTATTTCCAAAATTTTTGAGCTTATATCTTATTCTTATTAATTTCAGTGGCCTTTATATGATAAGAACAATAAAATATTGTCTAGGTACACCAAAATTAATATTGATTGTAAAATGAACATAGAGGTAGGAAATAGTAGAGAAAGCATGAGTGAGACAGACTTATGGGCATTCAATGTAAAGCCGAAGTTCTCAACATCTCGACTCGAAAAGCACCTTTTGTTTTAATTAGGACTCATAAAAATGCATTAGCGTCGTTGGATCAGGAGCGTAGTAATATTTCGAAATTGAAATATAAAAACCACATTTTAATTTTTGTTCATCATGTTACATCTACCCTACCATATCTCTGGTGATTGACATTATTGACCTGTTGACATCTTTTCAACCATTGACATATGACAGACTTCTCAACATTTTCAGTGAAATATCGGTTTGTAGTGGAGAGAAAAACACATTTTTTTTTCATATTAATCACAGATCAGTTATCCGGTGGTTTGTGATATTAATAGGAAGTAAGCATAAATTATAAGTTTGATTATGTTTTGCCATTAAATGAAAAGATTCTCCTTTCAATTTATCACTGATCTATAGTATAGATCTATGGAGGGTATAGAAGGAGGCACATCTCAACGTTATAAAAAGTGGCCCGATTTTGGAAGCCAGTTGGTGGCGCTGTTGATGACAGTTTTGACACTTCCTTTGTTTTTTTTCAAATAATAATTTTAATTCATTACGTAAACTTTTAAAAGATATGTATTTTATAAAAATTGGGTGGCTCATTAAATAAAAAACGTTATTTGAGACTATGGATCTAATCAATCTACAAACAGTTTTTCAACATACGATCGTCAGCGCCACGTCGATAATTTATGTACCATTAGTTGCGTATTAAATGTTGGCCACATTTTAAACGTGATGTCCATTAGAGATTGCCCTCCTTCTATACGCTCCATGGATCCGCCAGCTAAAAAGATTACAAATGAATCACAACTGTCCTGAAATTATCCGTAACTTGAATAATTATCCCACGTTTGGGAACAATGCTCTTCTAGTGGATACTACATATAAAAAAATAAAATACACACCACGGAGATCAAAGTGCGAACACCATAGTGAAAATACTGTATACAATCATTACACTGTGGTATGCAAGCTCCGGCATTGTTTAGTTAGAAGAATCTAGCTTCAAACCCCGGTTCGAAAAGAATTTTCTTTTACGAAATAAATCGAAACAAATGTATTATTCTGTTAGATACATTTGCGTAAAATTCACGAGTGCGAAGTTTTGCAATCAAAATGTATTGCAGTGTACCTAGTTACGCCTAATGTTTGCTTATATGTTTTAAAGTATATTAAAAGAGAAGAAGAAATTAACCTTCTTCGACTGTCAAAATTTAAAATATTTATTGTTATTGGACCGCCAATTTTACATATCTAATGGCTATTAAAAAATAAATTTACAATGGAAGAAATAAGTAACTTAATAATAAGTAATAAATCATTCCAATATAATATATATTTTTTCAGAACTACTTAGAAGGAAACGAAAAGCCGAAAGCGAAGCTAATCATAAACTTCTAATATGTGTTTGTACCGATCTTTGTGAATTATACATGAAAACTGGTCAATTTCAGCAAGCAATTAATGAATATGAAATACTAGCAAATATATACAAATCCGAGCACAATCAAATTGAGTATGCCAAGACAAACAGAGCTATAGGAGAAGCATATTTGGAATTAAACAATTATAAGAAAGCGTTAGGACACCAAAAGTTATATTTAGGTATTAAAAAAAATCCCAGGATATTATATTTTTTATTCATTGTTTTGTTTTTAGATATTGCTATTGCTGAAAAAAACGAAATTGAAATTCAGAGAGCGTATGCTACTATCGGTCACATTTACTTAACAACTTATTTAACAACTCAATTAAATCCACAAGATAATTTAAATGCAGCTTACAAATATTTCATGAAAAGTATGAAGTTGTCTGAGAGGTATGTAAAGGAATAATTTAAAAGTATTGATTTGGAATTAAGCTATTTTTACATTTTGGAATGTTACTAGACACCGTTTTCCAATTTACAATTTTTGACTGTGTAAAGTGTGACCAAGTAACCAATTATTTATGATTTGACAAATTATAAATTGCTAAGATGACAAATATTGAAAATTGAGATGAAGGCTTTATTGCGCCCAAATATTATACGTCCTCTGAATGGTTTACTAGTTACTAATTGCACTAAAGCATATGGTTCACAGCACCATAAACGTAGTGTACAAATGTATGTTATATTTGTTTTTTAACATACATTTGTCCTCTTAGCCATCAATAGTACTAAAATCATTAAAGTTTACCTAAATTTGTTTTTCTTTTCTAGTTTAAGTGGTATAACCAAGTTAGAAAAAGCTGATATGCAAGCTAGACTGTTTACAAATTTAGGACTTGTTAAGGAAAGTTTAGGAGATTACAATAAAGCTATAGAATTATTTATGATCTCCATTAATTTATGTATAAGTAATGATATTTATGAACAGCTGTATAGGGTTTATATGTCAATAGCTTCACTTTTCGATAAGAAAGGTGATAGTGGTAAAGCTATGCATCATTATAATCTTGCAATTGATACTACAAGTAAGTATATATCAATCATACATCCTAGACAAAGTTACGACAAAAAAATACAACATAACAAATAAAACTCCACATACATTAAATTTTCGGGAAACAAAAATTCTAGCCACTGAAAATAACCAACAGAAGAGATATTTGGAAATCATAAATAAAAAAACGCTATTAATGACTTCCTTATTAAAATTCAAAACAGCATGTGGACTTCGTAATTAAAATTATGCCCTTTCTTTAAATAATATAATTTGTATCTTTTGTAGAAAAACTTAAAGGCAATATAGATTTAATGTGTGCAGCTCTTCTTACAAAGTCAGAGGCATTAATAAAACTCGGTGATTTTCACACAGCAAAAAAACATTTGTATAAAGCTTACAAACTTAATAGTCCCAATATTCAAGAAAGAAAAGTAATTGAACGAAACTTAAGAGCAGGTAATTTATACATCATAAAAACTAATACTATCTTTAAAAATATTTTATTTTCAGTTGTTTCAATGTGTCGTATTGAAGATAAACTTGTAATAGAAACTAATGACAACATGGAATTAAAAAAGCTGTATGAAAAGATGGGAGATTGTGCTTGTGATTTAAAAAACTATTCAAAAGCATTAGAATATTATAAATTAATGTTAACTTATGCTGAAAAAAGTGGAATTAGTGGTAGGGATTTAGCATCATGTTATTACAGTTTGGCGGAAACTTATAAAGATAATAAGATGTATAACGAAGCTGTGGAATTTTACGAAAAGGAATATATGCTGTGCTTAGAATTAAAAGATAATCTTAATACTCTGAGTAATATTGCAGATACAAAAGAAATTGGAGGATATTCTGTTGAAGAAGTAAAAAAAGTTTATAATACAGCTGTAGAAAATTGTAGGAAAAGTAATAACTTAAAAGAAGAAAAACGAATGATTAAAAGGTTCATCAAATTCTTTATTCAATTTATACAAAAAATAATAAAATTGTTTACTTTTTAGGTGTATATCTTATCTTCGTAGAGTTAATAATGAGACTGATATTTACCAGTTAGAGCAGCAATTAAATTCATTACCTGAACCATTATTTGAAGAAGAATCAACATCTGGAAGCGATAGTGATATATCAGGACTAAATGAAGATAAAGAAAATGATATTGATTTAAGTAATATTACAGGTTTGTAAATTTAAAAAAATTATATATACTTACATTAAAATATAATTTATTCTAATAGATATTTCTGATAATTCGGACAGTGAACTAAATCCTGTAAGTGAAGCTCCAATGGAAATAGGAAAAAGAAGATCAAAAACTTTTATAGTAAAGAAAAACGCTAAAGGAGAATCTCAGTTACATGTTGCCTGCATTAATGGAAAAACACCGGTAGTTAAACACCTTTTAGAACAAGGTCATCCTGTTAATCTACGAGATAACACTGGTTGGTTACCAATACATGAAGCTTGCAATCATGGATATTACGAAATTGTTGAGATTCTTTTAGACAAAGGAGCTGCAATCAATGACAGAGGTGGAATCAAATGTGAAGGTATTAATATATTTATTTATTTATTTGCGAGTAATATGGAGCTCGATATTGCGCTCACCAGCAGAGCTGTGATGAGTCCTCTAATAATAGATTCGAATCACGAATACGAATCACGGTGATTCAAATCTATTATTTCAAATAACGAATATGAATCACAGTCATACCATATCTTATATGTATTATTATTTATTTACAAATAGGTACATCCTAATATACAGCAAAGATAATAATATATTAATATAAACACAATTAAAAAAAAAAAAAAGAAAAAACATCTATAATATTTTGTTTGTAAGTACTAAATTAAATCATCCTAATGGTTTAATAAATTCCTTCTAAACAGAATAAGACTGGTAGAAGACTTTACAGTTTTAGGTAGACTGTTATAATTAACATTACAGTTAATGTTTTTTGTATTCAGCGTTTTTGTTTGTTTATTTATATACAAATTATTTCTTATACTGTGACCTCCCACCCCCTGGCCTGTTTATCTCATGAAAAAGGCGAGTACAAAGTAACAAACCGATGGCCATTTCGGTAAGAAACTTCCGTACTCAAATTTAACACAAAATATACCTGATCGTCTAGTATTGTTAAATTAGGACGCACGTTGTGTTTCGTAGTTAATAATAATATCATTATTATTAATAATTGTAATAACCCTAGAAATTCTTTTAAAGGTTGGTGACAAGTGAACATAAATCAAAAACACAAAAACTCAAGAAATTATTTATTCATTAAGAAAATTTACTGAAGAATGATGGCGCCATTTGGCATAAAAGGTATAGGGAAAACCGGACAACCGGAAAACCTAACCACCATCATAATGAATGTTTAATTATAAATTAACCAATTGTGTTGTCAATAAATAAATTGTAAATAGCCATTTTGGAGCTTATAAAACTCCAACCAATGGATACCCACTACTGGGACATTTATGTACAAAAAGTTCTTAATAACTTTAAATACCGTAAATGTCATCAGATGTGCACTGTCTCTCTCTGCATTATTGGTAATTATTGCTCTTTTGGGGTATAAGAAATACCTCTTTTTATTATTATATTGTTTGTATGGACAACCCTATTGAGTTACGGCCAGATCAGTACCAGCGATGTAACCCATATTTCAGACTGAATACTCGTTGAACCATAATGCGATTGACACAGTACGCCTCTGCGTAACATTGACAATATATTTTAGAAAAATATATGATAAAAGTTGTTATTTAGGGATGGTATAAACGTCACCCCCTTGTGAACAAAGAAAGATGGAAATTTTATCAGCTGTTTCCGTGGATACGTAGTTAACCTTTGGCTCAGGGACTATAAGAAGTTGACGAATTAAAATGTGATAATACTTATTCTGATTTATTTTTACGAAGATAAAATAAATCCAACGAAGTGAAGAAATTGTCGTTTACGATGAGAATGTAAAAATGGGTAGACGCCGAAATATTTAGCGTCGGGACGTAGAGCGAAGCGTCGTGGAATGGCGTCCAATATTGTAGCTTCAATTGATGGTGTTCGTAGTTAATTTGTGAAAATATACTGGGCCTTGAAGAAGTAAAACCCAACTGGTTGTCGATAAACTATAGGCGTCGGCGTCGTGACGCCAGATACAAGATTTTCGGTGACGATGTTGGTAGTTTGAAATTTGATTTTTGACTAGCCTTTCCTCCCGCCTTCACCCACGTTTTTATGCCGAGTTTGACTAAACATTCCTCGTCATAATGTTCTCTGGTACCCTGTACTATTTGTTTTCTGTAAATAATATCTAAAGTATCTTGGGAAAAATGCAAACGAAGACGAAATAAAATATAATAAAAAATAACGAGTTTTGACAATCTACACTCAGACAGATCAAGTGGTTTGAGAAAATATCGAATGGCTTAAAAAAATCAACAAAGTCTAAGGGAATCAAAACACATTAAATATAACGGGTTTTGGTTATCTCTCTAAAAATAATAATATGATATACCGGGGGTTGGTTGGTTACAATACTGGTATTATAATGGTGAAACTGATTATTAAAAATTACAAATCCGTCAAAATATGAAGATAGAAGATTAGGTAGCATTTTCTAAATATAAACCATCGCTAGATATGTAAGCCTGCTTTCTATAGATAACCATTCTGAAGTATTTAGCATTACAGATATTGGGAATAATCCTCATTGCGCGATTCTGTAGTTTCTGTAGTGTTCTCATTTTATTTAAATCGGATGTGTACAAAAGAGTATTACAATATTCGAAATGTGGTTGTATAATAGTCTTATATACTGTTATTCGTGACTGCATAGTTAAGTGCTGAGACACAACTTCTTTAAAAAAAAATTTCTGTGTGCTATTCAGTGATAAATGATTGTCTAACATAAACCCTAAATATTTAAATTCAGTAACAAGCTCAATTTTGATATTATCAATTTTTATTTCAATTTAATTTAAATCTAATTCTCTATATTTAAAAGATGTAGTAATAGTGTAGTGCTAGTCAATCGAAATTATGCTTTCTGTGGGGGGTTAAGTGTCACAAGCTAAATTGTTAATGTATTAAAAACTAATATTTTGGAGATTCTAAAACCGAAGGTAATCCAAAATTAGACTGTGCAAAAGAGCACTATTTTCAAAAAACGAGAAATTGGTACCATTGCATAGAGCGTAACGTGTACTACAATATGACCGCAATATCCAAAAAGTCCCTTTACACGTTACGTAAATATATTATTTTAAAAATTTTAAAAAGCATTGGGGCTTACGGTCCAAAAAAACTAAAAATGCTATTTTCTCGGTTTTATCTTGGGAAAAAAATGCGAAAAATGTTGAACTCTTTATGCTTACACTACGATATTAGGTAAACAAGCTCTCAAAACAAAAAAAGTTACTCCTTATAAAAGTTTCTAAAATGTATGTACATCTTGTTAGAATATAAATAGAACATCCTGTATCTATTGATAGTTACGTCAGAGTGTCATTAATACAGGGTGTTATTGAAATACACATACATATTAAAACTGGGTATTGCGCAGATCCCCACTGAATGTAGAAAAATATTATTTTTTAAAAATACCCCTTACCCAGGTAGCAGAGTGACGTGTTAAAGACGTTGAAAATTGGTGTATTCTCGTCAACTGACGTAATTTGGGCCAAAACATGACGTGAAAAAAACGTTGTTATGTGGACGTTTTTAAGACGTCATAAAAAAACGTAATATATTCGTCGAATTTTGGTATTAGTTTTCGAATAAATATATAAAATCGTATTTTTTAGAAATTTGTTTATACCTAGTCGGTGCACACCGACATTACCAATAAAATTAAAACAGAAAGTTATTTTTACTCGGCAAGATTTCGCGCGAAATCATAGCCTTAACCATGTATTGAATACTATATTAGAAAATAAACTAAAATATAACCAACAATTATTATTACATATAGACAATAACGAAAACAGAACTTTATAAATTCCTAATCAAATTTATTAGAAATCACTGTTTTTGCGGTGGCCCAGTGTTGCCAGTGGCCTGATAATTATCGATATCCAACATAATTTTTCTTAATCTTGTTTACGAACTGATAAATCGATAATGATAACCTATAATGTAGCTAATTAGATAGAGATAAAAATTTTAAATAAATCAATATATCAATTTTTTTCTGATAGTTTATCCTGGAATCTTATAATTTTATGGTCATATTCCAATAATTTTAGACTAGACGTTTGACGTCTGGCAACCCTGCGTCCGCCTTTGCTTTTTATCGAAGCTTCGGCGCAATACAAGCCATTTTGTTTTGTTGTTTTTTGTGGTTACAGTTATTATTTAATTCAATTACGATTTTCATTTAAATAAAAAAATAATCAAACTACTTTTTATCCACGGCTGCTGGAGTTCTCCAGGTTAGAAAATATTGTTCTTTCAAATTTATATGATGAAATATTTTAAAATGGGATGCACGTGTGCGAGTGAAATATTTATTACAAATATGCTTTGCCAATTCGTACTAATCGTTTACAGGTAAATTTATTATTACTATTTAATATAATATACAAATTAATTAAGTTATAAATCGTTCTCAGAATCCTAACCCTACTTTTAGGTTAAACAGGAGTCTCGTGCTCTTGTTTTACAATAATTTATTTGATACCAAGTTACGATCTATAATGAATATGAGCTGTTTATCAAATATACTAAACACTATCGACAATTTAGCTTCTTTTATTTTCAGTACTTGAAGACAGTTCAGTAAATGGAAAGATCTTACTTGTTAGTTAGTAGACTCTAGAACTAGTATGATGTCCTCTACGCCCCTATCACTGATCAATAGTTTACCGGATCAAAAATGGAAGGAAGGCGGCTTTGAATGGATTATATCCTGTCTTAAGTTAGCCAAAAATCAGTGGTAAAGCAGAAAAGCATAGAACGAGCAAACATAAAACCGATGAGACAGCAAGATGGTAGCGCTTAGGAACGCTCAAAGCATTAAATTCTTGTTGTGCCCCCTTCTTGATGTAAGGGTAACAAAAGATATATACAACGTTGGAGAGAAGAGTTAGACATAAAAACTTACCCAGGATGTTGGATGACCTTACAAGTGATTTCCTACAGGTTAGTGTTTCATATATCCACCTTAAGAAATATGCAGTATTCTACCATACAATTTAAGAAACACTTTAACCATTTATTTCTTTTTTAGGCATTTAAATCCGTTACCGGTTGATTTTATTAGCACATGCTACAATCAGGTTAGCACCAAAAAAGGAAGAGAAAAGAAAGGAAGGAATTCAATCCATGAAATGTCACATTCAAGAAAAATTAATTAAAAGAAGAATTAATGATTTAACTGTGATGACAAAGGAAATGTCAATAAAATATAAAATAAACAATAGTGAGATTATTATTAAAACAAGGTTTGTAGTATCCTTTTTATAAATAAATTGGGAATACATTACTCTATTAGGAGACTTAAAATTTGGCCTAAGATGTTAATGCCTAAAAAATTTTAGCCCGTAACACGATCTCTTAACAGGACTAATACTAATGTAAAAAGTGATAGACTTTGTCGAAGAAGATGGAGGAGGACTAGTGGTGGTTCATTCTTAGTGGCTACCCCCCTATAGCTTCTCAGTAATGCTCAACATGTTATTATATTTTCAGTTTATTTTTTATGTTTCTATCAATTAAGATTTATATAAGAATGCGTTTTCATTTTGCTAATAAATTATACAGGTGTCTTGCAATATTGTGAAGATTTTTGAATTGAAATACCTTCGAAAGAGTGCCGTTTTGACTACCTAATCGTCTTTAATAATCTAAAAATGAATTTAAGTAAGTTGTCCATCCAGTTAAACAGCGGAAATCACTGCGAATTTTTATTTTTAAATGGGATACTCCGTGTGCATGTGTTTAATGAAAAATATAGTGGGAATGGGAAAAAATGCATTCAGACAAAACCGCTCTTTTATCGTATCAGATTCGAAGTTATTTTAGTTTAAAAATCGTCAAACTACTGTTGGACATCCTGTATTTGAATATAATTTGTGTAATTATTTCTTCTATGAATTCCGAGGATATTATGTTTTTTACAGTAAAAAAATACAATTTTTAAATCTAAAATAACCTCAAAATGGATGTTTAATTATACGTCAAAAAAAACGTAATTTTTACGTAAAAAAAGACGTCATTGGTCTGTGACTTATGACCCTGTTTATCACGTGTTTTTCACGTCATTCATATACGTAAATAATGACCAATATTCAACGTCTTTAACACGTCACTCTGCTACCTGGGTATTAAGGGAGTTATTAATTTTTGAAAATTAATTCTAAAACAAACGTACTTCACTGATATGTTGAGGATGACCTATATAAATTAGGTTTATTTACCTATTTTAAACATCAACAGTAATTAATATGCAAGTTTTTGTCAGATGATAAGAAAACTAGTCTTGTAAGAAATAACCATGTTGCCAAGATTTTCGAATTAATTTCTATTTCCGAAGACTGGTTTTTACTACCCTCGTTATCAAAAAACTAGAATATTTGATAAATGATTGTTTTTAAACTATACATTTTTGAAACTATAGATTATTAAAATTTTAGTTGATTTACGAATCTGGCTAACACGAGCGCGTCATTTCCAAGTTGGTAAAAAGTGTTGTTACGATTACTTTTAAATATTTTTTTACGATGCCACTATTTACGAATATTGAACTAACCGATATAGTCAAGTGCTGGTTTATGGGGCAGCTGGAGAAAATTCTCGGCAAGCACAAATCCTGTATCGCGAACGGTTTCCAAATCGGAGAATTCCGGACTGTCGTACGTTTATTTCAACTGTTCAGCATCTAAGAGACCATGGAAAATTTGAGAGTGTCAATGCAGATCGAGGGAGAACAAGAACACAAAGAACATTGGCGGCCGAAGAAGAAATATTGGAAGCTGTTGAAAACCGGCCTCAATTAAGTTGTAGAAGACTAGGTCTTGAAATTGGAGTGTCCTCATTTGTTGTGTGGCGGACACTTAAAGAACAAGGTTTACATCCTTATCACATCCAAAAAGTCCAGGCCTTATATCCAGGTGATGAAGAAAAGAGAGTGGAGTTTTGTGAATGGATGATTCAAAAATGTGTTGATATTCCTGATTTTATAAAAATTTATTGTATACTGACGAGGCTTCATTCACTTGTGATGGCGTGTTCAATATGCACAATACGCATATTTGAAGTGATGAAAATCCTCACGCCATTAGGGAAACTGGGCATCAAAGAAAATTTTCAATAAATGTTTGGGCTGGCATAATAGATCAATATTTAATCGGGCCTTATGTTCTCCCGAACAGATTAAATGGGCCAGGATATCTCCACTTTTTAGAAGATATTTTGCCAGTACTCCTAGAAGAGATACCGTTACAATTAAGGCAACGGATGTGGTACCTACTTTGATTTAAACGTACGGCAGTTTTTGAACATTAGATTTCCTCAAAAGTGGATAGGCAGAAATGGACCTACTATAAGTGGCCTCCGAGATCTCCGGACTTAAATCCATGCGATTTCTTTTTGTGGGGTCACATGAAACAACTGGTTTATAATGAACCTATTAATAGTGTTGAACAATTAACCAATAAAGTTAATGCGGTAGCCGAGGAACTACGACAAAATCCAAGACTAATTTCTAATGTTCAAAGTTCTTTGGAAAGACGATTGCAAGTGTGTGTAAATAATAATGGACGGCATTTTGAACAATTACTGTAATAAACTTTATTTTGAATTAATTGGTTTTGCTACGGCAACAGTGCAATTTCTATGGGTAAGTTCAATTTCGATTTATTTTACTTCTTTAAATATGGAAATTAGTAGGTCGGAAAAGGGGACTCTTCCCCAATATTTAAATTTTAGAATTTGAAGTTAAAATTGGTGCCAATCGTTTTTGGTCATTACATACTATTCTCCATTTTAATATGTACGTGTATTTCAATAACACCCTGTATATAGATTAATTAATTGTCAGTTTTCATGTTATTACGTTTTTATACTTTTTATAATTACATATTTCGTTAAGTAATAGTTGAATCTAATGGTAAAGCAAATATTTCGTTGAATTTATTGACGACTGCAGTAAGTGGTGCGAGGTAAGGTTCCTGAAATCAAAAAGCGAGGTATTTCAAGCTACCAAAGATTATATCACAATGGTGGAAACCCAGAAGGGATCTAAGATGAAAAGTTTTCAATCGGATAACGGAGGAGAATATACCGGCAAGGAATTTGATTACTATTTAAAGAAGCGCGGAATCATCAGAAGACTAACTGTTCCATATTGTCCTGAACAAAATGGTATTTCTGAAAGAAAGAATCGAACTCTCTTAGATACTGCCAGATGTCTCATGTTACAGTCAGGTTTGCCAACATCATTTTGGGCTGAAGCTGTAAATACAGCAAATTATATTCGTAATAGATGTCCATCTAAAAGTTTAAATGGAAAAACACCTTTTGAAGTTTGGACAGGTAAGAAGCCAAATGTTAGTTATCTTAGAGATTTTGGATGTAAAGTATTTTGCTTAAACAAAGAACCTACTAGAGGAAAATTTGACTCTAGATGTAAGGAAGGAATTCTCGTCGGTTATTCTGAACAATCCAAAGGATACAGAGTATGGTTATGCTCAGAAAGGAAAATAGAAATAACCAGAGATGTCAAGTTTGTGGAAAAATCAAACAGCGAAACAGAAATTGAACATTATGAAGATTTTATTCCGGAAGATGAAAGTAAAATCAATTCTCAATTAGAGCCAAAATTTGTAGAAATTGAAAGCAGTCCGCTTGAATCGCTCGATGAGAAGACTACTTCATGTTCAATTGACGGAAATGAAACTTCTTCTGAAAGTATGGAAATTCCTACAATTAATAGGAAAAGAGGTCCCGGAAGACCAAGATTAATAAGAACTGGTTCCAGGGGAAGACCTATAAAAGAATATCAAACTGTTCAGTGTAGTACGAATGATGAAGAGAATGTTTTTATTTCCGAAGTCCCTGTGAAACAAGCATTATCTAGTCCAGAGAGCAACTCATGGTTTGATGCAATGACAAGTGAGATAAAATCAATAATTAAAAATGATACTTGGAAGCTTGTAGATCGGCCAGAAAATGTTGAAATAATTGGAAGTAGATTGGTGCTAAGAAATAAATATAATTCGGATGGTACAATCGATAAAAGAAAAGCACGTTTGGTAGCTCAAGGCTTCAATCAACAACCAGGAATTCATTTTAATGAAACTTTTGCGCCGGTTGCACGAATAGGTTCAATAAGACTTATGACTTCACTTGCTGTACATTTTGGTATGAAAATACATCAGTTTGATGTGACTACAGCATACCTGAACGGAGAACTTGAAGAAAATATCTTCATGGAACCTCCTAAGTATTTTTACGACATTTTACAAAATTTAGTGGAAACAAAAAGTTGTTCGAATGATATATATCTGAAGGCACTTGAAATGTTTAAGAACTTCAACGCTGGAAATAAATTTAATTTAAAGAAAGCTTTATATGGACTTCGACAGTCAGGAAGAAGCTGGTATAAAAAGTTAGACCATGTTTTAAAGAATTTTGGCGTTATTCCTACTAATGCCGATCCCTGTATATTTTTCAAGGATAGTGGAGAAAACTTACTTTTAATAGGAATTTATGTAGACGATATTTTGGTTGCTTGTCGCAATTTAGACACTATTCAAGAATTAGAAAGACATTTAAGAAGTGAATTTGAAATCAAAAGTTTGGGAGAAGTTGGATACTGTTTGGGGATTGAATTCAACAGACATGAAAGAAATATCACTTTAAATCAGAAGGGATATATAAATGAAATTTTAAATCGTTTTGGAATGAGCGATTGTAATCCAGTGAATACTCCGATGGAACAAAATTTAAAACTGACCAAAGGTAATCAGAGTAATATAGGAGCTGAAGAAAATAAGTTTCCTTATCGAGAACTAATGGGGTGCCTGACTTATTTAGCCGTTGTAACGAGACCTGATATAAGTTTTTCGGTAAGTTACTTAAGTCAGTTCAATCATTGTTTCAAAGAGGAGCATTGGAAAGCTGCGAAACGTATTCTACGTTATTTAAAAGGAACTATGAACATCGGAATTAAATATCAGCAATCTTTTGAAAATATAACGGGGTTTGTTGATTCAGATTGGGGAAATCAATTAGAAGATCGACGTTCCTATAGTGGGTATGTTTTTACTTTGAGTAATGGACCCATTTCATGGGAATCGAAAAAGCAAAAGACAGTAGCGTTGTCTTCGACGGAAGCTTAGTACATGGGACTCACTGAGGCTGCAAAAGAATCGATTTATTTAAGCAGATTCATCCAGGAATTAAAAATCGAAAAATTAAATGATATCACTGTCTTCAATGATAATCTGTCGGCCCTAAAACTTGCTGAGAATCACGTGTTTCATGCCAGGACGAAGCATATCGACGTTCGATATCATTTCATTCGAGATGCTTTAAAAGATAAGTTATTAAATGTACAACACGTACCTTCGAATGAAATGGTCGCCGATATACTAACTAAAGGACTGACTAAATCTAAACACGAGGCTTGCGTCAATATGCTAGGATTGGTTAACTTCGAAAACGTTTCGAGGGGAAGTGTTAGAATATAAATAGAACATCCTGTATCTATTGATAGTTACGTCAGAGTGTCATTAATATATAGATTAATTAATTATCAGTTTTCATGTTATTACGTTTTTATACTTTTTATAATTACATATTTCGTTAAGTAATATATTGTTTTGTACTTTACAAAGTCCATCTTATTTAAACTATAACTTCCACTCGATTCAGGCTTCTATCTGACTGTAAGCATGTATCTATCTCTATCGCACAACGACACTAGCCCAGTCACATCCCGGTCTTAAATTTTTTCAGGATAAATAACTATAGTTCTGGTAATATTTTATACAGGGTGTCTCTAATTGTACGGACCCAACTGAAACAGTTTACAGTTCTCATAATTTTAAGCAAAAAAGTTCATCAATGCTCGGATATCTATCAGTAGTAAGGTTACAGGTGGTTAAAGTGTTTCTTTAATTAAAACATTGATCAAAATTCGATCTAAGTCAAGAGGTGTAAAAGTGACATAACTAATTAACCAAACCAAAAATATCAAATTTTACCAGTGGCGTACGACTGATAATGTATTATTTCTGTAAATTTTGAAGCCCCTGTAACTCCGCTACTGATCAAGAAAGGATCATTGTTAATATGAACCTTTTTGCTTAAAAATACGAAATCTATAACCTGTCTCTGATTGATCCATACAATTTGGGAAGACACACTGTGACCTTTAAAATAGCGATCTTGAATAAATTTATTATTAATATTTATACCAATTCAATATTGAAAAAAATGAATGTGCTACGAGTGAAATTAGAATGATAAAATATCTAACTGAAACAGCCTTCAAGTTCAAATTTTAAAACTACAACTTACAATATTGTGTAATAATCATATTTCTACTCATCTTCAGAGTCTTGGCAGCCGTCTTCAAAAACTGGCGTGGACAAAACAGTTGTTAGAGTGTGATTGTTTTTGCAAACTCCTTGAGCCATACAACTACACGAACCAATACAGCCAATATATTTTTTTTTTGCAAGGACATACTTTATTTCCGCATCCTAAAATAATAATTAATATTGCATTGCTTCTTAAAAGATTAATTCTCGCTTATTATAAAACCTTTTACCTTTTTTACATTTGCATGAGGCAAGTATTTTAGCTTCCCTTGGAATGTCTGGTAAACTTTTAAAAATTGGTCGCAAATTACCAATGTTGTCGATTTCCCATCCAAAATCGGTAGCAGCTGGCAGTTCCATTTTTAGTTTTAAAGAGTTTAACCAAATCTTTGTTTGGTAAAAAGCTCTTAAGACATGGAAGCGTAAGGAATCATCTGTTTGGGGGTAGCCTAGATAACACCGTTGAAGAGGCCATTAAACCTCTTAATACATTAAGAGAGAGAATATCAGATGTTGGCGAATACAATTTTATTACATTTTTTTAATATTATTAAACATATATCTTCGGAAAAGTCGTCTGATCCAAATCCGTTTAAATATCCGGAATGTTGGAAGAATGTTTTCCAGCAGGTCTTTTTCCCATTCCAGTAAATTGGTTGTACGCCAGCACGATCATATTCTGCTTGTCTACTCACTTTTTTTTCTAAAGGTTTAATATTTTTTTTACTAGAATAACTAATATAACAATTTTTGTGCCAGCCTAGATTCGTGTAATCGCCGATTTTCCCAGAGTCAATAGCATTGTGTATATCAGGATCTGATAGTTTATTAATATTATCCCTAACTTTTGTACAGTTAAGAAATGTAATAAAACTTTTCTGTGTGGGCACTACTATGTCACCCCCCTTTTTTGTGCAAATTATACATTGTTCCTGATATTTAATTGTGAATTGAACTAATGCGTCTAGATCACTATCTGAACTAGATGTGTAATCGGTATTTTCCATTTTAAATTTGAAATACGACTAAAAAAGAAAAGAAAGACCTAAGCAATTCAAGTATACCTAGATTAAATTTGTCATTTACGAATTTTTCCCAAATTCACATGCACTTTTGCACTCAAGTTAGTCTTCGTTGTAATAATTTAGTTGGTTTTCTAATTTTCTAATAAACTAATTCTAACATCCACTTATAACGACTAAACTAAACAAACACATCTACTCTTAAACACCTTAATTTTACACAAGGATTGTACGACAAAGTCAGAATATATATGTTTAACAGAGACAGATAAAGCGAAGCAATGGAAAAGCGATACACGATTACGCGACGGTATATCACCCTGTGGCAGCCGTATTACTGGATTTGTTTTACATTAATTGCCATAAGTTGATTATCATAGGACAGAAAAATATGGTTGATATTTTGTTATGGTCTATATACATTTTAGAAACTTTTATAAAGAGTAACTTTTTTGTTTTGAAAGCTTGTTTACCTAATATCGTAGTGTAAGCATAAAGAGTTCAACATTTTTCGCATTTTTTTCCCAAGATAAAACCGAGAAAATATCATTTTTAGTTTTTTTGGACCGTAAGCCCAATGCTTTTTAAAATTTTAAAAATAATATTTTTACGTAACGTGTAAAGGGACTTTTTGGATATTGCGGTCATATTGTAGTACACGTTACGCTCTATGCAATGGTACCAATTTCTCGTTTTTTAAAAATAGTGCCCTTTTGCACAGTCTAATTTTGGATTACCTTCGGTTTTAGAATCTCCAAAATATTAGTTTTCAATACATTAACAATTTAGATTGTGACACTTAACCCCCCACAGAATTCATTTATAGAGCGGTTTTGTCACAAATAGCACCATACTATGAGTATCATAGCCTTTGTTTTATTAACATTTAGTTACTGAATTATCAATTTGTGTTCCACATATTTTAATATCACTCATCGTTTCCTCTGTTTCTAGCAGATTAATACGTTGTTCCACAGCCTTAAATTTGTCCTTTAACGTATTATTTTCACTGCATATTTGCTATAGTTCTCTTAGGAACTTTTTGTTTTCTAACAAAATTTCATCAAATTTGTCCATAAAATCAACGGAAGTCTTAAAAGCCTGTATTGTATTATACCATATTAAAGTCTGTACATCCAACAAACGGAGTAATAAAAGTGCGTGATCAGCACATGTTTAATTAACCTTTTTTAGTTTGGTTTCAGGGAAGTTTGGCTTGACCGGGGTATTTTTAACACTTATTTGTTACTGTTCGTTGAAATATGTGGCGTGCATTAAGGAATTGTTAAGAGATTGTATCTTGTATTTTATTTTGTATTTTACTTTTTCTGCGTTGTTTTGGAAATCTGGTACATATCTACAAATAAATATTATTTATTGATATCATTTTTAAGAGATTTATTTATTGACGGTTTATTTAATCGTTATTAACGTTTATAATCCAAGACAAGATATTATTTTCTAAATATATTATAAGAAACAGTAATTAAATGGTCTTTCAAAATAGTATATAAAAATCATTCTTAATAAAGTACTGAAACGAGGAAGGCAAAAAAATGTGGAAAACGTACAGACTGATGGAAAATATAGTCGAACCTCTCATCAATTTAAACGATGATTCTGATAGCAAATAAATGTGTATCAATGTATTAAAATTCACTCCACACAAACGTATAAAATTATATATTTTGTATCAATTAAGTAGTTTATTTCTATTTATTTTTAAATAACCAGAAAATCCCAAACTCAAAGTAGTTGATTCGTATTTTTTTTACTTCTTAATTGGTTTATTTTATCAATACAGATTTAAAAAGATTAAATTTAATTTAAATTTTATATTTCAATTTTTTAATTGATTTTTGTGTAACGCCACTGGTTTCGGACAATATTTCTTTATTCGGGTTATAACTTTTAGAGTAACTGGACATCGGGTCTATTCTTTAAAAACAGACGGTGTTCACGTGATTACTCTGTTTGTTGGATGTACAAACTATAGACATTAACATTAAATTGATTGCTTAGTGTTAGATTGAAACGCCATTTATTAATTAAATGAATAATTTAGTCTGCAAATATTGTTTTTTTTTTAAGGCATAACACCGATTTTTGATGCAGCTAACAATGGCCATGTGAAAATTGTAGAACTATTACTGGAGAGAGGAGCTTCTGTAACTATAAAAGCAGATAACGGCGATACACCATTAAATGTTCTTAAACTCTATCATCAAAAGTATTCATTTGTCGGCGAGGAGTTTGATATATATCAAAAAATTGTCAATAAAATGACTGAAGCTTTAAAAAAAGTGGGCCAAAACGTAACAGAGGATGTTGTGGTACATGATCAAATGGAAGAAGATTCTGAACAACAAAATTTTATGGATGATTTACCTTCCGATAAATCTGATGAAGAAGATGAAAGTAATTTTTTATACTAAAATAAGTAATTTGCATTATAATAGTAATTTTTAGGTGAATCTTCCTCAAAAGGGCGGTCACCGGATCTACTTAATGAATATCAAGAGATTATGCAAAATTTAAGTAAAAAGTCTATGAAACACTCAGAAACAAGACAAAATATCGGAAAAAGATCTGCTCTTATTCATGACAGTGATTTATTTGATGATTGGTTAGAAGATGATATTCAACCTGCTAAAGCTACAAAGAAAAGGAAAACCAGCTCTTACGACTCCTTAGTTACTTCATCGACTAGAAATAGTTCATCGTCTCGTAAGTCTCAAATTTTGATTTACCAATTTGGATAAATTAGAATAAATAATATTTATTATAGCTTTGAAACGATTAAGTGATGAAAATATTCGATTAATAAATGAAGATATAGTAGACATCACATCAACTATACCTGTAAAAAAGCGCATCTCTATAGGTAGTCAAAATTCTAGTAAGAAAAAATTTCAATCTTCTTTACTAGATTCGGGATTCAATAAAACTACCAGTGGTGTTATCAAAAAATCTACATTTCAAAGACACCGAAGTTTAGATCATTCAGTTAAGCAGCCAAAAATTACTTCATTTGGAAACAATAGAAGTTTTGTTGAAGCTGATTCTACTGTTAGTCAACCTATTCAGGTAATGTTTTACTTTTAACAAATCTATGATATTTTTAATTACATTACAAGTGTCATTTTTCAATTTTATTTGATTAAAAAAAGTGTTATAATTTCTGTAATAACACATACACAGACAGACAGACAGACAGAGAGACTTCCATCTGGAAATGGTCTTAATCGTCTCAGGGGACCCGAAAATGGATATTTCCGTTATTATCTCGAAATTTTTTTTCAGCTCGTTCACTATACTTTCCCTTCGAGGAGGTGGGTCGGGAAAGTAAAAATTGGGCAAAATAGAGAAATAGAGAAAAATGGAGAAGATAATTAAAAATTAAAAAAAAGTAGGGGAAATTAGGAAAAAATAGGGGAAATTAGGAAAAAATAGGGAAAAGATAGAGAAAATAGGGTAAAATGGAGAAAAATGGAGAAAAATAGGTACAAATAAGGACAAATAGTAAAAAATAGGAAAAAATTAAGACAAATATAGGGCAAAACAGTGAAAAATAGGAAAATTTCGGACAAATATTGGAAAATAGAGAAAAACGGGGAAATAGTAAAAAATTGGGAAAATAGGGGAAAACGGAGAAAATTGTAAAAATTTAGAAAAAATAGAAAAAACTTGGAAAAAATGGGACAAATCAGGAGGAAATGGGGAAATTTGGTAAAAATAGGAAAAAATTAGGACAACAAATTGGAAAAATTAGGAAGAAAATAGTGAAAAATAGAGAAAAATAGGGAAAATGGGAAAAAATAGAAAATAATAAGGGAAATGGGGAAAAACAAGAAAATAATGAAAAATATTGATAATATGAAGAAATTGCAATATAAAGAAAAAATTGGGAAAAACTGAGAAAATAGAAAAAATTGGGAAATAAAGAAAAATGGAGTTAAAAATAGGAAAATAGTAAGGAAAATTAGGATAAATTACGGAAAAAATAGGGTAAAATAGATAAAAATAAGTGCAAATAGGGAAAATTTGAGAAAAATAGGGCAAAACAATGAAAAATAGGAAAATTTCTAAAAAATAATGAAAAATATTGAAAAACAGGGGAAAATATAGAAAAACTAGAGAAAAACGTGGAAGATAGTGACAAATTGGAGAAATAGGGGAAAATGGAGAAAATTTTGGAAAAATAGAAAAAAATAGGGCATATCAAGGGAAAATTTGGAAATTGGTAAAAATAGGAAAAAATTAGGAAGAAAATGGTGAAAAATAAGGAAAATAGAGAAAAATATAAAAAATGGGAAGAAATAGGAAGAAATACAAGAAAATAATGAAAAACAGCGAAAATATGAAGAAATAGGAAAAATTGGGAAAACTGAGAAAATAGGAAAAATTGGGAAAACCGAGAAAATAGGAAAAATTGGACAAAATAGGGAAACAGAGAAAAATTTGGAAAATAGTTAAAAATAGTAGAAAAGTAGGAAAAAAATGGGGAAAAAACAGAGATAATAGTTCAAAATAGAGAGAAATAAGTACAAAGGGAAACAGAAAAAAATAGAAAATAGGGACAAATAGGGAAAAAATAATAAAAATAGAAAAAACTCAAAAAAGAAAATAGGAAAATTAAGATATAAATAAAGAAAAATCTGGAAAAATAGGGAAACGTGGGAAAATCGTCAAAAATAAGAAAAATAGTAAAAATAGGAAAAAATAGATAAAAATAGGGAAAAGCGGAAAAAAATAATGAAAAAGGGGAAAAATAACTAGCGTCTAGATCCCAATTGCAACTCGAGTGCCCACCGCTGTTGCCAGGTTTAAGTGTTTCATTGACAAAAAGAAAAATATTTATTTTATTAAAAGAAGTCTTGACTATCTAAATCTACCTGTGTTATTAAAAAAAAAAATAAAAAAAAATTCTTCGGGATTCGAACCAGGAAGTTTTATGTGTAAAGCATACACTCTAGCACTGGACCACTTCGTATCACAATAATATATAATCAAACTTTCAAGTTAACGTACAAAACGATGGCAACAGCGGTGGGCACTCGAGTTGCAATTGGGATCTACACGCTTCTGGAAAAATATGAGGAAATTGGAAAAATAGACAAATTAGAGAAAAATATTAAAAAAATGAGGAAACACAGGGAGAAATATGGAATCAGGGAAAAGTGGGAAAAATAGGAAAAACAGGTAAAAACCAGAAAAGCTCGGTCGTCCAGGTCCTACTCTTAAAGTGACTCTGTAGAAAAGCACGGGTATTCAGCTAGTATATTATATTTTTTTAGCCAACAACTGAAGTTCAACATTCTACTACTCAAATCATCAGGACTCAAGATCCTATCACAAACGTATCTATAAACGAAGACTTAATGGTTTTTGTTGACGTTAAAATTGAAGGAAAAGTTTTTCGAGTACCAGTATTGCTATCTCAAGTTAAAGCAAATACCATTGGCTGGTTGGCTGATCAAGCTGCTCAGAAATATGCAAGGTGAGTTTCCTTTTTTTAACTTTTCTCTAGGCGAGATTGAAAAGTAGAAATGTGATTTTAGTGAATTAAATTCAAAGTAAAGTTTATTTCATTTGTTTTAATCCAGTTTAATATCAAGACGTTTAATTACTTCAGACATTATTAAATGAGTATTTTTAATCTTGTAATAATCTATACTAAATCCCAGTTTAAAAAGTCTTAGTGAGATAGGATAACAGTGTGGCTGATTTATCGAAAATTGACTATAGTTGTGTTTGTTTCAGAAAAGAATGTTCGAAACCCTGTCTAGAATTGGAAACAAGTAGTGGAGCACTGTTAAGTGATGAAGATCCTCTAAGCTTATTATTTCCGCTAAGAACAACACAAGCAGAAACCGTAGTTGGCAAAATAATTAAATTGTATATGACTCCTTTAGTTGACAGATATAAAGAAGCGTGCTCTCATATGAAAGAAAGTAAGGAAAATACATAGGGCCAGTTTTTCAATTATAGTTTAAACTAAGTTCAGCATATGAACTGGGTTCAGTTGAACGATAGTGTATTTTAAATGAAGTTCAAGTCTGAACTTTGTTTAAACTAGCCGAAAAATTGAACGTTTAAACTAGGATCAGTAATGTATTTTGACATTGACATAATATTTATTCATTGTACAACACAAGAATAGTTATTTTTGTAATTTTATAAAAAAATCGACTTAATAGGCGACTTAGAAGTGATAAGTGAAGATGCTGAGGTAATTGATGCCTATTTAAGGCTTATTAATGTACCAAGAAGAATTCGTGTAATTCGAGTAAGATCAAGATTTTTGTAAGATTTCGTTTATCTAAAGAGGCTATTAACATAATAATCAACCAAATAGAAGGAGTAATTGCAAACTCAACTAACAGGTAATTACATTAATTAGATTTTCAACCTAATTTATAATACTATGTGTCTTGTATTCTAGAAATAATGCACTAACGCCTGAATTCATGGTTTTGTTAACAATAAGATTTTTTGCAACGGGGTCATTTTTAATTATTACAGGTAATTTCTGTGGAGTACATAAAAGTACGGCAAGCAAGATTATTAGAAAGGTGTCTAGAACAATAGCTGCATTACGTCCGGAATACGTTAGAATGCCACAAACGGCAGAGGAAATCAGAAATGTGCGCCATGGTTTCTATAGCATTGAAAGATTTCCGCGTTGTATCGGAGCTTTGGATTGCACCCACGTTTGACTACCAAGTCCTGGCGGGAATCAAGCTGCAATTTACAGAAATAGAAAGCAATACTATTCAATAAATGTTCAAACTATATCCGGACCAGATTTAAGAATCCAAAATATTGTAGTACGAAGGATGACAACAAGATTTAAACATATTTAGGAACTCCAACATCAGGATAAAATTTTGAAAGGAGTGAAATGGGAGAAAATTTGCTTGCTAAGGATCGTGGTTACCCTATTAAAATGCGGAATCACTTCCCGGGTAGCCTGCTTCTGGAGGATCGCCCGCAACCTTTTCCACTTCCACCTGGCTCGTCTATACGATCAGTTAAAGAAGACTGGAGGTTTGCATCTGAGGTGATCACTCCACACTCAATCCTATGGGCGTTGAAGTCTTTCTCCCGATACAAATCACCAGGAGAAGATGGTATTTTTCCAGCCATGTTGCAAAACGGGACAGAGGAGCTGTTGCCTCTTCTAGTGAAACTATATCGTGCGAGCCAGGTGTGGAGCTACATACCACAGGGCTGGTCGATTGCTAGGGTCGTATATATACGGAAAGCGGGGAAAGTAAATAATTCCCTGCCTAAATCCTTTAGACCGATCAGCGTTACCTCGTTCGTACTAAAAACTCTAGAGAGAATTCTAGATAGGCATATTAGAGATGGGAACTGCAGGGAAATTTCCCTCAACCCCAGACAATACGCCTACCAGGTTGGCAAATCCACAGATTTGACGCTAAATAACCTCGTAGGAAAGATAGGCCACTCTTTACAGCATAAAGAAATTGCGCTGACAGCTTTCCTCGACATTGAAGGGGCGTTCAACAATGCCCTGCCTCAATCCCTTTACGCTGCAATTCTGCGAAGGGGAATAAGCAAACTAATCTGCAATTGGATGAAATGCATGCTTGAAAATCGTTTTGTCACATCATCACTGCAGGAGGAGACTGTTAGATTTAGGGCGGCGAAGGGGTGTCCTCAAGGTGGAGTGCTGTCTTCACTTCTTTGGTCACTCTTGGTCGACCCCCTACTGAACAGGCTCTCCCAGCTGGGGGTGGATTTTCAATGCTATGCCGATGATCTTTTAATAATGGTTAGAGGCTTATTTGAAGAGATTATTTCCAATATCCTTCAGAAAGCTCTTAACATCGTATACAGATGGTGTGAGGAGGAACAGATGTCTGTGAACCCCCACAAAACGGTAATAGTTCCTTTTACAAGAAGGAGGAAGCTTGATAAGCTACGTCATCTAATTTTGGAAGGCGTAATCATTCCGTTTGCGGAGGAGGTAAAATATCTGGGGATTATCCTTGATAGAAAACTTACCTGGAACTCCCATCTGGAAAGAACAATCAATAAAGCCAGGCCATCCCTGTGAAATATTAGAAGGGTATGCGGCAAGTCGTGGGGAATGAACCCTAAACAGATTTACTGGATTTATCAAACGGTGATAAAACCAATGGTCACATATGGCGCAATAGCCTGGTGGATGAAGGGGCTCCAGTCTATTGCGGCGGCTAAATTATCTGGACTACAGAGATTAGCTTGTTTGGCTATTACAGGCGCTATGTCGTCTACCTCGACAGGGGCAATGGAAAGATCTCTGGGTCTTACTCCTCTCCATATATTGCTGGAGCAGGAGGCCAGAATGACCTCCTACAGAGCCATGTCGATGGCCAGTCAAATTGAGGGGGAGAGGCTATGGAACCACTCTGGACTGCTGCGAGAGATGAGTACTCACCACACTCTTGGAATGGTTTCGGATGTGCTCTCCCCCAGAACTCACATACAGAAGTCCTTCAACGTCCTTCTTCCGAGAAGAGACGAATGGGAAAAGGGGGAGATCCTCTTTCCAGGGACGGCTTATGTATTGTACACAGATGGTTCAAAGACCCCAAATGGTGTTGGAGCCGGAGTGTACAGCAGAAAACCGAGAGTTGACATCACAGTAAGCCTCGGCAAGTATGCTACCATCTTTCAGCCGGAGGTTTTCGCTATATAATTGTGTGCAAGAGAGTTGGTAAACCATCATCTTGTCCACAAAAGTATTTACATTTTATCGGACAGCCAGGCAGCTTTAAAAGCACTGAGCTCCAGCCGGCTGGACTCGAAGCTGGTGTGTAACTGCATCGAATCCTTGGATCGCATTGCTACCAGTAACAGAGTAACCCTACTCTGGGTACCTGGGCATGAAGGGGTGGAGGGCAATGAGAAAGTCGACACCCTTGCGAAAAGAGGTGCAAAATCCGAGTTCATTGGACCGGAACCATTCTTCGGCATAGCCAAAAGCAGTGCCAAGGACACTATCTGGAAATGGGCCGAGAGGAAAACTCTCCAGCACTGGAAAGATATTCCTGGGTTAGCTCACTCTAAGACGTTCATAGTCAAACCCTTAGGCAGTACCTTATCGCAGATCCTAGAATGGAGTAGACGTGATCTACGCATCCTAATTGGACTGCTTACAGGGCACTGTCGTTTGCGGTACCATCTGAAGAAGCTTGGACTGAGTCAGATATCGGACTGTCGCTTCTGCAGTGTGGAAGACGAAACGGCGGAGCATATTTTATGCTCCTGCCCCGCCCTGGAAATGAATTGGCTTCGTACGTTTGGTTTTGTACAGCTGGAGCCTATCGACTTCAAGGAAGCTTCACATAAATCAACCATATACTTCGTAAGAAGGTGTGGTTTGTATGGTGAATTATATTCCATAGGGGTGAGCCACAATAGGCCTCTGTTGGCCGCAGTAGAGGGGCGAGCAAACGCTCCACTCACATTGAACCTACCTACCCTATTAAAAAGTATTTAGGTCCGGTTGTACAATACCAGTTCAAGTGCGTTTCAGCCTTGAGCCTAACTTAAAATATGAATTTCTGTTGTACATACCTAGTTCAAGGATGAACTTAGTTTAAGTTGACGTTTAATACTAGTCAGCTAAGCGACCAAATTTGATGGCTTAAGTAGAGTTCATTAGTATGTAACGTCAAAGTTTTTAATTGATATGGAAAATTTTACCGATGATGAAGACTTCATTCAGATTTTTGATGTGTTAAGAAATTGTAAGGCGACGCCCTCAAAATTATAGAGAGGAAAAATCATTTTCAATATTGGAATGATGATGAGTTTCTAAGGAGGATTAGATTTTCTAAGTGAAATATAAAACTGTAAAATTTTATTTCTATTCATAGAATTTATTATTAATTTCCAAAAATAAAATAGTCTATTTTTTAAACAAACACAGAAAATTAACGAAAGCTACAAGATTATGATATAAGACATTGTATCAGTTTTCTCGTATTGGTAGTTGAAGGAGAACTTTGCGTTTTTCAAGCACAGGAATTTCTGTTTTTAACTGGTTTTGTTCTTTGTTTCCTTCCAATTGGGCTTAAATTTCTCCTTCATTTTTTTACTTTTGCTTCAATTTATTTTATTGCAGTAATTTCCGCTTCATTTTTTTCTTATTTTGGTTACTTGTTCTTGAAGAAATTTTATTTTTTCCTCTTCAAAAATAGATTTAGATCCTGTCCAGTGGGTAACTTTCTTACAAATACTATTATATTCATCCCTACTTGTTTTAAGTTTTACTATAAAAATATCCCCTCCAATCTCAGTAGTGTGGCCATGGGCTCTTTCTCCCAAAATTTTTAAAAATCTAAAATAGTAATTCTGTTGGTTTCGCCGGACCTCCCTCTGTGCCCATGTTATAATATTTTTCATCCGCCACTTTCTTTTTGTTCGTTGTTTTTAAGTTCTCGTATTTTTTTTAATGTAATGGCTTCCCTTAATACTTCGCCTCTTTCGGAGTTAAATTATTGTTCAATTTTTTTTCAAACTTATACTTTATTTTTGTTTGAATTTGAATCAGTTTTTTTTATTTTCAATTACATTGCATATTTTTTACCAAATATAAAAGAAGACACTCCTCTATGGACATAAAATTTGTCCATTTTTTATTGTCTGCCTTACTCTAAAATATTTGAAAATATCCTGTTAAAAGAATGAAAACAAAAAATATATTATAAAACTTACCTAACAATAACCAAAACGTAAAAAAAGAAAAATTCAACACTCACATCAAAATTCGAAATAAAATGTCACATTTGTTATAACAGCACAGCTATTAGCATTCGTCCACTTTACCAACCTAAGAAAATATTATCTGAACTAGGTTTTGTTAAGCGAAGCTAAAGGGGCTATTGTACAATGGACCATGATTTTTAAGTCGAGTTCTGCTTTAAGTCAAGTTCACCTGAACTAAGACTTAAGCTTTGTTTATACAACCGGCCCTTAATAACCCCACTGGCAAATCCAGTTACTTCGGCTGAGCAGCTTTTTAATGAATCAGTAATTAGAACGCGAAATACAGTTGAAAGAAGTTATAGCGTGTGGAAACGGAGACTTCCATTACTAGCATTGGTTATTCGACTAAAACTGGAAAGGGTATAAGAGCTATTATAGTAGCAACAGCAGTTTTACACAATATTGCTTGTGAAAGGAGGGAAAAAGACCCACCAGGGGATGAGGAACTTGTATAGTTAATTGAATAGCAATTATTGTGAAATTAAAATAAATAGTTACAACTAGAAATATATAAAAATAATATTTAAATTTCTAGGAAGTCACTTTTTGTTAGTCATAAGGGTGACCACATCTGGTAGAAAATTACTTTTCTAGTATTTTTACATTTATTTGAAACATTTTAATACGACAAGATTGTCTAGTAGTTTTCAGTATAGAATAGAACTTAACAATCCCTGTGGAGAATTGTGGAATTCTAAGTATATAATTTGGCTTCTTCCGCAAGTTGAAGCGTTTTTTTAATATTTCCATGCTTTGCGGTTTGTCGTCTCGTAGGATATTAATAAGTTACTGGACTGATACAAATTCATATAGATATTATTTATATTTAAAGTTTTTTATTATAAAAATTATTGATGTTAATTATTATTTATCTATTACAACTAATTATACTTATTAAACAAACGGCCATAATAAAAAGATAATACAATAATTTGGGACCAAAACTCAGTCAATACTTTTTAATTGTTTTTTTAATTCCAGATCTATTTCTAAAATTTACATCCTAATGGCATATTCTTCTCTTTTCTGATTCATCATTAAATCATGTTCTTCCCGCTCTCTTTCAATTTTTGCTTTTGATTCTTCTAAAAATTGGCTCATTTGCAATTTAATTGGTTCTAATAATTTTTGCACAACCTACCTCTGCCCACGTATTATTGGCATTTTTTCTAGGTGTAGATTTGACAGTTTTAGTAGGTTGATTTTTTTTTGGAAATACTTGATTCAGAAATTTCTTCTTTAGTTCTTTACTTGGTCCTGCCTTATTTTGTTCATTTATTTTCTCTTGTAAGTCCGTTGGAAGAAGTGGAAAAGATCTTGGTTTTTTAACATTGTTGGATTGTATTTTACCCAATTTGATATCTGTAGTTTCGAAGCTTCTCTTGAATTTTACTTAGATTGTCTACGTTATTTTCTATAGAACTATCGTCATCAAATTCCAATACTTTTCCGGTAACGCGTGTGCCTAAAATTTCTGTGATTGATTCATCTGCTGTATCAATTTTTATGGATTTAGGTGATCCACTACCAGTCCCTCGCATATATAATTTTTCATAAGCGAATTTTTTTTTTGTTCTTTTTTTCAAATTATTGTATTTTCTCCTTAAAGTAACTACATCTCGGGGAGTAATATTATTGGCATTAAATTCCTGACAAAGTTTTAGCCATTCAACGTTTTTTTCTTTAGTTGTACTGATATCAGTTTTTTTTGCGTTCTATAATATTTTTTCGTTTTGAAATCAGCGATACCTACCTATTAAAATAAAAGTAATGAAACTCAAAGTCATATACCACAGTAATTTAATATAAACGGCAATTAGTTTCGGCTAATTAGCCATCATCAGGCCATGTAAGTAACAAGAAGTAATTGAATTAAAAATTGCACAAAGATGATGCGCATCAGAAAAGGTGGTGGAGTTTGTAGGGATAAAATTTGGAAAGGAAAAAATTTTATGGGGTACATGAAATAAAATGATAGGTTCAAAAAAGGGGCTATCGGTCATATTCACTTATGGCTGTTTATATGCTAGAGATAACGTGGGTTCGTGCCTCGTATCTGACAGTGAAATTTTAATTTAAAAATTTCAGTGTTAGATACTTGGCTCGAATAGGTAAACCGCATTGAATATTAATTTAATTAATGTCTAATGCGGAGCCTAGATTTTCAATCCCCCTGTGTCACTGTGCAGATGATGGTGGTGAGGTTTTCTGGGTTTTCCTACACCTATAGCCAAATGGCGCCATCAATCCTCAGTAAGTCGCCCCAGAGCGCCACGGCAAATAATAATAATAGCCGTCCCTTCCCCGCACAAAAGCCATTGACTTCTATGGTTCACTCGTAAGGGGGTGAAATGTAGGGCGAGTATTATTATTATTATTATTCCCCTTTTTTGATACATCAATTCTCAACCTTTTTATAATTCCCCTTTTTTGAACCTATCATTTTATTTAATGTACCCCATAAAATTTTTTCCTTTCCAAATTTTATCCCTACAAACTCCACCACCTTTTCATCTGTATGCAATTTTGCAATTTTTAATTCAATTACTTCTTGTTACTTACATGGCTTGATGATGGCTAATTAGCCGAAACTAGTTGCCGTTTATATTAAATTACTGTGGTACATGACTTTGAGTTTCATTGCTTTTATTGAACACTTGACCACATTTGGGATATGGATAACACGTTACATTTAATTTACCTATTAAAATATTATTTTTATAAGAATGTCTTTAAAGAAATATGTAAATCATAATATTTACCAACAAGTCTTCTTCGCACTTGAAAAATTCGCAGCCCGTTTATTTTTGTCCATTTCCACACTTTCAAACTTGTTTCAAAAATACAAATTGAAACAGTTTAATCAGAAGTGTCTTTATTCTGACCCAAGTCCAGCCAGGAACCAAATTAGATAAAGTGTTTTTTAATCGTTTAATCACGTAAACATTCCATTAATGATATTGAAATACCAAATTTAATTTCACGGTTTATATTTACTTAACGATTTAAAAAAAAACAGATTATTTAATTTGGTTCCTACCTGGGACTTTGAAAATAAATATTCGCCTCGATTTTAATGATGCCAACATAAATTAAACTCAAATCACCGGAACTATGTTACTGACGTGATTGAAAAACGCTGTTCATGTTGATCTTACTTCTATATTTGATCCAAGATCAGGTGAACGAAAGTTTAAACTATGATTGAAAAACTGGCCCTTTTTTTACCGTTTGGTAAATTTTTTATATTAATTTTTGTTATAGATATTAATGAATCATTAAAAACATTATTGGAGGAAGTATCAGTAAAACTAAATTTACAAAACAACGGATTTACCAGCATCACTATTTCACCTTTATGCAAAGCTCTGAATCATCAGACAACTTTACTGGATTTAAATTTATCAGGAAACTTCTTGGATATCAATTGCATGACTGTTTTATGTGGAAGTCTCCCATCTTTAGTAAACCTTTCTTCTTTAAACTTAAGATGTACAGGTTTAACTAGTATCCATTTGACTGAGATAGTAAAAATGTTTTCAATGGCTACAGAACCAATTTTGGAAAAACTTAAACATCTCGATTTTAGCAATAACTATTTAAGAAATAAGAGTTTTAGCCACTTGGCGGATATTACAAATTTTTTGAATTTGGAAAGTTTGAATATCTCGAATGCTGCATTTACCAAAACTATTTTTAAAGAAAACTTAAATGTAAAACTTCATCTAAAGCATATAATGAATCTCGATATCAGTGATAACAATTTAAGTACAATGGATGTTGAAAAGTTCATTAGTTGGACAACAGTTAATAAACTGGTCGATTTAAATGTTTCGAGAAATTTATTTAACAATTTCAGTCTTGGAAATGATCTTAAAGACTTCCAAGAAGAAATTTTGTTTAGTTCTTTAAAATGTATAAATTTATCTGGAAGTAATTTGCAGGATAATGATCTTTTCGAGATACTCAGGTAAGGAGTTTATTAAACATTTGTTTCTTGAATTAATTAATAATTTTATTTTTAGAGCTTGTTCTCTGGTTAAAGCAGATCTTTCCTACAATAATGCATTAACTGGAATATCATTAAGGCGTTTATTGGAACATTCTACACTTGAAGAAATAAATCTACTTGGTTGTGATGGAATTTTTGAATATTTTCCTGAATTTTTTGATGAAATTACAGAAAGAGGTATTAAAAGTATAAAAATTTCTGCAAATTTCGCTAGTTACGATAATCAAATTAATACGTTAATAAATCAGTTTAAAAATCTATGTAAACAACCCGTTATTGAAAGGGGGCATAATTTATTATTGATATATTCATAAGAACTACAATTATGATATGTTTTGTGTAATAAGAAGAGGTTGAGTTTTTACTAAAGTAACAGGGTTAGATGGTCAATTAACAATTCTTAGCTAAACATGATTCGTTCTTTTATTTCGAATAAATAATAAAAAGTATATATCATTTTTATAACCACGAGGATGTCATTATTGATAACTAAAGTATAATAGACAGCCAGTAATGATCGATTTGGTGTAATTTTAAAGTATGCATGAATTAATGATTATTATTGTTTCTTAACATCTCTCAGGTCATTTTTTGATTACTCGCATGCAGAGGCGTCACCAATCATGTTTTATTTATACTTTTGATAACAATCTACACATCAAAATTGCTAAATCTTGAAATTTTATCATAAATCTAACGAAAACTAGCACAGTTCTAGCTTGTAAAACCATTTCCAAAAATTTCTTATTTAATAAAATTCTAGACATTTTGAACAATTATTTAAAAATACAATTTAATTTAGACAAATTATATCGATATGGACAAATGGAGCAAAATTTATTTAAATTTCTACTTTATAATGAATTACATTTTAATAAGTTTTGATACCAAATTATAAAGATGTGCTACAATGTGTTTGCTTTTAGATCTGAAAAGATCATTTTGAGCAAATTCAAATCTGATATACGTTTTGTACATTTACCATTTTTAAATACACATTTTTTTTCATGTTGATAGCATATACTGTTCTTCCTTTCTTACTAATACCAAGCAGAATTAAGACAGTATTTTGTGCTGTCAGTGCTAGAAAAATATTTATAACACAACGGCCCGATATCCCTGTTATTTTAGACATATATTCGAACCCTAGTAATAAGTACCTTTTTTGTATTTTTTATTAGTCTTTTTGTTGAGACAATTTTAAAAAGTAGTTACTATATTATTATGTTTGTCATTTAGTACTGTAATTGTTATGAAAAATAAAAATATTTTTACATATCCTTTTATTGTAAAATTTTAATGAAAGTCTAGCTTATAAATTAGTTTTGTACAAAAGAAATTAACATTATCAATAAAATGTTACATATAACCACTAAATGCATAATACACTATTTAGATCATTATTTTCTGTAGGAACCCAATGTCACATTTTTTATAGAAGTTAAGTCTACTACCCAGCTTTCTTTAATTATGTATTAATTCCATATTTTGACTTCATTTTATCAATTTCTTCTTGCTTCTTATCAATATCCGTCTTTTTGAATGCTTTATTTGCTTGATAATATAACACGACAAGGTACCGATTGCAAACGTTAAATCCTGATAAATGATCACAAGCATTTTTAGCATCGAAAATGTCTTCAAAAACTACGAAAGCTGTACCTCTAGTTTCAGGAGTATTTCCTACCCGAATTTGTCGAATGGCCCCATATTTGCCAAATATGTCATACATTTCTTCTCCTGTTATCTTATAAGGTAAGTTTCTGACGTATAAGATTCTATTAATTTCTGGAGGTAGACGCACATTGGCTTTTCTTTGCATAGCCAAAGCCATTTTTATAAATTCTTATTTTCACTCAAAAATCACAACAAAAGTTACAAGCTGCTGTAAAACAAAATATTAATGACAGTGACAGATGACACTGATGACAGATGTTTTTTAATTACGAGAATACAGACTACGACTACACTAAAATGCACTCGTGACATTGATGTGATTGGTCGTTGTGGGCAAACAATGAGCAGGCGCGTTACATCGTTTTGTTTGCTTTTTATTTTTGTGAGTTTTTGGAGGTTGTGTTTTGTGTTGATGAAATATACAGTTCATTAGTTTTTACTTACGAGCTCTTGAGTTTTAAAAAGTTACATTCATGTCATTTTTAAAAGAAGAAAATGGTAAAATTAATATTAACACTTTCTTTATTTTTATTTAGATAAATCAGATATATTCATCTTAACATTGTTGTATAATCCTTGTTCATTTTTACATGAACAAGAAGCCCGCCGAAATTTGAATTATGTACACGCCCACAACGACCAATCACATCAATGTCACGAGTGCATTTTAGTGTCGTCTCGAGAATACCGGCCCAGTAGTGGGATTCAGAACATTCGATACGATAGACGATATTGAAACGAGACAAAATTCGATAACGTTCTTTGGAAATGTGATTCAAGAGCACCTATCGTCACGACGATATACTTCTTCGGCTTAAGTCGGAAATTTAGTACATTTGAAGTACAATTTTTCACGGAATTGATATCTTTCTTGGAATTTGTTTCTGTTTCATGATTTGTTTATGACCTATACCTATGATTTTGATTATCTGAAATAAAGTGCTTGTTGCTGTTTTTGTTTAATTAGTTATAATTTTTGTTTTTTATATTGAAAGTGTCATTTTAATACATAGTGTATATGCTGAAAAACCTTTTGACCTCGATGAATTACAATGAAATTTATCAAATTTTCCCACAAAACACTTTTATTAATGGTATTCGCCATAATTTTAATAGAAAAAACAAATTATTTAAGATGAATAACTTGGATTTTTGTAGATTATTATATGTTATTTAATAACCAGGAGGAGTAATTCAATAAACCTTACTTACACCACTAAAAGTTACTAGATTTTATATTATAAAGGCCGTGTTCCGAAATCAGAAATTGTCGTGTTCACATTCTAGGAAATAAATAACAATTACTGCGATCATGGATTTTTAAGGATTTTAACTTATTAAATTTTGGAAATATTTTATTTTAATTGGAAAAAGATTTTATCTTTTAGATACATTACAAGGGTTGTTTTGCAAAAGAAGTGATTTATCTTATTTCTTAATAAATAGTTCAAATTAATATAGGAATTAATGGGATGTTTTTTAATTTAAATGAAAGAAGTTTTTATGTAAAATATGGCAATTAATCTTATTTTTAACTGTCTAAACAAACACGAATTAACTTTAATTAAAATTTTAATAAACCTTCCTTTATGTATATAAGAAACAAAATTAAAATTATAACATATGCAAATACAACAAAATACATATATTTATATTAATCTACATCAGAAGATTCAGATTCATCCGAGCTTCCAGTGTTGGCAGATATTATTAATGGCTCTATCATGTCATCCATTAATCCATCAAGTGTAGACATTTAATTCACAGTGGTATGGTGGAAACCGTAACACAACTTTATTGGCTTCTTTTGCCATTTCATCGACAACATACAAATAATGTTTACCTTCATGTTGCCGAATTAGGTGCAAAAGTTCACACTGCTTCATATTTATATCGAATGCAATATTTTTAGTTTGTAACCACTTCTGCATTTCAGCTTTTCTTGATGACGAGGTAGGGATTTTTTCAACTTTTCGGCTGTCATATGATGCATTAACCATCACAATCACAGCATCATTAAGTAACTGTCAAAAAAGGAGAAAACCAATTCTCGAATACTTCAGAATTCATCTCTTCATGGTAATCTCCTGTCTTTTTGCTTTCAAAAACCAATTATTCATTTTCGACAAAGCCGGAACCAACATGTAAAATAATAAGACGTCTTCCCTTTCCTGTAGGGTTTTTCAGGCCCGCGGTTAAACCTTCAGTAAATGCTAGACGTCTACTGCTTACACTTTGGTAGACCCATGTTTTTCCCTTGCTATGTCCTTCGTTAGTCCAAGTTTCATCTAAGTAAATGATTGGCCTATTTTCATTTCTATATTTTTTATGGATCTTAAATATGTCAACCTCCATCTACATATATCATCACGTTCTATTAATACACTTTAACGATTTCTTTTCAAATATCTAAAAAATATATATAATAAATAAACACCAGGTACATTAACTCTTCAAAGTTACAAACTTACTTGTTTCAAGAAAGTATATAAAGATGACCGAGATATTTATGGCAAATCTAAACGTTTCTTCAAAGCTTGCAAAATTTTGTTCAATGTAGGTAACTCATTTTTAAAAAAGAAATCATGTACTATTCTCCGAACAGCATTTTTAAACCCCTCATCAAATGTTTTTAGAAGTCCTGGTATTCCTCCAATATTTTTTGGACTAGATATTGTTCCACTAATATGGTATTATTTTATTACTCGGTAAGTTGTTGACTTTGCAACCCCTGTAAGAAAAATGTTAAGCGCTAATGCAATTTTTAATTAGAAAGTAATAAATATAACCTACCGGCGACCTTAGAAATTTTGGATTTAACATCAACAATTTTGATTTTTAGTTTATCATTCAATACTTGTTTGTACATATTTAGTATGCACTGTTTTTCTTACTAACTTAAATGGCCTAAACTTAGCCGTTTTCGTTGTTTTGGTGGACAACGCGAGTGACTGCTACCAGTAGGAGTAGAGGGATAAGGATCCATAATCGCAGAAATTGCTTACTGAGTTCTGAAAAGAACTATTTTTTTTAACGAAAACTAACTAAAACTGATGAAATAACAAGAGGACAAAAGCAATAATAGAACTAAAAATAATAATAAATTATAAAATGTCAAAACTGTCAAAGTCAATTATCAGCTGATGATAATGCTAAAATTTGCTGTGTGAAACTGGCTGCAAACTGACCAATGAGAAGCCTACAGAATTGCCAACTTAAATTCAAATCGCTCCTCCTGGTTATTAAATAGACCATAAATATACTCAAATAAACCACTAACGCGCTATGAAAAAATAAAAAATGAATGCATTTCACATGTTGTGTTTTTGGCTGTTTGATGTTCGATCCTTTTTATTTGCTACTCTAAAAAAAAGGATAGATATTTCGAAACGCTCTTTTCGGCACCTCGAGAGCTATCGAATTATTTGGTCTTGAATAGACGTGAGTCAGACGATATCTCAACGATATCGAATTGTTCCGAATTGCAAAAAAGACTTTTATTTTTCGTATCGTTGTCGTATATCGAGTTGTTCTGAATTCCGCGGCAGGTCATTTTTGATTCAGTTCAGTTGCAAATAAAACAGTGAAGCAAGTGACCTAGAACTGAACTGATCCACATCCAAGTGCAAAAGAAATAGAGTTGTTGCCAATGACAAATCACCAAAATACCCGCAACTTTGCCCCAAAATACCCGATTTTACACGCGTGGAATTTTAAAATACCCGCATTTTACCCACTTACAATTTGAAGTGTTTGTCAGTTAGTTTCAAAGTTTTTTTAATGTATACAACAGATTACACAAATTACAACATGCAAATGCAACAAGAGCTTAAATTGAGAATAAATAATCTTCTTTTTCAGCTACCAGCAGCGGAATTCAGAACAACTCGATACGACAACGATACGAAACATAAAAGTCTTTTTTGCAATTCGGAACAATTCGATATCGTTGAGATATCGTCTGACTCATGTCTATTCAAGACCAAATAATTCGATAGCTCTCGAGGTGTCGAAAAGAGCGTTTCGAAATATCTATCCTTTTTTTTAGAGTATCAATAAAAAGGATCGAACATCAAACAGCCAAAAATGCAACATGTAAAATGCATACATTTTTAATTTTTTCTTTTTTCATAGCGCGTTAGTTAGTGGTATATTTAATAATCTACAAAAATCCAATTTATTTATCTTAAATAATTTGTTTTTTCTATTAAAATTATGGCTAATACCATTAATAAAAGTGTTTTGTGGGAAAATTTGGCAAATTTCATTGTAATTCATCGAGGTCAAAAGGTTTTTCAGCATATACACTATGTATTAAAATGACACTTTCAATATAAAAAACAAAAATTAATTTTTATAACTAATTAAACAAAAACAGCAATAAGCACTTTATTTCATATAATCAAAATCATAGGTGTAGGTCATAAACAAATCATGAAACAGAAACAAATTCCAAGAAAGATATCAATTCCGTGAAAAATTGTAGTTCAAATGTACTAAATTTCCGACTTAAGCCGAAGAAGTATATCGTCGTGACGATAGGTGCTCTGAATCCCATTTCCAAGAACGTTATCGAATTTGGTCTCGTTTCGATATCGTCTGTCGTATCGAATGTTCTGAATCCCACTGCAGGGCTACTGCGTAAATTATGTGTGTTCAATGCGAACCAATTACTCTTTTTATATATTTTTTGAGAAATAGGATAGCTGTAGCGGTAATTTTTAGGTTTAGTAGAAGTTTCCTCATTCCCACAAAACATCAAAACCATGAATAATTGACATGAGACGAAGATGGAAGGAAAAATCCGAATTTTACCCGCAAGAATACCCACAAAGCAGGAAAATACCCGAAGATCGGGTAATTACCTGCAGATTGGCAACATTGCAAGCAGTACATCGGACGGATGACGGATGTACAAATTTATTATGACATGAGAGACAATGTACATCGGCGCCCTTGTACCTTGCGCGATGGACGTCTAGGGAGACGAATTCCATTCTGGATTCTACGCATTCAAGTTTGTTACTTTTACTACGGCCCGCCCACACTTGGATCAGTTCAGTCGTTGTCTGTATCTTTTAACTGATCTGAATCAAAAATGACCGATCACCTCCCCCTTCCCGATGCTGCACCACCGCTGAAATCGTTCGAAAGTGATCCGAAAATTATTTGACTCTAAAAAAGTAGGCTTATCGAGCTTAGGTTAATATTAATAAAATGGAAGGCGACACTTCGTCTAATGAGGAAAATAATATGCCAAAAAATGAATCTTTTTCCACAGCTACACTTTACTGTCATATTTGGTGCAATCCAACTGAACTTTTGTAACCAATAAGAGAAGCATCTAGGGCACAACATGCTGTGCTTCTAGGGGGAGAACTCGACACGAGAATAGAATAAACATTCTTTCTCTATGAAGTAAACGAATATCGAAATCTGTGAATTTTCTGAACTCAGGAAGTATAGGTGAACAGAAACAATTATATCAGAAGAAAATATATAATTTTAAAGGGGTATAAATAATATTCCAATGAGGATATTGGAAAATAAAAATTAATATTAAAAATGGTCATAATATATTCATTTTTTTATATAATAAAAAATCGGTCAAGTGCGTGTCGGACTTCGTACATTTAGGGTTCCGTACCAAATGTAGAATATAAGCCAACTGTGAAGAGGCAGGATTCTTAAGACTTTAAATTTTAATCGAACTGAAAGTCAAAATTACTTGGTAAAAGGATTTAGAAGTGAAAAGAAAAATAACATGCGTGTTCGACAATGGAAAAAAAATTATGAATATCACAATCCTCATATATACCTACTTAGATATATAGCGTAACCGACAGATAGAAAAAAATAAAATAAAATGAAAAATGCGTTTTTTAATAAAACTCATATGATTGCACAGATAAAAATAATAAACTATCGAATATCACAATTCGCATAAATACAAAGGTACGGAACCCTAAAAATGAGGGAATGGTAATGAAAAAAATCATATTTATTATTATATTGGTATTTGTTGGTAAAATATACGTAACAATAAACATTATCACCAAATTTCAAGTTTATAGGTCAATGGAAAGTTAAAAAATACTTCATACGTTTTGCAATCTTTTTTAAAACAATAAATTCAGCTTTTATCTACTCAATGAGCTCTATTCAATGATACCTCACTTGATGGGGCAGGCCAAATTTTTTTTCAGTCACCTCTTTAGCTGTATGGGAGCCCCCATTGAACATTTAAAAATATTTTTTATAATTTATATGGCTTTGGGTCGACAAGACACATATACTGTGAATATTTAAAGACTCTAGCTCCAACGGTTTAGCTGCTAGACCGGTGTGACAGACGGACGGACACGCGAGTGAGAGCAATAGGGTTCCGTTTCGACCCTTAGGAGTACGAAACCCTAATAAAACAACGTTTTATGATTTTCACATAAATAATAACAAAAATTATTAATTTATTAGTAACTAGTTTCGTTACATAGTAACTTCATCAAACTTATTATTATTTTTGTGAAAATCATAAAACGTTGTTTTATTTATTTAAATTTAATAATGGATTTTCATCAAGTAAAATCTGACATGGTTAAAAATAATGTGTCAATAAATTTGTTTTAAGAATGAGGGACTTTTCACAAATGTAACACAGACAGTTTTTTACCAGTTAAACTTAATAAATGTTAACTGGTTTTGCCCACAAATTATTTTTTTACATATACATTAGTAGTAGTTAAATCATTGTTTACAGATTTTGCATTAATGTTTTTTTTTTTTTACAATTATGAGTTAATAAATGTTTCGTAAGAGTAGATTTCCGATAAAATGTTTTCTCACAAATACTGCACTTATGGTTTTTTTCACTAGTATGAATTAATAAATGAGATTTAAGATCAGATTTCCGAACAAATTTTTTTTCACAAACATTGCACAGATGGCTTCTTTCACCAGAATGAGTTAATAAATGCAACTTAAGCTGAGATGTCTGAGAAAATGTTTTCTCACAAATACTGCACTTATAGTTTTTTTCACCTGTATGAGTTAATAAATGAGTTGTAATTTCATATTTCCGAGCAAATTTTTTTTCACAAATACTGCACCGATAGTTTTTTTCACCAGTATGAGTTAATAAATGTTGTGTAAGTGTAGCTTTCTGAGTAAATGCTTTTTCACAAACACTGCACTGATGACTTCTTTCACCAGTATGAATTAATAAATGTTGTGTAAGATTATATTTATGTGCAAATGTTTTTGCACAAATACTACACTTATGGTGTATCTCACCAGTATGAACAAATAAATGTTGTGTAAGAGTAAATTTATGAACAAAAGTTTTTTCACAAACACTGCACTGATGGCTTCTTTCACCAGAATGAGTTAATAAATGCGATTTAAGCTGAGATTTCTGAACAAATTGTTTTTCACAAATACTGCACTGATGGTTTTTTTCACCAGTATGAGTTAATAAATGTTGTGTAAGTGTAGCTTTCTGAGTAAATGCTTTTTCACAAACACTGCACTGATGACTTCTTTCAGCAGTATGAGTTAATAAATGTTTTTTAAGTTTATATATCTGAGCAAACCTTTTTTCACAAATGCTACACTGATGTTTCTTTCCACTATTTTTGCTTTTTGTATTTTTTCCAGCTGTAGTTTCGTCTTTAACAATAATATCAGCTAAACCATAATTATTGTCTCTACCATTTTCATTAAATATCAAGGCGGCCATTGTTTTGATTCATTTCTATTTCTTGAGAATCCACATTCATTGTACCTAAAAATACGTATATTAAAACAAATCCAGTAAACAAATACATTGGTAATTGACTTACTTTTGTAACTATTTTGATGGAGAAAGTATACGTGGTAATAAACGACATAGGTAAGGGAAGTAAACGAACGACAAACGACAAAAAAGATGGGGTATCCAGTATCCGATCCGGATACAAAAATCGGAATCTTTCCGATTCTTAAAATAATCGGAATCATCCAAGTCGTTGTCTGAATCCGAGTATTTATAAAGCCGGAGTCTCATGCGTCCGTTTTCCGTCGATCCGATATCCGATAAAAACTGAATTTCGGATAAAAATAAAATCCAAGTCTCATTTATCCGAAAATCGTATCCGAAAAAGAACCGAATTGACAGTTGTATTTGAGGTTATAATACACATAATAATTTATTTATTTGGTTGTAATTGTAATCACGTTCACAATATATCTTATTTAATCTAGGACCAATCATTTTTATCAAATTTTGGAATGTATTGCTAGACATTCTTATAGGTAGTTATAATACTTCTCGTGATCTGTCAGTCTCATTTCTTGTAACAAGTTGTGGAAAGTTTTTCGATGTTTAACCAAATCCCTGGCCCAAAATCTTTTTGTTTTTTTTCTTTTTTACTTTTATCTTTATTTGTCCACAAAAGCGACAAAAGCAAGATATTATTGATTCGATGCTTTATTTGAATTTGGAGTTCCATTATCGACGAATGTTAAAACGCAAACCGAATAATTATTTTTATTAGTTTATTGTTTTGTTTACTTTTCACCAGTCAGACAGTCAAAAAGTGAGGTTAAAAACGATCCGAAAACGGAAAAAGTTAAAAATATTCGGATAAAAAAAGGCGGGAAATTTTGCAACCTATAGGAGCTCCGTCGTACCATCGGACGGTCGGAAAACGGACGCATGAGACTCCGGCTTAAATATTTCGATTATTTGTAAATATTCCGATTATTTGTAAATATTCCGATTATTTGTAAATATTCCGATTATTTGTAAATATTATGATTACTTGTAATATTCCGATTATTTGAAATATTTCTATTATTTCAAACTCCGATTAGCTCTTGACAGACCTCAGTGTTTCGTATTCCGTTTATGAAAAATCGGATGATTTGGAAAAATCGGAGGGTTTAGAACATTTTGTAGGTCTTCATAAGCTGTCAAAGTTTTTTATTTTTATTTATGTGTTTTTTGTTTTTTCCAACAGTTATTTGGATACTTCTTTTAGGCAGGGTTGTTCCACAGTGGGGTTGTTCCAGACTTCGAGAAACTTTTGATTGTGCTGAAGTTGGTCATATAAAAGCAGTGTTGCCAATGCCAAATCAACAAAATACGCACTTACCCGATTTTACCCGCGAGGAATTCTAAAACGGTGGTGAAAACGGCCCTTAGTTTAGTATGCAGAGAAATGCGCCATTGAAAAAAGTAGGCACTGCAGCAGCGGAATTCAGAACAACTCGATACGACAACGATACGAAACATATATGTCTTTTTTGCAATTCGCAACAATTCGATATCGTTCACATTTCGTCTGACTCACGTCTATTCAAGAGCAAATAATTCGATAGCTCTCGAGGTGCCGAAAAGAGCGTTTCGAAATATCTACCCTTTTTTTTAGAGAAGCAAATAAAAAGGATCGAACATCAAACAGCCAAAATGCAACATGTGCAATTTGCATACACTTTTAATTTTTTTTTTCATAGCGCGTTATTGGTATATTTCAGTATATTTAATAATCTATAAAAATCAAATTTATTCATCTTATATTATTTGTTTTTTCTATTAACATTATGGCTAATACCAAAAGTGTTTTCTGGGAAAATTTGGTAAATTTCATGGACATTCATCCAGGTCAAAAGGGTTTATGTATTAAAACGACAGTTTCAATATAAAAAACAAAAATTAACTTTCAAAACTAATTAAACAAAAACAGCAACAAACACTTTATTTCAGATAATCAAAATCATAGGTTAGGTAGGTCGTAAACAAATCATGAAACAGAAACAAATTCCAAAAAATATATCAATTCCGTGAAAAATTGGTACCAAATTTCCGAAGTATATCGTCGTTACGATAGGTGCTCTGAATCCCATTTTTAAAAACGGTATCGAATTTGGTCTCGTTTCGATATCGTCTCTCGTATCGAATGTTCTGAATCCCACTGCAGGTTGCTGTTTAAACATTCAAGAAATTAATCCTGGAAAAAGAAGAAAAACTGCATATCAATACGAACTGAGTGAAGTTGGCTCGAGATACATGAACAACAATAAAAATATAAACAGAATTTATTTATATATTGGTTTTACTAACGTAAATATCAATTATCTTTAAATACATTTACGTAATAATTCGGAAATAACACCATTGTTTTGATATAAACGAATATATTCAATATTTTTTTTAAAATGAGACTAAAAGATTTTATAAGATCATTTCGAGCTAAAACTAGACAAACTTCAACTACGAATTTGGTTACTTTTGAAGCATTTCATGGTGATAATAAATTTTCCCATATTAAAGAATCCCATAGAAAATCTAGTTCATCTCCGTCCCAAGTAAGTATATACAATTTCATAGAATCACAAAATTATTTATAATCTATTAATTTTTATAACCGTTTTAAAACAATTTATAAGTTTATTTTTTTGTTTTTAACTATATAGTAATTTGGAATATTCATTGGTATATATTACATTGTTTGAATCGTTATTTTTACAAGATAAATATTGTAACTTTTATCTAATTTTTAAATCCTTAATTTGAATTCTTGTGGACAAATCTTGGATATGAAAATCAACATGTAATCGAGCTGAAATTTTGCTGTTGAATGTACTAAAAATTTTAATACCTTGTTTTTGAATCACTGTTTTGATACCTTATCTATATCCAACTTTGATTACTGAATTTAATTCTAATGACATTTTGTTGGAAAAAAGCCTCGTTTTTTATTTATGTAAACTGATATTCATTGCTAATTTTATCTGTTATATGACAAATAAAACTATATATTTTTTCATTCCTGAAAATAAAGCATTAGTGATTGCATATTAAACATGAAATTAAATAAGGTATTCCATATTTATTATTTATGATTAATATTATATTTTTATTTTCTAGAATGAAGAGTACATTGATGGGTATGTACGATTTAAGGAATCAAATGAAACGAAACCAGTACTCCGTCCTAGCCTACCCATAATTCTAGTGATATTTGTACTAACATCTGTTTTTATTGTACTTCCAATCATATATTTAATTAATTGCTTTAGATTCTCCTTTGACAATCAAGAATTTTATCATCATATTCCAACAGTAAGTGTAATTTTTGATCCAAATATTTACAATTTTTAATCTATTAAATATTTACAGTTTATATACAACACCAGCACGATAAGCAATATAAAAAAACCTCAAATACCCCATGAACTACCATTTCCTCCAGCTCCAAATCCAGATCAGTGCAAATTATTACAAGATTTAGATAAGTACGATTGTTTTCCTGAAAATGGTGCTAATGCTCAAAAATGTGAAGCGAGAGGTTGTTGCTGGATGACAAATACTAAAAAATCTTTACAGGGCGTTCCTCTTGATGTACCTTACTGTTTTTATCCACCAAATTACAACACTTACAATGTGGCTAATATTACTGAAACGAGTTTTGGATTGATTGCTTTCTTGAAACGTCAGTACAGAACGGTTTATCCAGAAGATGTTGAAGTTATTAAAATTATTGTTAAATATGAGACGGATACTAGATTAAGGGTTAAGGTGAGTTTCAGGTCATAAAAATATAACATACAAAATTTAATACCCTGTATATTCGCTACTTTTATTATGATTTGGTATATGGGTTTCTATGTTAAAAGTTTTTTATGTGATAAGAATCGTTTTTAATCCAATAAATTTATGAATTGATTGCTTATTTTTTGTTTAACAAATAAATTATGTTTTAGATCGTGGATCCTAACAATTTTAGATTCGAATCTCCTTATCCAGAAGTTCCGATTGTTGATAAAGCTTCTGTTAATGTAACGTACAAATTTCAAATTGATACGTTTAAATCAGGTTTTAGAGTTTTAAGAAAAAGTGATAATACTCAAATGTAAGTATTAATTTCTAACAAAACTAAATGTATTTTGTTTAATTAGAGCTTGGTTTCCTAAATTTTTATGATTATTCTATAATATATAAACTGATTGACTGACTGATATAGAATCAACGCACAGCAAAATCTACTTAATCCAGAGACTTGAAATTTCGAGAGTATGTTCTGTTCATAATGTAGACACTTAGTACGAAAGGATTTTGCGAAATTTTGATTTTAAGGAGTAGAAAAGGGTGAAAATTGATGGTTTACATAGAATAAGTATATCGGGTAATGGTAGTAGGGAAAAATAGATAGTATGAAAAATAGGGGAAAAAAAGGAAAAAATTGGGAAAAATATGGAAAATAAGGAGAAATAATAAAAAACAGCCAAGAATATGAAAATTTTTGAAAAACAAGAAAAAACCATTGTAAACAGGAAAAAATGAAAAACAGGAGAAAATAGGAAGAAATGGGAAAAAAATGTAAAAACAGAAATTGTAGTTAAAAATAGGGAAAATATTGAAAAACAGTGAAAAATAGCAAAAAATAGAGAAAACCTAGGGAAAAATAGGGACAAATAGCGGCAATAGGGAAAAATAAAAAATATATATAAAATAATAATGATAAATAGGAAGAAATGGAAAAAAATAAGAAGTAGTAGGAAAAAACGAATAAAGCTCGGACAGAAATAAGAAAAATGGGAAAATTAGAGAACAATAGGAAATATATAAAAAATAAAAAAAAACAAGAAAAATTAGGAGAAATAGTTAAAAATAAGAAAAAAAGAAAAACGGAAAAATACACAAATTTAAAAACTAACAATGTATTTACCTCCACTCAAATTTGTAAAATAAAGCGACAACACATTTTTCCACATAAATATTTTGAAATCCAAAACAACAGTGAATTTTTTCATACACAAATTTAAAAACAAACCAACAATGCATTTTTCTCTGCACGAATTAGGAAAGAAAAGCAACAATGCATTTCTTAACACACACGATTTTGAAAAATAAAGCAAGAATGTATTTTTCCATACACAAATTTAAAACCAAACCAACATTGCATTTTTTTACCCACAAATTTGAAAAACAAGACACTAATAAAATTAATTCGTATTTTCTTAATCGAATTACAAAATTTTTATACTCATACCTTCGAAAAAAAAATGATTAGGAAAACAAAGAAACGATGTATTTTTTTCACTTGATTTTAAAAAACAAAGTAGTAAGATCAGATTCTAAAAAAACTAAGTAAGAATGGATTTTTTCACGCTCAATAAAAAATTTTTTTCACACCAGAATTTGGAAGAATGAAGCAAGAATGCGAAAAACAGGAAAGTAGGAAAAAACAGATAATAACGGACAAATTCAGAAAAGCAGGAAAAATAATGATAAACAAGAAAACTAGGAAAAATAGGGAGAAACATAAAAAAAATAGGGAAAATAAATAAAAATATAATAAAATAGGAAAAAACAGGGGTAAATTATGGTTAAAAATGAGGAGAAATGGTGAAAAATAAAGAAAAACAGTGAAAAATAAGAAAAAACATGAAAAAATAGAAAAAAAAAAGAAACCAAGCTCGGTCGTCCACCTACTAATCTTAAAAAAACTCTGTAGCAAAGCATGAGTATTCAGCTAGTTTAATACAATTGAAAATTACTCATTAATATTGAAAATTATTGAATTTTCAGATTTGACTCGAATAATTTCGTAAATTTTATATATTCTAATCAGTTATTACAAATAAGTTCCAAGTTACCATCAAAATATATTTATGGTATAGGAGAGCATAGATCAAATTTGCTCCTTTCAACAGAATGGTCAAGATTCACGTTATTCAATCATGATTTAACACCATTGGATAATGTAAGTTTTAATTCATTAATTTATTATTATTTACCATTCTTTGTTTTTAGAAAAATTTATATGGTAGTCATCCTTTTTACTTAGTAATGGAAAATTCAAGTAATAGTCATGGTGTGTTTTTGTTAAATAGTAATGCAATGGGTATGTATTTTTTTTAGCTTTCCCAAACACAACAAATTAAAAAAAATTCTGAGAAGTATGTAATGGTACCAAGCGACTTAAGTGCCAACAATCACTTGAGGAATTAAAACGCGCTTTAGTCCCGTGACACATACACTATTTTTTTGCACCGCAGCAGGAACTAAAATTTAAAAATTCGTGAAAAGAAACACTCAACACTATTACTTAATCGTTCTAAAAAGAAGATTTTAAAAAACCGACTTTTCTTGAGTTTATCTCGCTTTTACAAGGTTATTTTAATTCCAACTGGGTAAAAGTGGTACTTTAGTCCCTATATAGAGAATATTAAATATTTTAGTATCAAGTGGTACTAAAATGAGCTAGTAAAATGAATGTTTTTGATGACATTTTTAATTTTTATTTTAGATATAATTTTGCAGCCGACACCTGCCATTACTTTCCGCACCATAGGGGGAATTTTGGACTTTTACTTCTTTTTGGGGCCCACTCCAAGCGACGTTATCAGTCAATACACCGATTTGATCGGTCGGCCATACATGCCGCCCTATTGGGGTCTAGGATTTCACCTCTGCCGATTCGGCTACAAAACTCTAGAAGAGACAAGAAAAGTCATGCAAAGAAATATCGATGCCGGAGTACCATTGGTGAGCAATTTTCCAAATTTTGAAAATTTATGTTAAAATTTATTATTTTTAAGGATACTCAATGGAATGATCTGGATTACATGAACGACAGCAATGATTTTACTTATGATAGAGACAACTTCAAAAATCTTCCGGAATTTGTTGAAGAGTTGCATTCTAGGGGAATGCATTATATTCCGCTCATTGATCCTGGGATAAGTGCCAGTGAAAAAAATGGCAGTTATCCTCCGTTTGATATTGGTATAGAAATGGACATATTCGTCAAGAATTCAAGTGAACAACCTTTTATCGGAAAGGTAATTTAGAATATATAAACACAACAAGCTAACAGTATTCTTATCATAAACATTTACTTACTGATCTTATTCAGACATTTAGCTTAACTTGTCAGAATCACGAACCGATACGTGTATGTGTGGATAAAAATAACCCTATTACTGAATCTAAAATAAATTATTTTTTAACAATTTTTTCCATATACAATGAAACTGTGGTAGGTTTTAATCTAGGTGACAATTTTGGTTTGGATATTACACTTAGAGACATTTACTGCACACAAAGTAAAACTGAAAATGAGTTAGTAACTAGTTCATCTTTTTCAAACTCGGCGAATCTTGAATCCAAACTAAAAAATGATGATATAGAGGTAACTTGTCCCCCTATCAGGAAAAAAAATATTACACACAATAAATCAAAGCAATGGATAAACCAAAACATTATTGATAGAAGTAATGAACTTAAACAATTATATTGGCTTATTAAAAATCGTAATATTGCGCAATTGTTTAGCAGTTACGAATCAAAAAAGAAAGATTTAGCTCAGAAAATTAATATTACTAAAAAGAATCATCACTATAAAAAATTATTAGAAAACAAAAATCCTAAACAAAAACAATAGTATTTTACGTTACAAGTCCGGTAGGTGACTTATTACTGTACGAGTTGTTTTACGAACGAAGCGACGCAAGAGCCGAGTCCGGAATACAAACGACTACTTTAATAACACCTAATGGACGTGTATCGTATGATATTTTATTTTTTCTTGTCTTTATATATTGATTAAAATAAAAAAAAATTCATAATTTGACATCACAATTTGACATTGCAATTGAGCCATTAATTTTCATAGTTACGTATGATTGCTATTTGCTTGTCACTGCCAATTAACAAATATTTGCGTTTGAAATTATGGAGGTTTCTAAAAATCAAAACAATACCTTCGCTTTGTTTCGCTAATTAATAACATACAATTTATCTAAAATGATCCAGTTAGGGGTGATAGAACACCTTTAAATAAGTAATGTTTGTCTAATGAATCTATGTCCAAAACCTCAAAACCGCTTATTAAGGGTGTGGCAACCCTTAGAAAGGGCTTAACGATAATTATTTTTTCATGAATTTCTTTCGAGAGGGGTACCATACAATATTCAAATTTCCTATTTACGTAATCTGTCTTGATTCTTCGAATTCACTAAGGGTAGTTTTTAAGGGGTAATTTACCATTTTTTTTTCTTGAAAAAAGGTACTCTTGATGTATTATCCAAAAATTAATCGTTTAAAAAATATTCCTAAAAAATGGTAACTCACTCCTTGAAAACTACCCTTGGTGAATTCTAATTAAGATTCAAGACAAAATACGTTAAAAGCGTATCTTAGTACCCTTAGGTACTACCTAAAATTCGAATATTGTATGGTACCCCTCTCGAAAGATATTCATGAAAAAACAATTATCTTTAAGCCCTTTCTAAGGGTTGTCGCACCCTTAATAAGCGGTTTTGGACATATGTTCATTAGACAAACATTACTTATTTTTTGGTGTTCTCTCACCCCTAGAAGTATTGTTCGACAATTTTTGTCCACCTTGTATAAAAGATATTGGTACAAATTCTCACTATGTGCTTAATATAAAAATTCTATTATATTCATTTAGGTTTGGAATAAAGTTTCTACCGTATGGCCAGACTTCACCAACCCAAACGCCGTAGATTATTGGACGTTGATGTTAAAAAAATTGCACAAAGAAATAAAATTCGATGGCGCCTGGATCGACATGAATGAACCGTCAAACTTTTTATCAGGATCATTCGACGGTTGTATCGATTCGCCACTAGAAACCCCTCCATATTTACCCAACGTTGATGGTGGCGTACTCAATTATAAAACGATGTGCATGAATGCCAAACATTATGCCGGTGTACATTATAATGTGCATAATTTATATGGGTTAACAGAAGCTATCGTCACAAGTTTGTAAGTAAATTTTTATTATTTATTGTCACAAAAAAGGTTGGAACCATTTGAACCCAAGTTTCTATATAGGTCATGTTCAGTAGCAATAAAATTGCGTTATTTGTCGTACTCCCAAAAAGTTCGAAACAAAATCTAATCACCTCTGAGGTGGAAGTCTGTAAGGGTATTGAATTTTTTCGTTAACGAGTTATTCATTTGTTAGTTTCTGTCAGTGACGTATATTACATAATCTGTAACACTTACTGTCAGTAGATAGAACGTCCTTTAACTTTAACGGTTCTGTAACTAACGACAATGACGTTTAGATTGTGACAATTGTATAAGAAATCAACTTGTTAAATTTTATTCTAAACGTCATCGCCTTTAGTTATTGAATCTTTAAAGTTAAAGGACGTTCTATCTACTGACAGACAGTGATATAAAGGTAGCGCGTTTGACACAAAATTAATTAGAAGATGGGAGAGGAAAAATCCCTGCGCGATTTTTCAAGACTATGGCTCGTTTCGGTCAGCGGAAGAAAGTCCGACACCGGACTTTGTATTATTAAAAAACACACATATCAAGACATAATAATAATAGGTAAATTGTTTATATTAAACTCAAGATCATGTTTATTTATCTCCAAAGTGGTTTATGTCCGGTTTCTCCAGTGAAACTTAATATCAATATTGAACTTAAGTCGATATTAGAATAAAATAATGTTGCACCACTGTATTTTAAGTCGAAAATGGCTTAACGCCGACTTTAAATTCCAGTCACCGATTTTTTCGACTTAAGACGAAAATTTGACGTTTGTGTGTCATCTTTCATATAAAATTCGTGTCTATAAATAATCACAGCTACATTTTTACCGTTTTTTAATATCAACATGTTTGAAATTGAAGATGTAGATGCTGTAGACATTGTAAATGTAGTGGATGATAATGCGATACAAATTCTTCGTCACATTTATAATCGCAACAATTATTTTGAGACTTTATGTGAAAAAAAGGTTTTTTGCCAGGTTTGGTATAATTTATAATTTACTCTTTTTTTATCACCTTCCATATTAAATATTATTTTATTTGTTGTGTTGATTGACAATGAGTAATGTGCAAATTGCAAACAAGGATGACAAATGTCAAGTGGTAATACACACACATCATCCCACTATCTTTTAGCATCCAATCAAATACATTCATTCAAATTACCACCGAAAACTAGTCAGGGTGGAAAATGTTACAAAAAGAAATTTTGAGCTTACGATTAAATGGTGCCAGCGTTGCCAAGTTTATCGAACTTAATTTTGATCTTGGCTAATATTTACAATTTTTAACGTGGTGCAACAGAATTTTGATTTAAGCTCATAGTACTTTTAAGTCGATATTTCATAATATTTATATTAAGTTCCACTGGAGAAACCGGACATTAGTGGTCTAAGGTAAGGAATTTGGAAGCGATAGGTCCGGAGGTTCGTTCCCCAATACAAACATACTTTTTTTATTTTTTGTAAAATTCGCTTTTTCATTTTTACAATTGTTTGATACTTTTTAATAGAAAAATTTGTCTTTTTTTTAAAGCTAATCTGTGTCAAAAACAGAAGATTATCAATACTCAAATGTGGTAAAAATTATTCAAAGAGTAATAAAAAGACTCGTAGTCGTTCCACAATCATATAATTAAGAATCTTAAACGTGAGGCAACATGTTTCGGCCATTCAATGGCCATCATCAGGCCTATAATACAAAAAATTACATTAAAGAAACGCAAAAAAACATAGTTTACTAGTTACTTACAGAAATTGTTTAAACAAGTATAACATAGATTACGATTCTTAATTATGTGATTGTGGTACGACTACGAGTTTTTTTATTATTCTCTGAATAATCTGTGTCAGTTGGTCGAGAAGAAAAGTAATTTTTGAAGTGGTAATTTATAAAGAAATTTAAAAAAAGGGAATTAAAAAAAATTGAGAAAAAAGGGATTCATTGAGCTAGTTACTAAAAAAGCAAAAAAGAAAAATGCTTAAAAAAAGGAATAAATGTGTTAGATTGCTGTCTTTAGACAAGTGTAGTCTAGTTGTAGATGCTGTCTTTAGATACGCATTGTTACTAAAAAAGATGTATTAAATCTGTTTGATTGCCATCTTTAGACAAATGTAGAATACATTTGTAGATCCTGTCTTGATCGCTGAAGGAAGAGTGTTACAAGATTTAAAGAAGGTGGATTTGTCAGTGGGATCTAAAGAAGTTTCGGCTAATAATTTCGTAAATCCATACAAAGTAGTTTAACCTTCGGAAAGAAACTGTTAACGACGACAGGTTCTCTCTAAACAAGGGACTTAAAACAGACACATTTTTCTCTTCGTGTTCCTAAATAACCATCTCAGTTTAATTTTACATATTCGCTGCTTTATTTTCAGTGCAATGGCAGAGATTAGAGGAAAAAGACCAATGGTAATTTCACGGTCCTCATTCTCAGGTCTTGGTCACTATACTGGTCATTGGAGTGGCGATGTGTTGTCTTCCTGGGATGATATGAAGTATTCTATCCCAGGTATTTATTGAGTTATTAAAAACAAAGTGATACCTACAATAATAAATTGTTTTAGGTATATTAAGTTTCAGTTTGTACGGCGTACCACTAATGGGAGCTGATATTTGTGGTTTTAATGGAAATACAACGTCTTCATTGTGTAACCGTTGGATGCAATTAGGAGCATTTTATCCGTTTTCTAGGAATCATAACACTGATGATGGAATTGTAAGTATTGGTAAATATGAAATAATAAAAATTATTGTGGTTGATTAATTTTAGGATCAAGATCCTGTGGCGATGGGTAAACAAGTGGTTGAATCCTCCGTTAAAGCTCTAACAATTCGTTATCACTTATTGCCCTATTTATATACATTATTCCATAGGGCACACATAAATGGGGAAACCGTTGCAAGGCCATTATTTTTTGAGTATACAAAATCAATATAAATCATATACATATATAAAATAATAATCATTTTAGATATCCGCAGGACATAAATACTTACGGAATAGATACTCAATTCCTTTGGGGTCCTTCACTAATGATAATTCCAGTTTTACAAGTAAAAACAAACTTTTATAACAATAATCAAGTATAATACATATATATTTTTTAGGAAAACGATGAGAGAGTTCTTGCTTATATCCCTAAAGGTACTTGGTACAATTATTACACCCTTCATGGATTTTACAGTAACGGTCAAAATTATACATTGGAAGCGCCACTAGATACAATACCTTTATTAATAAAAGGTGGTTACATTTTGCCGTTGCAATCACCAGGAAATACGACAACTCAGTCGAGACAATCAAGATTTGAACTTCTAGTGGCATCAGATGATGCCAAAAATGCTTTAGGTCAATTATATTGGGATGATGGTGATTCTCTTAGTAAGTATTTTTATGGGGTTATTGCTAAGTAATAATAATAATAATCGTCTTTTTCCCATACAAATTTTGGATTCTAGGTTTAACTTGTAAGCGGATGACTATTATTATATTATTATTATTTTATACATTTTTATAATAAGTAATATGTATAAGAAATGTGACAATATTTAAATTACTTTATAAACAAGTGAAAAACAACCCAATTTCTGCCGTAATTTCGAGTTTTCGAAAATTTAAAGTTACGTAATAAATTTCTATTTAGGTATATACCTTATATATTACCGTATAATTGGTACAAGTAGCGGGAAAGTAAAAAGAGTATGATTTTTGGGGTTTTTAACGATGATGAATCGATTGCCGTTGTCCGTTTGTCTCTACCTCTCACCGTTCTCGCGGTGAATCAGACTAACAGACGGACAAACCCGTTTTATAAGAGTTTTTTCCTTCGAAAACTGTAAAACCCTGAAAATCAGCACCTTGGTTGTAGAACTTATCACTGGGGCAGAAATCTGTTCAGTAGTTGGACACGGGTTTTTTTTGAAATTTTTTTTCCTACTTTTACACGAGGTCACGAGGAACTGTACATACTTCTACCATAAGCAAAGGATTATCAAATGACCATTAAAAAAAGTCTTCCTTTTTTTCTTTATTAATATTTTTTTTTGTTAAAAGTGTGATTTTTGTTGTCTAGCAACTAACTGACATTATCAGAATAAAAAAATTCCATGGCCGGCTTCGCGAAAATCCTTCATATGCAATACTACTAAATTTTGATATGATTTTTCCAGAGGACATAAATAGACAGTTGAATCTGGGTGTTTGAAATTTTTGTTACACTGGCCTTACATTTTTAATTAAAGATTCATTTTAAAATCAAATTGAAAATTGACAATAATGAACTGTCTTATTATAATGTTTAATAATTTTAAAGAAATCTTTAAAATAAACAATAACGATACACACTGTGGTACTTGAGGTACTTGTGATACTATTTGTTTACGTGTTTATATACAAACAAACTGACATATCACGACGTACTGTGATTAGATATTGACTTCAAGAGAAGGATGGAAAATTGATGTCTAATAGTAAATGGTCTAAGGCATTAATATGGAGCGTATAGAAGGAGGGCAATCTCTAATGGACAACACGTTTAAAATGTGGCCAAATTTTATACGCAACTAATGGTACATAAAATAACCGACGTGGCGCTGACGATCGTATGTTGAAAAACTGTTTGTAGATTGATTAGATCCATAGTCTCAAATAACGTTTTTTATTTAATGAGCCACCCAATTTTTATAAAATACATATCTTTTAAAAGTTTACGTAATGAATTAAAATTATTATTTGAAAAAAATCAAAGTAAATGTCAAAACTGTCATCAACAGTCGATCAACAGCGCCACAAACTGGCTTCCAAAATCGGGCCACTTTTTATAACGTTGAGATGTGCCTCCTTCTATACCCTCCATAGGCATTAACAATATCTAAAGCATTCATATTCAAATGTCAAAGAATATAGGTTATAAAGTAATTTTCACTTAACAGTAAGGCAATCCAGAACACGTGACCAAACGTCATCAAAATGGCCGCTGGTAGGCACACAAATTGTATTGTTTAGTGCGTTTTGCATATATTTTAAGTATTTTATGCTTTTAGAAGGTGTTTGAAATGCAAATAATTGCTTTTTCCCATTAAGAGTAATTATTTATTGATGTTAGAAAGTGAAAGTAAAGACATTGCCATAAGATATAAGAAAAAATCAAAGTTATACAGGGTATTGATCCTTTCACACAATAATTTCTTTATTTATTACTGTTCAAACCATAGATATAGGAACTACTAGATATGTCCTTTATATCTAATGTCATTTAAAAAATTTAAGCCAACATCTAGCCCTCTCTCTCTCTCGGCAAAGTTTGTTGGCGAGGGACGTAAGACGCGGAGAAAAATCTCGTGCAGAGGACGAAATCAACAATAAAAATTGACGTGATGTAAACAAACGGTATTAGACAGTGGCGACGCGAAGAATTATAACTTTTAACTTATAGTAATATAATTTTGATAAAGTTGTCTTTTCTGTAACTTACTTGTGAAGTGTAAGATGATCTAATGGCTTGGAAAAAGCACCACATTTTTCACATTATTTTCCCATAGTTTAACAACCTCTCAAGAAAATCACTTAAAATAGTTCAAAATGTTTACAAAAATATTCAGTACGACACTACAAAAATAACACGAATCGCGTCACAAACAGTAAACTATTTAATGTATGATTTTAAATTACCCTGTGTTACAATTGGAAAAATAAAACTTATCACTACCGAACAATTTTTATTCTATTCCGAAAAATAATATAATTCGATTAATTCGATGGCTAAACTAAAACTAAATCTGAAATATTTTATTCGAGAACCAGATATGCGGTGTGTTGATTCATCGGTTTCTTATATAATACATATTTCTATTTAATAGTCATAAACAAGGTGGCTCTTCTATAACTTACTGATATTAAAAATCAATGTATTAAACTATAATTTAAATATAAATGTAATATACAATAATATGAACTATTATCAATAAACAACACTAATATTACTAACACCTGCTTGAAAATACGCTTATGAAATTTCTAGAGAACAATGAAATAACTTTTGAGACTTCGAAAAGTTGTTTTTAAAAAAATTTATTTTTTGAAAATTACAAAAATCTACGAATTTAAACTAAGTTTTACAATACTACGTTCTTTACTCTAAGAAAATAAAAATGTGAATGTCCATTAACAAAGCAAAGCAGCGCTTTGCGATAAAGAAATATGATATTGAAGATTCCATAATCAGCGTTCTTCGTGGAATTATAAGAATGATACCATGAGATAATTAATGTCAACAAAAGTAAACTAGATGTTGGCTTAATAAAAAAGGATAGAATGCCCTCTATATATATTTACTTTGAGGTTCAAACAGGTATAACAGAATAAAATACGTACAGAAAATGAGAAAAAAATAACAGCTTATAACATACATAATCATATAAATAATTACATAGCAGCGATGGTAAGCAAATTAAAAAAAAGAAATACAACAATCCTGGAATTGATGAAAAATCTCGAGAAGATGACTTCCATCAATGTTTGCTTTCTACATATTCTCATATTTGGTCCTCACGCACAGTTTTTATACCAAAGAACAAGTCAAAGTCTACGAGAGTTTGTCAGCATATAAATATTTTTCTCCTGGTTTTTGAGAGATCATTCAGTCCTGGTTTGTGTGGAAAATATAGTTCACTAGGTATTCTTTGAAATCCCTTCGACTCCCACAATTGACTACAGAGCATGTAGTATGCATGTTTTATAGTTCTTGAGTTTCTAATAAACAATATTTTTATCTACACTGTCACTTTATCAAATATTGATAAAGCATCCAGAGTAGTTAGTGACACAACTATTCTAAATTAAAATATCCGTTTTAAGCTCCAATAGTTTCATATGTTAAAATAAACTGCTTTCTTCACGTTAAATACATGAAAGACGTAGATTTGTGTGTCTACCAACGGTCATCTTGAATTTCATCAGACAGCATCTTGGTGGTCTATGGATTAACCCTACCCCGAGAGTAAGATTAAATTATCTCCATTGTTAATCGCCTTTATTAATACACTTTTTCGTGAAATAACTATTAAGTACTTAAACTTATCGTGCTTTAAAGAATAGGAACTTGACATTTCGGACAAACCTCTGACCCAACAATAAAAAAATAATACAAATTAGAAACAAACTGGGTAATTAAAAACACCAAAATGTGCATTATAATGTATTCTTCTTTAAAATTTCTTTACCTTTATTTAAAGAAAAACTATTTCTTCTGTGTCATTATATTTTTTTAATTAGTTATACTTACAAGCATGTGTACGTGAGTACCTAAAAAGGAAGCGAGCCGAAAAAAAATAGGAAAATAAATATATTTTCCTATTTTTTCGTATTTTCTCCTGTTTTTCCATGTCTCCCTATTTTTCTTTATTTATATTTTCTCCTATTTTTCCATATATTTCCCTATTTTCCACATTTTTCCTATTTTTATTTATTTTCCATGTTGTTTTTTTCTATTCTTCCTGTTTTTTTTTTCAATTTTTTCCCATTTATTTTTTCTATTTCCTCCTATTTTTTCATATTTTCGCTATTTTTCCTATTTTCCCATATTAAATGGTAGAAAGGGACAATTGTATTTTTGAGAGCCGACCGAAATTGTCCCTTTTTTAGTTTTTTCAAAATAACTCGAAAAGGAGGCAGAATTCGAGATTTTTACAAGAATACATTTTTGTAGAAAAACAAATTTCCCACCTATTTTAATTTTTTAAATGTTGTGTAAAACTATTTTTAGTGCTAAAAATAATTGAATCGATCTTGGTGTTTTCAAGACCTTTCTTTTTTTTGATTATGCATAGGATGCCGAAAAAACGTTATGAACAAATGACTTAAACAAACCCTGATTGTTTATAAATTTTTAGTTGTTTTTCAATTATTTTCAGTATTAAAAATAGTAAAAAAAAAATAAAAAATCTGATGTGGCCAGCACATGACCTCTCGCCATTTTTGAATCAAAAATTTACAGGTTGACACAAAAAAGTATGAAAAAAAATTATATTTTTGTAAATCTGGCAACAGTGGCAAAAATTTCGAAAATTTTAATGAGATAAAAATAAACTGTAGGGTATACAAAATATATGTGTAAAACTTTATTGCCGTTTTGTATAATAATGGCGTCATCACCCATAGCAACTGCCACTTCCGGTTGTCCGATTGGCACCAAAATCTAATCAGATCTAATCTAGGGTATCAGAATCCTGTATGCAAAATTTCAAATTTTTTCATTCAGTAGTTTTTGAGTTATCGTTACTACAACATCCATCCAAACACACACACACACACTAACACACACACACACTAACACACACACTAACACACACACACACACACACACACACACACACACACACACACACAGACATCATCGCGAAAATATTAAAATCGTATTCTAGGGACCCCAAAACGTGTTTATCCATTGAAAACTCACTACCCAATTTTTAGCATGATTCCTATACCTCTCTTATCTGAAGGGCGAGAGGTAAAAATAGGTTCAGTTAACTTTGAAACACTACGGTTACTAAGAAATAAAATTTTCAAAATTTCCAAGTGACGTCAGCTACATTGATTTGTTTAAAGTAATGTAGATGGCATGACAAGGTATAATTTACAGTTATCTGTCGAATATTACTAAACTAAATAGCCTTGGCAGCTTAGATTATTAAAAAAAAAGAAGAAAAAAGCGAAACACACAAATAGGTTATGTTATAGTAAAGTGACGATCGTATGTTGAAAAACTGTTTGTAGATTGATTAGATCCATAATCTCAAATAACGTTTTTTATTTAATGGAGCCACCCAATTTTTATAAAATACATATCTTTTAAAAGTTTACGTAATGAATTAAAATTATTATTCGAAAAAAAGTCAAAGGAAATGTCAAAACTCGCTTAAACTGTCATCAACAGTCGATCAACAGCGCCACCAACTGGCTTCCAAAATTGGTTCCCTTTTTCTAACGTTGCGATGTGCCTCCTTCTATACCCTCCATAGTATAGAAGGAGGCACATCTCAACGTTATAAAAAGTGGCCCGATTTTGGAAGCCAGTTGGTGGCGCTGTTGATCGACTGTTGATGACAGTTTTGACATTTCTTTTGATTTTTTTCAAATAATAATTTTAATTCATTACGTAAACTTTTAAAAGATATGTATTTTATAAAAATTGGGTGGCTCCATTAAATAAAAAATGTTATTTTAGATTATGGATCTAATTAATCTACAAACAGTTTTTCAACATACGATCGTCAGCGCCACGTCGGTTATTTTAGTACCATTAGTTGCGTATAAAATGTTGACCACATTTTAAACGTGTTGTCCATTAGAGATTGCCCTCCTTCTATACGCTCCATAAGCGCCACCAACTGGCTTGCAAAATTGGTTCCCTTTTTCTAACGTTGCGATGTGCCTCCTTCTATACCCTCCATAAGTACATCCGATGTATAGAAGTGTGTTGGCGCATTTGCTTGATAAGTTTGATATTTCTGTAACGTTGGTTTTGGCGTAATGCGTTAGTATATGGTTTCAATGTAAAAGGACCGAAGTTTGATTCCTAGGTACGACCAACTTTTTTATTTTTTGATAATTTTTTTAGCTTTATAAAAACTATATAAAAACGTTGATTGGTAACCGGTTTCATTTGTACAGTAAAGAGTTTTTTATCCATAATTAATGATAATTAGATTTTGCTTTTTAACTTCTTGAAAACTACAAAAAAATAGTGACTGGTAATCAGTTTCATTTATATAGTAAAGTGTCTTTTTTCCACTTTTTTTCTCAAAGATCGAGACGTAAAAATTAGTTCATTTTATTTTCCTATGTACGAGATAAGTAAACAAATCCAACCGATGTACTGCTAGTCACGGCGAAAATAAAAAAAATTTTTCTTCTTTTCTCATATATACATGGGGCCTCTATTTAGTAAGGAATTCAGTTCGTATTTACTGCCATCTCTTGACAGTATTATAAATTAATGTAGATATTTTTAATTTATTTTTTTTAAATACAATGTATGTTTAAAAAAATTATAAATATTTTTGGTAGGCACATTTGATACCATACTTTTAAGTGATAATTTAAAAATTTTACATAATACGTCCCCATTGTTATGAAGTTATGAATTTTTCTGTTGGCCTCTGCACGACGTTATTTTGACACATAAATTGACATAAGTCAAAAACTATTGTAAATAATTATAGGAAACCCTATCATTTAAAAAAAAATCAAGTCGATAACTTGGATAGAAAAAAGTTATGGAACATGCACGCAGCACTGGGTCACCCTGTATTTACAAATATAATAACGATTATGATTATGTTCTCTACTAAATTACACTTTTGTTTTAAAATTTATAATAACAACTTTTTGAATATGTTTGTCTTTTGAATACTGAACATCGTTTTTATTTACATACAACAGCTGTAATTATATGAACAATTCACTATTTGTTAATTTAGAAAATTAAAAATATAAAATGGAAGACGATGTTAAATTCTTATTAATATTTTTACACTATTGTAAATGGTTTGGAATAGTACCAATATTTTTGCACGGAGCAAATTCAAAAATTAAGCAGATGTTAATAAAATTATATCCACGTATTTTGATGTTTGTCTTGATCATAGCTATAATACAAAATATGGTTGTAAGAATTCAAATTTTTGAATTCAAACTTTATTATATAACAGATATGTTTACTTATTTGATAAACGTAAGTGTAATTTTAACTTGTATTTTATCAGTAATTTTTCGTACAAAAAAATGGATAAAATTAATAAAGAAAATTATAGATATTGATCAGGAAATTTATAGTGTCTATAACAGAAAATCCTTTTTATGGATAATAATATTTTGTGCTATTTTAGCTTTTACTAATAATATCATCAAAACTATGTTAAATAAATATGATGGTTTTTTTACAGTATTAAAATATTCTCTACAAGAATTATCTAAATACTATACTCCATATATATCATCAATTTTGCAAGTTATTTTATTATATTTTTACAACAGATTTGATACTATCGGTAAAAATATAAAATTGGTGATTTATTCCGATGATGCTATTTACAAAATAAAAAAATCCAGGTTACTTTTTATACGTTTATCATTAATTTTGAATTTATTTAACGAATTGTTTGCTTGGCAAGTACTTTTCTCGACAATTGTAACATTTTTCATTGTTCTGCGATACGTGAATTTTTTTTTCTACCTTGAACTTGGTCTAATTGACAACGTCGTATTTTTCGCAGGACTAGTCGGTATTTGTATACATTTGGTAAGTAAAATCCCAATTTATTAAAAAGACATTTTTGAGGATAACCTATTCATAAAATCTGTAACTACTTCCATGATTTTTTAAAAATTTGAATCCGACATAGTTTGTTCAAAACATTTAATAAAATATTCGATAATTCCTAATCTAATACCTTTGTAAGAAAAATATCTACATTTTTATATATACACTTTACTTTAGGCCGAGCAAGGCACAAGTGAGTTCTGGTAAATGATGATTATATTTAATACACTAAGAATACACTAATATTTTTTATTAATCTTTAAAGATATTTTACATGTATAAGACAAGTCAAAAAATCTGATGTGGCCAGCACATGACCTCTCGCCATTTTTGAATCAAAAATTTACAGGTTGACACAAAAAAGTATGAAAAAAAATTATATTTTTGTAAATCTGGCAACAATGGCAAAAGTTTAGAAAATTTTAATGAGATGAAAATAAACTATATGGTATACAAAATATATGTGTAAAACTTAATTGCCGTTTTGTATAATAATGGCGTCATCACCCATAGCAACTGCCACTTCCGGTTGTGCGATTGGCACCAAAATCTAATCAGATCTAATCTAGGGTATCAGAATCCTGTATGCAAAATTTCAAATTTTTTTATTCAGTAGTTTTTGAGTTATCGTTACTACAACATCCATCCAAACACACACACACACACACTAACACACACACACACTAACACACACACACACAGACATCATCGCGAAAATATTAAAATCGTATTCTAGGGACCCCAAAACGTGTTTATCAATTGAAAACTCACTACCCAATTTTTAGCATGATTCCTATACCTCTCTTATCTGAAGGGCGAGAGGTAAAAACAAAAAAGTATTCTTGTAAACATTTAGAATTTAGCTCTGTTTTCTAGTTATTTTGAAATAACTGAAAATGGGGTAAAATTAATCAAAATTGCTGTTTTCAAATGTATTAAACAATTTTCCTTTTAAAATCAAAACAAATTTTTTGCTACTTTTAGACATGAATGGGTTCAATATTAAATAATTACTCATTTTAAGATTTTCTTTTTCCTTAACACATATAGTTGAGGAATTGTATTCGAGGAGAAAATGTATATTATTTTGTAAATTGATCAATATTTGATTTTTTTTGTAGATTCCTATGAAGAAAACCAATATTCACTGCTTAGTTTTGAGCTAAAAGAAAATACTCTACGTTCTATTCCGGAATTTATTGGTTCAGAAGTCCCACCCAATTTGACAACTGTAACCGTCTTAGGTGTGGAACAAAAACCAACTAATGTTCAAATCAATGGTGTTTCTGTGCATCAATTTGACTTTATAAAAAATTCTAAGGTAAAGTGATAAAAATATGATCAAATTTTAAGTTAACTAAATGTTTTTTTCAGACTTTAGTTGTTGACAAACTTAATGTTTCCCTCCACCGTCCTTTTGTCTTGGATTGGAACTGAATTAATTTAACTCTACTTAGTTATTAAGTTAAAATGCCATTTTTATGTGATGATGTTATGACTTGTGGTGCACTACCTTAAAGAGTTTATAATAAGATAATTACGCCAAAGTAATAGTGTATTATGAAGTAGATTCCTAAAAATTATAGTAAATTAATACCTAGTAGATTTATTGGTATTAGAGCAAAATTAGAAATAAGAAAATATTGTGATTTTATTGCTCAATGACATATTTAATTTAAATTAGCTTCTATTGTTAATTAAATAGAAAGTTTTCTTCCTTTTTGGAAACACAATGTGAATATATTATTTTATTTTAATCTAAATATTTTAAGCTTACTTTCAGAGACAAAACATTTTGGTACCCGTTTATACATATCTTTTCAACAAATATGTTATAAAATCGTTATTATCCAATACCATCAGCACAGACTGAAAGGTAGATTCACGAAAAGAACCTAAACCTAATAACAAAAAAAAGATCGATTTCTCCTAATCCGAAAGCAAGGAATACCCCATTGTTTTGCTCAATATTTCGAATGAAGTCAAATGTTTAAACATAGCACAAAAATATTCAAAATTAATGTTTCACTCTGTTTTTAAATTACATGTGGCCTAACGAAACCATTGTTTATAATTTAATTAACTCTTCAGCATTTTATAAAATAACCTTCATTTTAACACTAAGGCCATTTTAAAATTGATTTATTGGCTTTCTAGTAAATTTCAATATATACAAAAATGAGATGTTAATAATTTTCTCCCATTTAGGTATTTATGTACTTTACTTATAATAAACAGGACACAATTCTTACAAACTACCTAATTACCCATAAATTGGTATAAACAAAGGTTCGAATCACCTCAATATACGTGAATCAATAATGTCCACATAGTATAAATGAATCTAATTTCGAAAATCATGTTATCATCAATGATAATTAATTAGGACCATCTCCAGTAGTTCCTAAAAAAATATTTTTTGGAATTTAAACAACTTATAGTTACATACAGATACTTTCACTTTATGGGTTTTATAATTAACTACACAAGATTTTTACAAAAGTGTCTTTATTAAGAATAAACGAACTAAAATTACACTTAAAAGGATATTACGCTCAAATTTCACTTGAATATTTTTTAACGCCGACTAAAGCTAGGTTAGAATCTTCCATTAAGATTCTGGTTTTACATTCTGTATAACCGTTATATTATCCCCTTTAAGCATGATTCGTCCCAATTGCCTCCTGTTTTTGGTCTTTACGTAAACTTCCTCCGCGTCATCCAATACCAAATTCATATATTCGTCGAAACCAACGATGTGGCCCTCAATGCGTAAATGTATGTTTTCGTACAACCACACTTGCACTCTCGAACGATTTTGAAGGTATCGAAATATCAAGTTAATGGGTTGAACCATCACTTTTTGGACTTTTTGCGGTTTATAAGCCATTTTGCGTTGAAATAGTCTCTAATAAAATAACTTAACCTCCAAACTAGTCCAAACAAAAAGAGAAAAGAAAACGTTTTGTTTGGTTAAATTTTGTGACCAACATTAAAAACTTTCAATTTAGTGGCCTTTTTTAATGAGGTTCTTTAGACAGGTTTATTATTATCTAATAAACAGGATCGGTGTGAAGTAACTTATTTTAAAAATGTATTTTCAATTAAAATATTGAATTATAATACATGCAGGATGTCCCAGCATTCAGTTTAAATATAGAACTCACTCAATACCTTACAGCATTTTTCCATTCGCCCTAACACAGTAGAATGATTACATACAGTAGTTTCACTCCGGTGTTGGCACTTTGATTTCCGTGGTGTGTGTTTCTTTTTTTTAGTACCCACCACAAAAGCATAATTGCCAAACGTGGGGTAATTATCCGAGATCCAGATAATTTCAGGACAGGTGAAATTCTTTTGTAATTTCATAAACATTTCATAAAATTTAATATATTTATGCTTTCCTCGCACCTGTTATTACTAAATTGTATTTTTTTCCTTAAACCGAAAATTCAGTTTTAAAATATATTTAACATTAGCAAATACTACAAATATCACGACAAACAAGCACGCGCAAACACAAATGCAACAACCAAGTTTTTAGATTTTCGGTTTCTGCGCATATCCACCCAGCGTTCATTAAAAATCAAAGTCGCACATAGTGAAACTACTGTATGTAAATCATTTTACTGTGCTCTAACCCACATATTTTAGGAGCAGCTATCCGGAGCGCAGCATGCCGGTTGTGATTTTGGATAAAGGTTGGAGACTTCGCTTAAGACGCGCGTATTTCAAAAATTGTTAAACACCATTATGCCGTTTCGCTCAAATTCACGTCAATTTCACGATGTAAATAAAATCAGTTTCGTAGACTATTAGAAATAGATAAATATATAATTATTTATTTTTGTTTATAACCTAGAGGGTGATATTTAATAACAGTTTTAATAACAATATATGACGTTTATATTATAGAAAAAATTGATCTATAGTCTAGATTTTAATTGACTGTTTTTATTATAATGAAAATATATATTATATTCTTGTTTTTTATTATTAAAAGATTTCTGTGAAATAATATATTTTATAAAATATATGCATTGGGTATTCATAAAAAAAAATTTTATATATTTTAAAAACAAATATATACATTAAAATTATAATTAAGATTAATAGTATGATTTAAAATAAAAAAATTCCTACTACCTACTGTGCCAAAGTTAAAATTACAATAATATATACACTATATATACAATGCGACTCAAAATAAAGTCTGCACCATATGAGAAAAATTTTGCTTATTCATTTGACAGAAAATTTTATTCTTGATAAAAGTTGGTGCATTGAGAAAAACTGCTATTTCAAGTGTCAAACTTTCAAATTTCTAAACGGTATACAGGGGCGAGGTAAAAATAGGAATTTTGACCAAGAGTAAAGTGCCCTCTCTTATTTTTTACAATATCAAAAAAAATTATTTAGGAAAGTTATTAAGAATTAAAAATTACACTCAGATTTAAAATCACAGCCTCCTACACAAAAAATCCATTTTTTTATGTTTTTAGTCTAGCTCAAAATAATAATATCATTTCGGATGCACTTTAGGGGCCTTCAATCACTATAATACATTTTGGTTGAAAAAATTTAGTTTTTTTCGTTATTTTCACATCATTTTCGGCCTTTTTTTTAAATTTCTATGATTTTTTGTTTTTACTTGGTGCAAAGTTGAAATTTCACCCTGTAGACGCAGGTACATAAAAACTATCATTATGATTTAATTGAAGAAAATGGGTAAAAAAATGATACCCAAACGTTTTTAGTACCAAAATGTACTTAATTAACTAAACAAAATGAAGCTTTGAAAATTAAAATAAAAAAAAATAAAAATTACAAAATAATGGTTATTAACCTTAAAGGTGTAAAATCAAACCTAAACTAAACCAGATTAAGCTTTTTAAAATTGAAATAAAAACAAAGAATATAATAATTACAAAAATAAGGGTACTTTACTCTTGGTCAAAATTCCTATTTTTGCTTGCCCCTGTATACCATTTAGAAATTTGTAAGTTTGACGCCTGAAATAGTAGTTTTACGCAATGCACTAACTTTTATCAAGAATCAAATTTTCTGTCAAATGAATAATAAAAATGTTTTCCATATGGTGCAGACTTTTTGAGTCACACTGTATACACTAACATTTCGTAAATGTAGCTAATTATTTGAGTCTTTTTTATGTTGTGCACATTTTTAATGTGTCGATTTAAACATGATTGAATAGAAAAAATCTTCGAACAAATTTTACTCACAATCATATTAATGAACAAAAAGTATATATTAAATTAAATAAAAGAAATACAAATAAATAACATAAATTTATAAGAAAAATAAAAGAAGCTTTAATCAACTCAAATAACACGCAAGCGAGAATCAGTGAACCTAACTACAATTTTTATCCATAATAAAGTTGAAAAATAGCGGGAATTCAATTTTTATGAGTGCCACCAACCGGTCATTAATATGAACTAACACGGCACGCAGAGCTACGGATAGGCGCTCCTCATATTTTAATACTGCTAGCGCCACCTGGTACACAGAAGATTAAATAATTTTAATAATTTCGTCTTTCTGTTTGTATATATGAAACACAGTGCACCTCTTTTATTATTGCTGAAAGACAGTGATAGACTGATGAGACTGACAACTCGAGTAACACAACAGAACTTTGATTTTGCACATGGTGCTTGGAATTTTAGTGTTGTCAGTTTGGTGTACCTGTTAAGATCCCCCAATCTAGTTTAGCTGTCCGTCGATTTTTTTTTAAGATACTAATTTGATTTCCAGAAAAACAGGCAGTGTTGCCAATGACAAATCATCAAAATACCCGCAACTTTGCCTCAAAATACCCGATTTTACCCGCATCGAATTGAAAAATATCCGCATTTTACCCACTTACAATTTGAAGTGTTTGTCAGTTAGTTATAACATTTTTTTTTTTAATGTATACAACAGATTAAATCACAAATTGCAACATGCGCAAAAATGCAACACAATCAAGGGATCGAGGCTTCGGTCGTCCCTAAGACAAAAAATTCAGAGGACATCCACCAATGCCCAATGGGGTGGAATACGGCGTAATCAAGGACTAGAGACGATAATGACGACCAGGGGACTTCGGTCCTTAAATGCAACCCTGCGATATGCTCACAATAGCGGGCATGTCGGGGGGAGAACCTGGGGGAGGAGGCAGGGGACTTGGGGATCAAGTGCCGATTAGGTACAATATCCTCTTGGCTCGGTGTGTGTGTGTGTGTGTGTGTGTGTGTGTGTGTGTGTGTGTGTGTGTGTGTGTGTGTGTGTGTGTGTGTGTGTGTGTGTGTGTGTGTGTGTGTGTGTGTGTGTGTGTGTGTGTGTGTGTGTGTGTGTGTGTGTGTGTGTGTGTGTGTGTGTGTGTGTGTGTGTGTGTGTGTGTGTGTGTGTGTGTGTGTGTGTGTGTGTGTGTGTGTGTGTGTGTGTGTGTGTGTGTGTGTGTGTGTGTGTGTGTGTGTGTGTGTGTGTGTGTGTGTGTGTGTGTGTGTGTGTGTGTGTGTGTGTGTGTGTGTGTGTGTGTGTGTGTGTGTGTGTGTGTGTGTGTGTGTGTGTGTGTGTGTGTGTGTGTGTGTGTGTGTGTGTGTGTGTGTGTGTGTGTGTGTGTGTGTGTGTGTGTGTGTGTGTGTGTGTGTGTGTGTGTGTGTGTGTGTGTGTGTGTGTGTGTGTGTGTGTGTGTGTGTGTGTGTGTGTGTGTGTGTGTGTGTGTGTGTGTGTGTGTGTGTGTGTGTGTGTGTGTGTGTGTGTGTGTGTGTGTGTGTGTGTGTGTGTGTGTGTGTGTGTGTGTGTGTGTGTGTGTGTGTGTGTGTGTGTGTGTGTGTGTGTGTGTGTGTGTGTGTGTGTGTGTGTGTGTGTGTGTGTGTGTGTGTGTGTGTGTGTGTGTGTGTGTGTGTGTGTGTGTGTGTGTGTGTGTGTGTGTGTGTGTGTGTGTGTGTGTGTGTGTGTGTGTGTGTGTGTGTGTGTGTGTGTGTGTGTGTGTGTGTGTGTGTGTGTGTGTGTGTGTGTGTGTGTGTGTGTGTGTGTGTGTGTGTGTGTGTGTGTGTGTGTGTGTGTGTGTGTGTGTGTGTGTGTGTGTGTGTGTGTGTGTGTGTGTGTGTGTGTGTGTGTGTGTGTGTGTGTGTGTGTGTGTGTGTGTGTGTGTGTGTGTGTGTGTGTGTGTGTGTGTGTGTGTGTGTGTGTGTGTGTGTGTGTGTGTGTGTGTGTGTGTGTGTGTGTGTGTGTGTGTGTGTGTGTGTGTGTGTGTGTGTGTGTGTGTGTGTGTGTGTGTGTGTGTGTGTGTAACGAAGTTACTTTTTCTTTTTTATTTTTTTTGGGACATTCTGTATATAAATAATTGTAATTTTTGTTATTGTATCAACCGTTTTACTTTGAATTTATTGACACCCCTCTTATTTTATTGCCCGATATAATCATAATTTATTTTTGGGAAATTCCTTCTTTGGATTTCCTATTTCTTTGGATTTCAAATTTTGTAAATTGTTAAGACGAAACACACAAGTCAGTTCCGTAGCCGACCGCGCATATTTAATTTTAGTGGGGCCTTTGCTAAGTGGGGCTGGGAAAATTGTTTAAAAAGGCCGGGAGCCGCTAAAATCACTCTCTTTTGCTGACTGTTATCCGTCTCTACCGTTTTAAGAAAAATTAATTACCGGCCGTAGTGAATCTGACCTGTGTGTGTGTGTCCGAGGTAAGAACCTGTATAATTTTTCTTAATAAATAATTTTGGATATTTCTGATTTTTCTTGTGTATAAACTGAATAACTACATATCACTCGGCTTACATATAAAGGTTATAATTAACAATAAGTTTCTGGCGTATTTGTGTCTATTTAAAATATCTTCCGATTAGTTATAAAAGTTTCAAAGGTTTTGATTTATTTAACTTAAGGGGGTTTGACTTAATTGATTCAAAGATTTTTGAATTAGCTACCCTTGCGTTCGCTGTCTATTCACAGGAACACAACGGCGGTTCTTTCAAGAAATCCTGAATCCAGTCAATAGGGTTTATTTAATTTAAGGGGGGTTTGACTTAAATGATTCAAAGGTTTTTGAATTAGCTACCCTTGCGTTCGCTGTCTATTCACAGGAACACAACGGCGGTTCTTTCAAGAAATCCTGAATCCAGTCAATAGGGTTTATTTAATTTAAGGGGGGTTTGACTTAAATGATTCAAAGGTTTTTGAATTAGCTACCCTTGCGTTCGCTGTCTATTCACAGGAACACAACGGCGGTTCTTTCAAGAAACCCTGAATCTAGTCAATAGGGTTTATTTAATTTAAGGGGATTTGGCTTAATTGATTCAAAGGTTTTTGAATTAGCTACCCCCTTGCGTTCGCTGTCTATTCACAGGAACACAACGGCGGTTCTTTCAACAAACCCTGAATTCAGTCAAAAAGGTTTATTTAATTTAGGGGGGGTTTGATTTAATTAATTCAAGGAATCTTGAATTCTGTTCCGGAAAATCATTTTATCTGTGGGATATTTTCATATTATACAAATTTTAGATACCGGTTAATTCCTTTAATATTAAATTCAGGCATAAATACCAAGGAAAACTCCTGAGAATCATTTAGTGCCTAGTAACGCTTTTCCTGTGTAGATATCATTTTCACCGACACTGCAAATTATTTTCACACGCTTTCTCTAGAATTTCACGCTATCATGCATTGCTTTTAGTTAATTACTGCTTACCGATATATATATTTTTTTTTTAAAGAAGTTGATCTGTATTTTTTTTATTGTTGCTTGAAACACCGCAAATTTTAATATAGCTTTCCATAGTTGACAAGAATTAATAATTATAAAAATCATTAGTTATTTGCAATTTTTCATTATCTTAACAAAAGCAACCGGTAAATTCAGATTTCGCACTGTGAATTAAAGCCTGTTTTACACCGTGCTCCCCTATTCAGTCTACGACAACAGACCCCTGGAATTACCGTAACCTCCATCTGTTGCTACCCTGGTACTCTTGAGGCAGTAGATCGAGAGTTAGTGGAGTAAACCATCCCAAAAATCTGGCGCCCGAGGCAATCTAGTAGGAAACCGAAGCCGTGGGTGTCATAGTGACGGCAAGTATCTTTTGTAGAAAGAAAGCTCGTCACAGTGTGTGTGTGTGTGTGTGTGTGTGTGTGTGTGTGTGTGTGTGTGTGTGTGTGTGTGTGTGTGTGTGTGTGTGTGTGTGTGTGTGTGTGTGTGTGTGTGTGAGTGTGAGTGTGTGTGTGTGTGTGTGTGTGTGTGTGTGTGTGTGTGTGTGTGTGTGTGTGTGTGTGTGTGTGTGTAACACAAACAAGAGCTTATATAGAGAATAAATAATCTTCTCCTTTTTCCTTTTTGAGGCCTCAGCTGCCAGGACTATTTTCTATTTTACATTGACATCTGACGTGAATTATGTTTAAGTGTTGCCAAGTGTGTTCAATGTAAACCAATTACTATTTTTATGTATTTTTTGAGAAATAAGATAGCTGTAGCGGAAATATTTATGTTTAGTTGAAGTGGCCTCACTCCCACAAAACATCAAAACAGTGAATAATTGACATGAGATGAAGATGGAAGGAAATACCCGAATTTTACCCGAAAAATTGAAATACCCGCAAGAATACCCACAAAGCAGGAAAATACCCGAAAATTGGGTAATTACCCGCAGATTGGCAACACTGAAAACAGGAAACCAAAAAAAAATTGTAGCTCTCTTACCAAAAAAGTTATGATTTTTTGAAATCTTTATTGTGTTATCTTTATTTTTTTTGGGCTACATCTTCCTGGAATATTCAGCCTCTATGAAGGAAGACATGCAGACAGCTTCTCGTGCCGCGCTGTTGCCAAAGGTTGTGATTATGATTTTTGACAGTTTAGGTTTGAATCCCGCTACAAGCTAATTCTAGGTTATGTAGTATGTTTTTGATTACATTGTTTATTGAATATTGAATTGCTTTACAAAAAAGATGCCTTATATCTTCTGCTTTGAATGTGAAAAATTTTATTCCTTTGTCAACTTTAAATCGTCATACGAGGAATGTGTAAAATGTATATATGTATTCTTTGAAATGTATATGTATTGTATGAAAACCATGTCTTTGATCACTACAACGATATACAAATAATAAAGTTCGTCTTTGATAGATGAACTAATTCAGAAGCGGGTTAGGTTGTTTGCCCGCGATTCTGATAGCGTTGTAGTTGTTTGATTGTTGTGTTTGTGATTTTTGTTGAACATTTCAAAAAACGATATTGGTCAGTGGTTCCATAATTCACTTCACCGATATTTGTTTTCCTGAGATTTGATTTAATTGGCTCTTTATAATATGTTTTTATAGGATTGGTACACCTTACTGTTAACGTCACTTTGAAAACGGGACTGTCTATGAAACCAAAATTCGTTTACATCTTTATCTTTATGTTATTTCGTTTGTGATTTTTTATTTGCGATTGTGGGAGTGTTCTGAAAAATGGAGAATGAATATATAAAAGCTACATCAAATAATCTACCTAATGAGGATTATTTTATGATACACAATCATAAAAATCGATGAAATTTAAATTTAGTTAAGTATGTGAGAAGAGTGTTGCTAACGCACAATCACTTTAAACCAAATTCTTCTGCTTTTGGATGTTATTTCTTATTAACTATTAACGAAAGCCACTCAAAATCGATAAACTGATTATTTTAGTTGTACCACCAAATATAATTTGTGGTCGAGTAGATACTTTCAAACTAAATTCGCAAAAGGGGAGGAGTTACAGGTAGCCCGCGAGATTTGAAAATAGAAGTCAGTAGGGCCCAAAATTTTGACCTTATATATTTAAAAATATTTATATTTAAAAGTAATTTAAAAAAAAAACACATTTTACGGTTCTGGAAAAAATCTTGTTTAACGGGACAACCCAGATTTTAATTATTTTGGTAGACTAATTTGGTGTCAAAAACACAAACATGTAAAAAAAAACTTGGTGGTCTCTTACCTCTTACAAGTTTTACAGTGGTACGTTTTTTTTTTGTTTTTTTCTTCAATTTTTGATAATAGATCGGTACACAGCTGTAGGCCGAATCCTAATCTCCTGGCCCAACTATACTTGACCAGATCGAATTATAAAACAATACAGATTAAAAGAACACAATTAGTTAGTTGTTAGTCGCTTTATTTTCGTATTTACATTATAAAAACAATAAATAAAATAATAATACTTAATTTATAAATAAAAATGAATTAAAAAATATAACTTAATTAAACTTATTTAATAAGTATACTGATCTAAAATCGGAGGACAAGTACAAACCAAATGTTTATCTCCATAAATATCATCAATTCTAGCCACAGTTGGCCAAATTTTAGTCTCTGGTTTAACAAAAGGAGCAGGAAAAACCGCCTGTTCTCTACTATAAGGCCTCTCCCAAGAGCTACTTATCACTTGCTCCTGAGTATGCGGCGCCATTTTTAAAGGATTAATCCTCGGATCGGATCTACCCTCTTCGATATCCTTAATTTCCTTCCTAATACAAATCAATGAATCGCAAAACCTGTCGAGTTCTTGTTTATCCTCAGATTCCGTGGGCTCTATCATTAAAGTACCAGCTACTGGCCAACTCATTGTAGGTGCGTGAAAGCCGTAATCCATCAATCTCTTTGCTACATCAGCAGCTTCGATCTTTGCGGTTTTCTTGAACTCCCTAGTATCAATAATAAACTCGTGAGCGATTAAGTTTGAAGTAGGACTCTTAAATACAGTTGTGTAATAAGGTTCTAATACTTTGGACATATAATTAGCGTTTAAAATAGCAATTTGAGTTGCTTTTCTCAAACCCTTCGGACCCATCATTTTAATATACGCCCAAGAGATGGGGAGGATAGCGCTAGATCCGTAAGGCGCTGCGCTTACAACCCCGTAAGAAGTAGCGTTATTTTCAAGGGGATTAATCACTGGATGTCCTGGAAGGAACGGAGCCAAATGTGATTTAACTCCAATTGGTCCCATTCCGGGACCACCACCTCCATGCGGGATACAAAAAGTCTTATGGAGATTCAAATGGGACACATCGCTACCATAATCTCCTGGTCTACAAAGGCCTACTTGAGCATTCATGTTAGCTCCGTCCAAATATACTTGACCACCGTTTTCGTGGATGATTTTGCATACATCGGCGATTGTGTCCTCGAAGATTCCATTGGTGGCGGGATAAGTAACCATAATACATGATAAATTATTTCTAAATTGTTCAGCTTTGGATTTTAAACAATCCATATCTATGGTACCGTCGCTGCGAACTTTTATAGGTTCTACTTTCATACCGGCCATTTGAGCGCTGGCTGGGTTGGTCCCGTGTGCGCTTACTGGGATTAAACATACGTCCCGGTGACCTTCACCGTTGGCTTCGTGATAACATTTTATAGCTCTTAGTCCTGCGAATTCTCCTTGCGCTCCGCTATTCGGTTGAAAACTGATTTTATCGTAACCTGTTATTGTGCAAAGATCTTTTTCTAATTCTGCGAATAACTGGTGATAACCCAAACATTGTTCTTTTGGAGCGAACGGATGCATATCGGTGAAATGTTTGAAAGAGCTCGGCATCATTTCTGTGGTCGAATTAAGCTTCATAGTACAAGAACCTAACGGAATCATACTGTGTACTAGGGAAATATCTTTATTTTCTAATACCTTCATGTATCTTACTATTCTAGTTTCGGAATGATGCGAATTGAACACTAAATGTGTAAGAAACGGCGAAGTTCTTTTAAAATCGCTGCGATAAATCGATCTGTCTCTGATTTTTTGATCATTAATGAGGTTTTCCATTCGATGGGAACTGCCGAATGTGTAGAAAATATCGTTGATATCATCGAATGTGACCGTTTCGTCTAAAGCTATACCTACAGCACCATCTTCGTAGTACCTGTAGTTGATATTTTTCTCGGTAGCTCTTGTTTTAATTTCATCAACATTCATTTTAGGGTAGACTTTTATTGTATCAAAGAAGTACTTATTGGTTAAAATGTTTTCATCTTGTTGTAAACCATAATGTAACGTCTAAAAAATGGGAGTTATTAGATATGTTTGCTATTTAGTATTTAAAAAGACTTACCAAAGTAGAGTTATGAATTTTAGTAGCGATATCTTTAAGACCTTGGGGTCCATGGTAAACGGCATACATTGCTGACATGTTAGCTAGTAAAGCTTGTGCTGTGCATATGTTACTTGTTGCTTTATCTCTTCGTATGTGTTGTTCCCTTGTTTGGAGTGCTAGACGATAACCATCTCTGCCTGCTGCGTCTCTTGTTACGCCTATCATTCTACCGGGCATTAGTCTAACCTAGAAAGTTAAGATAATAAAATATTAAGTCCAAAAGGTTATTAGATAAATTTCATTGAAAACTTTTCCAGTATTTATAATTATATCTAGATGTGCTCTTAAAATCTAAAATCTAAGCTAGTTATTATTTAAAACCAATAGGTTATCCATAACTCAACCACGTTTTTATAAACTGCAAATATTTATTTTCAAGCCACAGCTTGCAGAGCTACGTCACTCCAATTCCTGGAAATATCCAAGTATGCTGTCTTCATTCTAACTCTTCTCTGTCGCTCTTCTACGAGACGAAAAGTATTAATTCTCAATTCACACAATAAAAACCTGATTGATTATTAACTTTTGAATCTTTCCACATATTTTTAGCCAATCAGAAATATGCCATCTGAGTACTTGTTGTTATGTCTAGCTAAGCAATCACCGCGCTAATTTATGGCACTGTTTCATGGTTTCATTATCTCTCACAGAGATCAGTCACAACGTACAGCCAGGGTATAAAAATGTTCTGAGATTTCACAATTAATGTAATTAGTTTATACAGTGAAAGTGAGTCACAGTTTTTTGTAGTGTCATAAAATAATGTACATTTGACAATAAATGGGTGAGAAAATAACCATTACATTTCACTTTAATACATGTGTTTTTGTTTATGTTAATGTAACGGTGTGACACGCAGGTTCATATTAAGAATAGTTAAAATCCAATGCCTAATAGGTTGGTCCTTCGATATTTAGTCGATGTTAATACGTTGACTGCCGTAGTAAATTTGTCCAAACATTTATTGATCCGTAATCATATTTTTTCAATAATGAAACACGAAGTCAAGTAACACAATATAAAATATTTTGTGTTGATAAAATATTTAGTCGGCAACTAATTTCATTATTTAACAATTTTTATAGGTCAAAGAATAATATAATTCTAGGGGTTTTTAACGATGCTAAATCGATTGCCGTTGTCTGTTTGTCAGACATACAGATAGACAAATAGAGAGATCGACAGACGGACAGACAGATAGACATACAGATTGACAGACAGACAGAAGATTGGACGGAGGGACGGATGGACAGGAGGGCGGATGGATAGAAGGGCGGATGGACAGAAGGACGGACGGATGGGTTTAGATAATATTTATAATAACAATGTGCCATTTTAAGTAATTTTTGTCATTTTTCATTTTAATTAATTTTTTGTGTATATGTTTACCCATTTTTTTCCAGCAATTTATTTCATTTTTACAACATTTTACTTTTCCATTCAGAAATTTTGTATTTTGTAAGTAAAATAATCTCATTCTTCACACCTGAGCCTGGGATGACACAGCCGATTTTTTGGTTGACGCACTTACTCGAGCGGGTTAATATTTGTTTAATCCCATTTTTGAACCCCTTAAAATTCGAATTTTTAAAATTCCTTTCTTAGTGCTCCCCTACACACTACCAAAGGAAACTACCCTGAAAATTTCACGTCTCTATCACCTCTGGTTTAGGCGGTGCTTTGATTGTCAGTCAGTCAGCGACACGACAATTTTATATATATAGATTAAAAAGTTTCATTCAAAACGGGATGATACATTTTTAATTTTTTCTTCTTCGGTCATTTTTACTGATTTCTCGAATCTAATTTTTATAGGACTTACCTCCAACTATCTTTCTCCCACTCTTTAACAACTATAACCTAATAAATAAAAATAAACCTAATATAAAAATCAGAGCAAGGTGCTTTATCCTTTGTTATTGAGATCAGATTTTTGTCTTTATATCGAAAACTGTGTAACAATCGATCAATTTTCGAGTTTAGAAGCTACTGCTACTATTTGAAATTCATAAATATCTAATTATAGTTCTAAAAAACTTACCAGAGACTGATTGCATGCAAAAAATCCAGCATGAGGGCCACCGTAGCCCAAAGGCACTCCCAATCTTTGCGATGTTCCAACAGCAATGTCTACTCCAATTTCGCTCGGTGGACGCAGAATTGTAAGACTTAGTAAATCAGTGGCACAACAGACTAAAGTACCTATAAGATAATTTATATAAAAATTAAACTATTTCTGATTATTTTTAACTCATTTACCATTAGCATGTGCATCATCAGCAACAGCATCGAAATCAAGAATATTACCCTCAGTATCCGGATATTGAAACAATATACCAGCTACGTCTCTACCAGAAAAATCGGCTTTGAAAACGTCCACAACTTCGACGGTTAATCCTAACGATTGACACCTAGTTTGAACGACAGATATAGTTTGGGGATGAAGCAAGTGGGAAATCAGAAGCTTCTTCCTTTTGTTGTGTCTGTAGCACAACGAGAGAGCTTCAGCTGCAGCTGTTCCTTCGTCTAGTAGAGAGGCGTTAGCCACTTCCAGACCAGTTAGTTCGCTTACCATGGTTTGGTAGTTTAGAAGACTTTCTAGACGACCTTGGGCTATCTGTAAGAAATATTTTATTATAATATCAAAGATTACTTTTATGTAAAGTTACTATTTGATTAGGTATATTTATTTATTCAAGTTTGTTTCAATCAACTAATATGATAATAACTGTTGGTATTTAAAATGATCCATTGAAGATAACACAATTTAAAAAAAGATCAGATGTGTAGCCTCAAAACTTTGACGGCGAGTATCCAGAGACGATGGAATGTATAAATGGTGTGTCTTAAATTTCAATCCACCCTATATATTGTTAGGATAGGAACACAGTCCTAGTTCCTAGGTTGGCAACAAGGGTCTTGTCAATAAGCAACGACAGTTGACAGGTCCAGAACAACGAACATGCGAGACACACACTTTGTAAAAGCCTCGACACGAGTTATAAATAAAGAATTATAAACAAGAAACTATTGCCTATCATTATAAAATATACTTCCTGTAAAGTATAACATATATATAGATAAAAGTTAGGTATTATTTTGTTGCCTAGCAACTGAAGGCGACCATTATGATGACACATGCTTTGGGTGTTGATCCCAAAGACTATCTACTATAGACGTTTCACGTAAACGGTTTGAGATAAACTTTACTTTTGTATTTTGGGACCAAATCCCTAGATGGCAGTGTCAGTACGAATAATTAAATTTAGATATTGGTAATAAAGTTGGCGCCATCTGGTGCTCTGTTTCCAAATTATTCGTCTGCCAAGAATACCGGTAAATTTAAAATGTTAAAAATCAGCGAGACAAACTACAATGAATGTTTTATCTATTTTAATTGTTACATTTGTTACAATCTAATACTATAATGCGTTATAATAAAATAAATTAAAGAGATGAAATTTTAAAACACACACTGTCAGTAGATAGAACGTCTTTAACTTTAAAGACTCAGTAAGTAAAGGCAATGACGTTTAGAATAAAACTTTACAAGTTTATTTCTTGTACAATTGTCACAATCTAAACGTCATTGTCATTAGTTACAGAACCGTTAAAGTTAAAGAACGTTCTATCTACTGAGTAACAGAGTTGGGCATAAGCTCTGTAATATTTATATTTGGTTTCTTAAAACTTGTCTGGTCCCAAACTTATCCCCAACTCTGTATATGATAAAACACAAACTACATTATTAAAAGTACATGATGATAATGACTGTATAACTAAAGGTAAAGACATTCCTGTCTTTCGTATAACATTAAAAGTCCCTAAAATAAAATGTAATCAAATTCTTATATGTATTTAATTAAAAAAGAGTATTTTTTGACTCACCAGATAAATGTAAAGTTGGAACGTTATTTAAAAATAATCTATTAGATCGTGTTGACACATATTTTGGTTCAAAATGGCTGTGACACAGCTGCTTTTTAGAAAAAACTAACAGAGGATCCATTTTATTTAGTTCATTATTGTTCAAATTTGGTCATAATTTGAAACACAAATTGAAACAGCAATAAATAATAGGATGCAAAAGTTTTATAAAGGAAACACTGTCACAATCACAAAAATTAAGCCAAAGACAAAAGTCAATAAATATCCAGTAGAGCAAACTTTTATCTACTAAAAGTTGAAATTTTATCATTGCAGCTAACCTAAATTCAATTACTCATACAGAGACATCTAGGGCTCTGGTACCAAAACACAAAAACAAGTTGACCTTGAGCCATTTACGTGAAACGTCTATAGTAGATGATCTTTGATTGACACTAAATTGATAAGTAAAATATTTACCTCTGGTTGATAGGGCGTGTATTGTGTAGTCCAACCGGGATTTTCGAAAATGTTTCTCATAATAGTATGAGGTACACAGCAATTGTGATATCCCATTCCAATGTACGACCTCCATAATTGATTTTTTTCTGCTATATGTGTTATTCTTTTGATTAGCTCATATTCACCTATAAAAAAGAATGTATTATAGATATATACAGATCAATATTGTAGAAATAATCGCTACGATACGAATTTACCGCCATAATCTAACTTGGTTATATTCTATCATTTGTGAGTGAAAAAGAAGAAAGGGGGATTTATGTAGAAAAAGAAAAAAAATATATAGAAAAAATATAATTGTTTATAACAAATTATATTAAATAAACAATGAAAATTTAAATAAAACAATTTTTTTAGTTATCAAGAACAAGATAAATTATGATTAAAAAAAATGGTTCCTTAATAATAATTACAAGTGATAGAAAAAATTTGTTATTTAACAAATACGTTTTTAACCCTTTTGTATTTTTGTAACAAAAATTTTTTGACGGTATTTTGCTATTAACAGAAGAGAATTAAAAGGTATAAGACAAAAAATAAAATTTTATTCCTAACATTAAAAAAAATTGTATATATGTATGTATATTTGGTACTGAAAGTAACAGCTATTTGCAAAAAATAAATATTTAAAAAAATATTTAATTCATTTTATTTATATTATTGCACATGAAAGTCCATAAAACAGTTTCTAGCCTTGATCAAACATAAATGTACATTACATTTTCTGCATAAATGTGACTCTTGTCCTTTCAGCCTTTATTCTTGCACGTGGCTTTCTTTTAATCAAATTTAGGAAAATGGTTTCACGAATTGGTCTAATTTCCCCTTATCTTCGAAATAAGATAGGAGACATAGTTGAGAGTAGATGATATACGTTTGTTCTACCACCACTCACTATAGAGAATTCAACGTGTTAGAGAGAGAGAGGTATAGAAAATTCGGCGTGTCAGAAAGAGAGAGCGCTATGACTTCAACAGGTACTTCAGCTCTCCGTCAGCTCCGGTCTTCAGGTAATTCAGCTCCGTCTGGTCTAGTCCAGCTCTGACAGATACATCTTCAAGTCTTTCAGAGATGTTTGGTATAGTCTTTAGCTCTGACAGATACATCTTCAAGTCTTTCAGAGATGTCTGGTATAGTCTTTAGCTCTGACAGATACGTCTGGTCAAGTCTCCCAGCTCCGTCTGGTCTAGTCTACAGGTACTTCAGCTCCGTCTGGTACATCTGCTATCGGAGCAGTCTTATACTCTAGCCAACTATTTGTCAGTGAGAAGTCCACCATGTACATTATAAAACGAAGAGGTCACTTTCTTGATTTTATAAATATCCTATAGTAACTAATCATCTGGTCCAGAAAATCGACACTTCCCATTCGGTGATTATAATCTTTGATTTCAGAACGACTGATTTGTATATATTTTTTTTAATCCCTTCTTTTCACGTTATCAAATATTCAAATATTCGTAGACCAAGGCTTATTTCCCAGAGTACATAATTTATTTTTGGAAATTTATTTCCAATTACTAAATTTAATGCAAAGAGAACTTTTATTTCTTGCTGATTTGTAGGCCTAAAAGACTTTCCTTGTTGTAAGGTATACATATTTGTAAAAGTGACTATGTTTTCATCAGGTACGTATATTACAAAATATTGTATAGGGTATAGTGGTTCCGTGAGACTGATATTTGGTAAAGTTGGCTGCAAAGTAAATAATGGGATGTTCAGTAGCAGCTTTCCCCATTTTGGGTTTTCTTTTTTAGTTTTTTTTATTAGAGCTTTATTATCTATTCATCCTCTTTTAGCTGGTAAAGTCAAAGGCTTTTTATGTGAACCATCTTCATCTCTCCTTGGTATATATTCTTCGACTTCACTTTCCTTGCCTTGGTTGTCTTCAATCCCTGAACTATTTTCAACTTCTTCTAGCACGAATTCTTCGTCTTTACTTTCAGTACCTTCATTTTCCGTACTTTATCCGCTATGCTTCAAATCTTGTCTCAGAGTATCCTAACGATTAGAAATTTCAAAATCATAAAAATCTAAATCTTCCTCGTCACTATAACATCCTGGTTCTGCAATATCCCCAATATCTGGCATATTACCTTTTTGTTTAGGATCTACCAATTTTTGGATATGCTTCAAATTTTCTAAATTATATTTCTTGTTGGTTTTGTTCATATTTGGATGGTTCATTAAATTTACCAACACATGTACATATTAATAAACAATAACAATATAACACTCTATACCACTTGTAATATTAAATTCGAAGACACTAAAATACTTTCTAATTTAGAATTTTATATTACCTATAAATCCCATTTTAATATCTTTAATATTTTTAAACTTACATCAAATTAAAAAAAAAATAGGAATTCTACAATTTTTTGAATAAAATTTTGAAAAAAATCATAATTAAAGAGTTTTTTACTACACATTTTAGGGTAATTTTTTTAAAAATTTTTATATTAATTTTAACCTTAAAAAAAATGAAACCTATTTTTGAATAATTTTAAAATCAATAAATAATTAATATCGCATTCAATTATATTCAAAATATGAAACAGACCCCTTTTTTTTTAGGTTTTCTGGATGATGCATTAAAAAAGTTGGTTTAAAAAACTAAAAAAAAAATCAATTTTTTTGTCAAAAATCCATGGGTAAATCCATTGAATTGTTTTAACTTTTTTCATTTTTTGCTTTTACAAATACTGTGTTAAAATTATGAAATAATTTACACACATAGTACTTTTGGATCTTTTTCGAATATGCTATTTACTTTTTTCATTTATTTTATACTTATTGATAAAACGAAATTACAAAAAATTTAAAAAAAAATATTTATTTTGGCTATAATAATTACAATTCTATATTTTAAGAAACTAAAATACATTTTAAATTTAGAGTTTCATATTATCTTTCGAATGGTGAAAATCCCATTTCAATAAATTTAATATTTTAGAAGTTATTCAATTTAGTTTAAAATCGTAATATACTTTTAAATGTTTCTTTGCCAATTTGAAAAAAATTCCACAATTTTTGTAATAAAATTTTGAAAAAAATTATGATTATAAAATTAATTATTACAAATTGAAAGATATTTTTTAAAAAAATTTAATATTAAAATTTAACTAAAAAATAATAACTTAATAAAGATAAAAATTGCTTAAAAAATAAAATAAAAACTAGCGGCAAAACTATGCAAAACTCGAAAAAAAAGTAAAGACAAAATTTATAGAAAATTTTATTCTCTGTAATTTTGATGTCATGTAATTTTTCATTAAAATCCATAATTTTGTCTCAAAATCTAAAAAAGTCATAAAAATGTCTATTAAATTTTTTTCACGCCCTCTAGCGGCGAAACTATGAGGAATTCAAAAAACCGGCAATGACAAAATGTGTAGAACATTTTATGTTCTACAACTTTAATATCTTGTAATTTTCAACAAAAATTCATTGTTTTGGTTATTTAAGAAAAGTATGAAAAAAAATTATTTTTGATAAATCTGGCAACAATGGCAAAGTCCTTATGGAAATTGGGTCTCGGTAGATTTGTTTTAATTTTTGATATGATGTAGTCCATGGAATTCTGAAATTGCGCCAACCCCCAAATATGAACAGTTTTTCTGCTAGGGGGGGCTTAAATTCACATATTGCCCATAATAGAATATTTATTTTTGAAGACGGGAATAATATTTTCAAATATTTTATTCTAGTTTATATTGCATAACAGTGTTGTTAAAAAAATATATAACCCCCACCCCACATATTTAACCCCAACCCCTATTTAAAGAAATAAAAAAATATTAATTGCTGACTCACTTCAAAAATTATAAGGGATAATGTTTTAATAAGTTAAAAATATCGGTGGATTTTGCTGAATTTTTAGTATGATATAGTCCATTTGATTTTGATCAAAAAGTGATTGGGTGATAATCATCAAAAATGAACGGTTTTTCTGCTACAAAAATAAATGGTCTATAATGAGCAAAGTGTGAATGTAACCCCCTATAGCACAAAAACTGTTCATTTTTGATGATTGACACCCATTCAATTTACGGTCAAAATCAAATGTACTATTTCATACTAAAAATTCAGCAAAATCCACCGAGACCCAATTTCCATAAGGATTTTGCGGGGTCCTTTGAAAAATGTCAAATAGTTTTTAAGATATTTGCAAAAAACCAAACCCCATTTTTTTCAGTTAATTGTTTATAACTTTTGCAATTTTTGCAAGCGGCTCTTGAATTTTTGACACCTCGTTCATATTTTTAGAAGACGGAGAAAAAAGTTTGACCCAAAAAGCACTTGTTGGCTAGACTAATATGACTTGATCTACATCTACTTAATGACCTTGTTACATAAATAACTATTTTGCACTATTGTTCTTGGACCCATTTTTGTGAACTTTGTTAACGAATATTTCATCTTATGACGCAGTTTTAGTATATTTTAAGGATAAAATAAATATGACGATTAAAAGTATTTCTTAATTGTTTTTATAAATAGTTGTTTTTCAATGAGACCCCCAATGGACCAACAGACTACGATAACTACATATTTATCGCTGATTTATTACTATCGTAATGACCCCAGCGAACAATAATTAACAAATTATCATGTTGTTTCCAAGAAATACGTCTAAGCTAATTCTGTTACTAAGTAATAATGGAATATTACATAAGTTTTTTTTTTATATTTTATAAAATTATTAAACAAATAAGTAATTTTTTTTCATAAAAGAACATAAACAATGATAAATATTTTTACCTATAAATCTAATACTTGTTAATTGATTTGTACTATAATTATAATGCAATTTTACTTTATCCACATAATTACTAAATCATTTTGCTTAATATTGCCAGGGGAGTACAGTAGTTGACAAAAGTTGCAATTCCCCCCAAAATTTGTCAGCACTATTTTTTTTTTTTTTGTCCGGGACCGTTCTTTGCAACCGGATTCACTGCAGCCTCGTGGGCTTATTGCGTTCTCTCCCGTCTTTTGTCTACTGCACCCAGTCCATCAACCTTGTTCCCTGTACTAGTTTGTACAGGTTCTTTAATGGCTATTTGTAGTAGTCTTCTGGATCCATTTTTGGTTTTCCATAAATTCTTTGCCTTCTGTGATCCAGCGCCTCACAGTTGCATAGTATGTGGAGTGCATTCTCGGTCCCTTTATTGCATTGTCTGCATTTAAGGTCGCAGTTATATAGCCCCATTTTGTTTAGATGCTCTCTGGTGGGAAGGTGTCCCGTGAGGAGCCCTGTGGTAATTCGTAGTTGATTCCTACTCATTGAAAGCAGTTCTTCAGTTACGTTCTTTGTCGGTTCTTTTATAAATTTTTTCCCGTGTAGAAGTCCGGGTACATTGTCCCAGTATAATTTGTATTTTCGCTTGATCCAGTCTTTTATATGGTTCCTAAACGTACGTTTTGGTACTCCCATCGCTGGTTCTGGACCAATTAATGGGGTGGACGACCCGCTTCTTGCGAGCTCCTCAGCCTTTTCGTTTCCCGCGATACCTTTGTGACCTGGTACCCACGATAAAGTTACTTTATTGTGGGTCGCCAGTTCCCTAAGTTCTTCGCCACATTCCCATACCAGTCTAGATGTCACCTTTGGGCTTCTTATGGCCTTAAGGGCTGCTTGACTATCTGAGTAGATTATGATTCTTTTACCCTCGTGGGCTCTCATAATACTATGTCTCGCACATTCGAGTATTGCATAGACCTCTCTGCCTGGAATACAGAGGTATATTTTCCAAGAGAGAAACTCTCTTGGTACTTATTCTGTTCGCAGTATATACCAGCTCCAGTTCCCCCTTCGGTTTTTGACCCGTCTGTGTACCAAGTAATTCCGTTAGGGTTTGTCCTGAAATCTGTGCTTGTATTCAACTCATTCCGATTCTTAATTATTATTCTCAGATCTTTGTTGAAGCTGTATTTAGCAGTCATGTAGTCTGACCTCATGCCAAGCATGTTGCCTCCCACATGATCTAGCTTAGTGTGTCCGAGTCTATGATTTCCTTCATAGAATGGTAAGTCCTCTAGCCGTCGTAGAGCCATTCTAGCCTCCCCCATTATAACGTATTGTAATGGTGAGAGGTCAAGAAGAGTTTCCAAAGCAGCTGTGGGTGTTGTTTTTATGTTCCCCGCTATTCCCAAGCAGGCAAGTCTTTGTATCTTGCCCAATTTGGAGACAGCGGTCTGTTGTTGTATCTTTGGCCACCAGACCAGAGATGCATATCCCTAATAGCACAAAAGGTCCGATTGACGTTTTTTTATGGTCCATTTAACGTCAGAACGTCCGAGGACCAAAATAAAACGTTTTATAAACGTTTGTGCAAGAACGTTTTTAAAATGAACCTAAAGAAACGTCCAAAATATGTCATCAAAACGTCCGAAGTGATAAATAAAAAAAAACGTTGTCTAAGCTCCACTACTCAGACGTTTTTAAAACCTACGATAAAAAAACACCTAGTACTTAAATGGTTTTTTAACGTTCATATCAAAAGGTTTTTTATAAAGTCACAATAGGGACGCTTTTAAAACGTTTTATATGAGTCGTTTTTAAAACCACCCGTAAAAACGTTCAAAAAACGTTTTGTTTAGGTCCTCAAAAGCATGTTTTGAGAAAAAGGTAAAAAGTTACGTTTTTTAGACGTTTTTGTAAGTTGTTTTTATAACCACTATAAAAAACGTCCAAAAAACGTTGTTTTTAGGTCTGCAAAAGTATGTTTTAAGAAAAAATCATAAAAGGGACGTTTTTTAAACGTTTCGTTTCAGTAGTTTTTAAAACGATCAGTAAAAATGTCCAGAAAACGTTTTGTTTCGGTCCTCAAAAGAATGTTTTGAAAAAAGTCAGAAATTTACGTTTTTTAAACGTTTTTGTAAGTTGTTTTTATAACCACTGTAAAAAAAAGCCCAAAAAACGTTGTTTTTAGGTCAAAAGTATGTTTTGAGAAAAAATCATAAATGGGACATTTTTTAAACGATTTATTTTAGTCGTTTTTAAAACCACCAGTATAAACGTTCATAAAACTTTTTGTTTGGGTCCTCAAAAGAATTGTTTGAGAAAAGTCAGAAAGTTACGTTTCTTAAACGTTTTTGTAAGTTGTTTTTATTACCACTTCATAAACATCCAAAAGACGTTGATTTTGGGTCTGCAAAAGTATGTTATTTTGGGAAATGATCATAAAAGGGACGTTTTCTAAACGTTTTATTTTAGTCGTTTTTACAACCACAAGTAAAAACGTTTTAGTTGGGTTCCCAAAAGTATGTTTCCATAAAAAGTCCTAAAAAGGACGTTTTTTAAACGTCTTTGTTAGTCGTTTTCATAACTAGTGTAAAAAACGTTCAAAAGACGTTTTGTTTGCTCTCTCTGTCTGTGTCTGATTCCAACCAATCACGAATTTAGCTCGCTAACGGTCGGTTTGGGAGAGAGACCGCGCACTCGCACTTCGCACTGCGTGGCTGTTGTCTACAGTTGTTGCATAGTGGACGATAAAAACATGGCGTGACTCTCGGTAATTTCATGTTTATTTTCTCTGCAACTAGTGAAGATAAACCTAGCAAATCTTATATCTTTAAAATTATCATCTATTTTGTTATACTTATTTTGTTTCTTTTGTTTTTCGGTTTCCGAGGAGTGATATATTAAGTGAATTGTGTTTGTGTTTATGTCTTATAGCTGTGGTTGAACATTTAACATGTATATTAGGTAGGTACTTTAAACCCTGATATAGGTATATTTTGTGATTCATTTTTGTCATGTAATTAGTGATTTTTCAAGATTTTTGACTCTGTAAATCTACTTGTTTGTTGTGAAATGTATAAAGAAAAGAAAGTTTCGAAGCATCAAAAGTACAGATATATCAACAACACTTTGAATTTATCAGAGGATTTATTTGAAAATGTCGAAAATCATGTGTTCAACATAATTATTCTAGTTCCACCAATTCTGATGATTCCAGTCTCATAAGCATACAAGAAATACTCCTACATATTTCGTTCAAGACACACCTGCTCAGCACCAACCGAAATGATGGCTAACTTGTTTATGTGTGACCAACTGTATTTTAGTTACAGAAATGAATATTATTTTATTTTTGGTATATATTTTCATACTTAAAAAATAATTTTTTTTAACTTGACTTATTGTGTAAATGAAAATTATTTTATTGTACAGATTGTATATAAGTATCAATATTTTATTAATAAATATGTTTTTTTTTTGCTTGTATGAACGTCTTTTGTCGAACAATTTATTTAGTCCATTTTGAAACGTTTTTAAAACATCCTTTTTCGACGTCTATATGACGTTAGAAGTTGTGACATTTGCACTATAAAAAACGTTTTATAAACGTTCTTAGGTACTTTAAAGGACGTCCAGTGGACGTTTTAAAAGACGTCCAAAAAACGTCCTTTGTCGAACCATTTATTTTGTGAAACGTCGTTAAAACGTCCTTTTTCGACGTCTGTATGACGTTGGAAGTTGTGACATTTGCACTATAGAAAAACGTCTTATAAACGTTCTCGGGTACTTTAAAGGACGTCCAGAGAACGTTTTAAAAGACGTCCAAGAAACGTCCTTTGTCGAACCATTTATTTAGTGAAACGTCTTTAAAACGTCCTTTTTCGACGTCTGTATGTCGTTGGAAGTTGTGACATTTGCACTATAGAAAAACGCCTTATAAACGTTCTCGGGTACTTTAACGAACGTTTTTAAAACGACCCGATGGTCGGCCGTGTACGTTTTTAAGATGTTTTTTAAACGTCTTTGTGCTATTAGGGATGTTACCATGGGCAGCACTACCATATTGTACAACCAATGTACCATTTTTGGATTGAGCCCCCATGTTTTTCCCTACGTGCGTCTAGCTATCATTAGAGTGGCAACCGCTTTCGTATGTATTTTTTGAATCTGAAGGTTCCATGTAAGTTTCGGGTCTAGCATTACCCCAAGATATTTTACCCCTCCCTTCAGATTTACTTCTTCACCACGAAGCCATAGTGGGCTAAGGCCCTCTAAATTCCTTCTGTTGCTGAATGCTATTATATTGGACTTGGAGGGGCTGATTTTTAAACCCTCATGCTCTGTCCAGAGTGTAACTGCATTTAGCGCCATCTGAAGTCGTTCCCTAACCGTAGTATTGAATTTACCCTGGGATAATATGACAAGGTCATCTGCGTATCCCAGTGTTTTGTGTCCTTCTTGTTGGAGGATTCTCAGCAGTCCATCCATTACTAGATTCCATAGCAGAGGAGAAAGTACTCCCCCTGCGGACAACCTCTGGTCACATGGGCTGCCTTTTTCTCCCCCATCAGAGATGTACATATTAGCCTATTCCGTAGCATGCAGTCTATCCACCTGCAGCACGTTGCGTCAATACCCGAGTTTCTTGACGCCCTGGCTATTGAGTCTAATGACGTGTTGTCAAAAGCTCCTTCTATGTCCAGAAAGGCCGCTAGTAGCACCTCTCTTGTTTCTATGGCATTTTCAGCTCTGCTTACGAACTGATGTAATGCAGTTTCTGTAGAAACGCCTGCTCTATATGCATATATTGGTCTTGGTGTAGAGGTCTTTCAGCCAGTACGCCATCCCTAATATGTCTGTCTAGCAGTTTTTCTAGTGTCTAGTGTCTTTAATACAAAAGACATTAGACTGTCAGCACTATAGTGAAATCTTTATTTTGAACATCCGTACCTCATTTGACCCGTATATTTTATATACAAAAAGTTGTTATTTTGAGCCGCAGAACTTTTAAAATATTTACCATTTTTTGGGACACTCTGTATAAACGGCCTCCTAGAGTAAACGGGGCAAGTTTAACCGGACTAATATTTTAGATTTGAAATTCATTATTAGTTTTTATAGAAGGAGAAATATAGGTAACATATTTATTTCCATGGAAAATGCATTTTTTTCTAGAATCTTTTATATAATCTGTATTTTTTTTGTTTAGAAATAAAATTGGTTCCAAAAAATAAAAAAAATAAGAATAAAATTACTCACTTATTGGGTCTTCAATATCCAATTTTCCTTTTAATCTTATATTTTTAGGCACTGCTTTATCCGTTAATTCGTCTAAACTCTGCAACAAAAATATATAATAAAAAAATGGCCTTTTAACTTTCTCCCCACCATCCAACGAGGAGGGAAAATATTGTGAACGCACTAAAAAAATTTTCGAGATGAAGTCCATAAAAGTATATAGGTATAATTTTTATACATCTGGTATAAATAAATGATAAATAATATAATAAATGAAATCATGTACCACATAAATATAATTAAACGATAACTAGTTTCGGCTTAAGCCATCTTCAGGCCTAAAAGTTATACAATTCTATACAAGGGGAAGGGTTTACAATAAATACAAACACTTACCATAATGTCCCCCCTCCCTCAGCATTCACCACCTCTTCGATCGACAATGTACAATTGTTAATGTTAAAATTTAAAATTTAATTATATGGTAAGTGTTTGTATTTATTGTAAACCGTTCCCCTTGTATCGAAATTTTAGGCCTGAAGATGGCTTGTAAGCCGAAACTAGTTGCCGTTTAATAAAATTGTTTAATTATATTTATGTGTTCGTGATTTAAAAGTATTACACTTGAAATTCAATAAAGTATAAGCTCAAAAAAATCCTAAAATAAACATTTTCTCTACTAGGGGGGAACCAAAGAAACTTGGGAGCTTTTTTCAAAAAAAATTCAGTATTTACTCGTGAGAAAATCATGTTCTGGGCTGTATAATGTTTCAAAGTAACTTGGAGGACCTAAAATAATTTCAAATTAAATAACTAATTAAATTAATTAATTAACCGAGCGAAGCGAGGTTCTTTTATTATATTTTTTTCCTCCCTTTTTTTTTAGTTCATAATTATGATTTTTTCTTCATACATTTTTTATTTTGTTAGTTTTTTGTCTCAAATTTTATTTGTTCAAAATTTCCTGTAATTTCTCAATTCAATTTGTCACTTTTTTGTCTCAAATTTGTTCTTTACAAAATTTCCCCTCTTTTACTACTTTTTCAGTACTTTTCTTTCTAAATTTAAATTTTTTTGGTATTTTTTCCCCTCTTGTACTCTAATATTTTCCCTCTTTTCTATCTTAATTTTCTCACTTTTCGTCTTAAATTTTTCTCTCTACAATTTCCAGTCTTTTCTTTCTAAATTTAGACACTTTTTAGATAATTTTTTCTTAACTTTTCACTAGAAAATTTCCCCTCTTTTCTATCTTAATTTTGTCACTTTTTGGTATTTTTTCCCTCTTTTACTCTAATAATTCCCCTCTTTTCTATTTTAATTTTGTCACATTTCGCCTTAAATTGTTTCTCTCCAAAATTTCCCCTCTTTTCTTTATTTATTTTGTCACTTTTTTAGTACTTTTTTCTGAATTTGGTCACTTTTCTCACTTAAAATTACTCCCACTTTTCTTTCCTAATTTAAGTCACATTTTTAATAGTTTTTTCCCTTAATAATAATAATTCCCCTCTTTTCTATTATAATTTTGTCACATTTCGTCACAAATTTTTAATCTTAAAAATTTCCCCTCTTTTCTTTATTAATTTTGTCACTTTTTTAGTACTTTTTTCGCTCACTTTTCTTTCCGAATTTTGTCATTTTTCTACCCCCCAGTTTTCTTTCCTAATTGTAGTCACTTTTTTCAAAGTTTTTTCCCTTCTTTTCAATAAAAAATTTTCCTTTTTTCTATTTAGACACATTTTAGATAATTTTTTCTCCTCTTTCACTAGAAAATTTTCCCTCTTTTCCATCTTAATTTTATCACTTTTTTGATATTTTCCCCCCTCTTTTACTCTAATAATTCCCCTCTTTTCTATTATAATTTTGTCACATTTCGTGTCAAATTTTTTCTCTCCAAAATTTCATCTCTTTTCTTTATTAATTTTGTCACTTTTTTAGTACTTTTTTCGCTCACTTTTCATTCTGAATTTTGTCACTTTTCTCATTTAAATTTACCCCAACTTTTCTTTTTTTAAATGTAATCACTTTTTAAGTACTTTTTTCCGTTCTTTTCACTAGAATATTTCCTCTTTTTTCCTTCTAAATTTAGAAACTTTTTCTCCTGTTTTCACTAGAAAATTTTCCCCTTTTCTATCTTAATTTTATCATTTTTTGGCATTTTCCCCCTCTTTTCTAGTTTAATTATGTTAATTTTCGTCTCAAATTTTTTCTTTACAAAATTTCCCCTCTTTTCTTTATTAATTTTGTCACTTTTTTAGTACTTTTTAGCTTGCTGTTCTTTCTGAATTTTGTCACTTTTCTCACTTAAATTTACCCCACTCTTCTCTCTAAATGTAGTCACTTTTTAGACACTTTTTCCCTTCTTAATAGAAAATTTCTGCCTTTTTCTTTCTAAATTTAGAAACTGTTTGGATAATTGTTTCCCCTCTTTTCACTACAAAATTTCCCCTCTTTTCCATTTTGTCACTTTTTTGGTTTCTTTTTCCCTTTTTTTACTTAATATATTCCCTCTTTTCTATCTTAATTTTGTTACTTTTCGTCTCAAATTTTTTCTCTCCAAAATTTCCCCTCTTTTCTTTATTAATTTTATCACTTTTTTTAGACCTTTTTCGCTCACTTTTCTTCCTAAATTTTGTCACTTTTCTCGCTTAAAATTACCCCCCCCCTTTCTTTTTAGGTACTTTCTTCCCTTCTTTTTAATAGAAAATTTCCCCTTTTTATTTCTAAATTTAGACACTTTATTTAATTTTTTCTCCTCTTTTCACTGAAAACTTCCCCTCTTTTCTCTCTCAATTTTGTCTCAGGATACCAAAAAAGAAGAAATAAAATATATGAAATGTAGAAAAGCACAAACATATGTGTCTAAAAGTTTGATTACCAGGAAAAAGTACCCCCCCCCCGGATAAAAAGTTATCTAGCCCTTGTTTTTAAGTACTTTTTCCTTTCTTTACACTAGAAAATTTCCCGTTTTTTCTGTCTAAATTTAGACACTTTTAGGTAATTTTTTCCTTCTTTTCACTAGAAAACTTCCCCTCTTTTTTCTCTTAATTTTGTCATTTATTTTTTGTCTCAAATGTTTTTCCTCCAAAATTTCCCCTCTTTTCTATCTTAATTTTGTCACTTTTATAGTAGTTACTTCTTAAGGACCATTTCCCCTCTTTTCTTTTTCCCTCTTTTCTCACTTAATTTTGTCACTTTTTTCTATTAAATTACCCAATTTTTTCCAAACTAACCCCTTTTTCAGTAAATTATCCCTTTCTTTATTTAATTTTTGTATTTATTAAAATTTTTTCCCTAATTTGTCACTTTTTCATCTCAAATTTCCCCTTTTATTTCTCTCAAATTTGTCACTTTTTTTATTGTATTTTTCTCTTTTTATCTTCTCCTCCTCTTCCCCACCACTCTAAAGAACACTTCTCCTCTTACATTAAATTACATACCTTCTTTTGACTTTATTTATTTCTTTTTTTATTTGTTTCAATATTGTTTTCTTAAATTTTTAATAGTTTATTCTTTTTTAATAAACCACAATTAAATTTCATTAACGAATTTTAATTTTTTCGTCCTGGGAGGGAAGGAAAAGAATACAGGCGTAAAGTCCCGAATAGATTATGTAAGGAAGTAAAAAAATAGTTATTTACGAAACAAGTGTGAAAAGAGGCACTATGCATACAATATTTTTTCTATTACCAAAAAATATGTAGGTATTAAGTAAAAAATAAGCAATGTACTTTCGCACTAGTACGTAAAATACTTTACTTTACGCACCAACATCTCATTTTACGCACTAGTATATCATTTTATAAAGTAATTTACACACGGTAGTAGAAAAAATATTTTTTTAACATTGTGTGTATACCTCGAAATCGACTCTCTCTTTATCATGTCTAGGTAACAATAAAAGATCTCTGAACACCGCAGGGTCGAATCGCCTCTTTCGTTTATATTTTAAGTATCAATATTTTGTTTCATATTTTTAGGTTGTTTTAGTTTCTATAATTATTAAAAGTATTTGGCTAAAAATAAAATAATCTATACCTTAAATCCTAAAGTATCCAACATGGAACTAACGTCAGCTTCCCTAGGACCAATATGTCTACCAGGAAAATCATCTTTTCTAGGAAACAAAGGCCCTTCTGGACGCGGTGGCCCGGCACTACTTAAAAACCTCAAATTTTCTAACTTATTCGATTTTGGAACAATATTTCTAGTTCTAACTACGATTTTATACATTTTGCTGACAACTTTTACTCTTGATAGGCGTTAAGTAAATAATTTCGCAAAGATCGCTCTCTTCAATTATAAAGCAATGGTGAGGGGTATAGGTCAATACGCTTTGTAATCATTTACGATAAAATTTGTTAAAAATATTAACCGTTTCCCAATTAATGAAAATTGTTTAAACAAAATAACGTGTATTAATTAAAAGTCGCTTCGTTGATATCTTCAAAAATTGCAATTCAAATTAATTTAGATACAAAAATATATTTTTCTAAATTGTTTGGACCCTCTATTTATCATTCTTCGCCTTTGTAAACAAAGTGTCAATGATGATTCCTTTAAGACTGAAACAGTTTGCTCTGTTACTGGTATCTGGATTTTTTAACCACTCTGTATGAGGCAATCAAAATTTGGCTCTGAGTTGAGAAACCTCATATCATGTCACCTTACTTCATTTCGAATTTTATATCTTAATACGCGAGAGTACAAAATTAACAGCGTTTTTTAAAGATCATGTTTAACTAAAAAAAAAAATAAAAAAAATTAAAGTTGCTACTACTTTCTGGTAGAACAGGCAACATCGCATTTCCGAAAATATTTTAAAACTCTCATCGAGTTTTTTTGTCAACTTTTTCCTCTACTCTCTCTCTCTCTCTCTCTCTCTCCTGAGACAGACGAGGCATATCCAACCCTCCAAGGTATTTTCTTTCTGATCTGGACATTGTTAGTTGACTTTATAACGAAGGTACTAAGTACTGTTAATAATAATTCCCCATCTCTATTTTTTTCTAAAAATATACATATATATACTCTTTGGATATTAATTTAACCCCGTTGACACATACGTAACCATAACCATGGAAACGAAAAATATTCCCATTTCGCACAACAGCAACTCGAGTGCCCACCGCTGTTGCCAGGTTTAAGTGTTTTATTGTCTTATTTTATTAAAAGAAGTCTCGACTATCTAAATCTAATCTGTGTATTAAAAAAAAAATTAAAAAAAAATTTCCTCGGGATTCGAACCAGGAAGTTTTATGTGTAAAGCATACACTCTAGCACTGGACCACTTCGTATCACAATAATATATAATCAAACTTTCAAGTTAACGTATAAACCGATGGCAACAGCGGTGGGCACTCGAGTTGCAATTGGGATCTAGACTCTTCTATTTCGCACCGTCAAAGCATATCTATCGCGGTAGAAAGGCTGGAATGACTATAGGCCAGCGAACGTGAATTAGAGAAATCCTTCGTTGTAAATGACCCCGACTGAAATCGAGTAAGTTGTAATATAAATTTAATTTTCATGCCGTAGAGAAAAAATAACAAATCTCAGTGGATACATTTGACTCTTTACCCAGAAATCTCTTCAAAATCATAATAACATAAATTCAAAATATTCAAAATTGGTTTCCTGAACTTCTTGGCACCAAAGCGAACAAACTTATCATTTTTTAATTTTTTTTTAAAATAATACAAATCTACAACCGTAAAAAACAAAAAAAAATAGGTCCTATAATCATAAATCTCGTCCGCCATCTTGGAGTTGCCATCTTGAATTTATTAATTTTGAAAAAAAAAAAAATAATCTTCTCCGACCGCAAAAACCCTCACTTAGCAATTTTGAATAGAATCGGTCAATAATCATAAATCTCGTCCGCCATCTTGGAATCGCTATCTTGATTTTATTAATTTTGACAAAAAAAATCATAATCTCTGTCCCCAAAAACACCCACATACCAATTTTGAACAGAATCAGTCAATTATAAAACTCGTCTGCCAAATTGGAGTCGCCACATGTATTTTATTAATTTTGACAAAAAATTCATAATCTCCGACCCTAAAAACCCCTACATACCAATTTTGAATAGAATCAGTAAATAATCATAAATATCATACGGCATCTTGGAGTCGCCATTTTTCTTTTATTAATTTTGACAAAACATTCATAATCTCCGACTTGAGAAACACCCCACATACCAATTTTGAACAAAATCTGTCAATAATCATAAATCTCGTCCGAAATCTTAGGGTCGCCATCTTGGATTTATTAATTTTGACAAATAATTCATAATCCCTGACCACATACCAATTCTGAACACAATCGGTGAATAATCATAAATCTCGTCCGCCATCTTGAATTTATTTTGACAAATAATTCATAATCTCCGATTCCAAACATTCTCGCATATCAATTTTGAATAGAATCAATAAATAATCATAAATATCGTCCGCCATCTTGGAGTTGCCATTTTGATTTTATTAATTTTGACAAAAAATTCATAATCTCCGACTCCAAACACCTTCACATACCAATTTTGAAATTAAAAATTGGTTTCCTGCACATCTAGATACTATAACGAATAAACGTTTCAAGTTTTCAATTTTTTTCAACAACAATACAAAGTGCTACAACCGTAACAAACAATCATACAAAAAATCAAACTCAATAAAAGTATATAATAAAGATATTCTGACTTGTATGACTACATTACGAATATTCTAGACAAATCTACTCAGCATTCCGTCTCTATTTTAGCGCAGTTATCTTTTTCCAATTGTAAGTAACACATATTCTAATACTTTTGACATTCAAATGTACTTGTAACAAATCGCCCCACAACGCTCTTAGCCAATCGAATTCAGTCTGTTCATCATGGGATACTTTAATGGTTTTTAAAGCGACTGACTTTTGCGAGAACAGGGATTTAATCAGTCAGTACAAATAATAGATCACCTGTTGACTTTTTAAAATTATAGAATCACAGAACTAAAACCATTTCTCTATGCTTATTACATACCTATAATAAGTATACGAATTAAGTTGTTCTGCGCACTTGTATTGAGTGGCTAATAGAAAGAAATAAAGAATATCCGCCATTTTTACACACCTTATGTCAGTTTTGTTATCTGTCAATATGAGACTAAATAAGCTGTGTTGATTGGTTGACACCAATTTTGTTATATCTAAAATAATCTTATACCACAATCATATACAATGTATAACAAAATCCTAAACATACCTAGCTTAACTGCAAACAATTTATTCATCGCGTATAGACTAATAATATATTAATAATATTTTATTTTCTTAAAATGACAGACTTCAGGTCGACTAGTAATTTTGTGTTAAAATATATAGTGTGGCTAATCTGTTTGGATGTGTCTACTCGGCCATTACTAAGTTTAAAAATAGTGAATTATTTGAACATAATATGCATAACAAATATAATTACAGGGAATATAATCTGGCATATTCTAATCTATTACTAAATATGTATTATTCTGAAAAAAGGCAGGAAAACTGTTGAAAATTTAAAATATCTGTTTCCTTTATATTCTAACTTAAAATAGTATCAATAGACACTACCATTTTTGACGGATTATTGACAAAATTTGTATAGATTTAGTGAGTTTTTTATTTTCCAACTCAGCTCGGGATTGTCAAAAATTTAAAAGAAATATTGGTTGGACTATAGGAATGGTTACCTCGAGACATATTCCATGAAAATAATTTGGTTTTATGAAATAATTGAAAAAATAAATGCAATTTTTTATTAATGATCAACCTCGGTTTGATTTGTATAGTAGTTTTGTTGTTTTAGTTTTATTCTAAATAATAAGCAGAAAAGAGACGTTAAAATTACAAGCAAGCAAGCAAATAAGAAAAAGCCTAATCTAATACACGCACTTAATACAGTCAATCCAACGACACCGTAGCGAACGGACGTGCCTAGAGAGCCAAAGTGTAGTGTAGTGTAAGTGTATCTCAGTGAAATTCTCAAGACGACAAGATTAGGGTAAGTACGTGTGTACAATACATTCCATAATATTTTAGGAGCCTTTTTTTAAATTTTATTCAGTCCCCCAAATGGGGGACCAACAAAAAAGTCAGGGGGCTATTACGCGTATCCCTAAAAGTGAAAACAGTAGTGCGAGTGTTGTGAAAAGTGGAAAAAAAATGGAAAGTGGAGAATCAAAAAGCGAGCCCTCTCAGAAAACTCGCAACATGCAGCTCGAGAACGCGTTTCTCAAAAAACAGGTCGAAGACCTTAAAAACCAAATCGCCGAACTGAATAAACGGTTCTATCTAAAAAAGACAGAAAAAGAATGCTAGATAAATCCTCAGATGACGAGAGCGCATTTCTAGGAAATAATAAATATAAAAATAAGAGGGTTAACGATAGTATCACTCCTAATGAAGTAAACACCAAAAATTCCAAAAAGGCAGGTAATGACTTATTGAGTGCTCAGGTAAATTCCGAGAAAAACATGGAAAACCCAAGGTAAGTAAATCGTCTAACAATGACACTTATATTTTAAACAAAAATAGTGGTGTCATTGTAAGTGAATTTATTAAGGACAATAATAACTTAAATGTAACTGAAATACAGATTGAAGAAGGTGTAAAAACCTTCTTCAATAAATATGAATTCCCTAAGGAAAAACGCCCATACACCGCCCCGTCGACCTCAACAGAGGTCGAAGGGAGCGTCGCGACGCCACCCCACCCCAAAAAAATAGCCCCCCTGATTTTAAAATCTGTGTCCCACTGGAATGATTTAAAAAAGGGATTAAAATCGAGAGATATAAAGTTCGGCGATTGCGTACTGTCGAAAAACAAACAGAGTTTGAGAATCCACCCTCAAACAATCGACGATCACAGAAGGATGGCCAACTATTTCTGTGAGATGAAAAATATAAACAACTCAATAAACTGGGTTGTTTTCGACATGCCCGAAAACAAAAACGCAAAGGTAGTAATGAGAGGCCTGCCCCACGATACTCCCTTAGATGAAATCAAAGACGATTTAAAAGAACAAGGTATAGACGCCTTAAACGTCTATGCCATGACGTCCCGACGGGACAAAAAGCCTCTATCTCTGTTTTTAATAGAAATATTGGAAACAGATAAAGAGAAGACCCTTAAGGTCAGCCGCTGTGCTAGTTTAGTAGTCACAGTGGAAAATAAGAGGAAAAATATGCACGCCACTCAGTGCTACCAATGCCAGGGCTTTCACCATGCGCAATCGTCGTGCTTCGTAAATCCACGATGCGTACGGTGCGGCGAGGGACATAGAGCCGCGGAATGTCCGCGACCCAAAACAAATAAGGCGACATGCGCTAACTGTCGGGGAGAGCACCCGGCAAACTATAGAGGTTGCCCAAATATGCCCCGTATCGGGTCACATATGAACGTGCCCCGTAACGGGTCATATGCCAGCGTCACGCGACAAGCCGCCCCGGCTCCCCAAGTCCCAAAACAAAGGCCCGTCACTGCTGCCGCCAATTTGGCCGCCGCCGCCGCACCCGCCAAAGCCCCAACCGCCCCTGCGCATCCCATGAACTTTAGCGCCATGGACAAGAGCCAAATTTTAGGCTTATTACAGTCCCTCGCCGCCTTCTTAACCGCATAATTAAATGTCAGGTTTTGACTTTAATTACGATCGCTAACTAAAAAAAATAAATTTTTTAAAAATTACCAAAAAAATTACAGAACTAGTTTTAAAGGTTCCAAAATTTTTAAAGATAGCCTCTTGGAATCCGGGAGGGATAAAATCCAGTAAAAACATTTTATTTGAACTTATAGAGAGGGAGGGTTTTGATATAATTGCCCTTCAGGAAACAAAATTAAATGAGGCCGACAATTTCAAACTGGCTGGATATAGCATATATAGAAATAAATTCAGGTTAAATTCAGGAGGAACAGCAATAATGATTAAAAATTGTATAGATCACCATTGTTTAATTACTCCAGCCGGATTTACAACTCTTGAAGCGACAGTAATAAAAGTCAAAACCTCATATGGTTACATAAAAATCGCATCGGTGTACGTTAGACCTAACGAAAGACTAATAACAAACGAAATTGAGGAATTATTGTCCGACAGAAACACGGTTTTAATCGGAGACCTAAACGCGAAATCGCCGGACTGGAATAGTCTATACGAAAACGCGAGAGGGCGTGTACTTTCAGAATATCTCGCGGACAACCCGGATTGTCACGTTATCGCACCCGAGACGCCAACGCATTACCCCGGAAATCTAAATTTTCGTCCCGACATACTAGATATAGCGGTCATGAAAGATGTAAATTTCAATTCAGAAATTTATACCATTCACGAAACGGGAGAAGGACATATGCCGATAGTCCTAAAAATCGGGGAGGGAGTTTCGGTTAAAAACACGTACACGACCCAAAAAACAAACTGGCTCGCGTTTAAACGAGGGGTAGGGCACGCGATCGGGCCAATACCGCGAATCGAAAACGCGAACGATATCGAACGTGAAGTAGAAAAATTTGAAAACGTAATAAAAAATCAATTAAATCAATCAACTAAAACAAAAACCAGGGAAAAACGCGGAATTTTTTCGGAAATTAGTGGGGATCTGAAAAATTTAATTGCGGAAAAAAACCGAGCGCAACGTCGCGCAAAAAGAACGCGCGACATAATCGACAAACGAACGGCCTCTCGACTGAAAGAACAAGTCAAAGCCGAACTCGGAGAACACCGACAGAAGAACTGGGAGAGATGGATTAACGAGCTTAATCCCCAGGAGGCGGCCTTATGGAATCTCTCAAAAATTCTAAGGCAGGACAGGAAACCGGTCCCACCTTTACACGGCGAGAATGGTATGGCATTTACTGCCGAAGAAAAAGCCGAGGCGTTTAAAACAACGCTCGAGAGGGAATTCCGTCTAAACGAACATGAGGACGAAGATATGGACTTCAGCGACGAAGTCGAGAGGGACGTTCGAAATTACATTCGGAGACCGGCAAACCCAGACTTGTTTATATCTCACACTTCACCAGAAGAAGTGAGGGATATAATCAAGTTCGTGTCCGCGAAAAAGGCACCCGGTAGTGATCAAATCACGAATCGCGCGCTAAAAAACTTACCGGAAAAAGCGATAGTTTATTTAACGACTATAATAAACGCGATATTACGTTTCAAATATTTTCCAAAACGTTGGAAAAAAGCGGATGTCATAATGATTGCAAAACCAAATAAAGATCGCACTTTTCCACAAAATTACAGACCGATCAGCCTATTACCGGCTATGAGTAAAATCGCGGAAAGAGTAATTTTAAAGCGCTTAAAAGATGAAACAGAGTTATTAAATGTCATACCGGCTGAACAGTTCGGTTTTCGTGCCGAACACTCGACAGAAACGCAGGTCCTTAGACTGGTTGAGTTTGCAACCCAAGGGTTCAATCACAGACAGTCGACGGGAGCTGTATTTCTGGATGTCAGTAAGGCATTTGACAGAGTTTGGCACGAGGGTCTAATATATAAAATGATGGAGTTCGGGTACACGAAACCCCTAGTTCAATTGATCGATTCCTTCCTAAAGAAACGATACTTCAGAGTCAAGATGGGACATATCCTATCTGATTATGGATTATTGGTAGCGGGTGTGCCCCAAGGTGCAGTATTATCCCCCCAACTATACAATATTTACACCGCGGATATACCCCGATCTCCACATACTACGCTCAGCCTATATGCAGACGACACTACGATAGCATCGCGCAACGCTTGGCCTCACCTTGTGTTACATCATTTACAAACACACCTTGACGAACTTGAGGATTGGTTTGTAAAGTGGAAAATTGCGATCAACGCGGAAAAATCAAAGGCAATATTCCTCAAAAAGCGGAGACACGCCCCAAACGGTGCAGTAAATCTATTCGGCGAAAATATTAACTGGCAGCGGTCAGTTAAATATTTAGGGGTTACCTTAGACGTGGGTCTAACTTTCACCGAGCACGTAAAAACAATAATTAGTAAAACCAAACAAGCGCGAGCACGCCTATCACCCCTTATAGGGAGGAGAAGCAAACTAAACATCAAAACAAAATTAAGACTAATCAATGCAATAATAATACCGTTAGTTACCTACGCCTCACTCGCGTGGGGACAAACGTGCAGGACAAATAGGAAAAAACTCCAAAGTCAGCAAAATATCTGTTTACGGGTGGCCACAAACCTACCTTGGTATGTGGCCAACCGTTGGATATTCAGGGATCTAAAATCCGACAGGGTTTTAGACACTCTGAATGCCCGAGCAGAACGGATGTTCGGCGACCTGCGGACACACCCCAACCTAGAGCTCAGGGAGCTCCTCGAATACGATGCAAACAACCACGGTAAACACGCGAGGCCGAGAAGGCAATTAACGAGAATATAAGTTTGGTTCTACTAAATTTGACGATAATTAAAATATCCCATCGCATAGATATGCGGCAACAAACATCCCGGCTTCTGAACCACTCCTTCTTCCTTTCTTCCGCGCGTTAAAAACAAAAACTAAAATGGAGAAATCCAACCAAAAAAAAAATAAAAAATAAATCAAAAACGGAGTTGTGTACTCCATCAAAAAAAATAAAAAAAAAAATAAAAAGGAGCTCGCTCCACAAAAAAAAATATATCTTTTTCAGAAACCGTGACAAAAAAGTACAGTTCGTTGTTTAAATTTATACAAATTATTTCTAATAATGTGTTTTAAGTTTTAGGCGGACTTTACAGAGAAGACAATACATGACAAACTGACAAAGCACACACAAAGCGACAGGACAAACAGACGATGTAAAAGGGATCGAGGCTTCGGTCGTCCCAAGACAAAAAATTCAGAGGACAAGCCAGGCATCCACCAATGCCCAATGGGGTGGAATACGGCGCAGCCAAGGATTAGAGACGATAATGACGACCAGGGGACTTAGGTCCTTAAATGCAACCCTGCGATATGCTCACAATAGCGGGCATGTCGGGGGGAGAACCTGGGGGAGGAGGCAGGGGACTTGGGGATCAAGTGCCGATTAGGTACAATATCCTCTTGGCTCGGGGTCATTAGGTGTGTGTGTGTGTGTGTGCACTTAATATAGGAATATGTCTCCAGATAACTCAATCTCCAATAATTTTGAAGAAGAAAAAAGAATGGCAACGTTGGTTTTACTTAGAATATAGTTTATAGTAATATATTGCTAATTAAATCATTTACTCTCTCAATCACATATAAAACTATATATCTGTCTTTCTTTAGTGTACTAATATATTACACTGGAGTAACAGAAATAACGAAATGGGCATGTCATTGATAAACGTCATATTTGCCATAAATGTCAAAGTTGAATAAAATTGGGTTTGTTTATGAAATGCGGAGTTAGTTATTTAAAGTGCAAGCAAAATATAATTATCAGAATGTACTACAATTGTGTTTCATCAGAATTTTTATAATTTCATGACATTAAACGTTAATATGTACAATGCTACAATTCCTAAAGAGAAGTAATAAAAATGGTACTAATGTTTATAGTTTATTTACCTACAAAGTTGTTATATAGTTATGTTTTAGGTCATCGAAAATACATGACTGAAACTCAGTCCGAAGAAACAAATTCCTTTTCACCTGAACATTCTTCTACTTCTAATACAAGTTATGAAAATAGAAGCTTATTGCCATTATCATATCTTGACGATGAGGGTTTATTCGACATTGGTATGTACATAAAATAAATTAATTTAATGCATTTCTGGTCCTAGATATTTGAGTGATTTAGCCAAGATGAATATAATTTGCTAAATCTCTTTCTAATAAAATATTGTTTAAAAACTAACCTAATTTTTATATATTAGTGTTAAATATCTTAAAGTGACCCCTAAACATGTGATGAGTATGTATGGCTCAAAAGAAATAGGAAAATCTATTTTATTATTAAGAGGAACTATAAAGCTGCCAAATTTACATCTCTACTCTAAATTCATATATTAATTGAGTTATTCAGATTAAATTGTACTCAGGCAATCATGAAAAGTTTTTTATGTTGTTAATCTGCGTCTATTATAAAACTAGCACTGCAAAACATTTTTTTATTTGTAATGAATAACTCTTTTTAGGGGAATTCGATTCATCCAAAGAACATTCCAGACTAACCAGAAATTTGTCAGATATCGTAACTGATAAAAACGCATTAGGTTATTTTCTGCAATACATGGAATCAAGACAAGCCTCACCGTATATATTATGTTGGTTAGATATAGAAACATTTAAGTCAATTTTGGAAGATAATAATGCAAATACGAAGCTCTCCCCGCATTCTCCCGTGCCACACAGCCAGGCTGACCATGACAGTTTATCAGTTAGTACAGATTGTGATTCATACACAGCAGATTCAAATAGTCTTTGCGATTATTCTTCAGCTACTTTGTCTGAAGGTAAAACCCCATCGGATACTACTTGTGATAAAGAAAGAAGTGATAATAGTGTTAAGTTAAAAAATTTAAATGAAGAAATGAAGAATGTACAAAGTATAGTTGATAGGGCTTTAGAGTTGTTTAAAAAGTATATCGCGCTTGAAGCACAATGTAATATAAAATGTACAGAGGAGATTAGAAAAGAAATTATGGAAAATATTTGTACTACTGAAAAAGTATTGTCTAGTAATTGTTTTGACTCGGTGCAGAATTTTTTATATAATACAATACAAGAGGATTATTTTAACGCTTATTTAGAGTCCGATTCTTTTTGTAAATATCAGATTGATTTACTGACCAGCGGGAATGTAGTACTCGATGATATTTTGTACAATGAGACAGCTCTGTTTTATTTCATGGAGTATTTAGAACAAGAAAACCATCGGTGCTTACTGGAATTTTGGATGGCTGGTTCTAATTTTCAGCAACAGTTACATGATCAAAAACAATTTTTTGATCCCGTTGAAGCACAAACTGATGCTGTGGTATTATATGATAAATATTTCTCGTTACAAGCTCTTTGCCCTTTAGGATTTAGTGATAAAGTTAGATTTGCTGTAGAACAGAGTATTTGTGGAGAGAATGGGTTGACTTTAGATTGTTTTCATCTTCCTTTAAAGATAGTGGAACGAGTGTTGGAACGGAATTATTTAAAACCGTTTCTAGCATCTCAATTATTTTATAAATATTTGTCAGATTTGATTAATACAGTTCAGTCTAATAATTATTCTTCAGTGGAGAGGTATAAGAATGTGGCGTCTGATTGTAGCAGTGAGAGAAGTTTTAGTCAAAGTACGTTTTTGGCATTCGAAATTCCCCAGGAACGGAAAATAAATCAGAAGAGCACAGGCATGACAATAGATACTAGAGAATTGTATGATCCGGATTCTCTTTGGAAAAGGAAAAAAACCCATAGACTTTCATTGGGACGAGTAAACGAATTGGGGAAATACGAAACTGAATTTGAACCCGAACCAGATAATAACCAATTCAAGTTAAAAAACGTTTTAAGAAAAGTTATAAGTTTAGATAATGATGATAAAAAGAGGGAAGAGATGGCGTGGCAAGTGGCCGAGTTGATTGTTAAGGATATTACAAATATTACTTTAGGGCAACAGGATAAGTGACTATTTTTTATGGTTTTCTTTGGTTATTAGACTCCTGCTTATCTACTTATTTTATTTAGACAGTCATGATGTTGTAAATTTTGTAGGAATAAAAGTTTGCTTAATCATCTAATATTCGAACCAGGGGAAGGACATTTTAGTGTAAGGCTCTCAAAAAGTGCACAAAAAATTGATTTTTTAGAACATTTTATCCTTGATAAAAGTTTCATCTAAAACAAAGTATTAATAAATTACCATGTATGAGGGAAGGTAAAAAAATATTAATTTGGTGCGTAAATATTCATGTTGATTTGCAGAATTTTTATCTTTGTAACATAATTTGTCCTTTTAAGAGACGAATCTTTGGCAAAAAAGTTTTTACATCCTGTATTACTCGATTTTGTAAAAATAACCAATCTAGATTGTGCCTGTGTAAGGTGAATTGGGGCAAGTGCACCTCCAAAATTGATTAGTGACACTTCGAAAAATCGAACTTGTTGAATTTGATGGGAAAACCAGTCAACAAATTTTCTGAGTAGTCATTGAAATGTTTAGCTTCAATAATTCGAATATCTAGGTAGTTTATCAAAATCTGAAATTATTGTGATTTTTTCTATTTTATCGGGGTTAAAAACGCACATGCCCCATCATTTGGAGCAAGTGCGTTCTCAGATGTGATAGAGGTGTGTGATCGTATATTGAAATATTCCGGGGTAAGAGCTTATTGCTAATTTATTTTTCCCCTCGATTTCACAGGGCTGTAATATCATCACCCGTTCAGAAGTAACTTTTTTCTCAGAAGAAACGAATTGGTCATATTATCAGAAAAACTTTATTTCATAGAAACAATAACGCATAGGTTCTAGAATGAACAATTGATTGGTTTATTGAATAGAAGTGAAACTATATTACTTTCCAAAACTACCGACGAATCTTCAACTGTAGGGAATGTGAATATGAACTTTTCCTTGAGAAAAGTATTTTTCCTTGTAAATTTCACAATAATAACGTCATTGGTGATATTGGCGATTTGGCCCACGTAATACTTGATGCTTTTTTCTCTGGAAATTTCACCAACACCCAATCATCAATATTAATGTCACTAACATTTTTACCCAAGTTTTGCCAGTCATCCTGTTCACTTTGAATATCTTCGGCGATATCGTTGCTGAATTCTTCGCTTTCAGTCAATATTGTATTGTCTTCTTCTGATGATGACGACCATTCATCAGTTGTTTTTCTCTTTCTATTCACTCGTTTTCGGGATGGATCGTCATTTTCTATGAGACCAGGATCTTTACCGACTTCATCAACATTAGGTTTTCTCATTTTAGTTTTCGGTTTGTTTAATGATTCATCTTTTTCTTTCAATCGTTGGATCACATCATTGCTTGCGCCATTGCAAACCTTTCTTTTGGGCTTCTTAATTTGCTGGGTTGAATTTGTGAAATATTTTACAGTTCTGAGAAGGAGTGCCTCAAATGAAATATAATTTGCATCGTTTGGCTTACTTCTAGAATGTTCCACTGTTTTTTTAACTTAAGAAGTACTTGCTGATATGTCTCCATATAAGTACTTGCTTGTTGATGGACAGTTTGAACGATCAATTTCCATCCGTTTGTTTGGCGGATCTGTATGCATTTGAATAGGAGGATCGACATTGTTTTGACCGGAGACATCTTGACGTACAGTAACAATATTTTGTGATGTTTTCCACCTTCTGAGAGCTTCCGCATCGTTCGAGTTCTTCTGGTATGACTTTATCATTAAATGGTGACATCCCTCCTTTTGATGATATCTGCACTTGTTTCTAGCCAAACTTGAAGCCAATGAAGAAAATTGTTTCTTAGGAATTTTCATTCCATGGTGCTCCCTTTGCCACTTTACTAATTTAGCATCCCAAGAAGATTTTAAGGAACGAAACACAGCTAGGTCAAGTGGTTGGAGTAAGTGAGAAGAGTGTGGAGGCAACTTTAATATAGCGATCTGCTGTTCAATTGCTGATTGAATCACCTTAACAGTTATGTGGGTTGAATGTCCATCATAAATAAGGAGGTTTGGTCGATCCGTACCAATATTTGGAATTAGGGTTCGCTTAAAATAATTTTCGAAAACCTCAGTTTCCATCCAACCCTTCTTTGTAACTGCGTACGCTGTTCCTGGATATTCTGATCCTTCTGATCCTACCCGTTCATTCTATATGCTCTTTCCTTTAAATACGATCAATAGGGGTAGTTTATTCCCAGAAGTATTACAAGCCATCAACACAGTAGTGTTTTCACGTCCCGGCCGCTTGTTGTTCTTTTGGACGGGCACCGATTTTCCCAACTACTTTAGTTTTCGAGGGATCTGAACAAAAACTGGATTCGTCTAAATTCCAAATCTAGCTCGGTTTATCATTCAATCCCAAGTCATCCAAGTTTTTTTTCAGTAGCTTGAAGTATTCTTGTATAATGAAAGGGTCTACGGATTTCTTCGGAGCCAATTCTACACTTTGAGGCTTCTTTATGAAAAGCCCATGTCTCTTTCTGAAATTGATAAACCAGTCTGAACCTGGCCTACCATTTCTGAATTGGATTTTTATTTTATTTTCCAACACAAATCTCTCAACTAGGTCCAGTACTTCTGTACGAGACAGACCAAAACCCCACTTCTCCATACAGCAGAGGCCATCTGCTAATTGCTTTTCCAGTTCTATTTTAATGTCTGGTTTTCTACCAAAACTTGAACTTTTGTCCCCCCTTCTTCCTTTAACATGGTCCTTTAGTGTAGTCACTGGGATATCATGAAGTTCACTGGCTCTCTTGAATGTTAATACTCCTGCCTTTATATCATTTACGACTCGTTGTAGAGTCTCTTGTTTGTATTTTTTCGCGCGATCACTCTTTCTCTTATAATTTCGAACCATGTTTCGAAATCTTCCTGCAATAAATAACATTTGTAATTCTATCACCAAATTGCTTACGAGATAAGGGGGCAAGTTCCCTTTTAGGGAACGCACTTGCCCCCGAGGCTTTTTTTGTGGGGCAAGAGCGACCCCCACGCTAACAAAAAATTTAAGAGAAATCTCAAAATACCAAAATTCAGTGATGGTTTGATTATATGTATAAAAGAAGAATATTAAACATGCAAACTTCGAAAGATAACAAAAATACACAACGAAGTAATTAAATGAAAATATACTTACGTACTCGTCCTACTAGCGGAATGGCACTGCTTGTCTGAACAAGACTAACGTACGCAACAGAGGCAATCATCGCGCACTGTTGCCAAGAGTTGTACCAATGTATTAATTTCGGAAAAATCCGAAAATTATTGTATTTGAAGTTTTGGCAAGCCAAGGACACTCTTACCCCAAAGTCGCACTTACCCCAACTTACCTTACATGTAGAAATATTTTACACAAAATACGTATTTTTCATTTTGCATTACTTGATTTTGTTTTAAACCTAAATCAGCTAAAGGATCGCGTGGAAACTCGATTTGATGTCCATTTGAAATAACACGTATGGACTATGTAGTTCCATTTTTACTAAAAAAATCCCAAAAATTGTAATTGAAAAAATTTGTAATAGTTTGTTTTCTTACAAAATATGCTTTTATATTCGTTCTAAGATGCTTTATATTATCTAAATTTAGGACAATTTGTAGTTGAAAATAATTAACGTACAATTTTTTCATATACGAAAAACATTGAATGGAAAATTACGCCGCCTTATTCTACTCACTTTGAAAAATTAAAAAATGATTTAAAATAAATTTATAAATATTTTTATAATTGTTTGTATTGCCCGGTGAGCATGGTAGAAATACTGAAAATCGTAAGCTTAACATTTTTTTAATATAAAATTCGCAATTTTCAAAATAAGTTTTGAAATTTTTTTACACTAAATTATAAACAAAAAAATTCAACATGATCCAGAAAAAAAATTAATTTTCAAGTGATATCGGTCAGCGTTTAAAACTTCCTAAGTTTAATTGAAAAAAAAAATTAAAGAAGTATGCAGATCATTAATAGCATGTGAACGTGTTTGTTGTATTGGCATTATTTTCTGGAATTGTACAATTTTTAGTCGGATGTATCTGTTATTGGTCTGCGTGTTTTATACCCAAATGAAAAAAAAAACTTCTGGGATTTATGATATTATTAAACACTCTTATTCATACGAATTTAACAGCTATTCACTTACAAATATCGATTAAATTTTCTTTAAAAATGTATTGATTTCGATTTTTTTTAAATTGGTAAAGCATTTTTTTATTTGATAGTGGAAAAAATAACTTTCAATAAAATAAATAGTAATTATTGTTTTAGATGATATAAAATTGTATTTATTTACTTACCTGGATATTTCCTTACATTTTGAAGTGACTTTCGCTCTTTACAATAGTATTATTTTTTAAAATTAAATAGAAAATTTTTCAAGTATTCATTATTTCAATTAAATTAAATTCATATTCTCAAATTTATAAATTTGATAATTGCATTTTAATTTTTAGGCTTGTTGTATATTTATTATATAAAAGACACTTCATTTGAATCTCTTTACTTTCAATATTCCTGGGCCCATAAAATGTTGTAAAAAAAATAAAGCTTTCATCTTTTTAAATAAAGTAATCTTTTTGGGCCCAAAATATTACTTGCTGTCTTTAACTAGTCACAAAATATGTTCTATTTTCGAAATTTTGTAGTATGTATATAAGAAAGATTTAATTATATAAAATAGGTTACGTAATAAGTGTATTGCATTGTAAAATATTGTAGATTCATTTATATTTGTATATGATTGTAAAATATTTCAATAAAAGATTAAAACATAATTATTTCTCTTAAACAGTACAAGGATTTATAGTTTTACCCCGACCTATATTTAAATATTAGAAAATCTATCAAAAATGTAGATATTTTAGTTGTATAAAGGACTCCGCACTTTTCTTCTGCAAACGGGAGCACCGTCAAATTGCCTGAATTTTTTATATTGTAATATTTTTGTATTCGGGTTCGGTGAACTTAAACACTCGGTATAACTATAACTAATTTATTACAGTAAAAACACAACTCTTATATTTATATTAAACACAACTAACAATATTAATTTATATTAGCGCGCGATCATCTCGACTCATCGTGTTATTTCCAGAGACATCTGGAAGGGTGACGTCACGATTGCTGGAATTTTCTAGGTTCTTTCGAGCGCGGTGTGTACATAAGGCCGGCTTTGTTACTAGTATATTATATACCAAGGGACTAAAGTGCATCTTTTAATATACGCTATTTTTTACACCGCGGTGCCCAAGCCCCCTTAAAATTCAAATAATTATTTACCTGTTAGTTTTGTAAATATTTAAACGTAACAATCATTTCTATTATTTGTAAGTTTCCTACTTCTGATTAGGTAAACATGTTTAATATTAAATTATGTATATTTTATAAACCACCCTCTCTTAAAAAATTAAAAAAAAAACAGGGCTCGAACTCAGACCAATTTCGATCCGCATTCAAATTACCGTTGCGCGAACCAACTGAGCTAATTCTGTCAATTCTGAAGTTACGTTCCGTGATAATTTAAGTAGTTAAATTAAATCGCGCACGGCACCGAGTTTAGAATTACTTTAAAAGTATGTGAGTGGCCAGCCGTACCAGTTGCAACATTTAAAAAAATCTGGTCCGGTACGGTTCCGGTTCTTAAAATAAAATTTCGGTCCGGTTCTACCAAATTTTTTTCGGTTCGGTTCAGTTATTTCGGTTCGATTAATTTTTTATAGTAGGTATGTACAGTTGTTCATTAAAATTACCCACCCCTTATTATCGTTATTGCAAGTTGAAAAAAAAGTTTCAAATAAAAGTTGTGTGGTTATAACTGTTTTTTGGTAAAATGCTATCAAATGTACAGTAGCGTGCAGATTTTCGGGGATACAAAAAAATTATATTTTTTTAAACGGAATACCCTGTATATTTTTACATTTTTATAATCTTCTCAACGAGCTGATTTGATGTCTAATCTGGATAATAAAGACACTATTATTCTTTGATAAAGATCTACAGCCACCTGAAAAATCAGGTATGCGGGCTATTGGGCGGAAAGTGCTCCACATTATGCACATGCGTTGTTAATGTTGAATTACATTTTTTTCCGATTATTTAGAATAAAAATAAATAAAAAACAAAACTACTATCGGAATCTAACCGGGGTTAAACATTAATAAAAAATTTCATTTATTTTTGCATTTATTACTCCAAAAAAATATTTTTATGTAGCACTTTCCTCCCAATAGCTCCTCCTGAAAAATCCCTTCACAATTTTGATGAACCTACCTTCACTTTATTCAGCTGTGTGGTTTTATTATTCAGCTACTTTCAGTCATAAAAACTATGGGGTTCAGTGAGTCTTATTGGTCACGTGAATCAGCTATTCCAGCCAACAAAAAAGCTTATAAAAAGGGGACAAGAACCGAAAAAAACCGAAAAAAATTATTTTTATTTCGGTTCGGTACGGTGCGGTTCATAAAAAATATTTTTAATAAAATATCGGTTCCGGTCCGGTTTTCGGTTAATAACGGTTCGGTCCGGGTCCCTGGACTTGTTACGCATACCCAACCGAAGTTATGATATACGGCAGCCAGAGTCGATCGAGATAACTGCAGTGGCAGTCCGAAGTACGAGTTGCTGTGGTCGTCTAAAAACCCTGGTGTATCTGATTCGATTTTGTTTCGAACTTTTTGGGAGTACCACCTGTTGCGTTCAATAGAACTTACCAGAATTCTGTAAGATGGCGCTATTTAGAATTGTTCGAGTCCTCGCTGAGTTTGTCACATTTTGTGTGGACAGTATAAAGCTGCATATTCGAGCATTCGTCTGTATTCAGTACCAGATTATAAATACACCCTGTTTGTGGTCTGTGATTACAGTTTACTATGAACGATATATATGCGCCATCGAAAATTTCTAATGTGAAATCAAGTAGGTAGAGATCTCCCAGTTTGACCCAAAATTTTATAGGTATAAGTGGAAACACCAGGGTTTTTAGACATCTTAGGCCGTCCGAATTGGAGTAGTAGTGGTAGCCCTAGTTCCAGTGGTAGTCTTTCGCCCTCGACTTTTAGAGACAGGTCAAGCTGAAGGGAGAGAAGCCAATTCCAATTGTACCGAAGTCCGGATCCGTCAGTTCGATCGTCTACGCCAGCCTGGAAGACGTGCCTTTACCGTCCAAACGAAACGATAAAGTAAGAACCGAGTTACATACCGTCTTCCGGATTTTATTTTGGTAATTGAATAAATGGTTTTTATTTACATGATTTTTTTTTAATTTTTTTGTAAGTTGTAACATTGTAGCAGCAAATATACCCAGGTACTCAATCCAGTAGAGCAAGTAAAGACCGCCAGTTATTTGGTCGATACTATAACAACCCCTGGAGTATCTTTTTCGCCACTGAAGCTGTCCGTGCAAGTGGCCTTCACACTATAAACGGAAGGTGCCAAAATACCGCTTGACGACGCAAAGAGCATTACAGTACATACGCTATTTTTTGCACCTCAGGGACTATGAAATTCATACGATAATTATGTGAAAAGAAATACTTAATAATATTTCATAACGATTATTTTGACGTTTTATAGTAATCAATTGCATTTTTAAGAATGGACTTATCCAGTAGGAACGAATTTATTGGTTTTATATTAATGAATGAATAGCTTAAAGAACCTAGTTACTTATATTGATTTTCATTGTTCTTATAATATTCATTAATGAATAAAAATCAAAAGTAATTAATATATTTTGAAAGTGGCGCTGCTTCTTGACCAATAACTAACGTTTTACTTTCTACAGTATTGCCAAGATTCTAGCTTTGTTCGTTTGTAGAAAAAATTGACATTCTTATTTCCTTCTTTTAATCGTAATAAATGAGAACGAGAGTTGTCAGTTTTATCGATATGACAACATAGCTAAATATAATCTGTTTCAATTGGGCCACGTCACAAATCACTATAGCCCCGATATTCAAATTTTAAGAATTAATTACAGCCGCAGGATCGGTCTCAGAAGGGCTGGACCCGGTGCAATGTGTTATGGTAGGCCAAAATTATAAAATAAAAATATTAAAAAAAATCACTGGATGAGTCCATTGTGCTATTATTATAAATGAATATATGCGTTTCAAACAAAACTATTTTCCGGAAAATCCAAAAATTTATTCGCTTATAAACGAGGTCTTGTTAGCGACGACCCAAAAGGGAGTTGCTTACTACGACCCATATGAAATCGCTATCTGCGTAACTAAGTGAAAACGGGTCATAGTATCTTCGGGAGAAATGATCCCCATCGAATTCTGAACAACTTAATTTTTTTCTGTGGTCTGTATGTCTGTCTGTCTGTCTAGAAAAGGCAAATGTGGCCACATTAAATTAGTTGTAATTTACTGAAGGAGTTTAATTAAAATATCCCAAGTATCTATTTTTTATTATTTTGTATAGGGCGTAGAAAAAAACATATGCATAAAGTGTCTTTTTTTCACTCATGGAATTGCCGCACACGCCTGACGGATCGTGCGGTCAACTGTTCCATTCGTGAAAAAAGTACCACTTGTTACATAAATTACTATTTATTACTTTTGTTTTAACAGACTTGACATTGACATTTCAAAACTGCATACAAAAGTATTTTAAAACTACTTATAATAAATAATTAAACAAACCATACAATTTTTCATTACAGCTACTTTTAATTCCTCGACTGGTTGTTCTTCATTCTCGGGATTAAACTAGCACTTTAGTCTCTTGGTACATATACTATTTTAAGCCAATACTTATAAATTATGTCCAACGTTGGGCGCCATTTATATTTAGGTATTTTTACTTTCCGAAGAACGGAGTTGTACAGGGTGGCCAACTAAGAATGCGACGTATTGTATCTGGGAACCTAGCCATCGTAGAGGGTGGCGGCAAAAAAAGTTATGACTAAAACGGCCAAGAGAAAAACCTAGAAAATATTTTCAAGTTTCTGAAATGGCCGCTAGGGGGCGTAACTGCAATCTTGAATCTAAAAAAGTTATGTTTCTGTGAAATCCCCTATATTAACCTAACCAAAAATTACTTGATCTTTAAAGTCGAGGATAATCTGAATCTTTTTTGTTTGACAATTGTTGCTGTATCTCTAAAAATAAACTGGTGGGGGGTATTCAAAGGTTTCCGTAAAAAACACCATGTATCTTCAAAACGGCTGAGCCGATTTTAACCAACTTGGGCTGGTTGAAAAGAGCTATTCTTGGACTACAAATTTTATAATAATTAGAGTTTTGCTAGTTTTACATGTCGCCGCTAGAGGTCTTTTTTCGACATTCCGACAGAAATGGTTAATTTTCTCAAAAAAAATAAATGCATTGGTATAATTTTTTTTTCATGAAAAAATAGCTAAATGATGCTTAAACAAGCTCGCGAAAACCGCATCTCGATATCTTATTCCTAACCTAAAATTTAGGCCAAAGAAAATTTTATACGGAAATCCCTTACATTTTTATTTTTTTTAAACTAATTTTTCTGGAATTTCTTTTTATTATTTAGTGTGGCCCTAAAAAGGACCGATTTAAAAAGAAATGTTTTTAATGCCCCCGTAAATGCTCGAAATGCTGACCATCATGCTCTATGCATTATTGAAGCCTCATATGGGTAGACAAAACTACAGCTTCAATTTCGGCTCTCGGTATGTTACGTATTGCATTTCGAATCCGGTTTTTCATATCTTCTCTCGTCGTAGGTTGAGTCTGAAACACGATGTCCTTTAACCGTCTCCATAAATAAAAATCTAGACAAGTTAAGTCTGGTGATCGCGGAGGCCATGGAAACAGACTTCCTCTTTAAATCCACCGCTGTTGAAACAAGTTTTTCCGTGTTTCCAGTGGCACATCTTCCCACAACAACGCCGGTAATTGATTGTCCAAAAAGTCAAAAAAGACCATGTCATTTAGAGATTGCTCGAAAAAATGTGGCCCAATAATTCTGCCTTCTAGTATGCCACACCACACATTTAAACTCCAACGCCCTTGGTGCTGAACTTCAACGCAACCAATGCGGATTTTCTGGAGACCAATAATGCATATTATGCAGATTGACTCGCCCGTTACTATTAAAGGTGGCTTCATCGGTCCAAAGAATTTGAAATAAAAAATCTCTATTTTCTCTTTCAAGGGCTGATGCAAAACGAGATGATATGGGTGCATTCTAAAAGTAATAAAAAAAAGTAAATTCAAATAAATCTCTATATTTTGAAGGCCATTAGAACTTACCTATGGTCCTTCAAAATATTTTGAATCGTTGTTCGTGATATGCCCAACTCAAGGGATAATGCTCTTGTGCTAACATGGGGATTTCCTTCAATACATCCCAGTACGTAGTTAATATTTTTTTGTGTTCTTCCAATTCTTTGCCGTTGAAACGAAGGCCGAAAACTACCATTGGCTCGTAAGCTCGCCACTAATCGGGGAAAAAATCTCACATCGCGTAAACTCTTTTTGCTACTGCGGCATTCTGAAGACATTAAAAATAAACTGCAAACATATCAACAGCTTCATCGTTCGTAAAACGCATTTTGTAAGCATAAAAATTGCTCAAAGTAACGCAAAACTATTGACAACTATTGACAGTTTGAGGATTATTTATTTTTGAATAGGTATTTGTTTTGTTGTATTCCATGGCCTGCTCCTATTAATTGTCTTTTTGTATATACTCATTGTGAATATGCATTTAAACAAAAAATATGCCTTTTATTATTACCATTACCTACTTACCTTTTAGCGCTATTTTGCAGTATTTTCAAAAAAGGTGATTTTATTCTGAATTCCAGAAAAAAGTTTAAAAAAAAATAAAAATGTAAGGGATTTCCGTATAAAATTTTCTTTGGCCTAAATTTTAGGTTAGGAATAAGATATCGAGATGCGGTTTTCGCGAGCTTGTTTAAGCATCATTTAGCTATTTTTTCATGAAAAAAAAATTATACCAATGCATTTATTTTTTTTGAGAAAATTAACCATTTCTGTCGGAATGTCGAAAAAAGACCTCTAGCGGCGACATGTAAAACTAGCAAAACTCTAATTATTATAAAATTTGTAGTCCAAGAATAGCTCTTTTCAACCAGCCCAAGTTGGTTAAAATCGGCTCAGCCGTTTTGAAGATACATGGTGTTTTTTACGGAAACCTTTGAATACCCCCCACCAGTTTATTTTTAGAGATACAGCAACAATTGTCAAACAAAAAAGATTCAGATTATCCTCGACTTTAAAGATCAAGTAATTTTTGGTTAGGTTAATATAGGGGATTTCACAGAAACATAACTTTTTTAGATTCAAGATTGCAGTTACGCCCCCTAGCGGCCATTTCAGAAACTTGAAAATATTTTCTAGGTTTTTCTCTTGGCCGTTTTAGTCATAACTTTTTTTGCCGCCACCCTCTACGATGGCTAGGTTCCCAGATACAATACGTCGCATTCTTAGTTGGCCACCCTGTACAACTCCGTTCTTCGGAAAGTAAAAATACCTAAATATAAATGGCGCCCAACGTTGGACATAATTTATAAGTATTGGCTTAAAATAGTATATGTACCAAGAGACTAAAGTGCTAGTTTAATCCCGAGAATGAAGAACAACCAGTCGAGGAATTAAAAGTAGCTGTAATGAAAAATTGTATGGTTTGTTTAATTATTTATTATAAGTAGTTTTAAAATACTTTTGTATGCAGTTTTGAAATGTCAATGTCAAGTCTGTTAAAACAAAAGTAATAAATAGTAATTTATGTAACAAGTGGTACTTTTTTCACGAATGGAACAGTTGACCGCACGATCCGTCAGGCGTGTGCGGCAATTCCATGAGTGAAAAAAAGACACTTTATGCATATGTTTTTTTCTACGCCCTATACAAAATAATAAAAAATAGATACTTGGGATATTTTAATTAAACTCCTTCAGTAAATTACAACTAATTTAATGTGGCCACATTTGCCTTTTCTAGACAGACAGACAGACATACAGACCACAGAAAAAAATTAAGTTGTTCAGAATTCGATGGGGATCATTTCTCCCGAAGATACTATGACCCGTTTTCACTTAGTTACGCAGATAGCGATTTCATATGGGTCGTAGTAAGCAACTCCCTTTTGGGTCGTCGCTAACAAGACCTCGTTTATAAGCGAATAAATTTTTGGATTTTCCGGAAAATAGTTTTGTTTGAAACGCATATATTCATTTATAATAATAGCACAATGGACTCATCCAGTGATTTTTTTTAATATACAGCAAAAATTGTCAAACAAAAAAGATTCAGATTATCCTCGACTTTAAAGATCAAGTAATTTTTGGTTAGGTTAATATAGCGGATTTCACAGAAACATAACTTTTTTAGATTCAAGATTGCAGTTACGCCCCCTAGCGGATATTTCAGAAACTTGAAAATATTTTCCAGGTTTTTCTGTTGACCGTTTTAGTCATAACTTTTTTTGCCGCAACCCTTTACGATGGCTAGGTTCCCAGATACAATACGTCGCATTCTTAGTTGGCCACCCTGTATAGAAGGAAAGTATTGCGATCATGATATTTTGGCCATACCCAGATTTAACGAATCTTTACGTTTTGAGGTACTTGACTTAAGATCAAAATTGTAGAACATAAAATTTTCTACAAATTTTGTCTTTACTTTTTTTTCGAGTTCCGCATAGTTTCGCCGCTAGTTTTTATTTTAATTTTTAAGCAATTTTTATCTTTATTAAATTATTATTTTTTAGTTAAATTTTAATATTAAAAATTTAAAAAAAAATATATCTTGCATTACCCCCAACAAAAAAAGAATAAAACTTTGCCGTCTAATTTTATTGTGAGATCCATTTTTTTATGATTTCGTTCCAAAATACAAGTAAAAAAGTTACCAAGAGAAAGGTAGGTATTTCATTTGATAATGGAAATCAAAAACCCAGCAAGAACTGACAGGAGTCAAACGAACAATCATGTAGTCACGTTTGCCAACATTCTACAAATAAAAAATAACAGACATAATTGTCAGCTGATTAACCCAATTTTGGTGTTCTGTCTAAAATTCAAATTAGAGTGAATTTTTTGAGTGCTGAAAACAAGTAAATAATAGTATATTGTTTAACGAGCAAGGAATGATAGTTATTTCCCACGAGTATAAAGTTTGCAGCATGAGCCGCAGGCGAATGCTGCAAATCATACGAGTGGGAAATTAGCATTCCATGCGAGTTAAACACTATACTTTTTCTACGGCTGTAATAGATAATAGCGAAATGATTTAACAAATAACATGAATTTCAAATTTAACGTCATTCAAAATTTCTATTTAGGTACAATTAAAATATCAATTACACTTAGTATAAATGAGAAGTTTTGAAAAATGATTTGTAGGACTTTTCATATTTTTCCTTAGATAATTCTGGAATTAAACTTAAACATGCCTGATTTTAAACGTTTAGCTATATAAATATACGAAAATAGAACTGTCATTACTTGAAATTGACATTCCATGAAAGATATGATTTATTGAAATAATTACACAATAAATTATTGTGTTATCAGATACGGAAATGAAATTGGAGACATACAATGTACCTCATTGATCTATCAAGAACAGTTAAGAAAGAGCAGTTTTGTATTATAGCCGTAGAAAAAAGCATTTGTAGTGTTTTGATAATAATTAGGAAGAAATTTGTGTTTTTTCAATAACAGAAAGCGCCACGTTTTGATTTCGGATTCGTGTTCAGGAGACCAAAATACGTAAGATCCACTTTTTTTTTTAAATCGCATGATCCCTAAGAACGAAGTATTACCGATACACTACCACTACCAATGAGTTCAAACCGATTTCTTAACTTTTGGAATGAAGGCACCCATGAAGTTCTTATTTCTGGATATTTTTGATGGCAGATTATGTTTGCTAATAAAGGGTTTCTGTCAGCTTCGCCAAGACAGAAGACCATATACACTAATTCTTCCCTAGTGAAATTTATTATTAACAATGGGGGAGTTCCCTCAATGTTGACAACCTAGAAAAAGGTCTGCCAACGGGGAAGGATTATTTTTGGTCGAAATCTACTTCATTATTTTCGCAATGATAAAATATGTGTACAAAATTCTATTGAGCTTTCCGGAATATATCGTTAGCGAAATATAATGGGTTCATTCAGCGGTGCGCAACCGTTGAGAATAATCACTAAACGTGTTGATTCCGCTGTTCTTCGACGATCGTGGTCGGCTGAACGTTCCGATAACTAACAGCGCTTTGTGTACCTTTTTCCCAAAACATAAACATAACCCCCAATCGAACTGCCATAGTTTTGAAATCTTTGAAAGTTTGTTAAGTGAACACCAGTTTTTTAACAATAATTATTTATTTGGATTAAGAGGAAGTTGTACTATACGATAAAGCAGTGGGTGCAAAGGTTTCGTAGTCCCTAACTTTTAAAGTTTAATTTTTATTATTAGTGGATTAAAAAATTTGTACGTATTAGTAAATATCTGATCTATGTTCCTTACCACTCACCTTTTCGAAATTTGATTTAGTTTTTTCAAAAAAAAAATCGCAAAATTCTACGTTTTTTACTATTTTCACATTTTTTTTAGAAAAGATCAAAATCAAATTTCGAAAAATTGAGGAATAAGGAACATAGATCAGATCTTTACCAACACGTACAAATTTTTTCATTCGTTAATTATAAAAAATAAACTTTAAAAGTTAGGCACAAACCCTTACATTACAACATTTTATATCTGGAGAGTGGCGCCGCTATCAGAATTCAAAGGAATTAATCATTTATGAATAGAGATGAAATTCGTTTACTTGCCAATGCCCCTATTAAGAGGTGCCAATACAAAAATGTTATCTTGCCTGAAATAGTTTTTGGACGGGCGCTCCGATAATATTAAAGCTAGGAAGCTGCGGTTTTCACTAATTGATTCTGTATTTAGTTGTTGAGAGCGCATTTGTGGAATATTTTTAGAATTATTTTTAGTAACAGTGATACGACTATCAACTTTTTCTCTAGATAAATTTGAAAAAGTAGAACAGATGCGCTCTTCTGATAAATATTTTCGTTGGGTAATTCTCTAAATGGCAACAAAGCAAGTCACGTGGCCTCTTCCACTTTCCGTGTGTCGAAAAATAAAACAGTTTTATACTAAATACTAGCTGAATACCTGTACGACCATGCTTTACTTGTTTTTTTCAAAATTTTCCAATTTTTCCTGTTCTTTTCTATTTTTTTATTTTGCATTATTTTTTTTCAAAGATCTCATCTTGAATTTTTTTTCCAATTTGTTCCCATTTTCCCCTATTTTTCCTATTGTACCCTGTTTTACTCTATCGTTTCCATATTTTTCACTATTTTGACACATTTGTTACCATTTGTTCCTATTTGTTCCCACATTTTTCCATATTTTTCCGAATTTTTCCTATTACTTCTTATTTTATTTGTTTTTCATTATTTTTCCCTATTTTGCGCTATTTTTTACTGTTTTTTCCTAATTTTTCCCTATTTTTCCATATTTTAACCTTTTCCAAATTTTTCCCTATTTCTCTCCATGTTTATCTGTTTTTTCATATTTTTCCGATTTTTTCCCATTTTTTTCCTATTTTTTCCTGTTTTTCCTTTTTCCCTTTTTTTCCTATTTTTCCCCATTTTTTCGTATTTTTTCCCATTCTTTTCCCATTTTTACTTCTTATTTTATTTGTTTTTTATTATTTATTCTTGTTTTTCCCTATTTTGCGCTATTTTTTTCCTGTTTTTCCTAATTTTTCCCTATTTGTCTCTATTTCGCCCTACTCTTTCCTATTTTTCTCTATTTTGCCCTATTTTTCGATATTTTAACCTTTTCCCAATTTTTCCCTATTTCTCTCCATGTTTATCTGTTTTTACATATTATTTTGATTTTTTCCTATTTTCTCCTTTTTTCCTTTTTTTCCTATTTTTTTCAATTTTGTCCAATTTTTTCGTATTTTTTTCTCATTTTTTTCTATTTTTTCCCATTTTTTCTATTTTTACCTTTCTCCTCTTATTTTATTTTTCTTATTTTTTTCACATTTTTTCGTGTTTTTCCCATTTTACCCTTATTTACTCTATTTTTCACCATTTTTCTCTGTTTTCCCCGTTTTGTCCCATTTTGCCTATTTTACCCAATAATAATAATTTTTACCAAATTAATTTACTTTTTACTATTTTTCCGTTTTGCCTTAATTTTTACTATTTTCCTCATTTTGCCTCATTTTGCCTCATTTTCCCGTTTTCCCTGTTTTTCTCCATTTTTTCATATTTTCCCCATTTTGCCCCATTTTTTCGTACATGTGTCTATTTTCCCTATTTTTCCGTATTTCTTCATATTTTTCGCTATTTTTTTTTCATGTTTTTCCCTTTTTTTCACTATTTTGCCTGTTTCTCTATTTTGCCGTAATTTTCCTACTTTTCACTAATTTTCCATATTTTATCCTACTTTTGAATAAAAGAGATAATGAAAGATAAAAAGTCACAAATGAATTTAATTTAAAAATCTCCTCATACCTACAGTAAAAGAAAAGTTGAAAAATAGTCATTTTATTGCAATATCCTTATGTTTCTTATCTTGCCAAGATTCTATATGCCAAAAATTTTGTTAAAGTTAAAACCAGTTAACTTAAAAAAATTGCAAAATAGCTTTTTCTCATGAGCAATTTTTGTACATAAATATTATGGTAGAAGAAAAAATATTGTATGTAACTAGTGTGTAAAGTGCCTTTTTCGCTCATGTGATTGTCAAACAAAATTCACATTCGTGAAAAAAGTATCACTATTACGCACTTGTTGCATAAATAACTATTTTATACTCCTATTTAATGATTCGCTAATTAAAAGATTAAATTCTGTTTCATAAATGTTATTATGATAGTGATTTTCACTATGATAAATTAACTCCTATATAAAATGTGTCCTTTTGACAGCCATAAAAACGCCTGTTCCTTATAATCAGACTACATGTAGTAGCCGCGCGTCGGTACGTCACTTTTATGTTTATTCCTGTAAGTTATAATTATAGTTTTGTAGGGTAAATAATAAAAATAATTTAAAAAATCTGATGTGGCCAGCACATGACCTCTCGCCATTTTTAATCAAAAATTTACAGGTTGACACAAAGAAGTATGAAAAAAAATTATTTTTTTGTAAATCTGGCAACAATGGCAAAAGTTTCGAAAATTTTTATGAGATGAAAATAAACTATAGGGTATACAAAATATATGTGTAAAACTTTATTGGCGCTTTGTATAATAATGGCGTCATCACCCATAGCAAATGCCACTTCCGGTTGTGCGATTGGCACCAAAATCTAATCAGATCTAATCTAGGGTATCAGAATCCTGTATGCAAAATTTCAAATTTTTTTATTCAGTAGTTTTTGAGTTATCGTTACTACAACATCCATCCAAACACACACACACACACACTAACACACTAACACACACACTAACACACACACACACACAGACATCATCGGGAAAATATCAAAATCGTATTCTAGGGACCCTAAAACGTGTTTGTTCATTGAAAACTCACTACCCAATTTTTAGCATGATTCCTATACCTCTCTTATCTGAAGGGCGAGAGGTAAAAATGATAATAATTCTAAAAAAAATAATAATAATCAAATAATTTATTTGTATCAATAAAGATACTTTTTTAGCCAATAGAAAATAATTATTTTTAGGTAAGTTGTCAGTTATTTTAACAACTGTCAAAATATTTTAAATTTTTAAAAAGTTAATAACAAAAAAGATTAATTAATTAATATGTTGTAAAAAAAGTTCCTTTTCATTTAAGATAATTAATATATAATGGGAGTAGAAAAAATAGAATAGCGTATGGCCATTATTACAGTCGCATATTATATACGAAACTCGCCAACGGTTCGCTTCCTATCCTACAACTTGCTCTTATTTTTTGTTATTTTATAATTCCACCAACGGTACCGCCATAAAGAATTTAGACTCTCCCCCTCGTAAGTGTTCGACATAGATCAACACCTGGACAAAAGTAATAAACTTCGGTCTAGGAACGGATTGACGACCAAGTAATAATGTATTCGTAGTATTTAGGACACGCCTATCAGTAGCGAATATTATTCCTCCGCTTCACCCGACACCCCGCAGGTCTTTCTGTTTGTCATGTATCACTTCCTCTTAACATGGCTAAATATAGCAGTTATTGAGGAACTGTTAGAAGGTAATCTAGACATTAATGTTGTGATAAGGATTGATTAAACATAGTATTGATATAAAATTATTTGTACCTTTTCAATACCATTTCCAATACACAGGGAATTGTGCTTTTGTTATTGAATTATCTACGTTTTCTAGTTCAACAACTACTATAAAAATAAAAACATCAATATTTTCTAACCTAATATGCATAATATTTTGACAGTTTATATAAGGCGCTGGGCAAGTCAGCGTAGTTTATTTCCGCTGCGAATGCTGTTCAACGGTTGAGATGAGTAATCACTGATGCAGTGGTCCGTTCAGCCGAACAAGTTGACTCATCGCTCAACGGTTGAGCACCGCTGAACGAACCCAATGATTTTAATAAAATCTTACTTCTGATTGGTTGAAATTTCGTTGTCAAATGTCATTCCTCATAGAGTAAGTATAACAGAGCGACATGTTTCACTTTCAAATTATAGAATATTCACTTCAGTACTCGCCAAATTCAGTTAGTTCCACCAATCCTCCAAAGCTGTAGGTCAGTCGCTGAAAATGAAACATGTCGCTCTGTTATACTTAAGCCGTTTTTTAGCCACCACATTTTTTAAAACATTTTTTAAACCGTGTTCAAACTGACGTCATTAATTAATAGATAGCTAAAATGCTGTTTTAAAAATGCAATCTGTCACCTGCCACATATCATGTGATGTGACAAAATAAATTTTCTAAATTGATAGGAGAAAGAAGTTGATTTTTAAAAAATGGATTTAGATTTTTCAATGATTGTTAATCAGATGCAGGAAGACAGCGGCTTTGATTAAAAATTGGAGTGATTTTCATACATCGCAATCTGAAACTTCTACAATTTTATTTGTCGAGGTTTTTAGACAAGAGCACATTAGAAATTTTACTGAATAAAACATTGAATAATTTTTTGAAATTTTTCTTTGCGATCCTGCTGTCCTTGTTTCTGAATATCCACTAATTCTCTTAGGACCTTGTTTTTTTCTATAGGTGGTTTAATTGACTTGTAACTGTTAAATCTACCTTCAGTTTCTTTTTCTGTTCTGTTTTAATGCTTATATTAGGTTCTTTTAATGTATACTGCAACTGGGGATTTCCGAATTTTTTGACTCAATTGTTTCAATAACAAGAACTTTATGGTTGTCTCCAAATATATCATCTAATTCTTCATAATATGTTAGTTTTATTGAACTAGCCCCTGTTTTTTTATACTGTCCATTATATTTTATATACCCAGTTTGCAAATTGGCAAATTTTTGTCTGGCTTTCTCTCTATCGACATTAAATCCTTTGTCCTTCAAATCCTTGCAAATTTGTTCCCAAATAATATTTTTTGTGTTTTTTTTTGTCCATAAACTTAATTTTAACAGACATGCCGTTGCTTGACGATCCTTTTCCGTCGAATTTTTTTGGCTTTTCCAAAGTTCTATTGGAACCAACCATAGATAAAACAAAAAACACAAAACAAAACAGAACATACGAATCTCTTATTATAGTGTCAACTGCCAACCGTTATTGAACCATATGCCTCCGACTGGTTTAAATAATTTAGCTTTGGTTTAAAATATTTCGTAATTGATGTCACCGTTACATCGCTAAAATGTAAACGGTTTAAAAAAGTTGTAAATATTTTAAACCAATCCTTCGCTAAAAAATACCTTTACTCTATGCCGAATGACATTTGACAACGAAATTTCAACCAATCAGAAGTAAGATTTTATTAAAATCATTATATTTCGCTAACGATATATTCTGGAAAGCTCAATAGAATTTTGTACACATATTTTATCATTGCGAAAATAATGAAGTAGATTTCCCCGTTGGCAGACCTTTTTCTAGGTTGGCAACATTGAGGGAACTCCCCCATTAGAGGTGTACAATTATTGAAAGTACAAAAACGTGTCAAAATTTACGACGGCTGCATGCTGTTCATTTTTTTTTCGAAAAAACCGTCTTTTCCTATTTTCTAAAAAATCTCGCAAAATTTTACAAAGCCGATATCGGTAATAAGGTCTTAAAAAATAACATGCAATGATGCAATAAAATATAGGGTGTTGTATTTGAAAAAGTAAAGTTAATGCCATTTGTAAATGGTCATTTTCAAAAAATCGTATTAGGCAATGGAACATTGACTCCGGGTTCACTTATATTTCAAAATATGCCCTAAGGCTTAAGGAATCGACTGGTAAAAAGTTGATTAAGTTAACTTGAATGGGGACGTGTAATGCGGTAGCTACAGCAAATTAATTTGTAGTATATGAAAATCTACTTAAAATTATTCATAAAAATCTGATGTGGCCAGCACATGACCTCTCGCCATTTTTGAATCAAAAATTTACAGGTTGACACAAAAAAGTATGAAAAAAAATTATATTTTTGTAAATCTGGCAACAGTGGCAAAAATTTCGAAAATTTTAATGAGATAAAAATAAACTGTAGGGTATACAAAATATATGTGTAAAACTTTATTGCCGTTTTGTATAATAATGGCGTCATCACCCATAGCAACTGCCACTTCCGGTTGTCCGATTGGCACCAAAATCTAATCAGATCTAATCTAGGGTATCAGAATCCTGTATGCAAAATTTCAAATTTTTTCATTCAGTAGTTTTTGAGTTATCGTTACTACAACATCCATCCAAACACACACACACACACTAACACACACACACACTAACACACACACTAACACACACACACACACACACACACACACACACACACACACACAGACATCATCGCGAAAATATTAAAATCGTATTCTAGGGACCCCAAAACGTGTTTATCCATTGAAAACTCACTACCCAATTTTTAGCATGATTCCTATACCTCTCTTATCTGAAGGGCGAGAGGTAAAAATAGGTTCAGTTAACTTTGAAACACTACGGTTACTAAGAAATAAAATTTTCAAAATTTCCAAGTGACGTCAGCTACATTGATTTGTTTAAAGTAATGTAGATGGCATGACAAGGTATAATTTACAGTTATCTGTCGAATATTACTAAACTAAATAGCCTTGGCAGCTTAGATTATTAAAAAAAAAGAAGAAAAAAGCGAAACACACAAATAGGTTATGTTATAGTAAAGTGACGATCGTATGTTGAAAAACTGTTTGTAGATTGATTAGATCCATAATCTCAAATAACGTTTTTTATTTAATGGAGCCACCCAATTTTTATAAAATACATATCTTTTAAAAGTTTACGTAATGAATTAAAATTATTATTCGAAAAAAAGTCAAAGGAAATGTCAAAACTCGCTTAAACTGTCATCAACAGTCGATCAACAGCGCCACCAACTGGCTTCCAAAATTGGTTCCCTTTTTCTAACGTTGCGATGTGCCTCCTTCTATACCCTCCATAGTATAGAAGGAGGCACATCTCAACGTTATAAAAAGTGGCCCGATTTTGGAAGCCAGTTGGTGGCGCTGTTGATCGACTGTTGATGACAGTTTTGACATTTCTTTTGATTTTTTTCAAATAATAATTTTAATTCATTACGTAAACTTTTAAAAGATATGTATTTTATAAAAATTGGGTGGCTCCATTAAATAAAAAATGTTATTTTAGATTATGGATCTAATTAATCTACAAACAGTTTTTCAACATACGATCGTCAGCGCCACGTCGGTTATTTTAGTACCATTAGTTGCGTATAAAATGTTGACCACATTTTAAACGTGTTGTCCATTAGAGATTGCCCTCCTTCTATACGCTCCATAAGCGCCACCAACTGGCTTGCAAAATTGGTTCCCTTTTTCTAACGTTGCGATGTGCCTCCTTCTATACCCTCCATAAGTACATCCGATGTATAGAAGTGTGTTGGCGCATTTGCTTGATAAGTTTGATATTTCTGTAACGTTGGTTTTGGCGTAATGCGTTAGTATATGGTTTCAATGTAAAAGGACCGAAGTTTGATTCCTAGGTACGACCAACTTTTTTATTTTTTGATAATTTTTTTAGCTTTATAAAAACTATATAAAAACGTTGATTGGTAACCGGTTTCATTTGTACAGTAAAGAGTTTTTTATCCATAATTAATGATAATTAGATTTTGCTTTTTAACTTCTTGAAAACTACAAAAAAATAGTGACTGGTAATCAGTTTCATTTATATAGTAAAGTGTCTTTTTTCCACTTTTTTTCTCAAAGATCGAGACGTAAAAATTAGTTCATTTTATTTTCCTATGTACGAGATAAGTAAACAAATCCAACCGATGTACTGCTAGTCACGGCGAAAATAAAAAAAATTTTTCTTCTTTTCTCATATATACATGGGGCCTCTATTTAGTAAGGAATTCAGTTCGTATTTACTGCCATCTCTTGACAGTATTATAAATTAATGTAGATATTTTTAATTTATTTTTTTTAAATACAATGTATGTTTAAAAAAATTATAAATATTTTTGGTAGGCACATTTGATACCATACTTTTAAGTGATAATTTAAAAATTTTACATAATACGTCCCCATTGTTATGAAGTTATGAATTTTTCTGTTGGCCTCTGCACGACGTTATTTTGACACATAAATTGACATAAGTCAAAAACTATTGTAAATAATTATAGGAAACCCTATCATTTAAAAAAAAATCAAGTCGATAACTTGGATAGAAAAAAGTTATGGAACATGCACGCAGCACTGGGTCACCCTGTATTTACAAATATAATAACGATTATGATTATGTTCTCTACTAAATTACACTTTTGTTTTAAAATTTATAATAACAACTTTTTGAATATGTTTGTCTTTTGAATACTGAACATCGTTTTTATTTACATACAACAGCTGTAATTATATGAACAATTCACTATTTGTTAATTTAGAAAATTAAAAATATAAAATGGAAGACGATGTTAAATTCTTATTAATATTTTTACACTATTGTAAATGGTTTGGAATAGTACCAATATTTTTGCACGGAGCAAATTCAAAAATTAAGCAGATGTTAATAAAATTATATCCACGTATTTTGATGTTTGTCTTGATCATAGCTATAATACAAAATATGGTTGTAAGAATTCAAATTTTTGAATTCAAACTTTATTATATAACAGATATGTTTACTTATTTGATAAACGTAAGTGTAATTTTAACTTGTATTTTATCAGTAATTTTTCGTACAAAAAAATGGATAAAATTAATAAAGAAAATTATAGATATTGATCAGGAAATTTATAGTGTCTATAACAGAAAATCCTTTTTATGGATAATAATATTTTGTGCTATTTTAGCTTTTACTAATAATATCATCAAAACTATGTTAAATAAATATGATGGTTTTTTTACAGTATTAAAATATTCTCTACAAGAATTATCTAAATACTATACTCCATATATATCATCAATTTTGCAAGTTATTTTATTATATTTTTACAACAGATTTGATACTATCGGTAAAAATATAAAATTGGTGATTTATTCCGATGATGCTATTTACAAAATAAAAAAATCCAGGTTACTTTTTATACGTTTATCATTAATTTTGAATTTATTTAACGAATTGTTTGCTTGGCAAGTACTTTTCTCGACAATTGTAACATTTTTCATTGTTCTGCGATACGTGAATTTTTTTTTCTACCTTGAACTTGGTCTAATTGACAACGTCGTATTTTTCGCAGGACTAGTCGGTATTTGTATACATTTGGTAAGTAAAATCCCAATTTATTAAAAAGACATTTTTGAGGATAACCTATTCATAAAATCTGTAACTACTTCCATGATTTTTTAAAAATTTGAATCCGACATAGTTTGTTCAAAACATTTAATAAAATATTCGATAATTCCTAATCTAATACCTTTGTAAGAAAAATATCTACATTTTTATATATACACTTTACTTTAGGCCGAGCAAGGCACAAGTGAGTTCTGGTAAATGATGATTATATTTAATACACTAAGAATACACTAATATTTTTTATTAATCTTTAAAGATATTTTACATGTATAAGACAAGTCAAAAAATCTGATGTGGCCAGCACATGACCTCTCGCCATTTTTGAATCAAAAATTTACAGGTTGACACAAAAAAGTATGAAAAAAAATTATATTTTTGTAAATCTGGCAACAATGGCAAAAGTTTAGAAAATTTTAATGAGATGAAAATAAACTATATGGTATACAAAATATATGTGTAAAACTTAATTGCCGTTTTGTATAATAATGGCGTCATCACCCATAGCAACTGCCACTTCCGGTTGTGCGATTGGCACCAAAATCTAATCAGATCTAATCTAGGGTATCAGAATCCTGTATGCAAAATTTCAAATTTTTTTATTCAGTAGTTTTTGAGTTATCGTTACTACAACATCCATCCAAACACACACACACACACACTAACACACACACACACTAACACACACACACACTAACACACACACACACAGACATCATCGCGAAAATATTAAAATCGTATTCTAGGGACCCCAAAACGTGTTTATCAATTGAAAACTCACTACCCAATTTTTAGCATGATTCCTATACCTCTCTTATCTGAAGGGCGAGAGGTAAAAAGAACAATTTATAGTTAAAATTAATCATACATGTATAACATAAGCGGCAAAGTTCTGACTGATTGACTGACTGACTGACTGACTGACATAGAATCAAAATAGAGCTAAATCTACTTAACCTAGAGACTTGAAATTTCGAGAGTATGTTCTGTTCATAATGTAGAAACTCAGTAAGAAAGGATTTTGTGAAATTTTGATTGTAAGGGGTAGAAAAGGGTGAAAAACGGTGGCTTACATAGAATAATTATATCTATATGTTGACGCACTTACTCGAGCGGGTAAAGGTAATAGGGAAAAGTAGATAAGAATAGGGTAAAATAAGGAAAATAGGAAAATTACGGAAAGTAGAGAAAAATGTAGAAAAACAAGGAAAATAGAAAAGAATATGAAAAAATATAGAAAATGGAGAAAACTAGAGAAAAACAAGGAAAAATTGGAAAAATAGGGAAAAAAGGGAAAATTATAAATAATAGGAAATATAATATAGAAAAATAAAGGAAACATGGATAAAATGGGGACAAATATAGAAAAATGGGGAAAATATCAAAAAATAGAGAAAAATTGAGGAAAATAGGAAAATTAGGGAAAAAATTGCGATTGTGAAAATAGGGAAAAACAGAAAAAAATTGAGCAAAATAGGGAAAAATATGAAAAAACATGAAAAAAAAACCATAAAAAAAAATAAAAACCAGGATAAAAATGGAATAGGGAATGAAATGGGAAAAATAGTAATTTGGTAAAAATTTAGAAAAATTAGGAAAAAAAAGTCAAAACAGGGAAAAATTGAGAAATTTGGTAAAAATAGTTGAAAATATGGAAAATGGGAAAAAACTGGTAAAATAGGAAAAATTATTATAAAAATAGGGAAAATAGAGAAAAATAGCGAAACTTATGGGAAAATGGTGAAAAATAAAGAAAAATAGGGAAAAATAAAGAATAGGGATGAATGGGGAAAAACAGATGAAAATAATGAAAAACGGGGAAAATATAAAGAAATAGGAAAAGTAGGGAGAAATATGGAAAATAAAGATAAATTGGAGAAAAATACGAAAACAGAGAAAAATTGGGAAAAAATTTAAAAATAGGAAAAAAGTAGGGGAAAAAATAAGACCAAATGTAGAGAAAAAATACGGAAAATAAGACCAAAAGTAGAGAATTTTTTTTTTAATTCAGTAGTTTTTGAGTTATCGTTACTACAACATCCATCCTACTAACACACACTAACAAACACACACACACGCGCGCGCGCGCGCCCACACACACACACACACACGCGCGCGCGCGCACACACACACACACACCATTGGGAAAATATCAAAATCGTATTCAAGGGACCTTAAAACGTGTTTATCCATTGAAAACTCACTACCCAATTTTTAGCATGATTACTATAACTCTCTTAACTGAAGTGCAATAAGTAAAAATGGCTAAATTTTCTTCAATAATAGAAACATTTGAAAATTTGGAGCGAATTAGTTTTTGGAAGAAATCAGAACGTAGGAAGGCGGTTTTTAGGTGGGTTTAAAATTTTTAAAATCGTTAAAAAAGAAAGAAATGGCAGACTCGAAACCAAATTGTGCAAAAATATTTAGAAGATCAAGTATATTTATTTTTTTTTAACATTACTCATTTAAATAAAATTAAAATTATGCAAATAAATAAAATAAAGGGCCTTTTTTTGTCTCATGCAATATTAAATTAAAATTATTAATCTTGAGGGAAAGTGCCATGTGTGCTAACACAATATTTTTAAAAAGCTAATTATTACTTCAAAAAATTGAACTTTTACAATTTATTTAAATAACTTGTTATGCATTTATAACAATAATATTTCGACGAAAGAATTAAATAATTAAATTATCTTAATCTTTTCCGGAATAAATATTATTTAAATAGAAGCTTAAGAGGCGCCAATACCATATGTTATTTTGCCTGAAATCGTTTTTGGACGAGCGCTCCGTTGAAATTAAAGATAGGAAGCTGCTGTTTTCACCAATCGATTCTGTAGTTAATTCTTTAGAGCGCGTCTGTGGCACTTTTTTTAGAATAATTTTAGTAAAAGTGATACGACTATCAACTTTTTTCTCTAGACAAATTTAAAAAATGTAGCACAGACGCGCTCTTCTCATAAATATTTTAAATATCATGAAAAAAAAACCGCATATTTTTAGTTGCTATATTAGTCGAGTTCTCGTCCAAATACGAATAATTATGTTTTATGGCGCTCTATGTTCTGCGCAGAAAAATTGGACTAGAGAGAAGGATTATTTGACATATACCGAAAAATACTGAAGAAAAAATGTTTACATCCAACTTATTAGAATACAAGCACATTTTTCTTGGGTAATTCTCTAACCGGCAAACACAAAAGTCACGTTAAGAATTTGGTATTTTGAAATAGGAGTTTTTCAGAATTTTTAAGTAGAGATTATTTTATGAGCTTTTATTTATCTATCGTTTCTAAACAAGTTTTCCAAATAATATTTTTTAAAATAAGTGTACTTTGCTCTTGAGCAAAATTTATATTTTTTGACTCCCTTTGTATACGGGCGAAAAAATGTATTATCTGATGGTTGCATTTTAAGTTTTGGACCACGCACAACTTTTTATAAAGAATAACTTTTTTTCCTAAAACCAATAATAAAAAAGTTTCCCATAGTATACAAAAATATAAATAAATATCGGAATAAAAGTCTTTGATACTGTAATAAGATTTTTTTTAATAAAAGCTCCTTCAGTTTAGATTTAAATTGACTTTTGGAAAAAATTTTAAAAGACAGAGGAAGGTGATTATACAATTTTTAAACCTGTATACGATATACAATTTTCGATTTTGACCGTTCTATGCTTTGATAAAAGTAATAAATTTAAATGTCGACTTTCATAATTATGTAAGACGGAACTATAGTATTTGGAACGGGTATTTGAGATTGACTTATTCATATTTTACGAGGGGTTATTAGGGTTTATGAGGGTATAACAGGAAATTTTTCTATATTTTAGATAAATATAAATACATGGAAAATTCATAATGTTTAAAACTGTTTAAGATTATCGAATTTTTTGAAATCTTTTGTACCAAAGATTTTTTAAATATTTTCGATTTTTTTTTGAACCTTCAGAAAATTTCTGAAGTTTCTTTGAAATGATTAATGTTTTTTGATATTTTCGATATTTTTGAAATTTTTAAAACTGTCAAAACTCAAAATTATCGAAAGTTTTGATATTTTGGACGTTTAAGATTATCGAATTTTTGACATTTTGTAAGAATTTATTTAAATTATTAATATTTTCGAATTTTGTGAAATTTTTAAAACTGTCGAAACTAAATTTTCGAAATTTTTGATATTTTGGAAGTTTAAGATTATCCAATTTTTTGCATTTTTTAAGAATTTTTTAAAATTTTCGGTTTTTTTTAATCTTCAGAATATTTGGACTTTTCGTAAAATTTCTGAAGTTTCTTTGAAATTTTGATATTTTTTTTTCACATTTTCGAATTTAAATTTTTAAAACTGTCGAAACTTAACTTTCAAATTTTTTGGCACTTTCTACGTTTAAAATTATCGAATTTTTTGAAATTTCCGATTTTTTTTTAATCTTCATAATTTTTGAAGTTTTCGTGAAATTTTTAAAGTTTCTTTAAGATTATTGACACTTCTTTTGATACTATCGAAATTTATTAAATTTTTAAGACTGTCGATACACTAAATATTCGAATTTTTTGAAATTTTCGATTTATTTTAAATCATCAAAGTTTTTGGAGTTTTCGTTGAATTTTTTGAAGTTCCTTTGAATTTATTGATTTTTTCGAAATTTTTGCTATTTTGGACGTTTAGGATTATCGAATTTTTGAAATTTTCTATTTATTAAATCTACAGAAATTTTGGAGTTTTCGTGAAATTTTTAAAGTTTCTCTGAAGTTACTGATATATGTTATGGATATTTTCGAAAATTTTGTAATTTTTAAAACTGTTGAAAGTCCAAATTTTTCAAATTTTTGGCACTTTGGACGTTTAATGTTATCGATTTTTTTGAAATTTTTTACATTTTGTAAGAATTTTTTTAAATTGCCGGTTTTTTATTTTTTAAATCTTCAGAATATTTGGAGTTTTCGTAAAATTACTGAAGTTTCTTGAAATTACTGTTATATTTTTTGATATATTCGAAATTTTTGAAATTTTTAAAACCGTCGAAACTAAATTTTCGATATTTTTGATATTTGGAACGTTTAAGCCTATCGAATTTTGAATATTTTGTAAGAATTTTTTTAAACTTTCTATTTTTTCTTAAATCTTTTGAATTTTTGGAGTTTTGCGAAATTTTTTAAGTTTCTTTGTAATTATTGATATACATTTTTGATAGTTTCGAAATTTTTAAAACTGTCTAAACTCTGAATTTTCGAAATTTTTGATATTTTGGACGTTTATGATTATTGTTTTTTTGACATTTTGTAAGAATTTTGGAGTTTTCGTGAATTTCTTGAAGTTTCTTTGAAATTATTGATATCTTTTTCGATATCTTCAAAATCTTCAGAATATTTTTAGTTTTCGTGAAATTTTTTAAGTTTCTATGAAATTATTGATATTTTCGAAATTTTTCAATTTTTAAAACTGTCAAAACTCTAAACTTTCGAAAATTTTGGCACTTTGGACGTTTATCATTATCGAATTTTTTTAAATTTTTTCCATTTTGTAAGAATTTTTTGAAATTTTCGATGCTTTTCTAAATCTTCAGAATTTTTGGAGTTTTCGTGACATTTTTGAAGTTCTTTGAAATTATTGATATTTTCAAATTTTTGAAATTTTTAAAACTGTCAAAAGTCTAAATTTTTGAAATTTTTGATATTTTGGACGTTTAAGATTATCGAATTTCTGACATTTTGTAAGAATTTTTTAAAATTTTCGATTTTTTCTTAAATCTTTTGAATTGTTGGAGTTTTGCGAAATTTTTTAAGTTTCTTTGTAATTATTGATATATTTTTTTGATAGTTTCGAAATTTTAGAAATTTTTAAAACTGTCTAATCTCAAAATTTTTGACGTTTAACATTATCGAATTTTTTGAATTTTTTTACATTTTGTAAGAATTTTTTCAAAATTTCGATGCTTTTTTAAATCTTCAGAATTTTTGGAGTTTTCATGACATTTTTGAAGTTCTTTGAAATTATTGATATTTTCAAATTTTTGAAATTTTTAAAACTGTCAAAAGTCTAAATTTTCGAAATTTTTGAAATTTTGGACGTTTAAGATTATCGAATTTTTAACATTTTGTAAGAATTTTTTAAAAATTTCGATTTTTCTTAAATCTTCAGAATTTTTTGAGTTTTTGGTGAAATTTCTGAAGTTTCTTCGAAATTATCGATATTTTTTTTATTTTATAAATTTTTGAAATTTTTAATACTGTAGAAATTCTTAGTTATCGAAATTTTTGATGTTTTGTACGTTTAAGATTATCGAATTTTTGACATTTTTTTGATAATTTGACATATTAATTTTTTTTTGTTTTTTTTTTAGATGTTCTAAAAGTTGTTCAAATTATTGATATTTTTTTTTGACATCTCCAAAATTTTTAAAACTGTAGAAAACCCTAAATTTTGAAATTTTGGATATTTTGGACGTTTAAAATTATTGAATTTTTGTCATTTTATAAGAATTTTTTTAAATTATTGATTTTTTCTCAAATCTTCTGAATTTTTAAAGTTTTCATGAAATTTCTGAAATTTCTTTGAAATTATTAATATATTTTTTTGATATTTTTGAAATTTTTAAATTTTTGAAACTGTCGAAATTCGAACATTCGAAAATTTGAGCATTTTAAGATTATCGAATTTTTTGAAATTTTTGATATTTTGTAAGGCTTTTTTTAAATTTTCGATTTTTTTTTAAAATCGTCACAATTTTTGGAGTTTTCGTGAAATTTTTGAAGTTTTTTTAAAATTATTGATATATTTTTTTCATATTTTCAAAATTGTTGAAATTTTTACAACTGTCGAAACTCTAATTTTTTGGCATTTTGTACGTTTAAGATTGTCGAATTTTTTGAAATTTTAGACATGTACTTTTAAAATTTTTTAAAGTGTTTTTTTAAATCTTCAGAATATTTTTTTTTTTTAATTTTTGGCAGCTTTGTCATTTAAGAGTATCGAATTTTCTTAAACTGCTCTAATATTTTCTCTTAGATTTTTTACATCTTATATTTTTTTAAATTTCTGGTTTTTAAGCCTATCCAATCGATATACTTTTTGTAAATTAAAAAAAAACACAAAAATCTATAGAACAACCATTACCTTCCCGATCTGCATTTTAAAATATACATTAATAACTTTTCTAAAATGTTTGTCTTTAGAATAATGATCCTTGTACAAATACATACATATAAAAGCAGTAGATTCATGTGCTAAATACTAATAAAAAATAATGGAAGACGATATTAAATTCTTATTAATATTCTTACACTATTGTAAATGGTATGGAATAGTACCAATATTTTTCCACGAAACTAATTCAAGAATTAAGAAAGTGTTAATAAAAATATATTCATGTTTTCTAATGGGCTTCTTTATCATGGTGATAATTCACAATATTGTTACAAGAATTCAAATTTTTCAAAACAATGTTTATTACATAACTGATATTTTTACTTATCTAATAGACGTTAGCGTAATTATATCTTGTATTTTATCTGTAATATTTCGTACAAAAAAATGGATAAAATTAATAAAAAGAATTATAGATATTGATAAGGACATTTATTGTGTCCATAATAGAAAAACTTTATTAAGAATAATAATATTTTGTATATTTTTGGGTCCTCTTATTAATATGATCAAATCGGCGATAAATCAATATGAAGATTTTTTACATTTTTTAAGATTTCTACTACAAGAATTAGTTAAGTACTACACTCCACACATAACATCAATGTTCCAATTATTATTATTATTTTTTTATACTAGATTCGATGCTCTTGGTAAAAATATAAAATTAGCGATTTTTGCTGAAGATTTACATGTTGCTGTTTACAAAATAAAAAAATCTAGATTACTTTTTATTCGTTTATCATTAATTTTGAATTTATTTAATGAATTGTTTGCTTGGCAAGTACTTTTTTCGACAATTGTAATATTTTTCATGGTGCTACGCTATGTGAATTATTTTTTTACGTATCTGGAAGTTATAGGTGCCGCCCTGTATTGCGCGGGATTAGTCTGTATTTGTATATTTTTAGTAAGTATCTATTAAAGAACCCCGCACAGAATGTTAAGAAATTGGTCCTCGGTGTTTGTGTTACTAAAATTAAAAAATGAGGGGGTAATCCCACCCAACTTTCCGAACACTCCTAGTAAAGTAATTGTTTAATCGATTATTTTAGTTTTTCTGCATTAAAATACATTAATTATATTACCTATTGAATGGTATAAATCACATTTTAATATCTTTAATATTTTTAAAGTTATTCAATTTCTTTTAAACTTATATTAAATTACAAAAAAAAAATTTGGAATTCTACAATTTTTTGAATAAAATTTTGAAAAAAATCACAATTATAGAGTTTTTTACTACAAATTTAAGGGTAATTTTTTTAAAATTTTTAATATTAATTTTAACCTTAAAACAAATAAAACCTATTTGTGAATAATTTTAAAATCAATAAATAATTAATATCTCATTCAATTTTATTCAAAATGGGAAACATACCTTTTTTTTAGGTTTTTGGATCAAAATGCATTAATAAATTTAGTTTAAAAAACTAAAAAAAAATCAATTTTTTTTTTCAAAAATTCATGGGTATATCCATTGAATTGTTTTAACATTTTTCATTTTTTGCTATAACTTTTACAAATACTATGTTAAAATTATGAAATAATTTACACAAATAGTACTTTTCGGTCCTTTTCGGATATGCTATTTAATTTTTTCATTTATTTTATACTTATTGATAAAACGAAATTACAAAAAAATTTAAAAAAATTCTTAATTTTGGCTATAATAATTACAATTCTAAATTTTAAGAAACTAAAATACATTTAAAATTTAGAGTTTTATATTATCTTTCGAATGGTGAAAATCACATTTCAATAACTTTAATATTTTTGAAGTTATTCAATTTAGTTTAAAATCGTAATATAATCTTAAATTTCTTAGCCAATTTTTTAAAAATTCCAAAATTTTTGTAATAAAATTTTGAAAAAAATTATAATTATAAAATTAATTATTACAAATTTAAAGATATTTTTTTTTAATTTTTAATATAAAAATTTAACCAAAAAATAATAATTTAATAAAGATAAAAATTAAAATAAAAACTAGCGGCGAAACTATGCGCAACTTGAAAAAATAGTCATGACAAAATTTATAGAAAATTTTATGTTCTACAATTTTGATACCATGTAATTTTTCATAAAAATCCATAATTTTGTCTTAAAATCTAAAAAAGTCACAAAAATGTCTATATAAATTTTTTTCACGCCCTCTAGCGGCGAAACTATGAGGAATTCAAAAAACCGGTAATGACAAAATGTGTAGAAAATTTTATGTTCTACAACTTTAGCAAAAGTTTTTAAAAATTTTAATCATTCGAAATTAAACTATAACGTATAAAAAATATATGTGTAAAACTTTATTGTCATCTTGTTAAGTAATGACGTCATCACTTATAGCAACTGTCACTTCCGGTTGTTCGATTAACTCCAAAATCTATACAGGTCGTCTCCTTGTTACCCTAAATATGTATATAAAATTTCATCTAAATCGGTTCAGCCGTTTAGACGCTATCGTGTTCACACACACACACACACACAGACACACAGACACACACACAGACAGACATCATGCTAAAAATGGTATAAATGGATTCAGGTGACCTCAAAACGTAAAGATTCATTAAAATCTGGGTATGGTCAAAATATCATGATCGCAATACTTTCCTTCTATACAACTCTGTTGTTCGGAAAGTAAAAATGGTATAGTTTAAATTTTCTGTTAATTACTGTTTAGGTTTATTTCTGTCTTATAAGAATGTGTAACAGAAAGTAGGAAGACAAATGACTATAATATGATTCTTCGGTACGGCCTATTTAGCTCGTGTTGTAGAGTGTGTACCGTTCTTTTTAATTTTTCTTTACATAGTGAAGAGGTAGAATGATTTTACATGTAACACATATGGGCAGACTTTTAGAGGCAAAGGACCCAATTATAGAAAAAAAGTCAGACAAAAAAACGAAAAAAAATCGGAGAAAATTTCTTGACAAAAAATGGAAAAAATTCAAATAACGGGAAAAAATAAACAAGTCGGAAAAAATCTGAAAAAATTGTAAATAATTGAAAAAGATTGGAAAGAATTGGAAAAAAATTGGAAAAAATTTAAAAAAATTGGAGATAATTTAAAAAAATTGGAAAAAATTCTAATAAATTGGAAAAAATCAGAAAAAAATAGAACAGTAAAAAAAAATTGAAAAGATCGAAAAAAAAAAATGAAAAAACTAAAAAAGTGGAAAAAAACGAACAACATCGGAAAAATGAAACAATATAGAAAAAATTTAAAAAATCATAAAATATTGGAAAAAATTGGAAAAAAATTGTAAAAAATTGGAAAAAAAAATGGAAAAAATTGAAGAAAATTTAAAAAAATTTGAAAAAATTAAAAAAATTTGAAGAAACCGAAAACAATTGAAAAAACAAAAAAATTGGAAGAAACCGAACATGGAACATTTTAAAAAAAATTGAAAAAAAAAAATTGAAAAAAAAATTGGTAAAAATTGGACATAATTGTAAAAATTTGAAAGAAATTGAAAAAAATTGAAAAAAAATTGGTAAAAATTGTAGATAATTAAAAAAATGGAAAAAATTGAAAAGAATTTGAAAAAATTGGAGAAAATTGAAAAAAAAATTGAAAAAATTGAAATAAACGGGAAAAAATCAGAAAAAATTAGAAATAGCGTGTGTGTGTGTGTGTGTGCATGTGTGTGCGTGCGTGGGTGCGTGCGTGTGTGCGTATGTGTGTGTGTGATGACGCCATTATTAAACAAATTGGCAATAAAGTATTACACACATACTTTGCATACACTATAGTTTATTTTCCTATCATTAAAATTTTTAAAACTCTTTTGACATTGTTGCTAGATTTACAAAAAAGTCAATTTTTTTAATACTTTTTTGTGTTCACATGTACATTTTTGATTCAAAAATGGCAAGAGATCATGTGTTGGCGACATCAGATTTTTTTTAATGTTCACTAAAATTGTATATTTTTTTTAGAACAACATCATTTTATTGGCAATTCTTTGCGAAAAAGTAGAGCAAAGTGGCAAAAATTTCGTCAAAATTTGTCATTCTCTTCAAGTAAATATGCCAGATTCACCATTAAGAGATGAGATTATCTACACTTCAAGAATAGCACAACGTTTCTTACCGAAATGGTCATCAGCAGGATTTTTTAATATTAATCAAGATTTTTTAAACACTTATTTTTCAGCAATATTGACTTATATCATTATTTGTATTCAATTTAATAATGCAAATTAGAATAACTAAATAATTCACGTTGTTAAACATTAAACATTAATAAAATACAAATAGATTAATAATAGCATAAAACTTAGGTTAACGATTCTAAAAGTATTTCCACCACTTATTTATACTATCTCCGTTCTTCCCCGGCCATATTGCACACGTCATTCAAGTCTAGAGGTGGGAACAGTATCCAACAGTTGTTTTGATGCGAACATTATTTCTAAATGTAAACAATAGACGAAGAAAGTATGTCGTCACAAATGTCATTCTTGTCAAAAACTGTTGATGCTTTCGTTATTAGTTTGTGGTTTGTGTTTGGTTGTTTGGATGTTGTTTTCTCAGGTAAAAGAATGCTAAATTTGACATTGACACATGTTTCTTTGGACCAAGTTTTTGACAAGAATGACATTTGTGACGTCTTGACTTTCCTTGTCTATTTTCCTTACTGGACAGTGGCGTGCCGGTATCATAGATTTATTTCTCAATTGTTTAAATATTTTATTTTAGAAAAATTAGTTAAATTTAAAAATATGAGTAGATATTATTTTGGTTTCAGGTTTATATTTGTATATGTCAGGATTTGAAAAATGTAATTAATAAATAATATTTTGGATTCAGATTTTTATTTTTTTTATGTTAATTTTGGTAGTTCAAAAATATTTTTATTAAATTTTTAAAGTATATAAAGTGAAAAATTCGTAAACACAAAATAAATTAATGCAAAATTTAGTTGGTCTAAATATTTACCCTGTTTTTGTAAAATTAAAATATAATATTTTTAATTATACATTTAATAAAAAATTAATTAGGAAAATTATGGCTATAATAAAAAAAATTGTTATAAATCCTCCTCTATAAAAAATATCAAGTATATAGAACACTTCGATTATGAAGCAATTAAAACGAATTAATTTTTTTACAATTTTATCCAATTTTTTCTATTTTTTCGTCTTTTTTTTCAATTCTTTTCGCAAATTTTTTTCACTTTTTTTCAATTTTTTCAAATGTTTTGTCTTCTTTTGTCTTCATTTTATGTATTTTTCGTTCATTTTTTTGATTTTTCTCGATTTTTTTTTGATATTTTTTGTTTTATTTCGTTTCTTTGTTTTTTTGGATATTTTTTGTTTTTCTCGATTTTTTCCTTTCTTTCCAGTTTTTTACGATTTTTTAAATTATTTTTCCATTTTTTCCGTTTTCCAATTTTTTAAAACTTTCTCCGGTTTTTCTGCCTTGTTTATTTTTTCTCATTTTTGCATTTTTCGTTTTTTTGATTTTTTCTTTTTATCGATTTTTTCCAATTTTTTCCGATTTTCTAGCTTGCATTTTTTCGTAAATTTTTTTTTTCAATTTTTTTCGGTTGTGCTCGATTTTTATTTAATTTTTTCGTATTTTTGGCATTTTTTATTTCGTCTTTTTTTCGGTTTTCTCGATTTTTTTCGATTTTTTTTCGATTTCGAATTTTTTCCATTTTTCCGATTTTTCTAATTTGTTTCAATTGGTTTCAATGTTTTCTAATTCTTTCCATTTTTTTTTATATTTCTCCAATTTTTTCCAACTGTTTATGTTTTCCGGTTTTTTACATTTTTAGTTTATATATTTAATTGTTTCGGTTTTTTTCGATTTTTTTTAATTTTTTCATTATTTTTGGTTTATCAGTTCGGTTTTACTCGATTTTTTCGTTATTTTTTGATTTTCTTCGGGTTTTTTTAGATTTTTGTCGTTTTTTTTTCGATATTTTTCGACTTTTCTCGATTTTTTCAAATTATTTCTATTTTCCGATTTTTTCCAACTTTGTTTCAATTTTTTTCAGATTTTTAAATTTTTTCTGGCTTGTTTATGTTTTTCCGGGTTTTTGTGTTTTTGGTTAATTTTTTTATTTGTTTCCATTTTTTCGTTTTTCTGATTTTTTTTTATTTTCTTCATTTTTTTTTCGATTTTTGTCGGTTTTTTCTATTTTTCTCGATTTTTTAGAATCTTTTCCATTTTCCGACTTTTTCCAATTTTGTTTCAATGTTTTCTAATTCTTCCCATTTTTTTCAGATTTTCCCATTTTTTCCAATTTTTTCAGGCGTGTGTTTATGGTTTTCCGGTTTTTTTGCATTTTTTCGATTTTTTGATTTTTTCAATGTTTTTCGTTAATTTTTTTCGATTTTTTCGTGTTCTTTTTTGATTTCGTTTTTTCAGCTTTTTATTTTTATGTGTAAATTTTTTTTGAGATAGGTACCTTATTTTTGTAAAATGAAATACAATATTTTTAATAATATATTTAATAAAAAATCAATTAAGAAAATTATTGCTATAATAAAAAAATTGTTATAAATCACCCTGTATAAAAAATATGAACTTCCCTTCGATACAGTTATCAATAAATTAATACAAAAGTTACATTAACAAAAGACATACGCAATAAAATTTTTTTAATTTATTCAAAAATTTCTTGACATTTTCCATAACCATCTTTTTTAGAACCTTCGGGGCAAAATTCAGGGCCGTCCACATTAACTCTATTTCCAATTAAAATTGTACCATTTTTAAAATCTTTAACTTTACTTCCTGTTTTCTCTTTGCCTAATTTTGAACTGTTATCCACATTTGAATTTCCTCCTTTCTCAATAATTTTTCTATTACGATCTTTATTATTCGGAAGATCATCTTCCGGATATATAATCTGTGATTCTAGCACTTTGTTACGGATAATCATTTGTAAATTTTCACGATTAAAATCATTTTTAAAATATAAACAACACTGACCTCTCACTTCTGAGGTATTTATATCAATATGTTCACATTTTGGAGGCAAACACACAACTTCCATAACTAACAATGTTAAAAACGTAAATTTTTTCATATCTGATCTTTTAATCGTACCGGAATTTTATTAACTATCGAATTTAGTTATTACTATAATCGGTTTATCCTTCGCTATTTTAGCACAATAGAATTTTTAATTAGTTATTTACACAGATTGTTGTTGGTAGATAATAATAGATGAATTATCGTGGTTTTTGTTGGGTAAGTACGTACGGTTGGATTATCTGACCCTGGACTTGCAACTTAATTCCTATATTTAGTTATGTTCGGTAGGCGTCAATGTAAGTGAGAAGCCGAAACGAAATTGAATACAAAATTGGTATTCACAAAATTAAACATGAGGTGCATTTTAATTTTTACGTATACAAGTTATACAGTACGGTGCTACTATCAAAAATATTTCCTCATATTTTTTTTATTTTTTGCCATTTATTAAATTTGATTGTTTTTACCTCTCGCCCTTCAGTGTAATTGATATTTTAATTGTACCTAAATAGAAATTTTGAATGACGTTAAATTTGAAATTCATGTTATTTGTTAAATCATTTCGCTATTATCTATTACAGCCGTAGAAAAAGTATAGTGTTTAACTCGCATGGAATGCTAATTTCCCACTCGTATGATTTGCAGCATTCGCCTGCGGCTCATGCTGCAAACTTCATACTCGTGGGAAATAACTATCATTCCTTGCTCGTTAAACAATATACTATTATTTACTTGTTTTCAGCACTTTGTAGCAGAAAAAACTACCATTTTTCAAAAAATTCACTCTAATTTGAATTTTAGACAGAACACCAAAATTGGGTTAATCAGCTGACAATTATAGGTTTGTTTTGGTTTCGTATTTACAACTGTTCGCAAATTATTTGAGAACCGCGCAGAACAAGTTGCGTAGTGGTATATATTTATTAAACCGATTCCGAACTGATTCTAGGAACCGAAAACTAAAACCGCAGTATAGGCAACCTGAATACATAATGGTAATTGAATTTCTATTATGTATTTCATAATTTTAATTCTTGAATTTCTATTATGTTTTTCATAATTTTAATTCTTGAATTTCTATTATGTTTTTCATAATGGAAATACGTGTATTAAAATTATGAAATACATAATAGAAATTCAATAATTAAAATTATGAAATACATAATAGAAATTCAAGTATTAAAATTATGAAAAACATAATAGAAATTCAGGAATTAAAATTACGAAATACTTAATGAAAATTGAATTTCAATTATGTATTTCATAATTTTAATTATTGTATTTCTATTATGTTTTCATAATTTTAATTCTTGAATTTCTATTATGTATTTCATAATTTTAATACACGTATTTCTATTATGAAAAACATAATAGAAATTACCGATTTAAAATTATGAAATACATAATAGAAATTCAAGAATTAAAATTATGAAAAACATAATAGAAATTCAATTACCATTATGTATTGAGGTTGCCTATACTGCTGGCGTGCATTTACCCGAAAGTGCGATACTGGGTGTATAACTGGCAACACGGCTAACCGATATCTACTTCGCGAGAGCTTAGATGTTAGGAAAAATATCATGTATTTACTGTATTACTGTTATTTACTTACTAAGATTCACTTACTCGCGAACAACCACTTAAACAAATATATTCTTATGTAAATCGACCTGGCGGATCCGATTTTGGAGTTCGCCAGACAATTTGGAATCGCCAAATAGGCAAAAATCGACAATTTCCAAAAAATCTCATATTTTAGGGATTTTTTTAAATTTTTTAATTATCATCCTATATCTCTCTTAGTTTAAGTCCGATTGAATTGAAATTTTTAGGAGAACCAATTTAGACCTTTGTTATCACGACTTACATGACAGAAATGCAAAAAAAATTACGTGTCACAAGTAATTTATTTTTAAAATGTTGGTGACATGAAATTTGGTAAAAATGCAGCAACAAATACTCGATCGAGAAAACTTTTTTGTTTTTAAAGATAGATGTATATAGTAAGCGACAAAGTTGTAGCCAAAGAATCAAAGAAACTTTTTTATTTCAGTGATTTTTTGATAACTAGCTTGCTTTTTAATGTAACGGTGTCACAATGTGGCAATATAGAAAAAACTATGCCGGTAGCGGCCGGTGAGAACGCCAGGATTTGTATTGTATTAATTAAAACCTATTTACTATTCGTGAGTTTATTTCGAAGTCTATTCATTAAATTTTAATTTTCAAAAAGGAGAAAAATATATAAAAAAGATTTCAATTTTGAAATAGGCAATTTAGACATACTCATTTCATTTTCACATTTTTTAACTTCTACTCGTATAGAAGCAACAATATCTAAGAGATAGTTAACACATTTGTAAAAAGGGATGATGATACTTTATATTTATAAGGTTCTTATCTAATACTATTGAGTTCCACATTTCCCTTGGCACGAACAATAAATGTTGCAAGGCACATTCGCTTTAAGGCATTTACATTTATTTGTACAAGTAAAAAATTGCACTTGCAGTTGACTGTAATTTCTAAAAAGCTTAGCTTTGCTTCTTTTAGTGTCATCTTTGGTACAAGAACATTGCTTTCGATGTAATAGCCGCAATCTGTAGGTTTTGGATCTTGTTGATGAATTTTACTATCGCTCTTATAGATCGTTCATTGTAAAAACGCCCTTTTCACATGCAATAAAAATGCATCTTCTGTTAATTGGAGACAAATCTCTAAAATTAAATTCCAACGATTATAATGAAGAATACACTTCCGTGATCAAGAAGTTTCAAATTTAATATATCTATAGAACATAGACAAACATCGAAATTAATGTTACCCACCTAAAGTCAGTTTTACAATTGGGGAATATACCCTCATAATTCGTCCATATTTCTCATAAAATTTGGCGGGCCGTACAAATGTTTTGGATCTTGTTGATGAATTTTACTAGCGCTCTTATAAATGTTTAAAAAATGCTCTAAAACTTGTTCATAGAGTTTCCGATACTTGGTACCCATTCATACTTGAAGATTTAAAATAAGTCAGCTCTAAACGTGCTTCATTAAAAATAGCAATTTTTAGAGTTGGTTATAAGCAATGCATATTCCACCCTTGTCAACACATTTAGAAAAAATTCATTTAATATTAAAGTTCATTTGTATCCTTGGCTTTCGTCCAAATTTTAATTTGCATATTAAATGTTGTTACTTGCTTAATTTTCAAGACCATTTAGTATCTCTAATTTTATTGCAAATTATACAACATTTTGGGCTTTCAACGGTCTTAGGTACTTCTTTTGTCACCAGTATTAGCCACATCTGTGCTTTCTGCTTTTTGTTTATAAGCCTTTCGGGTGTAATTTCTTCTGAATATTGCATGATGGACATGACATTTTGACAAAAATAAATCTATTTTTTCGGTATAATATTTCTATCATCCGACTTTATGGAAACTGCTTAAATACTTAGTGCTTCTTCTGTAACATTCTGTAAGTACAGTTTATTCATTATGTTGTTGGCAAAATATGTATTTAAAAAAGTTAAACTCTAGGTTTAACTTGGAAGTCATAGTTCTTCAAATTTGTTCTTTGTTCTAATTAAATATTAATTTAGTTTAAAATGTCTGGAAAAGAGACTTCGTTACTTTAATATGCACTTATTATCTATAAAGCAATAATTATTATTATTAGAGCTGAAACTCATCAATTTTCAATAATAATAAGTATCAAAAACCACACAGACGATAACTATTCCCGTCCATTTATTAAAATATAACTAAACGTTACATAAAGCAATATTCACAACTACCCATTATTTGATTCCCATACGTCGGACCAACCTAACTTTTTATCATGGGCCGCGACGCGGCGGTACTATATATTGCAGCACCGTTTTCTAGAAAAGTAAGTAAATTATCAAAAAAATCACCGAAATAAAAAAGTTTCTTTGATTCTTTGGCTACAACTTTGTCGCTTACTATATACATCTATCTTTAAAAACAAAAAAGTTTTCTCGATCGAGTATTTGTTGCTGCATTTTTACCAAATTTCTTGTCACCAACTTTTTAAAAACAAATTACTTGTAACACGTAATTTTTTTTGCATTTCTGTCATGAAAGTCGTGATAACAAAGGTCTAAATTGGTTCTCCTAAAAATTTAAATTCAATCGGACTTAAACTAAGAGAGATATAGGATGATAATTAAAAAATTTAAAAAAATCCCTAAAATATGAGATTTTTTGGAAATTGTCGATTTTGGACAATTTGGCGATTCCAAATTGTCTGGTGAACTCCAAAATCGGATCCGCCAGGTCGATTTACATAAGAATATATTTTTTTTAGGTGGTTGTTCGCGAGTGTTATAGAGGGTCCTTAAAATGCATGTAAAGATCCATCGTTCTCCTACTAAAACAGTGTTGCCAGAAAAAGATTGACTATCCTATTTCGGGTAAATGCACGCCAGCAGTATAGGCAACCTGAATACATAATGGTAATTGAATTTCTATTATGTATTTCATAATTTTAATTCTTGAATTTCTATTATGTTTTTCATAATTTTAATTCTTGAATTTCTATTATGTTTTTCATAATGGAAATACGTGTATTAAAATTATGAAATACATAATTTTAATTCATTAACAGAATAATTACGGAATTAAAATTTTTGAAGGAAAGATTATTTTTTTTTCTTGATTTTTAAACGATGTTATTAAATACCAAAACGGCGCGCCATAGAACTGGCAGGAGTCAAACGAACAATCACGTAGTCACGTTTGCCAACTTATAAATAAAAAATAATAGGCAGCTGATTAACCCAACTTTAGTGATCTGTCTAAAATTCAAATCAGGGTGAATTTTTTGAAAAATGGTAGTTTTTTCTGCTATAAAGTGCTAAAAACAAGTAAATAAAAGCATTTGTAGTGTTTTGATAATATAATAATTAGGAAGAAATTTGTTTTTTCAATAACAGAAATTTGAGCTGCCAAATAGTGAACAAAATAGGGCTGTATTTACGAAAGTATTTGAGAGCACCACGTTTTGATTTCGGATTCTTGTTCAGGAGACCAAGATCCACTTTTTTTTTAATCGCATGATCCCTAAGAACGAAGTATTACCAACAACGGGTCGGTCAACAAATCCTCACATACTATGAGGACTGTTGGCAATGTGTTGAATGGTGAACGGTATTTACATTTTCTTCGTGAACATCATCCCAGAATTTTAGAAGTGGATTTGAACACCAGAGGGACCATGTAGTTGCCACACGATGGTGGTTCAGTGCATAACAACAGTATGCTACCCTACCACTCATACAATAATAAACCAGGTTTAACACAAATTACGTTTATTAATAACTAATACACAAGTGAACTTCAAACACAACATATAACACTTCCGTATCTCATTCAAGTGTCTATTCATTAGTTTTCAATACCCTTTTCTTTTCGTCAACAGTATCCTTAAGTGGCGTCGTTCTCCACAAATAGGATAGTGCGAGAATTTTTAAATCAATCATATCCTAATCCCTGGAAAGACAGAGGAAGTACTATTCCTTGGCCCGCACGATTCCCAGATCTTACTCCTATACAGATGATATGAAAAACAGGATCACTGAAGCCTTCCGTTTAATTGATAGAGAAATGTTTGCTAGAAGACTAACAGCTTGTGTCGAACGTGATGGTGACCTATTTGAGCATTTATTTTAAGTAGCCTTTCCTCAATCATCCTTTTCTGTTCTTGTAAAATTTAATAAAATTGTCTCCTTTGTGATGTACTCTTGTTTCTATTACAATTTAATTTTATTGAAACATTCTTTTCAGAATGGGGGAGTTCCCTCAATGTTGCCAACCTAGAAAAATGTCTACCAACGGGGAAGGATTGTTTTTGGTCAAATCTACTTCATTATTTTCGCAATGATAAAATATGTGTACAAAATTCTATTGAGCTTTTCAGAATATATCGTTAGCGAAATATAATGATTTTAATAAAATCTTACTTCTGATTGGTTGAAATTTCGTTCTCAAATGTCATTCCTCACATAGAGTGCTTTCCGTAAATCGTCTTGGTTAACCTGGTTACTTTAAATGCGTTACGTATACACACGAATCCTGAAAAATGAATATTTACGAAACACGGTAGGTACAGAAAATTTATGACATTTGACAAAACTAGAACAACCGTTGATTTTTGTTGGTCGTTCTAGTTTTTATTGACAATATAGATGTCAATGCTGTCAAAGGTGAAATATAAAAAAAATAACAACACCAGAAAAATTTATAAGCAACTTATAATTCAAAAAAAGAATAAACTAATTAAATATTGAACACTTGTTTTCTATTTGGCCTACCACAAATCAATTTTTGAGAATTATGCCAGTCTCCTCTGACATTTGACTTTGACATATTACACAGAGAAAACGGGGCCAAGAACATTTTTTTTCTGACATTTATTTAATTATACCAACTACTTTTTATCTTACATCAGCATAATTTTCATGCTGTAGTAAAAACAATAATTTTCCTAATCATAACATTCTAGAATAGGTACTCCATTAAACTATTGTAAGCTAACTGTTATCCTAAAAGTTAATTTCAATAAAAAAATATACCTCAGATAGCTAAAACAAGTGAACAAACTTCCTACTCTTGTTTTTGACTCTCTTGTAATATTTTTACTTATTCTAACTAAACAGTTCACTTGTTTTAAGTTAATATTTTTACAGACGTTTAAATTTAACGGTCGTCAGACGTATGATAAAGATAATGACTGATTTGTATATAAAAAACATTGCCAATTGTCATTAACAGTCGCTACTCTCGTTCTAACGAAAATTATCGAACGATAACCGAAACAGGCAAACAGATATTTCAGGCTCGTATGTTCGTCCAGTTTCTTCGAATATTTAAATAGGAAAAAACGGTGTTTGTGTTCGTTTTGTGAGTGAAAGTGTGTATTGGGCAAACAGGTGCTGTGAGATGGAAGATTATAAAATTTTACTCGTTGGGATTTACAGGATTTAATAGTTCAGTTTGGAGGTAAGTTAACAAAATAAGAAAATTTAATATTATCAGTGGTAAATAAACAAAAGTATTACATCAGCTGTTTTTAATCGGGATTTCAGAAGAACTAAAACTAAAAATATTAAAATCTATCAGCTAGGTTCTTATAGGTTATTTTCAGGATTTCTGTCCATTATTTATATTTTCCACTATTGTACAAGCTTATAACTTTTAAGCGGAAGTACCTACATGAAAACATAAATTATTTCAAGTTTTATTTCACTCAATCAAAACTTTTATCGCTCCCTGCTTACTGAAAAATAAAATGGCGGGTTTTTAAAGACGTTTTTGTTATAAAAAATACTCAGTAATAGTTACATTAACAGTATTAACCACAGTAAATTTTTTTAGACCAGGGAATCACTGGAGATAGTTTTAAACTCCTTGATAATGAGACCATTATAAAAACTAGACCGAAACTTATATTTAAAAATAAGTATTGAATACAGAAGTGATAGCTGTGGAAATAGTAATTATCAGGTAATTTTCAAAAGGTTTTTCACTTTTAACTATTGTATGTTGAAGACCTGTAAAAATGCAATTAATATTTCAGTGAATAAATTTTTGTATTGATTACTTTTTGTATATTTAATGCCCTGTCCCTCCTTTAATTCAAAATAATTTTTGTTTCCTTTTTTTTTCAAAAGAGCACCTAAAATAATCACCTGATTCAGGTTAAACCAAAGTGCTAAAGTAGAAAAAGTGTTTTTTGAGGTAGCTAAAGTGTTACCTAGAACAAAAATATTTTTTAGCTATAGTAAATTAATTTTTTTGCTCTCTTAAGTTCCGGTTTTTCTTAAAACAACTGAATTGTTGACTTCGTCTCGTCAAAATTTTCGCTTACTTTAAGCGAAAATCAATAAAAATTAAGCTGTTCTAAGTTAACTTTGTTGCTACGATTAGTTGCGGTATTTCCTGCTATAAGTTAAATGGTAACCAGTTTTAGCAAAAACATTTACTTACTTTAAGTGATCTATAAATTCACTTACAGCAAGTTACCAGTTTCAGAAACTTTTTTTTTCTTGATTTAGGTATACTGTTCATTTGTCTCGTATTTAATACAGATTTTTACTTGGAGTAAGCGAATTTTCACTTACAGTTAGTGAATTTTTTTCTCCGTGTACCCATGGGTGTTCCGTAATAAAATTAACCATACTAACCAAAGCTGAAAAAGAACGGTTGACACCGGTTGATATAGGCGATTTACGGAAAGCACTCATAGTAAAGTATAACAGAGTGACATGTTTCCATTTCAGATTATAGAATATTCAAACTACTCGCCAAATTCAGTATAGTTCCACCGTTGTCTTCAGACAACGGTTCCACCAATCCTCCAAGGCTGTAAGTCAGTCGCTGAAAATGAAACTTGTCGCTCTGTTATACGTACTCTATGACGAATGACATTAGACAATGAAATTTCAACCAATCAGAAGTAAGATTTTATTAAAATCATTATATTTCGCTAAGGATATATTCTGGAGAGCTCAATAGAATTTTGTACACATATTTTATCATTGCGAAAATATTGAATTAGATTTTGATCAAAAATAATCCTTCTCCGTTGGTAAGCCTTTTTATAGGTTGGCAACATTGAGGGAACTCCCCCATTATATGGATGTGTCAAATTTTACGACAGCGGCCAACTCGATTTCTTTTTGTTTTAACCATTATTTCTTATTTTGCAAAAATTTTACAAAGTAGACCCCACAAACTCTATATCAATAAAAAGCTCTTAAAAATGCCATGCAATAATGCAAGTTTCCGGTTATTAATTCAAGATCGTGGGCGATTCGGTAAGAAAATTTCACATCTAAAAAATTTAAAAGTAATTAATTATTTATTTGACATTAAGATTAGAAGGAAAGACTAGTTTTGGTCTAGTTAGTCATGAGTGTTTGTTGGTATGTTAAAAGTTAAGTAGTAATTGTTTAATTTTGATTTGCACAAAAAGTAAACAAAAAGTCTTTTATGAATCAAGTCCATTACAAGTGTCATTATTTTGACATAAAAATTTCCGCTTATTAATTTCGTCCAGGGTACCCTGGAGGATGAAAATTTCCGGAAATTTTTTGGGTTACCATGGTAACCAAACAAAAAATAGACTCTGATTGGCTTAAAAATGGCGGTGTGAAATTTTCACCATAATTTAGTAAAAATTAATCTTAAATTTATGAAATAAAATATTAGCGATTAGGGATATGGACTCTAGAAAATTGTTTACGAATAAATTCAATCCGCACATAAATAATTTCTAAAGTTTTATAAACAAATAAAGATTTTAAAAAGAGGTTTTTGCAAATAACTCAAAAATTAAGCATTAAAGTGAATATAAAAACAAATTGTGAAAGGAGAATATATGTACAATAAAAAATTGTGCGATCGGGAGATCCCTGCCAGGAATTAAATTCCTTACGTAATTTTTTTTCTTTCTATACGCTTTTTTATTTCACATATTTTTCCCAATTTTCCCTATTTCTCCCCATTTTTCGCTACTATTCCTATTTTTTCCTGTTTTTCATTATTTGTTTTCCTGTTTTTCATTATTTTTTCCTGTGTTTCTCTATTTTTCTATATTTGTCCCTATTTTTCATATTTATCACCATTTCTCCCTATTTTTGCATTATTTTTCTCTATTTTACTTTATTTTCCCCATTTTCCATATTTTTTACTATTTCTCCCTATTTTTGCTTTATTTTTCTCTCTTTTACTTTATTTTTCCCTACTTTTAACAATGTTAAATTTCCTCTCTTTTTTTCCGCATTTTGTACAATTTTTCCAGTTTTCCCCCATTTTTCACTATTTTTCCTATTTTTCAATGCTTTTACTGTTTTCCCACCTCCCTGTTTTTCCTATTCTCCAATAAATTTGTCCTTAGTTTTCACTATTTTTCTTTAATTCTCGTTTTTCCTGTTTTTCAGTATTTCTCCCCATTTCTTCATATTTCCTTTAGTTTTTTTATATCTCAATGTTTTCTCTATTTTTTCTTATTTTGCTTTATTTTTCCCTACTTTACTTTATTTTTCCCATTTTTCTCTATTTTTCCTATTTCCCTTTTTCCAATTTTTCCCTATTGTTTATTAATTTTCCTATTTTACTTTATTTTTCTCTCTTTTCCCCATTTTTCCGTGTTTTTTCCTATTTTTTCTATTTTTCCCTATTTTACTTTGCATTTTTCTGCTTTTCAATATTTTTCCATAATTTTCCCTATTTTTACCTTTTTCAATATTTTTCACAATTTCTTCCTATTTTGCTTTATTTTTCCCTATTTTACTTTATTATTTGATGCTTGTAGTGATGTTTCCTCTCTTGCCCCATTTTCCCTATTTTCCCCTACTTTCTCAATTTTGCCCTGCCTTTCTCTATTTTCCCTATTTTTCCCAATTTTTCCCAATTTTTCCCAATTTTTCCCAATTTTTCACAATTTTCCCAATTTTGCCCCATTTTTCACTATTTTTCATTGCTTTTACTTCCTAGTTTCCCTGTTTTTCCTATTCTCCCCTATTTTCCCTATTTGTTACTACTTTTCACCATTTTTCTCTAATTTTTTCAATTTCGCCTATTTTTCCATACTTTTCCCTTTTTTCAGTATTTCTCCCTCTTTTTTCATATTTTCTTTATTTCTATTTTTTTTTCTCTATTTTTCCCGTTTTATAATAAGCTACACGTGTGAAAAAAGTAGTTATTCAAAGTATTAAATTTTGTTAATTCTGAGGAAATGTAATAAAATATTTAAACGTGGCAACATCGGAATTGATATTCATTCATTTAAAATTCTCGCCTTCAGCGGAGTTCGAAGAGAAAGGAAGGCAACGAATTCCACGCGATTCGTCATACAGGAATTCCCTTTAAATTTAATCTAATTCTGGCCATTCCTGAAGAAATTTGATGGCGTTATGTCTCACAGGGACACTTTAAAGGGTATATTAGAAGAATTAAAAAAAAATCGAGGTCAAAAATGCAATGAATACCTCCCATTTCAAACCAATGAGAAATTGTCGGGCATCTTATTCCACCTTCATTTCCACACAAACTAATTTCTCCATGGTTGTCAAATTTAATTTATCACGACTTCTTATTCTACCCATTTCTTTTATTATAAATAGGTACACCTTCAGTAAAAGTTCTACTCTACAAAATTTTGACAGTTGTCAGGATCGTATTCAGCCAAATAGGAAAAGGCTTTGTAATTAATAAGAATTGTGATATCAATACATTACAAAATAAAACAAAATGTATTTTAATTGATATTTACTTATCATAAATAATATAATAAATTCCTAAAATTAGTTATAAGACAAAAAGGATCACTTGCCGGATGAAACATACAATAAGAAATGGAACGAATGGAAGTACTGTTCTAATTCAAAATGTCAGACCTCAGAGTAAATATATATAGAGAGGACATTCTATCCTTTTTTATTAAGCCAAAGTAGTTTTTGAATAATTTAAAATATAATACAAGTCGATAAGATTTGATAATTTTTTATTTTGCTTCCTTTCTTTTTTATGTCATATTACGGAAGTACGGAAGCGCTGTGGGGCCACACAAGATTTTTTTTTATGACTCGAGTCGGATAACAACTGACTCGAGTCAGAAAATAACTAACTCGAGTCACATAATAACTAACTCGAGTCACATAACAACTGACTCAAGTCGCATAATAACTGACTCGAGCCAGAAAACAACTGACTCGAGTCACATAATAACTGACTCGAGTCAAATTGTATATAGCAAGTCTAGCTATAGATTATAGTATTTACAATAGTTACAGTGTGTGTACCACGCGGAAAATGTTGTGTAATGATTTAATCAAATACTATTTTCATTTGGGTCTTAAGTGTTTTGAAATTTTAGAATGTCTTACGCAGCATAACATATATATGAGCGAACGATCTCTAAAGCGACGCTTTCAAAAGCTTCATTTGTTTCGAAAAAAGAAATATACAACTATTGATACATTACAGCAATTCATACAAAACGAACTAAACGGTTCGGGTTATTTACATGGATACAGATGGATGCATATTCGATGCATTCAAGCTAGTTTTACGGTTAAACAAGACACTATTCGCAATTTACTTAAAATTTTGGACCCTCATGGAGTATCTTTAAGGCAGAGAAAGAGATTAAGAAGACGGCAGTACTGCAGTAGAGGACCAAACTATATTTGGCACGTAGATTCGTACGATAAATTAAAGCCCTATGGAATAGGTATAAATGGCTGTATAGATGGGTTTTCCAGAAAAATCATTTGGGTAAAAGCATCATCCACTACAAATAATCCAAGAGTTATAGCTGGTTTTTATGTAGAGGCCGTGAAAGAACTGCTGGGTTGCCCTTTAACTGTACGATCGGATATGGGAACCGAAAATGGATATATAGAAAATATGCAGATTTTTTTACGTCTAAGTAATCAAGATGTAAATTCAGCTAGACCAATCTTTTTATATGGAACAAGTCAGGCCAATCAAAGAATTGAATGTTGGTGGTCCATTTTAAGGAAACATAATTCTCAATTTTGGATTAATCTATTTGAAACTATAAAGGACGATGGCCACTTTTCTGGTACATTTTTGGACAAATCGCTGATCCAGTACTGTTTTTTAGATATTATTCAGGTGAGATATAAGCGTAGTCAAAATTAAACATTCTGCCAAAAATGCATAGAAAATATATATTTCAGGATGAAATTGATCAAGTACTGTGTGAGTGGAATTCGCATAAAATTCGAAAATCAAGAAATAGTAGGGGGCCCAGCGGTCGTCCATGTATAATGTACAACCTGCCACAGTTATATGAAACAAATGATTTTCTTGTTCAAACAAACCTTCAAGATATAGAAAACTGCAAAGAAGAATGCCTATTTATATTAGAACCATGTGATAAAGACGTATTTGATTTGTGTAATATAATTAGAGAAGACTTACATCTTTCAACATGTTACGAGCCTTATCAGGCAGTTAATTTGTACATGACATTAAGAACTGAAATACTGAGTCTTCTAGATACTGTATAAAATTGTATTTATTATCTGTGAACCGATTTTAATAAAATTAGTATAAATTGGATTTTCAAATTAATGAACTATTGAAAAAATATTTTAAAACGTCAGATTTTTTACAATTCGAGATGACATGCACTTCCTTACTTATGTCATTTTTTTACACGACAATTTTAAAACAAAATTAAACCAAATTGCTTGTACTATAACGATTCTGGAAGAATCATTCAAAAAAACGACATATTTTTTCACAACCGAAATATATTTTGTTTTAACACAAAAATAATACAAAAATAAAAGTTTAAACTTGCCGATATAGACAAGGAAACATAAACAACACAACAAAAACTTTAAAATAAAAACAGAATTTCTAGCGTATACGGAAAACTTTTTTATTATTGATTTTGGAAAAAAAAGTTATTCGTCATAAAAATTTCTGCATAGTCTAAAACCTAAAATGCAACAATCTAGTACCGAAATTTTCCAGTCGTAGGTATACATTATGTGTTAATATTAATTTTAGGAAAAAAAGTTATTCTTCATAAAAAATTCTACATGGTCTACAACCTAAAATACAACTAACAGGTACACGAGGTACATAATAAAATATGAATACATCATACATCATATTTTTAATGTATTTCGTAATGGACCCGGAGATTTCGTGTTAGTTGCATTTTAGGTTTTAGACCTCTTAGAACTTTTTATTAAGAATAACTTTTTTCGTAAAATTAATTACACATGAAATTCATATTTTATTATCGTCGTTAAATCCGCAAAATTTAACGAAAATGAGAATTTTACATAATTCAATTCCTTGTAACTAAATATTTATGTTTTAGACTATGCAGAGATTTTTATGAATAATAACAGTTTTTCCTAAAATCAATATTAAAAAAAGTTTTAAATATGGGGCCAACTTATAAGAGGTCACACTGTGCATATATTGGATTTGATTTGAGATTCAAAGGATCATATCATGTCGATGGACCAATCAGTGCTATTTAGTACCGAATTGAAATCAGAACGAAATTCTGGATAGTCATTATAATTTACTGGCAACTCGAGAATACAAGAACAAGTATGTGCTGTTGGAACCATATTCAGACCGTGTCTCTGATTGAAGTTTACTTGTATTTGTCTTCCTACTATGACGTCAGCTCCGGTACAAAATCTCAGTAGCTTTTTTAATGTTACCACAGAACTTTCTCTAATAAACTTTTTGAGGTAGTTAAAAATAGTTTTATTTTCAGCACCAAGATCTACACTAGAAGAAAATAAAGACAAAATATTTCTTGAATTGATATGCTTTGTCCTATAAATGTTTAAAAAGTCTTCCTCAGAAATAAAGTTTTTAAGGACTTTTTGCCATGCGTTTATGACAAACATTCCTTTTTGAATAAGTTCTTTGTGAGCTAACTCATCTAATATTTTGGAAATATTTTTCTCATTGGCTACAGTTTTACATCCTAAATCTGACAAAACATCTAAAAGTGCATCTTGATCGACATCATCAAAATTTGAGTTAGCTTTTTCTAACAACACTTTGTCATCGAAACTGACATATGCTAGAAATGATTCATTTAAGTCACTCAACCTACGATCAAAAATAACCATTTCCATAAACACTTTCGCAATTTCAATTGGAAAGTAGTTGGTTTCCTTGTATCCCCTATATAAAATCAAGGCAATGGCTTCCCACTTGTGAGCAGTGAAATCGTGGCGTATGTACGGAATTTTTATATTTGCTCCCACTGTACACCTGTCCATAAAATTGGACCAAAAGGCTGATAACGTGTCTCGAAACACGCCTCCTACGTCTTGGCCATACTCTTCTAGTCCATTATATCCTATCATCCTAATTTGAATAGGTAGTCCATCCTTTTCCAACGTCATAAATATCTGAATAAGGTCATCAAAAACTGTACCACGCCGAACAAACACCACATTGTATTCCAAGTTATTGAGATTTAAATTTTCTTGCGGGGTAGTGGTCGAGGTCACATTGGTCGTAAACGTTTCCGTTATTACTTGATTCTGTGGTACTGCAGTCCCATCTTCAAATACGTCTGTTGGGAAATAATTAGAATAAAACCTAGTGAGATCATTTTCATATTCGATAACTACATTTGAATTTGATTCATCAAGCGAAATGGTTGAGTGATCGGCTGCCTCGTCTATTAAAGTTTCTAGCTGCTGCTGTCGTTCATTTAATTCCACTGAAGATGGAACAGAAACGGAAAAAGGTATATTGGTTGAAACAGTAGTGTGTGCAGTATTCGTTTGTGTTTCTTCCGATTCCGTTAGACACGTTCCGGTATCCGTTTGTACTTTCTCTTTTGTTGTTAAATATACCCTTACTTTGGAATTAGAAAATTTGGCTTTTTGAAACATATCTTCGACAGTTATGTGGTCTTCGATCTCGGATAACTTAAAATCCATTAGATTGATGGAAAACTTTTTTAAATTACCCATTTTGCAAACATTTCCCGGAAAAAAAGTTCAATTCCTTTTTGAATAAGGGCACTTTTATTCATTGTCTTCAAGGCACAGAATTTTCGTGTACCTCCGCCAGTCTTAGATCTCACTTGTTTATATTTGTCACCATCTAAGCTGCACATCCAACCTATTTCTACCTGACGACTAGATTTCTCGTTTCCGTATTTTCTTTTCCTTCCTGTGTTTTCTTCTTCTTCATTGCTGGAACTTGAACCATTACGATTTTTTGATTTTCTCTTGATTTTATCTTGCAATTTTTTTAAAAGTTCCAATTTTCGGCTTGGCTTCGTTCTGTTGTTACAAAACTGTTTGACCGCTATTCGGTCTCCATAAAGCGGAATGTATAGTTTCAAATCTTCCTCAGGCATTTGTTTAATAACTTCTGCATCTATCTGTAACAAAAAAGTTAACAATTTCTTATTTTCTCATGGACCCTAAACTTATTAAAGTGAATTATAAAGTGGAGTATTGTGACCAGATATAATAATATTCCCCACGCCCCATCCCCTTACGAGTAGACATTCATAATTTCTGACCCTAAAAACTCCCACATACCAATTTTAAATAGAATCGGTAAATAATCATAAATATTGTCTGCCATCTTAAAATCGCCATCTTGATTTTATTAATTTTGACCATAAGATTCACAATCTCCGACTCTAAAAACTCCCACATACCAATTTTAAATAGAATCCTTAAATAATCATAAATATTGTCCACCATCTTGGAATAACCATTTTGATTTTATTAATTTTGACAAAACATTCATAATCTCCGACCCCAAAATCACACACATAGGTACCAATTTTGAATAGAATCGTTAAATAATCATAAATATTGTCCGCCATCTTGAATTTATTCATTTTGATAAAAATTCATAATCTCCGACCCCAAAACCCACAAATACCAATTTTGAGTAAAATCGGTCAATAATCATAAATCTTGTCCGCCATCTTGGAGTCGCCATCTTGTATTTAAAATTCAAAATTAATTTCTTGCACATCAGACATCATATCGAACAGACTTTTCAAGTTTTTAAATTTTTTAATCAACAGTACAAAGCGCTACAAACCATTACAAACAAACAAAAAAGCAAACTCAACGAATATTAATAATAAGAATAGTATATTATTTTACGACGAAAGTAACATTTTTTGAAGCCAAGCTTATCAGTTCTGCACAGTGATCCCAATCGCCAAAATATTATTGTATTTTGATGTATAGGGACAGTGTATGTGTCCTCGAAATTAAAGTGGTCAAATGCGTCCAGATGCATTAGAATTTGTTCTATTGCCGACTTTCTTTGATGTTTTTTATGGTATTTTTTTATTCTTGTAAAGCGATGAATTCTACTATACCTTATATTATATTATTATATAAACTTACCTTTTCATTCTTTAAGGCTGCGATTAACACCGTCGTTCTTCTATAGATTCATAGATAACGCTAGCATACTACTTTAGTGGCTCAGAACGTTCTACAGCAGTCCAACTAAAAAGTCGACACCACCTCGTACATTTCAGAACAAAAATATTCTGACCCACTATCTGATGACTTGGCAAACGTGCATCTCTGCCTAATTTTTAGTAAATTTTAATATTTGTGTGTACTGAATTTCGTCTTCCAGGCAACATTGCCAAATTTAATAAATGAAAAATAATTGGCATTAATTAGAAATAAATTATGAATCCATAAATAATGTATAACATATTTTACAATATAAATGAAATACAAAAATATTTTAAACCGGGAATAATTTATCTATTTTTTTAAAACAAAAATATAGAAAAAGAAAAAAATAAAAAATATTTTATTTGGTGTACAGGAATTCTTTTTCTCGGCAAAACCGGCATCGTCGCTTCTATGATCGAGGATTAGGATATACCTAAAGGGATTATGAACAGATGACAAATAGAGAATACAATAAATACAATACAATAAATTAAATGAAGGTATCTTTTACCTGGACGAACTTTATTTTATATTTAAAAATTTAATTTTTTTTTAGTATTAATTATATATTATAAAAATATTAAACCTTAATTTTTTTTAAACATTAAAACTTTTATCATGAACCTTTTTCAATATATAAAGTTAAAGTAAAAATAATAAAAATATAAGTCCAGTCGCCATATATTTGCAAATCACATACATAAAAAGAATTGTAAATAGTATAAGAATTCAAAGAATAATAAAAAACTCGTAGTGGTACAATTTTTTTTTTAATTTGAATAATTTTTACCACATTTGAGTATGGATAATCTTTTGTGTTTTAATATAAGAATTTCAGTAAAAGTTGGCCACTGGTTTTAATAACCCTTTTTTGATAACAATATTTAAAAGCAACATATATCAGTTATTTGATGAAGGTGTTTCGATACAGAATTATGAAACAAATTTAAATGTCATTGAATAAATCATTCGCCATAAAGTTGTTTAAAAAAAAACAATTGACCACTTATTTAGCATTGTATAATAATGAAAATTCTTTAGAGTAAATATCATACTTTGCTTTATTTAGAACAATCTTAAAAAGTTATCCAATCTTCTTACTTTTTTAAATTACTGTCTTGGCAGTGGCTGATATTTTTAAATGTGTTATTTTACCGCCATTTTTGTAGTTATCGCAGATCGCACCCTAAATCGAATCTGCATTAGAATTGACAACCCTGCTTTGTATAATGGCTAAAATTCGTTGCAAGAAAAGTCTCAATTTCAGTATAAAAGAAGAAAGTCCTAACTTCCGATCACATAAAGTTACTAAAATTCACTGTCAACTCTGGCGGTCAAACCAGTGAACTATAATCTAGTGACAAAATGGCGATTTTGTTATTATTTAAAGAATTTCCAGTAAAAGAAAGTAATTGGCTTTAATAATCATTTTTTGATAAAAATATTTAAAATCAAGATTGTCAAATATATAAGCTATTAGATGAAGCAGTTTAGTTACAGAATTATGAAACGAATTTAAATGCCATCGAAAAAACCATTCACGATAAATTTAGTGTTTTTAAAAAAATAATTAGCCACTTATTTAGCATTGTATTGTATTGAAAATTGTTCATAGTAAAGCTCAAACTTTGCTTTATTTAGAAAAACTTAAAAAAGTTATGCAATCTTTTTACTTTTTTAAATTACTGTCTTCGCGATGACCCATATTTTTGCATGTATTATTTTACCGCCATTTTTGTTGTAATCGCAGCTAACGTATTTATGATATCTTGCCCTAGTCCTCGTTCGGTCAGAAAGCTCTCAAGATCCATCTTTTGTTTTATACGGGGACACTATGTAATGCGACAAGGCAGAACGCAACACGTATCAGGATTTCGCAACTTTTCACGCACGTGCTGCTCGCTGCTGATTAGTACCACGTGATTTTACCTGGCTCGAGTCAGTTATTATGCGACTCGAGTCAAATGTTTTCTGGCTCGAGTCAGTTGTTATGTGACTCGAGTTAGTTAGTAAGTGACTCGAGTTAGTTATTTTCTGACTCGAGTCAGTTGTTATCCGACTCGAGTCATAAAAAAAAATCTTGTGTGGCCCCACAGCGCTTCCGTATCATATACCTACCTACCATTCACATTTTTTTTATGTTATTCGCATTTAGGTACTCCTTACTGTAACACGGTTTTAGGAGCAATAAAAAATATTATTTATTTGATTCGATTATTAAATACGTACATTTAATATAAATTTACAAGCATTTGCTATGTTTTAATGTTAATATTTATCAGTATTAAAGAAAATACAACTTTTTCGAAATTATATAACTTCTCACGACATATTTAATTCAAATGTGATATATTAATAACATGTAAAATACCCAATTTTAATTTTCTTTTTTTTGCTATAATAAATAAAAAGTTATAATTCTTCGCGTCGCCACTGTCTAATACATCACATCAATTTTTTTTTATTGTTGATTTCGTCCTCTGCACGAGATTTTTCTGCGCGTCTCACGTCCCTCGCCCACAAACTTTGCCGAGAGAGAGAGGGCTAGATGTTGGCTTAAATTTTGTAAATGACATTGGATATACAGGGCATATCTAGTAGTTCTTTTATCTGAGTGTCAGACCTACACTTTGACGTTTATCAAAAATAGCTAAAGAGCGTGTTCAATATTTCAATTTGACTATGAGGCCATGACGTATATAGCAAACGGCAGCCAATGAAATGCGTGTATTGTGTCAATTGTAGACGTGTAGATCTCTCATGATGTTGTTGCCTTACGAAAATTCATAGTGAACCTCAGAGTAAATATATATAGAGAGGGCATTCTATCCTTTTTTATTAAGCCAACATCTAGTTAACTTTTGTTGACATCGTCCTCTAGAGATTCCATAAGCGTACTTTCAAGCAGGATAATTTAAAATCATACATTAAATAGTTTACAGTTTGTGAATTGATTTGTATTATTTTTTAGTGTTATAGGTTGTACTAAATATTTTTGTAAACATTTTGAACTATTTTAAGTGATTTTCTTGAGAGGTTGTTAACCATGAGAAAGAAATGTGAAAAATGTGGTGCTTTTCTCAAGCCATTAGATAATCAATCTTACACTTCACAAGTAAGTTAGGAAAGTAGTTATATACCATTCACATTTTTTTTATGTTATGTATTCGCATTTAGGTACTCCTACTAAGGTTTTAGAAACAATAAAAAATATTATTTATTTGATTCCATTATTAAATACGTACATTTAATATAAATTTACAAGCATTTGCTATGTTTTAATGTTAATATTTATCAGTATTAAAGAAAATACAACTTTTTCGAAATTATATAACTTCTCACGACATATTTAATTCAAATGTGATATATTAATAACATGTAAAATACCCAATTTTAATTTTCTATTTTTTTGCTAAAATAAATAAAAAGTTATAATTCTTCGCGTCGCCACTGTCTAATACATCACGTCAATTTTTATTGTTGATTTCGTCCTCTGCACGAGATTTTTCTGCGCGTCTCACGTCCCTCACCAACAAACTTTGCCGAGAGAGAGGGCTAGATGTTGGCTTAAATTTTGTAAATGACATTAGATATACAGGGCATATCTAGTAGTTCCTTTATCTGAGTAGTGAACGTACCTTTTTTTGCATTTCTTTCAACTTAAGAGGGTATGCAGATGACACTACTATAGCTTCACGTAATGCCTGGCCTCACCTAGTTTTAAATCATTTGCAAAGTCACCTTGATGAGCTTGAGAATTGGTTTGTAAAGTGGAAAATTGCAATCAACGCGGAAAAATCAAAGGCAATATTCCTCAAAAAGCGGAGACACGCCCCGGATGGCGAGGTAAATTTATTCGGACAAAATATTAACTGGCAGCGGTCAGTTAAATATTTGGGGGTCACCTTGGACGTGGGTCTAACGTTTACCGAGCATGTGAAGACAATAATTAGTAAAACCAAACAAGCGCGAGCACGCTTATCCCCCCTTATAGGGAGGAGAAGCAAATTAGATATTAAAACAAAACTTAGACTGATAAACTCAATTATAATTCCGTTAATTACCTACGCCTCACTCGCGTGGGGACAAACGTGCAGAACGAACAGAGAAAAACTCCAAAGTCAGCAAAATATCTGTTCACGGGTGGCCACAAACCTACCTTGGTATGTGGCAAACCGTTGGATATTCGAGAGTTTAAAATCCACTAGGGTTTTAGACACTCTGAATAACCGGGCAGAACGGATATTCGGCGAACTGCGGACACACCCAAATTTAGAGCTCAGGGAGCTCCTCGACTACGACGACGATAACCACGGAAAACACGCGAGGCCGAAAAGGCAATTAACGAGACGATAAGTTTGGTTTTACTAAAATTGACGATAAATAAAATTCTTGCCGCAATGCGGCCAAAGGGTCCTGAAATAAACAAAATGTCTGTAGGCAACAGTCTAGAGACAACAAAAGGAGAAATCCAACAAAAAAAATAAAAATAAAAACAAAAGGAGCGTGCTCCACAAAAAAAAAAACAAAAACAAAAAAAAAACGGAGTCCGCTCCACCAAAAAAATTATTTATTTCAGCATCCAACACAAAAGCAAGTAAAGTTCGTTGTTTGAATTTATGCAAATTATTTTTCTAATAATGTGTTTTAAGTTTTAGGCGTACTTTACAGAGAAGACACTACATGACAGACTGACGAGCACACACAAAGAGACAGGACAAACGGACAGACATACTGGGATTAAGGCTTCGGTCGTCCCTAAAAAGAAGCAGATGACTAGCTAGGCATCCACCAATGCCCAATGGGGTGGAATACGGCGAAAATATGAGGCCACGCGATCCCTAATAACACAAAGTAGTCCTACAGATATCCATAGGACGTCCTCTTCGGACATTCCGGACATCCTTAGGACATCCTTTTCTGGTACACTGGACGTTCTATGGACGTCCGAGGGACGCACTAATGTCACAACTTTGAACTGAATTCGAACGTCCGCCGCGGACATCCATTGGATATCCCCCTGGGACATTCACAGAACGTCCTATTTTGGTACAGTGGACGTCAGAGAAAGTGATTTTTTTTGTTATATTATTCACACCAGTTCAATTGTAATTGTGAAATTCTTATTTCAACACCTGCTCGTGACTGAAACTTCATCTACGTGAATAATAGCCACCGTTTATACTCGTTGAGCGAGCTCGGAGCAGACTTAATAGGATGTTTTAAATCTCGATATACCATACTATTCGTGGTGTCTATGAAGCATCAGCGCAAGTGTCTCCATCTTTCAGGCGGAGCTTTACTTTTGGTCCATATTATGTCGAGTGAGGACCACTCTTAGGTGTCTGTCCCGGACATGTTTTGGACATTGCCTGTATTAAGTCGGCGAGGGACTGTTTTAAGACTATGGTATGGATATGTTATATTATATCCATCACAGACAACTACTGGATATCCGGTATGGACATTGTACATAAATTGTACAAATAATGGATATATATCGTGGACGTCTTAATACTGTCCAAAAACAAACATCCACAGGACATACATATTAAGTCCATGGACGTTCCGACATTAAATGGACATAAATTGTACGTCCCAAGGATGTTGTGTGCTGTTAGGGATGATAATGACGACCAGGGGACTTCGGCCCTTAAAAGCGACCTCACAATATGCTCACAATAGCGGGCATGTCGGGAGGAGAACCTGGGGGTGGCATGGCAGGGGACTTGGGGATCAAGTGCTGATTAGGTACAATATCCCCTTGGCTCGGGGTCATTTAGCGTGTGTGTGTGTGTGTGTGTAACTTAAGAGGGGGATCTTAACAGGTACACCAAACTGACAACACTAAAATTCCAAGCACCATGTGCAAAATCAAAGTTCTGTTGTGTTACTCGAGTTGTCAGTCTCATCAGTCTATCACTGTCTTTCAGCAATAATAAAAGAGGTGCACTGTGTTTCATATATACCAACAGAAAGACGAAATTATTAAAATTATTTAATCTTCTGTGTACCAGGTGGCGCTAGCAGTATTAAAATATTAATTTCTCAGTTAAAATATATTTTGAGAATTTTCATATTTTCCGATCGGATACCCACTTCAACCCAAGGTCGACCACAAACACAAAACAGGGCTGCTATTTTCTAACTCGTACGAGCGACTTTCGCATACGGATTTTTGGCATTTTCGTATAAATTGCAATAAACCGTATTTTGAAGGCATTGAAAAATATCCGTAGGCGAATTTGTTTTGCGGAAATACATCGCATGGTCAAAGGGATGCGTATTAATGAATCCGCATACTAAATTCAACTGTTGATGAGTAATCAAAACTTCCATGTCATATAAAATATAGAATAAAAACAAGTGATTATTATTAAACATGTTCAATAATATAATTAATTGGGCGAGTTTAACAGCGTTGGAAGAAGCCGAAATATTGTCAAATAGACCAAGGAAAAGACTATTTTTATCTAAAAAATTAATTAATTCTGTTTTTTGACTAGATGTCATATTCCCTGTTCTTTTTTTGTCACTCATTTTCGCATCAAAAATTAAAATTTTAATTAAAAATCTGTGGCCCTCTCAAAATTAGGTATAGAGGGAAAGTAATGAAAGTATAAATAAAATTAGGTTAAAAAATAAAGGGCAATGTAGATACATTTTCTAGGGTTCAAAGGTTGGACAGATAACCAATGAATTGCATCAGTAATTGTCACTAGTGTGTCAATAATATATAAAATGTTTGATATTAAAAGAGTTCCTTATGATTTGTAATTTGTCATATCTTTATTTGTGTGGTTTAAATTGATTTAGACAGTGTTGCCGGCTCCAGTCATTCGTATTAGAGCTATACGAGACGAATTGTTTTTCGCATGTCATCCAAAATACCAAAAACTTTTGTCATCCGAAAAAAATTCGTATACGAGTACTCGTATACTAAAATTTTCGCAAGAGTTAGAAAATAGCAGCCCAGATGTTATTTTGTTTTTGTTTGACCAGACTACCTGCTTTATTTTTTATTTTTATTTCTTGCAAGTGAATTTTTGTTTCGACTATCGACTCGACTTTCGGGTTTGGAATATTTCTCAAGCGAGACACAAATGAAAGAGAACGGTAAGATATATTTTCATTTGTAGTTTGAGGTTATGTATAAGAATTAGCAGTTGTATTTTAGAGAAATAATTGTGAATTATTAATTTATCGACTTTATCTTCATATTTGTTGTAATTGCGTTTTGACTATTTTACTTTTGTTTCAGATTTTCGAACTGGTGTAAATATGGCTATGTGTTTTGTTCCTGATTGTAATGTAAACATAAGTGAATAAAAGACATGTAAGTTTTTTGTGTTTGCAACAAACCCAGCTGAGAGAAAAACTTGGATTAACCTAATAAGGTATTCAAATACTATTATTAATACATAAACAAAACATTCTAATGTAAAAATTAATTTTGCAAGAGACAAGATAGAGAACCCTTGAAACATTGCTTAGTTAACAGATGCCATTTCATTAATATGGATAGAAAAAATAAACAAACTTTATTTGATTTTAGTGTGAAGCGAATGTTCAACTTTGAATCTCCAGAAAGACAGTATGTCATAAAATTACATTAATTAGACATGAAAAAAGATGATTATTTATTATTTTTAATAATTATGTTTCTTTTTCGTAAACGAACTGCAAAGATAAAAAATTTTGATGACAGTTTCGTCTGCTTTGAACTCAGAGGTAGCAGGGCCATCTGAAAGTATTGAATCTAAGACAGCAGCTACAAAGGGAGCTAACCTACTTCATCAATTAAGAAAAGGAGAATGAATCCTTAATATCAGATGATAAACAACCAAGTAACCAAGTACTTCGTAAGTAATGTTACCAAATCAATGAAAATTGGTTTTAAGTCCATTCATTTAGTTTATACCGATATTCAATTAAGAGGTAGAGCTCAGACATGACCTAATAGAAGCCTCTCACTGCCTGTCTCATTTTGAACAAGAAAAAATAAAGTGGAATAAGTAGTTTGCAGCTTATTTCAGTTCTTAATTGAATATTGGTGTAAACTAAATGAATGGACTTTATTGTTGTATTTTGTCTTTTAGTTATTGTTTAACGAGTGAAGATGTACAAGATGCAGAAGTTCCATAAACTTTGAAAGAACCAACATATCTAAAGGAAATTCTTAAGTCAAAAACAAAATTACTTTTTAAAAACAACTAACTTGGAAATATTCAACAAAACATAAGACTACATTTTGATTATGATTTTATAAAAGATGATAACGATAATACAGGTTTACCCGATCCAAAAGTGTTTCATGTCTTATGTAATTTATAAGTGACCTAAAAATTAAGTATTATTTTAACTGTTTATTTATTTCAACTTAACTGTTTTTTATTATGTCAATAAATAATATTTGTAACAAATTTCCATTAATGTATACAATTAACAATAAAAAAAATTAACAGGTTTTTGAGACTAACAAATAATATAAAGTCCTTTTCAATTTTATTTCATTTAATTTCTAATTGGTACTTTTATTAATTGCCGAACCCAACAAAGTTTTATCGAAGGAAAGTATTGCAATCATGATTTTTTAGCCATACCCAGATTTTAACGGATCTTTACGTTTTGAGGTCACCTGAATCCATTTATACCATTTTTAGCATGATGTCTGTCTGTGTTAAATTTTTAATTTTTAAATATTTTTATCCTATTAAATTATTTTTTTGTTTAGGTAAATTTTAATATTAAAATAAAAAAAATACTATTAAATTTGTAAGAAAAACTTTATATAATTACGATTTTTTTTTTCAAAATTTTATTAAAAAAATTGTAGGATTTTTAAAAAAAATTTTAATTGTATTACGATTTTAAACTAAATTGAATAACTTTAAAAACATTAAAGATATTAAAATGGGATTCTCACCTTTCAAAAAATGTTTTTTTTTTAAATTTTTGTAATTTTGTTTTATCAAAAAGTATAAAACAAATAATTTTAAAATATTATTTGTAGAAGTTAAAGTCAAAAATGTAAAAAGTTTTGACAAAAAATTAGATTTTTTTTCAGTTTTTTAAACTAACTTTATTTATGCATTTTGATCCAGAAAATCTTAAAAAAAGCTCTGCTTCGCATTTTGAATAAAATTGAATGAAATATGAATTACTTATTGATTTTAAAATCATTCCAAAAATTTTTTATACCTTGTGTAAATGGGTCATGGGCCACCCCTATAACATTTAAACGTGTTAATAGATTTATAGCAAATTTTTGTCATTATAATAGAGTTATTTTTGGATGTGTATGAAATGTTTCATAATTTTAAATTATTATAAAATAACTGTTGTTATCTTATACTATTAATTTTACAGAAAATTTCACACTTGATAAAAGTTTCTAAATCTAATAAACTTAATAAATTGATATCAAAGATATACAGGATGAAATTAAGAGTATGTATGATTTCAAAATAACTTTTTTGTTTGTATCTCGTGTACTATTAATTTTAGAGAATATTGAAAATATTCATTAAAATTTTTATCAGAATTGATTAAACAATTACTTTACTAGGAGTGTTCAAATAGTTGGGTGGGATTACCCCCTTTTTATTTTGTTATTGCATTTACTAATAAAACGTCTCTTTCAGATTCTTATATTTTAAGCCTTCAATTTTATTAATACAAAGTTCTTTTAGTATCTTTCAGATTTTTAGTATTGGATCATAAATTCCCTTAATCACTTTCTTGTTCATATTTTGAAATATTGTTACTATTTTATTGTATATATTTTTCTTAACATTAGCATGATTGTAAAATTAGTATTTGTAAAAAAATAAATTTAATAATTAACTTTAAACCAAATCTTTTATTTCTTTTCAGTACATACAAAATATTTATTTTAACAATTAATATATGATTTGTATCACTAATTACCTTTATTACAGTCTTTTTCGGCGTTTTTGAGTTTTACGTTCACATATTCATACAAAATAAGTAGGCAGAAGTGAAATACCAGTGACAGGGCTGCTCAGTACTGTTGCGAGTTATACCCGAATTTAAAATCACTTATATTATCAGTCTTTCTTTTGAGTACATTGTGCGACTGGACATTCATTACAATTTCTGTTACCGTAGTACTTTCTTGTTTTATTCGCTTAAAACTACGAACACTAATTTTTAATGCATCTGATACAGGCATATAAGGGTTCGTTGTTCTCTTTCTCCTTGGTGACATATTTAATGTAATAAGTATATGATGAAAAATTCAAGGAAATTATGCCAAATGTTAATATAAGATCGCCAATACATATTGTTTAAAAGATAAGATTTTTCTAGTAATGTAGTAAGAAACACCTCTTCTGTAGTTTATTAGTAAGAGTCGATTTTTATACACTACACAATACACATCACAATATGTATTATTATAATTTGAACTGCACATTTTCATAAGATTACTGTAACAATCACCAAAGTCCCACTTGTCAAAACGTATTTTGATCACGTTTGTTTTAATTCGCACGATTCAACTTAATAAAAATGATTGAAACTGAAGAACTGGTTTTAGTTAATTCTAATTTGTTTTGTTTAAATAGTTTAAAATATGTTGCAAAATAAACGACATGATTCTATAACCTAACAAAACAGTCAGCTGATAATGACAATAACACTATGGCAGGTCATATTTTTAATAAATTTCATTTGTAATCTTGGTTGTATAAATTGTTAAAAATTCTAACCAAAAAGCGCCACTTTTCACGCAGAAAATGCCTGAACTTGTGTACCACAAGTTGCATAAGTTTTTTTTTCTAGAATACAAATCTCGAGAAATATAAATTTTTGAGATTTAATACTTTCAGAAATTAATACTGGATGCCTCATTTAGGACATCTCCTTTTTACGTTAAAATTGGTGATCACAAATTGTCAAAAATGTCAAAAACATACCTTCACTAAATGATTGATATCTTCTTTATTACTGCTTAGATTTAGTTCAAAAAAGGAGATGTCCTATTCCAATGTATAAGCTATTATTGGTATAAATATTTCTACAAACAAAACTTTCGTTCTCGAGATTTGTATTCTACAAAATCGTCAATTTTTCTCGTCAATTTCAGTATTGCCAACTGAAATCGTGACAGCCCGTTTCGACGCCCCTCTTAATACGATAAAGCGAAATAGATGCCGTATGACGTGCAGCTGAAAGGCTGTGCAATGAACTCCTTTTCTTATATGAATATTAAATTCTCTTAAGTTAAGTCAAAATATTAAATTCTTAATTACCTTTATGAACATTTTTAGTCTAGACCTTTTTCAGCATTGTAATAATAAAAAATCATAATTTCTAAGAAAAAAATTAATTAAATTTGGCAACGTGGAAATAACTATTTTCCATTTAAAATAAGACTTTTTATGTACTGATATTTTTAAAGACCAATTATAAAATCAGAACGGTCCTGTATATGAACTTTTGGAAGAGGTAGAGATAAGGATTTTTTTTTCAACAAAACTATCAAAATAAAATTTTAAAACATCAACAATAAATTCAGTAACCTCTAGAGATAATCTAAAGGGAAAGATGATACCTATACATATATAATATCGTGTAACTAATATTCTCTACCGACTGCGTGTTTTTGTGGCTTCTTTAAGATATATCGAATGTTTATTATTATTGTGTCTTGCGTTTAGTGTTTAAGTGAGTAGAATGGCTGATCCTACAATTCAAACTTTTTGTTGTCACCACGCGAATGGTACAGATGTAGCTGTAACTGTTATCGAAGAATTTAATACTGATGCTTATAATGGTGTTTGTATTTTATCTTCAACTTTGGGTATTCTAGGTGCTATCTATCAGGTATGTTTATCTCACAGTGAATTTATCTAGTTAAGATTTGTTTGTATTGTTGGTTGCCTAGCTTTGTCGGAAATATGTAACCTTTATATTTTTTTGTATTTAAACAATCTGTTATTACATAAGGTACAGAGTCGGCTTTTATATTTAGTTTTAAGTTTATTTACATTTTAATAAAAGCTAAATTATTTTTTTAGTTGTCTAATGTTAGAAAAACTTAATGGTATATTCGGATTCTTATTTAATAATAAAGAAATGTCACAACAACGCCACATTTTATTAATTAGACAATGACTACAGGCACGCTAACGTGCCACAGTTTATTACATTAGAGGCACGTTAATTATCTACTAACTTTACGGTAACTCAAAAACTACTGAATTAAAAAAATTAAAATTTTGTACGTATACAAGATTCTGAGACCCTAGATAAGATTTTAGTGGTAATTGGACAGCCGGAAGTGGCAGTTGTTATTATGAGTGACGACGTCATTGCTAAACAAAATGATATATTTTGTATATACTATAGTTTATTTTCATATCATTAAATTTTTCATAACTTTTACCCTTGTTGCCAGAGTTACTCAAAAGTCCATTTTTTTATAGTCTTTGGTGTAAAAGTGTTAATTTTTACCTCTCGCCCTTCAGATAAGAGAGATATAGGAATCATGCTAAAAATTGGGTAGTGAGTTTTCAATGATTAAATACGTTTTAGGGTCCCTAGAATACGATTTTAATATTTTCGCGATGATGTCTGTGTGTGTGTTAGTGTGTGTGTGTGTGTAAAATGTGTGTGTGTGTGTGTGTGTGTGTGTGTGTGTGTGTGTGTGTGTGTGTGTGTGTGTGTGTGTGTGTGTGTGTGTGTGTGTGTTTGGATGGATGTTGTAGAAACGATAACTCAAAAACTACTGAATAAAAAAATTTGAAATTTTGCATACAGGATTCTGATACCCTAGATTAGATCTGATTAGATTTTGGTGCCAATCGCACAACCGGAAGTGGCAGTTGTTATTGGTGATGACGGCATTATTATACAAAACGGCAATAAAGTTTTACACATATACTTTGTATACCCTACAGTTTATTTTCATCTCATTAAAATTCACGAAACTTTTGCCATTGTTGCCAGATTTACAAAAAAATAATTTTTTTTCATACTTTTTTGTGTCAACCTGTAAATTTTTGATTCTAAAATGGCGAGAGGTCATGTGCTGGCCGCATAAGATTTTTTAACTTATCAAAGCTCAAAAAAAAAATAAGAAAATGTAGAACTTGGATTGTGTTTTATAGTGTTTGACGTATTTCCACATTAGATAAAAAATCTGATGTGGCCAGCACATGACCTCTCGCCATTTTTCAATCAAAAATTTACAGGTTGACACAAAAAAGTATGAAAAAAAATTATATTTTTGTAAATCTGGCAACAATGGCAAAAGTTTCGAAAATTTTAATGAGATGAAAATAAACTATAGGGTATACAAAATATATGTGTAAAACTTTATTGCCGTTTTGTATAATAATGGCGTCATCACCCATAGCAACTGCCACTTCCGGTTGTGCGATTGGCACCAAAATCTAATCAGATCTAATCTAGGGTATCAGAATGCTGTATGCAAAATTTCAAATTTTTTTATTCAGTAGTTTTTGAGTTATCGTTACTACAACATCCATCCAAACACACACACACACACACTAACACACACACACACTAACACACACACACACTAACACACACACACACAGACATCATCGCGAAAATATTAAAATCGTATTCTAGGGACCCCAAAACGTGTTTATCCATTAAAAACTCACTACCCAATTTTTAGCATGATTCCTATACCTCTCTTATCTGAAGGGCGAGAGGTAAAAACTATTCAGCATACTTGGAAGTTGACTCTATATGTAAGCTTAGAAATCTTACTTTTAAGTTGTCATTTTGGATTTTTTTGTTATATTGACATGTTGTCATTTTGGGTTTATTAGGTTATGAAAATCTGTCAATTCATTTCCTTGTTGTTTTTCTTCGAATTCTGTTTGAATTCATCTTTCTCAGTTTAGGGCTACCCTTACGCCCTTATAGACGAATTGCAGTTGGCTCAATGACATAAAGTCCATGCAATAAAAAAAAAAATCACTAAATTGAGAATTGACGTTTTAAGTGTTTTCAAATAGCGTGATTATAATCGGTTTCAATTACCGTTGGAGACCGTTGATATTCTTTTTTAGAACAAAGCGAGAAAGTGTTTTGGATAATTGAAAAACAAAAAGAAGGGAGAAGCAAAATAGTAACATTATATTATTTTATTATACCATATGTCATTGTAAAATCTATAAATCTATTAATAGAAAACATTTTTTATATAATTTTCAATTCTTGGGTTATTTTTAGTTTATATTATCCACGATATGTAATATAATCGTACAACGATATATATAATACAGAGCCTTCAGAAATGATTGTCTCTCACGTGACCAAGATGACATTTCACCAATGGGGGAGTTCCCTCAATGTTGCCAACCTAGAAAAAGGTCTACCAACGGGGAAGGATTATTTTTGGTCAAAATCTACTTAATTATTTACGCAATGATAAAATATGTGTACAAAATTCTATTGAGCTTTCCAGAATATATCGTTAGCATAATGATTTTAATAAAATATCACTTCTGGGCCCCTATTCTTGACGACGGTAGAATAGAAAAGCCGAGAGAAAGTGGGCGTGTCTCTGACGTTAGCCAGACGGTATTCTTGAACTCTCTTCTACTGAGAATTGATAGAGCGGCGATAGAATATAGTCCCCGATTTATTCTATTGATGGTTATGAAGGGAACGATATGGGAAGGTCGCCATTATTGACTTTATAACCTTAAAAATAAAAATATTACCGAGTTTTTAATTATTATTTGTCTTGTGTTTTAAGATAGATCTTCCCCAACTCTTATTATGCGACAATATCTTAGGTGAAATTATGATGCTATAGAATTCTTTGCCATTGTTTGACAGGACCTGCAGGAACACTGTTCAATAAATTAGTTAATTTCATTCCAACTTCTTTTCATTTTTTCCTTGGTATAGCTTGCCATTAATTTTCCTGTATTCATATCTTTCCTGTTTGAAATAAATTTAACTAACATTTCTTTTTCACGAGATATGATCCGATTTGATTTTGGTCGTTTGCCCATGCTTGTATCCACTTTTCTGACTTTTCATCAATTAAATAGCGCCGCAATAGAAACGTTAATCACGTGTCCAAAGGTACGTTTGTGATTGGTAGACAATTCTGGCAACGCTGTCTTTTTATTCCTTGCACTTTCATTCCCTCCCCAACGCTCAAGAATACAGATTTATACTTCCGATAGAATAGTAGTAGAATCGAATCATGGAACGATCCCTGGGGAATGTTCTATTCTATCGCCGTCAAGAATAAGGGCCCTGATTGGTTTAAATTTCGTTGTCAAATGTCATTCCTCATAGAGTAAGTATATAAGAGCGACATGTTTCATTTTCAGATTATAGAATATTCAAACCACTCGCCAAATTCAGTTTAAGCTGTAGGTCAGTCGCTAAAAATGAAACATGCCGTTGGTAGACCTTTTTCTAGGTTGGCAACATTGAGGGAACTCCCCCATTGGTTGAACATGAAAAAAAATCTATAGACTTTATCCAGTGTCGGAGATAATTTTGGTTTATTTTTAATATGTATAAATAATAAATGTTCATGACAAGGACTAAAATTGTTTGATCTTGTTCAGATGTGAACATCTTGACACATTCACTGTATGAAAAATTAAGAAATGTTTTCTAGCGCAAAAATCGGTTAGTTCTGAAAAAACTCTTTATTTAAATAAATTATTGCCAAGTAAAATATAAAACAAGTAAAAATCGAAAAGTCGTCAAAATACGCATGTGACGCTTATGAAGTTTGACATTGACAATGTCACTAAATCAGGCCCTTTCGATTGATTTTCGGCATTTTTTTAGCGACGATCAGGTCACGTGGGAGACAATCATTTCTGAAGGCACTGTATAATCGTTACACGGTAATTTCTAATGGCTGAAAAATAACGTCAATCCAGAGATATGGTAGGGTAGATGTAGCATCAAAGAAAGAAGTTGTATCCAACATACATTAGGACTCATAACGAACCTCTAAAAGCGGTGCTGACAGATTTAATTTATATAATATACTAGCATTTTATCATTTTTTAAAAAATCGATTATCACTAAAAGTTGGATAATTAAATAAAAAAAAATGATAATTAAACAAAAATCAAAATATGGTTGTTATATTTCAATTTCGAACCAACGACGCTTACATTTTTAGGAGTCTTAATACAAACAAAAGGTGCTTTTCGAGTCGATATGTTGTGAACACCGCCTTTACATTAAATATCCATAAGTCTGTCTCTTTCATCCTATCGATAACATTTAATATATCTCTATGGTATTTTCGACTTCCATATAACGTCACTTTTAATTAGTTAGAATGACGTATTATACGGGAAGAAATTTTTTTATACGAAATTAATTAAAAAACTTTTTACAAAAAAATGCCATTTCCCTTTTTTTTAATAACTAATAAGAATAATAAATATAGCTATAAATTCTTAATAGTAATTTTATTTTAGCAAAAAAAACATGAATAAAGGAAAACATAATGTAATAAATGTATAAAAACGCAATTACCATACATCTACTAGCTACACGTTAACCTGCCTGTAGTCACGGCATATAAATTAATTTTTATAGGCTCAGTGTTGACAAATTTCCCGATTTAAAAAAAATTCATACTACAAAGTGCGATTTTATATTTGGACCTTTCTATTTATGTATAAAATATTATTTATTTTATAATTTTTAGATTTTGCCTCGAGAGCAGTACTCGAATAATCACAGATGGCTATCTTTTTCTGCGAAGCGAGGCAGGAAAATAATAGTTTGGCTAGCTTTTGCCGATCTGCTAGCCTCTTTAGGTACGAACACCGTACAACAGTAAACACAAGTAAATTCACTCCTACGTACCACTGATCTATAATTAAAATGGATAAACAATCCCATATAGTGAAAGTGTGCAAAATTGAAAATTTAATTTTGACAGCATGGGTCATGTACGCATGCGCTTTATGAAGATATAAAAATCTAACAAAACATGGGCGTATCAAGAAGTTTTATCTCTCCTAAGATAAAATAAAACAACTTACCGGTGACATGTAATCTTTTCAGAACAGTTTATTTTGCAAAGCTTTTGCAATCCGCCACAAAGCACTTCATTGTGTTTTCCACTCAACCAATATTGTCTTTAATATAAAGTAACAAATGTTTCTATTCACTACAAAAGATTAATAAATAATAAGCTTCTTTTCTTCACCTACACCTATTCAATGGGAGAGTTCCCTCAATGTTGCCAACCTAGAAAAAGGTCTACCAATGGGGAAGGATTATTTTTGATCAAAATCTACTTCATTATTTTCGCAATGATAAAATATGTGTACATAATTCTATTGAGCTTTCCAGAATATGTCGTTAGCGAAATGTAATGATTTTAATAAAATCTTACTTCTGATTGGTTGAAATTTCGTTCTCAAATGTCATTCCTCATAGAGTAAGTATAACAGAGCGACATGTTTCATTTTCAGATTATAGAATATTCAAACAAATTTAGTTTAGTTCTATCAATCCTTCAAGGCTGTAGGTCAGTCGCTGAAAATGAAACAGGTCGCTCTGCTATACTTACTCTGTGACGAATGACATTTGACAACGAAATTTCAACCAATCAGAAGTCAGATTTTATTAAAATCATTATATCTCGCTAACGATATATTCTGGAAAGCTCAATAGAATTTGGTACACATATTTTATCATTGTGAAAATAATGAAGTAGATTTTGACCAAAAATAATTCGTCCCCGTTGGTAGACCTTTTTCTAGGTAGGCAACATTGAGGGAACTCCCCCATTGAAGTAAAACGCGACGTGATGACTTATGACAACGTCAAAAATGGGTTATACGCACATGCGCATTTGCGATATAAGAAACAGTTCAATTTGGCAAAATGAATTTTCTTATGTTTACTTTTTTGCAGTGGTTCAAGTTACTTTTTATTTTACATAGCCATAATTAGAATTAATTAAAGGTTTGATATTATTGACGAAACGTAAGAAGCGATACGTCCTCTAGCGTTGATGTTAGAATCAGCGTAATAGTGCAAACAATTTTTTAATTTCCATAACAACCATATCAAAACAAATGGCTTTAAAAATTTGTTTGCATCACATACCGGGTGTAAATGGGTTATGGTCCACTTCTATTACTTTTAACCAGGTTAATAGATTTAATTTTTAGATTTTTTTAAATAAAGTTCCAATATGGCCGACTTCCGGTTTGATCGGAAATGACATGAAAATTACACCTAGAATATAAAGTAGATAGATGGTCAAAGCGATAAAATACAACACAGAGGGTTGTTCAGCTGCGTTGTGACCATTTTCGAATTTGGTCAATGGCAAACAAAACAAAAGGAATTGATGACGCAACTCTTGTCTTTAATTGTTTTTTTTACGCCTCAGTTACTAGGGCTGTGACCAATGCCTGTCACGCATTTTTGACATTTGACAACAATCCTTAAATACCCTAGACCATAAGTTACGAGAGACGTAGCATTCTGTACATTTTGTTTGGTTCTTGCGGGGAAACACAGAGGTGAGAGAAGCATCAAGTGGTGCCACTAAATCAGTAGCGTGCCTTTTTAAAAAGGATTCAATTTTTTGGTTTAGTCATTGTTTATATCTAGAAAAATTTATGTTTAAAAATTTTCAACGAACTTAGATTTTGTCATTTAATGATGTATCCTTCCCTTTCTTTTGGGTATTTATTCATTATATTATTAGCAATAAACAGTTTGTATATCCTATTAGCCATTTATGAGATACGCCTATGTATATTTACATATGTGAAAAGAGATCTGTCAATTCTGTCAAATATTATTCGCTTATTTAAATCAACCAATAAGAGATCGTTGGGCACCTTATTTTCTATCTCACTCTTTTAAAATTGTCCTTGTCTCACTGTCGCCTCTGTAGTTATTTACTCTGTGGTACAATGATTTATTACAAGAGTTTCACTATGTGACCAAAGTACAATGATTTATATACAGTAGTTTCACTATGTGACCACAATAGAATGATTTATTGTAGTAGTTTCACTAGAAGGTGTTTTGGGCTTTAAATTGGGTACGTTCAACCGACGTCAACAGTTAAGTAGTTGAGTAAGCGGAACGCGTTCAGCCTTTCCGCTCAGTTCTCGCTGAATCTCAGCAGCTGTATATTTCTCGAAGCAGAATTAATTTGCGCTGTCCAAACTCAACGTATGCTCTCACATGCGCAGAATTGAAAATTTCACGTGACGAGGTTGTTTTTGTTTGGCATTTTCATTTCTCATTATTTCATATTGTTTTGTATTTTGCACGTTTTTTGTGCCTGTTATAATTGTGTTTCACAAAACCATGTAATTTTTTTTTGTATTATGTTTACCGACCAACAAATAATCATGTACAACTGTTTTATTCTAGTGGCAGATATAACGTCAGCTGTCACAAAAATTAATTCGAACTCCGCGTTGCGTTCAGAAATTCGCGATTTGCTTATAACCAGGTTAGCACCCAACGGTTTAGCGCTTTGGTTCAGCTGCTGACGTCAGGGCCTCGATTCTCGACTTTATTCCTATAGGAACCTCGAAATATTACATACAAAAAGTAAGGCCATAGGTCGAATTTCCTTTAGGAATAAAGTCGAGAATTAAGGCCCAGGTTGTTGAATTTTCTATCTTACTCTTTTAAAACTATCCTTGTCCACTGTCGCCTCTGTAATTATTTACTCTGTGTCTAGATGCTACATCTATGATTTAAAGTTAAATACGCAGTCTCAAAAACCCTCTGTGTCATAATAGTCACATTCAATTAATCACTACTTCTATTGCGTTTCTCCTTTATATCTATGGTGCACACAGGTTAAAAATTGACAGGGATTTATTGTCATTGCCACATTATAGATTATTTTTCCAATTTAAGTTAAGATAACTTCAAATGATGATATTTCCACAGAACACCTAACTAGACAGAAGCGAAAGTCCACCAATTAGTCCAAATTTTATTTGAGAGCGCATGTGCAATGCCAAGTATTACAATTGCCAAATTCAAACTTCCAACTGGTTTTATTCGTTTTTTGTTTTTGAAGTGTACCTTTTTATTTCGCTCTTCCCAAGTGATTATTAATGACTTTAATTTTTTATTATTCTTGTGTATTGATTTACTTTGAGTGGTTTTGTAAAAACAATTATTAGTTACTTAATATCATTTAATTTAAATTTGCCGCTCAAATGTGACAGTTGTAATACTTGGCACAGAACCAAGGTCACGAAAATTCACCCCTTGAAGATCAAAGTACAGTTAAGGTATTCTGTGATATTTCTTCTGCTAAGAACTTTCGAAGCATAACCTATCTGTAATTCATAAATTTTCACGAAATATTTCATGAGAATATTCACAGATTCATTGCTATAAACTTGACATTTACGTTGTGGGTTCTTAAAAGATGAATTAAATATCATACTTTGGCGGGAATCACTTTAGAATTAATTAGTTTTTATATGAACAAGTATTTTAGGTGTATTCACTCGATCTATAACATGGCTTAGTTACAAAAATATAATGCCTTCTATTAATGATGATTCCAGCGTTGTATTTTGTGCTGTCTCATCAGTAAGTAGTAAAATATTAGTGTTTTTTTTTTAATATAAGATTTAATTAATATTTTTTAGGCTTTTACTCAATATTTTTACACTGCAACATGGATATGGACGTTATGTTACGCTATAGATATGAGACTTATACTTAATCAAAAAGAAAGTCGGACAAAATTGTATCATTTGGCATCATGGATCATCCCGGCAATTTTGACATCTACTGGACTTTCTTTATTATACTTTCCCGATGCCAAGTAATGTATTTTTATAACATTTTTGAATATTTTTAAAAACTTATACTGAAATTAAATAAATATAGAGGTAGGACAAAGGTTTATATTTCAAAATAGAACCAAATAAGTGAATAACAAGATATGATTGACATTTGACACCTAACGTATATGACACAGTAGCTGTGTTCAGCTTGGTTACTCTTTTCACTTCTTTTACTCCGTCCTTGATCTATCGGTTCGGGTACTGACAAAAAGAGTAGATGGTGTACATCAAATTATGTCAGGTTGACGTAGAGTGGAGTCTAGTTATGGAGTGCAGGTATGCGCAGACCATGTATACTGTTATTGTTTTATGATTTTTGTTGTGTTTTGTACATAGGTAAGAGAAGTTCTGTGTTTTTTTAAGTTGTAGACATGGTGGCATCGTTAGTACCTGTTTTTAATTATTGTTATTCGAATATAACTTTATTACTGTTTTAAATAGACTTCAAATGGATTTACTAAAGAGAGCTACGAATTAGTTGAATCTAAAACTGACGGACAGTTTGCCAATGACAAATCAACAAAATACCTGCAACTTTGACCCAGAATACCCGATTTTACACGCGTGGAATTCCAAAATACCCGCGTTTTATCCACTTACAATTTGAAGTGTTTTTAAGAGGCTTTCTCTCTTGCGCTTAAGGCGAGTAATATTTTCGTTCGGCACCAATTACTAAAAAAATGTTCTGGGTGAAGACTAAAATCAGAAACTGGGTTATTCTTCAGTGTATTAATGTATACAACAGATTACAACACAAATTGCAACACGCAAATGGAACACAAACAAGAGCTTTAATCTTAAATCATATATGTAATACTCCTATATCGCCAGCTTGAGAGAGAAGTGTGTCGCCGATAGTAGATTGTAGACGATCGTTTCTCTCTCACGCAGCCTCGGACAGTCATAGGCGTCACAGCTGTAAAATCGCCTACGTTTGCTTAACTTTCCTTTTCTCTACGTTCCTTTTTCACCGCGGGACATGACGCCAATGCAATTTATGTATATGGGCATGCGCGTTGGCACCCAATTCCGATCTTGTATCTCCTTCTGTGGGAAAGCTTTGTTTCTGCAGGCAAAGATAGGACGTTGGCGATATAGGAGTATTACATATATGTCTTAAATGGAGAATAAATAATATTCTTCTTCCTTTTCCTTTTTGAGGCCTCAGCTGCCAGGGCTTTCTACTATTTGACTTTGACATCTGACGTGAACTATGTGGAAGTGTAGCCAATTTATGTATTTTTTGAGAAATATAGGTGTAGCGGTAATTTTTAGATTTAGTGGTAGTGGTCTCAGTCCCACAAAACATCAAAACAGTGAATAATTGACATGATATGAAGATGGAAGGAAATGCCCGAATTTTAACCGCAAAATTAAAATACCCAGAAGAATACCCACATAGCAGGAAAATACCCGAAAATCGGGTAATTACCCGCTGATTGGCAACACTGCTGACGGATCACTTATACTGATCGAGCGAGAAAAACAGACGCATTTTATCTGAATACATATATGCGAATGTTTTGGGTAAATTGTTTATCTGTGTTTAGTTTATTTTAGTCTGCATAATTATTTATCTTCTCTAAAATAATTTCTTCCCCGTCAGAAGACTCAGAAGAATCATCAAAGATATACATCCGTACTGCTAGCACTATAGATAACGGACGATTATTTATGGCGAAAAAAAGGGTGCTATCAATGAACAGAACGATCGATAAATAATATTAAAAAATTCAACATTTAAGCCTTACAGACAAACGTAGTAAAATCATAAACTATCAAATGTTTTGTTTACATATTTAAGGTTAGGTGTATTCGATATAGTAAATCTTAATGCTCAAAGTGCTCAAACTTCTCGAAATCAGTTCGCAATTGAAATTTACCACATTGGAGATTTACACTATTTATTCAACAAGAAAGGTGAACAAAGTACCTATACCTTTTCCAGTGTTTTATTATTTGGTGTAAATTAATGATTCAACCAATTTTATTTTCAGAAAATACGTATCCATAAACAGTTGACAACTAACACTTACTATTTTGTTAAGCTTTCGGTAAAAGCGAAATGAATCTTTGTGCTCGTAATTCACGTGACAACAAATCAGATCTCTGCTCTCAATTCTGAGAAAAGTAATACCGAACGCACCTTTAGAATGACAAATTATTGACATTTGACAAATGACATTTACTTACACTGAACAGCGTTCGGTTTAGATGATACTCCAAATACTCATACTCATACTAATATTCCAAATTTTTCTATTAATGTTTCTTTTCAGTTGTCATACCCGGACTACCTTTGGTGGAGCTCTATTCAGAATTCTTCCGAATTACATCGTAACTTACGTTCCCATAGCACTAGTAATGATAGCAAATCCATGCTTATACAGATCTTCCACTAAAGACATGGAAAAGATCATTACTAGTACATCAGGCCAGTTTACAACCAAGGAAAGGGAAATCATTAGATCAATAAAAATTAAATTTTCTGTGATTAATATAATATTTTACGTGTGTTGGATACCAAACCTAATAAATGGTGCTTTGCTGTGGACGCTTTGGTTTCATTTACCAGATGAATGTGTTATTTCACTTTGGTATATAATGGTAGGTTTAACAGAAAACTGTAAAATAGGTAATGTCTAAGAATTCTCAGACTACTACGCCCTCTAATGTTAATAGAGAAAAATAGTGTAAAGGGTGATTAACGCTGTTGTCAAATCAGATTTGTAAATTTTAAATTATTTTTTAGGCGTTGGTTAATCCACTGCAAGCACTTTTTAACTGCATCGTTTATCGTAGATGGAGTAGCGGCATGGAAAGAGTAATATTGCCGTGGAGGCAACTAAATACGTCAGAAGATAATAAAAATAACAGTTCTTCTTCAAAATCTTCTTCCGATGGAACGGTGAGAGAAGAAATTTATCCTCTTTTACAAAATACTCCTACCAATAGTGTGAATTTGTATAAAAGTTATTCGTAAAAATATTTTATTTATTATAATCTATGCCTTTTATTTAGGATTTGTCTCTTTATATCTTATGTTAGATGGCTCATACTACTATTTAAATCAAACCGGGAAATTATTAATAGAAAATTGCATTTATTTTGTAAAACAAAGTTATTTTTATGGAATATTTGTCTCTCATTGTGGAATATTTGTCTCCCCATAGGCGCTCCTTTATTTGCCAAACAAATTTCGAGTTTCGCACTGCGTTCGGTATTGCTGCTCGCAGATCAGAGTGATAAGATGTCGGTATTGATCATAGAACTCGCGAGTAAACCGAATTTTTATTATTTTTCCAAACGCATCAATCCGTTATCTGTTAGGTTAAAACGAAATATTTATATTTGATAAAATGAACAATCATGGTATATGTGTATGTTGCAGGAGAAATATTTTTTGATTCCAATAATGTAAATAAAAATTATGTGTAGTTTGAAAAAAATTCATGAGCCCCAACAGTAAAAATCCCCATGTTGGTTAATGACTTAGATGATATACGCTACGCTAGATACGGCATGTAGGTTATTTATTTTTTCTACGGCTATAATACAAAACTGCTCTTTCTTAACTGTTCTTGATAAATCAATGAGGTAAATTGTATGTCTCCAATTTCATTTCCGTATCTGATAACACAATAATTCATTGTGTAATTATTTCAATAAATCAGGTCTTTCATGGAATGTCAATTTCAAGTAATGACAGTTCTATTTTCGTATATTTATATAGCTAAACGTTTAAAATCAGGCATGTTTAAGTTTAATTCCAGAATTATCTAAGGAAAAATATGAAAAGTCCTACAAATCATTTTTCAAAACTTCTCATTTATATTAAGTGTAATTGATATTTTAATTGTACCTAAATAGAAATTTTGAATGACGTTAAATTTGAAATTCATGTTATTTGTTAAATCATTTCGCTATTATCTATTACAGCCATAGAAAAAGTATAGTGTTTAACTCGCATGGAATGCTAATTTCTCACTCGTATGATTTGCAGCATTCGCCTGCGGCTCATGCTGCAAACTTCATACTCGTGGGAAATAACTATCATTCCTTGCTCGTTAAACAATATACTATTGTTGGTCCGGGGAGGTTTAGCGTACTCAGTCAGTGATTGGTAGTTTTCAAATTTCGACATGGTGTGACCAATGAGAAATCAGTATCGACGTAGTTTGACCAATGACAAATCAGTATCCGACTCATAGTACGCTGTAAAAACATTACCCCTCACCTAACCCAACAAATACTACATGATGCCGTATCTATTCAGCATTGCTCAAAGTATGGAGGGTATAGAAGGAGGCACATCGCAACGTTAGAAAAAGGGAACCAATTTTGGAAGCCAGTTGGTGGCGCTGTTGATCGACTGTTGATGACAGTTTTGACTTTTACTTTGATTTTTTTCAAATAATAATTTTAATTCATTACGTAAACTTTTAAAAGATATGTATTTTATATAAATTGGGTGGCTCATTAAATAAAAAACATTATTTGAGACTATGGATCTAATCAATCTAAAAACTTTTTTTCAACATACGATCGTCAGCGCCACGTCGGTTATTTTATGTACCACTAGTTACGTATAAAATATTGGCCACATTTTAAACGTGTTGTCCATTAGAGATTGCCCTAGCTCCTTCTATAGGCTCCATAGCTCAAAGGTTAATAATCATAGATTTCGTCCGCCAGTTTGGAGTCGCCATCTTGAGTTTATTAATCTCCTACACCAAAAATCCCTATCAACCAATTTTGAATGGAATCTGTTAATAGTCATAAATTACGTCTCCATTTTGTTATTTGCCATCTTGAATTTATTTATTTTGAAAAAAAAATTCATAATCTCCGACCCCGAAAAACCCCTAAATACCAATTTTGAAAAGAATCTCCTACACCAAAAATCGCCATGTACCAATTTTGAATGGAATCGGTCAATAATCATAAATCTCGTCCGCCATTTTGGAGTCGCCATCTTGAATTTATTTATTTTGAAAAACAAATTCATAATCTCCGGCCCCAAAAACCCCCAAATACTAAATACCATTGCAATTTTGAATGAAATCTGTCCATAATTAAATATCCATAAAATATATTAGGATTTATATTTACGATACTTTTACGTAATTATCGAAGATAAACGAAGTTAGTTTACAACATTGCCATATCCCAGTAAAGCTCAGAGATTTTATTGCTCTTACCATAAAATTAAATAAGATTAAAATTATATTGTAGATAAATAATATGAAATAAAATGTCACTACTAAACGAGTAAATAATTTGGTCAAATGTGTGCTGAAATAAGCTTGCATGGAATGGAAGTTTTCCAGTTTCTCAAAAGAAAGAAAAAGAAATACGAGCAGTTAATATTTTAAATATTATTTAATTAATAATCTTAATTTTATTTTCTTTTTTTGATTTTACAATGCAAAGATCCTTCAGGACTCCTAAAATAGTTTAGTTTTAATGGTTTTGTTCTCTTCTTTGAAGAAGAGCAAGTTATAAAAACTCTACGTCTTCTCTCTATTTTGATTTTATACCAACTAACTTAACTAATTATAATAATAGGCAACACCGCAAATTCTATAGTACCATTTATTGCATCAATTATACCTCGTGTGAAAATCATTTGCAATATATCGGGTGCGATGACTTTTTATTGCTTACAAAATATTGCTACGTGTGAAAACCTCAGATAAAGGAACTACTAAGATATGCCCTGTCCCAGGGACCCTATTCTTGAGAATGTACGTTAGATGTCGTATACGTTGTATAACGTATGATTCTTAACGCATACGCTAGCCAAGACCTATTCTGCACGACCATGCGCTAGACTCGCTTCATGTCGCATGGCTTAAGCAAGAGTCGTTGATTATTGCGGTACGTCAACCAATGAGATTGAAGAATAAAGACGAAAATCTGCTTTACCGATATCATTAAATGTCAATTGTCAAAAATAAAATAAAAGAATATGTAGATATATATCTAGATCATTCTTTTGTTTTTATCCTTGATCTTGTATGTAGTTGTGTAGTGTAGTTGTTATTATTTTTATCTGTTTTGTTAATAAAATGGATAAGCGAAGTTCTCGCTTTAGCGATCAGCAGCGAAAATGGAGTTAATTAATTATATGTCTGAAAATTCCAATTTAGTAAGCGGTAAATTTACTGCAGCAAGGGCAAAAAAATTGTGGTGTGATTTGGAAAACAACAAAATGAATTGTTGGAAAGCATTGTAAATATTTTAAAAATCGTTCAAGAAAATTAAAAATTCCACCAAGCATATATTTATTTATTTATACCTCACGTTAACTACTTAAATAAGGTTATAACAATATATGTATATTTATATATTAGGATATTATCACAGTTTATATTGTAATGAAATAATTTGTATGAATTATAAAATGTTATAATTTAATTGTTAAAAATAATAAACATTACAAGTTAAATTATAAAAAAAAATTATATATCCTGTCTATTTCTATCTTCTTTTGTATTACTCCGACACAAATTGTTTTTTTTAACCTTTATATTTTCTTATTTATATTTCGTTTGATATTATTCCATACAGATTTCTTCCATAATTTTAACTAGCTCTGTATACCTTTTAAAAAAATATCTTCTACTGTTTTTTACTTACTTATTTTTATAAATTAATCCATAAATCTTTTAAATTAGTATATAATTCCGTCTCATATGATTCCATTTCCTATATATTTTTTTTTAAACTTATATAGGTAGTGACAATTTTAAAAATCCAAGGACCTCTCTATTATTTTTGTTTTTTTCCAAATTTTTTTGATTAATTTACGAACAATTTCCTGTAATAACTTTAAACAATTAAATTATAAAATTCAATAATTCATAAAAATTATGTCATTACAATATATATGATATATTCAACATCTTTATAACGAAATAATATACAAAAGTAAGGTTACTAAAGATAAACGTATACTTTACACCATCAACGCACGGTCAATGCCACTCGTTGCAAATCATACGTTACGTGTCGTATGCGCCACCGAAACGTACACGATGAGATAGTCCAGAATATGCTTTTACTAGTCGTATACTATATCGCATACGCTAAGTTAACGTAGACACTCAGGAATTAGGTCCCAGGTAGCAGAGTGACGTGTTAAAGACGTTGAAAATTGGTGTATTCTCGTCAACTGACGTAATTTGGGCCAAAACATGACGTGAAAAAAACGTTGTTATGTGGACGTTTTTAAGACGTCATAAAAAAACGTAATATATTCGTCGAATTTTGGTATTAGTTTTCGAATAAATATATAAAATCGTATTTTTTAGAAATTTGTTTATACCTAGTCGGTGCACACCGACATTACCAATAAAATTAAAACAGAAAGTTATTTTTACTCGGCAAGATTTCGCGCGAAATCATAGCCTTAACCATGTATTGAATACTATATTAGAAAATAAACTAAAATATAACCAACAATTATTATTACATATAGACAATAACGAAAACAGAACTTTATAAATTCCTAATCAAATTTATTAGAAATCACTGTTTTTGCGGTGGCCCAGTGTTGCCAGTGGCCTGATAATTATCGATATCCAACATAATTTTTCTTAATCTTGTTTACGAACTGATAAATCGATAATGATAACCTATAATGTAGCTAATTAGATAGAGATAAAAATTTCAAATAAATCAATATATCAATTTTTTTCTGATAGTTTATCCTGGAATCTTATAATTTTATGGTCATATTCCAATAATTTTAGACTAGACGTTTGACGTCTGGCAACCCTGCGTCCGCCTTTGCTTTTTATCGAAGCTTCGGCGCAATACAACCCATTTTGTTTTGTTGTTTTTTGTGGTTACATTTATTATTTAATTCAATTACGATTTTCATTTAAATAAAAAAATAATCAAACTACTTTTTATCCACGGCTGCTGGAGTTCTCCAGGTTAGAAAATATTGTTCTTTCAAATTTATATGATGAAATATTTTAAAATGGGATGCACGTGTGCGAGTGAAATATTTATTACAAATATGCTTTGCCAATTCGTACTAATCGTTCACAGGTAAATTTATTATTACTATTTAATATAATATACAAATTAATTAAGTTATAAATCGTTCTCAGAATCCTAACCCTACTTTTAGGTTAAACAGGAGTCTCGTGCTCTTGTTTTACAATAATTTATTTGATACCAAGTTACGATCTATAATGAATATGAGCTGTTTATCAAATATACTAAACACTATCGACAATTTAGCTTCTTTTATTTTCAGTACTTGAAGACAGTTCAGTAAATGGAAAGATCTTACTTGTTAGTTAGTAGACTCTAGAACTAGTATGATGTCCTCTACGCCCCTATCACTGATCAATAGTTTACCGGATCAAAAATGGAGGGAAGGCGGCTTTGAATGGATTATATCCTGTCTTAAGTTAGCCAAAAAGCAGTGGTAAAGCAGAAAAGCATAGAACGAGCAAACATAAAACCGATGAGACAGCAAGATGGTAGCGCTTAGGAACGCTCAAAGCATTAAATTCTTGTTGTGCCCCCTTCTTGATGTAAGGGTAACAAAAGATATATACAACGTTGGAGAGAAGAGTTAGACATAAAAACTTACCCAGGATGTTGGATGACCTTACAAGTGATTTCCTACAGGTTAGTGTTTCATATATCCACCTTAAGAGATATGCAGTATTCTACCATACAATTTAAGAAACACTTTAACCATTTATTTCTTTTTTAGGCATTTAAATCCGTTACCGGTTGATTTTATTAGCACATGCTACAATCAGGTTAGCACCAAAAAAGGAAGAGAAAAGAAAGGAAGGAATTCAATCCATCAAATATCACATTCAAGAAAAATTAATTAAAAGAAGAATTAATGATTTAACTGTGAAAGGAAATGTCAATAAAATATAAAGTAAACAATAGTGAGATTATTATTAAAACAAGGTTTGTAGTATCCTTTTTATAAATACATTGGGAATACATTACTCTATTAGGAGACTTAAAATTTGGCCTAAGATTTTAATGCCTAAAAAATTTTAGCCCGTAACACGATCTCTTAACAGGACTAATAATAATGTAAAAAGTGATAGACTTTGTCGAAGAAGATGGAGGAGGACTAGTGGTGGTTCATTCTTAGTGGCTACCCCCCTATAGCTTCTCAGTAATGCTCAACATGTTATTATATTTTCAGTTTATTTTTTATGTTTCTATCAATTAAGATTTATATAAGAATGCGTTTTCATTTTGCTAATAAATTATACAGGTGTCTTGCAATATTGTGAAGATTTTTGAACTGAAATACCTTCGAAAGAGTGCCGTTTTGACTACCTAATCGTCTTTAATAATCTAAAAATGAATTTAAGTGAGTTGTCCATCCAGTTAAACAGCGGAAATCACTGCGAATTTTTATTTTTAAATGGGATACTCCGTGTGCATGTGTTTAATGAAAAATATAGTGGGAATGGGAAAAAATGCATTCAGACAAAACCGTTCTTTTATCCTATCTGATTCGAAGTTATTTTAGTTTAAAAATCGTCAAACTACTTTTGGACATCCTGTATTTGAATATAATTTGTGTAATTATTTCTTTTATGAATTCCGAGGATATTATGTTTTTTACAGTAAAAAAATACAATTTTTAAATCTAAAATAACCTCAAAATGGATGTTTAATTATACGTCAAAAAAAAACGTAATTTTTACGTAAAAAAAGACGTCATTGGTCTGTGACTTATGACCCTGTTTATCACGTGTTTTTCACGTCATTCATATACGTAAATAATGACCAATATTCAACGTCTTTAACACGTCACTCTGCTACCTGGGTATGATGTCCTCTACGCCCCTATCACTGATCAATAGTTTACCGGATCAAAAATGGAAGGAAGGCGGCTTTGAATGGATTATATCCTGTCTTAAGTTAGCCAAAAAGCAGTGGTAAAGCAGAAAAACATAGAACGAGCAAACATAAAACCGATGAGACAGCAAGATGGTAGCGCTTGGGAACGCTCAAATCATTAAGTTCTTGTTGTGCCCCCTTCTTGATGTAAGGGTAACAAAAGAGGGTCTAGAAGAGAAAATATATACATATATACAACGTTGGAGAGAACAGTTACAGAAAGCGAGCATAAGTTAGACATAAAAACTTACCCAGGACGTTGGATGACCTTACGAGTGATTTCCTACAGGTTAGTGTTTCATATATCCACCTTAAAAGATGTGCAGTATTCTACCATACAATTAAAGAAACACTTTAACCATTTATTTCTTTTTTAGGCATTTAAATCTGTTACCGGTTGATTTTATTAGCACATGATACAATCATCTTATCACCAAAAAAGGAAGAGAAAAGAAAGGAAGGAATTCAATCCATCAAATGTCACATTCAAGAAAGGCCTTTAACCTTTTTAAGTCAATATGTACCAAATCTGGTTAGTGGGTTGGCATCTTTAAGTAGAAAAATTAATTAAAAGAAGAATTAAGTAAACAATAGTGAGATTATTATTAAAACAAGGTTTGTAGTATCCTTTTTATAAATAAATTGGGAATACATTACTCTATTAGGAGACTTAAAATTTGGCCTAAGATTTTAATGCCTAAAAAATTTTAGCCCCTAACACGATCTCTTAACAGGACTAATAATAATGTAAAAAGTGATAGACTTTGGCGAAGAAGATGGAGGAGGACTAGTGGTGGTTCATTCTTAGTGGCTACCCCCCTGTAGCTTCTCAGTAAAACTCAACATGTTATTATATTTTTAGTTTAATAAATTATACAGGTGTCTTGCAATATTGTGAAGATTTTTGAACTGAAATACCTTCGAAAGAGTGCCGTTTTGACTACCTAATCGTCTTTTATAATCTAAAAATGAATTTAAGTAACTTGTCCTTCCAGTTAAACAGAGCGGAAATCATTGCGAATTTTTATTTTTACATGGGATACTCGGTGTGCATGTGTTTAATGAAAAATATAGTGGGAACGGGAAAAAATGCATTCAGACAAAACTGCTCTTTTATCTTATCTTATTCGAAGTTATTTTAGTTTAAAAATCGTCAACTACTGTTGGACATCCTGTATTTGAATATAATTTGTGTAATTATTTCTTTTATGAATTCCGAGGATATTTTGTTTTTTACAGTAAAAAAATACAATTTTTTAATCTAAAATGGATGTTTAATTATATGTTTTAAATACGTAAAAAAAAACGTAATTTTTACGTAAAAAAAGACGTCATTGGTCTGTGACTTATGACCCTGTATATCACGTGTTTTCCACGTCATTCATATACGTAAATAATGACCAATTTTCAACGTCTTTAACACGTCACTCTGCTACCTGGGGTATATCTAATGTCATTTACAAAATTTAAGCCAACATCTAGCCCTCTCTCTCGTCAAAGTTTGTGGGCGAGGGACGTGAGACTCGCAGAAAAATCTCGAGCAGAGGACGAAATCAACAATAAAAATTGACGTGATGTATTAGGCGGCTCGCATACTAAAGCAATAGACAATAAGCAACACGCAATATATGTTACGTTGATCTCGCATACCAAATCAATAATATTCCTTATTTGCTTATTCTAGAATTTCGTTGTTAGCGCAGACGAAATTAATAAATAATAATAAAATTACTAGTCTCAAATGTCCTCGTCTGATGAGGATGAAGTAGTAATAATGTGGCAGTATAGGCGAAGGAGAAATAGGAAACGAAGACGATATTGGATTCATCCTTCCTTTCAAGTACTCAAGAATCATGGAGCAAGTTTGTTGTAAATTCACTTGTTAAATATAACTTAAAACAACCCTGTTCACGCACGTGCTCATTACGTCGAGCCCGCTTGGCGCTTGACTTGCGCAATCAGAGGTGTTAACACACCACCCTAAAAAACACAATCACTTCGCAATTCGTCTCGAGACAATAGACAAGTATAATCATCTCTCGACACTGATTCTCTAACGTTAATGACTCGCAATCAAACTGTTTTCAACAGACTCACTCAAACTCTCTCTCGAAGAACAAAATCAACTTATATGCATTCGCGTTCATCGCTTGTGTTACGTTGGTTTCCCATATTGGAATTTGTAATTTGGAAAATAAAGAAAATAGAAAATAGACGACCAAGAACTTAATTGTGACTACTGCCCCTCTCCTATTCTCACATGCTCTCAAAATACAAAGTTTATGGGCCAATGAATTAAAGGTTCATCCCACCCAGTTTCGGAACTGCTATCGGATGAGTCCAGATACTTTTTCAACACTAGTGGAGATGGTAGCACCTTATATTACCAAACAAGATACTAACTATAGAGATGCGATCACACCACAAGATAAAGTATTGATTACACTCAGGTAAGGTATATTAAGTATATTTAATATATTTGAAACAGTAGTATTTTAATGAAAAATAAACTTAAAAAAATACATTACAATAGTTAAATTAAAGTCGAAAAGAGAAGTTTCCTTCTGATAAACCTGGCGCGAAGGTCTGAATATATGTTTGTACAGGTGTTCTTTGTTCTTCATCTTCTCTTGTTGAAAACGAATGACTTGAATGAGTTGAAACATTGGACTGAGCTGAGTAATTGGAATAAGCAGGGCTGGGAGCTGGTGTTGATGCCACTACTACAGTCTTCCTTTGCATTGACCATCACACAGAAGCTCGTCTAGAAGCTCAAGTGTTTTTCTTTTAAACTGTCTCTTTTTGATAGTCAGTTAATTATGCTACATCTGGAAGCAAACTTGTTAGAAACTGCAGGTCTGGATTAGACTTCTCTTTATATGAATGGGGTGTTCGGGTTTTTGCCTTGACGAAGTCTATAAAACATTTATCAGCCTCATTAGAGGTACTTGTAGAAACTTTCTTCCGCTTTTCAGAAGGTCCAATGCTTGTAGTATTTGAACATTGCTCTGCATTACATGAATTTTTGGTTTGAAAACTTTTAACGACAGTTGTGACATCTGTGTGCCTCTCTTGAGACTCTATACTGAGGCTGTAATATCTTGTTCTGAATTATCGTCATTATTCATCTCTGCTTCCTCAGATTCACTATATTCTTCATTTAAACTGAGCTCTGTTTCTGTAGGTAAATTTCCTTGTTGCGGTTTGGATTTTATGAACGGCGTAACGAACTGCATTACATCTTTTAAGTAATAACTTTAATTTTCTTGGCTCCGCTTCCTGAGGGTGGTTTTTTCATGCTTCTTTCAAGGGCCGTTCGAAGATTCTTCCACTTTTCTTTGCATTGGGAACCTGAAAAAAAATAATTATATAACTTTGTTGCAGGTATCTGGCTACAGGATGTAGTTTTAAGGCCCTCACCCATATATTTATGAGAGGAGATACTACTATAGGATTAATTGTTAAAGAATGTACAAAGGCTATATGGCACGTTCTTCAACCACTGTTTATGCCTGTTCCAACAGAGGCAATTTGGCAATCTACGGTACTACGAACTATGGGATCTTCCAAACTGCATAGGCTCCATCGATGGGAAGCATTGCCGAATAAAAAAATTTTACAACACAGGAGTAGTATAGAAGGCGGGGTTTTGTGACATTTTGAGCTCGATGGGCCTTACCTATAACCACCTGAAAAAGAGCTCACCTGACGACCACACCCTGTAATTTGTCACCATCTGAAGAAGAAGAACTCACCTGAAGACCACACCCCTTTAATTAGCCCTCAGGTGGCCCAAATGACCCAAAAAAATAAATGTCACAGTCCCCAATATTGACCGCACCCAAATATTATTAGTTTCGTTGAAAACGTTATCATTATAAATATACTAATAATTATATCTATCAGAGTGTGCGGGGTCAGGCTAGGTTATCAATAATTATAAACACAAGATTTGCATATAAAATTTATTTAATTAATTTTAACAATCATTAATGATATGAGATTTTTATTGTAAACACACATAGGAGTACATGATGGGTATTTGTATTGCTAGATTTGTTCAGAAAATATTTTCAAATAACAACACAGAGCAAGAATTTGATACGTATAAGAGTAAATGTGAATGTATAAATTTATTTAGATGTCAAATCGAAAATATTTTAACAGAAGTTGAAAAGGAAGAGAAAACTGCTAAAGATGTAAATGATGGTCCCATATGGAGATTGAAAAAGTTCAAATGTGATTTTTGTAAGAAGTCGAAAAATTATACTACATGTGGTAAAGAAAACACTTAGTTCAAATTCAAAATGTATTACAATAAAACAAATAAATACAACAAATACTAATTTTTTCTTTTTTTATTTGTATTATAAAAATCATATAATTTCAAATTATTCCAAATGTCCATCTTTACTGTATTCCAATATTCCTCACAAATGGCATCATTAATTTGCGATTGTTGGTAATGTCGCTCCATCTCTGCCCACTCCCACTCATCTCTCGGTTGTGATTGGTAGAGACGAAAATGATGTTCGATGCCATAAATTAGATCGTTTCTAATTTTCATTATTTCTTCGGAATTTGGAATACAGCCGCCAGTGAAGATGGGCATTTTTGGTGGTGGTGGTGGCGTTGGTGGTGATTCGATACAATGCAAAAAATCTGTGTTGTCCCTCTTTTCTACCTCGACCGATTCTGCTGCACACAAACAAAAAAATGTTTTACAGCTTGGACACCACCGTGTACCGTACAATTTCCAACTCCAGCCCTCAGCAGGTTTAAGTCTCTTGCTGAGCGGTTCAGTATTACTGGTGGTAGTAGTAGTAGTAGAAGTAGCAGTACTAGTAGTGTCCAAATGAGAGAATCGATTTGGTTGACAAAAAACGTTTTTCCACTTGCAATCCTAAAACAAAAATAAATAAGTATTTGTTCAAAAACAAAAAAAAAAGTTGTATCGTCGTACTGTTAATAACGGCGACTTGTGACGTTTGGTAAAAAACAACAGAAGTAAAATAATTAAAAGAAAACAAAGATTAATCATTATAACCCCATGGAATTGTATCTGGCAAAAGATAATTGACAATTCTTTTATCATCATGATAGCTTAAAGCAGTTTTTTCTTCGTTAATCGTAAATACCTCGTGTTTTTTAGATCTAAATAAATTTTGCGACACGGTAACTTGAGTATTATGAAATAGACAATTATAGTAGTCTTCAAAGGTAATCAATTTCAAGGCTGACATTTGAATACCTTTTGCTTTTTTAGTTATTCCAAAATTTGTCAAAAGTAAATCCAAATAATTATCACTATATTGAAGTTTTTTTAATTTTTCACATTGATTCCTATGTTCATCTTCGTTAAGTTGAAGTTTTAAACAATACATTTTGGATCTTAATCCTATAAATTCCAATAGTATAGTGCCATTGTTTTCATCCTTAAGTAGTCCCAAAACTTTTTTATTTCTTTGTGGTATATTGTAAAAGTTATTTTCTGGATAGCCTGACGTATCAAACAGATGGATGTCATTTCTAATGTGATCATAAATGTCATCCACGTAAAAATGATAAATCAAACTATCAGTGTCTGTATACAACAATTTTGAATTATTAGCAAATTTTTCCTTGATATAATTATAATGAAAGTTGTACAAATATGTTTTAGAAATATCCAAAATTGCCATACCAACATAAATAGGTTTATTGCAAGTGACTTTTAATTTTTTCATTTCGATTAATACCATGTCTTTACCAAAAATTACACAACTATGAAAATTTGGTTGAGAGATATAATAATTTGCACCAAATTTTCCAGACCACCTGGTAACCAGTTTTATGACCTTGTATTTTTTAACATTCTCAATGGTCTTACCGTAGGGACCGTTAATCATTAATTTGAAATAATTTATTTCAAACTCGTTTTTACTTTGCTTTCTCATTTCAGTGTTTAAATCAATGTACTTTTTTAACCACTGTGATTGTTTAAATTTCAAACATTTATAAATATTTTTGATAACTAAACCCAATCTTACAACTTGTTGTAAATTTTTATAATGAATAATATATCGGTCTTTATTATAAAATGTAGTCAAGAGTTTTGGTAAATTAGAATACGAAGCAGGTGGTACTAAATGCTCTGGACACAGGGGTAAATCTTTATGTTTTTCAAATAAATCTCGAGGATAATGAAGGTCCACTTCTAAAATATATCCATATGGACTATCATCAGAAATGTTCATAAAATCTTCCTTGTAAATGTCGACAGTATCAATCCACTCAAAACCTCCATACGGTAGGGCACAACACATAGCAGTACCATATAGGTTTACTACATCGAAATACATGAGATAAGATGTTGGTTCGTCTGGATTGTACTGTTCTCCCATGTACTTGTTGTTTGCCTTACCATATCGGTTACTGCACTGAGAAACGCCTCCACGTATACCCTTTTCGAAAAACATGTACATGTCAATATCCGTCAACAGTTCCAGTTCTACTTTTGTAATTTTCAACATACTGTCGAAGGCCAAACCTGGTGCCGTATAATAATGAAGACTATCAATTTGATATACCTGCAAACACATATTCCTAAAGTTCTCAAAAATGTCGACCAACAAAAGGACATCAGTTGTTAAATAGAGTTCAGCATATTCCTTCAAATTTCGAACACCAAATGTATTCCAAACGTTACAGGCATGCTGATAATCATCAACAGATATTTCCGAATTTTTAATTCTACTTGCAAATTTTTCGCGTGAAGGTAAACAGACGTCTTGCAATTTATTCCAATTGTTGAGATACTCATATGGAAAGACACCCTTCCTTGTCACCAATTTAAATTTCACATCATCATTAAAATGTTTTCTAGTCACATTTTTTTGTTTGTCATCTAAATACGAAGCTAGTTTATCCAAACTGCTGGCCATAAATCTAAATGAATCCAAAAATCTAAACTGCACATTCATGTTTGAAATGTACTTAGTGAAGGAAATATATCTCTCTTTATTTAACGGCAATAAAGATATATTTCCTTCAATCTCACTACAAAGAGCTTTAATTATAAAATGACTGTCATAGCCTGATAAATTGTGAAAAATTACAGGTATTACATGCCAATCGTTGTAGTTTAAATTACACGAATTATGTGTAGCACCTCTGTACATTCCACTTAAATGACAATGGTCTAGTCTTTTATCATTAGACAAGATAGTTTTTTCGCAAATATGACAAATATTTGATGTTAAATAATTTTGCTTTTCTTTCTCAGTCATTGGTTTTAGGGGAAGAGGATGTGAAAAAATAACATCCAATTCATAAGCAATTTGCTTGAGTTGTCTTGCAAACCAGACTTGACAATCTTTTCCTGTATACAAGGAAAATTTCGATAAAGAATCATTATATGAACATTTCAAATAATACGCAATACTAAATGGTTCATGCCTTTCATATTTTTCTCCCTTGTTAGTTTTATTTTTATCCGTATAATCTGTTAAAATGCATTCCAAATCAGCGTAAATGACAAACGGAACTTTTATTTTATTTTTAAAATTTTTAAATTTCAAAACATGCTTACCAATTTCTGGCATAACAACTTTTGTATCGTTCAATAATGTACAATTGGAAATGTGTTTAGTTAAAATCATTTCAGTTGAAAAATGATTGAGACAACGATGGCAAAACCATTTTTTATTTCTAACATTTCCCACTTGAGCATTCAATAAACGAGACAAATTTTTTATATAGGCAAAATGAAATATTTTGTCATAATGGCTGTCGTTGTCGTTGTCGTCGTCGTCGTCACCAGTGGAAAGCATAAGTAAATTTATTACCGGAGTAAAGTCTGTTTTGGATAAAACCAATGGCAATACTTCTTTCTTATTACTACTATTATCGGATATTGTAAACACGTTCACGGCCAATTTATTCATTTGTTCAAATTTTGGAATACTTTGTAATTCCATAGGAAACTTGATTCCATCAAATTTCAAAACTTCACTAAAATGAGGAGTATAAGAATTAGTACGACAGGGATTTTTATGTCGTGGTGCTGGATGCAATCCCGCCAAAACTGACCATAGAAAGCAATAAACATCATCATTTTTAATATTCAACACGCTCTTTGTATTACGAATAAATTTAGGTAAGTCAACAAAAGTCGATATACCTCCATTTATTGGTTGATAAAAATTAATATTTACTTTTAAACATAAAATTTCAACCATAGCCCAGCCGCTATCGCGTTCCTGGAAATCTTCCATTTTTTTTAAAATACTATTGATCACATTAACTTTATACCAATTGGTTAAATCAGTAATGTGATCAATAATAACATTTTTAGAGGAAAAGTACTTGGTAGAAATTTCCATAGTTTTCGGATGTAAAAATAAAGCCGCCAATACAAGATTAACTTTCAAAAGAGATTGCTGCAATTCCTTTTTTATTCTATTTACAAAGATTTTTCGTGAACGTTCAAGAAAGTGTTTGGGATCTTTTAATTTTAAATTTACAATTAAACCTGTCTTAATGCGATTGTTAAAACATGATTCCAAATCCTCCCAAATTAATTGTCTTTTTTTTAAAGTTTTGAAATTTTTGGATTCAAATTTGAATTTCTGTAAATAAGATTTTAAAGTAGCTAAATTACTTTCGACTTTTAAATAATTTTTCACATTATTAGTCTTTACTTTAATTGCCTTTTTTAAAATTAAAATAAGGTACTGGCATCTCTCTCTCTCTCTTACAATATTTTGACCAAATTGGTTAGCGGATTATATTTTACCAGTCTGTCGTGCAGAATGAGACAAAAGAGAGTGGTTTTTGGTGGAATGTTTTTCGTTGTTTCAAAGTCCACTCTTATATCCATAACCCCTCCCTTAAAGGTATCGTTTTGATATTTACAATCAATTACTATAATTGGAGCAATTTCAAGAAATTTATTTGGTGTTAGACAGGGGTTATTGGAAAATTTGTAGTAGTAAGAAGATTGAAATTGTGCATACATTTCATACAAAATGAACCATTGTTGATTGTCGAAATTGATATTCAAGTTGTCATACGGATACACTTCAGAATTTAAAAATACCTTTAAATTGAATAGGTTACAGTGATCAAAACGACTCGCATTTCTCGTATTTATGTTCTTTTTTTCCGTTTGAAAACCAAACAACATGTATCGTGGTTTCTCGAGTTGGGTGCTAGTTTTAATAGACCAGGAGTGACGTTGTGTTTCCGGTAGCAATGGGTTTTCATGGAGCTCCCAACTTCTAAACGGCACATTAAGATCTTTGTTGTTGTCAATGTGTTGAAGTAGTTTGAGTTTTTCAACATCAGACACACAAACATGAGGAATTTTCCATATTATCTTGTTGATTGAAATTTTTGGTTTCTCATCGGCTTTGCTTGTCACCACGGCATTGATGTCGGTGCTGCTGCGGATTAAAACCAATTCATGCCGCACGTTGATTATAATTTTTTTAAAGTCTTCAGCAAAACCGAAAAGCAGTTTTAAAGGAATACACACACTAAATGAACCATCAGCATTTGCGACGGTTGGAGTGTCGACAGGAGCCCAACCGGCATGCGAATATCTACCGGTTTCATTGTCACTAAGCGAAACATATCCCTTTAGACAGGAAGTGATCATGGGATTTCTATTGCGATCAATTACAATACCATTGAGCTCATATCTAAGTTCTTCGAAACATGCTAACACACCGTGATTCACTAGTTTCAAAGTGGCACTGGTTTTGTCTTTATCATCATGTAGCTTCCCTTCAATTATAACATAACTTTCTGCAGGTAATACATACACATCTTGACCTTGAATTAATATTCTCACTTCATCATTCTGATTTAATGCCATAGGGTTGTGAGGATAATATGAGTGGTAGTCACTGTTTGTAATGTCATTATTGATAAACACCGGTTCTCCCACATTTAATATACCAGCAAAACTCATTTTTTGTTTATTTTTTTGTTTGTTACTGCTGCTGCTGCTGCTGCTGCTACTACTACTTTGAAACCCAAACTTATTAAAAATGTTTTATTTTCAGATGTTAGCTGCTGTCGAGGTGAAGATACACTGAACATACTCGAACTGGGAACATTATAAAAAAACACCATATTAAACGATTTTTTTTAAATGTAGTCTTATTGTTACCAACTCCTTTCTAAAATTAACTAAATTACCATCCTGATCGACAATTTTAAGGGAAATCTCACCAATTTCCTTCGTATTTATTGGCAGATAGATGACATTGGTGGGATGTTCGACGATTTTATAACCAGGAGGAACAGTGGGATAGAATGTGTGAATGGTATGTGTAGATTTGTTATTGCGATAGGCGTTTGTTATCAAATTACAATCTACACAAATTGCATTCACTTGAAAAATGTTTACTGGAAAGTCTGAAATGTGCATCGTATCTTTTTCAAGAAGTTTCTTTTTAAAACCCAAAAGTCTACCAATGGAATCATTTTTCTTGAAATTAATATCATATTTCCATTTTATCATGCATTTTAGTGTGTTCAGGTTAGGTTCCATAAATAACAAATCGTCTGTTTCTTTTTCCTTAATTACAACATTGGATGTCACTGCTAAATGTTTTGCCGCTTTATCGTCCACTAACGTTTTATTAATTGTATTTTTTATATCATCAATTTCGTAGGAACCTTCCGGTAGGTCAATGTGTCTTGACTTGCCATCTTTGTCAGTGTAATAAAATTTGTTGTTAAACTCACCAACATTTGGAATCGTGTTGTATGTTACAAAGTCAATCAAACCCATGACGTATATTCCAGCATCTTCCAACTTGATTGGTGGATAAATCACAGTCGAAAGATTCGATTCGTTGGCAGACAATGTAAAAACGTAAGACGACATTTTGTTGTTATTGTTGTCGTTGGAAGGGTTAAATAATGAATAATAATTTTTTGATGAATTTATGTATTATATAAAAATTCGAGACATAAATGCCCACAATTAAAAGTATTATATGATTGATAAGAACAATGATTATATACTATTTTACATTTACTGTTTGTATTAAAATACATTACTACCTCTACGGGTGGTCGAAGATTTCCAAAACTGTCAAAGTAAATAATGACATCACCATATCGTCGATAGGCTGTCCAATGAGTGCCAAGACCATTTGCGTCATCCAAATTAATTATACCACATTCGACCTTATGCATTTTTGCGGGTAGCTTAGTTCTCATAAAAACTCCTCGAAATTTTGGAATTCGCAACTGTTTTACGTAACGCACCAAGTCGACATTGGTTAGTGCCCGTTTCGGTAATGTTAGCGGTAACATTTTTTTCTAAAATATAGTCCTAGACCTGTTTTGTATGGTTTTAAGTATAATCCTCTACCACCCAAAGCGATCGATTCCATCATCTTGTTGTGACGTTGAGATTCTGTCAATTGTTGATTGGCTGCCTTTGCATCGTTGACGGCTTTTGCAATTCCAGCAGCTCCTCCACTTAATGCACCTAGAGCACTGAGTCCAGCAAAAATTGGAATCAGTGGTAGAATTCCTCCAGTCTTTGGCACTTTAATTATACGACATGATTTGATTTTTCCTTTTAAACCTTTGGCTACCGATAAGGCAATCATAACGGCATCATGAAGTGTTTTTGGTTTTCCTTTAGATATTTGTTTTTTAATTTGACGTGTAGCACTGGTAAACGTTACTTTTTTCTTTGTAGTTTGCTTCTTATTTTTCTTAGTTGTTCTTGACATCTTACTTCGATGAACGTTGACTATATAATAAAAATAAAAATTTGCTTAATCAACCCTTAAGCGTTTAACACCATCATCATCACCATCATCATCATCATCAACACCATGCTCATCATCCAATTTACGTTTATGAGAAATTGTTACTTTTTTGAAATCATTCATATCAGTAATATTATCATGATTTGTTGTTCTCTTTCTCTTAACTCTACTTCTTGAAACATCATCCAATTTACGTTTATGAGAAGACATTTGCGGTTGATTCAGTTTTACTTTTTTGAAATCGATATCATCATCAACATTATCATCTAATACAGTTCTCTTTCTCTTAACTCTTCGTTGTGGTAATAATGGGGAAGAAGGAGGTGTAAGAGAATCAGAAGAAGAAGGAGGGTGAGTCTTAGTATCACCCAAATATTTAGGTCTTCGAATTGTTTGTTTCTCTTTTCGTTTGGATTTACGTAGTAATGTATTATTATTGTAATTTTCAATATCTTTTAAGGATTTTTCACACATTTCTTTTATTCGTTCCAATGGTTTTATAATCTTCTTTAAAAGTTTTGGACAACTTGTCGGTGTTGTTGTTGTTGTTGTTGTTGTTGTTGTTGCATGTTGTCGTCCTACACCACCCATACCCAGTTTTACTTTTGCTTTCATAACGCCACTAACTCCTAATGCAGCAACTTTTTCTCCAATTGATGAATCTTTAGCTCTGTACCTTTCAAGTGCTTTTCTAGCTAATGTCTCGTCAGCTTGATGTCTCAACTTTCGGAGACGGACATTCGGGCGCGGCCGGTCGGGCGCTGCCGTTCGGGCGCCGCCATTCGAGCGCCACCGTACGGGCGCGGAGACAATCGGGCGCGAGGACGAACGGGCGCGGCCGTTAGGGCGCCAGCCATTCGGGCGCGAAATTCTATATTTCATAATAAAAACAATGTCATACATTGAAAACATCGAGGTCCACATTTTATATTTAAAAATATGGATGATCAAATATTAAAATTTTATTTCTTAGTCTTAAAATATTATTTATTATCTACGACAATAAACATTTTTACGGCGCATATTTCAGATATTTAGTGGTCAAAACTACGACCTCACTTGCTACAATAAAAATATATAAAAGGTAACAGAAGATTACTTGGTAGTGTGTACACACTTAATTTAATGAATAAAAACGAAAATTCGTACTTTGAAGTGTGTAATAATGAAAAGAAAGAAAATTCGTCCTTTATAAATAAAACAATCATATAAAAAAACTGAATAAATATATTATGGATTCATTTGATAATTATGTGCAATGCCACGTAAAAATTCTATTATATTTCTATTTTGGTAGTTTTCAACCAAATTTTTTATACGTCTATCTGCATGTATGTAGGCTTGTTTTTTCATTGGCGGTTCGTTACCAGCAACTAATTGTTCATAAAAAACATCTCTACCTCTCTGAATTTTCCTCAAACTGATGATCAGCTTCCAAATCGTGGGATGGCTCATCGACAACTCAGTTTGTAATCGCCTGTGTGCCGCTTCGGCATGATTATTTGTTCTGTCTGTATTAGACAGAACACGGTTATAAACCGACCACATTTCTGGAGGAAACATTGCAGGTCTTCTTCCATTGCCACGACGATTTAGACGTCCTACATAATTGTCCTCAAACCATTGAAGCAGAGGTTATAATTCGGGAGGCAACGTATTCGACAACTCATCAATTGCTCCATCTAAATCTTCTATTGGCACAAACGCCAGAGAAGTTATCATTCTTCCTTGCAATGCAAAATCGGCTTCATTATTGTACCTCCCCATTAGATGAAGTTCGCCCAAATGTTTCCTCATGTTTTTTGTTAAATGAAACAAACATCCCTGAATTTCAACATTTGGAAATTCATTCCTAAACGCATTAATAGCGGCTAATTCAAAATCACAGGAGATCTTCTTGGGATTTAAATTGGGTTCCACTTGTTTTAGTAAAGTGATCATTCTTGCATACGTTACAGTCTGCTTATTTGGCAACAGAGCGTAAGCCACAGGATGAACTCCAATAAATCTTTCGGCTAAAATAACATATATTTGTTGGAAAAACTGCGGTGCCGTAGAAAATGTCCCATCGACTAACCAGTGCTGTGATTCTAGTAAAATCTAAAACAAAGACAAAAAATAGTAGCTTTCTTCGGAAACTGTCATTATTTTAGTATTTGTTAACAAAAATTATGAAATATTAAAAAATAAATTGAAAAGATCATCCATCTTTGTTGTAAATTCACTTGTTAAATATAACTTAAAACAACCCTGTTCACGCACGTGCTCATTACGTCGAGCCCGCTTGGCGCTTGACTTGCGCAATCAGAGGTGTTAACACACCACCCTAAAAAACACAATCACTTCGCAATTCGTCTCGAGACAATAGACAAGTATAATCATCTCTCGACACTGACTCTCTAACGTTAATGACTCACAATAAAACTGTTTTTACACAGACTCACTCAAACTCTCTCTCGAAGAACAAAATCAACTTATATGCATCCGCGTTCATCGCTTGTGTTACGTTTGTTTCCCATATTGGAATTTGTAATTTGGAAAATAAAGAAAATAGAAAATAGACGACCAAGAACTTAATTGTGACTACTGCCCCTCTCCTATTCTCACATGCTCTCAAAATACATTTGGTCCTTCGCCCGGATTTTGGAAATCACCCCTTTGGAAGAAAATTGTTCAATCATAAGCAGTTGCAGGATCCAGTTGAGGTCAAAAGGTCAAGAAGCGGTAACTGCACAGGAATTAAATAAGGTCAGATCAAATTCATTTTTTACCTATTTCTCTAAAGACTAAAAGTGAAGTTTTTAACCTGATATTAAAGCCAGTGGTAGTATAAACATTTTTAAACATATTTATTATTTTTCTCTTTGTTGATAAATATTGTATTTGTTCCTAAAAAATGGAAACCCCAATTGAAATTTGGAAAAAACGTAGAACTCGTCAAAAAGAAGTTTTTGATAGAATTGAAAATTTTGTAAATGATAATGAAGATGACTCTAATTGTAATATTAATGAATTTGTTGTAAGGGAATCACAACTGATACAAGCGATTGATGAATATTCGGTAATTCAGGGTCATATTGAAGATGGGGAAGACTGCACAGACAGAATAGAAACTGAAAACAAATATTTGCAATTATTAGCTAGACTCAAATCAATTATTCAAAAAATTTCCTTTTCATTTTTGCCGCCTCCTCCCACTGTAAATTTAAATACACCTCCGCCGGTACAAGTTCAAACGTACATCCACAAAAAGTTTAATACAAGGTTGCCAGATTTAAGTGTCCCAACTTTCTCGGGAAAATACACAGAATGGAATTCATTTTTCGATATGTTTACTGCCTTAGTACACGAAAATGATCAAATCTCTGACTCACAAAAATTGTCGTATTTGAAATTAGCCCTTAAAGGTGACGCACTAGCGTTAGTTCAAAATATCCAGGTTCGTGATGAAAATTACGAAGTGGCACTCTCTCTTCTCAAGAAACAATTTAATAAAAAATTGGTAATAATAAACTCGCACATTAAAAATTTAATGGACATCCCTAAAATAAATAAATACAATGGTAATGACTTGAGACAATTTCTCCTTGTTATACAACAAAATATAACTACTCTAAAAACCCTAAATGTCCCAGTAGACGAATGGGACCTATTACTCATATATATTCTATACGAAAAGTTAGATTATCACACTCAACAATATTATGATCTCGAAATTAAAAAATTAAAAAATTCCCCAGATAATGAAATACCCACTCTCCAAGAATTTATAGATTTGTTAGAAACGCGCTGTTCAAGTACCGAAACTAGGTATAATGTCTCTTCTCAATCTCAACCCGAGTATAAACAAAAACACGTTAGAACAGTACATGTAGCTAATGAAACATTCTCTCAAAATATGTCATGTCTCTTTTGTAAATTAAAAAATCACTCGATTTATAAATGCACAAAATTTGCCAATCTCGCACCCTCTCAAAAAAGGGATTTCATACTCAAATCTCGACTATGTCTCAATTGTTTCGGTTCCAAACATTTCACAAATAATTGTCCCAGCACATATAAATGTAAAATTTGTCAAAATAAGCATCATACTTTGTTACACGAAACCCCCAGAAATAATTCTGAACGTGGCAACGTCGCGAACTCTTTAATACCTCAGAATTCGTCTAATTTAGTTAACGACGAACAATGGTCGGCTCTCGATAATCTAGGTCAGTCTAGCACATCAAAAAATGCAGTCTGTCCTCCTCGCTCCCAATGTTTATTTTCTAACAGTTTCTCAAACACAGAAATTTTGCTTGCAACGGCTACCGTTTGGATTACGCCACCCACAGGAAATAAAATAATAGCTCGAGCGCTTTTAGATTCGGGTTCCCAAAAAACGTTTATGACACAAGAATTATTTGAAAAACTTAATACAAAAGCTCATAAGTTCAGAATGGAAATTTCAGGTATCTCTAATCACAACACTAAAATTAATAAATGTGTTAATGTCTCGATGCAAAATGAAAATCATGATTTTTCCTTAAATATCTCTTGTGCAATATTAAATAAATTAACTTGTACACTACCTCATATTACAGTAGATATTGACAAATTAGATATCCCAAAAAATATTACGCTAGCAGATAAAGAATTTTATAAACCGGCAAAAATCGACTTATTAATCGGCGCAGATTATATTTACGATATTCTCGGCACAGAAATTATAAAACTTGGAGTAAATAAACCCACATTGCAAAATAGTAATTTAGGCTGGATTATAGGTGGTCCTGCTCCTACTACGGAAACAGCAGCGACATTTTTCAGTTTTTCCGCGTTAACGCCGGGTACTGAAATAGCAGATACTATTCAAAAGTTTTGGAATTATGAAGAAATTGAAACTAAAAAGTTTTTAAACCCTGAAGAAAAAATGTGTGAAAAAATATATTCAGAGACAACGCAAAGGTTATGTAATGGTACTTTTCAAGTAAATATCCCTCTCAAAAATAATAATGTTACTCAAGAATTAGGAGATTCTTTTAACTTAGCTCGGCAAAGATTTTACTCACTTGAAAAAAGATTACATAAAGATAAATATTTATTTACTCGTTATAAAGAATTTATTGATGAATATTTAAATCTAGAACACGCTCGAATAGTACCATTCAACCTTAATAGCAACATGGCACTTAATAAAAATATTCTACCGCATCATTGTATAATAAAAGAAACTAGTTCCACTACCAAGTTACGCGTAGTTTTCGATGCCTCAATGAAAACTATGTCCGGTAAATCCCTTAACGATATAATGTTAAAAGGTAGCGTGGTACAACCTGAACTTTTCGATATACTGTGCAGATTTCGATCGTTTAAATATGTACTAACTTGTGACATCAAGAAAATGTATCGTCAAATTAAAATCAACCCAGATCAACTTCCGCTACAAAATATTTTATGGCGGGAAGACCCTAGTGAAGAATTGAAATGTATTGAGTTACAAACAGTAACGTATGGCACAAAAAGTGCCCCATATCTCGCCACTCGCTCGCTAGTTGAATTAGCAACCACAGAAAGAAATTACCCCCTCGCGTCTAAGGCTGTCATAGAACAATGTTATATGGATGACATTTTGACAGGTGCAAACACTACTCAAGAAATTATTAATCTTTATATGGAACTTAATAAATTATTAAACTCTGCAAATTTTGAATTACACAAATGGTCAACAAACAATTCATCGGTCTTTTCTCATCAAAAAAATGAATTTATCTCAAATGATATTCCCATAAAAGAAACTTTTAGTAAAGTACTAGGAATTTGTTGGAGTACAGACTCGGACAATTTTAAATTTTCTAGGCCTAATGTAATAAAATTACCCCCAATTACAAAACGACAAGTCTTATCACAAATTACTCAAATTTACGATCCTTTAGGATTAATTACTCCCATTGTCATATTAGGAAAAATCCTAATGCAGAAAATATGGATAAATAAAAATGATTGGGATGATGTCTTGCCCCATGAATTATTTACTCTTTGGCATTCATTCTCGGAAAATATATTAAATTTAGTTCACATCACAATTCCCAGGTACATATCATGTGATAATTGCCTAGAAATTCAACTTCACGGTTTCTGTGACGCTTCAATGTCTGCATATGGAGCAGCCATTTATATACGCACTATATCTCAGAATAATCTTGTTTTCAATCATCTGTTATGTTCAAAATCTCGAATTGCCCCAATTAAAACTATTTCGTTACCCAGACTAGAACTAAGTGGAGCTCTTTTGCTCGCTAGATTAGTATCCCGAATAAGCTCAATTTTAAATATTCATTTTTCCAAAAAAGTACTATGGACAGATTCACAAATAGTATTGTGTTGGTTAAACGCTAGCCCTTCACGTTGGACTACATTCGTGGCCAACAGAGTATCTGAGATACAAGAATTGACTCTAGATTGTGAATGGTTCCATGTAAAATCAGCAGATAATCCTGCAGACCTCATTTCTCGAGGTACAGATACCATGTCTCTTATTACCAATAATCTTTGGTGGAATGGTCCCAATTTCCTCAATGATTCCGGTTTTAAAATACCCCAAAAAATGAATCAGAAAATTTCATTGGATTCAATCCCAGAACAAAAGAGAACAGTTAATAAAATTTATTTAATCCCTAATTATGACTTTGTATTAAAATTCTCATCTCTCATTCGATTAAAACGTTCTTTGGCTTATTGCCTACGATTTATCTATAATTGTAAACATTCCAAAAAACTCACAGGCCCTCTAACGGTAACGGAAATAAATAAAGCCAATGATGTATTAATAAAAATGATTCAGCTAAAACATTTTGCCTCAGAAATCTCAGATCTTAAAAATAATAAACCACTCTCAGCTAGCTCTATAATAACACTCTCACCTTTTCTAGACAAGGAAGGTTTTTTACGCGTAGGTGGACGTTTACATAACGCCCAAATTCCCTTTTCTCAAAAACATCCCGTTTTACTCCCCGCTAAAGATCATTATACGAATTTACTCATAAAACACGAGCATTTAAAACTCTATCACGCAGGGCTTCAATCGCTACTTTCAAATCTTAGAAACAAATATTGGCCTTTAAATGCTACAAGGGAAATAAAAAAAATCATACATGAATGTGTTACATGTTTTCGATTCAAGGCCCAACCTCTAAAACAAATCATGGGTAACTTGCCTTCTCAAAGAATTTGCACAGTAAGACCCTTTTTAAATGTAGGTATAGATTTCGGTGGTCCTTTCTCTATGAAAGAATCTCGCTTACGAAAAAGTGTGATTCACAAGGTTTATCTCGCTCTTTTTGTGTGTATGAACACAAAAGCTCTACACTTAGAAATTGTCACTGATTTAACGACAGAAGCATTTCTAAGTTCTCTTAAAAGATTCATTGCCCGTCGTGGAAAACCCATAACTATTTTTAGCGATAATGCTACCAATTTTAAAGGTACAAATAATGTCTTAAATGATGTATTTCAATTTTTCAAGTTAAACTCTCATTTGTCAAATATTCAAAATAATTTAAGTACGCTTCACATTGAATGGAAATTTATTCCCCCAAATAGCCCCCACTGGGGCGGACTATGGGAAGCAGGAATTAAGTCCGTTAAATTTCACTTGCGCAGAATTGTCGGAAATGTCACTCTGACATACGAACAATTTTTGACTATTTTAGCCGAGATTGAAAGCATCTTAAATTCACGTCCACTGTGTCCTAGTTCTAATGATCCCTCTGATTTTACTAGTTTAACCCCAGGACATTTTTTGATCGGAGAACCGATGACTTCTACTCCCGAACAAGATATTTCTCATATACCAGATAATAGACTCAAATTTTGGCAACATTGTACTAAACTGAAACAGCACTTTTGGAAAAGATACTCAACGGAATATTTGAACAGGCTTCAAAATAAACCTAAATGGTACACTTCTGTCTCAAATTTAAAAGAAAATACCCTTGTTCTCATAAAAGAGGATAATTTACCACCCTTGCACTGGGTTTTAGCCAGAGTACTCGAAGTAATGCCTGGCGCGGATAAAAAGGTTCGAGTGGCTAAAGTTAAAACAAAGGATGGTGTTTACGTTCGTCCTATCTCTAAACTATGTCCTTTACCTTTAGATTAATAGTTCTTTATTTCGGGGGGGAGGATGTTGTAAATTCACTTGTTAAATATAACTTAAAACAACCCTGTTCACGCACGTGCTCATTACGTCGAGCCCGCTTGGCGCTTGACTTGCGCAATCAGAGGTGTTAACACACCACCCTAAAAAACACAATCACTTCGCAATTCGTCTCGAGACAATAGACAAGTATAATCATCTCTCGACACTGACTCTCTAACGTTAATGACTCACAATAAAACTGTTTTTACACAGACTCACTCAAACTCTCTCTCGAAGAACAAAATCAACTTATATGCATTCGCGTTCATCGCTTGTGTTACGTTTGTTTCCCATATTGGAATTTGTAATTTGGAAAATAAAGAAAATAGAAAATAGACGACCAAGAACTTAATTGTGACTACTGCCCCTCTCCTATTCTCACATGCTCTCAAAATACAATCTTATTATAAAATACAAATAATTTTTTCTAAGCAACAACCTAAACATTTTCTTTTAAATCCACGCTTTTGTCATAATATCAAACCGTGCTTTAACTGTCAACGTTAAGATGTAAAACTACACTGCTTCGTTCGAAGCAAGAGAGCACCATGATTTTTGCAACAAAAAAAAACAAGGAGCATAAATTATCTGTGCTCATATCTACTAACCTTATGAATGTTTTTCTCCCGACCAAATATCAAAATTCTGTCTGGTTCTAGTCCGCTGTCCGCTATTAAAAAGTTCTCTGCAACTCCATTAAATTCAAATAATTTGTATTCTTCAGGAATCACCAAGAGTTCTATCCGCAACGGTGCTGGAGGTGCAGCGCTTATTTCATTTCTTTTCCTTCGTATCATTTTCTTTAGTGCTTCATTTTTTGGTAAAGCTGCTTGTGCAGCCTGTGATAAATCTGCATCATTAAGGCATGCATTAATTACTTGACATGTTTGTTCCATAGTTTCACCAGCACGACTTTTCATTTTACCACGAATACAATCAACTTCCACTTTTGCTGCATTACTGTCGTGGGAATGATTATTAATTTGTTTTATTATTATATCATTCGATATATGGATACGACATTTACACCCATTGTTCTTAAGTTCGCATCGCCAAAATTCTTTAGTTGCACACACACTTAATTTATCAAAAACATAACAGTATCCATTACTCACATATTTTTTCTTTCCAGCTTTAGAAACCACTTCCATAGCAGCGGATATTCAGAACAAAAATAATAATAGTAAACGTACAACCGTAAAAAAACAGTAGAAAATATCACAATGTAAAAGCGCAAATTGTAGCAAGCAAAGCTAACAGACAACTGTTAAAATAATTGTAATTATATTTATATACTTTTTTTGAACTATTAATCCCAACCTTACCTCTAGGTAAACCAATCATATCCTTACGTCAATTATGTGAGGAATAAAGGGTTTAATGACAAAAAAATTATGTACTTATATTAAATTATCTATAATAGTTGTTATTGAACTCGGTATTATAAAATTTAATCGCCTTATCCAAATTCAAAACAGTTTTCTTATCTGAGGAATAAGGGTTTAATTTCAAACAAATTATGTACTTATATTAAATTACCTGTATTAATTGTATATTTTACCTAGAAGAATGTTGTTATTGAACTAGGTATTATAAAATTTAATCGCCTTCGTTACTCTTCATTCATTTATATTATTATATTTATTATAAAATTTCGCGCCTGAATGGCCGGCGCCCGAACGGCCGCGCCCGATCGTCCCCGCGCCCGATTGTCCCCGCGCCCGTACGGTGGCGCTCGAATAACCGCGCTCGTACGGCGGCGCCCGAACGGCCGCGCCCGAATGTCCTAGACCGCTCAACTTTATATCTTTGTCTCTACTGTAAGCCAAATCGTGTTGCAAACATGCAGCATCAAGACCATTTACAGGTTTATCCCCTCTTTGTAGACGTTCTCTTAATTTTGTTCCAGGACCACAATAATTATAAGTTGGTATGTGAAGTTCAAAGGGCAAACTATTGATTGCACTATTAACAAATCCACCACTTCCTATATATAAAGGCATTACGATGATAATAATTATAATTATTAGCAATCGTCATTTTTATACCAACAGTAAAATGCAAGCTGTCAAACAAAAAACAACGTTCAACATAGATAATCATGAATTTATTGAAAATGACAATGTACGTTACCATAAACACAGTCAATTATTTCCATCGACCTTAAGGTGTATTATTGTGGGACCTTCAAATTGTGGCAAAACCAATTTAATGTTAAATTTGATTGAACATCCCAATGGATTAAAATTTGAAAATATCTACATATATTCCAAGTCATTGTACCAACCTAAATACATGTACCTACAACAACTACTAAAACCCATTAAAGAAATTGGATATTTTCCATTCAATAACAACGAAAATATAATTGACCCCGCAGATGTCAAACCAAATTCCATCTTCATATTTGACGATGTCGCCTGTGATAAACAAGATGGTATACGAAGATTTTTCAGTATGGGTCGACACAAACAAGTGGATTGTTTCTATCTTTCGCAATCGTATGCGCAAATAGGTAAACATTTAATCAGGGAAAATGCTAATGTTCTCATACTCTTCAAACAAGACGATCAAAATCTTAAGCATGTGTACAACAATCATGTAGGCACCGATATGACATTTGACACCTTCAGACATTTGTGTTCTCTTTGTTGGGACAAGTCGTATGGATTTTTCTGTATATTTAAAGATAACAAAATAGATGAAGGTCGTTATAGGCAGGGATTTGATCACTTTATTCATTTAAAAAATTCAAAATTCAAAAGCTCTTCATGATGAGCCGTTCAAAGCTGTTTCGGAGCCGTTCAAAGCTGTTTCAGAGCCGTTCATAAAGCTGTTCGGGAGTCATTCAAAAATCATTCGTCGTTCTGTAGCCATTCATAGATGATGATGATGATGATGGACTCCAAATCAAAGACAGTTAAATTGGAATTAATACGGAAGCGTAAAGAAGTTAAAAGAAAATTAAACCTATTGAAACAAGGTGAACGCGCTCACGAAACATTTTTTTCTCCAATTACAAAACAATTGCAAAAAATAGAAACCAAATTACCATCAAAAGAAGGAGAGAGCATCGTTGAAGCGAAACCAATAAACAATGTATTTGTTACACCGTCGAAGCTAGAAGATGAAAATGAAGAAGAAGAAGAAGAAGAAGACGAAGTCTATAGTGACACCTACACTAACTATGATGGTTACGATGGTGCTGCTGCTGCTGCTGCTGCTGATGATCCTAGTCATTCAAAAATGTCTATATTACAAAACATTGAAAATCCATCAAGATTGGCGAGAGAAAAAACAAGTTCAAGTTCAGAGTCTATGATGATGGACCAATTCGGTGAAGAAATAAATAATGATTCGATCGCATTGTACTTGGATCAATTTAATCCATTACCAAAACATTATATCGAAGGTATGCTATCCGATCAAAACAATTTAGATTTTGATCATAAATATGGAGTGAGACATGATCTTGTAACAGATAAATTTTTTATTGGCAATTCACAATTGGATATAAAAGATAATGATATTGTAGTGCAAAATAAACGGTATAAAGGAACACAGGGCCTATATGAGTTGTTATTTAAAAAAAATCCAAAAAGTTATACAAAAGAAGATGAACAAAACTATACTGATATTGTGAAAAAAAGTAGTGCGCATAAGCGTTACTATCAACCCAATAGGCAAGTTGATGGGAGTAAATCACACAAATACAAAAAAATTATTGCTCCTCTAACAAAAGGTGGTAGTGGTGGTGGTGGTGTTGGTGGTGGTGTTGGTGGTGGTTGTTATGGCGGTAATATGTACATGACCGTAAATAATAATAAAATAGATTACGTCCATTGGGATGATCCTAACGAGTTGGTGGAAAGATTACGTTTACTTCTTGCCTCCGAATCCGCAGGACATACAAATCATACCAATGAAATCATTAGTATCGTAGAGGAGCTCAGAGAGGCAGGCATAATAGAATAATAACATGAAGAAAAACCTGTTTGACACCGATACAAAAAGACATGTCGTTAATGAAATTCATAAACCAGCAAGAATAAATTTCAAAAGACGTCGAGTAATCCTTAAATCATTGTACGATTTATTCCAAGCAGATTTGGTGGAAATGATTCCTTATGCGAGAGAAAACAATGGATACAAATATATTTTAGTAGTTATTAATTGCTTTTCCAAATACGTTTGGGCATTTCCATTAAAGACAAAAACTGGATCGGAAATTGTTAAGAATTTTGAGAAAGTGCTTAAAGAACAACGTCCGAAAAATTTACAAACCGACATGGGAACGGAATTTTTCAATAAAAATTTTCAAACACTCTTGAAACAGTTCAAAATTAATCATTACAATACATTTAGTGAAAAAAAAGCTTCAATTGTTGAAAGAGTAAATAGAACATTGAAAGGTTTAATGTGGAAGGAATTTAATTATCATGGTCATTACAAATGGGTACAGTTGCTACCTCAAATTGTTAAGAAATATAATAATACAAAGCACAGAACAATAAAAATGAAACCTGCTAATGTGAAAAAGAGACATGAAAAAATGCTTTTAAATTGTGCTTATAATAATATCAAACAGGTAAATTTGGTAACGAAATTTAATGTTGGTGACAAAGTGAGGATTTCAAAAACTAGAGGAATTTTTGCTAAAAAATACACAGCCAATTGGTCAACTGAAATATTTACCATAACCAAAGTTTTGTTTACTAACCCAACAACATATCTTTTAAAGGATTACAATAATCAAGACATTAAAGGATGTTTCTACAATGAACAATTACAAAAAGTTAAATTTCCCGACGTGTACTTGGTAGAAAAAGTTCTCAAACGAAACAAAAACAAAGTATATGTCAAATTTCTAGGAATGGATAATTCCCATAATATGTGGATTGATAAAAATAATGTTGCCTAATTCGCATGTTCAAAAAATTGTATAAATAGGAGGGATTCTTTTAAGTTCAATCAGTCTACATCTGTTAGTCAAGAAAATGATTTTCATTATAGTAGCTATATTGTTGTTACAAAATTTATATGTTTTTGTTGATTCAACATCCACAAGAGATGTCTTTGTCAATACGAAATACACCTTAAAAAATGGACCATTCATATTGCTTGAAAAAAACAAACATGAAGTCATCATCAATGAATATCCCAGTTTTTATTCAACAAATAACATACCACAATGTAAGTTTCTCTACTCTAAAATTTTCACTCTTGCTAATTTTGTTTTCATTTTTTTTTTTTTTTTCCAGATTCAAAAGTTGTTTGCAGTACAAATATGCAGAAATACGATTGCGGTTATATCATAGGATCACATAAAGGATATTATCCGATTGTTCCATTCAAAAGTCAACTTATGTGTGGACGATACAATATCAATGAATTAATAACTAATAATGAAACCATCGTGTACAAAAATTCATGGTGGACTAATTATGAAGATTTTCTCGTTGATATTAAACCGCTTTTACCATATCTCACATTAAATGAAAAATGTTTTGTCTATCTAGATTAGAAATTAATGTTAAAATTAATTAAATAAATTTTATATGCAAATCTTGTGTTTATAATTATTGATAACCTAGCCTGACCCCGCACACTCTGATAGATATAATTATTAGTATATTTATAATGATAACGTTTTCAACGAAACTAATAATATTTGGGTGCGGTCAATATTGGGGACTGTGACATTTATTTTTTTGGGTCATTTGGGCCACCTGAGGGCTAATTAAAGGGGTGTGGTCTTCAGGTGAGTTCTTCTTCTTCAGATGGTGACAAATTACAGGGTGTGGTCGTCAGGTGAGCTCTTTTTCAGGTGGTTATAGGTAAGGACCATCGAGCTCAAAATGTCACAAAACCCCGCCTTCTATACTACTCACAGGATCGCACTATTTAAATTACAAGAGCTTTTTTTCGGTGTACTGATGGCCTGTGCAAATGCTGATGGAATTTTTCTAACCATTGATGTCGGTGAAGCAGGTAGAATGAGTGACGGTGCAGTTTTCCTGTCTTCCACTATTGGAAGATTGCTAAACAAGGAAAAACTTCTTATTCCAAAGGCAAGACCATTGCCAAATGATGATGTAGATTTTCCATTTTACTTTGTAGGAGACGAGGCATTCCCATTACAAAAAAATCTGATGCGACCATTAGACAGTGGCGACACGAAGAATTATAACTTTTTCTTATTTTAGCAAAAAATAGAAAATTAAAATTGGGTATTTTACATGTTATTAATATATCACATTTGAATTAAATATGTCGTGAGAAGTTATATAATTTCGAAAAAGTTGTGTTTTCTGTAATACTGATAAATATTAACATTAAAACATAGCAAATGCTTGTAAATTTATATTAAATGTACGTTTTTATTAATGGAATCAAATAAATAATATTTTTTATTACTTCTAAAACCTTGTTTACAGTAAGGAGTACATGCGAATAACAAAAAATAAATGTGAATGGTACATAACATTAAAAAAGAAAGGAAGCAAAATAAATAATGAAAATATATTTTAAATTATTCAAAAACTACTTTCCTAACTTACTTGTGAAGTGTGTAAGATTGATTATCTAATGGCTTGAGAAAAGCACCACATTTTTCACATTTCTTTCTCATGGTTAACAACCTCTCAAGAAAATCACTTAAAATAGTTCAAAATGTTTACAAAAATATTTAGTACGACCCATAACACTACAAAAATAACACAAATCAAATCACAAACTGTAAACTATTTAATGTATGATTTTAAATTATCCTGCTAAAAAGTACGCTTATAGAATTTCTAGAGGACGATGTCAACAAAAGTGATGTTGGCTTAAAAAAAAAGGATAGAATGCCCTCTCTATATATTTACTCTGAGGTGAAAACGCTCTAATGTGACATTTATTAAATTCTGTCACATTGTTATGAATTTGTGAGTTCGTTTTAGCCATCGCGGAGCGGATGAGAGTAGACAGATTTTTTGAATACGTGACCTTCGAGTCATCTGGTTGCTCGATAATTTCCGACCGGTTTAGAGGTTGAGGTTATCTGTTTTAAACAAAAAACAAATTCTATATTAGTTTCATACAAAATTGAGGTTGCTGAATTTCTGTGGACAATCTCCACTAACTGTCGACTTTCTGTATTTTCCATTTAAGAACTTATTATCTAACCTTTCCCTCCAATAAACAAAATTTGTGGTTATGTTAATGTTATTCTTATGACTTTTTGCAAATGTCATCTGAACGCTCGATCAAAAAGATCCGACGAAAACGAGGATGACTAAAACGAACGCAAAATATATTTTCCTCAGACTCATCAAAAATAATAAACGAACGCAGTAGAGGCATCAGAGGCGTCCGACGACTAAAGCCGGAGTCTCATGCGTTCGTTTTCCGACCGTCCGATGGTACGACGGAGCTCCTATTGGTTGAAAAATTTCCCGCCTTTTTTTATCCGATTATTTTTAACTTTTTTCCGACGTCGGACAAAGTTAAACTAATTTTAACTTTTTCCGTTTTCGGATCATTCAATCCAGCGACACCGTAACGAACGGACGTGCCTAGAGAGCCAAAGTGTAGTGTAGTGTAGGTGTACCTCAGTGAAATCCTCAAGACGACAAGATTAGGGTAAGTACGTGTGTACACTAAAATTATAAAATTTCAGGAGCCTTTTTTTTAAAATTTTTATTTCAGTCCCCCAAATGGGGGACCAACAAAGAAATCAGGGGGCTATTTCGCGTATCCCTAAAAGTGATAATAGTGCAAAGAAAATGGAAGAATCCGAGTCAGGGAGAAGAACAAGAAATATACAAATAGAGAATGTTTTTCTAAAAAAACAGGTAGAGGACCTGAAAAGTCAGATCGCAGAGTTAAACAAGCGATTCGAAGAACAGACGAAAAAAACTGAAGCCGCTCACGTCGAGGCTATGAGAAAAGCCGACGAAAAACACAAAGAGTCCATGAAACTGATGAAAGAAGTAATGGTAAGCTTGAAAAAAAGCGACAAGCGTGAAGGCCGAGCGCCTTCCGCTGAAAGGACGACGCCGACGCCGCCAAAAGAGGCCATAAACGAGGAAAGACGAGCTCTTTCTCCTTTAGTCAGGATGGAAACCGAAAATCTAATCGATTTGGACGAAGGCTTTACTAAAGTAATATCAAAAAGGGACAGAAAAAGATCTCTAGAAAAATCGTCAGACGATGAAAGTACGGGGAAAACCATAAAACCGAAAACCAAGAAAATTAACGACAAAATTATCCCAAACGACGAAATTACAAAGAAAAATACTCTAAATGAGATGACCATTAAAAATTCCAAGAAGGCAGAAAATAATGACAAACAAACAGCCAAGGTAAGTACAAATGAGATACTTAACACAAATGACTTTTTAAATACCCAGACAAATTTGGGAAAACCCAAGCCGAAGGTAAGCGAACCCTTTAAAAATGGCACTTATGTTCTTTTGAACAGAAACAGCGGTGTCATTTTAAGTAAATATACTGAGTCTATAAACTTAAATGAAAATCCGAATGAAGTACAAATCGAAGAAGGTGTAAAAACCTTCTTCGAATCATATGAATACCCTAAGGGAAAACGTTCCTACTCCGCTCCGTCGGCCCCAACAGAGGTCGATGGGAACGTCGCGACGCCACCCGCTCCCAAAAAAATAGCCCCCTTGATCCTTAAGTCTGTTTCCCATTGGAATAGGCTTAAAGCAGGTCTCAAATCACGAGACATAAAGTTCGGCGATTGTGTGCTATCGAAAAACAAGCAAAGCTTGAGGATACATCCTCTAACAGTCGACGATCATCGCAAAATGGCTAACTATTTTTGCGAAATGAAGAACATCGACAATGATATAAACTGGGTCGTTTTTGATATGCCAGAGAGCAAAAACGCAAAGGTGGTATTGAGAGGTTTACCTCATGATACTCCCATCGACGAGATCAAGGATGATCTAAAAGAGCAAGGCATAGAGGTCTTAAACGTCTACGCCATGACGTCCCGACGGGACAAAAAACCTCTTTCTCTATTTTTAGTAGAAATACTAGAAATAGAAAAAGAGAAAATTTTAAAGGTAAATCGCTGCGCTAGTATGGTAGTGTCAGTGGAAAACAAACGCAAAAGCACTCACGCGACCCAGTGCTATCAATGTCAGGGCTTTCACCACGCACAATCGTCGTGCTTTGTTAATCCACGATGTGTACGATGCGGCGAGGGACACAGAGCCGCAGAATGTTCGCGACCTAAAACTAACAAGGCGACATGCGCAAATTGCCGCGGCGAACACCCGGCAAATTATAGAGGTTGTCCGAATATGCCCCGTATCGGGTCATATACTAACATGCCCCGTAACGGGTCATATGCGAACGCCACTAAACAAGCTACCCCCATCCCCCAAGCCTCAAAACAAAGGCCCGCCGCCGCCACTTTGGCCGCCGCCCCTGCAAAAACACCAAGCGCCGCCGCGCAGTCCTTAAATTTCAGCGCAATGGACAAAAATCAAATTTTAGGTCTTTTACAGTCTCTCACAGCTCATTTCCTAATAAACTAAATATTTTTAGGTTTTGACTTTAATTACGATCGCTAAAAATAATAATTTTTTTTTTCTCAATTTACCACTAAAATTACAGAACTAAGTTTAAAGGTTCCAGAATTTTTAAAGGTAGCCTCTTGGAATTCGGGAGGGATAAAATCTAATAAACATATTCTATTTGAATTTATTGAGAGGGAGGGTTTTGATATAATTGCCCTTCAGGAAACAAAATTAAATGAGGCCGATAAATTTAAACTGGCTGGATATAATATCTATAGAAATAAATTTAGACCAAATTCAGGGGGAACAGCAATAATGATTAAAAATTGTATAGATCACCATTGTTTAAACACTCCAGCCGGATTTACCACACTTGAAGCGACAGTAATAAAAGTCAAAACCGCTTATGGGTATATAAAAATCGCATCGGTGTACGTTAGACCTAACGAAAGATTAATAATAAATGAAATTGAGGAACTATTGTCCGGTAGAAACACAGTTTTAATCGGAGATCTAAATGCGAAATCGCCAGTGTGGAACAGCTTATACGAAAATGTGAAAGGACGCGATCTTTTAGAGTATTTCGCGGATAATCCGGATTGTCACGCCATCGGCCCTGAGACGCCGACGCACTACCCCGGAAATTTAAATCTACGTCCCGACGTATTAGATATAGCGGTCATGAAAGATGTAAATTTCAACACAGAAATTTACACCATTCATGAAACGGGAGAAGGACATTTGCCGATAGTCTTAGAAATAGGGAAGGGCGTTTCGGTAAAAAACACGTATACAACACGAAAAACAAATTGGCTCGCGTTTAAACGTGGGTTAGGGCACGCGTTAGGACCAATACCGCGAATCGAAAGCGCGAACGATATAGAACGCGAAATAGAAATATTCGAGACGGTTATTAAAACTCAATTAAATCATACGACTAAAATAAAAACTCGGGAAAAACGCGGAATTTTTTCGGAAATTAGTGCGGAACTAAAAAATTTAATCGCGGAAAAAAATCGAGCGCAGCGTCGCGCGAAAAGAACGCGGGATATAGTTGACAAAAGAACAGCCTCTCGACTTAAAGAACATGTCAAGGTAGAACTCTCTGAACACCGACAGAGAAATTGGGAAAGGTGGATTAACGAGCTTAATCCCCAGGAGGCGGCCTTATGGAATCTCTCAAAAATTCTAAGGCAGGACAGGAAACCGGTCCCACCTTTACACGGCGAGAATGGTATGGCATTTACTGCCGAAGAAAAGGCCGAGGCGTTTAAAACAACGCTCGAGAGGGAATTCCGATTAAACGAACACGAGGACGAAGATATGGACTTTAGCGACGAAGTCGAGAGAGATGTTCGCAACTTTATCCGGAGACCGTCAAACCCTGACTTGTTCATATCTCACACTTCACCAGAAGAAGTGAAGGATATAATCAAGTTCGCGTCCGCGAAAAAGGCACCGGGTTGCGACCAAATTACGAACAGAACGCTTAAAAATTTACCGGAAAAAGCGATAGTTTATTTAACAACGATAATAAACGCGATATTACGATTTAAATATTTCCCAAAGCGTTGGAAAAAAGCGGACGTAATAATGATACCTAAACCAAATAAAGATCGCACTTTTCCACAAAATTACAGGCCAATCAGCCTATTACCGGCTATGAGTAAAATCGCGGAAAGAGTAATTTTAAAAAGACTTAAAGATGAAACAGATTTATTAAATGTCATACCGGCTGAACAATTCGGCTTCCGTGCCGAACACTCGACAGAAACGCAGGTCCTTAGACTGGTTGAGTTTGCAACCCAAGGGTTCAATCACAGACAGTCGACGGGAGCTGTATTTCTGGATGTCAGTAAGGCATTTGATAGAGTTTGGCACGAGGGCCTTATATACAAAATGATGGAGATCGGATATACGAAGCCTTTAATTACGTTAATTCACTCATTTTTAAAGAAACGATATTTCAGAGTCAAGGTAGGGCACGTCCTATCTGACTATGGAGTATTGGAAGCAGGAGTGCCGCAAGGCGCAGTATTGTCCCCCCAACTTTACAATATTTACACCGCAGATATACCCCGATCTCCACATACTACTCTCAGCCTGTATGCAGATGACACCACTATAGCTTCACGTAATGCCTGGCCTCACCTAGTTTTAAATCATTTGCAAAGTCACCTTGATGAGCTTGAGAATTGGTTTGTAAAGTGGAAAATTGCAATCAACGCGGAAAAATCAAAGGCAATATTCCTCAAAAAGCGGAGACACGCCCCGCATGGCGAGGTAAATTTATTCGGACAAAATATTAACTGGCAGCGGTCAGTTAAATATTTGGGGGTCACCTTGGACGTGGGTCTAACGTTTACCGAGCATGTGAAGACAATAATTAGTAAAACCAAACAAGCGCGAGCACGCTTATCTCCCCTTATAGGGAGGAGAAGCAAATTAGATATTAAAACAAAACTTAGACTGATAAACTCAATTATAATTCCGTTAATTACCTACGCCTCACTCGCGTGGGGACAAACGTGCAGAACGAACAGAGAAAAACTCCAAAGTCAGCAAAATATCTGTTTACGGGTGGCCACAAACCTACCTTGGTATGTGGCAAACCGTTGGATATTCGAGAGTTTAAAATCCACTAGGGTTTTAGACACTCTGAATAACCGGGCAGAACGGATATTCGGCGACCTGCGGACACACCCAAATTTAGAGCTCAGGGAGCTCCTCGACTACGACGACGATAACCACGGAAAACACGCGAGGCCGAAAAGGCAATTAACGAGACGATAAGTTTGGTTTTACTAAAATTGACGATAAATAAAATTCTTGCCGCAATGCGGCCAAAGGGTCTTGAAATAAACAAAATGTCTGTAGGCAACAGTCTAGAGACAACAAAAGGAGAAATCCAACAAAAAAAAATAAAAAAAAAACAAAAGGAGCTTGCTCCACAAAAAAAAACAAAAACAAAAAAAAACGGAGTCCGCTCCACCAAAAAAATTATTTATTTCAGCATCCAACACAAAAGCAAGTAAAGTTCGTTGTTTGAATTTATGCAAATTATTTTTCTAATAATGTGTTTTAAGTTTTAGGCGTACTTTACAGAGAAGACACTACATGACAGACTGACGAGCACACACAAAGAGACAGGACAAACGGACAGACATACTGGGATTAAGGCTTCGGTCGTCCCTAAAAAGAAGCAGATGACTAGCTAGGCATCCACCAATGCCCAATGGGGTGGAATACGGCGAAAATATGAGGCCACGCGATGATAATGACGACCAGGGGACTTCGGCCCTTAAAAGCGACCTCACAATATGCTCACAATAGCGGGCATGTCGGGAGGAGAACCTGGGGGTGGCATGGCAGGGGACTTGGGGATCAAGTGCTGATTAGGTACAATATCCCCTTGGCTCGGGGTCATTTAGCGTGTGTGTGTGTGTTTTCGGATCGTTTTTAACCTCACTTTTTGACTGTCTGACTGGTGAAAAGTAAACAAAACAAAACAATAAACTAATAAAAATAATTATTCGGTTTGCGTTTTAACATTCGTCGATAATGGAACTCCAAATTCAAATAAAGCATCGAATCAATAATATCTTGCTTTTGTCGCTTTTGTGGACAAATAAAAATAAAAGTAAAAACAGAAAAAAAAACAAAAAGATTTTGGGTCAGGGACTTGGTTAAACATCGAAAAACTTTCCACATCTTGTTACAAGAAATGAGACTGACAGATCACGAGAAGTATTATAACTACCTAAGAATGTCTAGCAATACATTCCAAAATTTGTTAAAAATCATTGGTCCTAGATTAAATAAGATATATTGTGAACGTGATTACAATTACAACCAAATAAATAAATTATTGTGTGTATTATAACCTCAAATAAAACTGTCAATTGGGTCCTTTTCGGATACGATTTTCGGATAAATGAGACGTGGATTTTATTTTTATCCGAAATTCAGTTTTTATCGGATATCGGATCGACGGAAAACGGACGCATGAGACTCCTGCTAAACGAACTCACTAATATTGGAGTGTGCATTTTCCTGGGTATTGATTTTTGTTTGTGATTAAATGCGTACTTCATAGGAGGCCACAAATAAAAATGACAGAAAATATTTGGCAACATTGCAAAAATATTATTTAATTTGATTTGTTTGATGTTTAATGTCAACATAACCATTTAAATCTTAACGGATTTTAATTTTAAAAGTCAATTAGTGTAAAGAATCATGTCGGAATCGGAAATAAACTGCAGTTTATTGGAAGACCCCGAGCTTACTAAAAATTTAAAAGGACATAAAAAGGCAGTTACTGACATTTCCTTTAATCCCGACTCTGATCAATTTGTTAGCGGCAGTGAAGACCAAACAGTAATGATATGGAATACAAATAATAATACTAGAAGTTACAATTTTTCCGGACATACAGATGTAGTAACAGGAGTTGAATTTTCAAATAATGGTAAAATCGTAGCTTCGAGTTCAAAAGATCAAACCGTAAGATTTTGGATACCTACAGTTAAAGGAGGATCAGCAGCATTCAAAGCCCACACATCGAGCGTAAATAGCGTTAGCTTTTCTCCAGATGACTCGAAAATTGTAACATGTTCTAATGATAAATCTATAAAAATTTGGGACGTTTCAAAAAGACAATTCTTATCCAGCTTATTGGGTCATACAAGTTGGGTTAAATGTGCCAAATATTCATCTGATGGTAACATAATAGTTTCCGCCGGAGATGATCATACATTTAGAATTTGGGATTTAAAAACAGGTCAATGCGAACAAAAATTTGCTAGTCCTAATAGCAATCCTACATATGTAATGTTACATACGAATAATAATTCTGTAGCTGTCGCAATGGATTCGGGTTCTATTAGAATTTATGATATTAGAAATAAGAAGTTACAACAGCATTATAAGTTACATAGTGGGACAACAAATTGTGTGTGTTGGCACCCAAGAGCTAATTATATATTAAGTTGTGGATCAGATGGTAAAGTTCGTATTGTGGATGTTATGGAAGGTAGACCATTGTACACACTGAATGGGCATAATGGACCTGTTAATACTTGTAAATTTAGTACTAACGGAGAGTGTTTTATGACTGGTGGAGCAGATCAATTTATTATGGTATGGAACACTAATTTTATTAAGTCATAAGTATAATAATAATAGTTAGTTAAGCATTTTTTTAAGACTTATTTGTATTCGCTTATATTCTTTTTTTATGATATGAATAAAATTAAATTAAGAGTGCATTACGGGTACATTTTATGTACTGTTATATTCAGTTGTCGCTTTTAGACGAGGAGTGTGCCACTAGGACCAAAAACGGACATCTAAAAATTTTTGCACAAAAACGTTTGATTCTTTCGAAGTAGTTTCAGTAGTAAAAGTTATATACTTTCAAAAGTGATGTCTATACTTTTTGTAATTTTAATATTTCTAAGTAATTTATCTACTTTCAAGAGTCATTTTAGTACTTTTAGGACTTTTGAAGTAGTTTTATTAGTAATTTTGAAAAATAAAAGTGGATCGGTCTTTGCTATTTTTTTGGTGGTACCTTTTATATAATGACTATAAACTCAATAAATTTGTTGATTTTTGTAATTTCACATTAAATATTCTTCATTAAAACTTTTACATTTAAAAAAACGAAAATAAAACAAATAATGAACATGAACAAAAAAATACATTAAAAATAATTACTTTGTTCCGAACCGGAAGTATTAAAATCAGAAAACAATTTGAAAAATTTTTTTTTCTACGATCGTGCAAAAAGTGACCACTTTTTGCACTATCTACCGTGTTAAAAGTATAACTTTTGTGCACTAGTGCATAAAAGTATAACTTTTGTGCACTAGTGCATAAAAGTAAATCTTTTGTGCACTAGTGCATAAAAGTAAATCTTTTGTGCACTAGTGCATAAAAGTAAATTTTATAGTGCTTTGAATTGTCAATTTCTTAGTAAATAAAAATAAAAAAAAAATTCGACGCCGCCGCCAGGATTCGAACCCGAGCCGCCTGGGTTGGAGCCCGGTATCTTTGCCACTAGACCATAAGGACTCTCAGGAATACATTTTTTTTTTTGTTTTTTTTTTGATGAATTTACATAAAGCGAAGTATCTATATAGGTACTTATAATAATATTAAATAAATTATTTAAATTATCCGTCATTCATTGGATTCAATCTCAAATAAGATCACAAACGATCAACAAGCAAATTTTAGTGGTCATTTTATAAATAGAAATCCGTTTGATTAATCAAAATCGTTTCATGTCTACCGATTTGACCTATGGATGTGGCCTGAACTGTCAATGTCAGATTGATTGTGATAGTTTCTGCAATTAATTTCAAATTGTCAGTTAAAATTTTATTTTTTTGAAAACTGTTAAAAATGTCATATTTATTTCGATCGTAGAAAAAATGTTGTGTGCAACACGTGCAAAAAGTGCATATTTGTTGCACTAGTTACACAAATAACTATTTGTTTAAAGTGACTTTTCTCGACATTTTGAGCCACCTACAACACAATTAGACCGCCCGGAAGTTGGCACCCCAACTGCCGGAAGCCTTTGATTTTTTCGGAGTTCTGGACTTGTCTTGAAGAGTTCTAGAGTTCTCGACGGGGTGCAGATAAAGTTCTGCAATTTTTTTCGGAAGTTTTAAAAAACAAATTTTGGGGTGCCAACTTCATGCCGCACCCGTTTTGTGAGAAAAAAGAGTTCTGGGTGAATAGATATCTCAGAAATAAAGAGTTCCAGAGTTCTCGGTAGGTTTTGGAAAGAGTTCTGGGAATTTTTAGAAATTACAAAAAAAAAAAAATTTGGGGTGCTAACTTCATGCCGCATCCTTTTTTATTTATTGGGTAGTTTTGGTCACTTAGGGCTGCTTTTAAATACAGCACCCCTGAGTTCTGACTCGAAAAAATACTGAAAATTCTGAAAATGGATATTTTCAAGGGGTGCTACAAAGTTCCGATTTTTGTGGCTAATTTTTCGCCAAAATATTCAAATTTTTATTTACTGGTCAGTTTTTGTCACTTAGGGCTGCTTTTATATACAGCACCCCTGAGTTCTGACTCGGAAAAATACTGAAAATTATGAAAATCGATATTTTCAAGGGGTGCTACAGAGTTCCGATTTTTGTCGCTGAATTTTTCGCCAAAATATTTAAATTTTTATTTACTGTGCAGTTTTGCTCATTTAATGCTGCTTTTAAATACAGCACCCTTGAGTTCTGATTCGAAAAAATACTGAAAATTATGAAAATGGACATTTTCAAGGGGTGCTACAAAGTTCCGATTTTTGTCGCTAATTCTTCGCCATAAAATTAATTCGGTTAAAACTTTTTTCGATTTGACCTTCATGGGTGGAACTGGAGAGGGTTGAAACTCGAAAAAATTCATATCTGCAATTTTTGAAAATATTGTAACAGGTCTTTACACTTTTTTCATATCATAATTATTATTATAAAATTAATTTCTATAAAACTTTTTTTTATCCGACCTATGGGGATGAAACTGGAGGGGGTTGAAATATCAAAAAAACTATCTCAGCCATTTTTAAAAATATCGAAAGAGGTCATCAGATTTTTTCATATTCTAATTTTTATGAAATAAATTCGCCATTTTTTACGGTTTTTTACGATTTTTTTTAAGGTTTGAGAAAGATAGGAAAATAATGGAAAAAATCGTGAAAAATTGTAAAAAATCGCAAAAAACAGGCAAAAAAAACGTAAAATCTCGTAAATAATTTAAAAAATTGAGAGAGGAAAAAAATCGTAAAAAATCGTGAAAAATTATAAAAAAAACGTAAAAACCCCGTAAAAAACAGGCAAAAAGTCGTAATATGTCGTAAATAATTAAAAAAATTGAGAAAGAAAAAAAATGGAAAAAATCGTAAAAAAAGGAAAAAGTCGTAAACTTTCGTAAATAATTTAAAAAATTAAGAAAGAGAAAAAAATGACAAAAATCGTGATACATCATGAAAAATCTTAAACATTTTTAAAAAAACCTAAAAAACAGACAAAAAGTCGTAATATTTCGTAAATAATTTAAAAATTGAGAAAGATGGAAAAATCGTGGTAAATCCTAAAAAAAACTCGAAAAAAAAACAGGCAAAAGTCGTAAAATTTCGTAAATAATTTAAAAAATTGAATAAAGTCGAAAAAATGGAAAAATCTTTAAAAATCCTGAAAAATCGTAAATAATCGTAAAAGAACATAAAAAATCGTAAAAAATGGTAAAACGTAAAAAATTGTATAAAATGGTAAAAAACCGTAAAAAACAGGTTAAAAGTCGTAAAATTTCGTAAATGGTGCTAAATAATCATAAAAATCGTAAAAACCCGTGACAAATCGTAAAAAAACCATAATTAAACAGAAATTGAAAAAAATTGGAAAATATAGACGGAAAAAATGGGCAAAGGTGAGAAATATTAAAAAAAATAGGAAGAAAGACCATAAAAAATTTAATTTCACTAAAAATGTATAATATAATCAATTTGTTCTTAAAATTTGAATCTCGACTAACAGAAGCGAAACTTTTTGTCATAAAAAGATTCTTCCAGCCATAAGACAGTTTAGATCATTACGGTTACTTACGTTACTTGAAGGATTCATGAACCACAATTAGATGATATGTTACATTTATTTTTTTGCAGGTCACTTTTATATTTCACAATATTTTTTCAGTAGCCAATGAAAAATGTCATTCTGATTACGTTTGTTTAAAAGACTAAAATCTCTTCATAGCGTTATGTCCATAAATTTCGTGTTTATTAAAGTGAATATTTCGGATCGAAGTACTAAAAACATCATATGTTTTTACCCCGCGTAAATTCTTAAATTTAAATTCTTTGTACACTTTAAGAATTTTTTTCCGCTCTGGCATTATTTTAACAAATTATGAAAAACATTCGGATATGTTGATTTTTAATTTGAATTGTCTTTTAAATTAAAATGTATATGCAGTCGATTATTGCCTGATATGCAATAATAGAGGAGTGTTACATAGGTCACCCTGTATTTTATTGCAATTTTAATTCTCCATGATCAGCTGACTTTACCAACCATAACATTTAAGGTCTAACGTGAACTATACACTTATAAGATGTTGAAATCAGTTGTTATTCGATTTCAGGAATTTTCCTGTCAAAGATATCCCCACTGTACCTACTACTTATATAAAAATATATGTAGATACCTTTAGGGAAATAAAAAATTTAGTGTTTATAATTTTTTGTTGAGACGAGCTCTTCAATATAAGAATTGCATTCGACAAAACTCACTGGATATACATTAATAACCCCCTGTACCTTCTAATTAAGTTTAAAAGATGTACCATTCATATTAAAAATTTATCTGTCCACCTATTTTGCATAGTTTTTAAAGATAATGCCAAAATATTTTTTTTTCCATAAGTAGCATCAATTCTGTGTAATTTTTATACAGGAAAAAGCAAATGTAAATTGATTTGCTCTTATCCTTGATCTTTAAATAACGTATATTTGAAGTAGTTAACTTTCTTTTAAAATAAGTCAATTATCTTTAAGTATAGTTTAAACATCGGTTTAAACACAAACTGGAGATGTTTAAATAACTTTTATGAAAAAATAATGATAAACAAGAAAAATAGAAAAACTAGGAAAAATAGCGAGAAATATAAAAAATAGGGAAAACAGAAAAAAATATTTGAATTGGGAATTTTCAATCTTTGGTTTTTTCAACAATGTTGAAGAACATCGTCACCATTAACCAAAACTACACTTTTTTAACACTCTACACAATGGTGACCATATTCTTTAACATATGGAAAAAAATGGAAAAAAAAAATAAAGAAAAACAATGAAAAATATCATGTATCATGTAAGTGTCTGAAATATTTGGACAACAATTATTTTCCATATGACTTAAAAGAAGGGTGGTTTAAATTATTCCACATACGAACACAATCAATTTCAGTAAAAAACTTTTTCAACTGTATTATCCAATTATATTTCATAAGTTTTGGATAACGATGATTTTCCATGGTCATTATTTTTTGTATCTAGTTTAAGAGACATTTTTAAAATATTAAATGCAAACTTTACTCTTTCAGTCTCTAAACGGATAATAGCATCAGGAGTATTGATGGGAACTAAAAGAAATCTTTTCAGGAAATATAGCTGAACTTTTTCCAATCTAACCAAGTACCTTAGGCACCAAACAAATACAATTAATTTTACGTATTAATTTTAGATTTCGACATTATTTCAATGAGAGAACCTACAGCTTGTTTTCCTTTATCGACAGTCTACTCCTAGATATGTATATTTATTGGTTGTAAAAATAAGTTGGTTTTTAAAGTAAAAATCAGAGGTAGACTTCCTGAAACCCCCTTAAATTGGCAAAATGCATAATTTTTATTTCTGTAAGTTAACAGTTATTTATTAGCAAGAGTATCAAGGTTGACTGCCAGGGCGGTCGTATACGACCGCTTGTGAAGTTTCTTAATTTGCCAAGGCGGTCGTATACGTCCGCTGAGTTATTGACATAATAATATATATTTATTTTGCCAGAGGTCGTGAATAGAGCGGCTTTCACAATGGTATACGACCGCTGTGGTATGAAAGCCTACTATATTACTGCGAATTTCAGAATCGATTAAGAAAATTAGGAAAAATATTTTTTTTTATGTTTGTTTATTCAGAGTATCAACAATGAAACTAATTGAAATAAAATACTTAAATAGTTATTTAGAATGTAAATTAAAACAGTCTAAACAAAAAAGACGTTGATTTTCACAAGTACTGCAATAAGTTACCACCTTTTTTACTTGATTTTTGTTTAACTCCCCTGATTTTTTTTTGCGTAACAACCTTTGCAATACTTTCTGGCTTTGTCGAAAAGTCCTTCTTTTCTAAGTAGTTTATGTGCTACTCTTCTTGTTGGAGTTTCTACTTGCTGACGTTTTGTTTCATTATTGTCTTCATAAGTTAGAAGAGATCTGACTACTTGTTCTCTAAAATGGGTAATTATTATTTTTTTGTCGGCCAGCTGGTTATATATTATGTGTGAATTTACTAGAGCAGTCCCAAAAATAAATTCTATTGCCAGTTTTCTGTACCACTTGAGCGATTTTTTTAATGGTGAATTGTAGCTGGACATTTGATCAGATTGATCAATAGACGATTTGGCTTCATTATATTCCATTACGGCCTTTGGTTTTTGTACCACACCAGTATGTCGCTGAACATTTACTGTTTCAGTTGTGTATTTAGTGGAGAGAAGAAGCACATCTCGCTTATCTCTCCATTTTAACACACATATGCCTCTTTCGTTTTCTAGTTCGAATACTTTCCTTTTTTAAATTTTTTTCCTATAACTTCTTGAGGATTTCCGCGACGGTTAGCTCTTAGAGTACCAACATAATGCGTTTTGTTATCAAGCAAAATATTGGTAAGCTCTAGACTCGTGTAGTAGTTATCAGTTACTATAGTCCGTCCTGAATTCAACAGCTCCTTCGATAAATTGATGACAATATTGGTCGGTACAGAAGCGTTACCCTCATTTTTTTCTTTCCCAGCATAAATTCGGAGATTCCACGTATACCCATTATCACTACATAATTTAAAGAGTTTTACCCCATATTTATGGGTTTTTTGTGGAATATATTTCTTGATAAGTAATCGGCCTTGAAATGGGATAATGGATTCGTCAATACAAAAGGTTCGACCTGAAGTGTACACGTTTTGAAAATTCTTAACAACCCCAAAGACTGCCTAAAGATAGCTCGGCGAGCTGTTTTTAGGAAATTGTGACAACTTTTGTTACTTCTCTAAGATGTTATCGAGAGCTCTATATCTCCTCCAAATGTCCGCCGCCGGAATATTCTAAGCGAGGTCTTAGCGATAGCTCACTTGGAAATTCTCGAACAATACTTTCTGGCGAGTTCTCTGCGAAATATTGTGGCGAGTTCTCTATGAAATTTTGTGGCGAGTACTTTGGGAAATTCTCATTTATCGTTCATTTCGAGGTCTCTGTGAGCTCACATGAAAGCTAACTGTGTGATCATCGCAGTCAGTGCCTCTGGCGAGTTCAGTGGGAAATTCGCATATATAGCCTTTTGGCGAGTTCTTTAGGAAATTCACGTCAACTGCTTTTGTTGATATCTATGTGAAATTCGTATGCCGTGCTTCTGGCGTGGTCGTTTTCATTGTGAATTGTACAATATTTATATAATATGTACTGTTGCATCTGACCATCGACGGCATAAGTATCGCCATCTATCCCATCAACATACTACTCTACGTCTACTAACGTGACAATTCTGACTCATATTTTATTTGATCATCGCCTCTATCGTTAGAAAAAAATAATGTTATAGTTCATTTTTAATTTTGAACAACTGATGTTATTTTAATTTGTTGAAATTTTGATTAAAGGTGTACATTATTGAATGCGATTGTCCCTTGCTGCCATTTAATTATGAACATATTCAATAGTCTATTTGATTTTAACAATAATTTGAAAAGAAACATAAAAAACAAGGTAGGACATGAATTTTTAAATTTTGTTTGCGATTAAAAAAAAGAAAATAGTAAACATTTTTTTTGATCATTCTGAATTTGTCAATGTCAATTTGTAAGTTTTGTAAAAGGGTTAATAAATAAGATTTTGTATAAAGATGGAATTGAAGGTGTACAGTTATATACCAGTGAAACGAATCTATATATTTTCATTAAAATTATTAAATTAAATGGAAATTAAAAAATGTTATAATACAGAAGAAGGAATAGTCATAGACAGGTATAAAATTAAGGAAGTTTTTTAAGGCATTAAAGAAAGCAAGGTGGGAAGATCTTCCAAGAAGTTGTGAAATATCAAGTGGTGAAGAAGAGATTTGAATAGGGCCTGAGAGAGGAAGAAGCACTAGCAGGATATTTAAAAGATTTATATATTTTTTTATTTATATGTCACATATATTAGTTTTTTCTTTTATAACCCACCTTAAATGAGATTTTGGTTACAATATTTTAAATTCACACAATATTGTGCTCTGGTTTATTGAATTTCTCTCTATGTTTAACTTTTAATATACGTTCGAGATAACTTTACGAACTCGCAATAAGAATTTCTTATCAATGATACGTTCGTGATAAATTTGGGACCTCACAAAGAGATGGAACATAGCAAATTAAATGTGAGGTCTCCAAGATTTCTCCTGAGGACACCAGTGAGAATTTCGGTAAATTACAGCACATAGCGGTCACCGAGACCTCGCAATAAGAGTTCGCATAAGATCCTAATTATATCCTCTCAGAGATATCGTGGAGAAATCTGTGTTACTTGGGAAGTGTTTCTAATAATGGTCTGATTTTATATAGGCGGTCTCCTTCTTGATAACTGGTATTATCCGAAAAATGCCACATTCGCAAAAGTAACTGAAATCTATTTCTGGGCATGATTGTCGGAATAATGAAGTTTTTGTACAGGTATTCATTGCTCCAGTACTTGTCTATTGAAGGCATTTTTACCAAACCCATGAAAGCCACTATCCCAATAAATCTGAAAATTTCTTTTTTTATCGATGGGAACTCAACCATGTAATCTTGAGTCTTTCTGGATATCATTTGAATCACATAATACTTGAGTAGCATACAAGTTCGTTTGAATGACCATATTATCAATAATCTCGTCGTCAACAAAAATCCGGAAACAATTATAGGGTGATAAGTCATTTATAAGAGCTGCAGCGAAATTAGCATGTAAACCTCCTTCTGCAGAATAATCAAATTATTTATGAATTCCAACTGGTTGTGTCCATGTATGATCCAAAATTGAATCTGCAACTTCCACTACGTTATCTTGTTCTATTCCGGTTTGTGTATTCCTGAGGGTTTCAACTTCAAAGAATTCATCCAGCTGTTGCACAGAGATATTCATATTTGCTTCTGATCGATTATGCGGAAAACTATTCCCATTGTCCTCATTTTTTTTTCAGTGAATCAAGTGATAGACTGACTCCAATATTAGTATCCATTTGTTTTTCTTAATTGACATTGGGAACAAGTGTTTTGGAACAGCATGGTTGATCCCAAGCTTTTCTTTTTTCGGTTTTCAAATTTTTTGCCTTTTTGTCGCTAGTCATAGGCTGTATTTTATGAATATTTTATTTGTTCTTGCGAATCGGAAAAATCTGAACTAGATATTTCTTCCTTACTTGAAGGTAAGAACATCGGATCTAAGTCCGAATCAAAAGACTCGAACGGATGTTCCGATTCGTCGTCTGAAATAAAAAATAATGACGTTTTAATAAAAAAGGCTGTTTTATAATATTACGAATAAATATCTTTTATTTATAAATTTATAAATATATATAATTATCTAAAATAATATAATTACCTGACATTTTCTCATCCAATGCGAGTTTTACTATTTTTTTACCTCGATTGCTCATTATATCACCCCTTTAGGTAAGCTGTATAAACTCAACTGATGTCCTCAAATGCGTTTATACTAGGGTGACCAAATCATAAACTTGAAAAAACGGGACACATCCAAGCAGGGGGTGTCCTCCCCCCTTAAATTTAATTTATTTAATTTAAATTGTGAGGCGTATAATAAATAAAAACAACAATTTTGCAGTGAATACTTATTTATTATAAGTATTATAATTTACTTCAAAACATAATTTAACAAGATAACTAAAATTGTTTGTGAAAGTTATGTTAAACATCTTTAGGATTTGAATTGGGGATATTTTTCTTTCGTTCCAGCCAATTTTAAATCCTCTTTCTTTTCTAATATAAAGTTGTAAAAACTAGAATAGTCCATTTTTAAATTGTAGAGTACCTTCAAGATTGCAGAAATGGTATCCACTCCCATATCTTGTTCCTTTCCTCCGTCCATTGAATGTTCATAAGCGAAAAGATTCTTTCAGTATTACCATTATGGGCAGGGATCGCAAACACATACTGACATATCTTCAAAAATTTAGTGTGCTGTTCTGGCCTGGTATGCGTTTTAACAAAGAAACCCATTTTTCGTGACACTGAGGTGGTTTGTTATCTTCATCAGTCCATTCTTTAATTTTTTCACTTACAAAATCCACTAATGGTGCCAGTTGATCAAATAGCATTTATGTCAATGCTTTTTTCATTGAAGTAACAAATAGTTTCTCCAATTTGTTCTCAACTGGGGATCTCTTTCAAAAGCATCCATTTAAACTTTGAGAAAGTAGAGAACGGTATATTCAATTTTTCAAGATACTGTATGCAGGTTTTATAAAAGTCATTAACTTCAGTTCTGAAGTTAATTTCGTCTTGTTGCATAATACTGCCATGCTTAAGAATGGATTTTACATTAAATGATAAGAACTGTTCCTTTTCTTCTGGTCAAAGCTGTGAGATTCCAATACATCATTAACTTCCATAACACTTTTTGTACTTCCTTCAATCTTTTTAATTCCTTGCTGAAAAATATTGAATTGGCTATGGACAAACCATAGGTATGCCTCACTTAAAGAATTATTCAAAAATGTTAGCAAAATGTTTGGAGCTTTTTTCTCGTTTAAAAAGAAATCCTTTAGAACATCAAACAGTTTTAAAATTGCAGGCATCAAAGACAGCCAACGAGTTTTTGAATATGCTAAAATAGTGCCATATTCGACGTCGACCATTTCACAAAATTCTTTTAGCCTCTCCGTTCGCACCGTGTAAATGGAAAAATAAGAGAAGAGTTTGACAATAATGCCTTCGATGTCACAGCTTAATCTATCTGCTGCTGTACAAATGGAATGTAATATATGTGCAGCCACCAAAATTTGTATTTGTATTATCACCACAAAATACAATGCAACTGTTTTTATTTAACTTGAACTCATCAATGCAATTTAAGCAGAAACGAGATATCTCATCTGATGTTTCACATGGCAAAGAAGAAACTTTCAATAACTTTGACTGTATCCCTTCATTTATGTAAAAAAACTGAACCACAAAAGGAAAAATTTTTACAGCCTTGTGATTACTTGCATCAGTTGAAATGCCATAAAAAGGGGATTTATTCATCTCTTCAATACTAGTTTTCAAGCTGAATGGAGCTAAAACACCAGTTATCAGAGCTGACTGCTTTGTTCTGGCAGAGCTAAACTTAGATGCAATTGCAGAGTCACTAAACATAACGCTGTTTAACTTACTGATACAGTCATTTGACCTGAAGCTGTGGTGGTGCTTGATCGTATGAAAGGCCTGAATTAACTCAGCAGCTCTAACTTTCGTTTCTTCATTTGAATCGTGTTTTATAAAATAATTTTCAAGAGACTGCTACTTGGGGCACTCAAGTCTGTTTGTATGTTTCACTGATGTGATGTGTTGTTTTACATCTGAACGTCCACCATGAGCAATACTAAAAACAGTATTGCAAACTGTGCACTCTGCTTCATTGTCATAGCGTCCCTTTTTAATGTACTTCCATTCTTTAGAGTACTCCTCCTTAAACTTGCACTGACGCTTGGGCATAATTAGTAATTAGTAACAATATGAGATACACCAAACACTTGCAACAAGACAAACACCCACAGCCACACTGACTTGTCTGACTATGGATAGCCGCCTGCAGAATGGGTGAGTTCAACTGTCGTGGAGAGGGGAAGACGGCCCGAGGTGAGACGCGACAAAAGTTTATCATCAACCCAACGTAAATACTGGACATTTAGGCGTCCCGGGAGACTTTTTCTGGACGATCGTTAAAAAACGGGACAATCCCGTTTTTACTGGACGTTTGGTCACCCTAGTTTATACCAATGCTAGACAAGTCAGAACTCGAATTAACCGCCCGCTGGCAATAGTGGCATAAATACTCCGCCGATGCCAGAGCGGGCGTATACGACCGCTGATAATTTTTAGTAAAAATGTTTTTGATTTCAAAAAAAAATCTAAAATTATATTGTGGGATTCTTTTAAAATCCGATTTGGTTGCATAATTTGTACTTGGCACCAGAGGCATTTTTTGAAAATTACACATGGCAGTTAACGTGGTATATTTTTTCAAAATTTTTACCTTTTTAACAACATTAATCCCAGATTGTGCTAGTATCACCAGATAGTCAGCATATATTATGGACAAAACGTCATTTTTGTCATTAATATTTATACCTTGACCACAGTTCTCATAAAAAAAATGTCTCAGCTTTATGAACAGCAATAATATGATTTTAATAGTGACTAAATCTACTTTTAAAAATAAAAATCCAATTAAAAAATATACAACAAAATGTTTATTGTCTTGGATGGCAAGAAAGTTTTATACAAGTATTATTCTTCAATTTATATAAACAATGGGTTGTTTCAAATCTACTGCATAACTTTTTCGTTAACGACCTGGAATGTAAAATCAATTAATACCTATAAATTATTTATAACAATTGATAAAATCTGTAAACAAATAATTCCCTAACGAGTATTTTCGGTTAATATTTTGTTCCTAACTAAAATCACCAAACATTTGACTAAATATTTATTGTTTCTTCTTTTTTTGTTTTTTATTCTGACCTGGTCCTGGATACTGGAATAGCAGATATAGTTGAACCACACATAGCCCGAAACCAACAATATTTTGTATCTAAAAAAATAATGCATCACTTCATCGAAGTTTTAGTGTAATTAAATACTTACCACCATAAACACATTTTGAATGGCTAACCCATAAAAAAGCCAAAGGAATGTTACCAAAGCACCCATAAAGGTTAAGGGGAACGGTATCGCTGAGGCATCTTTCTTCGAAATCATTTCTTTCTAAAAACAGAAATAGAAAGATGAAAATTACACTAAGACGAACGTCTTTATTAACAGTTATATAAAGTTAGCACAACAATTTATCCGCACCTGTTTCATATTGTTTGTACAAATTTTATATACCATTTGTTATATTAAAAATTGTGCCAGTTTAATTGAAAGCTAGCACAACTTTTGTTATGGTATTGTTTTTAAATTACTACAGTAATTTTGTGCGTTTTATGTGCAAATTATGTGTAAAATCAAAAATTAATTTTGTCAAATAGTTTTTAGAGTTTATACAGTGTGTCTGAAAAAGTTGGCAACAAATGGGAAACTTTTTTATTATTAAGTTTAGGAAAAAACGTCATTCTTCATAAAAAGTTCTGCAAGGCCTAAAACCCAATATACGATAATCAGATATCGAAATTTTCCAATCGTATACGAGGTTTGTCAAAAGGTATGAATTTTGCTCAAGAGTAAAGTACCTTTATTTTCGACAATATCTAAAATTGTTATTAAGAAAAGTTGATTAGAATTGAAAACTACGTTTAAATGTCTAATTACAGCTATCTACGATGAAAACCAGGTTTTATTATTTTTTACAATTTCTTTAAGATCGAAAATGACCAAAAACTAGGTATCTAAATTATTGACCTGTACAAAATCAAGTTGTCAGTAAGCAAATTTGCAATGGGAAAATGAGTGGTGTAATCATTAAGTGCACTTAAACATAATTTTTAATTTCTATCGATATCTTGAAATTAAATTTAAAAGCACTTTAGTCTTCGACTTCAATCGAAATTTTTGATTTTCCCTGTACATCACTAAATGCAAATTTTATTCCTGATTATTGTTTACTAGTATTCTACACCACATTATAATCAATAAGAGAAAAGTGCTTCAAATTTAATTTCAAGATATCGATAGAAATTAAAAATTATGTTCAAGTGCACTTAATGATTACACCACTCATTTTCCCATTGCAAATTTGCTTACTGACAACTTGATTTTGTACAGGTCAATAATTTAGATACCTAGTTTTTGGTCATTTTCGATCTTAAAGAAATTGTAAAAAATAATAAAACCTGGTTTTCATCGTAGATAGCTGTAATTAGACATTTAAACGTAGTTTTCAATTCTAATCAACTTTTCTTAATAACAATTTTAGATATTGTCGAAAATAAAGGTACTTTACTCTTGAGCAAAATTCATACCTTTTGACAAACCTCGTATACGATTAGAAAATTTCGATATCTGATTATCGTATATTGGGTTTTAGGCCTTGCAGAACTTTTTATGAAGAATGACGTTTTTTCCTAAACTTAATAATAAAAAAGTTTCCCATTTGTTGCCAACTTTTTCAGACACACTGTATATAGTCTTGTAGTTTATTTGAAAATGAATGATAGCACAATTTTTATGATCCAGCAGGTAAACCCCAATTTAACATCTTAAGTAAGTGACGGAGAATTTCTAAAATAAAATGTTTGGCATTATTTCTTTCAAAATAAAATCTTTGGTTTTCGTCCTAAATTTTTTAAAAATACCAATTTATTTCAATACAACAGAATAAAATCACAGTGCATTGCACAGACAGCTACGAGCCATAATTCGCTGTATTTGGTTAAGTACATGGTGACTGGTGACAAGTTTTTTTTATTAGTTTTGTGTTACAAAAACGTAGTTTAAAAATGAAATTTGAAGTATTTCTCATAGAATTCCAAGCCCGCTTTTTTACAAATTAATAATATTACAATATTCTCTAAATAGTTTTATCTTGGATAAACAGATTTTTTATTTTAAATACGTAGTTTTAAACAGAATACATCCTTATTTTGTGTTTTGTTCAGACAAATTGGATCATTGGAACTTTAAAATTTAAGGTACCTATATTCTATCCAAGACAAAAATAAATAGAGAATATCGACCGCTACGTTAAAAATTAGAGAAGTGGGGAACGAGGCCCGAAGATCTCCGAAATCGGTTGCGCATGGGCAAACGCAAAGTACATGGCAAACTCGCCGATACCAGTGTCGTGCTTAAAGTTGTTATTGATATAGACTAAGTAGGTTATTTCTTATTATCAAAATGGTAAGTATTCTGACCAAACACAACAAATAATATCCAAAGTTATTAAGTTTATGAAAAATCAGGCAAAAAATGACATCCGAATTTCTTTACAACGTCACAGGATAAGAGTATTAGCAGCAACAGGAATTAAAAAGAACACTTTTTGAAAAAAAATTTTAAGAGAGAAGAAATTAAAATAGGTAATCGTATCTCATTTTCTCCTCCTAGGATAACTGGAGGATGAACAATTTAAAAACATTTGCTAAAATGAGCAAAAAACCTTAAATTATAATTATCTTCTATTTAAAATAACTCCTATATTTAAACGTATTCATCAATTTAAATCAACTTCTTTGTTTAATGTTGGATATATTCATTTTAACGCTTATATACACCTTTAAAAGATCAGATATTTTAAATTTGCCGCCAAAGCAAACAATACAGGAAGCAGTTCAATGTTGACGACGCCACTGTTCACTGTTCGGAGTTAATCGACTGTAGGAAACCGGAAGGGAGAAATTTTAGTGGGGACTCTCTAGGTGTCGGTTTAGTAGTTGGACAATCTCTATGATTAATTTGTAAATCTTAAGGTGCATTTCCACCAAGCGCGCAAAACGTTTGCAAATGTTTGCGAATAATCAGCAATGTTTGCAAACAAATTTATAAGCCTGGTGGAAACGAAATTAAGAATGTTTGTAAACATATGCGAACAATTGCAAACGAACAGCGGCGTTCCGGCCGCTGTCGGTACCTCAAAGAGATTTGTTGTTTGTGCGCGTTTAGTGGAAACGTATTTTCAGTAGATTATTTACTTTTAAGCAGTACAATTAGTATGGATCATTCACAAGTGTTCGCAAACACACTGTTATTCGCGAATTCTTGTTTTATTTTTAACTACACAAACAGAACCGAACAAACATTTCCAAACGTTCACAAATGTTTGCTTGTAATTGTTTTTTTGGTGGAAACGCACCTTTACGTCTAAATCAGTCTAGGAATTACCCGAGCCCCCATTCTAAGTGAAGTACTTCAAATTCCATTTTTAAGCCAACGCTTTTGTAACACAAAACTAATAAAACTTGTCACTATACAACTTGTTTAATTACTGTTAATAATTTGTTTAATTGTCTTAAGTAAAATATTTAATAGTCCGAATAATTTGGATTTCTATGTTGATTAATTTTTGATTACCAACGGTTTCGGTTTTCTATTTGTTTAATTACCTTAAGCTAACTAACCCTAATGATTACAATTAAAGCCATTTTTATTGTCATAACTATAAACATTTGTCCTAATACGTATTAAAGTTTTTATCTACTATAATTAAATTCTTAATAATGCTGAATAAACTTTTTCCTCTGTGTATCTTTAATTAAATTTCAAAATTAAATTAAACTAAATTTTAGTTTTTTTCACTTTGACATATATTACAGTTTTTATTTACCAATTAATAATTGTACATCGTTTAATACATTTCCCTCTGACTAAAGAAAGGTATACAAAATAAAGAATCTGATTAAAGATATAGCATAACCGTTAATATACAGGGTGATTCATTTAACCTGAAAAATGTGCCAAATCGAAACTTTAATATCTCAGAGGGGGCATTCGGTAGTACTAAATTACGCGGGCGGCGGCAAATTAGAAATTTTAAATAAGAACCCCTATTTGTTATCGCAAATTCGGATTCTACCTCTAAAGCTAAAAAAATTGTTTCGATTCGCGACAGATGGCGCTGTAATCGCAAGGAATGGAACAGAAATAAAAAAACAGAGAAACACGTAAGTGTCACGATTGTTGCCCCCCCCCCCCCCTCCTATGGGTGGAGTGGTTAGTTAATAAATTACTTTTAGCGTAACCCAGGAACAACAGCGGGGGCGTAGTAGTTTACTGTTTCCTCCGGGATGCTTGATTAACGTGAGTTGCTGAAAATGGTGACCTTGAATTTCAATATTCAAATGACTGTACACAACTGAGAAGTACGTCACTAGTAATATGGGCACAAACATTCCTGATTCGTTCAATCATATTCTCACGAGTTGTTGGTACACTTTGTCCTTCAGGTATCACCACAAAAAAAAATCTACCGAAGTTAGATCTGGTGATCTGGCAGGCCAATTTATCGGACCAGCTTTACCGATCCAGCGACCGTTAAAATAACGATCAAGATCAAGTACTTCGCGTGCTAATACCGAAAAATGCGCCTGACAACCGTCTTTAATTCTTTTGATTTCTGTTCCATTTCTTACGATTACAGCGCCATTTGTCGCTTTCGATGTAGAATCCGAATCTGCGATAAAAATACGGGTTCCTATTTAAGATTTCTAATTTGCCCCGCCCATAGGGGTTGTGAGGGTGGGCGTAATTTGGTACTACCGGGTGCTCCCTCTCCAAGATATTAAAGTTTCGATTTAGCACATTTTTCTGTACGACGCGAATTTTTCGAGAAATTACAAAAGTTGAGGTTAAATGAATCACCTGGTATTAACGGTTATGACAGATATTTAGTAGATAAAATAATTAATCGCAATACATTTAAGAAAAACTTAAAGGATACTACATAGATATTCTTTAACAATCAACATGTGTTTATTTTTATTTTCGATAAACAAAAGTTGATCATATGAATTCGCTATGTCTGTAGCTTTTTACCTCTCGCCCTTCAGATAAGAGAGGTATAGGAATCATGCTAAAAATTGGGTAGTGAGTTTTCAATTGATAAACACGTTTTGGGGTCCCTAGAATACGATTTTGATATTTTCGCGATGATGTCTGTGTGTGTGTGTGTTAGTGTGTGTGTGTGTGTGTGTTAGTGTGTGTGTGTGTGTTTGGATGGATGTTGTAAAAACGATAACTCAAAAACTACTGAATTGAAAAACTTGAAATTTTGCATACACGATTCTTATACCCTAGATTAGAGCTGATTAGATTTTGGTGTCAATCGGACAACCGGAAGTGACAGTTGCTATGAGTGATGACGCCATTACTAAACAAAATGGCAATTAGGTTTTACACATATATTTTGTATACACTATAGTTTATTTTCGTATCATTAAAATTTTCAAAACTTTTGCCATTGTTGCCGGATTTACAAAAAAGTAAATTTTTTCCATACTTTTTTGTGCCACCGTGTAAATTTTTGATTCAAAAATGGCGAGAGGTCATGTGCTGGCCACATCAGATGTTTTACATTGTGATTGCACATTTTTGTAGATCATCTAAATATAAGTCAAAGGAGGGTATGCTCCCGGTCATGGGATTTGTAACACTTCTAGATCTATAAATAATAAACATTTTCCCAAAATTTTAACTTCTAATCCATTCCGGTACATCTTCAAATAAGTTATTTTACAGCAAGTTTTTAAAGGCAAAAAATGATAAAATAGACATTTTGGCAACACAACTTATATGTGCGTATCCTTTGTTTCGACGTAATATCAAATATTAGATATAATATAGGCGGAGTTCTGAGCATTGTGAATAATTCTTGCGGTGTTGATAGCAGGCGTAATCACGCGATGAAGATAGAGAATTAAAGACCGATGTCAGTAAAAATCAGCTAACAGAACAGTTTATTTTTGCTTTTGTTTTAATTAAACCCAATATTAGCAGTAACTTCACACTTTTTCCTTTTTTATCTGGAAGTAGGCAGCACAAAAAGGACCATTAGTTTAAAAAGTTCTTCAAAAAATCCTGAATGCTTATGCTCACTTTTTTTATTACCAACGACAATAAATAGAAAATGTCAATTCTGACAATTATTAAAATAATTAAAAATCAGTGTTGACAATTTGTTCGGTGCTCACAGACTTTTGTATGGACGTGGCAATCCTGCATTTATCATATGCGCCGTGTGTGCTTTACCCGACGTAGATGTCATTAGAGACTCGAACGCCAGAGAAACTTAAACATCCGTCAGCGGGATGGACGTTTTTTGTTTACTTTCAAATTTGTTTCTTTTTTATATGTAATAAAAGTTCGTTCAAGTTATCAAAGTTCTTATTACGACGCTACACAATTTGTGTTTTTTGACAAAAATTTACTTACATAAAATAACTTATTCTAGATTTTCAGGAACCACCCAAATTTTTCTATCAATGATCAAAAAGGTAAATGTACTCAACAGTTATTATTCAGTATGACAGTTACCATGGTTACGTTTTGTTTGGAACCCAACTTAAAATGATACGTCACGTCCATTAAAGCCTCAAATTAAACTTTGTCCAACAACTAAACCGACCGCTGCGTTTAAAGTTAGAGAAATAGGACGCTGATAGGTGTCGTTTTAGTTTTTGGACAATCTATAACTTACCACGTCCAAAAGTGGAGCAGCCAAGAGCAACAACATCAAGATGGTCATGACCAAGCCGTATCTGAATTCAAGTTTCATTGGATCCTCCATATTGGCATAACCTAAGAATATGGCGCACATCGCAACACCGATAGCGCCAGGTTTTAGTACGTCTTCGAATTTGTTAGTCGAAAAATGATAATAAAACGCTGAGTAGAGTGAATTGAGGATAACGGCAGCGACGTTGACTTGGAACATGGCGGAATCGTTCATTATATAAGCCAATTTCAACATTAGAATACCACTAAAAGAAATAAAGATCAGTATTTAAATTAAATTTTTCTGGTCGGTCACGATTTCGGCGGGAAACTACCTGCGCATTTAATCCCTTGCTCGATTTCGGCTGAAAGCTACGAATTAAGACTAATGACTTTTTGGTATTACCAGTTGCAAATTAGAGGAGAAGGAAAAACCCAAATTTTGTAATACAACAAATAAATATATGAAATATTTTCAAAATTGTAAATATTTAAATATGTATAGTGCTTTGTTTGTAAAATAGAAAATATTTAAACATGTAGTAGGTTTTTGTCTAGTATAAATAAAATTTAGTAATGTAAGAATGAAATTCAGAATTTATTTTTTGTCTAGTGTAAACAGCTGGGCACGAAAGCTAGGCACGAATAAAAAAATATATATCCGTACGATGTACGAGTAATCAAAAAATGTATTTGTGAGTATTTTACTAGTAAGTAATTTTATAGAGACCGTTTACGGTTACGGGTAGTAATTGTAAAAGTACGAGTAAAGAGTACGAATACTTTTACAAAATGGGAGGGCTCAAAAAAGAATTGAATTGAATCTTGGTACTTTTGGAACTACAAATTTTTCAAAATTGCCATTGAACAAAACATATGTCTCCTTGGACTATTGATAATTGTGGCAAACGAAAAAAACCTCTCTACAGGTGAAGATGAGGTTAGTGGAGTATTAAAGGACCACGCACTTTTCTTATGGAAACGGGAGCACCGTCAAATTGTCTGAATTTTTGATATGTTGTAGTATTTGATGTCCTGATCAAAAGTCTCCATGGGCCCAATTCCATCCTATGGCTAGTTTTCGATATACAGGGCGTTGAAGTTCAATATCCCAAATTTTTTTAAATGCGTACCAAAAAGTCCCTGTTGAATATTTTTGAAAGTTTTTGGCTGATATATGGAGCCAAAATACATACTTAATGATCAAAATAAAAATATTGATAGTTACAGGGTGATTCAAGATGTCACGGACCTCTTTTGGATAAAATATGTATTTTTACATTACAAATATAGGGCAAAATAACATTAAAAACAAAACTCCGTCAAAGTTTCCGAAAATTTGATATACGATACATCTTAATCTTCTCTTTCAAAATTCCTAATGGTAAAATTATATCCTATGGCTACTTTTCGAAATATTACGACATTTAGTCTTTAAAATATCAATTTTTATAGTAACAAAAAATAATTACGAAGTAAGGGGAATCTTCATCCAAGAACCTTTTTGTAGATTATGTAATTAGGCGGACGAATCAGCCTCTTGCGTGATATTCGAATGTGAAGGACCCAGATGGTGGAGATACAGACACATAAGAGACTTAAAGTGATCATCCCACTGTTTCGAATCAAACCAACCAACCAACCAAGGGGAATGTTATAAATTAATTATTTCCACATACTGCGCAATATTATGGTACTATTTTTGTATTTAAATGTAGAATAAAAAAAGTCGTACTTATAGGGTGATCCCACTTGTAAGATGACAAAATCGACAAATCCACAAGAGATGCCAAATAATAGAAACTAGGTACATAATTATCTACTTACTTATTTTATAATAAAGAAAAATCTTACGTTTCGATATGGTTTATTAATTGGGTTTTCATATTACCAGGCCATGGGTTGTTCAAATAATAATATAAAATCTTCGTTATTTAAAAAATGAAACAGTGATTTAAAACACCACTAAACTAGCATACAGTTTAAGACTTAAATGTTATACCTTGTTGATTTTTTTGTCTCTGAATTACTTTATCATTCACAATAAATGAAGGGTTTTATGAGTTTTATAAGAAGTGTCATTTGCAGTGGTTTGTAATATTATAGAATAGTAAGTAGGTAATTAATGTACCTAGTTTCTGTTTTAGCATCTGTTGTGGATTTAGTCATCTTACAAGTGGGATCACCCTGTAAATATGACTTTTTTTAGTCTACCTTTAATAACAAAAATAGTACCATAATATTGCGCAGTATCTGGAAATAATTAATTTATAACATTCCCCTTGATTGGTTGGTTTGATTCGAAACAGTGGGATTGTCACTCTAATTGGCAGTAGATAGAACGTCCTTTAACTTTAACGGTTCTGTAACTAACGACAATGACGTTTAGATTGTGACAATTGTACAAGAAATCAACTTGTTAAATTTTATTCTAAACGTCATCACCTTTAGTTATTGAATCTTTAAAGTTAAAGGACGTTCTATCTACTGACAATAAGGCTCTTATGTGTCTGTATCTCCACCACCTGGGTCCTTCACATTCGAATATCACGTAAGAGGCTGATTCGTCCGCCTAATTACATATTCTACAAAAATGTTCTTCTTGGATGAAGATTCCTTTTACTTCGTATTTATTTTTTGTTATAAAAATTGGTATTTTATAGACTAAACGTTTAATATTTCGAAAAGTAGCCATAGGATATAATTTTACCATTAGGAATTTTGAAAGAGAAGATCAAGATGTATCCTATATCAAATATTCGGAAACTTTGACGGAGATTTTTTTTTAATGTTATTTTGCCCTATATTTGTAATATAAAAATACATATTTTATCCAAAAGAGGTCTGTGATAGCTTGAATCACCCCGTAACTATCAATATTTTAATTTTGATCATTAAGTATGTATTTTGGCTCCATATATCAGCCAAAAACTTTCAAAAATATTCAAAAGGGACTTTTTGGTACGCATTTGAAAAAAAATGGGATATTGAACTTCAACGCCCTTTATATCGAAAACTAGCCATAGGATTGAATTGAGATCATGGAGATTTTTGATCAGGACATCAAATACTACAACATATTAAAAATTCAGACAATTTGACGGTGCTCCCATTTCCATAAGAAAAGTGCGTGGTCCTTTCAAAAAGTTTTCGAAGAAATTAACTCTTATAAGACTGTTTTGTCCGTCCGTCCGTCTGTTAGCCTGATTCAACTCGAGAACGGTGAGAGATACAGACAAACGAACAACGGGGCAATCGATTCAGCATCTTTAAAAATGCCAAAAATGATATTAATCTTTGACTTATTTTTACTTTCCCACTACTTATACTATATATACTGTAATATATAAGATCTATATAAAAATTTATTTTCGTAACTTTAAATTTTCTAAATTACTTGTTTTATTGTCGGGTAATCCTCGAGAATATTTAAATTGGTTCGCGAATCACTAATATACCTTAAATACACTCTAATTCTGCTTGGATTTTAATTAAATTTCCTTTTTCTGAAAAACTCGATTCATCCTGAGGAAAGTATTCTTGCAAATATAAAAGTTCGTTTTCGAAAAAACAATTTTTTAAAAACCGTTGAAATAAATTAATCATTTTGTTTTTTACAATTTTGTTGATGGAATCATAGTAGGAATTCCAACGTGTGGCTCCCGAAGAAGAAATGTAAGTCCTAGAATTTCTAAAATAACCACCGAAGATTTTGGAAAGGCTGCTTTCTTCCATAATGTATTGCATTTAGCCATGGCTTCAGCCTGTCGCGACTACTCATAAAATATACTCATGTTCTACGAGTATAATTTTACTAATAAATTTAAATTTACTCGTAAGTACGAGTAATAAGTATTTCAAATTAAAAATACTTATGAGTAAATGTCACGAGTAATTTTTTTTATCCGTAACCTAAATACGAGTTAAAGTATTCGAGTACTTGGGCAGCACTGAGTGTAAATATAGTAAATAATTTGGTGTAAGAATTAAATTCAGAATTTTTTTTAATACATAAAACATGTCAAAAAAAATGGTATTATTAGAGTAGTTTTAGTCTGTTCTACATATTTGTGTTCTATCTATATAGGCATATTAAAATTTTATTGTAATTCGACAAGTTTGATATTTTTTTTTGATAATTTAGTTTAGTTTTTCGTATTTAACTGTGTCGACTTTTACTTGATGAAAATCAATTTTGTGACATGTTTCGTTATTGAATGACTTCTGTCTGATGAATAATAATTTTTATATTTTTGTGAAAATCAATAAACGTTTTTATTTATCAAAATAATATATTTCTGTATTATCGTATGCATAAATAAGTGATTTTTTTAATAATAATTTCAAACTAACTAGTGTTTTTCTGAAGTTTCGTTATATATTGTTTGCAACATTTTTTCATTTTAAACAAAATCAAATTTATAAATTTAAAGAGATAAACGCACAGCTAGACATTGCCGAATTCGAGTATGCCCCGCGCTAATCGGTTTAGTATTGCAGATGGATTCATATTCTCACAGCCGAAATCATGTACGCCCATTTTTCTAATAGAGAATAAATATATATTATTTAGCGAGCGCTTTCAGAAAGTAAGTTCTGTAACGGTCTAGCTTCGAATGGTCACCTTTTGTTGATTTTATTTTATACTACATAAAATTTCTTGAGCGAAAAACAGATGTAGACGTTAAAAATAAGTGGTAGCACGATGACTGGAAACAAACCATACATCTTATTTAAAAAGCTACAAAAAATTATTTTTTTGTCAAAGCATTTATTACAATAAATTTCTAAATGATTTAACAAATTTATTTAAAAAAAAAAACTGGATTTTTAGTTATTTTAAAATTATTTTATGAGACAGAATCAAAATTCTATCTGTAAGTGTTTGCTCTTATTGTTTGTTAATGACATGACAAAAATTTGATACTGCAGCGAATGTGTTAAAACTTATAGCCAAAGGTTCAAAGAATCTTTTCGTGATATAAAAATCCAGAGATATCTGGCACTCAAGGTTAAATATATCAATGTTATCATTTACATTATTATATATGTTCTTACTATGTAAGTTTTTATCAGTCATATCTATGGAATTAAAAAATTAAACAAATATTTATTGACACTACAATGATTTTAATTCTACACGTACAACAGTTAATTTTTGTTAAATATAGAAATAAAGTCACTGAAATGTACTTATATTTGTTAAAAAATATTACTAACTATGTAGACAGTTAAATACAAAACATAAAAAAAATCTTGTGCCTTTACAACAGTTTAAATATATTATATAAAAATTGTACTTACATAACAACACCACCTATAAAAGGGGTAGCTGCTACCCCTTTCGTAGATCTCTTCTCATAAATATCTTTACATACCAGAGTACCAGCAAAAAATTGGCATATTGTTACAATACTGGCAACTTGCCCTATCATTTCTCGATAGGGCTGAAGAGATTGAGCTATAATTTCCATTTTTTTTAATTGTTTTCCGATTCTTCACTTAAACGTATCAAGGTCGAAAATATAATATTCATTTAGTTTTAATTTATGCACAAATGTTTTCCCACCTTAATTTTTCTTGTTTAAAAGATTAGGCTGAAAATTTTAAGTGAGATTTAGATGGAATGTCTCGAAGAAAAGTGGAATGATGAAGGACGACGACTGTCATCCACTTATCATTTTCAATTTTACTAATGTATTTTGAAAGATTGTAGATTAGTTTATAGGTTAGATAATTTATATATCGTTTTATTCGTGACATAATAGATAAAAAATATTAGAAAAATTAAACACATAGAAACTAATCATTTTGTAAATTTACGTAAATAAACAAACATATTGAGCAATATTTAAAAAATTAAAATTCAGGTTAAAATCAACAATACGATTACTTCTTCTTAAGTGCAGGTCACACTAGACTGGTAGCTAACCGCGATGTGAAGTTGACGCTACTGTCACTCAGCGGTCGATCAAAGAATTTGCCATTGACTGACACCAGCTGGCAAAAATGGACATGTTTCAACTTTTCTTACTAAGTGAAGTTATCAGGAGATAAATATTCCATAGTATGCTCATTCGTTGTTAGAGCGTTTTCACACGTAGCAATATTTTGTGAGCAATAAAAAGTCATCGCACCCGATATATTGCAAATGATTTTCACACGAGAAATAATTGATGCAATAAATGTTACTATAGAATTTGCGATGTTGCCTAGTTTTATAATTAGTAAAGTTAGTATAAAATCAAAATAGGAAGAATAGGGTTTTCTTACTATGGTTCTTATTCAAATAAGAGAACAAAAACAAAACCAAACTATTTTATAGTAATGAATGAGCTATGCATTGAAGAATATATAGAAAATATAGGGGTATTCATAAGCTTCTTTAATAGTCAAGTTATGTTTTTAATAATATTGAAAATATTTCCTGTTTGTATTTCCTTTTTCCTTCTCTATGAAAAACTGGAGTAACAGTAAGCAGAGTTGGGATAGTTACTTTTAAAAAGTAACTAGTTACTTTTTATAGTTACTTTTACAAAAGTAACTAATACTTCTAGTAACTATAGTTACTTTATGAAGAAAGTAACTAAAGTTACAGTTACTAGTAACTAAGTTACTTTTAAAATAGTTACTTTAAATATACAGTAGAAAAAATAAACATATTCAATTGAATTAAAACTTGCTTTATAATTTTGATTTATATGTACATCACTATTAAATAAAAATATTTTTTTCGTCGACCACTACAAAAAATGACATTTTACGTACGAACAAAAAATCGACTCTTTTTGAAGGCAAGTACTTTTCGTCCACAGGTACACTTTAATCCGCAAATACTTTTCGTCCGCTGTAATTTTCGTAAATCCACGTTTTAATAAAAACAAAAACTGTCATTTGCTGTTGTTAAATTAATTATTTACGAAATCCGTTAGATTTTACATGTGAATAAGAATAATATAATAATAATAATAATTGTAATAATAATTATTATTTAATGGGTCGACGAAAAAATATATAATATGCACCTCGGCGAAAAACTGTCTGTTGTCTCGCCTGCTTGCTAGCTTCGGCTGCACCTCGGCTATCAATTTGCAGGCTGGACTATAATAGACAGTTTTTCATCCTTGGTACATAAATATCTATTGTATTAGTCTAATAATTTTATTTATAGACAATTTTTATGACATAGCTTCCATAGCTGCGTTAGCAGCAAAACAGTAGCCAGCAACTGACAACAACTAATAATAAAATACAGTAACTCATCTCATGAATAAAGGGGAAAGATAAGAAGTACGTAAAAAGAACGTAAAAGAAGAACAACTAAACCGAACCGTCCCTACGTTTTTTAAACAGAACAGAACTATGAAACTTTTTTTTGTTATTTAGTGATTCCAATACTGTGCTGACCCAAATACATTTGCGAAAATCGTGTTGATTTTTGTCGAAAGTAACTTTTTTAAAAAAAGTAACTTAGTTACTTAAAAGTAACTTAGTTACTTTTTACTAGGTTTCAAAAGTAACTAAGTTACAGTAACTTAGTTACTAAAAGTAACCAAGTTACTAATTGTAACTTAAATTAAAAGTAACTGCACAACTCTGTCAGTAAGTCGTCAGAAGCGTCACGGCAAATAATAATATAGCCGTCCCTTCCCCGCACAAGCCTTTGGATTCTGGGATTCACTCGTAAGGGAGTGAAATATAAGCAGAGTATTATTAGTATTCTTATTAATATTATTATTATTATTATTATTTTATAATACATATATCTCGCAACACTGTTTAAATGATACTAAAAAAATTGTTAATATTAAAAAAAACAACAATATAATTTTCTTATTTATATTTTATAATACGTATTTGCAACACTGCTAAATAAATTGCTACTATAAACAGCGAATAGTGTGCTGCATAAACATACATGATTTTCTACTATTGACACAATACGAGAACATATTGCACGTCATTGCGATAGAAAAATATAGCTGCCATAAATGTATCGCATTGCATTTAAATGCATGTATTTTAGTTTCAAAGCGATATTGCAACTTTTTATTGCTGCAACATATTGCTCCGTGTGAAAACGCTCTTAATGTCAGATTATATTTTTTTCTGATTATTGAGAATAAAAATAAAAAAAACAACTATTCAGATCAAACCGGTGTTCATTATTAATAAAAAAAATGTATTTATTTAGTAAAACAAAATTATTTTTATGGAATATTTGTCTCCCAATAACAGCTCCTGGCATAGGTGACTAAGAGATCACGTGACTTACTCTCACCGACTACGCAGTCGATCGTTCTACCAACTATCTGTGTTTGTGGAATATTTCGTCAAAAGATTATTAAATCTGAATGTGAAAGTAGTATCGTATATATACTTGGTGTTAAAAAGCTTAATATTTGCTGATATTCCTAGTACACTAGAGTAAGTTAAACCGGGTCACCTATTGTAAAGAAGTTCATAAGATTCAAAAATTAAAGAATGATATGAGCAGGTTGTCAAAAGCTGATTAGTAACAGTTGGCAACCAGCCTAGTGTGACCTCAGAGTAAATATATATATAGAGAGGGCATTCTATCCTTTTTTATTAAGCCAACATCTAGTTGACTTTTGTTGACATCGTCCTATAAAAATTCCATAAGCGTACTTTCTAGCAGGATAATTTAAAATCATACATTAAATAGTTTACAGTTTGTGATTTGAATTGTGTTATTTTTGTAGTGTAGGTCGTACTAAATATTTTTGTGATTTTCTTGAGAGGTTGTTAACCATGAGAAAGAAATGTGAAAAATGTGGTGCTTTTCTCAAGCTATTAGATAATCTTAGGAAAGTAGTTTTCGAATAATTTAAAATATATTTTCTTTATTATATAGGTTCCCTGTTGTTGAATCAAGACGAGTACAGTGGTCTGTAATGCTTTTAATTTATATAGATATAATTTGATAATTTTTTATTTTGCTTCCTTTCTTTTTTATGTTATATACCATTCACATTTTTTTTATTTTATTCGCATGTACTCCTTACTGTAAACAAGGTTTTAGAAGCAATAAAAATATTATTTATTTAATTAATTCCATTATTAAATACGTACATTTAATATAAATTTACAAGCATTTGCTTTGTTTTAATGTTAATATTTATCAGTATTACAGAAAATACAACTTTATCGAAATTATATAACTTCTCACGACATATTTAATTCAAATGTGATATATTAATAACATGTAAAATACCCAATTTTAATTTTCTATTTTTTTGCTAAAATAAATAAAAAGTTATAATTCTTCGCGTCGCTACTGTTTAATACGTCACGTCAATTTTTATTGTTGATTTCGTCCTCTGCACGAGATTTTTCTGCGCGTCTCACGTCCCTCGCCAACAAACTTTGCCGAGAGAGAGGGCTAGATGTTGGCTTAAATTTTGTAAATGACATTAGATGTACAGGGCATATCTAGTAGGTCCTTCATCTGAGAGTGTGACCCGCACTTTAATATTGCCATCGTTATTAGAGATGGGACTAAAAGAACTAACCCTCTGTTCTTGGGAACATGTAACAAGAGTCTGTTCAGTAAAGCAATCACAGAAATTATCAAGTTGATAAATTCATTCATAAATAATAATCTTTACATAACCTATCAAACTACAAACTAAAAATATAACGGATAAAGAACTTTCAAATATATTTTAACTGAGAAATTAATATTTTACTACTACTAGCGCCACCTGGTATTTAGGAGACTTAATAATTTTAAAAAGATCGTTTTTCTGTTGTTATATATGTACATCTTTTTTAATATTGCTGAAAGACAGTGATAGACTGACGACACTGACAAGAGTAAACACAACAGAACTGAGATTTTGCACAATGCGCTTGGAATTTTACTGTTGCTAATTTGGTGTACCTGTGAATAGATTCTAGTTATTTGTATTGGACCTTGTTATTGTAATTTTTTTTCTATAATTTGAACCGTCAACAAAATGGACTTCATATCCACGGTAAATAACAATAGAAATGATCTAGTAACTGTAATATATCATTATTGTCAAAAATATGCAAAGTTGCCTTTTTGGGGAAAATTGGGGAATTTGAAACCTAAAAAATTTGAATTATATTTTCCAATTTTTATTAAAACGACGATAAGTATCTGTTAAGCCCCCTAACGGGATAATTTTGAACGTTTATATCGGTGCAATTCATCGACATATACTAATGGACGTGCCTTACCACTATATAGTTGTAATAATTTTTTGGCTCGAAAAAACTGAAGATGGCATATAGTTTCGGACTAGTGCTATCTCTTTCATTAACGATGATCACAATTTTGAGACAGTCAAGATTGTCCGAAACATCCTTTAATCTCTTTCTCGCCGCTAGGGCATGTCCATTTGTATATGTCGATGGTTTAAAACCATTGATTTTGATTATGGAGGGTATAGAAGGAGGCACATCGCAACGTTAGAAAAAGGGAACCAATTTTGGAAGCCAGTTGGTGGCGCTGTTGATCGACTGTTGATGACAGTTTTGACATTTCCTTTGATTTTTTTCAAATAATAATTTTAATTCATTACGTAAACTTTTAAAAGATATGTATTTTATAAAAATTGGGTGGCTCATTAAATAAAAAACGTTATTTGAGACTATGGATCTAATCAATCTACAAACACTTTTTCAACATACGATCGTCAGCGCCTCGTCGGTTATTTTATGTACCATTAGTTGCGTATAAAATGTTGCCCACATTTTAAACGTGTTGTCCATTAGAGATTGCCCTCCTTCTATACGCTCCATAATTTTGATGTAATTTTTATGAGGCCAAAGGAATTCAAAACCCGCCACCAGTTTTCTCAACAGAATACAAATTATGCACTCAGTGCACACCAGATTTACCAATGGAATTCGCTATTAATTTTACCTCCGCCAACACTGACGTTAATATTGACATTGACAGTTGACATCATTGACTTGAAGGATTTTTTGGCGAGTTACCGTTGATAACCGTTAGTCACTACGCGGTTATACCCCCCACCCACTACTTTGGACGATATTTCCAAAGTTTCGCGAAAACAAAAGCGGTAACCGACTGACAATTGACAGTTCGAATTTACATTTATAAATAACAGTATTTACCAGGATAATTTGTGAATCCTTGCTTCAAGAGGTCATATTCTCCTTCAGGTCGTGGCCAATATATATATATTTCTTTTTCAACCCAACGATTATATATAAAAAGAATTTATTAAACACATGACTGTACTTGGCACCAACTTAAAACGGTCACCAATTGAATGTAATGTCTCCTGTCTCGCAATATAACAAAGAAAAACTAGTAAGGTTTTTTCCGGAGATGTAGGATAATTTCCTCCACGATATTTCTTTTTTATCAATAAATAAGTATCATCTTGCAGTACCACATTCATTAATCTAAAGAATGTTTCTTTTCGCATTCTAAATAATCTAAAAAATTCCAGTTCATGATAATATTCTATCCATATTTCGTGGTTAATGGGTTGTCTGTAATGCACTTCAGGAAGAACTTTGGGAAACTCAAAATCGTCAAAAAAAATAATTAGCAATAAGACAACTATTACCGTTAAAAAAAAACTCATCAAACATGGGAATTAACCAAAACAAACTCATTTTGAACTTGAATTGAACGAAGCACAACTCACATCACAACTGTGGCACAATTGAAAACTGCAGCAAAACGAATCAACTTCTAACACCTTCTTTTGCCACCATATTTGTTTACGATTTGAAATTGTAACCGAGTATAACCACCTATTAAAGTTGTGTTACAGAATCTATTACCGTCTTATAAACCATGACGTCAATTTGTGACGTCATTGATGCCTCCCCTGTAACCGTTCCTTCGCGAAAATGAAGCGGTAACAGATTATAGTTACCGATTATAAAACGTAAAACGGTAACTCGCCAAAAAAACCTTTTGAAGCTTCGTACAAAATATTGTTAAATTATACAAAGAGTAAATACATTTATTTTTCTATATAAACTTTACTTACATGATACATTTTAAATATTTAATATAGAACATTAGTTAACCACAAATTTGTTTCCTTTTATAGAAGCTTAAGTGTTGAATCCACAGTGAAAACGTCTATTTTAAGTTTTAGATATGTCTAAGCCTGGAAGTTCTGGCTCTTCTGAGCCACCTCAATTCGACAGAGTAGCACAAGTCGCTCAAAAAACCTGGGAAATGTCTAATACTATCGAAGTAGTTAGTTCAGTTGACGAAATATATCGATATGACAAAAAGCAGCAACAAGATATCCTAGCTGCTAAACCTTGGGAAAAAGAGTAAGTTTAAGCACGATACTTAAATAATCTTTTTAATTTATTAATTTTTAGCCCTCACTTTTTTAAAGATATAAAAATTTCCGCGCTAGCTTTGTTAAAAATGGTTATGCATGCAAGATCTGGAGGAACCCTGGAGGTTATGGGTTTAATTTTAGGCAAAGTTGATGGTAATACAATGTTTGTTATGGATTCTTTTGCGTTACCGGTAGAAGGTACGGAAACTCGTGTTAATGCTCAAGCACAAGCTTACGAATATATGAGCTCTTACATTGAAGCAGCTAAAATGGTAAGCCAACTTTTCTAAATGACTATATAAAAAACATTTGTCATAGCTTTTAAATTTTTATTGTAGTCAGAATGATCCTCAAAAACTCCAGCTATTGTTATTACTAGATTCATGTACTAACCTGTAGTTTTTTACTATAATTCAATTTTTAGGTTGGCCGTCAAGAAAATGCAATTGGATGGTATCATAGTCATCCCGGTTATGGTTGTTGGTTATCTGGAATAGATGTAAGCACACAAATGTTGAATCAAAATTTCCAAGAACCGTTTGTAGCTATTGTAATTGATCCGGTTCGTACAATTTCTGCTGGGAAAGTTTGTTTAGGTGCCTTCAGAACTTACCCAAAGGTTAGTATTTTTCATCTTTAAATTTGTCTTTGTCAATAAACACTTATCACTGTATATTAATTTATTCACCTACAAAATATTGCATGACGTTTAAAAAATATAAAATATAAATTTTTAGGGTTATAAACCAGCAAATGAAGAACCATCTGAATACCAAACGATCCCTCTAAATAAAATCGAAGATTTCGGAGTTCACTGCAAGCAGTATTACTCATTAGAAGTATCTTATTTTAAATCTGCTTTGGATAGGAGATTATTAGATTCTCTTTGGAATAAATATTGGGTTAATACTTTGAGTTCATCTAGTTTACTAACTAATGCTGATTACACGACTGGTCAAATATTTGATTTGTCTGAAAAATTGGAACAATCTGAAGCGGCGATAGGTTAGTATTGAAAATGACTAATTAATGCATGTAAGTAAAGATATTATTTCACAATTATTAATTGAATGCAGCTTGTGCTAGATGTTGTAACTTGTTTGTCGCTGCAACATTCTACCTGTTTGTGTAATTTAATTTTTAGGACGTTGTGGTTGTATTGTAGGAGGAGAAAAAAGGACGGAGGATAAATTGTTAAAGGCCACCAAGGACAGCTGTAAAACCACCATAGAAATCATACACGGACTCATGGCTCAGATGGTTAAAGATAGATTGTTTAATAGTGTTACTCCAGGCAATAGCAGTGCATCATGATTACTTTAATAGTTTTTTTTGTATTAAATACATGCTGAAATTTTATTTAAAATAAATTAATAATAAAATGATACAAAATTTTTATTGTTTATTTTAAATTTAGATAGATTTCCACTTTTTTCTTAATCGTGGAATATCCAGAAGACCCTTCTTATATGTTAAAAACTTCCCATCAGAAAAAAACAAAACAAATTTTGGAGAAATATTTTCAAGACCGAAGGAAAATCCATAAAAGTTTTATCAGTCATTTATTTTTATTAAATCTAATAATCGTAAATTTGTTATTAGCAAAGCGTAAAATCCATAGATCTTCGGATAAATCATATCTGGCAACGTTGATCCTGTTGCCAATGACACCACAGTATGGCCACTCAGATAACACCCTTCATCTTTTAGGAAATGAAATTTAACCTTGACGCCATTTTTCGAATACTATTCCACAGTGTTGTTAAATGCAGCAAAAAGTGGCACCAGCGTACGCACTATTAAAAAATAGACAAAACCGAGCATTATTTAGTTCTATAACGTTTTGTTTTATTATTTGAATTTATTTCTTGATCAGAGTATGACCAGAAAATAATTTATTTAAAATAAAACCATCTGTGGGTCGAACATAAAATGTAAGTTAGTACAGTCAAATGAAATCTGCTATTCTCACGTTCTATTTCTCACAACATCCAACTAAAAACATGTGACTGTGCCCTGTCACACCATTGGAGAGTACTGAGAAGACCATTGATATATACTCATGGAGACCATGCAGGGACCCGGACCCAAATGAAATAAGAGTTCCGGTCCGGTATGGAGTTCTACATAATTTGAAAAATTTCGCTTCCGGTCCAATTTTTTCAGTCCAAAGGATTTTTCGACAAAACAATTTTCTTTTTGAAAAATTTCAGGTAATCTTCGTTCAGTTAGTTATAGTTACTAATTTAATACATTTGCAATTCCAGTGCATGACAGGTATCTAACTTGTGGAGTTCAATGACTTCGCAAATTCTTAGCTCATTCTATTGCATATTATGCAATTATTAGCTTTTAATTTTATTTATTTTATATTACTGTAAATTGTTAATTTAAGTGTTGCCCATCTATTTTGTAATATAACATCTATGGTGTCACCATTGATATATGGTAAAGAGTATTGCCACCATAGATATCGGAAAGGTTAGAAAGAGCATGAAAGAGACCGACTTATGTTTATTCAATATAAAGCCGATGTTTTCAACATCTCGACTCGAAAAGCACCTTTTGTTTTGATTATTACTCGTAAAATGCATTAGCGTCGTCGGTTCATGGGCGTATTAGTAATATTTCGAAATTGAAATATAAAAACCATATTTTAATTTTTGTTTATAATTTTTTTATTATCCAACTTACAGTGACAATGAATTTTTATAACAGTTCGTTGATATGATAAAATGCGAATAGTTTACATAAATTAAATCTGTCAATATCGCTTTCAGAGGTTCGTAATGAGTCCTAATGTAAACATTTAAAGTTTATATTGGATACAACTTATCTCTCTACTTCTACATTCACCCTACCATATCTCTGGTCCGATTTTCGGTTTTAAAGGGTATGTTCCGGGCATGGAGGTAGGATATTGAAGGAGATGCTACGCTCGTTTAAAAGTGTATTCTAATAATGACATCGGTAGGCGGGGCTAAGCGTTGTATCAATATGGCTGCCATACCAGACCCGGACTAACTGCTTTTTTTAATCTGATCAGAATGTTCAAGTATTACTCTCTTTACACCGGGTGTCAACGTATGGTTGAAGTGGATCCAACGCACCCTAGATGCAAAAATAAAAATTCAATGATACGAAAACATTTAATGTAATACTGAAAACAACATCAACATTTATTTTAATACCGCTCTGTAGTGTGTTTATACTAACCTATGAAATGTTATTTTCGAGATTTTCTTATTATCTACACCATTCCTACTAGGGCAACTGGCGTTTGGCATATGACACAATTGTTATTTTAATGTTTTTTACCAAAAATATTTTAAATACAAGTATATAATTGAAATAAAAAGATAAAACAACACTATATACAAAACAAACTGTCACAAACGAACGAAGTGGAGTAACAATATGGCGGAAGTGATGACACTTTTGGTCACGTGATTGCGTCTCCTTCCCATTTCTACTTCCATGGGTCCGGGTCACTGATGGAGACGCTCACCGGTGAGAATTGCGCTATTCCGAGAAAAAGATGAAACGATGGTTCGGTCAATCTCTATCTCTCTCAAAACAATATCGCATAGTTTTCCGCCATCTTCCTCACTCTTTTCAGCTTAAAAATATTACAACAATATACTGGTTGGGCATGTCCATGAGCATTGACATATACTCATAACTATGGAGCGTATAGAAGGAGGGCAATCTCTAATGGACAACACGTTTAAAATGTGGTCAATATTTTATACGCAACTAATGGTACATAAAATAACCGACGTGGCGCTGACGATCGTATGTTGAAAAACTGTTTGTAGATTGATAAGATCCATAGTCTCAAATAACGTTTTTTATTTAATGAGCCACCCCATTTTTATGTAATACATATCTTTTAAAAGTTTACGTAATGAATTAAAATTATTATTTGAAAAAAATCAAAGGAAATGTCAAAACTGTCATCAACAGTCGATCAACAGCGCCACCAACTGGCTTCCAAAATCGATCCAGTTTTTATAACGTTGGGATGTGCCTCCTTCTATACCTTCTATTTACAGCGATTTGCGCGTGTTTATTTTTCTCTGTGTAATATTATCACACTAAAAATTTCCGGGCCGACGATTTTATGTGTATAACTATGTATTCTAAGGTCATCAAAACGCCAAAAATAAAATTTGGTTTATATTAAAACAGCGGTTTAATTATCAAATTAATGCTGCCACAGGAAGGAACATATTAATCATAAGTAATTTTCGTCATACTTGCGATAACCTTGAAATGTGTGAATCCTCTGTTTGGTATCTTAATCTGTGTTAGCAACTTATTGCCATTAAAGCGCAAGTCACCAATAATCAGCTGGCTGTCAAATAAAAAAAGCGATATGTCATAAGCCCGTTTCTTTTTCTTTCATGAATCGTCATCGTTTCATTCCAGGAATGACATTCTCGTGGTGTAATATTTTTTATTTTATCTTCTAACCTAAATTTACGCAGCACGTAATGTGCAAGAGAAAGTACAAGTTATAAATATAAAACAAAAATGGCAACAAAAATAGTGAGAACTAAAAGCATATCTAATTTATTTAAAAATCCAATTCCCGGTTTTTTATCTCAAAAAACTACGTTAACGTACTTTGTTAAATATCAAAATAATTTAAATAAAAATGTAAATAGTAGTTTAAAATTTAGTTTAAGTGCTGTGGTATCCGGAACTGCTGGTCATGCCGAAACTACGAGCACCACACAGGGTTTATCAAAATTACAAGCTCAAGAACTCATCCTGAGATTAAACGGCGAAGAAAGAAATATTCTAATGACAGCTCTACACGAATATCAATCTAAACAAGTCAAAGATGAATACGAAGGTAAAATAAAACAGGTATTTTTTGTGTCAATGTTAGGATTTATCTTTTCTAAGTTACCTAAATCTATTTATAAATATATATTGCATGTCTAGTATTTACTTAATGTACAAAATTTTAAGCTGCTACATAAACTAGAATGATTTGGTTATATATAAATACAATTCAGATAGGTCCTATCAGCGTTTATGTGTAATAAAGTTTATGAAGCCAGTATAAAATAAGTCATCTTCTATATACGTTTTATATGCAATAAAATTTGTATAAATATATATTAAAATAATTAATGGTCGTGAAATAACAATCAATTTAGTTTTAAATTCCACTGACAATTATTAAAGTTAAGGCACTAAATGTAAAAAAGAATAATTATTTTTCCGTTCAAGGACGATAAGAAATAATTTAATATGTAGAAATATTTACCAGAAAGTAAATAGTAAAGCCCAGTTTAGGTACCTGACTCTATTTTTCAAAACATCCCAAACAAACATTACATAATAGCTGTTTCCTTTTTGCCATAGGCGTATCATATTTATTTCTAACTAGGTAAAGAAAATTTAGTCAAAGTTATTTAACTATTTTTCAGAAATTTTCAAACAGACTGTATAATGATTTTTGTTGTTTGATGAAAGGATTTTTTAAGAATTGTTCATCGATTCTTTAATGGATTTTCATGGATTTGTTAAGGATTCTTTAAAGGTTTTTTAAGGATTTTTCAATGGTTTTTTAGGGATTTCACAAGATTTTTTCCAGAATTTTTTAAGGATTTATGAAGGATTTTTTAAGTATTTTTGAAAATTGAAAATTTAGTCAAAGTTAACCTAAATATTTTTCAGAAATTTTTTTCAAAGACTGTTTAATGATTTTGTTGTTTGAAAGGATTTTTTAAGGATTGTTGATGAATTCTTTAATGTTTTCAAGGATTTGTTAAGGATTATTCAAAGGTTTTTTAAGGATTTTTCAATGATTTACTTGATTTTTGTGCGTATTCAAGGATTTCTTTAGGGATTTTTCAGAGTTCTTAAGAATTTTAAAAGAATGATTTCAAGATTTTTTTAACGATTGTACAAGGATTTTTTAAGTATTTTTGAGAATATTAAGGGATTTTTTTGTTAAACAAGTTATCAATGATTTAAAAAAAATAATGATTTTTCTTGTACTTTTCCAGCAGTTTTCAATGATATTTCTTAAAACTAATGATTTTTCGAGCAGTAATCATTGATTTTTATTAAAAATATTTGTATTTTCCGAGCAGTTTTCAATGATTTTTCTTAAAAATAATGAGTTTCCTTAAAAATAATGATTTTTATTGTATTTTTAGAGCAGTTTTCAATGATATTTCTTAAAAATAATGATGTTACTTGTATTTTTCAAGCAGTTTTAAATGATTTTTCTTGTATTTTTCGAGGAGTTTTCAAGACTTACTAATAATTTTTTTTAAGGATTTTTCAGGGATGTTTTAATAATTTTACAAAGATTTTTGAGAATTGTTCAAGATTGATCGAGGATTTTATTTAAGGATTTCTTAGTACCTCTTTAAAGGTTTTTTAAGAATTTTAAAAGATTTCTAAAAAATGTTTCAACTATTTTTTAAAAATTTTAAATGGATGTTATTTAAAAGAATTTTTCAAAGATTGTTCAAACAGGGATTTTTTCAAGTTGTTTGAAAGGATTTTTTAAGCTTTTTTCACTGATTTTTCAAGACAGTTTTCATGATTTTTCAATGATTTTCGAACGATTTTTTTAAGCTTCTTATTCAGGGATTTGTTAAGAATTTTAAAAGAAAGTTTTAAGAATTTTTTAAGGACTTTTCAATGATTTTTAAATAATTTTTCATATAAGGATTTTTCAGGAATTTTTTTAAGGATTTTTACATCCATCTCGTATTTCTGCTTTCAAATATTTGATTATCCCAATCGATTCCATATTTTCATAAATGGACATATTGAATTTCACCCTCAATGGCGACAAAAAGCATAGAGGGTTAAATACAGACATAACTTTATAAATTTCCCTTTTTGTCGGTATTTTCATCTTTCCCATGACTTTTGAATCAATGTTTGAAGGTTGAGTGAACATACGAAATTTTTCTGTTTTTGTCATCTGAGTTCAATAACTTCTTGAAAATTGATTATCAAGTTACATATTTCAAATCCAGTTTTTCTATGGATATCTTTAACTTCTCAAATGGTTTAATAACTCCCTTCTTCGACTCTGTGCTATCCACATAGTTGTCAGCATAATGATTTCCCTGGCTGCTTTATGCATTTTTATTTTTGACACACTATAGGATGTTGCCCCAAAAGTCATAGCTTTCATCTCGTAAACAAGTTGGTAACAAGTCTGTAAAATTCGATCTTTTAGACTAATTCTGTTCAACTTGGCTGCATCATCAAACACCAATCTTGTCCATTTTTTCTCCATACTTTGGAGTCGATTTATTGCAATACTTCTACTATCCGATAATGTAACATTGTCGAAATGATTTCCAACTCGTTTGATGGTATTTTCCATAATTTCAATTGCTCTGTCATTTTCTTTTGACCTGCCATTTTTTTCCAAACATTTTATCCTAAAAATGTCAATTTTGAAAGAATCTTTGACTAGTTTGCACTTTGATATCCATCATTTTCTTTCTCCAAATACTCCTCTGCAGTTATTTTTTTAAAATATTTTTTATGCGTGACTGTAAAGTCGTCCTACTTATTCCAAAAATTGTGGATGCTTCTCGCTGGCCCAAATTTTTTGATAAAATTTGTCGCAGACAATTGGTTATAACTTTGTCATTTAAATCAGCCCTGTTGGTTTATAATTTACCACCATATGGAAAGAATATTTTCTTATGATACATTTTTAATGTACTATCTGGGGCACGTTCGACCACTAGCCGATTCTGCCCCATCGAGATGGCCGAACCTGCCCCAACTGTATTTTTCGGTTAATAAAATTTGGCTCAGCAATAAGACCTAACCCATACATGAGACAAAGACACACAAGAAAACTATATACATTAATGTATTTAGAGCCAAATTTTTAAACAAATATAAGTAATATAAATAAAGATTTCAATAGAACGAAAATTACCATAAAAACTTACTTTTTACCACAAAAACACAATTTTCATTAACAATTTTTAGTTCAACTAGCTCAAATGATAATGATAGAAAACGAAAGTGCTTTTATCATTTTTTCCATATAGAAACAGCGCGAAAGTTTGAAAAATTAAAATTTTAAATAGGATGGCCGAATGTGCACCCTTCTCCCCTATGCATAGTTTTTTCTGGAAGATAAAATGTAACATTTAAATAAACGCCGCTCGAAAACCCTCCAATTTAGTGAGTCATTCAAATAAAAACGGGATTGCCACTTCTTCTGACGTCATAAGTCGTTTGATTGGTATATTCCTGAGTTGCCAGTTTCATTATTTTTCGAAACTTCTGAAAAAATGATATTCAGTTTCATTCTATGAATGAAACAGAACTTGTGATAGTATGGATTATATTGAAATAAAGACTTCTTATTTGATGGCTGTTCTCGATTTAGTTATTCTTAAGTAATTTATATATACCGAGTGTTATGTCATTATTATTTCGACCTACTTACATTGTAAATAAATATGAATAACGCTTGGCAACGCTGTAACACATTATTCTAATTGAAGGCACGGCTCACTAATAAAGCAATTCTCTAGCGCTCCGATACATCACATTTGATTTTGGAGCTTTCAATAAATGGATAAATGAGATCTAATAAGTATTGTAAAAACACAATCGTCGTGACTTCGTTTTATATATTCTGAATATACTGGCTCGTTTTTCATACAACAAACGAACCATTATATCTGCGTCTTCATCATCTTATAAGAAAAAAAGAGCGAGCGTTTGGATATCCATGATATACATACAAATACCACAGTACGCCTGCTTTTCTCAACAGAAAAATATTGCAGGGAAAACACGGGACCGTTACGTCTGGCCTTTTCTGCCATAAGTCGCGGCCAGACGTTACTGCCAGCAGTTCTAGTGAAACCATACCTTTATGTAGACATTTTGTTATGCTTGTATCCATCTCATGTTGGTCTTGCAGGTGTATCCCCAGGCCGGTGATGCGTATTTTCCTTTGTTTACTCAGTCGTTTAGCTGCTCGGTACATGTTAGTCCTTTATCTAATATGACTCCTAAGCATTGGGCTTTGTTTATCCATCTCGTGCTTATTTCTCCTACTTGGATTTCTCGATCTGGTACATATCTTTTTATTTTCCATTTTAAGCACCATTCTTCTTCTGTTATCAAGTGCGTTTGGTGACTACAGGTGGCTATTGCTTTATCATCAGCGTAGAGGACTAGCATGGTGTTGTCAGTCTTTGGGACATCTGCTATGTAGATGTTGTACATTTGCGGTTGGAGTACTGCACCTTGTGGTACACCAGCTTCTTGGTGTCCAATGTCTGACATCACGTTTCCAATTTTAATTTCTTTCTTTCAGGCAACTGTATAACAGTTTGGTCATCACTTTGGTGTATCCAGTTTCTCTCATTTTATAGATGCCATGTTCGGTCGAATGCCTATTAAAACCTTGACTTATGTATTCAATGAGTCTTATTAGTTGTCTCGCAATCGTGATCTTGTCGAAATCCAAATTGTTCTTGTCTTTGTTTCTGTGGAAAAAGCGGATCTTGATTAGGTTTCCTTATCATTACTGTATTTGCCTTCTTTCAGTTTGCGTGAGAAAATATTTTATTCTAAGAATTCCGTCGTTAAGTGCACCACTGCTTTTTGAGGAATGTTCTTTAGCGCTCTGTTGGATATGTTGGAGCTTTCTTCATTTGTGAATTTTATTATTTGTTTTATGTCGTCGGGTGATGTAAATCCTAGGTTCCCTTGATCTACAAATTTTTGGTTTTCCACTTCCACTTCCTCTTCGACTTCTTCAAAGTCCATGTCGTCGTCTTTATGGTCATTTAGCATAAATTGGCTTTCCATGGTTCTTGGGAAAGCCTCTGCTTTTTCTTCAGCAGTATATGCTAGTCCGTTTATTCCGTGTAGTGCACAGATAGGACTTCTGCCTGATCGTAGTAATTTTGCGAGATTCCTCCAATGTTTGTCTCTGTGTTCTTTGACTTGTTCTTCAAATCTGCTGACTTGTCTTTTATCTTTTGTCTTCTGCTCCTTTATGCCCTTTTTCTTTGCCTGTTTAGTTGTTTTATCAGGTATTTGGATTGTCGGTGATGTTACCGAATCCTGTATGCCTCTTTGGTATAAATTCGCTTGAATTTCTGTTTAGTGTCTCTTGTAATATATTTGTTAAATGTTCTACGCTGTCGTTGATATCTTCTGACATATTGATTGTTGGGACAGGTACTCTCGTCTAAGGTAATTAGTTCGTCAATATCCATTTTTAACCACTCCTTTTTATCACCCATTATTTATTAATACACCACACTTATATCCCGATACTACCACAAAAGTAGACGAATAGTCAACTCTAGCAATTTCTTTCATGCTAGTTTAAACATGACAGTAATAAGTGTGTATAGATGTGTCGACACATGTTGCCGACACTTGAAACATATCTCACTGACAGAAATTCTTGACTGGTCACTATTTCTGTCCGACATAAATATCATGCAATAAATGTCAGATGTAAACGTGCCTTTAAGATACTCTCAGCGCCAGATATTAGGCTTGTTCCCGAAGCGAGTTCCTAACTTGTAATAAACATACTGAGTTGCGCAGTTATAAAATAATGGATCAGGAGTCTGCCTAGTACAAAATAATGGAAGAGTTATTTTATACCTTTGTGATTTATTTCACACTCCAATTCGGCTTTCTTCTTTATTATTTCAGCCTTCCTTTAAATTTCTGCTATCTTCCTTGTTTCTTTTTGTTCTTCCTTCTTGTAAGTTTCTATTAAACTTTTGAGTAGGTTTTTTTGTGGATACTTGATGTGTCTGTTTCTATGATTTTATATCTCTTGGAGGGATTCCCTTTGTTCTTCGTTTACTCCTTCTTGGAAATGGACATGCTTTTACCAATATTGTTTACTCGAAGGACCAATATTCAGACTTATATTTGTCTTAATGTTCAAAGTAGAAATAAACTTGGAAATTACATTTTTATAGACTTTTTATTTTAATTTTCCTTAAATACTAAATTCTATTTTTTCAACAATCATAACAATAACTGAATCATACAAGGCGAGTTTAATAAAAAGTAACAAGAACATTCTTCTTGTCCTTAAATCCATCACATATATTTTTTCTTTTGGTACTATATCTCAAAATAACATTTATTACTTCACGAGATTCTATTTTGAAACAAAAATATCGCATCAACTGCCGATGTTAAAGATGTGACCCGAAACTAAATTTACCACGCGATCAATAAATACCTGCTGCGTCTCCGGAAACGCGAAATGCGAACAAGAGATTTCGAAGAGGATTTCGCATTAGCTTTTTATGACGTCAAAGGATTTAGTTGATCCGATCTATCCCGGTGAAAAATCTGCACGATACGAAATACGTACAAAGTAAAAACTACTCGTTAACAGAAATTATTACTTTGTAGATGTCTAAATAGAATAACTATCTACTGTAAATATTCTTGTGGAATTAGTAATTTAAATAGATATTTATTATTTGCTCATCGAACAAACAGTTTTTATGTTGTGAAGCATGAATGGCTTGTGAGATCCTAGCCAAATGTCTTACACACATAATGTGACATAAAAAAAGATCTAAAAATGTGAATTGGGCAAAAAAATTTCCTATGCAAAACACTTTAGTTGCATGGGGCCGGTCCAAGAGATTTCGTAAACCGCAATAGATGCAATATATATTAGTAGGGGAGGCCACGATGCTAAATGAGGATTTACTCGAGCGTCGTGAAGACCTATTAGATTTCGAAGCTTAGATGATAAAAAGAATATAATGTCATATAATGTATACCCGTTCATCGGTGGAGGGAGCGTCTATAGAATTTCAAAAATGTAAAAAAAGCCGTTACATGGAAATATCCGAGCGCGTCAGACATTGATATTATGTATGCCCAACGTATCTTTAATAATGGAGGTTGCTTAATCTGACGATTTGCACGATGGAGGTGGCTGTACGGAAGGTTTGAAAATAGAAAGAAAAAAATTTAATCGAGCGTGTCAGATATTTTAAGGGAGTGGAAAGTATACCCAAAGAAAGTTCTCTTTTAATATTCTGACGATTTGGTCGTAACGCAAACTGTCGGGGATTTTTGAAAAATGCAGAAAAAATCGTCATTTTGAAATACTCGAGCGGATATATGCGGTTCATCTTAATATCCTAGATTGCTGATCAATAATCTGACGATTATTCGGAGGATTTTCATAAATCTGACATTTTAATAAAAAAATTTTAATGATTTTTTTTAATCATTGACCTTAGTCCAATAAAAAGCACAGCAAAGCAAAAAGTATATTTTTTTGAATTGGATACATATATTTATAGAAAAATAAGTAAGAATAAAAATTGAATTTTTTTTAATCCATCTTCAACTGGTTGAATGGTATCCCCCATATATTAATCTGCCACGCTTCAGTAAATCCCCAAATCCCCGCTTGGCCTCACCTACTATATTAAATGGGAAAAAAGATGTGTATTTTTAAGATTTTTTTAACATTAAAATATCAGGTTAAATATTCGAGATATTTGGGAAGAACCGAAATTGACGATTTTCGTTTATTTAATTAACACCATGATTTTTAAAAAAAATTATATTTATAAAACTTTTTTATTGAAAACCGAATATGGCTTAAGATAGCGTATCCAAATTTTTAGAACAACATTTCGTCTTTAAAGGGACACCCTCAACTATTTTTTTAAATACGGACCTGTAATTTTTATTTCATCTTTGAAATCCTCATTTTTTTTCTCTATCTTAATTTTACTTTCCCGGACCCATCAAAGGGAAAGTAAGGTGAACGAGCAAAAAAAAAAATCGAGATATCGATGGAAATATCCATTTTGAGGTCCCCCAAGAAGATTGAAACCATTTCCAGCGCATGGTCTGTCTGTGTGTATGTGTGTCAGTGTGTCTGTGTGTAATCTTCCACGATAACTGTCGAACCGTTTAACCAATTAAGCTGAAATTTGGTATGGAGGGTCGCTGTGTTCCTAGAATGCGACCATTAGATTTTGGTTTAAATTGGTATAGTAGAAGGTCCTCAAGACCGACATTGATAAAATGCACATGTAACAATTTTTTACTTTTTTTAAATTTCAAGGACAAACTATACACTTTAGTGCAAAATGTTGTAGTACAAAGTTTTAGAGCATAAAATTCCCTACAACTCTTGTCTGAATTTTTTTCTAGAATTTCCAATAGTTGCGCCACTAGAGGTCGCGTAAAAAATGTGCATGTATGTTTTATCTAGTTTTTCTTGATTTTGAGGACAAATAATACACTTAAGTGCAAAATGTTGCAATACAAAGTTTTAGAGCATAAAATTCCCTACAACTTTTGTTTTAAGCTTTTTGCATAATTTCCAATAGTTACACCACTAGAGGGCGCGTAAAAAATTTGCATGTAGGTTTTCTCTGGTTTTTCTTGATTTTGAGGATAAACAAAGCCTTTTAGCGCAAAATTTTCTTGTTCAAAGTTGTAAAGCATCAAATATTCTTTAGCTTTTATGTTTAACTTTTTATAGAATTCCTCACAGTTTAGCCGCTATGTGGCGAGAAAAATACACATTTAAAATTTTCCATTTTTTAAAATTGTATATTTAATAGAAATTAAGTATACTTAGGGTGTTAATTAAGCTCAAAGTATACTCAATTTTTAAATAATTTTATTCAATAAGATTTGTAAATATTTACAGTGAAAATGGAACAGGACCGTACTTAGAAAAATTCCTAAAGTACAGTTCATGGTCAAAACTTAATAAAAAATTAAGTTTCCTACATGATTGGATAGAGAAAAAAATGCAGATTTCAAATATGAAATAAAAAGTACAGGTCTATATTTAAAAAAAATAGTTAAGGGCCCTTGAAGGACAAAAGGTTGTTTTAAAAATGTGGATACGCTATATTAAACAGTATTTGACATTCAATAAAAAAGGCTTAGAAAGTTTGTTCTATCCTCAAAAATTAAGGTGTTATTTAAATAAAACCAAAATCGTCGATTTCGGTTTTTCCCAAATATCTCGGAAATTGGACCTCATATTTTAATTTCGGAAAAACCAATCAATTCGTCTTCCCCATTTAACCGATATTGCATATACTGCGGTTTACGAAATCTCTGTATACGCAAATTAAATACGGCCCACCCTGTATATTATTGAAAAGCGCGGTTTACGCCCTAATATACCTGGTCCTTCGATGTACTTTTGTATCGAATATATCGATCTACTAGTGATATTTATAATTAACACTGGCACAGATTTTTTTTTTGCTTTAAGTCAAACCTAACTTATAATGTTTTATTTACTGATGAAACTGAAAAAAAGGAACAGGGTATTAATGAAAGAAAAATATTACCTTATTATTTTTTGTTTATATTTTACTATTTTTTATTTTTATATATCTATTTGAGGGTGGAGCACGATATTTTATGTCTTCTGTATATAGCAATAATTTTTGTGGGCTTTATTGAAGATATTGAATATTCTGATTCACCCGTTATTTTTCTTTATTATTATTTAACAGAGCACACTGTATGTTATTAAAGGTCAGCTAGCGGCATCTAGATGGAGAAGCAAATTCGGTAGGCCTAGCAAACTTCCAAGACTAGGGGACGTGGATCCCACAGGTTCATATTGTGCTTTTCCAGAAGACTGGCTACTAAAAAAAATGGGTAGGATTTTATGAAACACATAAGCTTCAATAGAAACTTGCTAGGTTTTGGGTAGCTTGTTACTAAATCGATATTGCTTAAGAAAGAGTACGGGATAAAATATTACAAGGTTGGCAATAATCCGGTGAAAAATGTACACTTTTTTAATTTTATATTGATTCATGGAATCATCTAAAAAAATCAATACAAGTATAAAATGGCACATTACAATGTATTTTTGTTTTCGGCATTAACCAAGTTTCGTATTTCAACTATTTTAGGTAGAAAAAAGGGGAAAAGTGGGGGAAAAACAATACTTGCAGAAATGGGTCAAAAACAAGTGGAAAAAGGAGGAAATGGGGTAAACAAAATTGTAAAGTCGGGGACCCCCATCAGGATCTAAGTTCCTTACGTGATTTAATACCTCTCTCTCTGACTCCTCCCATTTTTCCGATTTTTTCCATTTTTCCAAATTTTTCCATTTTTTCCAAATTATTCCAGTTTTTCCATTTGTTTCCATTTTTTTTCCAATTTATCCAATTTTGTCCAATTTTTTTTAATTTAGTCCAATTTTTTCCATTTTTTTTTCAATTTCTTCCAATTCTTTGCCATTTTTTTTACATTTTTTCTCCAATTTTTTCCCATTAATTTTGGTCGTATTATGGCCTACTTTTATAAAAGATTTTTGTCTTTTGTTTTTTCCAATTTTAATTTTTCCAGTTTTTTCCAATTTTTTCAACGTTGTCCAATATTTTCCAATTTTTTCCCGTTTTTTCAATTTTTTTTTAGTTTTCCGATTTTTAACTTTTTCCATTTTTTTTTCGTTTTTTCCGGATTTTCGAGTTTTTCTGTTTAATTATTTTTTGCCTATTTTTTCCCATTAATTTTGGTCGTTTTTGGCCCAATTTCATAAAAGATTTTGATTTTTTCCATTTGTTTCCAATTTTTTCCATTTTTTCCAATTTATCCAATTTTGTCCAATTTTTTTAATTTGGTCCAATTTTTTCCATTTTTTTCAATTTCTTCCAATTCTTTGCCATTTTTTCTTCAATTTTTTCCCATTAATTTTCGTCGTATTATGGCCTAATTTTATAAAAGATTTTTGATTTTTGATTTTTCCAATTTTAGTTTTTCCAATTTTTTCCAATTCTTCCAATTGTATCTATTTTTTTCCAATTCTGTCACTTTTTTCCCATTTTTTCAATTTTTTTTTTTAGTTTTCCGATTTTTAACTTTTTCCATTTTTTTTCCTTTTTTTCGTTTTTTCGAGTCTTTCTCTTTAATTATTCTTTGCCCATTTTTCCCATTAATTTTGGTCGTATTTGGCCCAATTTTATAAAAGATTTTGATTTTTTCCAATTTTTCAATTTTTCCAATTTTTTTTCCTATTTTTTTTCAATTTTTTTTTTTAGTTTTCCTAGTTTTAACTTTTTCCATGGTTTGTTTTTTCATTTTTCTTCGGTTTATCGAGCTTATCTGTTTAATTATTTTTGACGATTTTTTCCCATTAATTTTGGTCGTATTTTGGCCCAATTTTATAAAAGATTTTGATTTTTACCAATTTTTTCCATTTTTTTTAAATTTGTCCAATTTTTTCCACTTTTTTCCAATTTTTTTCAATTTTGTCCATTACCAATTTCTTCCAATTTTTTAAATTTTTTTTCAATTTTTCCAAAGTTTTCCAATGTTTCCAATTTTTTCCAATTTTTTGAACTTTCTTTTTTAAATTTCCAATTTTGAACTTTTTTCATTTTTTCGAGTTTCTCTGTCGTTCCTCCGATTTTTCTTTTTTTTAAATAATTTTTGGCGATTTTTTCCTATTAATTTAGGTCGTGTTTTGGCCCAATTTATAAAAGATTTTTATATTTGTCTTTTGTTTTTTTCTGGGGTTTTCCAATTTTTTCTACTTTTTCAAATTGTTTCCATTTTTTCCAATTCTTCCATTTTTTCTAGTTTTTTTCAATTTTTTCCAATTCCTTTAATTTTTTCCAAGTTTTTAATTTTTTTCCGTTTATTTTTACCCGATTTGTCCGATTTTACAAAAATTTTCCAATTCTACCAATTTTTTCTGATTTTTTCCAATTTTTACCAGTTTTTTTCCAATAATTTATAATTTTTTCCAATTCATCGAATTTATTGCTAATTTTTTCAATTTTCTTTTTTAGTTTTCCGATTTTTTTTTCATTTTCTTCCGGTTTGTCAAGTTATTCTGTTTTCCGATTTTTCTTTTTTTTTATTATTTTTTGCCGATTTCTTCCCATTAATGTTGGTCGTATTTTGGCCCAATTTTACAAAAGAATTTTATATTTTTATTTTGTTTTTTTCCAATTTAATCTACTTTTTTCAAATGTTTTCCAGTTTTTTCAATTTTTTCAATTTTTTCCGTTTTTTTTTTAATCTTGTCCAATTTTTTCAATTTTTTTTTTAAATTTCTTCCAATTTCTTCCCATTCTTCCAATTTTTTTTAAATTTTTTCAATTTTTTCCAATTGTTTTCACTTTTTTTTCAGTTTTTTCCCTTTTTTTCCATTCATTTCCAATTTTTTGCAATTTTCGCTATTTTCCTCTATATTTCCCTATTTCTTCCTAATTTCTCTATTTTTACTATTTTTTCCCTATTTTTTATTATTTTCTCCTTTTTTTTCCTATTTTGCACCGTATTTCAATATTTTTTCCAATTTTCCCATATATTTTCCCTATTTCCTTTATTTTTCCCTGTTTTCTCTAGTTTCAATAATGAATGACATATGAATGAATTTTATTATTTCATTTCCCTACCGCAAGCCGCATTAAAAGTTCCAAAAACAGTAGTAAAGAAAATGTGACAAAAAAATGAGGTAAAAACAGAGGTTGGTAAAAAAGTGACTAAAAAATATGATAAAAATATTGGTGGAAAAAATGGGACAAAAAACAATAGGGGGAAATGGGGTAAAAAAAGACAGTGGAAAATGGGGCAAAAAACACAAGTGGGAAAAAGGGGGAGAGGGAATAGAACATAAAACAATCGTTTTAAAAAAGGGGGGAAATTGGGACATAAAAATGAAGTGGAAAAATGAGGGAAAAAGATAAAAAAAAATGGGGAGGAAATGGGGAAAATACAAGTAGGAAAAAATTGGGTCAAAAAAACAGTAGTAGGAAAAATAACAATACTTGTATAAAAAATTACGAACAGCTTGTACATTTTTCGGATTATATGCAAACCTTGTACTGGAATCATAACACTTATTTTTATTTTTAATTAGTTTAATGAAAATATGAACTAATTAAAAACAATTCATAAGTGTCTTTAATCTCTTAATTTCCCGTTAACTTTTGAAGCAAATTTACTAGGCACTAATAGAGCTTTATCTTATACATTTTAACATCCATTATCTAACCATCATCATCATCAGTAATTTTATAATTCAACAAAATACTTCGATTAATTAACACTTTGCCTGCCATGTTACGATGAATAATTTTAATAAAATTTTACTAATGCATATAGAATGTTTCCAATTTCGCGCCTTAATCTTTAGAAAACAAAAAGATATTTTATCAGTCAGTCTAATAAAATATAAGTCTCTAATGGAAATGTGCAAGAAAGACTAAAATTTTGAATAATCTCTATATAGGTCCCAAAGTGCAACTTTTACTCCCTTAGGACTAAAATATTTAATATAAAATTCGCGATTTTTCGCGAAATCGATATATTTGTGTGTATCCATTTTTTTTTAAATTATAATTTCAGATTCTAAGGCGAATTTAAAATGAATCAAAGTTCGTCTTTCAAGAATTATAATGTTGGTTTGGTATCCTACAATTTTGTTTGTTTTTGGTCAATGGACTCATCCAGTGATTATTTTTAATAATTTTATTTTATAATTTTGGCCTACCATATAACACATTGCACCGGGTCAAGCCTTTCTGAGACCGATCCTGCGGCTGTTATTAATTCTTAAAATTTGAATATCGGGGCCCAATTGAAACAGAATATATTTGGCTCTGTCGTCATATCGATAGAATGGTGGAGTTCCCTCAATGTTGCCAACCTAGAAAAAGGTCTACCAACGGGGAAGGATTGTTTTTGGTCGAAATCTACTTCATTATTTTCGCCATGATAAAATATGTGTATGATATTCTATTGAGCTTTCCAGAATATATCGTTAGCGAAATATAATGATTTCAATAAAATCTTACTTCTGGATTGGTTTAAATTTCGTTGTCAAATGTCATTCATCATAGAGTAAGTATATCAGAGCGACATGTTTCATTTTCAGATTATAGAATATTCAAACTATTCGCCAAATTCAGTTTAGTTCCACCAATCCTCCAAGGCTGTAGGTCAGTCGCTGAAAATGAAACATGTCGCTCTGATATACTTACTCTATGATGAATGACATTTGACAACGAAATTTCAACCAATCAGAAGTAAGTTTTTATTAAAATCATTATATTTCGCTAACGATACATTTTGGAAAGCTCAATAGAATTTTGTACACATATTTTATCATTGCGAAAATAATGAAGTAGATTTTGACCAAAAATAATCCTTCCCCGTTGGAAGACCTTTTTCTAGGTTGGCAACATTGAGGGAACTCCCCCATTGGCGACTTTCGTTTTCTCATTTGTTATGATTAAAAGAAGGAAAGAAGTATGTCAAATTTGTCTACAAACGAACAAAGCTAGAATCTTGGCAATGCTGTAGAAAGTAAAACGTTAATTATTGGTCAAGAAGCAGCGCCACTTTCAAAATATATTAATTACTTTTTATTGATTTTTATTAATTAATGATTATTAAAAGAACAATGAAAATCAACATAAGCAATTATAAAACCAATAAATTCGTTAATACTGGATAAGTCCATTCTTAGAACCGTTGTATAGTTTATAAATTTGACAAAATTGCATATTCACAGTGCTGTTATTTTTCGAACTTTAAAATATGTCTAGGTCCACTAGTCACCAGCATAATTTAAATATAAATCATACTGTCATTATTTCAGTATATGACAAAACCAAAACCGAGCCAAGACATCATCGGTATTATTTATGGATTTTTTAGTTATAAAATTAAAATTCTAAAGTTTGTTTAACCATCCTCTGCCGTTACGTCATACATTTTCCAACTTGATCTCTCAACATGAAGTGGATGGTAGAGCTCAATTATTTTGAGATGAGTACATTTAGTTTTGGCCACGCCCCAGTTGGCGCAGCACGTCATAAACTTTGTGGACCTTATTTTATGGCGCTAAGTTCAAATTTGCTGCGGTAGGGGTATCTGATATTTTAGCAGTGGCGTGTGTACATTAATAAAATATTTTAAATTGAAAATACTTTAAAATAAAAAGTAACATTTAAAATTTTAACTGTTTGTTAGTTAAATTGCTGTTAAACTTTAAAGTAATAAAACAACTAAAAGTTTAAATAAATAATTTATATTTTATTAAAATGTTTATAATTTTAACTGTTTTCATCACTATCTTCGTCCGAAAGGTCGGAATCCCACTCATCGGATGACCCCGTATTGACGCAAAATATGAGGGAATCTGTATATTCATCCATCAGATGTTCTTTTTGAATATATGCATCCTCATATTTTGCGGAATGGTCCATTACGTTTGCCCATTCTTCCGACGTTATGCTTTCAAATTTCTTTCTTGCTAACTTTTCAACATCATCCAATTTAAATGTTGTATTATGTTGACCAACCCAATTTTTTACCGTGGCCCATATTTTTTCCATGGTATTTAGTTCAGGGTGATACGGAGGCAACCGTAATACTTTGTGACCATTTTCTTCAAGAAGATCATCTAAAAGAAAATTCGGCGGAGGTCTGTGAGCTTTAATTAATGTGTAGAGTACTGGTTTGGTCATTTTAGCATCATACGAAATATGGTTTTTAATGAACCATCTTTAGCCGCGTTTTTCATAAAGTTTAAGAGGTGTGAAATTTTTTCCTTGGCTTGGCTTTGAAGAACTTGGCCCTTTCTAAAGTTTATATAGACACACAAATCGAAGCACAAAAAGCACAAGAAAATTCAAAATAGCTAAATAAATGCAACAAGTACAAATAAGTAATACTACGCTAATGCATCCAAATTTCATGAGCGACAGGCGACTCGGACCACAGTTAAAGCTCTCTGACCACGCCTACAAACTCAAATTGGTTTCTGCACATTATGACGAAATGTACTCATCTCAAAATAATCGATATCTACGAAATTTCTACAAAGAAGCTCTTAAATTCTGTGCCATTATCACTTCTTATGACCTTGACCTTTTTTCCTGTTTGATTTTGAAAATAAGTTAAAAACTCTTCAGACACTTCAGACTTATTTTTAATGAAATAGGCAAATCTATAACTACTAAAATCATTTAACAAAAAAATGTATCGGCAATTGTTTAAAGAAGGTTCCTCCATAGGACCACATAAATCTACATGTATTATACCTCCAGGTTCGTTTGTCCTACTTTCATTTACTCTAAAAGGTTCCCTACACTGTTTTGCCTGTACAGAAGAGTTACAACACTCTTCTGTTTGGGTTACTTTGATGTTATTACTACTTAAAATATTACTAATATACCTAAAATTTTGATGACATAAGGCGTAATGCCACCATTTAATACCTTGTTTATTTTCCACAAAATAACAGTTTTCTTGTTCTGAATCTTTAAATTTTGGCCGTTGGCATACCGCCCGGAAGTTGGCACCCCAATGGACAATTTTAGCATTTTTTTTAAATTGATATTTGAATATAGAAGGTCATGTACTATTTATACCACTTTGTTATTTTTTTAAGACAACCCTTTAAGCTAAAAACATCCTCTTATTTAAATTACGCGGGCTTGATGACGTCATACCAGAAGCTTTGCTTACGTCACATACTGTATCGATACGATAAGAAATGTCTACTCAATCATTCGTTGAAATCATTCGATGTGTCATTGATAATCGAATTGTTAAATTATGAATAGGTTATTTGCAATAATTATTAATAATACCTAATAAAGTTCAGATATCAGAAAATTGATAATAGTTTAAAGGTCCAAAATCAGATATGGAGCAATATTCATCTGAAAAAAATGTGAAATCATAACAGATACAGATTTCTATTCGATTTTAATCGATTTTTCTGTGACCGAAATGTCATATGTACCAACATAAATTAAATCACCGAATAAACTTCCCAGATCAGTAAAAAAATCATCATTTTTAAAAAAAAGGAATTTATTTGGTGTGGGTTTTGTTTTGTAACGGATTAAATATACTTAGGATTAAATATCTGTGTATTAAAAATCCAAAAAATCTTACTTACTAAAATCGTCCATTGTCGGAACCCTTAGATTTTTTCGGAGTTCTGGACTCGTCTCGAAGGGTTCTAGAGTTCTCCAGGGGGTGCAGATAGAGTTCTGCAATTTTTTTGCGGAATTTTTAAAAAACAAATTTTGGGGTGCTATCTTCATGCCGCACCCCTTTTGTGAGAAAAAAGTTCTGGGTGAATAGATATCCTAGAAATAAAGGGTTCTAGAGTTCTCCGTAGGTTTTTCAAAGAGTTCTGGGAATTTTCGGAAATTACAAAAAAAAAATTTGGAGTGCTAGCTTCATACCGTACCCTTTTTTATTTATTGGGTAGTTATGGTCACTTAGGGCTGCTTTTAAATACAGCACCCCTGAGTTCTGACTCGAAAAAGTACTGAAAATTATAAAAAATTAGCGACAAAAAACGGAACTTTGTAGTTCCCCTTGAAAATATCCATATTCATAGTTTTCAGTGTTTTTTCGAGTCAGAACTCGGAAGTGCTGTATTTAAAACCAGCTCTAAGTGACTAAAACTACCCAGTAAATAAAAAAGGGTGCGGCATGAAGCTAACAGCCAAAAATTTTTTTTTTTGTAATTTCTGAAAATTCCCAGAACTCTTTGCAAAATCTACCGAGAACTCTAGAACTCTTTATTTCTGGGATATCTTTTCACCCAGAACTCTTTTTTCTCCCAAAAGGGGTGCGGCATGAAGTTAGCACTCCAAAATTTGTTTCTTAAAAATTCTGCAAAAAAATTGCAGAACTCTATCTGCACCCCCTCGAGAACTCTAGAACTCTTCGAGACGAGTTCAGAACTCCGAAAAAATCAAAGGGTTCGGGCAAGTGGAGTGCCAACTTCCGGGCGGTCGTTGGCATGTGTGTTCAGAAATACTGACCCTCTTAAATATCATTTTAAGAAGTTTATCATAACGAATTATCCTATATCTATGGAATTGCCACAGTGACGTTTTCTTTGTTTACAAACTGTGCCTTTTTGGCATCTGAAATCAATGACAGGCCCTTGTCTAGGCGAATTTCCGCTCCGCGATTTTCCATCGCAGGATTTGGCGATTTTAATCTGCGCATGCGCGACGAATTAATGTTTTTATGGACGTATAGTAATTCGGTCATTGTATATAGACTTCCTAGTAGGATACCCTACATGTAATTATTGTTGGAGCCACTTGCGAGCGACATCTGTCATAAATTTTGTTAACTTGACACTATTTTAGCCTGTACAGATACGCCCTCTGGGAGAAAGAAATTCTAACTAATGAGTATGGCAATATAAAGTGCCAGAAACGTATTTAGGGGTCGATTCTTACATTTATATTAATAAAAAATAATAAACAGCCCAAGTAAAATTAATAATTTACTTTTTCGACTTGTCTTGCAATCACATAATATTAAATATTTAACATTTCGACTGTTGGAAGAAATCTTTATTTATAAAATTAAAAAAACAGTTTTTATATTTGCAGCAGTATTGGCTCAAAATCTAAAATTAATGTTTTTCAATTTTTTTAATTTTAGTCTTTAAAATTAAAAAAATTTAAAACATTTTTTTTAATAACTTTAAAATCAATAAATAATTAATATTTTATTCAATTTTATTCAAAATGAGAAACAGGCTTTTTTTTAGGTTTTTTTGATCAAGATGAATTAATAAAGTTAGTTAAAAAATCAATTTTTTCATTAAAAATTCATAGCTTTTGAATTTTTTCAACTTTTTACATTTTTGGCTATAACATCTACAAATATTATTTTTAAATTATGAAATAATTCACACATATGGTACTTTTTGATCCCTTTCGGGTACTGTATTTACTTTTTTTATTTGTTTTATACTTTTTGATAAAACGAAGTTATAAAAATATAGAAATAAAATTAAAATTTTTTTGAGCAATTTTTTTTAAAATTCTCCAATTTTTATTACAAAAATTTGAAAAAAAATACATTTTTAAAATTTTATATTACAAATTTCGTTGTATTATTTTTAATTTTTAATATTATAATTTAGCTAAGTTAATAATTTTATGTTCTACAACTTTGGGATCTTATAGTTTTTCATTAAAATGCATAATTTTGGCTTAAAATCTAATAAAAATGCCCTAGCGGCGAAACTATGCGGAATTCGAAAAAACAGTTACGATAAAATGTGTAAGAATATTTTATGTTCTACAACTTTGATAATCTGTAATTTTTCATTAAAATGGATAATTTAAAAAAATATGAAAACAATAACTTTTTGATATATCTGGCAACAATAACAAAAGTTTAAAAAGTTTTAACCATGTGAAATCGGAACGTAAAAATTAAAAGCATAACATATAAAATTAAATTTTTAAATTCAAAACATAAATTTTGGAACTTTGAATTCTAAATTTTCTTTTATTTTAATTAAAACATTTATTGCGTTTTTATCATTTAATGTATTTTCTTATATTAAATATATACAGGGTAGCTCACCATATATATGAAAAACTTTCTAAAAAGTGTTTTATGTAGGTATATGCAGGGTCTATGAGTATAATTTAAATTTGTTTCGATTTATACAGGGCGTCTCAAAATAAAGATCTGCACTATACTTACATTTTTTTCGTAGTTCTAGAACTCATAATGTGTAAAACTTATAGATTTATTTGAAAGGTGTCTGTTAATGGTGGTTAAAAGCAAATATTTTAAAATGATTTTCATGTATACAGGGTGGTCCATTAGTAATCTAGGCAAATGAGAAAAAACACATTTTTGGTAAAAATCTAAGTAGGCTGTTCTCGCTTTGGATCAAAAGTAGATAATCAATCAAGTATCCTTATCATAATAAACAATGCTATTGTTTTAATACCAATTTTACACGCTTTTAATAAAAGGATAGTATAAATATCAATTCTAGTTTACGGGGAGGGAGTAAATAGCAGAGTTGAAAGGCAAAAAATTCAGTATCCATTGATGAATACTTATACAGGGTGTTTCATTTGAAAAAACCGTAATGAAAGTTTTTGGAATGTCAAATGTATTTTAGAACACCCTGTACAAAATAAAAATTTAAAACTGAGTTTAAAAACATCTACAGTCTATTGTCTTTGTACATTAGTAATTTTAAAACTTGTGATTTTTTAAAAAATGTCGTGCTCACCCTGTATACATGAAAATAGTTTTAAAATATTTGCTTTTAAGAGCTATTGCCCCGGTGAGTCAAGTAAAAATACCGAAAAAGGTGCGCTGCGATATTTTTTAATATAAAATTCACAATTTTTAAACTGGGTCTTTGATTTTTTTACACTAAAAGTGTGTTTTAAGTACTACCTGACAACATTAAAAATATGAACAAATAACCTCAACATGGTCCAGAAAATAAATTATTTGGTTTTAGAAATGATGATTTCGTGATTCTTATTTTAAACGCAAGGCACTTATTGTTCAATGAATTAAAAATTTTCTTTTTTTATTTTTTAAACAATACATACTTATACAATTTGTATTACAAACATTGAGCAAAAATTAAAGTAAATTTGTTTAAAATTAGTGTTCTCCCATTTTTCTAATTTTTTTCCATAGAAATTCATGTGATACCAATTATCTACAAACTGCTTGAACTTTTTTTTTATTAGATTAATACTAAACTCACAATCCTTAAAACGCTGATCCATGGTCACATGTAAATTAATTTTTTTTCTTGATCATATTGAGTTTTTTTGTTTATATTTTAATGTTGTCCGGTCACTTTTGGTATAAAAAAATTCAAAAACCTATTCTGATAATAGTAAATTTTATATTAAAAATACGTTTTTCGGTATTTCTAGCCGACTCAATGGGGCAATAGCTCTTAAGCACCATTAATAGATACCTTTCAAATAAATCTGTAAGTTTTACACAATATAAGAATTATAGAACTACGACAGAGGTTAACCGAACCCTGTATATAAAATCTCAAAAATATATTATTACCTACGTATGCTGTAAAATTGATAAACAACACAAAATAAAAATATAATATAATGCGGATCTGACCTGACCAAAAAGGGAAAACTAGGTATTTAAATAATTGTTCAAGGTCAGCGGATCCAACCCTCGACAAGCGATTATGTCCCTTAACAGCAAGCTGGCATTCAAATACAAGAGCTGCCATCTAGACTCAGCCTCCATCTCGGTCCAACGTAGTCTCCATAAGAGTATCCTACTAGGAAGTCTATATACAATGGCTACAGTGATGTTCTCTTGGTTTACAAATTGTGCCTTTTTGGCTTCTGAAATCTGAAATCAATGACATTCTCTAATTATAATACTTGCTCTGGTCATTCAACCTCATTTCCTTTATTAAGGTGTTATAAGCACCATATTGGCTTCTTTGTTGGAATATGTTCCTTACCCAAAATTTACATTTCCTTTTAGTACTTTTCTTCATTTGGTTTCGAATGTATATTAAAAATACAACATCCTTCTGCCAGTTCATGTACAAGAAGATATTCCTGAGGAGTCATCGTCACAAAGAATGCCAGTAATATCAATTATTATTATAAAATACACGTAGAGTAATCAAATTGATGAAACACGAAAAAAAGTTTGACAGATGTCAAAAACAGAAGAGCTGAAGAACGCACTAAAAAATACTAAAATCCCTAGTTATATTTAGTAACATTATCGCCCATTTCCGCGATTTTATGGAAACGGGTTTTGCGATATCGCAACCTTCGCGCATGTGCAGATTAAAATCGCCAAATCCTGTGATGGCAAATCGCGGAGTGGTAAAGCCTTTGCTTGTGATAATAGATTCTCAATTTGCGGTACAAATAGAACATCATATAATGTGACACAATGGAAATTTATACCATTATAAGCTAAAATACAAATATTACCTTGTCCTTCCGCTTGCAGATTTGTACCATTACCAATTTTTACATATTTAGGATTTCTCGAAACTACAAAAAACATCTTTATCTTTACACATATGCTGTGAATCCCCGCTGTCCATTTATTTGGGATTGTATGTCGCTTGAGATGGCAATTAGTGCAAACATTTCATTATTTTTACCACCATGTGCACTATTTCCTTGGTTTTTGTCCCTTTCATCCTTTTTCTTTTTAACGAAACAATGTTTAAGTAAATATCCTCTTCTTTTACAATAACTACATTCCATATTTCGACACTGTTTTTTCACATGACCAACCAAAACATTACCTTTTGTTTATATTAACATCCAGTGTTGCCAGGTGGAAAAAATTTTCAGTGTCACAAAATCGATTAAAATGTACTAAAATTTTTAGGTACCACGTTTATCAAAGGAGTACCACCGTACTTTTTGACGATCAAGAGTACTACATGTGGTACTATAGTACCACTCTGGCAACACTGTTTACATCTTGATTTGACATTCGACTGGTGACAGCTGATTGTCGAAATGTCATCAGTGCAACAAATTCTTCTTTACCCAACCTCTCTTCTTCAATCAGAAGACGTGTAGAATTGTTCATTCAAAAGATGTGTATTGACCTCAGATTTACGCTCAAAAATGCTTTCTAATTTTTCCCACATTTGTTTGGCGGTTTCACTTTGCATTACATGTGAAATGATTTCGTCTTCCATTCTGACGGCAAAGTCTTCTTGAGCACGGCCATCTTTTATTTTCCATTATCTCCGACAGGCATAACTTCATTCACAGGTAATTTCAAAGAATCCCTTTGCCAGCAATACTACTTTAACTTGAAATTTCCAGACATTCCAGTTGGAATTATTAACGATCGACTCCATTTTGTTTCACTATGTCGCAAAACGTGTCGATTTTCTTCAGATTACTACCACAATTTAAGACCTACTGGGTCCATAACCTATGGTGGAAGCTGTGGTAGTAATAAAATAGCTCAATGTTATAAACGAATATATATTTGATTGTGTGCTTCTTACAACTTCTATTGACTAATTGAGAGATTCCTGAGAGTCCTGCACATCAGTGTTACCAATTTGGTAACTGAAAACTAACAACTAAATAATATTTTGATTGGTACAACTACAGAAACTACTGTACAAAATCATTCTACTGTGGTCGCATAGTGAAACTGCTGTATATAAATCATTCTACTTTGGTCGCATATTGAAACTATTATAATAAATCATTGTACCACAGAGTAAATTACTACAGAGGCGACAGTGAGACAAGGACAATTTTAATAGGGTGAGATAGAAAATATATACCAATTTAAAGGCCCTTGCACGTACATTTACACAAAAAATAAGCAGTTAAAAATAAGAAATAAAATTTGACAGATCGTTATCACTCAACGATTCGTTATCTAGCAAGGCACGTTAAAAAATAAAAATTAAGAAATAATACATATGAAATAATTTTTTTTCGTAAGGATGAAAATTTTATTTCTGACCAATGAAAAACAGTACTTGTTGATAACTTTGACCATTTGGCAGTTAGCTGCTAAGATATTTATCTATTTTTGTGGGCTTGTAGTTTGTTTTTAGTTGTAGAATAAAGATAAATATGAGTGAAGATCTGTTATACTATAACTATAGTTATTATTTAAACGACGAAAATACAGTGACAGTCTTCAATGAAAATAAAATTATCAAACTGAAACTGAAAATGCCTCTGAACCATCTGCTAAGACCGAAATAAAAACTAACCATCTACAATTTCTCCATCTTTTATTTTTCTTTTTACACTTAATAATAAAAATCCTCGCTTGCTTTTGATATGTAGAAATAAAATTACAAAAATATTAGGTTATTACTATGTATAATTATATTAATAAATGTATCTGACAGTTGATTTATATTTGCACGCATGCCTATTTCAAACGAATGTAGGTTGACCAAAAATAATTTTTTAACTGCTTAATTTTTATTTCTTATTTTTACTGCTTAATTCTTATGTAAATGTACGTGCAAGAGCCTTAAAGCCCAAAACACATTGCGCATGTCTAAATATTAAAACTAGTCATTGATGCCAATATGATTTGAATGGACTTATCCAGTAGGAACGAATTTATTGGTTTTATATTAATAAATAAATAGCTTAAAGAACCTCGTTGCTTATGTTGATTTTCATTGTTCTTATAATATTCATTAATTAATAAAAATCAATAAAAAGTGGCGCTACTTTTTGACCAATAACTGACGTTTTACTTTCTACAGCATTGCCAAGATTCTAGCTTTGTTCGTTTGTAGAAAAATTTGACATACTTCTTTCAATCATACCAAAAGAGAAAACGAGAGTTGCCAGTTTTATCCATATGACAACATAGCCAAATATAATCTGTTTCAATTGGGCCACGTCACAAGCCACTATAGCCCCGATATTTAAATTTCAAGAATTAATTACAGCCGCAGGATCGGTCTCAGAAGGGCTAGAACCGGTGCAATGTGTTATGGTGGGCCCAAATTATAAAATAAAAATATTAAAAAAATCACTGGATGAGTCGATTGTAATATAATTGGCCAATCTCACCGATTTTATATCTCGTTAACCAATGGCCTTAAGTTGGTCACAGTGGTTATTTCAGTGTAGTTTGTTTTGAATATTGTCAATTTGATTTCTGTTAGTTCCTAATCACTGTTTTAACAATATTCAATTATAGTATAATTTTAGTCAATTATACATTCTTAAACAGTTTGGCAACGTCACGCACATACCAATTTAAATGCCAAGGTCAAATGCATTTTTGACAGGAGAACAAAGAAAGTGGGCGGAGTGTCGCATCGCATATGATATCTGATTGTACTGTGGTCGCATAGTGAAACTACTGTAATAAATCATTGTTCAGTAGTTTCATTGTATATAAATCATTGTTATGTGGTTTTGTATTGTATTTGTCTTGTTAAGAAATTATAGATATTCTACTAGAAATAGTGGCTTTAGGTGGCTTAAATAATGAAGAATTAGAAGATTCTTTACGATTAGAGTAAGTTACTAAGTGGGACAACAAATTACTAAATTTTACGTAAATAACTTTTAACGTCCCTTACTTGCTCATGACTAGCTGTTGTCTTTGGCAATATTAGCATATATGTAATACTCCTATATCGCCAGCTTGAGAGAGAAGTGTGTCGTCGATAGTAGAGTGTAGACGATCGTTTCTCTCTCACGCAGCCTCGGATAAGTTATAGGCGTCACAGCTGTAAAGTCGCCTACGTTTGCTTAACTTTCCTTTTCTCTACGTTCCTTTTTCACCACGGGATACGATGCCAATGGAATTTATGTACATGGGCATGCGCGTTGGCACCCAATTCCGATCTTGCATCTCCTTCTGTCGGAACACTTTGTTTCTACAGGCAAAGATGGGACGTTGGCGATATAGGAGTATTACATATATGGATATTAGCGACTCGCGTTATCCAGATCTTACGAAAACTCGATTAAAATTAAAAACGAAGTGAACCCTATTAATTCAAAATTAAACGCTATTTTTGTTTTAATTAATATGAAGTTAAATCCCACTAATTATAGTCATCTACTATTTTATTTATACAAAATTTGTTGATAAATTATGAAATATACTAAATTCATCATATCAACGATATTCTTCAGCAAATCCAAAAGTTTATTACCAGTTTCTCTCTTAAGCATCATTTAGCTGTGGTTTCTAGAAGAAATGTATGTATTGTTTTTCAGTCCCGGTAAATACTTAAAACTTTTTTAAAATTCTCTTTAAAAAAAAAGCAGTTACAAAAGATAAATTACGCCAAGAGTATATTCTCACCGAAATATATTATCTTTTCTTTTTACTGCGTAATAAAAGCTTTATTACATCTTTGGTATCGTTGTATTCATTAGAAAAGAGAGTATTAGAAGGAAAATTGTAGCTTTCTTAAATTTTGTACAAAATTTGTTTTTTTTTTAACTTAAAAGTTTAATTTGAGTCCATACTCATACTAGAATCGTGATCGAGTCGGAGTAATATATCTGTCAGATCAGGAAATTTTAGGTGTGGGTGCTAATATTATTATTTACGGGGTACATAAAATCATTTAAAAATATTTTCTTTGAATATGTATTGAGTATTATTTCGGTATGTACTTTACAAAATGTTAGGGGACTCACCTAAAACAAGCACCCAGGCGGTTAAATTACAATTATTTAAGTTTAAAATAGTAACAAAAAAAAAATAATAATGCAAACAAATACCCCCTAATTTACCCAATCGTGCGTTCATCAGAGTCTTAAAAGGGATGAAAATAAGGGTAGCCTATTGTTATGTTACACAAAACCCGGTGGCACAAGTAAAATTCTTAAATTCATCATTTCTTTTAACCCTGCTCCTTAAAATCACAGATTTTGTTTGAACCGCCTGTGCTGTAAAACTCCCATAAACTTTTTGATTTATTACTCCGTGTCGATTGCGACTCTAGTATAACTAAAGACAGAATCAAAGAAAATGCCGAACAAAGTACCGCCGACAAATTTTTAGGTGCGAAAAACCGCTTTAAATGAATAAGGAATTCCATTGGTCAAACTGGGTTTGCACCAGTGTTGCATTGACACTGAAAGAAGATTCATGGAAAATGTGAACTGGTTGTTATTTTTATGTACATTTTAGAAATGATACGAGGAACTTATAGAGCTCGTGCTGAAAATGTTACACTGAGTTCGAATTCCAGTCAATATCTAACCACAACATGTTGTAATATCTAGGGGAACGTCGGGTAGAACGGGGTACTTAACGTTGGAGGTACAAAATTGACTTTTTCTAAGCGTTAATACTCTTACTTTTAAAGACTATATATTGCTTAACTTATTAGCTATGTACTAGGTAGGACATTTTTAAAAATTGAAGTATGTTTTCTATATTTTTCGATTTTTTAAAAAAAAATTGCATTTTGCCCCGTTCCGCCCCATACATGGGGTGGAACGGGGTACATGAAAATATGTGTCAGTGATGTTGATATTTACCTATTACAATAATTAAAGACATTTTACACTCTTTCAAAAATGTATTAAAACAATTTTTTTTAACAAAATACAAAGTAAGAAACAAATAACATTTGAAATAATTCACATAATTGTGTCCTTTGTTCATCTGCAAAAATCACATTCAAATCCAGTTTCGTCGTCATCACTGTCGATATCAGCACATGCATTGTGAGCCCATTTTCGACAAACTTTGCACGAAATCCAACCCTCTCTTGAAATCGAATTACTGAATTTATCATTGCAATACAGGCAAAGTGTATCGGCGTCATCTTCAGAGGATTCTGATGACTCAACAACTTTTTTTTTGTTCCCAAATTTTTTACTTTTCTGAGGTTGTTGTTTTATTTTATTCTTGACAATTTTATTTTTGGGACCCTCGATTTTTCGTTTCACTGAATTTTTTTGTTGCTCTTTGAGATTTCTTTGTTCGATGGCTTCCTTAAGTTCATTTTTATATGGCGTCGACGTTAAAATCGCAGTCTGTCCCCGTTTCTTACTGACTCTTTTAGAAGAAATTGCAACTTTTGGTATGGGCAGAACATCAGAAGGAGATGCATGAACGAAATGCTTTGAGATATTTTTTTGTCGAGTCATTTGAGGTACCACAACTTTAAGACAGATGCTGCTGTAAATGAAGGGAGGTATCAATCTGTCTCGGAGGAGTTCGATCTCTGGAACAATGCGGTTGGTCCTCAAAATTGTTTATCGATTCTGTTTGCGCTGTAGGTGTTGTATTTTGCACTATTAGTGTAACAGTTTGCCCCAACGTTGCTGGGCTTTGCTGTAAAGTTGTTTCATTTTTTTCTATACGTTCAGTTTCTTTTGGAATATCTGTCGTATCAGAAGGAAGATAATCTACTTCAGTAAAAGCTTCTAAATTTAAAAGCCAAATACCAGTTTTCTTAAATGCGTTTATAGCTGTTTTCATTGTTGCGGCATTTATAAACGCTGCTCCAAACAGAGTAGACATTTGAAACAATGTAACAACTTTCCCAGGATTACTTCTTAACCAGGTTCTTGTTTCATGCTCATAGTAGATGCTCAAAGGCTTCATGAATGCTACGTCAAGCGGTTGTAACCGATGAGAGCAGTGGGGAGGAAAACAAAGTAAGACTACCCCGTTGTCTCTTGCATAATTTATCAGATCAAGGCTCTTAGTATGGCTTGCATGACCATCCAAAAGCAAAAGAACTGGCTTCTCGCGAGTTGCTCCAGAAAACGTTACAAACTCTCTAAACCAGTCCATAAATATTTCTCCATTCATCCATCCTGAATCGGCCAGTTTCACTACAGATCCCAATGGCAAACCAAGCTCAAATTCTTTTTGCATCCTTTTTCTCGGAAACACAAGTAGATGAGGCATATATGCTCCTGAAGCCGAAAAGCATACTTCAGCCGTTACTGTCTGTCCCCTTTCTGCAGAAGTAATTATTCCTACCTGACGTTTTCCCCTTGATGCCAGTATTTTAGAATGACCTTTTGGGTTAACAGTAATTCCCGTCTCGTCACAATTATAAATTCTATCACCTGTTAATTTATATTTGTCGACAGTTTCTTCGAGCAACTTGAAAAACTGAGACACGGCGACTTTGTTGAAACCCATTGCCCGAGCTCCAGATGTTGCTTCTGGTTTCCGTAATGATATTTTAGGGTGTCTTTTTAAGAACCCTTGGACCCAGTCTATCCCATCGAGATGGTTTTCGGACTTGAATCTTTCACTACAGTTGTTTAGAACGGCAAGTTGGTAGGCCAATTTTCTCAAATCCGTTAATGTTAACCCAAACAATCGGGCTTCCATGTTTATCAAGTAGTCTTCTAATTCCTTTTCTTGTAACTGTGTAAAAACACATCTAAACTTACCCGAACTCTTATCGACCTCGAAATTGTCTTCATCTCTCTTCTTCTTAGCCACATATCTTTCTAAAGTCGTCTTCGGTAGATTAAACTGTTGGGCAGCTTTTTTGTATCCCATTTCTCGATTGATAACCGCCTCGACAGCTTGCTCCATTCTCTCTGTAGACCAACTTTGTCTAGTGGTTTTTCTTTTGTATACTCGGGGCATCTAAAAAAAAGGTACTTATTCAAATGATTTTTTCAAAACATGGGGCGGAACGGGGTACCCCATTCTGCCCCTCATTTTGGTACCCCAAAGCACATTTAATATCGCTTTTAGAAACGCTACCCCGTTCTACCCCACGTTCCCCTAACTTTGTTTAAATACAAACACGTAACCAAACAGTATCGCAAGTAACTCTTCAAGTGTTTAATAAATGGCCGAGCCATTTTCTAAAGTTTTATTGGTATTTAAATTGTAAACGATACTTGTGGTAAATTCCATGGGCGCACGCCACTTCTATGGAAGTTTGTAAACACTTCCCCATACACCGGATACCACGCACCATGAGACATGGCATGAGAAAGAGACAAGATGTGTCGACTTCAAAACATTGTATGCAAAAATGTAAACAAGGCATGTCCAATAGTAAATGGTCTAAGGACTATACAAATGCCCCACTCCTGGACGTCTATTTGGACTCCATGAAAGGTCCATACATGGATACTTTTTGTATGGACATCCGATGGACTCCATACCAACACTAATAAGTAACAAAATAAAATTGTCACTAAAGTAGAAATACATTTACTGTTATTAATAATTATAACATCCCAGTAAACCATACATATGTCTCTGTGATATCACAAATAAAGATAGCACAAAGAACTGTGTTATATCACTTTTTTCTAAAACATATCTATCTCCGTTTTATCTCACTGTCTATTTTGTAACAGAAATATATCACATGAATATATTAAAAATATCATATTTAATCAATCATATTGCTATAAAACATATATGTGGCAAATTTATCTCAAAAGGGATATCTCTTAAAAAGAGCAAAGTTTTGTATTGTAGTTGTAACTTAGTTTTATATTAGCGACAAAACTGTGTTTTATATACGCAATGCTTCAATGCGCCCAACTTTGGCGACTACACCGAATTGCAACTTCAAATGAGGCCACTTATAAAAAAAGAAGAAGGTAAGGTGAAGGAATCTAGTTTTCTACTTTTCTAGACGTCAAACGCAATTTGGCACAATTTTTATTTTTGTAATAAGATTTTTATCTTGTGAAAGTGAAAACATGGTAAGTTTAATTTTAAAACATGAATATATGGAGTCCAGAAAAGGTAAGAACATTTTGTCCTTAACAAAACGGCAAAGGAGAAGAAGGGTTCTTCAGTATATGGACAATGAGAGGTCGGCTTGATCTAGCAGTAATAGTGATAATCCTTCTCCAAACAATGCAAGAACGCCGAATATACCCGTTACACCTGTTTCAGAGGAATTGGAGGAAGATGTTTATTTGGATAATGACACGTTTTTCTCTAAAAAAAATCAAAAATATGTCCTACTGATAGTGAAACAACCTCATTAAAAAACATGTGGAAAAAGTATTTTCGCGGATTTGCAATCCTGGGTTATTGAATCTGGAATAAGCCTTATATATGTAAATTCTTTATTGCGTTTATTAATAAAACATGCTGATCTCCCCACTGATTATAGGTCTCTCTTAAAAACACCCAGAATCCATGAAATTATACTAGTAGAACCAGGCACTTATCACAATTTTAGTTTAGAAAAGACTATTATCATTAAAAAAAAATTTCTGTTTCTAATGTTACAATGTTTTTTATTTTATGTTAAATACTTTAAGTACGTTATTGTTTTGGAATTTTTTTCATATTTTCCTAGTTTTATTTGTTATGAGAAAAAATGGCAATTACAATTTTTTAAATTTTTGTTTAAATGCTAGAAGTAGGTACTTAAGTATATATGTTATTGTTTTGAAATTTATTTCATATTTTCATAGTTGTATTTGTTGTATTAGAAAAAAATGGCAATATAGGTACAACTTTATTGTTAAAAAACCATTGGAATTTTTTTATTTTGTAATATACTTGAAGTATAGGTTAAGTACCCTAATAGCACAAAGACGTTTAAAAAACATCTTAAAAACGTACACGATCGACCATCAGGTCGTTTTAAAAACGTTCGTTAAAGTACCCGAGAACGTTTATAAGGCGTTTTTCTATAGTGCAAATGTCACAACTTCCAACGACATACAGACGTCGAAAAAGGACGTTTTAAAGACGTTTCACTAAATAAATGGTTCGACAAAGGACGTTTTTTGGACGTCTTTTAAAACGTCCACTGGACGTCCTTTAAAGTACCTAAGAACGTTTATAAAACGTTTTTTTATAGTGCAAATGTCACAACTTCTAACGTCATATAGACGTCGATAAAGGATGTTTTAAAAACGTTTCAAAATGGACTAAATAAATTGTTCGACAAAAGACGTTCATACAAGCAAAAAAAAATACATATTTATTAATAAAATATTGATACTTATATACAATCTGTACAATAAAATAATTTTCATTTACACAATAAGTCAAGTTAAAAAAAATTATTTTTTAAGTATGAAAATATATACCAAAAATAAAATAATATTCATTTCTGTAACTAAAATACAGTTGGTCACACAGAAACAAGTTAGCCATCATTTCGGTTGGTGCTGAGCAGGTGTCTTCAACGAAATATGTAGGAGTATTTCTTGTATGCTTATGAGACTGGAATCATCAGAATTGGAGGAACTAGAATAATTATGTTGAACACATGATTTTCGACATTTTCAAATAAATCCTTTGATAAATTCAAAGTCTTGTTGATATACCTGTACTTTTGATGCTTCGAAACTTTCTTTTCTTTATACATTTCACAACAAACAAGTAGATTTACAGAGTTAAAAATCTTGAAAAATCACTAATTACATGACAAAAATGAATCACAAAATATACCTATATCAGGGTTTAAAGTACCTACCTAATATACATGTTAAATGTTCAACCACAGCTATAAGACATAAACACAAACACAATTCACTTAATATATCACTCCTCGTTAACCGAAAAACAAAAGACACAAAATAAGTATAACAAAATAGATGATAATTTTAGAGATATAAGATTTGCTAGGTTTATCTTCACTAGTTGCAGAGAAAATAAACATGAAATTACTGAGAGTCACGCCATGTTTTTATCGTCCACTATGGCAACAACTGTAGACAACAGCCACGCAGTGCGAAGTGCGAGTGCGCGGTCTCTCTCCCAAACCGACCGTTAGCGAGCTAAATTCGTGATTGGTTGGAATCAGACACAGACAGAGAGAGCAAACATAACGTCTTTTGAACGTTTTTTTACACTAGTTATGAAAACGACTAACAAAGACGTTTAAAAAACGTCCTTTTTAGGACTTTTTATGGAAACATACTTTTGGGAACCCAACGAAAACGTTTTTACTTGTGGTTGTAAAAACGACTAAAATAAAACGTTTAGAAAACGTCCCTTTTATGATTATTTCCCAAAATAACATACTTTTGCAGACCCAAAATCAACGTCTTTTGGATGTTTATGAAGTGGTAATAAAAACAACTTACAAAAACGTTTAAAAAACGTAACTTTCTGAATTTTCTCAAAAAATTCTTTTGAGGACCCAAACAAAAAGTTTTATGAACGTTTATACTGGTAGTTTTAAAAACTACTAAAATAAATCGTTTAAAAAATGTCCCATTTATGATTTTTTCTCAAAACATACTTTTGCAGACCTAAAAACAACGTTTTTTGGACGTTTTTTTTACAGTGGTTATAAAAACAACTTACAAAAACGTTTAAAAAACGTAAATTTCTGACTTTTTTCAAAACATTCTTTTGAGGACCGAAACAAAACGTTTTCTGGACATTTTTAGTGATCGTTTTAAAAACTACTGAAACGAAACGTTTAAAAAACGTCCCTTTTATGATTTTTTCTCAAAACATACTTTTGCAGACCTAAAACAACGTTTTTTGGACGTTTTTTATAGTGGTTATAAAAACAACTTACAAAAACGTCTAAAAAACGTAACTTTTTACCTTTTTCTCAAAACATGCTTTTGAGGACCTAAACAAAACGTTTTTTGAACGTTTTTACGGGTGGTTTTAAAAACGACTCATATAAAACGTTTTAAAAGCGTCCCTATTGTGACTTTATAAAAAACCTTTCGATATGAACGTTAAAAAACCATTTAAGTACTAGGTGTTTTTTTATCGTAGGTTTTAAAAACGTTTGAGTAGTGGAGCTTAGACAACGTTTTTTTTTTATTTATCACTTCGGACGTTTTGACGACATATTTTGGACGTTTCTTTAGGTTCATTTTAAAAACGTTCTTGCACAAACGTTTATAAAACGTTTTATTTTGGTCCTCGGACGTTCTGACGTTAAATGGACCATAAAAAAACGTCAATCGGACCTTTTGTGCTATTAGGGTACGTTATTGTCAATTTTTTTTTTTTCATTGTTTTATTTTTTGTGATAAAATGACAAATTACAATGTTATTGTTAAAATCACTGTTTTTATTACCCTGATACAATGCCATTTTCAAAATATTTCCATTTTTAATTAAAAACTAAGGAAATAAAAACAAGATGAAACATAGTTTCTTATGTATATATATAGGTATATTTCTATTTATAATTGCAAAAATCTAATAAAACAAATAATAGATAATATGTAAAATTCGGTAGTTAACATAGGTGGAGACAAAAAGGTTAAAAAAAGTAGCTGCTTCTTTTTAGAGATTGTCCAACTACTAAACCGACACCTAGAGAGTCCCCACTAAAATTTCTCCCTTCCGGTTTCCTACAGTCGATTATCGCCGAACAGTGAACAGTGGCGTCATCAACTTTGAACTGCTTCCTGTATTGTTTGCTTTGGCGGCAAATTTAAAATATCTGATCTTTTAAAGGTGTATATAAGCGTTAAAATGAATATATCCAACATTAAACAAAGAATTTAAATTGATGAATACGTTTAAATATAGGAGTTATTTTAAATAGAGGATAATTATAATTTAAGGTTTTTTGCTCATTTTAGCAAATGTTTTTAAATTGTTCAACCTCCAGTTATCCTAGGAGGAGAAAATGAGGGACGATTACCTATTTTAATTTCTTCTGTCTCTTAAAAATTTTTTTTCAAAAAGTGTTCTTTTTAAATCCTATTGCTGCTAATATTCTTATCCTGAGACGTTGTAAAGAAATTCGGATGTCATTTTTTGCCTGATTTTTCATAAACTCAATAACTTTGGATATTATTTGTTGTGTTTGGTCAGAATACTTACCATTTTGATAATAAGAAATAACCTACTTAGTCTATATCAATAACAACTTTAAGCACGACACTGGTATCGGCCAGTTTGCCATGTACTTTGCGTTTGCCCATGCGCAACCGATTTCGGAGATCCTCGGGCCTCCCCAACAAACATCGCCTTTAAGGATTGTTTAAGGCCCAATTTAGCAAGCTGTCGCGGCTTTGTTATGGGCCAGAAAGGCGGCGCTTGATAAGCCCGGCAACCAGGTGGTCAGGCGGCCGCCAAGCGGCCGCATGACAATGTGCCGCTTGTACATTTACGGGCCTCTTATGTTTTTATTATGGTAAAACTAAATCAACAGATAAAAACATTGTCAATGAGAGAATTTGAACTCAGACAACAGTAAAATGATTATTTTTACTGTGACCAGACTCATTCGTCAGCGGCAATGTGCCCACTGTCCAGATGTTGAGTTCAAATCTTCCCTTAACGTACCATAATACAATATTGAATATATGATGTATCTAGATAACTAACTCTATCTATATGATAGTTACGGAACCACGGTATCCCTTACGTTTTTGTAAACATTAATTGAGGCAAGCAATTTAAATAATCTTCATCGTGCCTGTGCTGTAAAATTTACATCGCAAAATTTAAGGTCTTACTTTTTTGGCCCTTAATAAATTTACATGCAGTTTGCCTTTAAAGTATTTATTTTACAAATTCGACAACTAAACTATGGCGGCTAGCCGCTGCCAGCATTTTGCCTTCATTGACATCAATGGCCCGCTGATTTACCGCAAATTAATGTTTGCTGGGTCGTTCCCCACTTCTCTAATTTTTAACGTAGCGGTTGTTTTAGTAGTTGGACAATCTATAACATATTATTTGTCTTTACCTATGTTTACTACGTAATTTACCATATTTTCACTTATCTGATTTTTGAGTTTTGCAATTATAAATAGAAATACTGTAACAAATGTTTCACCTTGTATATAAAACAGTGACGGATCAAAAGATGGATCAGATGTGCAACTGTTATGCATCAGATATGCAACTGTATTGTTACATATCTAACAACAACTTAGATTTGAAATATACACTAGATTAACCTGTGATAAAACATTTGTTATGTATGTGATATATCTGTGATTTTCAAAAAAGCGGACATTAAGCTAAGTTTGTGATAGGCCGTGTAACATATCTGTGATATACTACAGATGATGAAAAATACAGCAGTGATATCACCGAGACATGTTTTAGTTAACTGGGATACTATGGAACAAAAAAAGGGAAATCAAAAATGTTGAGTTTAAGCTGGTAGAGCTCGATTATTTTGAGATGAGTACATTTCGTCATAATGTGCAGAAACCAATTTGAGTTTGTAGGCGTGGTCAGACAGCTTTAAACGTGGTTTGAGTGGCCTGTCGCTCATGAAATTTGGATTCAGTAGCGTAGTGTTACTTATTTGTACTTTTTGCATTTATTTAGCTATTTTGAGTTTTTTTGTGTTTATTTAAACATTAATTCAATTCATTTTGTGAAGTACATTTAAATACAAATAATAATATCAGACGAAACGAAATATTTGATGTATAATATAAATAAAAAATCTGATGTGGCCAGCACATGACCTCACGCCATTTTTGAATCAAAAATTTACAGGTTGACACAAAAAAGTATGAAAAAAAATTATTTTTTTGTTAATCTGGCAACAATGGCAAAAGTTTCGAAAATTTTAATGAGATGAAAATAAACTATAGGGTATACAAAATATATGTGTAAAACTTTATTGCCGTTTTGTATAATAATGGCGTCATCACCCATAGCAACTGCCACTTCCGGTTGTCTGATTGGCACCAAAATCTAATCAGGTCTAATCTAGGGTATCAGAATTCTGTATGCAAAATTTCAAATTTTTTTATTCAGTAGTTTTTGAATTATCGTTACTACAACATCCATCCAAACACACACACACACACACACACACACACACTAACACACACACACACAGACATCATCGCGAAAATATTAAAATCGTATTCTAGGGACCCTAAAACGTGTTTATCAATTGAAAACTCACTACCCAATTTTTAGCATGATTCCTATACCTCTCTTATCTGAAGGGCGAGAGGTAAAAATACACTTGTGTAATAGATATATATTTTTTTACTTTTTTTCGGGAAAAAAAGAAGATTATCATGATGAAATGAACTGGAATAATTTTTCGCAATGGGTTAGAAGGCAGTTAATACCAAATCTTCCTCCAAGGGCTATACTTGTAATCGATAATGTTAAATCTGAAAAATCGATTACCACTCAGGCGTTAAAGGCATATTTGATATACTGGCTCAGTAAAAACCATATTCCGCATGATGCTAAAATGACTAATCCAGAATTCTACACATTAATCAAAGCTCACAGATCCCCACCGAATTTTCTTTTAGATAATCTTCTCGAATAAAATGGTCAAAAAGTATTACGGTTGCCTCCATATCACCCTGAACTAAATACCATAGAAAAAATATGGGTCACGGTAAAAAATTGGGTGGGTCAACATAATACAAGTTGGATGATGTTGAAGAGTTGGCAAGGAAAAAATTTCAAAGTATAACGTCGGAGGAATGGGCAAACGTGGTAGGCCATTCAGCAAAATATGAGGATGCATATATTCAAAAAGAACATCTGATGGATGAATATACAGATTCCCTCATATTTTACGTCAATACGGGGTCATCCGATGAGTGGGATTCCGACCTTTCGGACTTCTCAAATGATGATAGTGATGAAAATGGTTAAAATTATAAAAATTTAAATTGCTTATTTAAACTTTTGGTTGTTTTATTACTTTAAAGTTCAACAGCAATTTAACTAACAGATAGTTAAAATTTTAAATGCTACTTGTTATTTTAAAGTACTTTCGTTTTAAAATATTTTATTAATGTACACACGCCACTGCTAAAATATCAGATACCCCTACCGCAGCAGATTTGAACTTAGCGCCATAAAATAAGGTCCACAAAGTTTATGACGTGCTGCGCCAACTGGGCGTGGCTATAGCTAAATGTACTCATCTCAAAATGATCGAGCTCTACATCTCTACGATTGTGTTTATATGTGTTTCTCTCCGCTGATCCTCTCAACCATTTTCTAATTACAATTTCCGTAGTTTTCTAATCGATGCCGTTATGGTTTTCAGCAGCAGCTGGAAAATACATTAAATTTTAGAACAGGATTTGAATTAAATCAAATGGTGGTATGACTTCGAGTTGTTTCATTCTTTATTTTAAATCAAATTGTACAACAAACAGTAATAAATCTTTTAACAAACGCCGAATAGGTAAATATACTGAATAGGCCGAGTTAAAAATGTAAAAACCTTTAAATACAATTTTAATAACTAATCTGAAATTACCTCTTGGGTTGCACAACTTGCCTGTAAACAATTTTTCTGTCTATAATGTTTTCTTTTAAATTTTTGACATCTTATAATTATTGTTAGTATTAAAAATTATACTTATACTTTATTACCAGCAGATAACAAACTCAAAATAATATTAACAGCATGGTTAAAAAATCAAAAAGGCGCCAAACAACCCAACCTAAAATAACTAACAAGTACGAAGTTGCAACAAAATCTTCTTTCACAAAAACAAATCTTTCGTGGCCTTTTACTTTATATCTGGTCAACACAAGACCATATAGATATTTTAATAAAAATGTGGTTTGATAATGTAATTATAATTATTTATTAATTTATTATAAGACGAATATAGTTGTAATAATGTAAGTACTTATTAGTAGCATAAGTATCAGTTTTTGGACTTCCACTGAACGACCTGAATCTGTGTATCCAATGGATAACGGAAAGAGGACGTCCATTTAAAGTGGACATTAAGGACATTGTGTGGACAAAATTTGGACGTCGTGTGCTATCTGGAATAATGTGTTGCCTTGCTCCATTGTTTTGATTTTAGAATCCTTCATAATTTCAAACACAAATATTTCTAATTGACAGTAACAAGCCATAGCAATCATGATTTAAAAATTATACCCAATTGGTCAATCGCAATTAAGGTAAAGTGATGTCAAATTAAGAACCATTTTTTTTTTGAAAACATAAAGACAGGATGAAATGTAATATCATACGATACACGTCCATTAGGTGCCATTATAGAACTCGTTTATATTCCGGACTCGACTCTTGCGTTGCCTCGTCCGGACTTGTAACGTAAAATACTATTGGCGGCGTCTTGTTTGATTCTGACTTAAAGTTCATCTCGACTAATACGCAATTTTAACGTTTTATATGGGGTATTTCAAATTGTATAAGTAATTTCAATATTCAATAATTCATAAGAGAAAAACTTCTTAAAAATATTTTGAATATTACTCGCATTAATTGAAACAAAAATTTAATTTTCAACAATTTGCATACAAGCTGTAACCTATTTTTTACCATTTATTTCATATCAAATTTCATGTAACTAAAATAGTCTACTCAACAAGTGCTTTTTTGGCTCAAACTTTTTCAAAAATAGTTCCAAAAAAGGAAAAAGATTCAGATTTATTATTTAACAATTATCGCACTTACAATGTTTATGTTCAAGTAGGAAAAAATTGTTAATTAACTAATGTATAATTAATAGAAAAATAACAATTAAAAATTTTTTGGTCGCGGATTATTGTTCATAAATCTATCCAGTAGATGCCTGAATTTTTTCAATTTTTAATTTTCATACTTAATAAGTTTAAATAAAATTTATTCATTAAAGGTCCAAAGTAGGCAATTGGTCCTACAATTCCGAGTTTTTTTTTTGTAAATTTCCTCCTCTTTTTGAATCTTTTTTCAAATTTGAAAAATCTCAAATAGTTTTTGAGATATTTACAAAAAACAAAATCTAATTTTTTTCAGTCAATTATATATAACTTATGCAATTTTTGCAAGCGACTCTTGAATTTTTTCAAAAATCATCTACACGCTAATCCGAATCGAATGACGCCTCTTTCATATTTTTCGGAGGCGCAGAAAACAGCCCTAATAGCACAAAGACGTTTAAAAAACATCTTAAAAACGTACACGACCGACCATCGGGTCGTTTTAAAAACGTTCGTTAAAGTACCCGAGAACGTTTATAAGGCGTTTTTCTATAGTGCAAATGTCACAACTTCCAACGACATACAGACGTCGAAAAAGGACGTTTTAAAGACGTTTCACTAAATAAATGGTTCGACAAAGGACGTTTTTTGGACGTCTTTTAAAACGTCCACTGGACGTCCTTTAAAGTACCCGAGAACGTTTATAAGACGTTTTTCTATAGTGCAAATGTCACAACTTCCAACGTCATACAGACGTCGAAAAAGAACGTTTTAAAGACGTTTCACTAAATAAATAGTTCGACAAAGGACGTTTTTTGGACGTCTTTTAAAACGTCCACTGGACGTCCTTTAAAGTACCTAAGAACGTTTATAAAACGTTTTTTTATAGTGCAAATGTCACAACTTCTAACGTCATATAGACGTCGAAAAAGGATGTTTTAAAAACGTTTCAAAATGGACTAAATAAATTGTTCGACAAAAGACGTTCATACAAGCAAAAAAAAATATATATTTACTAATAAAATATTGATACTTATATACAATCTGTACAATAAAATAATTTTCATTTACACAATAAGTCAAGTTAAAAAAAATTATTTTTTAAGTATGAAAATATATACCAAAAATAAAATAATATTCATTTCTGTAACTAAAATACAGTTGGTCACACAGAAACAAGTTAGCCATCATTTCGGTTGGTGCTGAGCAGGTGTCTTCAACGAAATATGTAGGAGTATTTCTTGTATATGCTTATGAGACTGGAATCATCAGAATTGGAAGAACTAGAATAATTATGTTGAACACATGATTTTCGACATTTTCAAATAAATCCTTTGATAAATTCAAAGTCTTGTTGATATACCTGTACTTTTGATGCTTCGAAACTTTCTTTTCTTTATACATTTCACAACAAACAAGTAGATTTACAGAGTCAAAAATCTTGAAAAATCACTAATTACATGACAAAAATGAATCACAAAATATACCTATATCAGGGCTTAAAGTACCTACCTAATATACATGTTAAATGTTCAACCACAGCTATAAGACATAAACACAAACACAATTCACTTAATATATCACTCCTCAGAAACCGAAAAACAAAAGAAACAAAATAAGTATAACAAAATAGATGATAATTTTAAAGATATAAGATTTGCTAGGTTTATCTTCACTAGTTGCAGAGAAAATAAACATGAAATTACCGAGAGTCACGCCATATTTTTATCGTCCACTATGCAACAACTGTAGACAACAGCCACGCAGTGCGAAGTGCGAGTGCGCGGTCTCTCTCCCAAACCGACCGTTAGCGAGCTAAATTCGTGATTGGTTGGAATCAGACACAGACAGAGAGAGCAAACATAACGTCTTTTGAACGTTTTTTTACACTAGTTATGAAAACGACTAACAAAGACGTTTAAAAAACGTCCTTTTTAGGACTTTTTATGGAAACATACTTTTGGGAACCCAACGAAAACGTTTTTACTTGTGGTTGTAAAAACGACTAAAATAAAACGTTTAGAAAACGTCCCTTTTATGATTATTTCCCAAAATAACATACTTTTGCAGACCCAAAATCAACGTCTTTTGGATGTTTATGAAGTGGTAATAAAAACAACTTACAAAAACGTTTAAAAAACGTAACTTTCTGAATTTTCTCAAAAAATTCTTTTGAGGACCCAAACAAAAAGTTTTATGAACGTTTATACTGGTAGTTTTAAAAACTACTAAAATAAATCGTTTAAAAAATGTCCCATTTATGATTTTTTCTCAAAACATACTTTTGCAGACCTAAAAACAACGTTTTTTGGACGTTTTTTTTACAGTGGTTATAAAAACAACTTACAAAAACGTTTAAAAAACGTAAATTTCTGACTTTTTTCAAAACATTCTTTTGAGGACCGAAACAAAACGTTTTCTGGACATTTTTAGTGATCGTTTTAAAAACTACTGAAACGAAACGTTTAAAAAACGTCCCTTTTATGATTTTTTCTCAAAACATACTTTTGCAGACCTAAAACAACGTTTTTTGGACGTTTTTTATAGTGGTTATAAAAACAACTTACAAAAACGTCTAAAAAACGTAACTTTTTACCTTTTTCTCAAAACATGCTTTTGAGGACCTAAACAAAACGTTTTTTGAACGTTTTTACGGGTGGTTTTAAAAACGACTCATATAAAACGTTTTAAAAGCGTCCCTATTGTGACTTTATAAAAAACCTTTCGATATGAACGTTAAAAAACCATTTAAGTACTAGGTGTTTTTTTATCGTAGGTTTTAAAAACGTTTGAGTAGTGGAGCTTAGACAACGTTTTTTTTTTATTTATCACTTCGGACGTTTTGACGACATATTTTGGACGTTTCTTTAGGTTCATTTTAAAAACGTTCTTGCACAAACGTTTATAAAACGTTTTATTTTGGTCCTCGGACGTTCTGACGTTAAATGGACCATAAAAAAACGTCAATCGGACCTTTTGTGCTATTAGGGTACGTTATTGTCAATTTTTTTTTTTTCATTGTTTTATTTTTTGTGATAAAATGACAAATTACAATGTTATTGTTAAAATCACTGTTTTTATTACCCTGATACAATGCCATTTTCAAAATATTTCCATTTTTAATTAAAAACTAAGGAAATAAAAACAAGATGAAACATAGTTTCTTATGTATATATATAGGTATATTTCTATTTATAATTGCAAAAATCTAATAAAACAAATAATAGATAATATGTAAAATTCGGTAGTTAACATAGGTGGAGACAAAAAGGTTAAAAAAAGTAGCTGCTTCTTTTTAGAGATTGTCCAACTACTAAACCGACACCTAGAGAGTCCCCACTAAAATTTCTCCCTTCCGGTTTCCTACAGTCGATTATCGCCGAACAGTGAACAGTGGCGTCATCAACTTTGAACTGCTTCCTGTATTGTTTGCTTTGGCGGCAAATTTAAAATATCTGATCTTTTAAAGGTGTATATAAGCGTTAAAATGAATATATCCAACATTAAACAAAGAATTTAAATTGATGAATACGTTTAAATATAGGAGTTATTTTAAATAGAGGATAATTATAATTTAAGGTTTTTTGCTCATTTTAGCAAATGTTTTTAAATTGTTCAACCTCCAGTTATCCTAGGAGGAGAAAATGAGGGACGATTACCTATTTTAATTTCTTCTGTCTCTTAAAAATTTTTTTTCAAAAAGTGTTCTTTTTAAATCCTATTGCTGCTAATATTCTTATCCTGAGACGTTGTAAAGAAATTCGGATGTCATTTTTTGCCTGATTTTTCATAAACTCAATAACTTTGGATATTATTTGTTGTGTTTGGTCAGAATACTTACCATTTTGATAATAAGAAATAACCTACTTAGTCTATATCAATAACAACTTTAAGCACGACACTGGTATCGGCCAGTTTGCCATGTACTTTGCGTTTGCCCATGCGCAACCGATTTCGGAGATCCTCGGGCCTCCCCAACAAACATCGCCTTTAAGGATTGTTTAAGGCCCAATTTAGCAAGCTGTCGCGGCTTTGTTATGGGCCAGAAAGGCGGCGCTTGATAAGCCCGGCAACCAGGTGGTCAGGCTTCCGCCAAGCGGCCGCATGACAATGTGCCGCTTGTACATTTACGGGCCTCTTATGTTTTTATTATGGTAAAACTAAATCAACTTAATCAAATAAGCTTGTGGCCCAATCAATGTTGGCACATTTAAGGGCCCTTTATGGCTTTATTTTGGCACGACTAAACAATTTGTACACATATATGGTTAGCAGTTTTTTGACTTTTATACCTAAATTATATTTAAAATTAAAATTTAGTACCATGTAAAAATACAGGGTGATTGTGGGCTATAGATAAAAACATTGTCAATGAGAGAATTTGAACTCAGACAACAGTAAAATGATTATTTTTACTGTGACCAGACTCATTCGTCAGCGGCAATGTGCCCACTGTCCAGATGTTGAGTTCAAATCTTCCCTTAACGTACCATAATACAATATTGAATATATGATGTATCTAGATAACTAACTCTATCTATATGATAGTTACGGAACCACGGTATCCCTTACGTTTTTGTAAACATTAATTGAGGCAAGCAATTTAAATAATCTTCATCGTGCCTGTGCTGTAAAATTTACATCGCAAAATTTAAGGTCTTACTTTTTTGGCCCTTAATAAATTTACATGCAGTTTGCCTTTAAAGTATTTATTTTACAAATTCGACAACTAAACTATGGCGGCTAGCCGCTGCCAGCATTTTGCCTTCATTGACATCAATGGGGCCGCGTGATTTACCGCAAATTAATGTTTGCTGGGTCGTTCCCCACTTCTCTAATTTTTAACGTAGCGGTTGTTTTAGTAGTTGGACAATCTATAACATATTATTTGTCTTCACCTATGTTTACTACATAATTTACCATATTTTCACTTATCTGATTTTTGAGTTTTGCACCTTGTATATAAAACAGTGACGGATCAAAAGATGAATCAGATATGCAACTGTTATGCATCAGATATGCAACTGTTTTGTTACATATCTAACAACAACTTAGATTTGAAATATACACTAGATTAATCTGTGATAAAACATTTGATATGTATGTGATATATCTGTAATTTTCAAAAAAGCGGACATTAAGCTAAGTTTGTGATAGGCCGTGTAACATATCTGTGATATACTACAGATGATGAAAAATACAGCAGTGATATCACCGAGACATGTTTTGGTTAACTGCGATACTATGGAACAAAAAAAGGGAAATCAAAAATGTTGAGTTTAAGCTGGTACATCTCTACGATTTTGTTTATATGTGTTTCTCTCCGCTGATCCTCTCAACCATTTTCTAATTACAATTTCTGTAGTTTTCTAATCGATGCCGTTATGGTTTTCAGCAGCAGCTGGAAAAGACATTAAATTTTAGAACAGGATTTGCCTTAAATCAAATGGTGGTATGACTTCGAGTTGTTTCATTCTTTATTTTAAATCAAATTGTACAACAAACAGTAATAAATCTTTTAACAAACGCCGAATAGGTAAATATACTGAATAGGCCGAGTTAAAAATGTAAAAACCTTTAAATACAATTTTAATAACTAATCTGAAATTACCTCTTGGGTTGCACAACTTGCCTGTAAACAATTTTCCTGTCTATAATGTTTTCTTTTAAATTTTTGACCTCTTATAATTATTGTTAGTATTAAAAATTATACTTAGATTTATTACCAGCAGATAACAAACCAGAAACAAACTCAAAATAATGTTAACAGCATGGTTAAAAATTAAAAAGGCGCCGAACAACCCAACCTAAAATAACTAACAAGTGCGAAGTTGCAACAAAAAATTCTTTTCCAACAACAAATCTTTCGTGGCCTTTTACTTTATATCTGGTCAACACAAGACCATATAGATATTTTAATAAAAATGTGGTTTGATAATGTAATTATAATTATTTATTAATTTATTATAAGACGAATATAGTTGTAATAATGTAAGTACTTATTAGTAGCATAAGTATCAGTTTTTGGACTTCCACTGAACGACCTGAATCTGTGTATCCAATGGATAACGGAAAGAGGACGTCCATTTAAAGTGGACATTAAGGACATTGTGTGGACAAAATATGGACGTCGTGTGCTATCTGGAATAATTTGTTGCCTTGCTCCATTGTTTTGATTTTAGAATCCTTCATAATTTCAAACACAAATATTTCTAATTGACAGTAACAAGCCATAGCAATCATGATTTAAAAATTATACCTAATTGGTCAATCCCAATTAAGGTAAAGTGATGTCAAATTAAGAACCATTTTTTTTAAAAACATAAAGACAGGATGATATGTAATATCATACGATACACGTCCATTAGGTGCCATTATAGAACTCGTTTATATTCCGGACTCGAGTCTTGCGTTGCCTCGTCCGTAAAACAACTCGTACTACCGGACTTGTAACGTAAAATACTTTTGGCGGCGTCTTGTTTGATTCTGACTTAAAGTTCATCTCGACTAATACGCAATTTTAACGTTTTATATGGGGTATTTCAAAATGTATAAGTAATTTCAATATTCAATAATTCATAAGAGAAAAACTTCTTAAAAATATTTTGAATATTACTCGCAATAATTGAAACAAAAATTTAATTTTCAACAATTTGCATACAAGCTGTAACCGATTTATTTCATATCAAATTTCATGTAACTAAACTAGTCTAGTCAACAAGTATTTTTTAGCTCAAACTTTTTCAAAAATAGTTCCAAAAAATGAAAAAAATTCAGATTTGTTATTTAACAATTATCGCACTTACAATGTTTATGTTCAAGTAGGAAAAAATTGTTAATTAACTAATGTATAATTAATAGAAAAATAGCATTTAAAAATTTTTTAGCCGCGGATTATTGTTCATAAATCTATCCAGTAGATGCCTGAATTTTTTCAATTTTTAATTTTCATACTTAATAAGTTTAAATAATATTTATTCATTAAAGGTCCAAAGTAGGCAATTGGTCCTACAATTCCGGGACTTATAGTTTTTTTTGGTAAATTTCCTCCTCTTTTTGAATCTTTTTTCAAATTGGAAAAATCTCAAATAGTTTTTGAGATATTTACAAAATCTTAATTTTTTTCAGTCAATTATATATAACTTATGCAATTTTTTCAAGCGACTCTTGAATTTTTTCAAAAATCATCTATATGCTATTCCGAATCGAATGACGCCTCTTTCATATTTTTCGGAGGCGCAGAAAAATGTTTGACCCAAATAGCACTTGTTGACTAGACTAAAATAAAACATTTTTTAATTAATTTTTGCATCTTGTGCTTGATTCTTAAATAGTCGGTTTGAGGCTATTAAGTTAGAGTTCGTCGTAATTTTGAACCACACTATATATTTTTTTATTTATCTTGATTATCTCATTTATCTTTTTGATTTTTACAGCTGCTTCAGTTCCTAGACCATCGACAAAAGACTTAATTGACAGTAAGTATATATTTTTTTTAATATTTAGTTTAATAAGGGTCAATACAGGTAAATCCCGTTTGTTAAAACTCATCTTGTTGTTTGTTAAAAACACGATAAAATTTTATACCAAGGAAAATATAACAGTTAGTTTTTATGGCATAAAATGTTTTCCTTCGTTAAGTGTTTTGGAATATAAAAACTTGTGTTTTTTTTCTGACAAATAAGTGCTTAGTTTTTATGGAATATTAGGTTATAAATAATTAAGTGAAATTCCAGGACCTCAACAGTCCACTTAAATTCATCAAAATAACTATAATGGGTCAAGAGCGAACAGTGGCGTATCGTGACTACAAAAACTGGGAGGGCCCATGTCCGTACATTTAATATTTTCTACTTACGCAAAAATTTTTCCCAAGGAACAAAAACGCATAAAAAAATTCAATTTTATATTTGAACTGAAAAATATTAGCAATATTATAAAATTTAAAAACCTAAAAAAGTAGGGACCAACCCCTCTCCTCCCCACGCCGAACACACGCCACTAGGAGGGAATCAAATTCGCGTAATCAGGATACTTTATCAGAAATTTATGAATCGATTGATAGTTGAATATTCGTCAAAAAGCGAGGTATTGATTTTAAGTATTTAAGAGGCGCCAATATCATATGTCTGAAATCGTTTTTGAACGGACGCTCCGTTAATATTAATGTTGGGAAGCTGCGATTTTCACCAATAGAGTATGTAGTTAATTATTTAGAGCACGTGTGTAGCACTTTTTTTAAATAATTTTTAGTAAAAGTGATACGACTATCAACTTTTTTCTCTAGATAAATTTGAAAAAAGTAGCACAGACGCGCTCTTTTGATAAATATTTTAAATATCATGAAAAAAACCGCATATTTTTAGTTGCTATATTAGGCGAGTTCTCGTTCAGAAACGAATAATTATTTTATGGCGCTCTACCCTGTTCTGTGCAGAAAAAATTGGACTGGAGGATAGGATCACTTAATATTAACCGGAAAATATTAAAAAAACAATTTTTACACCCCATTCATTAGAATACAAGCGCATTTTCCGTGGGTAATTCTCTAACCGGCAACCACAAAAGTCACGTGGTGTGCGGGACTCCAGGCGCTTAGTTCTTGGACGGTTCTCTGCAATTCTCAAAAAAAGAGATCAGTGGGTTTTTTTCGTAGATTTTGAGCTAAATCTTTGTGACCAATTCATCGAAAATTTTGAAACAAATATTGTTAGAATCCTTAGAAGTTCAAGGGCCCGTTCAACCTCATTAAAAAATAAAAAACATATTTTATGAAAAAATAGGTTCCCTGAAAAAGCAAAAATAGGAACAAATAGGAGATAATGGGGAAAACTAGGAAAAATATTTATCATGGAAAAAATTGAAAATGGGGACGTGTGATGCAGTAGCTACAGCAAATTCATTTGTAGTATATGAAAATCTACTTAAAATTATTCATAAAAATAGGCTTAGTGGCTATTTAAAAAAAAAAGAAGAAAAAAGCGAAACACACAAATAGGTTATGTTATAGTGAAAAGTCAAAAATAAAACGCTGTGACTAGCAGTACATCCGGATGTATGGAAGTATGTTGGCGCATCTACTTGATAAGTTTGATAATAATTCTGGAACGTTGGTTTTGGCGTAATGCGTTAGTATAGGGTTTCGGTCTAAAAGGGCCGGAGTTTGATTCCTAGTAGGTAAGGCCAACTTTTTTTATTTTTTGATAATTTTTTTAGCTTTATAAAAACCATATAAAAATATTAATTGGTACCTAACCGGTTTCATTTGTACAGTAAAGAGTTTTTTTATCCAAAATTAATGATAATTAGATTTTGCTTTTTTAACTTCTTGAAAACTGCATAAAAATAGTGACTGGTAATCAGTTTGATTTATACAGTAAAGTGTCTTTTTTTTCTCAAAGTTCGAGATGTAAAAATTAGGTACCTAGTTTATTTTATTTTCCTATAAACAAGTCCAACCGATGTAATGCTAGTCACGGCGAAAATAAAAACAACAATTTTCTTCTTTTCTCATATTTACATCTGGCCTCTATTTAGTAAGGAATTCAGTTCGTATTTACTGCCATCTCTTGACAGTATTATCAATTAATGTAGATATTTTTAGTTTATTTTTTTTTAAATATAATATAGGTTTAAAAAAATTATAAATATTTTTTGTAGACATATTTGATACCAGACTTTTAAGTGCTAATTTAAAAAAATTACATAATACGTCCCCATTGGATTAAATATGGAAAACAGTGATAAAGAGCAAAAAATTATGAAAAATCGAGCAAAACAGAAGAAATGGGAAAAACTAGAAAAAAATAGAAAAAATCAAAAAAAATAGAAAACAGAAATAATAAAAAAAAATGGGAATTAAAAAAACAGGACACAATACTAAAACAGAAAAAAATAGCCCAAGTAGTTTCTGCAGATCCGACATTTGTTTTCAAATAAATACAGGGGTTTTGAAAATGATATAAAACGCAGAAATAAAATAAGTATTAGCTTTATGGCGTACAAAGTTACTATAGGCAATTAAATTCACATGCTTTTATAATATCCTAAACAAAAGCACAAAGTGATAGTACAAAGATAAACGCTTCAACAACATAATATTCGGTGAGTTGGAAACAATAAATAAAAGTCGATCGTGACAACAGCGGAACTACACCCAAAAGTGTACCGCTACCGATGCGCAAATCAGATGCGCGATCTATACCTGTCAAACGAATTGTACCTTCGAGGCGTTCGTGTTTTTGATTCAGTTTATGTGATTGTGACAGTGATTTCCTTATAAAACTCTTATGAGTGTCTCTCTATTCGACGTTTATTGCTTTTCCAATTTTAGAACAATAGCTGCTTACTTTCTGCCACCGATCTGACCTAACTTTCAGATTTTGATCTAAGTTAAACGTTATTCTTTACATTATCTACTTCTTACAGTTAGAAGTCTTACTTCCCCCCGCACCGCTGTCATGGTACCCGAATTTTAATCTAACCATTAGTTTTTCCTTGCATGGACCGAAATTTGTACGCGCATGCGCGAGTTATATTAGTTATACGTCAATGTCAGTTCTGTTTAAAGGTGCTATATTTTTGAATAAAGTGCGGATTGTTTGTTCATTAGCTTTATTTTAAATATTACTTTGTTTCCTAAACATGTATATGAAATGAATTTAAATGATTTTTTGTCAGTACCCGAACGTATAGATCAAGAACGGAGTAAAACGAATGAAAAAAGAAACGAAGCCGAACTCAGCTTTTATATTAGTAATCCGTCACCTGTCACAAATTTTTGCCCTTCCAACATCAAAGAAATTTCGCCGGCCTTCGCTTCTTGGTATATATGTATTCTTTGGTCTGGGTTTATCGGATTTGTGTTTTATGTACACAAAACTAAAAGTTTGTTTACAGTCGTATACAAGTCAAAGACCATCTACTATAGACGTTCCACGTAAATGGCTTAGGATAAACTTGCTTTTGTATTTTGGGACCAGAGCCCCAGATGGCTCTGTCAGTATGAAAAATTAAATTTAGGTTGGCTGCATTGACATAATTTCAAATTTTATTAGATATTGGTAATAAATTTGGCTCCATCTGGTGCTAAATAAAGCAATGGAATTTTAAAATATACGGAGTTGCGCATAAGTTCAGCACCATTTAAAACTTGTCTGTGTAAAGATAAGTCTTTTATAAAATAATATTACAAGTTGAGCTTTACGACAAGTATATTTCTTATCTGACATTCGTTGTTGACTGACTGACAAAGTGGTCACGTCAAGTGAGTTTACATTAAGGTATGTCTTAATGTTACATCCTCCCTTCGAAGTGAACACAAACTATAAACAAATAAAATATAACAAAATAATTAACAATAAAAACTTGTTTCTGCTAAAGATTAAACCTCTTCACTGGTTTTACCACTCTTCCTGATCTTGTAATGTAGTTCTCTTGTGATTTAAATTTAGGTATATCTTGTGGCGGCATGTTTTCCAATTTTCTGTCAGTGTTAAATTCTGAGTCCTGTGCAACCTCAGAAGTGTTATTTCTTTCTTGATTAGGTATAATCACAATTTCTTTGTCTTTAGACAGGTTCGCTTCGGTTTTATGTAAAACTTCAGCGTTTCGCCTATATAACGTTCCATCATCACTTTTAACGATGACAGATCTTGGATTTTCCTCTAACTTTGCTTCGACTTGTCCTTCTTCCCATTGTCTGTGAGCAGTTTTCAATCTTATTCTGTCACCTACTTCAATTTCATTTTTGTAATTCTTTTTGTGGTAATTACTGTATCGTGCTTGTAGTTCTCTTTGTCTTTTTAATTCACTGGCAACATCGGTTATTATTTTTGGTTTAAGGTTATCCTTTGATACAGGAATTGTTGATTGGGTCATTTTACTATATAAACGTTGGTTAGGTGACCCCAAATTAGCTCTTGGTGTATTTCTGTAATTTAAGAGTGCTAGTTGTATGTCACTTTGATCGATGCGGCATCTACGTAGAATATTTTTCGCTATGCTCACTCCCTTTTCAGCAAGACCATTTCCTCTGCTATGGTGGGGGCTACTCGTTTGATGTTCAAACCCCCATATATTTTTAAATTCTCTGAATTCTTTCGATGCAAAACAGGGACCATTGTCACTTTCTAATTTTTCTGGGATCCCATGTGTTGAAAACCACTCTTTGAACTGTTCAATTACTTGTCTTGATGTAGAACCATTTATTAGTTTAAAATCCACATAACCGGAATAGCTGTCTATAATACAAAGATATTCATGTCCTTTAAACCCAAACAGATCTGAGGCAACAATTTGCCAAGGTAATTCTGGTATTTCTTTATTAAGAACTGTTAGTTGTGCGTTAGCCCCTTGAGTTCTTTCACAAGCGGTACATTTTTGGACGTATGAAATAATGTCATTGGCCTGTCCTTTCCAGTATAGAAGTTCTCTAGCTCGACGCAAGCATTTTTGAATACCTAAATGGCCTAAATGGATATTTTTGAGCATTTTATTTACTTGTGACTTTGGGACAACTAATTTTTCTCCTTTAAACACCATACCGTTATAAAAAGCAAGTTCTTCTCGAAAATTAAAATAGTGTTGAACGATTGTCGGAAGTTGTTCTTTTTCCTTGGGAAAGCCATTTTGAATAAAAGTTATTAAAGTTTGAAGTTCAGAGTCCTGTGCAGTTGATAAAACAATGTCTTCTCTAGCATTTCTGGATATAGACAACACTATTTGTACCTGAAGTTCTTCCTCATCCGTGGCAGGTTGTTGAAGGCAATCGCGACTAAGAATATCTGCAATTGGTATATCTGCAGCTTTTTTGTATATTACCTTTGGAGAATACTGTGTTAAATCAAAGATGATTCGTTTTAGTCTTGCTGGTGCTGAATGTATTGGTTTTTTAAATATTACCTCCAGAGGCTTATGGTCAGTTTCTATAGTTAGCAGTTTTCCGTAAATATACTGGTGAAACTTTTCGCACGCAAATTTAATCGCATAAGCTTCTTTTTCTATCTGTGGATAATTTTCTTGAGATTTTGAGAGTGCCTTGGTTGCATATGCTACTGGCTGATTTTCTTGCATAAGTACAGCTCCAACACTCTTCGAACTAGCATCTACAGATAACGTCACTTCTTTGTTGACGTCATAGAATTTTAAAACAGGGGCAGTCGTTAATTGTTGTTTTATTCTTGAAAAAGCATCTTCTTGGTCATGACTCCATTCAAATTCTGCGTCTTTTTTCAATAATTTTCGTAAGGGTTCTGTCAGCTCTGACATATTTTTTATAAAATGGTTAAGATAAGTTACCATTCCCAGAAGCCTCTGTAGCTCTTTCTTGTTTGTTGGTTGCTTCAGTTTCTTAATGGCAGCAACTTTTTCAGGATCAACTGACAGTCCTTTTTCCGAAAGTAAATGACCAAAGAATTTTACTTGGTTGGCTTCAAATACGCATTTTTCTTTGTTCAATTTTACGCCTGCTTCTTTGAGTCTTTTTATCACCTGTGCTGTGATTTCGCGCAATTTTTCCTTGGTTTCTGCAAATATTAACACGTCATCCATTGAACACTCTGTATTTTGAATATTTTCAAGAAGAGAAGACATAAGTTCTTGGTATACTTCTGGTGCTGAGGCTAAACCAAAGCATAGACGAGTAAAACTGTATCTTCCCCAAGGCGTAGCAAATGTTAGGTACCTCTGTGTTCTCTCTGTGACTTTAAATTGCCAGAAACCTCTTTTTGCATCTAATAGGCAAAACCATTTAGCCCCATGTACTCGACTCGAAATTTCGTTAAGCGTTTTTAATGGGTAATATCTCCTTAAGATGTTTTTGTTGACATCAGAAGGATCTAGGCAAATCCTAATTTTACCCTTTTGATGTACTATCACCATAGGACTGACAACAGGTGTAGGTTCTTTTATCACCCCTAACTTGACCATATTATCTAACTCCATTTTTACGTCATTTCTTATTGCATGAGGTATTCTTCTTGCGGACTGTATGTTAAACTTAGGATTTTCAATCAAGTCTATGTCGTATATATAATTTTTTATGCATCCTAGACCTTTAAAGATGTCATCATTTTGTATTTCTCTAACATCTTCTACTCTGACTACTAAACCTAGATCTTGACAAGATTTTCTACCTAAAATAGGCGGGACCTCTTCATTAACGACTTTAAAGAGTAGAATTGTCTCCAAATTTTTTATTTTGCATTTGACTAGTGTTTCACCTACGACAGGAATTGTGTTTTCACTAAAATTTATTAGTCGTTTGGTTTTGGACGGTCTTATTTGAGACCCTATCTTTTCTGCAATATATTTTGGTAAAACATTGCATTGAGCACCAGTGTCTAACTTGACTTCAAACTTTTTCTTATTGGCCTTTATTATTTCGTGCCAATCTTCATTGTTATTGCGTGTCAATGACCTAATGTATAAGACCTCTTCTTCACTGTCTTCTTCATCCAATGAATTTATCTTTTTACCTCTTGGTCTGTTTTTATTTGAGAAGCATTGTTGCGATAAGTGTCCTCTTTCACTACAGGATTCACATCTCTTGTTAAAAGCAGGACAACTTCTTGGTCCATGTATTTTGCCACACCTTCTGCAATTGAAAGTTTCCGAGCCTTTTTTGTCAGTTTTTTTTGTTTATTTTTTACCAAATTCACTTGACTAACTTCTGAACTCTGGACTTCTTTTAATTGTCTGGTAGCCTGCTCACTAGCTCTACATATTGCTATAGCTTTGTATAGTTTCACATTATCTTCTATTAACAGCTTTTCTCTAATTTTATCGGAATTAATTACAAAAATTATTTTGTCTCTTATTAGGATATCGAGTAAACTTCCAAATTCGCATTTTTTTGCTTGTGAGCTGATTAATGTTAAAAATTCGTCAAAGGTTTCATTTTCTTTTTGAATTATTTTAAAGAACGTGTAGCGCTCGAACGGTATATTCTTTTTTGGGTTGAAATACTTTTCGAACTCTTCTTTGATTTTTTTAACATCTTTTTGTTGAGCATCAGTAAGACTAAAATTGTTGAAGATCTGAATAACCTCTGGACCTATGGCTGTCATAAATATTGCGGCTTGGACTTCTGGTGGCTTTTTGGAGAGTTGGGTCGCTGCCGAATACCACTCAAATTGTTGACTCCAGTCTTTCCATGTGGAACACATGTTTTCTGTGTGTAAGACAATATTTTTCGGTAGGCGAATTCCTGCAACGCCAAACTCGTGGGTGGATGTTTCTTCAGTCATTTTTATGATCCCACTTCTGACACCATGTAAAGATAAGTCTTTTATAAAATAATATTACAAGTTGAGCTTTACGACAGGTATATTTCTTATCTGACATTCGTTGTTGACTGACTGACAAATTGGTCACGTCAAGTGAGTTTACATTAAGGTATGTCTTAATGTTACAGTCTGGTCCCAGATAAAATCTAATATATAAATAGATATGAGAAAATCTTCTTTCTAAATAATTAATAAACACAGCATTATGATGATGATGGCTGTATAACTAAAGATAAAGACACCTAACCTAATTGCATTTTTGAATTACTCGTGAATTATTTAAAATGATTGTCCACCTAATTAGATGCGATTACAAATTATGTATACGAAGTGGAGGTGACTATCTAAAAAATAATGGTTAAATAATTAAAAAAAATATCTATTAAATATTGTATGTATACCAGTGAATCAACCATCTCTATATCTGCGTCTTCTATAGCATTATTCATCTGAAATACTTTTAACTGAACAAAATTAACTTAAAAAAGTTTGTTTATATATGTAATCCAAATAGTTTACCTAAAAGAATAAAAAAGACAAAAATAAAACTTATTTTGAGGTTAGGAACATTGGTCAGAGTTAATCTAATATGAGTGTTGTTTGCTACTACTTTTACTAAGTTAGAATCTGACCTAAAAGTTAGATCAGTTTAGTAGTAAAAAGTAAGCAGCTAATACCTTCTAAAGAAAAATGTTGTGTTTAATTCTCTGTTTGTTTTTTCTAAAAAGCGGGTGCGTCACAGACATTTGAACCAAAATATGTGTAAATACGATATAATAGATTACTTACTTTTAAATGCCGTTTCAACTTTCCATTTACCTGGTAAGCCAAAAAATATTTGTTTAAATCCATGTAAGAATTTGATTAAATATTATTTTAGGGTCTAATGGTATACCAAATACAGGCGTGTCTTTATCTTTAGTTATATAGCCATTATCATCATATTGCAGTATGTATTAATTATTAGAAAGGAGATTTTCTCATATCTATTTATTTTTATATATTAGATTTTATACTTTTTGTATCTTTAATACTGTAGTTTGTTTTATAATATACAGAGTTGGGGATAAGTTTGGAACCAAACAAGTTTTGAGAAAAAAATGAAATGGTGCGCAACTGTGTATATTTTTAAATTCCATTGCTTTAATTTATTTTATTAATATTTCATTGTAACGCATTATAGTATCAAGCTGCCCCCAGACTAGAATACATGTGCGTCATACATGGTTATCGAAAATGATTGGGCATTCATGTTTACCAGTGTGTGGGCAAAAAATTGCAAACATGTACGTCACACAAGTTTTCGGACCTGACCGGAATTCATGCATACACAAGCATGAACTTTATATAAATGTGTCGGTGTGTGGCCACGATCACGCTTTATTCGCACACATTTTTAGTACAGTGTCTCGTAATCCCCGCAGCGTATATTTATTTACTTTTTGTAATTATTATATTGAAGAATATCGTCACCACTAACCAAAACTACACTTTTTAAAACACTCTACGTACGTTTCGCTAACTATGTTAGCATCATCAGGAGTCGATGATAATTTATTAAAATTCGTACATGTTTTCCTTACCTTCATATACTCTGTCTTCAACACTTCAAATAAAGCTCTGTAGGTCTCTGGTATTATTTACCCCAACGACTGAGGAGAAATTAGCGTTGAAAACTTTAAATCTTCATAATTCCTTCCAGTAGCTAAATAGCGAAGTGTGGCTGTTAATCGCTCATGTGGTGATATAGCCCTTAAAATTGTGTCCAATTTTTCTCTTATTGGAGACACTAACGTTAATAGCGTTACGTAACTCTCTTCATCCATCCTCAGGTAATTTCGCCAATCGTCTGGTTCTAATCGTAATTCTTCTAGAAGATTTATATGTGTATAGTTTGAGCGTTTTAAAAGCCAATCTTTGACCCACTTTGTCCGAATTTTTTTGTTTTGAACTAATTTTTTTTTTCTTTTTTATCAAAACAGCGTACGCCGCTGCCAGTAGAATGTATTCGTCGTCACTGTTCATCGGTTACTAAAGAAACTATTTGTATGATAAGCAAGTGTGGATAAAATTCGTTGTCATACATGTACGATACACATGTATAACAAATATATCTGACCCACATGTATGCTAGTCTGTGGGCAGCTTTAGATTGTAACAAATGTATAAATGGTGTAACCATTGAAATAAATAAAACTTTCTTGGACAGATGAATAATTTAGTAACAGAGCATCAGATGGAACCAACTTTATTACCAATATCTAATAAAATTTGAAATTTTATCATTGCAGCCAACCTAAATTTAATTTTTCACACGGACAGAGCCCATCTAGGGTTATGGTCCCAAATTACAGAACCAAATTTATAATGTCGTGGTACTTTTCAATATGACATTGTGAATATCATATTGAAAAGTACCACTATGTTTCCTTCTCCTAGTCCCTAATTTTCCTCTGGTACCGGTGCGCTCACACGCTTCATTTTTAAGTATTTTGTTGCCACCATCCATCTATTAAGCACTTGCTCTTAATTTTTAATTTTTTGGCCTGATGATGGCAGTTCTGCCGAAACTAGCTGCCTTTCCCCTTCTATGTCTTCTTAACTACTTGGTTTTTTAATATATTATGTGGTATTTGATTTTGAATTTTATTACCTCATCATTGAACCACATTTGAGATAATGGATAACCTGTTGGAATTAGTTTTTAAGAGTCCTGGTCTTCCACCAATATTTTTGCACTAGATATTGTTTCAGTACTGCGGTATTCTTTTATTACTCGGTATGTTGTTGACTTTGCAATTCCTTTAAGAAAAATGTTAAGCACTTTATACCATTTTTAATTAGAAAGTATAACTTACCTTATCTTTGAAATTTTGGATATAACATCAACAATTTTGGTTTTTGATTTAGCATCTAATACTTATTTGTACGTCCATTTTGTTTCCAATGGACCTCCCATGGACGTCCGTTTAGAGTCCAGATGTCACAAGTATGGACATCCTTAGATTGTCCATTGAAGGACTTCCATAGATTGTCCATTGATGGACTTCCATTGATTGTCCATTGATGGACTTCCATAGATTGTCCATTGATGGACTTCCATAGATTGTCCATTGATGGACTTCTATAGATCGTCCATTAATGGACATCCGTAAGTCGTCCATATAATGAACTGTTTTCACCACCCTGAAAATCTATATAGGAATAAATACAAGTGAAAATAAATAAACATTTATTTATTTTTTTAAAAATCAAACAGGAACATTTTCTTTGTTTATTATTGGTTTTTTTCGTTCTTGCCCCTTCTCGCTACATCTCCTTGGCCATTTCGAAATTGACAGTTCTGCCTCCTTTTCTGTACATCCAAAAGTTTTTACGGCTGAGTCTAAAAATATAAATAAATCTATTTATGTCTTTTATTTTCTTACTAAATAAGTTATGTTGTACAGTGTTATTCATTATACACACAGGCGTAGCCCAACAACAACGAATTCACGGCTCTGGTTTTAGGTACATAATGCATATATATGAAAAAGCATCCCCCTCAAAAACAAAATCGACTTGTCTGACCGTTTTTAAGAATATAAATATACGACAAGTTCTACCCAATGGTTTCGAGACTAGCCATGGTAAAACGCCAAAATAAAAATGAGTTTTTGTTTTTATGCAATAACAGACATGTTGGTTTAATAGTGTCACTTACCTGGGAGGTTCTTATATTAATTTTAACTTCTGTGAGGGTCTTCGTCTCAAATATACACAGTTTGAATACTTTGAAATTGTAAATCCAACTGATTAACAAACACAAATGAAATATTTATTATAAACACACGAAAACGGAACATTAGATGAGAGACGGTCACTGACGCCACGCATGCAGATGCCATCGCTTAAGCGCTGTTGCCGGAAGGAAATATTTTTGGATAACACCATCTACGCTTTACTTATTTTATGCCCATTTGCACCGACTTTTTTTTAACTGTTATTTAACTAATGGACCTTTAATTTTAATTCCTACTTAAGTTCCAAATGATTTGCACGGAAACATTTTATCAGAACTTTTACAAAACGGTTCTTTATCTTCTTTACAACTCGGCAACGTCGCAATGACCCAGTGATTTTTGCGGTTTTCTGTTGGAATACTGGTTTTAACCTCAAAATCTTATGTTTAGTTCACGAAGAATTCTTCGTTTAGTTTCTTGTTCAGGATTACGGGTTTTTTATATTTGATTTTTGTGGTGTTTTTACTCGTTTTCAAACAGAATCGATGTCGGGTGAAGCAAAAAGAATTAGGGGACTGAATTTTAGCTCCAGGGAAGTAAATCATCTCCGGGGCGTAAAGATGCAATTACTCGTGATACATAAGCTATGACTCTACTTGCAGTAGAGACATGGACGTTCATGAAGTCTGCCGTCTGAATAATGTGCCCACTACTGGCATAAAACCTGAGTGTGAGAATCAGTTGGTTCATTGGCGAGAGGCTGTTATTTCCACAATAAAATCAATTTGTTTCAGAAAAGTACTACCAATAATACCCACATAGTTTTACAACCTATTACTTACCTATCATCTGGGTACTCCAATTGATCCTCAATTTGAGTTAGAAGTCTCATGACGGTGTGCTTTGTTAGCCTCATTCTTCTAAAAAAGTCCATTTCGGACATCTCTTCATAATAATTGGGCCTAAGAAAAATTCGTCTTGGGTAGCCCATATCTACAAAATCAAGGATTTCTAAATCGTCTTCTAGAAAATCATCCACCAGCACTTCTTCATCGAAATTTTCCATTTTACCAAATCTTTAGGCACCATATATTTTTACAATAAAAAACAACAAAAACCAAATTTTTCCGAATATTTGAGGTTAAAGGACAATTAAAAATGTTAAGTGAAGAAATTTGGCCATTTAGCTAATGCTGCTTTAATGGGTGCTTTAAGAGTCTTTTAAAGTTGGTGCAACACACAAAAACCGCTAAAGGTACTTTAAAGGACAGTTAGCTTAATGGCGCCTTAAAAAAAAGTCGGTGCAAATGGGCATAAATGTCATTAAACCTACCTTATCTTAAAAAAAATATTAATAAAGTAAATAGGGCCGGTCTAACCAGTTATCCTTTTATAAACAAATTACCGTTCCGTTCATTAATCATAACTCTATATGCATTTTTACTCTGCCGCCGCGCCGAAATGAAATATTAAATTCTGCACAAATTACAAAAGTAGGGTACTCTTGGCAATACCGCTGCCATTTATGGTATTTTGTTTAGTTCGCTACTTCCGCCGCAAAATTAAAGCGAGAAGCGTGGTATTCGCTCATCACGTGGATGAAGGTATGGAATTCGCATCGTAATATCCATATACCTTACGGTAAAACGATAAGTCTTAACCAGGACGTCCCATGTAACAATGTATGTATTACACACATAATGGCACCTTTCCTGAGAAGTCGTTTAAAAAATGTATATGTACTTAAAATGGACACTGCATGGACGTCCACTAAAAGTCGTACAATGGATGTTAATACATGGACGTACATAGTACATCTATAATTAGTCCATGAATCAATGTACCAACATTGGATCTAAATGGATATTGCATGGACGTCCATTAACAGCCGTACAATGGATATCATTACAAGGACGTACATAGTACATCCCAATTTAGTCCATGGACCAATGTACCAAAAAAGTACTAAAAATGGACATCCCTGCTGGGACGTCCGGTGCTATCTGGGTCTCACTGTTTTGGTTACGCGAGGGACTGTTACCAGTCGAAGTAGAAGGATAAGGATCCATAATCGCATAAATTCAATACAATTGCTTACTGGAGTTCTAAAAAGAATTTTTTTTTAACGAAATGGAGTGGAAAATTAAGTAAAAATGATGAGATAACAAGGGGGCGAAAGCAATAACAGAACTAAAAAAAATCGGCTGTGTCACCCCAGGACTTTCCCGGCTCGACCATAGAGAATATGTTATTTATTATTATTATTTTAATTACAAAATACTAAGCACTACATTGATTTATGGAACACATTAAAAATAGCGAGCTGATGGTGAATTAATATTTCAATGTTGGTAATGACATAAGCTGCGCATGCGCACGTTATATATCATACTGCTACAATTAGGATCTCCTAAAATCATGTGTGAAAACTATTGGGAATTCGGGAAAAATTTTCATACAATAGTTGTAGGGAATTTTAAATGTGTATTTTTCTCGCTATCTAGCGGCGAAACTATGAGGAATTCGATAAAAGTTAAACATAAAAGTTAAAGCTCTAAAACTTTGTACTACAAAATTTTGCACTAAAGTATATTGTTTGTCCTCAAAATCAAGAAAAACTAGAGAAAACCTACATGCACATTTTTACGCGCCCTCTAGTGGCGAAACTATTGGAAATTCTGAAAAAAGTTTAAAACAAAAGTTATAGAGAATTTCATTCTCTAAAACTTTGTACTACAACATTTTGCACTAAAATGTATTTTTGGTCCTCAAAATCAAGAAAAACTATAGAAAACATACAAGCACATTTTTTACGCGCCCTCTAGTGGCGCAACTATTGGAAATTTTGGAAAAGGCTTCAGACAAAAATTGTAGGTAATTTTATGTTCTAAAACTTTGTACTATAATATTTTGCACTAAAATGTATTGTTTGTCCTTAAAATTTAAATAAAGCAAAAAATTGTTACATGTATATTTAACCAATGTCGGTCTTGAGGACCCTCCACTGTACCAATTTAAACCAAAAACTAATGGTCGCATTCTAGGCACACACCGACCCTCCATACCAAATTTCAGCTTGATTGGTCAAACGGTTCGGCAGTTATCGTGGAAGATTACACACAGACACACAGACAGACCATACGCTGGAAATGGTCTCAATCTTCTTGGGGGACCTCAAAATGGATATTTCCATCGATATCTCAAATTTTTTTTTTGCTCATTCACCTTACTTTCCCTTTGATGGGTCCGGGAAAGTAATATCAAATTATAAAATATCACAACTGTCAATTATCAGCTGATGTTATTGCTAACTGTGTGAAACTGATTGCAAATAATGACCAATCAGAAGTCTACAGAATTGCCAACTTAAAATCAAATCGCTCCCTCCTTGTTATTAAACAGACTATAGATTCATAAAGTACAGAAAAAAATAATTATATGTTCATAATTTATTGGTTTCAGTTTCCATCGCCAACTCCATCCCTTTCATCGGATTTGGATTTCTTGATAATTTCTTCATGTTAGTTTTCGTAAGTTGTTCTAACTAGTCTATACATAATTTATCAGGATAAAAACTAATACTATAGGTAACTAATTATTGTAGGGCGACTACATCGATTTGTACTTGGGCTCTTACTTTTGTTTGACCACAATGGGAGCTGCAGCCTTAGGAAATACATTATCCGATATCATGGGAATCGGATCGGCGTTCTACGTCGAAAGATTAGCAAATAGAATTGGCTTCAGTCCACCCAAATTGTCTCCGATTCAACTAGACATGAACTGCTGTAGGAATTCAGCTAATGCTGGCAGAGTCTTAGGTAAGATCATTTCTAGATTATAAAATAAATCATTGATAATAATTATTTTTCAGGTGTAACTTTGGGTTGTTTACTTGGAATGTGTCCGTTATTCTTTAAAAAAAGTAAAGAGGAGAAAGAAAAAGAGAAAAAAGAGAAAACGGAGTTGCTGCTTATTGAAAATGTTTAACAGTGCAATTGTTGAATGGTACCAATTTTAGAGTAATTAAGTCTACAAAAAAAAATTACTGTTAGTCGCTTGATTTTTCAAAAAATCGTAGCTTGAGTAATAAATATATTGAAAGGTTGTTCGTAAATTTACATTCTATAATAATATGAAAGAAAGTAAATTTCTTTAAAAATCATATTTTCTCCTATTTAGGTACAACCTTTCATTAATTCTTCCAATTGGCGATGACATCATGTGTTTATTATTAAGAATTTGTAGAGGCTGTAGAGACTTAAAGCAGGTACTTTTAGCGAATTTTGTCTATGGCATAGAGAACTGAAATTAACAATGATAAATATTCATGGCCTCCTACAAATCTTAATAATGTATATCTATGTTAAAATAGTTATTTTCTAACTAATTTATTTATTTGCAATAAACTAAAATAAGTTATATCTATTGTTAAATGTTGTTAATGACAAATTGTGTCTATATTGTATATTTTAATTGTACAAAATAATGAGATTTATAGTAGATATATTTAATTATGTTCTCTAAACTTTATTTTATTGGTTTGTTAAGCATATTTGCATAGAAAAACCTAATGGGGATTAATAGAACGTTTTAGTTTGTCGAGCAATAAATTTCCACCGTGATAATCGGAATTTAATTTGTAAATCATAAAACATCTAAAATTCTATTAATTTCACCCCTAAGTTATTTAATATTTATATTACTAGAGGAAAGTTACATTTTTTTAGTATTCTCTATCGAGTTAATGCACAAAATATGGTAAATAATGTTTGTCACTGTTAATATATTTCTTTGATCTTTTAATATCCATATTTTATGGTTGTTGAGGATTTTTAATAGTTTTTCCACATTAATTTTCTCAGCAATTGCTTTGTATTACTTGACGTATGTGGCTTGGTAAAAAATAAAGTTAACTAATTTCCAATTAAAAGTATTGATTCAAAAGTGAATAAGAAAAAGCTTGGAAACAAAAAATTTAAAACAAATCAATGTTCGATAACAATTTTTCTGCTTCAATAAATTCGTTTTTGTGTTATGTATTTATTTAATTGTGAAAAATAAAATAATATGAAATAAAGAATAGACAAAAGCCCATTCTTCATAAAAATATAAAAATAATTTCTACATAAGCTACAATTTTTGATATTTATTTGAATTTGTCCAAAAATTATCTTTATAAGAAAATTAAAAAAATTATTGACGAGGTAAGTAAATATTTGCGGTCGAGATTTGAGTCTCGCTTCGAGACTGCAATGGCAAATTACTTACCTCTTGTGTTATACTTACAATATTTTTTCTACTTCTGTTTGCACCACTTTTAATCACATCACAACAGCGACTTCAATTATGAATAAAATAACATAATTCTGGAAAATTATATTTAGTTGTATTCGCTGTTTAGAAACATTCACTGTTTGTATCGCTTATTTTTGTTAAAAGAGGAGGGGTAGAAAATGGCCAATAACGGTGGCTGTAAAGTATAAAGTATGTCTTCTGTATTATCAGATATTCTCTCATACGATTTTTTAGGGAAAAAAAATGGAAAAATACGGAAAAATAAAGAATAAATGAAAAACAGGAATAATAAAAAAAATACGAAAAATAAAAAATATAAGAAAAATAGAGAAAAGTTTAAGTAAAAGGGGGAAAAAGGGGCGATAAAACAAAGGAAAAAAGTGGGGGGAAAAGGAAAAGGGAAAAAATAAAGAGGGAAATGGAGCAAAAAACAATAGTTTTAAAAAATTTGGAACAAAAATATGGGACATGAAAATAATAATTGTAAAAAAAAATTGAGGACAAAAAAGGTCCAAAAACCGAGAAGCAAAAAATAAAATAGTTGTAAAAAAATTGGACTATAATACAATAGTTGTAAAAAATGGGGGGGGGGGGAATTGGAGTAAAAAAACGAAATTAAAAGAAAGTTGGGTTTTAAAAAAATGGGGGAAAAAGGCATATAAAATAATAATTTAAAAAAGGTTCAAAAAATAGGGGGAAAAATTGAGGCACAAAACAATACTTGTGGTAAAAAACACAAGTTTGAAAAATTGAAAAAAAATGTGACAAAACAATAGTTGTATACAAAGGGGGAAAAAGTGGTGGAAAAAATAATAATTTAAAAAAAAGAGTGGAAATAGTAGGACAAAAAAAAGGAGGATAAAATGGATCCAAAAATAATAGTCGTAAAAAAAGGGGGAAATATTGAGACATAAGATAATAGTTGTAAAAAAAAGTAGAAAAAAATGGGCCAACAAACAATAATTGTAAAAAAAAGAAAGGGAAATTAGCAAAAAAAGCTGGAAAAAACGGCAAAATAGAGAAAAAAACGGAAATTAAAGAAAAATTGATAAACATATGGGAAAATAGTGGAAATATTTAAGGAAGGAAAACAGGAAAAAATAAAGAATAATAGCATATAGGAAATAACAGGAAAAAGTAATTAAAAACGGAAAAAATAGAAAGAAATTGGGAAAAGTAGCGAAAATAGGAAAAAATTGAGAAAAATGGGGAAAACAGGGAAAATATAAGTACAAATAGGGAAATTATGCAAAAAGAGAAAATACTAGAGAAATATTGGAATTATGAAAGCGATGTTGACAGATTTAATTTATTCGCATTTTATAATTTATATCAACGAAATGTAATAAAAAACCGTTGTCTCTGAAAATTTGATAAGTAAAAAAATTATGAACAAAAATTAAAATACGGTTTTTATATTTCAATTTCGAAATATTGCTACGCCCCTGAACCAATAACGCTAATGCATTTTTATGAGTCCTAATGAAAAAAAAAGGTGTTTTTATTGAGTCGAGATGTTGTGAACATCGGCTTTACATTGAATTCCTATAAGTTTGTCTCTTTCATGCTCTCTTGAACCTTATTCTATCTATGGTTAAAACAGTATATTACAAGTGGCGGTAGTAGAAAAAATATGTACCTTTTATGAGACAGCCGCGTAATCATCTGACGAGAGACTAGAAATCCGACTACGATCTTAGTTATGCTCGTGGGTTATTTTTGTAATTTTTTTCTAAAAATTACTTTTAAATATATAAGCTCAAAATGTATTCTCTATAGTCTATACTGATTAAAAATTTGAAATTAAGATATCGATTAATTTAATGTGATTAAATGAATTTGGAAAAGCAGAATTTTACTTCTCATATATATTCTACATTGGGTAGATTATTGGACGTAGCTTTTACCAAACCATTTTTCAGAAGACACAAATAAAAAATCAAAAGTAACAAGACATAAACAAATACTTATAATACGGTTTCACAACCAGTACCGTTTTAAAAATGGCGCTGGCAATACAGTGTACCAACCTTTATACACATATATAGAAAAAATCAATTCATTGATACTACATCATTGTGTTTTAATCTGGTATTTCCTAAACAAGAATTTATTATATGTATATCTTAGATTTAACGGTGTTTATGAGAATTCAAATATTTCACATTTTTCTGGGTTATGTATTATAGTTATTTATCAAGAATTAAAACTAGTAAAACTTCGTAAAAAATCAAAAGACACAAACAAGTAAAATATGAAAATTACAGCAGTGTGACAGTTATTTTTGGTTGAGATCACGTGGCAACGTCGCCCAGGGTAGGAAACATACTAACATAAAATTTTACCAGTTCGTCAAATTTGATGCATACAATTTTGTAATATTGGCAATACAAAATTACTAGAAATTACGTCATCAACTTTTTAACGTAAGTAGCCTATATCGGTTTGCATAGAGAATTAAGAAAAACATTTCAGTTTAGTTTCTTGAAAACAATTTTTGGATCAAATAAAATAAAAGATAAATTTTAAATTTTAATACTGGTTTCAAAACTAAAGATCATCGTCAGATTTCCAATCACTCCCTAATCATTTTGACCGTAATCTATAAAATTTATTTATAAAAAAAGACAGAAAGATTATTTTAAATTAATTTATTATTTTTTACTGCTTTTAAAGTTAATTCGTATCTTTAAATGTTATTGACTTTTATCAAATTTTTGGGTATTGACGAATCATGAGAGGGAATACGCCGCCCTCTGAAGTTGATATTAGAATCAGCGTAAAGCGTAACAGTGCAAACAATTTTTTAATCCTGACAACCATTAAAATTCATCAAGCATAGACACAAAACATGTGTTATTTGTTTTATGGCATAGAGTAGATGCTTTGTGTTAAAACCAATGGCGTAGTTGCCACATTAATCAGATTCGCCAAGACCTATATTTACGAATTTAAATAGTTAAAATTAATTATTTGAACAGTTATAGTATTTGAATAGTCTTTATTTTTTGCTAGATTTATAAAATATGAAACACAAAGTAAATAAACAACTATTATTGGTATATGAATCCTGCCATACTTAATGAAAATAGAGAAAAAGGACAGATTTATCTTTAATTTTGTGTGATTGTATGGCGCGTATAAATATTTAATTATTGTATTGTATTGTAATTCTACCATCCGTCCTACGCCAATGCATCGTGAAAATGGAACCCATTGCCAGAAATAATGATTCTCTGTCATTTTCTTTATTTGATCCTATTTACAAAATTATAAGATTCGATGTGTAGTTTGTTCAGTGTGTTTAGATTTAGACGTGCCCTTAGAATCTAGATACTATTTTTCTAAATCTGTCACAAACTTTAGGTAGGTAAAGGGTATTTACGTTAAGAAAAACATGACGTCACATATGACGTTTTTGACATTGGAAAATACAATTTTGTAATATTGGCAATACAAATTACGTCATCGTCTTTTTAACGTAAATAACCTATATTCTAATTGTAAATAGTAAATAAAAATAAAAGAATTATTTTCATTACTATATTTCGCAAACACAATTTATGTGCTTCTTTATCTTTAGGGACAATTAATGCCTGCTCCAGAAATTCATAAATACCACCTAATAACGGGACCTGACAAATTAATTACTATAAATTAAAAGCGGTTTTCACATTAAATATATTCCTATTTAAATATTGTTCCTTTATGTTTCCTGAAAAACAAATACTTGTTCAAAAATAATATTTAAACTAATTTACAAATCAAATCTGTCTGAACAATTAAATTTGTTTAAAAAACGGGAATATCTATTCTTTAACCAGTAAAATAAGTTAGTGCTCCTGTAAGTTCCTCTTATTAGTCGCAAAATAAAGATATGTTACAATCAAAAATATAGTTTAATATACCTAATAACTAAGATCAAAACTATTTAACATTTTTGCATAAAAAAGTTAAACTATGCAACCAATATTACACTTCTTTATTCGATTTCAACGAATCGTAAGCAACGATTTCCTAAAATCGATTTTAACAATATTAATTTATTTCAAAAAGAATATGTACTAAAATTTTTTACACCAAACTAAATTTCATATTTACATAAATCAAAAACTAAAAAATACTTATTACAATCATTTAATAAAAATAAATGTAACTATAAAAATTAATTTTTTGATTGTTATTTAATTCGATGAATAAAATCGAATAAACGATTAATCGTAGCTGTGAGCTTGTGACACATTTCAAGCGAGTCGCCAAACTCGCCAACATCATCGATCACGTGACCATTTTGATGTGCTACGTGTACGACGTGTAAGCCAAGTAGAGTCGAAGAAGTACCGTAAATTTTCTTTTAAACTCAGATCCCGAGAAGACGTGACATTTTAGTAAGGGGCGTTTAATGAAAAATCTGTGATTTATTAGTGAAATAGTTTATAAATCCCAGCAAAATGGGAAGTAAGTATTATATTTAGTTATTATGTATAATTATAACCTATTGTTTTAGTTTATTTGTTCGGTTTTTTGGATATATTTAACTATATATTTTATTTTGTGAGTAACATATTGTTATTTTTGTTTTTTAGTTAAATTTTTGGAAGTTATTAAACCTTTTTGCAGTATTCTGCCTGAAATTGCAAAGCCAGAAAGAAAAGTAAGTCTATTTTTAACCATTTGTATATTTATTAGTATTTTTTATATAAAAGTAATTTTAATTAACTACAAGCGATACTAAATAATTTATCAACTATAACGCAGTTTTATTTTTTTTTATTTATGATAATTTTTATTTATAAATTTTGATCCATCTGTTTTAATTCTAACATGTGGCATTCTCTATTTTAGATCCAATTTAGGGAGAAAGTACTATGGACAGCTATAACGTTATTTATCTTCTTAGTATGTTGTCAGGTGAGTAACATTATTTTATTTTTAATTCAGTTTACAAGGTTTTCAGTTTGAATTATTATTTGTTCCATTTTTATTAGGATATATCCATATGCATAATTAATTCTTTATTTTCCTTACCAATTTTTAATGAAAAAATACATAAATGATACTGTGAAGAGTAAGTTACTCATGGCAGCTGTTTATTTTCTTAAAATTATCATCTAGTGACAAATATTTGGCCATTGATTGCTTTTAATTTGCCTGAAACTATTCGGAATAACTTAAAGTTATGCTCAACTGCAATTTCCTATCTTGGTACAAATGTTGATTAATGCTTTGGCTACAAATACAAAATAGTGCAATCGTAGATCTGGTTTTCTCCTCTAATACTTCAGTAACTTGCTGTTCTCCCATAATCGATAAATATCATCCAAAGTTGAGTTCCAATTTTTTGAGCAATAAAAAACAGCATTTACAAAACCGATTTTCATAAAAATTGGTATAAATCATCTACATTGTGTAAATATCACTTTCAAAAAATTTTTTTTGCCGCAAGCACCATAAAAGACCTTTTTTTCCATTTTTCAAAAAAAAAATTTTGTCGCAAACACCATTAAAGACCTTTTTTTTAAACATATTATTTTTAAGGTTAGTTTTGTTTATCACAATAACTTAAATGACGTTGCCAAGTTTATAAAATGTCTTAAGTCAGAGTTTTTTTTGGCTTTTATTGGACAAAGTAGTTTTTCTAGGATCATGCAAAAAGTTACTATTTTTTGCACAATCTACTGAACTAAAAGTTTGACTTTTTGCACTAGTGCAAAAAACACGCAAAAAAATCAAAAAATCACTGGAAATGAAGTTTGTCCATCAATTACAATAGTTAATTGCTCTAACTGCGATATTAAAATTGAAATTCAGTCATAAAAATAAATAGTTTTATGAAAATAACATTAATAATATTTCTTATATTGTAATATAATCTTGAATAAAATTTGAAATAAAAAATTTAATTCGATTGTAGAAAAAACGCTGTGTGCAACAGGTGCAAAAAGCATATTTGTTGCACTCAGCATGATTGCAGCTCGCGACTTCGTCTCGAGCTGTAAACTTCAGGCATCGTGCAACAAATATACACTTTTTGCACTAGTTGCCCAAATACTGGATTTAAAAATTACAAAGGTTAGATACTCAGGCGTTCCAAATTCGTCCAAGTTTGTGCTGGAGTCTAAACGAAATAATTTTAATTTAGATTGCACAGCGTTATTGTGTTTTTGATTGGTTCTCATTTTTTTTACTATATATTTACTAAAAATGTATTAAAAATTATTGTACACTTAAAAGTGATAACTACTTTAAAAAATCTGATGTGGCCAGCACATGACCTCTCGCCATTTTTGAATCAAAAATTTACAGGTTGACACAAAAAAGTATGAAAAAAAATTATATTTTTGTAAATCTGGCAACAATGGCAAAAGTTTCGAAAATTTTAATGAGATGAAAATAAACTATAGGGTATACAAAATATATGTGTAAAACTTTATTGCCGTTTTGTATAATAATGGATTCATTACCAATAGCAACTGCCACTTCCGGTTGTGCGATAGGGTATTAGAATCCAGTATGCAAAATTTCAAATTTTTTTATTCAGTAGTTTTTGAGTTATCGTTACTACAACATCCATCCAAACACACACACACACACACACTAACACACACACACACACACACTAACACACACACACACACACACTAACACACACACACACAGACATCATCGCGAAAATATTAAAATCGTATTCTAGGGACCCCAAAACGTGTTTATCAATTGAAAACTCACTACCCAATTTTTAGCATGATTCCTATACCTCTCTTATCTGAAGGGCGAGAGGTAAAAATGTATAACTTTTTTTACGATTCCAATGTGCTTTATATTATAAAAACTGATATTTCTAAATGTTAAAACCAGAAAATGCGCCATTATATTACGGCTAATTTTATCGTTAAACTAATGGGGAGTTCAACTTGAAGTATTAGTCGATCTTTTTTTGCATTATTTAAGAAAAAAATGAATTTCTTTTTATGAAAAAATCGTTTTTTCTGTTTTTTTCTTTAATTTAACATAAAAAAATTGATATTTAAAAATTTCTGCATCTATGCAACTTGTAGTGCACCTACGTCACTTATGTGCAATAGCTGCAGCATAATATTAACGTAGGCCAGTTTCTCTAAATAAAATTGACGTTTCAAATATAGATGACGTTTGCTTATAAAGTGTCGTTTGGTCAATATGTTTTTAATTGTGTTTACTTTTACCTTTGTTGACGTATCTTTACAAATACAAATAAACAACAAATTATCAACATCAACCAGCTCTACAGAGTACAAAATACAACAGTGACAGTGAACTATGCAGTAAGCAGACGCGGACGCGACCTTTCACTTAATCAGGAACGCTTGTACCCAGCACTTATTTATCAAACAGCAAATTATTACCTGATCTCGTTAAAATAGTCGTTTTCTTTTTCTAACAGCTGAATCTAATATCTATTTATCTCTCTCGATTTTGAATGCGAATTCACAGTGGATAGGTCCAAGTTTTCATCTTTATCCAATTATCATATAATGGTTTTCTCCATCTTTGTCTGTATAAGTGAGATTTAACAGCTGTTATTCATTCGTATTCTCTTCTTTACCCATTTGCAGTTAATGGCTTGACGCTAAATTCATTGCACATAAGTGACGTCACGATCGCAATGGCGGCATATTCAAATAATTATAAATTTGAATTTTTAAATTAATTTATTCAAAAATCCAGCTCAAATTATGGTAGATAATTAAACTCAATGGGTTTTATTTGATTAATTCTAACTGTTAATAAAGAAAAAACGTCAGGTTATATTTTTGTTGAACTTCCTATTAAGCTTTATTTTCATTCAATTGTAATCATTTTTTATGACTGACTTGACCATAGAAATCATAGTAACTATATATATACTGACCAGAATGCCCATTCACTGAAACGAAAGTGATGCCAAAAGTGAAAGACAATTTCAAATGCGCAAGATCAGTATTATCCGGGGTGGGTTTCAGTGAAATTCAAAAAGCATTCGGGTTAGGTTAGTTTAATTAATATATAATTGAAGATTAATATTTTAATATTAATAGTCAAATTCCACTTTGTATGTATACTTTTATATTTAATCACGAACCTACAATACTTCAATACTTTGAGTCAAAACGGAACCCGCCCAAATCCTCTTCCCCATCAAGGCGATACCTCATAAAGAACCTTCCCATTTATAGAGGAACTCACTCCCATACTTTCAAACATTTTTAAGGATTGTAACTTCAAGTTTACACAAAAACATGTCAAATCTCCTACATTCTAAAATGTGGACATTGGAAAGGTCAAACGTAATATATAGAATTTTTAATACAAATCCCGATGCACGTCATAGATCATTTATGATGTCAGGACCCTGCAGTGTTGCCTGCTCGTCAGAATAGTCGATGATATGTATGTGCGATGAACGTATTAATTTTCGAAAATTTAAGGTTATGTTGTTTGGATTTGTTATTATTTTAAATGTATATATTATATTCAATTACTTTGAAATAAATAAAAAAGAAACATATAAAAAGGTAGCAAACTGTCTATTTTTATTAAAATAAAACAATGTTTTGTTTAAAGAACACATATTTTTACTTAAAAGAAACAATTCAACTACTAATATTCGTAATTCCTACAAAAAATAAATCTTTTCTCCTAAATTAAATTGAAATCACTTGAATCACTGTCATCGCTGTTAGGATTAATTATGGGATTAATTTCCATTCTATCAAAAACCCTTTCTCTTTCGTACCATTTTTGTATTTCTTTTTCTGTATGTTTAATAGAATTTTTCCATACTTCGGGAGTAATTATTCTAAGAGCTTCAGGCCACATATTTAAACAATCTTGTTCTTTGTTTCCATCTCTGCCAATATGTTTATTATAATATTGTTTGGAAAGTCCCCAAATAAGTTCTATAGGGTTCTATATTGTTCTGCTAAATTATCTGCTACAAATACTTTTGGGGGTTTTGTGTCTGAAAAAAAGAATATATTTTATTTCTACTTGCTGTTTTTTTATCATATAATGCCAACATCACTTATATTCTAAAACATAACATTTTGACATTTTTTGATATCTACATATATCGATATTAGTATATAAAAATATAAACTTTTATTGGATACTTAGATTTGTTAATGAACTCACTTCTATCATACATGTTATAAATAACGTTTCGTATTCCACTCGTATCCAATGTTATTGTGTTAGTGACTGTTTTTTTGCATGAACGTTTTTTGGGTGGCGATTTTAGGGCCATTTGCACCGACTAAATTTAAACCCAGCTTTAGAGTAAGCCTCGCTTTAAATAAAAATTCATTTGTACAGCCAGACAAACTTGGCTTAAAGTGGTCTAAGCAAAGTTTAAGTTAAACCGTCAGAATTGAGGGTTTTAATTTACAAAGCCTTATTTCATAAAAAAACTTTTATGGTTTCCAGCCATTTGATCCAAATAACAAATTTTCTATAGTGTTGTTACTTCTTGATGTTTGTGTGACATTGTTATAATCTTTAGTACTTTTTTTATACTACATCTTTTGTATTAAAAATACCAAATGAATTTCGATATTTTTGAAGACGATTTGGATGTTCTTGAAATAATTAATTACGGTTTTCCAAGACAAATTTATATCCGAAATAATCCTTACGAAGATATAAGTGAAGTAACTTTCCATATTTGGTTATTATATTTAATATAGTTGTTTTCTCTTCATTTGAAAAATTAGTGCTTCGCTGACGTTTTTCAATCATTTTGAAACATGCAGATTACAGAAATAAGGCATGCGACATAAAATATATTATATTTTCACAGCCACTACACCGTACCGTTTTTGAATTTTTGTCAGGTTAGAATTTTTGTTATGAAGTTAGTCACAAAAGTGGTCACAACTATAAATAAACAAAATTACCATCAATAGTTCGCTTGTACTCGCTTAAGAAAGCTCGCTTTAAAAAGGTGCGGTGCAATGATTTGGAAAATAAACTTCACTTAAATATTTAAGCGAGTTTTAAAAAACCAAGTTTAGATGTCGATCGGTGCAAATGGCTCTTATTCTTGACTGCTTGCGAAATACTGCTGACAGTAGAAATATTTAAGTCTAGGGCTGCTGCAACACGCTAAAACAGACAAGAAAACAATTTCATATTTCTAGACATTTATATAATCTTTCTAACTTACCTCTCTGACCGCAGTTAAGGGTAAAAGTGGTCCATTATTATATCGCTCCCGTTCAAAGTACTGTATTAACGAAGATACAAGCTCCTTATAGCGACTATTTAGTTTTTTTGGCATTTTGTTTGTATGTAGAAATACACGACATTAATCAACTTATTCGCACTATGTTTGTTTTGAAAAAAAAAACCGTTTTTTTATGAGTATAACTGGCAAAGCACAAACATAATGACAATATTATAAAATTACGAAAACGTGGAGAAAACTCGATCAACTTGTTGACATAACCTAAATCAGTTCTCACTAATACTAATAATAGAGGTGAAAATTTTTTGTATTTACAATTGACAACAGCGCATCAAGGCTTACCAATTACTAAAATGTCATTTCTTCTCTCTAAATACAAGTTTCATTGGCGTACAAAATGTCAAAATTATTTAATAAAAAAATATGGTTTTCTGAGTACTACACATATAATAATATTTTATAAGCTTTATATTATCAAGAATAAGATGTGAATAAGCTAATATAATTGAGATCATTCTAAAATTGTCAAACTAATAACAATTGCATTTTTCGGTTTTCAGTAGTGTAACTACATTCATGGATACTCGTGAATATTCGTTGGTTTCGGATTATTTTACATATTTAGGGAAATTTTAATAAGTTGGTAGTACTATATTGAAAGAATGACATCACTTGTGACGTGCATCGGGATTTGTATTAAAAATTCTATATTGCCTTTCTTGTCAATCATGCAATTTGAAATACATTGGCCAAACTTGTAGGAATCTCTCTGGGACCCAATTCTTGAAATCGGAGGAATTATTTCTCCAGAGAATTGATTCCCCAAAAAAAATCCCCTGGGGAATCGCCAGTCCTATTCTTGAATGAATCGGAACTGAAATTCTAGTGAATTTAAGAAAGTATGTCTTTACTAAATCCCAAGTATTTCATGAACTCAACCAATCAAATACACAGAGCTATTAGTCCTGTGGTCAAATATTATTTTAATAAGTTGGCAGAAATGAATATCAGTTGCCATTGATATCAATAAATGTTTGACATTTTACATTTTTGAGGAAACAAATTGAAACAATTTACATAATTAGTATCTTGTTATTGTGGATTATCGATTATTATTGACTATAGATTATTTGTTATTTATTCAATTTTTATTTGCTATGGCCAAACGAAATTTCATGAGTGAAGCGCAAAAAAAATTCCTTGTAGAATTCTTAGAAAATGATAAGGAACTTTTTCTCTTTTGATTAATGCTTCAACTCTGCTTGGTGGTAGCAGAAGAGGCTCAATATGATCCATTAGATCGTCAAAGGCTTGTTTGGATAGACGAAAACAACTCGTCACTTAACGTTTCATAAATATTTCTGTTTATTAATCGTCTCTGTCTAATATTGGCGACTTCGAGTTGAACCTGTTCTAAATTATCTAAAACCATAGTACAAAATTATTCATTTCAACAATATTTATGGCGGTAACAATAAAAAACAATGTTCAATTTCAATTCCCACAGAATATGTCAAACACTCTCAATTCCTTAAATTCTCATGAGAACTTGAAGTTTCTCCAGAAAATGACATTAGGAAATAATTCTCACAATTTTTGGAGAATTTTTTTCTACGAAATATTTCAAGGATAGACATATTACAAAATCTAGAGAAAATGACGTAATTTCACATGAGAATCAATTCCTACGATTTCAATAATTGGGTCCCTGGTATTATTACCTCTCATAGGAGTGATATTAAGAAATTTAATGTGCTTTAGCAGATCATGTTCCTAGAGATGTTCCACATAATGAAAGAGGAAAACTCCATGAATAAAAGAACAGATATCAGTAACTTAAGTGTTACAACTTCATTTTTTCCCTTATCAATAACAGGAATGTCATAGAACTTCCCTCAACATCATTTGATAACTAACGGTCACCTAACACCGATTTTGAGAAAAAGACTTAGTTGTAGACTCCTTTTGATTTCCTTCGTCTTTGCTGTTTGTTATTTTCATCACAATTTTTTTTTGTTAATATGTCAGTCTAAAATTTCCCTTTTGTTCGAAATTCCCGCCTATTTGTCATTCTCCTCTGTTCGAATTATCTTCGAGGCGACTCGTCAACATTTGGTCACTTAAGCCACTTTAGCGCAGATTATAGCTAGGTTTCGGCCATGTCGTCGCTGTTGGTACGATTAAACAATGTTTTTAAACCGTGTAGCTTCCAATATACCTCAGTAACGTAGTGTTACCAGAACGTCCACCATATGTTACGATGTATTTTGGGTAACTCAAAAGGCTCTATAAAATATTTAAATTTACTTTGAGGTGTAGCTTCCTATATACCTCCGTAACGTAGGGTTACCAAAAATCAAAACCAACTAGTTCAACAAAAAACGTAACAAATTTATTAAATAAAGCAATATATAAAAATACCAACTTCTCAAAATAATAAAATTTATACGTACTTTAATAGAATACCACTGAGGACAATCGTTTTTCCCAGGAGAGGCACTTTTACTTTTTGATGTACACTTAATTGAGTCCCGACTATGACTATCCCAAAAATATCTCCACGACTTTCTAGCTAACCACCAAAAAAAAAAATTTGAAATTTGTTCTACATTATAAAGTGTGTTGGAGATTGTAAATAAATTAAATTTAAATAATGTCATATACAGGGCGAATCTTAATTATCGCTTACATAAGCAGTGGATGGAAAATTATCGTAACAATATTAGGCATAGATTATTCAACAATCGTCTTTTATACTTTTTTAATTTTTGTTTAAATACTTATTTTGATAAATTAAAACTATACATGTTTTACTTTTGTATATAATTCCATTTCTTCTAAATCCATTCCATATACATTTTACAAGTTATAATATGACAATTTTCTTAAAAAAATCAATGACAGCTCTCTTTGTTTATTATTTTTCATCACATAAAAAGTCGAAATTAAAAATAAGATAAAAGGTGTTAAATGTTGATTGCGGCCATTAGCCTGTTTCCTCGGATGATTTAAAAAAATCACCAGAGGCAGTACTTAACAGAAGATGATACACCTGGAGCAAAATTTAAATTTGCCAAAGTTCAAGACCATCTTGTCCGGGACTTGAAACGATGGCTTGCATGCCGTGCTTTACTTGTCTCAGGTAATAAAAATGTATTCTTAGAAAGGTTAGTTTTCGTTGACAGTCTATTTTTTATTTTGTCAAAAAATTTTATCATTACCATTCGCGATATATTCTTCATTACTTAAATATAAAAAAAGGAAACATTAACAAAAATAATTACATAAAATATTTAAATCTTTGACAAAATATAAAATGGACTATCAACGAAAACTAACCCTTTTATACTATATTTGAAAATCAAGAGAGAGTAAATTCCCAGAATAAAAAGTAATTCGGTATGCAAAACTATAGTACAGTACGTGCGGTAAAACTTCAATATTTGTAATGCATTCTAAATTGTTTTTGTTAATTTCAATACAAAATTTATTAAATGTCTTGGACTATCACATTATTTTATGATCTTTCATTGTTACTACAGTAGGCCTAAGAGGATTAACGTGCGTCATAGGCGTAACCAGAATAGAAAGGGATAATTGTTATTTAACGACCTCCGAATGGCAACAGCTTCTAATGACAGATATTTTGACTTAAATAGTTTCTAGAAATGCAGTTATTTGATTTTCGATAAATGTGACAAATAGTAGTGACTAAAAATGGAAGCAGTTTGTGAGTATACGCCAGTGAAAAAATTAAAATTAGACCATTTATCGCTCAATGAAAAGAGTGCTGTAGTGAATGTGTACTACTATTTTAAACATCAAAATCCCTCAAACACTATTGACAGTGTAGTTGAAACAACATCTAAGGCAATGGGATATGGAAAATCTACAATATATAGAGTTCTAAAGGAGGAAAAATCAGGTGGAGTAACCTCACCAAAGCCGAAACCAGGTAGACCAAAACTATTAAAAGTCAACGTGGACGAGTTTTTTAAAAATGCTATTCGTAAGCTTGTTCACTCATTTTTTATAAACAAGCAAATACCAACTTTAGATAAAGTTTTGCAAGCCATTACGAATGATGTTGATTTACCCACAATAAGCCGGGATAAACTATGGAAAGTGTTACATGAGTTAAACTTTAAATTTGAAAAAATGGGCAGACACTCAATGCTAATTGATTCTGAAGAAATTGTATGTTGGAGAAGACAGTACCTCAGAAGAATACAACAAGTTAAAGCTCAAAATAAAAACATTTATTATTTAGATGAAACATGGGTTAATGAAGGACATTGTGTAGGAAGAGTTTGGAAAGACAAAAATATAAAATCATCCCATCAAGCTTTTCTAGAAGGATATACTACTGGTTTTAAGGAACCTATAGGAAAAGGTAAAAGATTAATTATTTGTCATATAGGCAGTACAAACGGTTTTTTTGAGAATGGTTTACTCTTATTTGGATCAAAAAAAACCGTTGATTATCACGAAGAAATGAATGGAGACGTGTTTGAGGAATATTTTGAACAGATGATTCAATTCATACCAAAAGGATCGGTTATTGTAATGGACAATGCAAGTTACCACTCCAGATTACTTGAACCTTTACCAACCACTAAATGGAAAAAGGGTGAAATTGCAAAATGGTTATCTTCTAAAAATTTAGCCTTTGACAATACAATGCTGAGGGCAGAATTGTTAACTATTGCTAAAAAACATAAGCAAAATTATAAAAAATATAATATTGAGGAGATAGCCAAAAAACGAGAAATTGAAATCCTTCGTTTACCACCCTACCATTGTGAGCTGAATCCGATAGAATTAATATGGGCTCAAGTTAAAGGTTATGTTGCCAGAAATAACACTACTTTTAAATTATCAGATGTTAAAAATCTCTTCAATAAGGCAATATCTGAAGTAACAAGTGAAAATTGGCAAAAATGTATTAGACACGTTATAGAAATAGAAAAAAAATGTGGGAGCTAGATAACATAATTGATATTACTATAGAGCCCATTGTAATTTCTCTTGAATCAGATGGTGAATCTTCTGACACAGAGTGCGAGGAACCATAACTTTAAAATTATTAATTTATGTACTTTAATTTTATTTTTAGATTTTTATTTTTTAAGATTTAATATTGTCGTATTTTTTGCATGTTGCTCGTCAAATTTTATCCTTGCGGTTGGTTTTTTTTTTCTCATATACCTACTTAATTGTTTTTTTAGCTCCTCATATTAATTTATAAATAATTGTAATTATCTGTACATATTATATACATATTTTGTAAATAAACATATGCCTAAAACAAAATGCCTAAAATAATATTGACTTTTTCTTCATTTTACCCAAATTAAATTACTACTTACGAATTATGTTTATCTATCTAAAATTGGTAATCTAGGTATAAATAACTAAAACAAATTAAATATTTCTATTTCCATATTAATTTAATTTTGAAAACGCACGTCTATGGTTTACTGCCTCTAACACTGATAACTGCAAAACATTTCTGGGAATTTACTCTCTCTTGATTTTCAAATACAGTATAGTAGTACATTTTTATTACCTGAAACCACGGCATGTAAGTCATCGTTTCAAGTCCCGGACAAGATGGTCTTGAATTTTAGCAAATTTCAATTTTGCTCTAGGTATAAGTACGTTTAACGTTACTGTCAATAGGGAAATGAAATCAAAAACCCCCACTAGTGCTGCCTCTGGTGGATTTTTTTAAATCATCCGAGTAAACAGGCTCATTTATATTTCTTGGAAAGTGATATTTATATGCTCTAGATGATTTGTAAAAATTACAAGTGCTCAAATTTTTCATAATCTTCACACAAATCTTTATTTTAATTAAAAAATCAAAAAAATTGAAAAACTGGTCATATAATTTTTACATAATTTTTAGATTCCACTTTTTGGTATCATGAGTTCAGACTCAGCGGATCCATTCTACTGGATTCGTGTGATTTTAGCTTCGAATAGAGGTACATTGATGGAATTGGGAATTTCGCCAATCGTAACATCTGGTTTGATTATGCAGCTTTTGGCTGGAGCAAAGATCATCGAAGTCGGTGATACTCCTAAAGACCGAGCGTTATTCAATGGTGCCCAAAAATGTAAGTATATAATTATTTGAGTGTTCTAAATAATTTTCCCAACCTGTGTTGTTTGAGAAGTTGTTTTTAAAAATAAACAATGTCTTGTTTACACAGGGAAATAATATGAAAAGATTATTGCTGAGCTAGAAAAATTATACTTATTTTTTTATATTCTTTAATCCCTTCTACATTTATAAATTTAATCCATTTAAAATAAAATATATATTTGAGGTATGATGCGATAATAAATAATATTGTAAATAAAACCTCGTTAATGTTAAATATCTCTTAATTCTAATTTTTCCATTTTTGAATTTCAATTAATTGTTTTTTAGTTTGGTAACTTCTATTTAATCCTATTTTTATTCAAGATACTGATTCTTCTGTTCTTTAATTTCTATGAGTCAGTCGTTTCCTTTTTGATTATTTCTTTTGAATGATGTTTTTTTTTTCAATTTTCAGTGTTTGGTATGGTAATAACAGTCGGTCAAGCTATTGTATACGTAATGACAGGAATGTACGGAGATCCAGCCGAAATCGGAGCTGGAGTTTGTCTACTTATCATCATCCAATTATTCGTAGCAGGTCTTATCGTTCTTCTCCTCGACGAACTTCTCCAAAAAGGATACGGTCTCGGTTCCGGAATATCGCTTTTCATTGCTACAAACATTTGCGAAACAATCATCTGGAAAGCGTTCTCGCCAGCCACAGTTAACACTGGAAGAGGAACAGAATTTGAAGGAGCCGTAATCGCTCTATTCCATTTGCTCACTACAAGACAAGATAAAATTAGAGGTTTACGTGAAGCTTTTTACCGTCAGAACTTACCGAACTTGATGAATCTTTTAGCTACCGTTCTCGTTTTTGCTATAGTGATATACTTCCAAGGATTCAGAGTTGATTTACCGATTAAGAGCGCTAGATATCGTGGTCAACATTCTAGTTATCCTATTAAGCTATTTTACACCTCTAACATTCCTATTATTTTACAATCAGCGTTAGTTTCTAATTTATATGTTATTTCACAAATGTTAGCGGTTAAGTTCCAAGGGAACTTTTTGATTAATCTTCTGGGGGTATGGGCTGATGTTGGAGGCGGTGGCCCTGCTAGATCGTACCCAATCGGTGGATTGTGTTATTACTTATCCCCACCTGAAAGTGTTAGTCATATCTTGGAAGATCCTGTGCACGCTATGATGTATATTTTCTTCATGTTGGGATCTTGCGCTTTCTTTTCAAAAACATGGATTGAAGTTTCCGGAAGCTCAGCTAAAGATGTAGCTAAGCAATTGAAAGAACAACAGATGGTTATGAGAGGTCATAGAGATAATTCTATGATTCACGAATTGAACCGTTACATTCCTACGGCTGCCGCTTTTGGTGGTTTGTGTATTGGAGCTCTCTCTGTAATGGCTGATTTTCTTGGCGCTATTGGTTCAGGTACTGGTATCCTTTTGGCCGTTACGATTATCTATCAGTACTTTGAAATATTTGTTAAAGAACAAAGCGAGATGGGTGGAATGGGTGCATTACTCTTCTAGGTAAATAATTTAAATAAGCGGGATATCACTTGACTGATGTGTGATTTTTGTTTTGGTAAATACTAACTATCGTGGTTTTGTTATTCTTTTACTCGTTTTCAAGTTAGTACCTCAGTGTTCCACCATAGTTATTATTTATTTCTTAACAAGACGTGTCACTTTTGTATAAAGTGTGTGAAACATTTTTTTCTACTAAAAAAAAATATAGATAAAATATATTTCATTGTACATTTACATGGATTTTGCGTTTTAAGAAAAGCGAGATATTTATATTGTGTGGATGTCCATACTGTTTAGTTTATTTACATTTTCATTCAGTACGGTTGTGTATTGGTCATTTATTATTTGTTATAGATATAATTTATTTTAAATACACAAATTTCTGTATATTGATTTTTTATTTTTGTTACCCCAGTATCTGTTCAGACTAAAAATCTCAGAAAAAAAAACTAATAGGTATTAATATTAACAAGTAAATAAAAAAAGATTTTGGCTTTTTTGGGTGTTTATGGTTCATACCTTCTTATCTGAAAAAAATAGTGAAAGAAGAGTTGAAATAATAATAAACCGTGAAAAATCCTTGTAATGTCCTTGAAAATTATTTAAAAATCATTAAAAATACCTGAAAAATACTTTAAAATCTCTGAAAATTATTTAAACAGTTAAAACGTTGAAAAACCTTTACCAAACCCTTGAAGAATCCACAAAACTTCTTTGAAAAACTCATGAATGAAAAATCCGTGAAAATTGAAAAAGTTCTTGAACATTGGAAAGTCCTTGAAAATTTATTGAAGAATTCTTATAAAAATCTCAAAAAAAAAATGGTGAAAGAAGAGTTGGTATAATACTAAACCGTGAAAAATCATTATGAAGTAATTGAATATTTCTTAAAAATCGCTGAGAAATAATAATCTTTAAAAATTCCTTAAAAAGTTAAAACGTTGAAAAACCATTACACAACCCTTAAAGAATCCACAAAACTTCCTTGAAAAATCCTTAAGAATCTTTAAAAATTCCTTTTGAAAATCTTTGAAAAATCCTGGAACATTTATAGGAAAATTCTTGACAAAGTTCTTAAACATTGTTTGAAAATCCCTAAAGAGTCCTTGAAAAGTCATTGAAGAATTCTTATAAAAAAATAGAGAAAGAAGAGTTGGGATAATACTAAACCGTGAAAAATCTTGTAAAGTACTTGAATATTCCTTAAAAATCATTAAAGAAATACCTGAAAAATACTTAAAAATCATTGAAAATTCCTTTAAAAGTTAAAATGTTGCAAAACCCTTGAAGAATCCACAAAACTTCCTTGAAAAACTCACGAATGAAAAATCCTTAAAAATTGACAGAAAAATCCTTAAGAATCGTTAAAATAATTATTTTGAAAGTCCTTGAAAAAATCTTGACAAAGTTCTTCAAAACTGTTTTAAAATTTCTTAAAATCCGTAAAAAGTCATTGAAGGATTTTTATAAAAATCTTGAAAAAAATAGTGAAAGAAGAGTTGGGATACTACTAAACCGTGAAAAATCCTTGTAAGGACTTGAAAATTCCTTAAAAATCATTAAAGAAATCCCTGAAAAATACTTAAAAATCATTGAAAATTCCTTGTAAAGATAAATTGTTGAAAAACCCTTGAAGAATCCATAAAACTTCCTTGAAAAACTCAAGAATGAAAAATCCTTAAGAATCGTTAAAATAATTATTTTGAAAGTCCTTGAAAAATTCTTGACAAAGTTCTTCAAAATTGTTTTAAAATTTCTTAAAATCCCTAAAAAGTCATTGAGGATTTTTATAAAAATCTTGAAAAAAATAGTGAAAAAAGAGTTGGGATAATACTAAACCGTGAAAAAAATCCTTGTAAATTCCCTGAAAAATACTTAATAATCTTTGAAAATTCCTTAAAAAGTTAAAACGTTGAAAACCCTTGAAGAATCCACAAAACTTCCTTAAAAAACTCATGAATGAAAAATCCTTGAAAAGTCCTCAAGAATCGTTAAAAAAATCCTTTTGAAAGTCCGTGAAAAATCCTAGAACATTTATAAGAAAATTCTTGAAATAGTTCTTAAACAATGTTGAAAATTTCTTGAAAAAATCCCTAAAAAGTCATTGACAAATTCTTATAAAAATCAAGAAAAAATAGTGAAAGAAGAGTTGGAATAATACTAAACCGTGAAAAATCCTTGTAAAGTCCATGAAAATTCCTTAAAAATCATTAAAAAATCACTAAAAATACAATCTTTGAAAATTCCTTAAAAAGTTAAAACGTTGAAAATCTTTAAGTAATCCACAAAAACTGCCTTGAAAAATTTATTAATGAAAAATCCTGAAAATTGGCTGAAAAATCCTTAAGAATCGTTAAAAACCCTTTTAAAAGTCCTTGTAAAATCCTGGAACATTTGTAGCAAAATTTTTGACAAAGTTTTTAAAAAATGTTTAAAAATTTCTTGAAAAATCCCTAAAAAGCCCTTGAAAATCATTGAAAAATACTTAAAAAGCTTTGAAATTTACTTAAAAAGTTACAACGTTGACAAACCTTTTGCAAAACCCTTGAAGGATCCACAAAACTTCCTTGAAAAACTCATGATTGAAAAATCCTTGAAAATTGATTGAAAAAGCCTTAAAAAGCATTAAAAAATTCCTTTTGAAAAATTTTGGAACAATTACAGGTAAATTCTTGACATAGGTCTTAAAGAATGTTTGAAAAGTTCTTGAAAAATCCTTGAAAAGTCATTGAAGAATTATAAAAGTTGGAATAATACTAAACCGTGAAAAATCCTTGTAAAATCCTTGAAAATTCCTTAAAAATTCTCTGAAAAATACTTAAAAATTCCTTGAAAAGGTAAAACGTTGAAAAACCTTTGTAAAACCCTTGAAGAATCCACAAAAAGTCGTTGAGGATTTTTCACTCAATTTTCAAAGAATTTTAAATAGTATTTCAAGGATTTTTAAGATTATTTCAAAGACTTTTCATTCATGAGTTTTTCAAGGACTTTACAAGAATTTTTCTTGTTATTTTTTCAGAATTTTTAATAAGAATTCTTCAATGACTTTTCAAGACTTTTTACGGATTTTTAAAGTAATTTTCAAACATTTTTTAAGAACTTGTCAAGAATTTTCCTATGAATGTACGTTCCAGGATTTGTAAAAGATTTTCAATCAATTTTCAAGGAATTAATATTAATGAGACTTTCAAGGAATTATTGTGGATTCTTCTAGGGGTTTTCTAAGATTTTCTGGAATTTTTTAATGATTTTCAGGAATTTTCAAGGAAGCTACAAGGATTTTTTTAAGGATTTCTCTTTAAGATTTGTTCAAGAATTTTTCAAGAATTTTATTGGAAATTTTACGTTGAATATGCAAAATAGTTTTTTTTTGGACCACCAAAAAATATTTGAGAACTAAATACATATAGAAAATATCAAAATGTCACCGTATCTTAAAAATACACACCTAAGATTTTTAAGTATTTTTCAGTGATTTTTTAATGATCTTTAAGGAATTTTCAAGGACATTACAAGGTTTTTCACGGTTTAGTATTGTTCCAACTCTTCTTTCACTATTTTTATAAGAATTCTTCAAGGACTTTTTAGGGATTTTTCAAGAAATTTTCAAACATTTTTTTAAGACCATCAAGAATTTTCAAGGATCTTCAAAAGGAATTTAATGATTCTTAAGGACTTTTCAACCAATTTTCAAGGATTTTTCATTCATGAGTTTTTCAAATAAGTTTTATGGATCCTACAAGGTTTTGCAAAAGGTTTGTCAACGTTGTAACTTTTTAAGTTAATTTCAAAGATTTTTAAGTATTTTTCAGGGATAATAGATAGTCACGCCATCTATAGTATGGTTGATGGGTACCAACCGGGCAAGCCGTTTATCAAAATACAATTCTGTAAATGGTTCTATCCAAGTACAACTTGGTAGCCAGCAGATGGCGTTACCCATCATCCATCATAATGCCTAGGGGGCAAGCGGGCACCTCGCAATAATATCAAAAACAAAGACAGTAAGTTTTTGAAACTATGCACTCCGACCATTACCATACATGTTTCATCCTTTCGGAATCTTCAGTGGCACTTTGTCGGAATGCATAATTTCAAAAGACCCGTTTACAGAATTGTATTCTGATAAACGGCTTGCCCGGTTGGTACCCATCAACCATACGATAGATGGCGTGACTACCTATTATTTTTGGAATACATAGAAATACTTGGGGTATTCAGACAGAGTGTTTTTGAAATTATGGTAATGGTCGGAGTGCATAGTTTCAAAAACTTACTGTCTTTGTTTTTGATATTTTTCAGGGATTTTTTAATAATTTTAAACGAATTTTCAATTGCTTTTTAGGGATTTTTCAAGAAATTTTTAAACATTTTTTAAAAACTTTGTCAAAAATTTTTGCTACAAATGTTCCAGGATTTTACAAGGACTTTCAAAAGGGTTTTTTAACGATTCTTAAGGATTTTTCAACCAATTTTCATTCATAAATTTTTCAAGGCAGTTTTGTGGATTACTCAAAGGTTTTTCAACGTTTTAACTTTTTAAGGAAGTATTTTTTAATGATTTTTAAGGAATTTTCAAGGACTTTACATGGTTTAGTATTATTCTAACTCATCTTTCCCATTTGTTTTCATTATTTTTATAAAAAATCTTCAATGACCTTTCAAGGACTTTTTATGGATTTTTCCAGAAATTTTCAAATATTTTATAAAAATTTTGTCAAAAATTTTTCTATAAATGTTCCAGGATTTTCAAAAATAATTTTTGAACGATTTTTAAGGATTTTCAGGGGATTATTGTGGAGTCTTCTAGGGTTTTGCAAAGATTTTTCGGAATTTTCAAAGATTTAATATTTTTTTGGAATTTTATAATAATTTTCAAGGACGTTACAAGGGTTCTTTAAGGATTTCTCTTTTCCTATGAATATCCTAGAATTTTTAAAAGGAATGTTTAATAATTTCTAAGAATTTTTCAAGGATTTTATTGGAAATTTTACGTTTAATACGCAAAATAGATTTTTTTGGACCACCGAAAAATATTTTATAAATAAATTGGAAAATATCAAAATGTGACCGTATCTTAAAAATACACACCTAACATTTCTCTAATTGTGTTCTACTGAACCACAAAAAACGATCTAGAAGCGTATAACTCTAAAAATAGTCTAATATATTTTTAGAGTGAATGTGAAAATAACAGTGGTTAGTCGCATAAAATATGTAAGTCTCTATCATTTATAATAATTCTTTTACAAGACTATGAACAGGGGTTGTCGGAAAGTTGATAAAAACGATGAAGGTAAGTTGTATTAAAAATTATTTAAAAAAATAATTGACTCTCCATTTCATATTTTTAAACCGATTTTAAATGTACTCATTAGTGTCAAATACGTAGGTATACAAATAAATTTGGGTCGAAAATTTCTTGGTGAGAGTTTAAATATAACTTCTACGTACATATTAGATAAATTGGAATAACTCAAATACATTGTATTTATTTTTATACTGTACTATGTATTATAATTTATTATTATTAATAGGTGAATAAATAAGATTTAGCATAATATTTTTGGCTCAAATTGAATAAATTTCTTACATTATTAAATTTGGCAATAGCATAAACGATTTACAATTTGTTTTATAGCTTAACTAGATCTAAATTAAAAGGTCAGTAATGAAACAACAAATCAAGCCGCTATTTTCACTTACATAAATAATCTCATGTTTACAATTACACTTAACTTTTTTCGCAACTAACTTCACTTAAACTTCCACTTCCGATGTTTTTCATTGATTTAAAGCCATCAGATAATAACAAATTTATATGTGAGATAGATATTTTGATGTTTTATAAAGTAAAATTTGAACAACCCTGACCGAAATGAGACATACCCCAATGCGCAAGGTGCCAATGGTACAGACACAGGAAACAATATTTCCACTACAGTCCCCGGTGTATAAAATGTACAGGAGATCATGGTAATGAACAATGTCCAAGAAAAGAGAAGTCAGCAAATGTCAAATGTACGCTTTGCGATGGAAATCATACTGCCAGTTTATAAAGAGATGCAAATCAAAAGGTATCCAGTGCTAAGAACAAAAGGCAACAAATTGCAGACGTTTGCTCAGTAACATATATCATACCAAATGTATACGCAAAAGTAACAAATAACTCTGGGCAAAATTCTACTAACAGTTACACACCTAACATAACACCACCATCAAATGAAATGTCTGACCTTAAGGATATATTAAAAGCACTCATGCAACAAATGGACACGATGTTGAACTTATTGACTACAATAATAACAAAATTAACTAAAGATTAAGTTTCTAAAGATATCTCATTGGAATGCCAATGGACTAACCCATCATGCCCAAGAAGTTAAAGCCTTTCTGATCAATCAAGACATCGACATCATACTGATTTCAGAAACACACATCACAATTCGAAGCCATTTTAAATGCCCAAAATATATAGATGAAATTGCACACGGAGGAACAGCAATTCTTATTAAAATATCCATAAAACACCATCTGCACAGAAAAGTTAGCACAGACTACTTGTAAGCAACCAGTATAGCAGTTGAAGATAGAGAAAGGCCTCTCGTTATCTCTGCTGTTTACTGCTTACCATGTCACACCATCAAAAAACATCAATTTGACCAATTTTTCAATGCACTTGGTAATAGATTTCTTGCAGCTGAAGACTACAATGCGAAGCGTATGCCCTGGGGATTCAGACTTATTACCCCAAAAGGACGACAGCTCCTAAAAACTATGACTAACAATAATCTAAAATATACAGGATAATCAACATACTGGCCTACTGATAGAATTAAAATACCGGATCATTTAGATTTTGGAATAAATATAAAGGCTTTCACTAAAACCAAATGAAAGCAAAATCCTGTTTTGATCTTTCATCTGATCAGTCCCCAATAAACAATCACCCAGATTGAGTAACAAACACACTAACTGGGATATGTTCAGAATAATACTAGTAAATATTCTCGACATAAAAACCCCACTAAAGACAGAATCTGACATAGATAATGCGGTGGAGATTCTTAACAAATCAATACACACTGCTGCCTGGGAGTCCAAACCGAAGACTTACCTCATTAGTAATAAAAAGATCAGAGATAAATGGAAACTAAGAAAAAGGTGGCAGATTACTGGTGCACCACACAATACAAATTAAGACTGAATCAAGGTACAAAGCAACTAAAAATCGTTCTGCTATTGAAGCAACTGAATATTTGTTATGGAGAGCCACAAAGAAAATTACTTGGTAATCCATACGTATCGCAGATGGCGAATGGACCAAGAGTAATATGGAAAAATGCAGAAGCATTTGCAAAACACTTTTATGAAGTCCAAACATATCTAGACACCCCGCATCAACTTGAACTTCCATTAAAAGGATTCACCATAAACCAGGTCGAAGAAGTACTACCTAAACTAAACCCGAAAAAATTACTGTCAAAGTTATAGGAGTACTCCAAAAAGAAGAAGGTTTAGAATACGTCACATATTATAGCAGGTGGATAAGATGGGTCATGAACAAATTTCAACCATTTAAATCCCCAGGGGTCGATGAAATCTTCCCAGCTTTGCCTCCATCCGCATTAGTAAGAGCAGTCTAGAACTGGGCTATATACCAAAAGTATGACGAAGGGCCAAAGCCACCTTCATTCCAAAAGCAGGCAAAAGGGATATCATACAGCCCAAATCCCCACGACCTATCAGCCTTACATTGTTTTTCCTTAAAGCGATGGAAAAATCTGTAGATAATTATATCAGAACAGAGATCCTGGAGCCGGTGCGCTGCACCCCAGCCAACTTGCATATCGAGCAGGTAGATCCACTGACACCGCACTTATGCAATTGACTGATGACATCCAGGAAGCACTGACTAATAAGGAAACTGTGGTAGGAATCTTTCTAGACATAGAAGGGGCTTTTGACAACACTCCACATGAAGATATCAGAAGAGCACTCGATGACAGAGAGGTAGATAGCACTACTTCCAAATGGATGTCGCAACCTTTTCAGTAGAATGGCAGAGGCAAAGATGGGGCAAGACACTGTTACGTTATTAGGTTTTAGGATGGACGAAATTACAACAGGTTCATGTAGCTCGTTAGAATTTTATTTCAAGAGTGTCCTTCCTCTCGTGGACGTTGACATTTGACATTTTACCTGTTGCCAACTTGGTAAGTTTATAAATCACAACAGACACTATCTCCATCTGCACTATCAAAGGATGTCCACAAGGGGGAGTGGCATCCCCGCTTATGTGGAGTCTAATAGTAGACTAACTCTTCCACATTTTGACTGACCTCGGTATATCCTGCCAAGGATATGCTAATGACATATTCATAATGGCCAGGGGCAAGTTTGCAAACACTCTTTGCGATATAATTCAAAAGGGACTTAACCTGATAAATGAATGGTGCCAAACGACGGGACTAAACATCAATCCCACCAAGACCACTCTTGTAGCCTTCACGAGGAAAAGAAACCTCAATCTCAAAACTATCAAATTAGGTGAATATTAAGTGGAAAGCCTTAATGGTATGCAGAAACTTTGCGGGGAAAACCTGGGGATGCAACCCAAAAATCCTGCAGTGGATGTACACAGTTATTGCGTGAGGCCAATCATCACTTACGGAGAAACGACCTCTCAATCAACCTGAGTAAAAACAAGCTTCGCATATTAACAGGAGTCCTAACAAGTCATTATCGGCTGAGAGCACATATTAAGAAGTTTGGACTACCCAAAAGAAGAATGCAGATTTTGTGACTTTTGGTTGAAAACTCAATCCTGACACTATCTGAATGCACTGCATGCTTTGCAGAACCTTAAAGTCACAATACCTAGGAGCATATCAGATAGAAGAGAGATTACCGAATCTGAAACCGTCAGACATCCTTAATCTCCTGAGGAGAATAGGGCTGGACGGGGGTGCTCTAATCACTGAGACATCCTCAACGACTAAAACACTAGAAAGGGGCACAATAGATCTTATAGGTCGGGGTGTAATTATCCCCCATAACAACAACCACAACAACAAGGTACTGTTTGTTGCGTATGTATAGACACAGTACATGACAGTCTTTATCTTTCGGACGGAGGTTAACTTATACCGCTGATTGCGTTTGACCTTATATTCGAAAGAAGGTAACCATATACTTTTAAGTTAATTCTAATCCAGTGCCGTGCGCGATATAATTAATATATTTTAAGTATCACGGTAATTTAGTAACTTAGTTACAACGGGTTTGTACTTGGAAAATGTTTTTTTTAAAAACGAAATTTTTATGAGACGTTTATTACTCGAAAGTTAACAAAAGACTGGATTTAATTTAATTTTACTTGTATTTATAATTTTAATAAAATGTGCAAGTCAACAACAATTTATTGTTGTGTAGTCCGTTTCCATTCCATAACTCCTCCGGGCTAAGATGAGAACTATGGGGTTACATCAGAGTTCGAAATTAAAGGGAAGTTCTTGAGGTCGATTGGATTACTAGGTTGAACTTCTAAATTTTCTAACTTCTTTTTTCTTTTGATGCAAAACTTGTAGGCTGCGTGCAGGATTGCTATAATAACTAATACATACAATAAAATTGTGTAAAAACTAATTCTTTTAAAATGCACTGGAGATATATCTAATTGTTGAATTTTTGATTGATCTTGTTGCAAGGCTAATTCTATATTATTTAGTTCGTCTAATTTAACTGAGTCTATTTTCACTGGTTTTAAATTAAATGTTTTTGAAGTCAAATTGTTTTCTAAAATTTTTAAATTAGACAGTTCGATATATTTAAAATAAGGCATTTTTGTTTCAAATGTTTTTAACAAAATATTGTCTATTGACACTTCACAAAAGTTATTTAGTTCGATTAGATAACTATCGTTTAAAGGCACATTGTCTATATTTTTACCGCATTTGTGAATCCCAACTACACTATACGGGGTGATGACGATCCATTGATTTTTCTCTAATTTTTGAATTTTGACTACGTTGATTTCGGTTGGAATTTGGTGGCAATTCTTCAAATTTTTGGAGTATTTTAGTAGTTGAACCTCACATGGGGCGTTCGGGGTAATTCTTAATGTTTGAACGTTTTGGCAAATGAATTCTTCTTGAGTTACCTCGTAGCATCTAACATCACAAAGTGCATAGTGTTGCTCATTGGAAAGGAGAAATTTTGATTGTGGTATTATTGTATTAAAGGAGTTTGTAGAGGGGGTTGGTAAAGAATAAAGGTGGTAGTAGTTATAATCGTTAATTTCTACTATTGGTATTTCTAATACGAAAACAATGTTATTATTTTTACTATAGCTTTTAATTTCTATTATTTTTTCAAGTAATAAAATGTTATCTAATGATAGTTCAAAAGGGAACTTATTATTTTTGAGATTTTTACTAATGGATAATATTTCAGAAAATAATTCCCTAGGATCTGCTATTGCATTGTGAAACGTGTTAAGTTTTGAAAAGCTAATAGCTATTTCGATTTTTTCTAATATGTCATAAATAATTTGAAAACTTATTGAAAATTGTGAAGCGATTCTTTCTAAAGCAAAATAATGAAATGTTTCTATTTTTTCTATGTTAATGTTTTTTATCGTTTTTTGTATTTCCTCAATACGAGAGCTTAATATTATTTGATTATGAGCTAGTAAATCGGAACTATTTTTAAAAGTTTGAACAGAAGATTGCAGTAATGTTATCTGATGCTCGACTAAAGTTTTAATTTTGTTTTGATTATTAAATAATGTTGAAATGGCTTCATCGTACCGTTTTGCATCATTTTCATCTAAATTACCTGTTAAAAATTTAATTGCTGTACCGATACCATCAAAGAGTGATCGTTTCGATCTGGTATTCCAAAAAGGATTTAATTGACTTAATTGCAAAGTTATTTTATTTTCAATTATTTGAATCATATGATAAGAATTTTGAAATTCTTGTTTGAAACTAAATAGTGGGGAAGAGTTGGAAAGAAAAAGTCGGCTTTAACTTGTGCTCTACCTAAATGAAGCGGAAGAAGTCCTGGATTGTCATTCAGGTTATAGAATCTGGGTACGTCTTGTCTTGCGTCGGTGATCCAGAAGAAGAACAACCTGCAATAGGAGGTTTTTTTAATTCTTTAATATGTATTGTCTCTTTGTGTAAAACCGTTTTTTTATGTTTTAATTGTTTAAGGGCCTAAAAATCTTTTGTCTTTTTTATTTCGTTTTTTTGGGTTTTCTTTATATACTGTTTGACCAATTTGAAACTCTTTATTGGTTTCACCTTGGCTATTTCTTTTTTCAGTTATTTTTTTCTTTTTGTCGTTTAAAGCTTTTTGCACTTCGTTATAGACGTGTTTTAATTTTTCATGATGACCATTGATATAGTCTGTATAAAAATTATGAGGTAAGAAAATTTCGTTTGGGTTTCTAGAGTCAGTGTGTCCGAAAGTAAGTTCAAATGGAGTATATTTCGTAGAACTGTGAATAGAACTATTATATCCAATTATCGCATAGTCCATTAAGTCATTTTTGTCTGGGTAAATTTCGCGTAAAAGTCTTAAATGTTCAATCAAAGTAGAGTGTATTCGCTCGGCTATAGAATTTGATTCGTGGTGACCTGTGGTTGTAAAATGTACTTTAATTTTGTGTAATGCCAAAAGATCTTTAACTGTCTCATTATTAAACTCTGTACCTTTATCTACTACTATTAATTGTGGGACGCCAAATGAAGTGAAATATTTTATAAGAGCTTTACTTATGTAAATTGCAGTTTTTCCTGGTATGAAAAATGCTTGGGCTAATTTAGTGAAAGCATCGGTTACTGTTAAATAATTTTTTCCGTCGTAAGTAAATACGTCTATATGTACAATTTGAAATGGTTTTGTTGCGGTTTCTGTAAGCATTAGCGGAACATATGAGGATTGTCTAGCATATTTATTTTTTTGACAAAAAGTGCATGTATTAATATAATTCGTAATAGTATGTTTCATGTTTTTCCAATAATAATTTTTGCGTAATTTTTCTAAAGTTTCATTTATACCTCTATGTGTCGTTTTACCCTCGTGGTAGTTTCTTATCAAGAGAATTTGTTCTTCCCGATTAGAAACAGTATTAATTAATTTTGTACATTTAACTAATTTTGGTCCAAGTTCCGAAAAATGTTTCAGATATACTGTGTTAAAATCAATATATAGATTGTCTTTATTAAAGTGAAGATAAAAGGTATTTTTAAGGTCGGTGAATTCGACTAAGAATTCGAAAATAAATTTTTCATTGTTTATTTCGGGGATTTTTACTTTAATTATTTTTAAATTTTCGTATGTTTCGTGAGTTACGTCAGTTTTTTGATACAAATTTGGATAAACTATTATTTGGTGAGCTTTATTATTAATGATTTCGTCTAAAATGGGTATACCGTTGTTTGTAGTTTCGTTTGCTGTCGAATGTTGTGTAGAGTCGGTAGAAATGTTCTGATCCTGTATCCAGTCAGGTTCAGGAGTTGTTAAATCGTGTCGTGTGTCATGGTTTGGGTTGTCGTTAGCATCTTTAATTTTTATATCTGATATTACGTTAATTTTAGGTTTTGTTTTACTTGTCGAAGGTTGCTGCTCTAACGGAACAGTTTCGGCTAAATTTTGCAAATATTCTAAAATATCATCACCGGAATCTCCAGGATTATTATTAATTGATTCATTTTCTAGTGCGTTAATTGATATGCGAGATAAGCAATCGGCATTAGTATTAAGTTTTCCTTTTTTGTAAATAATTTGATAATCGTACTCTTCCAATTTTAATCGCCATCTTACTAATTTGGAGTTAGGCTCCCTTAAGCTAAATAACCAAGATAGCGGTTTATGATCAGTATATATAAAGAATTTTCTTCCGTATACATAAGGTCGAAAGTGTTTACATGCCCACACAATTGCGAGCAATTCTTTCTCAATTGTGGAATAATTTGTTTCTGATTGATTTAGTGTTCTAGATGCATAAGCTATAGGTCTGTCGTTGGGTACATTGCCTTGTGACAATACTGCACCAATAGCGAAATTACTAGCGTCCGTTGTCAGTATAAAAGGTTTAGTAAAATCTGGATATTGTAGTATGGGGTCGTTCGTCAGTATTTCTTTACAAGTTTGAAAACAGTCTATAAAATTTTCGTCATGTATTACTTGAGCACCCTTTTTAAGGCACTTTGTCATGGGTTTAGTAATTTTGGCAAAGTCTCGTATAAAACGTCGATAATATCCTAATAGCCCGGGAAAACTTTTTATTTCGGTTTGTGTTTTTGGTATGGGAAAATTTTTAATTGCAGAAATTTTTTCTGGGTTAGGCTTTACGCCGGAAGGGGTAATTACGTGTCCTAGATACATTACTGATTTTTGTAAAAATTCTGACTTGTCGAGTTGAATTTTTAAATTATGTTGTCGTAGTCTGTCAAATATTGTTTTTAGTCGTTCTATGTGTTCCTGAAGGGATGTGCTGTAAATTAAAATGTCGTCTAAGTAAACAATACATGTTTCGTCTGTCAGTCCGCGTAAAACGTTGTCCATAACTCTTTGAAATGTAGCTGGGGCATTTTTAAGTCCAAACGGCATCCGTTTAAATTGAAAATGACCCTGTGGAGTACTAAAAGCAGTTTTTTCTACGTCTTGGGGGTCCACTTCTATTTGGTGAAACCCACTAGCTAAGTCAAGTGTAGTAAAGTAGTTTGCTCTACCTAGTCTGTCTAAAATTTCGGTAATGTTAGGTAGAGGATATTTGTCATCTGTCGTGCGTTCGTTTAACTTCCGGTAATCAATAACACAGCGCCACTTCCGATTTTTTTTTGGTACTATATCCAAACCGGAAATGAAAATGCGGAAGTAGAATTTTCAATGATACCGTCATTTAACATTTTTGATACTTGTCGTTTAACCTCTTCTCTATGAATTTCTGGGAAACGATACGATTTTGTATATATTGGAGAATTATCTGTCAAATTAATTTTGTGTTTAATTTGATTGGTGAAGCTTAAAGGAATTCCTTCGCAATAAAAAATATCTCTATATTGATAACAAAGATTTTTGAGGAATTATTTTTCCTCTTTATTACAGTGGCTAAGTCTAATGTTTTTTAAATTTTCTTTTAATTTATTATCTTGAGTTCTAGTTAAATCCTGATCCTATTCGTCTTCTATTCTGTCTAGAATATTTACTTCTACTAAATTTAAAATTTCAATGTCTAATGGTTCAAGAATGTCTAATTTTACTGAATTTTCATTGATATTTGTAATCGTTGTAATGGCAAAATTGTTCTCTATAGTTACTAAAGCTTTAGGCATTTCAATGCCTTTTCCAAAATTTTGATAATCAAGTATACCTATCCCATTTTTACATTTAACTGGCAACTTTACTATTTGTTTGCAACGGCTTGCTATGGTTAATGAATAATTGTCAATTTTATTGTCAGTGATTTCTGTGTCTAAAATTAAAGGAATTATTGCATTTGATATTTGATTTTTATTAACGTTCATACTAGCATTTAATTGTTTTAATAGATCTACGCCTATGATGCCATCAAATCTGTTACTGAACTTAAATAGATAAAATTTATGATATTCTTGCAAATTAAAAATTGTAAACAGAGGAATGTTAGCGACTTCGTCGTGATAAGATATATTATGTGCAGTTTGAATATTGAATTTTTCTTTAAAAATGAAATTTCTATAAAACTTGTAAGCTAATTCTGGGTTAATTAAAGATTTTGAACTCCCTGTGTCAACTAAAAATTTTGCGTTAATTTCTGGAATTTCGATATAAGGTAAATTCGCTTTTAGAGCGTTAACTAATATTACGTCTGGTTGCTTGAACTTTTGTTCTCGCGAAAATCCTGACTTGGGTTAATATTATCAGCTGGGAATGAAGATTCCCTGTATAGGTCATTGTCAGTAGTAAGAGTTGAAAGATAATCGTTTGAAAAGTATTGTGTTTCAGGTTGATAAAAATTCGGGTCAATGTCATTATTAATTTCAGTATGATATACATTTTGATCATTTTGGTATTCGAATGGATTTTCGAATTGAACAAAATCATTTGGTTTATATTGTTGAGAATTATTAATCGTTTGATTGAAAAGTTCGGTCGAAGTAAATTTTTGTTTAGGTTGAAGTCTTGTATTACCTGAGGATGTGTCCATAGGTTCTGGTTTAAAATTTTGAGAATTATTTGGGCGATTCGGTTGAAATTGATTAAAATTTCTTTGTTGCATTTGATTATAATTATTAGATTGATTTTGGAAAAATCGATGACGCTGGGTCGGAAAATTATTATTTGGACGCCAATTATAAGAATTATTCGAATTAAAATTCGGTCTGAATTGTGAAGAATTTGCAAATTGAGAATGCTGTGTATTTGGTTGAAATATTGGTCTAGTATTTTGAAAAACTGGTTGATGAGCATTTATATTGCTAAAATTAGGTGTGAAAGTGGGCGAATTTCTAAAATTTGGATTTCTCGTAGGAGTCATTCGTAAATTAGGTTTAAATGATGCATTTGAATTTATATTATTTGATCTTTGAGTTGAGTATAAGAAGTTTTCTTCTTCAATAACCAAACTCATGGCTTTTGCTAAAGTATTTGGTTCCCTTAGTCGAACATTAGTCTGTATTGGCAAAGGTAAACCTCTAATATAAGTTTTTAAGGCTAAATCATCATAATTACTAAGTCTAATAGTGCGTTCGTCGTCTCTAAGATTTAATGAATTTAATTTGGAAATGATGAGACTTCTAGAATCTTGGCATCTCATGCCGAAATTATAAGGTGTCTCATTTTTCATAGGTCTTAAATTGATTAAATCTTGTATCAAGCAATCAATATTGCGTTGATCTCCAAAACTTAAATTTAAGGCATTTTTAACGTCAGCCCATGTTTTAAGCTCTGTACGCGAACCAATTAATATTTGAGCTCTCCCTGTAAGTTTACCAATTATAGCTTTTAATAAAAAAGTATTTAATGCATTGTCAGTTTGACTTGCAAAAACAGAAATTAAACTTTCGCAATTTCCTACAAAACTTGTTAAAGTATGTGGATTTCCATCAAAAGCGGGAATTGAATCTAAATATAATTTAAGCAGTTGATAATTAATTTGATCTACTGGTGGAGCCATTTCTAAACTTAAATTATTACTTTCTGAAATATTTAAACTACTTTTTGAATCACTTATATTAAGACTATTATTTAATAAATCTGCTAGTGTGTCGTATTGATTCATAAAAATAATAATATAAAATTTATTTTATTAGTATATTTTTTTTTGATAACTACTAGAAATATGGGAATTATAAAATTAAAGGATAAAAGGAAATAAGCACTTACGCTACGAAGGATATCTTCATTTCTTAATCCTAATTCCTATAGGGTTGGACGATGTGTGTTCCTCTCCCAGGATTTGAAAATTTCGTTTTTCTCTTCTCCAAGTCCACTCCAAAATTTTCTGGTAACGCTAACTGGAACTATCTTCTCACTACCCGATATTCACTCGAACAGGAAAACAGCTCACGATTCGATATTCGTTCGAATCACAGTTTTTGCACCAAAATTTGTTCGTTTTTCCGGTTAATCGTTAAAACGAAAAATTGCTCGTGCAATACGTACAATTTCCGGAAAATCCTACTTTGCGACTGCTCCAATGACGGGTTTGTACTTGGAAAATGTTTTTTTAAAAAACGAAATTTTTATGAGACGTTTATTACTCGAAAGTTAACAAAAGACTGGATTTAATTTAATTTTACTTGTATTTATAATTTTAATAAAATGTGCAAGTCAACAACAATTTATTGTTGTGTAGTCCGTTTCCATTCCATAACTTACAGTATAAGCGTAAATATTATCCAATAAAGTTCATTTTCCATAAATATTGAAAATAGCAAAAATATAATAAAATGTACACTAGTGCAATACACAAATACAACTGACCGGTAACGCATATTTTGTATCTACTCGCGCGAACGTGTCTTATATATTTAAATAATTCTATTTTTTTGTAGTTCATCGATCAAAATCAGACAGACACCACGATTTTTCGAAAGTTCTATACAACAAGTTGTATTCATCAAAAAACACTGGTTCAAAAGGTACCACTTAGTGTATTAGTAACTATAGAAAACTGTACAAGTACTAGAAAGTTGTTTTAAAAATGTGTAATGGACAGCACACAATAATTGTAACGTTGTTGCGTGTTCGTTGAGTGTATAGAAAAAATTAATATTGTAGGTTTGTTGTTAGTGTGAACATGTGGTCCCAGTCCAAAAGACACAACCTTAAACCTGAGTTATGGGCAGAGAGGTACAATGAGAGAGATACTGGCTCTAAAGGTATTACATAACTTTTATTAACCAATGTTTAAACGTTATGCAAAGAGAAATTTTGTACTTATATGTTGCCTATTTCTTGTACTTTGTAAAAAAATATTCAGTATTAGAAAATAATAATAAATTTATTTTTGCAATCGTTGCTAAATAGTTCAAATATAATATTTTTCTATATTTATCTAACCGACCCTGTAACTACCCTTTAATAAATTAATAAATAAAAATAGTTACTTAAAGAAGGGCTTAATAAGACTTTTGGCTTCTTGTTTGTCGTAAGAAACAATTTTTTTAGTCCAAATACTAAGCCTTTTTCTAAAAAAGCATAAAAGATAATAATACTATTTATTTCTAGCTGTATACATAGATTTAGAAGACGACGAATGTGAAGATGACGCAGATAGAGAATATTCTAAATGGTCGCAACTCCCAGATCTTCTCTTAGAAAAAATATTTTCTTATCTAGGAATTAGGGAAAAATATTACGCTAGTTTGGTTTGCAAAAATTGGTATCGAGCTTTTCGCTTACCTTTCGTTTGGAGGCGGTTTATACTAGAAGATACGACTCTGACTAGAAGCAGATTTAATTACTACAGCGGCTGGCAGGTAAATTTTAAAATAATATACTAACGTACCAAGGGAGATAAGTGGATGTTTTCAGTCGAGTATAGTTTCATTCTCTGTTTTTATATTCACTATTCGTATCGCTCATTTTTGTTAAAAAATTATTTGTTTAGGAATAAATGATAATGAACACGATGAATACGACCATTTAAAATTTAAATTTGACAATTTTGACAGATGACAAGTTGTCAGTAGCTTTGTTCGCGGTAGGAGCGCGTTCCACAACCCAAGTCGTTCAAAAATTTTCAACACCGAACACCCCGAAGGTGCACTTCAATAAAATTACATTAGTAGTATTCCTTTTGTCTATCGGAGTGACTCTAAGCAGCACAGAACATTAAGCGCCTATTCCCTTTGCTTTAGTTCTTGGATCACTACGTACTTATGACTTCATTCCCCTTACTTCTCGAGCACTACCTATTTCGTTGGAGTATGAAGCACAACTTTTGTTTTATAGGTTATGTTTTAAATTTTTTACTCGAAATGCAAAATAAATCCGAATTAATTCAAATTAAAGTTATATTTAAAAAAAAAAACATAAATACATAAATTATTTTCACGTAACTTACTTTCAAAATAAATTCGTCCTTATGATCCATTTTTACAAAGAAACAAATTATTCAAATTGTGGCTCATCCGCGGTAATCAGTATTATTTAGGAGATATACAGGCTTATAACAATCGTAAGTCCGCAAAAAATCGTTCCTTTCGGTGCAACTACGAGCAACACGAGGTTAAAGCTCTTATCGCTTTGAACACGCAAAAGGAATATGACTATTGGCAAAGAATACATATATACCAAGAAGCGAAGGCCGGCGAAATTTCTTTGATGTTGGAAGGTCAAAAATTTTTGTGACAGTGACGGATAACTAATATAAAAGCTGAGTTCGGCTTCGGTGCTCTTTTCACTCGTTTTACCCCACTCTTGATCTATCCGTTTGGGTACTAACAAAAATTCATTTAAATTCATTTTATATATTTATTTAGAAAACAAAGCAATATTTACAATAAAATAATATAAAATAAAGCAAATTAACAAACAATCCGCACTTTATTCAAAAATATAGTACCTTTAAATAGAATTGACATTGATGTATAACTAAGATAATTCGCGCATGCGCGTAAAATTTCGGCTCCTGCAAATGCCTCAGCCTTTGCTTTTTTATCGATAGGTATTCTTTGCTATTTGCGACTGTCAGCCACTTTTGGTGACCTTGCGCCATCTTTTTAGGTGTAAAGTCAGGTCCGGTTTTGCTCAAGTAGTTTCCGCAGAGCCGGCATGTGTTTTTTAAATAAATACAAGGAATTTTAAAAATGATATAAAACGCAAACATAAAATAAGTATTATCTTTATGGCATACAAAGTTACTGATAACGTATGGGCAATCATAATCACATGCTTTTATAACATTCTAAACAAACAGTACAACCGTACAAAGATAAACATTTCACCAACACAATATTCGGCGAGTTGGCAACAATAAATAAAAGTCGATCGTGACAACAGCGTAACTACACCCAAAAGTATGGCCGCTATAGCGATGCGCAAATCAGATGCGCGAACTGTACCTGTCAAACTAAGTGCACCTTCGGGGGTGCCTTCAATGTAATTTTTAATCTCGTTCCAAAACTTTGGTTGATTTACTAGAGTGTACAACTTTTCAACGGTGTTTAAAGGACGGTAAATAGTTGGATTTTTTCACTTAATGGCAATTGACAAACAATATATAACAAACAACGTATTAAAATCCGTTTCTTTAGTTTGTTCAGTTCAAAATAAATATTATTATCTTCATCTGAATCAAAACTGCTTGAACTGTCATCAGTTTGCTTTGTCAAACTACTAAACCGACCGCTAGGTTTAAAATTAGAGAAGTGGGGAACGAAAAAACAAAGTGAAAATGAAAGAAGTGGAGGCACTTGAGATGTCGTTTTAGTTGTTGAACAATCAATATTAAATATTTCATTTAGGAATGTATTAAAGACTCCGTTCCAAAAGCCATATAATCTGTAAATCTAGTGCCATACACACATCAAAAAAAATTGTAAATATTATTAGAATTATCTGTGACCATTTTTACTAATAAAAATATCTAGTTGCAACTCACGACTCATAAGTAATAACTGATTTCGAACAGATTAGAAATTTATACTACGAACACAACATATTCTTTTCCGACCATTAATATACGAAAGGTTAGAGAGGGCATAAAATAGACAGACTTATGGGTATTTAATGCATAGCCGCCATATCAGACTCTACTCCTACGCTCCCAATTCTTCAATCCGAACTCAGCTGCTATAGGGGCATCCGCCATTTGCAAGACACATCGCGTACCACCAAGCGAAAGTGATATTCTAAGATTAGGACTCATAACAATACATTAGCGCTGTATTACAGGGACGTAAAAGTATTTTGGTATTGGAATATAAAAAAAAATTTGACTTAATAATCCAACTTTCACAAACAATGAATTTTTGTGATAATTCCTAATATATATCAAAAAAATCTAACCACCTACGCAGCTTTTAGAGGTTTGTTATGAGTCCAAATGTAAACATTTAGAGTTTATGTTGGAAACAACTTTTCTCCACGACTGTTTAATAATAAGTTAATTCTGACTACATTTTCTGTGGAAGAATGATATACATTCTTCCACTAGTTGAAGAATAAATTTAAGAATCCACGGTAATCAGCCAATCACATCCTTTGATTTCTGGAATTTACATTAATATCATCACAAATCACATTGCTTTGATAATAGCTAACCAATCGCATCTTATCAACATCCTAATAAGTCGCCATTTTATTTGAAATGTACAAACGTCAAAGTTTAATATTTTAAGTGTCAATTAAAGATTTGTGATAAAAACTATGATTTTAGGTATGTAATTTCATGTGTAGTCGTGGAGAAACTATCGTCTTCAACTCGCATAGAATTATGGATTATTCACTCGAATTATTCTGACACTCGCTGCCGCTCGTGTCCGAATTTTAATTCTCGTGAATAATAGCCTTCATTCTATGCTTGTTGAAGAATATACTATTCTTTCTGATGTTACATCTACTCCTACTATTTCTCTGGTTCGAACCAATCAAATGCTATGTTCGTTCTTTCTGCTTGAAATTTAAATTGTACACTACATTTTTAATGTGTAACACCTGGTTTTGGTGATTTTATTTGAAATTATTGTGCTACAACATTTTAGTAACGAACACAAAGTGCAAGTGTAGACCAGAAATCACCGACCAGTATCAGTGTTACACATTCTACTTAAGAGGGGGACCTTAACAGGTACACCAAGCTGCCAACACTAAAATTCCAAGCACTGTGTGCTAAATCAATGTTCTGTTGTGTTACTCGAGTTGTCAGTCTATCACTGTCTTTCAGCAATAATAAAAGAGATGGAGACACAGCGAACGGATCTATTCTTTACCGGTGAGTTAGAACCAATCAAACATGTGGAAATTTTAGTCCTATGCTTTTCAACGGTTTTTTATTGACTAAAATGCTATTTTTAAGCAAGACGATGTGCTTGACAAATTTCGATCCCCAAAAGTGCGTAATAAAGCCTGTTTTACAAAGCGGTAGTAGAAAAAAATTATTTAAACAAGTTAAAATTTCTCATCAGGCAAAGAATACATATATACCAAGAAGCGAAGGCCGGCGAAATTTCTTTGATGTTGGAAGGGCAAAAATTTTTGTGACAGGTGACGGATAACTAATATTATATCTGCGTTCGGCTTCGTTACTTTTGTCACTCTTTTTATTCCGCTCTTGATCTATCCGTTTGGGTACTGACAAAAATTCATTTAAATGTATTTTATACATATGTTTAGGAAAGAAATTAATATTTAGAGTAAAATAATTTGAAATAAAACAAATGAACAAACAATCCGCACTTTATTCAAAAATATAGCACCTTTAAACAGAACTGACATTGACGTATAACTAATACAACTCGCGCATGCGCTTACAAATTTCGGTCCATGCAAATACCGTAGCCTTCGCTTCTTTATCGATAGGTATTCTTTGCATCAGGGATGTTTTGGTAGAATCATAGTAAAATGATTATAAGCAGTAGTTTCACTATAATCTCCATGGTGTATATTTCGTTTGTTTAGTACCCACCAGAAAAGCATAGTTGTCAAACGTGGGATAATTATCAGAGTTACGGATAATTTCAGAACAGAAGTTGCGATTCTTTTGTAATATTGTTAGCAGGCGGATATTTAGGATAGTTTCCACAGATATTATATTGTACATACTTACAGTCTTATTCATAAAAATATTTTAATTCATGTTTTAAACGTGTATTAGTTAAAACGCTCTAATTAAGCTTACAATACGCGCTTTAAAGTTTGTGCTATTCATAAATGTGTAGTAACAGGTTAGTAACTAATATACAGATAGAATGCACTTTTTAGGGATTTTAGTGAAGTTATTTTAATTTGTGAGTGTCAAAATTTTTATAACCTCACCAAACGTCACAATTCAAACGTTTTTGTGTGCACATAAAGATTTATTGTAACGCAAGTGGACAATTTGAAAAGTATTTCGAAGAATGAAACGTTACTTTTAGTTGTTAAAAATAATTAATGTGATTAAGCTCAAATTATATTATGGGTTCGTCCCACGAATGGAATATATCAGAAGTAAAATATTAAATACAAAAATTTTGGACGCCAGTCAGTTGATTTTTTTGGTGTGATTAGAAACAATTGACAAAAAAACTGTGATATATTTCAAAATCCGTCCTTTCTTTATTTTTGTGGGTTAAGGAAATTAAACTCAAATGAAACGTTATATTTGTTTATTTAACGATAAATCAGAGATTTTTCTTTTTTTCTTCAATAAAATAAAACTTAGCTTCTTTAAGGTAGGTTGAGGGTCTTGTTGTTATAGATGTAAACTGTTCCGTCCTCAGTTGTCCATAAAAAAAAGATTTCTTGGATCCGGCAAACTTGACCGTCCAGAAGAAAAACAACCGTCTCTGACGTTAGAACCAACAGGAAAAGACCAAAAAACCAAAAATAATCCCTATAATTAAAGGGGAGAGAAGAAAGAAATCTTCAGTAGAAAACACTGGCAATACAAAGATCATAGGTACAACGATATGCAAAGTCTATTTCTGATATTAAATAGATAAAATGGCAGGTTCTTAGCACGGGAAGATAATTTATATAAAAATGCCGAGAGAAGGGGACATTACGCGGATAAATAGGAAAGGGAAAATCAAGCGAACATGAAACTATAAAATATATAGAGTAGAGAGAATGAAAATACAGGGTGGCACAAGAAAACGTAACAAGAAAAGGGGGCAAAATTGGTTTGATGAAGATTAGGTATGTTTAAATGTGATTTTATATTAAGTTCATATTATAGCCTTCAAAAATCTTCAAAATTTTTCAAAATTTAGATTTGAAAAATAAATGGCGTGGGGGTGTTTCCAGGGGCGTGGATTCCAAAAAAAGTATCTATTCTGCTCTAGCTCTTTAAGTTTCTGAGATAATTCAGATTTTTTAAAAAAATGGTGAAAGCGCCTCTTCTCAATAATTCGTTGAAAAAATGTAAAAAAAAAACAAATTTGAACGAAACCAACAGCTGTTCTCTATTCGAATCATGTTTCTCTATCTAGAACTAAAATTTCATTTAAATCGGAGTAAATAAATATCTGACCCGAAAAAAATGGCAAGGTTATAAGCCTTCAAAAATATTCAAAATTTTTCAAAATTTAGATTTGAAAAATAAATGGTGTGGGGGTGTTTCAAGGGGCGTTGATTCAAGAAAAAGTAACCATTCTGCTCTAGCTCTATTAGTTTCTGAGATAATTCAGTTTCACGTATTTTTACTTTCCCGCTACTTATACGATATAATATAGAAATTTATATCGTGGCTTTAAATTTTCGAAAATATCGAAATTATGGCAAAACTATTGTCGTTTTTCACTTGTTTGTTTATTCTTTTAAATTTTGAATCTTCTAGCATTTTTTATAAGATTTAGTGAGGGAAAGAGTAACAATAATTGAAAATAAAAATACAAACACCAATAAAAAGAAAAAGAGTGCATGGCAAGACATTCACAACAGGTGAATGTATTCAACTAATTAACTAAATTTTGTTTGTAGTTATTGTTTTAGGTTTTTGAATTACACAATTTGTACCTTATTTTCAGTTTTAATTCGTGTACGGGAACAAAGCGCACAATTGCCAAACTAAAAACATAATAGGGTATGCAAAGAATGCAGATAAAGAAGGAGAAAGCGATGCAACAGCCTGAAATTTTTCGGACTGGACGAGGCGCTCCACCAGCTCTACCGAACTGCAAAGCAGAAGACATCGCATTGTGGTTGCCGAACGAATTTGTGCTCTACATATTCTGCTGACCGAGGGTTAGCTAAGACCATGTAGATCCCAGCATTGTCTTGTACCTTAAATTTTGTAAAATATTACATATTGAAAGCTATTTCAATTTTTTATTACCTTTTTTCTGCTCCAACAGCGTAATGCAGTGAGCCCTTGCAATTCTGGTGAAATTCCACGACCCCTACTATGAACAACTAGATCTTCATTCACCAATTCCACGATATATGCCTTATCGGGGCTTTATTGAATCTATACTTCTTTTTAAATTCAATGTCTCACATAGGTCAATTTATTTTATAGTTTTTACTCAGACGAACAGGAATTAAATTAATTGCATTTATCAAATTAGTTTAAACGATTTCAAAATAAAACTGAATAAAAGTGATTTGAAAAAGTTAGGTTAAAATACGGTTAAAGTAGGGAACAGCCTGTTGTAAATTTAACAAAGTTATAAAGGCTTTAAAAGAGGTTTGTAACGCTAATATACGTTTATGAATAATAATTTTTGGTGGCGGCGTTATAAGTCTGTTGTAAGAGGTTTGTAAATTTTTATGAATAAGGCTGTTACTTTAGAACGCTACATCAGTTAACAACTGAAATGTATTCGAAATCGAGTTGAATTTCGTGAATCTGGCAACATTGCTAGAAATTCCTACTGTCAATGGGGGAGTTCCTTCAATGCTGCCAACCTAGAGAAAGGTCTACCAACGGGGAAGGATTATTTTTGGTCAAAATCTACTTCATTATTTTCGCAATGATAAAATATGTGTACAAAATTCTATTGAGCTTTCTAGAATATATCATTAGCCAAATATAATGATTTTAATAAAATCTTACTTCTGATTGGTTGAAATTTCGTTGTCAAATGTCATTCCTCATAGAGTAAGTATAATAGAGCGACATGTTTCATTTTCAGATTATAGAATATTCAAACTAATCGCCAAATTTCAGTGTAGTTCCACAAATCCTCCAAGGCTGTAGGTCAGTCGCTGAAAATGAATCATGTCGCTCTATTATACTTACTCTATGACGATTGACATTTGACAACGAAATTTCAACCAATCAGAAGTAAGATTTTATTAAAATCATTATATTTCGCTAACGATATATTCTGGAAAGCTCAATAGAATTTTGTACACACATTTTATCATTGCGAAAATAATGAAGTAGATTTTGACCAAAAATAATTCTTTCCCGTTGGTAGACCTTTTTCTAGGTTGGCAACATTGAGGGAACTCCCCTATTTTGAAGGAAGTTGTTATCGCCAGAGACGGTTTGGTTTTGATTTTGCTTTTTGAAATTCGTTAAAAATTGGGATGTTTATAACCAGTTGAGTGATTGTCGGTTCCTGATTATTTAATTATTTATATATAAAGTGGAATTTGACTGTCATTAATATTAAAATACTAATTTTCAATTATATATAAATATTAATTAATAACAAATGATAGGAATAATAATGTCTTTGAATATCATTGAAACCCACCCTGTCCGTAATAAGGATAACACTGATCATGCGCATTTGAAATTGTCTTGCACTTTTGGCATCACTTTCGTTTCATTTAATTGGCATTCTAGAGTCATTAGTATGATTTTGTATGATAGTTTCGAAATAATTATATATTTATGCTTTCCTCATACCTATTTATTAGTAAATTGTATTTTTTCCTTAAACCAAAGAACCTGTTTTAAAATATATTTGACATTGGCAACACTGCAAATATCACATCTAAAAAACACATGCAAACACAGATGGGACAACCAGCTTTTGAGCTTTTCGGTTTATGCGCATATCCACCCAGCATTGACGAGTCTATTAAGACGGATACCCATTAGGCGGAAAAATCTGCAGGCAGATTTTCCACCTAGTGGAAATTCGTCCTCATAACTTAAAATCGGTAAAATTCGAATAGTGAAACTACTGTATATAAATCATTGTACTGTGGTAGAATCAAGTTAGGTTGGTAACATTGAAAGTATACAAAATTTGACATGTTTGTCAGTTTGACATTTCGTTTATATCTGTGGTGGTTTTATATTCTAATTTGTATGCGTGATTTAATTAAATTTTGTAAATTTGCATTTACTTTATAATAAATCAAAGTGTTTAAATGAATTATAGTGAAATTAAACAATCATAATATGTTAAAAAAACAAGATTTTATTATCAGATCTCGTCCCCATGTAGGTCGTTCCGGTTAATTTATCTCTTTATGTTTTCTACCTAATTTTAAGTTAAATAAACGCAAGTAGCAAGCTGTAGTCAATTTGACGTTGTTTTTTCGTCATTTTTGGTCCGAGACGTCATTTTACCAATAAAGGATGTAATTTATGACGTTGATTTTTGGACGTATAGTAGACGTCATAGAGATCACGTCATTTTTACGAGATTTTATCGTTATTTAAAAAAATAAATATACATATAATGGAAATAACGCCATCTATGGCGGTTGGTTCTGTGCTGCATCGATATCCAACAGCTGCGAGATCAAAATCTACTAAGCCGTTGGGGGACATTACATGTCACCATCGAAAGGTGGATTATTTGCAAGGATTTATTCACTTCGACGGTATGATACTGATGAGACCATAAAGGTCGAAACAGAGCTGTCTATCATTGTCGAGGTGCATAAATCTTTGCAAGTTCCTCTTTCTGTTTATTTATTTTTATACATATAATGGCCTGATGATGGTATGTGACCGAAACTAGTCGCCTTGCCTTGTAATTCAAATCAAATTATTGTAGTACCTACCTGACTTGGTGCTTTATTTCTTGATTGATTCTATCTTCACGGCGAACGCAGTTTGTTTTGTTCTGGACTAAAACTTTTGGCACCGCAAATGTTAAAATTTGAATTGCGCATGCGTAGTAGGTCTGAATTAGTTCGGAATTAGCTCCGCGAAAATACCTATTATTTAATCAAGCAAAATTTTATCAGAAAACATCAAGGAATGAACTTCTTTCCAGCATCAAAAGAAAATAACTTCATTCCAATGCCGAAACGTAAGAAAATAATTTATAAATCTATTGTTTCCGTTGAACTCGACCATGTCTGATTAATTATGTATTTCATGTCCAACTCTTTATGCAACTAATTCAATTTTAACAAAATAATTTGATCTGTTTCAGTATGTATTGGACCACGTTCGTTGCCAAAGTTGCTTATCGGCTTATGGGATACATTTCAAGCATTTAACGATAAAACCAATGTTGAATTTCTACAACCTCTACGAGTTCATGAACATGATTTCTTGGTACGCCGAACAAAGGGAGTCGAAAGAAAACGTGGAATTAGGCGTAGGTAGTAACATTAAATATTTCAAATTCACTTTTCCCTGTAACATGACAAGCAGAGATGATTCCGAAAGGATCAGGTTGTTTGGGACCGGTGGTAAGTTATAGGAGATTTTATACTTGAAAATAATTTGTTACATTCTTAATTTTATATTTATACTAGCCCTATACCCTATGGGATTTCCCATTGACAACATAATTTTAATAATTCGTTATAAGGAATGCATACTTTTGTGGTGAGTTCGGGTTGACGCTCGGCAGAGCGAGCGGGGTAGATAAAGAGAACGTGACGTCATAACAGAGTTAAAGCAGAACGCTCAAGAGAAATAATTTGTAACCTCGAAAATCTATTTATATTTTAGAAACAACTTTGGAAAAGCAATTACTAATTGTACTTCTTGGAATTACTTGCTTCTGTTTTATATCTTTCAAATACTATAAATGGGAGACTGTTGGGCAATAATTACTTTTTCCAAGTCCTGAATTTGATTCAGAAGTTTCAGCAAAGAGCTTTTCTGGATCAACATGTTCTAAGTTCTAATAGAAAATGGTTTTGAATCTCCGTTAATGGTCCAGTTATGTAGCAAATACCACATTGGCTATTTGTAGTGGATACTACCGTATATAGTAAATGGTAAAAGAAAACTTTGCTAATAAAAACGAAATTATAAATTTTGGGAAAAAGAGTCGTGATAACAACAAATTAATTCAAAAAGTTAGGTTAAGGGTCAGTGTCAATTCGCGTCATATCTCTACGATATCCATCTTTTAATTTGGAGAAAACAGAGCGTCCTCGGATTACTCGCTCTGGGACGGCTCGAACGCGAATGGTCAAACTCAGGGTTTCTACTAAAACCTAAAATATATGCTCCGATCAATTCGAGCGTCAACCCGAACTCACCCTTGGTGTTACCATTTAAAATCGATGCGATTGTGGTATAGATATAAAAGAGATTGCTAAAGATGTATGATAACAAATGAGATGCGCAGAAAAAGATGTACCAAATTGAATGTGACAACTATGACAGAGGGTTTTTGAGACTGCGTATTAAAGGTTTGGTCTTGTCAAATGTCAAAAATGTTTATTTAATGTAAAAAAAATAATGTTTTATCTTTATCTTTGTTTGTTGTTCGCCATATTGTTTATTGTTTCGTATATGTGCTTTTGCTGTTGTGTTGTGAGTGTATTTGTTAAAACTTATTTATTCTCCGTTAGGACGTTTATATAGTAGTTATAGAGGACATTTAAAGTAGTTATTTAGTGAATAGTTTTTATGTACAATGTCTGTTAATACCGGGAAAAATTGCACGGTTCCTTTTTGTAACAATAAAGAAAATTTACAGGATGTGCATTATTACGCCGTTTAATGTATTATGTATGAAATAAATGTAGTAAATTACACGTTTCAAACTAATTAATAAAAATGTATTATGTATGAAATAAATATATTTATGTGTTTTTACCATTCTTTATCAACAAGTTTCGAACACTAATTTAATTTCACTTTGCCTCAATACGAAAATTCAAAATTTCGCGTTTTTTAAAAAAAGATTCACACTGCGCAGGATCACCAACCCTCTGCGCGATATTCAATTTGGTACGCTGTATTTTATTGCTTTAGCAATCTCCTTTACATCTGTGGTTTGTGGGCTTGCTCCACTGGGTTGAGTACAATTCCGCTGCTAAGAAAACTCCAAATATTAAAAACAAAAACTAAAAATAATTCTTTATTCAGAAACCAAATCCGGAGAATGGTGTATAATGTGGTTCTTACTGTGTCGGTCGTGTTTGACGGTAAGGCACATCTTCCAGGCTGGCGTGACGGTCGGACTGACGCGGTACGGTACAATTGAACTTGGCTTCAGTTTGACCTATCTCTAAATAAGGTCGCTAAACCGGTACTCCAACTGGAACTGGTTGTCGGCTCGAGCTCGACTGATACTGCCACTGCAACTGATGTTAACTTTAACTTACCAGAAGCCTTTTGAACATGAATTTTAAAAGTTCACGCAAAAGTTACAAAGAATTAGATTTGGTTGACTATATGCTTATGTTTTAACTTGTCTTTTAAAATTATTATTTCATTTTGTCATAATTTCTTTGGTTTTTACCCCGATTTTTATAAATATCATTTGTTATTTAATTTGGGGAAAATAAAAATAAAATAGTTATTTAAAAATTTATAAAACGCTATTTTTTGATACTTTTTGCGGCTTTTTTTGTGCCTGACGGCGTTTTGTTTCATTTGTTTTTTTTTTCGTACCTTTTTGCGGTGCCTTGATAGCACAGAGACGTTTACAAACATTTTAAAAACGTACACGACCGACCGTTGGGACGTTTTAAAAACGTTCGTTAAAATACCCGAGAATGTTTATAAGACGTTTTCCTCTAGTGAAAATGTCACAACTTCTAACGTCATATAGACGTCGAAAAAGAAAATGTTGTAAAAACGTTTCAAAACGGACTAAATAAATGGTTCGACAAAAGACGTTTTTTAAGCGTAAATAAAACGTTTAAACTTTCGTTCTCAAAATATATTATAATGAAATCATTTTGTACATGAGTTATAGAAGTTAATTTATTATTGTTATTATTATAAAAATTATATTCGAAAGTTGAATATAATGATTTTATTTAAAGTAATTGGGTACATTAATAAAAATTTTGGATGGATTATGAAATTTTAATAGACCAAAAAAAAGTTGAATTTTGAATGTAAGATAAAAGAATGACTGAATTTATATACCAAATGAAAATAATAAATATATGTTAAAACGATTGCAAGTTTTGTAAAAACTTTTATTCAAAATAAAAAAAAACTTTTCATCTAAGCTATAAAGAAACAAATGGTACCTAAGAAAAATGCTTTGGGGATACATATAATTAGACTAGGCAATGAAGCATTATGTTAGGAAATCTTTTAGGATTGCACGGATCGGAATACGGTTTTTTGCATTCGCTTCCAAAATTTATTTATACCCTTAGTGCCTAATTGGTACCTACTAAGAACCGGAAGTTTCATTGCTGCAGCCAAAAATGCATTATTTGAGAGGCCCTTTGGCAAATTTAATAACTTTGTAAATAAGAGTCAGAATTGGCCAAAGTCGGGTACCCAGGGGTTTTTGAGGTCGCTGATCACGATTATGATATTCAAATTGACCCCTCGAACACCTGGAGCTCATGAACGCCGACGAACGTCATCTCCGTGGGACTCTCCCGAAATTCATGCGAGGAAGGAGAGAAACTCGGCGCCCTATGTTTTTTTAGGTCGCTGAATTCAAATATGCCATCGGAGAATACTCCACAGACACCTGGTGCACCTTAACCTGGCCCTGAACGTCATCTTCGTGAATTTTCCTGGAAATATCGACAAAGACGAACCGAAAATCCTTATGGGGGCGTTTTGTGGGGCGCTGAATTCGAATTTTATGTGGAAAACGACCCCCCCAAACACCTGGTGCGCCATAACCTGGCCCTGAACATCATCCCCGAGGGTTTTCCAGACACAATTAAAAAAGACGAACCGAAAATCATTATGGGGGGTTTTTCGGGATGCTTCATCCAAATTTCACGCCGAAAACTACCCTCCCAACACCTGATGCACCGAATCATTTATCTCTACATTGATGTCATTCCCATGAATGTCAAGTTAACCTGATGTCTTGGAGACCGACGTCAATGTACTGCAATAACTGTATGGAATAGGGTCGTTCAGTGAAATTTCATCAACCACGTTTTTTTACATTTTTATGAAGTATTACTTACATATACCACATAAAAAAAATTTCAGCTTAATTGAACAAAAATTAAAAAAGTTATGCGGCTTTAAATATTAAAACCTTTAGTGCCTCGGAAATTTAGGGCTGTGACGTCATACCATACCAATTGTTTTCTCATTCGAAACTAGATGTTCTGACATGGTCTTATATGGCAGGAAAACAAATTATTTACATATCTAACTAGAATTAAAAACTCAATTCTGTAAGTGAGATTAAGGATAAAATAACCCTATTAACCATATTTTTCTATCAAAACCAAGTTTTGTTACACCATCCAATATGGCACAAAACATAATTTATAAATTTATTCATCTGTAGAAAAAACTCAAATCTCTAAGTAAGTGGGATCAAGGGTAAAACAACCCTAATAATTTTAAAATATTTTTTTCTTCCAAAACTATGTTTTGTGACACCATCTAATAATGCACATAAAATAACTTGGTTTTGGAAGAAAAAAATATTTCAAAATTGTTTGGGTTGTTTTACCCTTGACCCCACTCACTTAGAGATTTGTCTTTTTTTATGTATAGATGGGTATATTAATAAGTTATTTTATGTGCATTATTAGATGGTGTCACAAAACTTAGTTTTGGAAGAAAAAAATATTTTAAAATTATTAGGGTTGTTTTATCCTTGATCCCACTTACTTAGAGATTTGAGTTTTTTCTATAGATGGATAAATTTATAATTTATTTTTTGTGCCATATTGGATGGTGTGACAAAACTTGGTTTTAATAGAAAAAAATGTTTTATGGTTAATAGGGTTATTTTATCCTTTATCTCACTTACAGAATTGAGTTTTTAATTCTAGTTAGATTTGTAAATAATTTGTTTTCCTGCCATATAAGACCATGTCAGAACACCTAGTTTTGAATGAGAAAACAATTTGTTAATATTCTACTTTTATGATTTGTGCATCGTGTGAGTTTGGCTTGGTAGTGGGGGGTGGGAGCTGCATTTGGACGCTAGCTCCGGGCGCTAACTTCACACGAGTGTCTACGCGCTACGTATACGTTCCTAGGTAATAATATTCATTATCAGTTGCAGTTGCATTGCAAAATAAATTTGTGCCTTTTGTTATTTAGTGTTATTTTATTGGTAGTTTTAAATATATAGGTATAATATAAAAAATGTGTGATGCGGATTATATTAAGGCCGATTCCTCCAATTTATCGGAAGTTGACGTTATTATGGTAATGGACTATTTTAATACAAATCGAGATTTAATCAGTGCAGAAATAAGGGGTGTTAAAATGCAGTAGCAAGTATTTTATGTATATTATTTATTATATTAACTGTCAGTAGATAGAACGTCCTTTAACTTTAAAGATTCAATAACTAAAGGCGATGACGTTTAGAATAAAATTTAACGAGTTGATTTCTTGTACAATTGTCACAATCTAAACGTCATTGCCGTTAGTTACAGAACCGTTAAAGTTAAAGGACGTTCTATCTACTGACAGTAAATATAGTAATGGGATATTATGATTATTATAATGTAAAAAAAAACACGCAACTCAGTAGATTAGAACACAATGTTTAAATCGTATTTTACTTTTTTAATCGATTATGTTCTTGAGCAAAGAAAAGAAAAACTGAAAATAGCACTATGAGGTACCATCTTCCTCAAAATTACGATTGTTTTTCCCTTCATAAAATAAAAATAGATTTCATGTACGCTACATGTACACTAATATAAATGACGCAGATATATTTTTGAGTTATTGCAAACAACAAATGGAAGAAGCATTGCTTAAACAAATTGAAATGAAAACTAGGAACCAGTCCAGGTGTAGCTTATGGTCTGAAATTAGATACGCACGCATATAGAAAATATATTGGATGCCAAAGTTTTTCAAACAGAAGCCATGAAAAGAGGCCTTAATTTAGAGGAAGCTGTTCTGAAGGTACTTTCCAAGGAAACTTCCCAAAATTTTCAAAAATCAGAAATTTTGCTTTCAAAACAGTGTCTAGTGATAGGTGTGAGTCCAGATGCAATAAATGAAGACTATGTTGTAGAAATAAAAAGCCCCTATTCAGACAGGACGTTTCGTAATTTTTTTGATGTTGATGGCAATATAAAAGTAATATTACTATCAAATACAAATGCAGATGCATCTTTCAAACAAGAAAAAGGTATTTATGTTGTAGCAAGCCCTGATTTTGAACAAAATAACTTACAAATATTGTGATTATGATAGAAAATTTGTTGGTACAATATTGAATAAATTAATAAATTTTTGGATGAAGGTTATTTACAATAAAATTTAAAAAAATATTTGATTGATTCATTTTAGTTAATAATCTTGCAAATTTATTAAAGCACATGCTATTATTACAATATTATCTAAATATTTTATCATATATCATATAAGCGTGAGGTTCTAAAATGGCATATTCCTGTATTCTTGATATGACTCTTTTGATGTGTATTCGCAGACTCCCAATTGTCTTGGATTGTTTGACCTCTTGCGACGAATTTTTCATTTTTGCTGAAACCGATAGTGGTCTAATTAAAATGTTATTTTTCAAAAATCCTGATTCTTCGACGATCATTTTATCGGTAGTTCTGCCACCAAAACGTCTTTTTATATTCTGACCAAGAAAATGACTGCAGGATTTTGTTTCTTGGTTTTTGAATGGAAATTTCGAAGCAATCAATAATACACTGTACATTTTTGAATCTTGTTCGGAAAGTTATAAAAAATATTATACGCCTGAAAAACAATCAAATTATTCAGTATAAAAACATCCACTTCCACCGGATACAAAGCTAAACCAAAACTTCTTAAAATAATAACCGTATTATAGGCGAAGAGAGTGGCCAGCGCAAAGTAAAGCGACCCGAGAGATGGAGTGACGTCACCGCTGGTACGGCGCGTTTTATATTTGGAGCACTTTGATAATTTATTTAAATATAAAAAAGGGCTCAGAAAATTATGAAATTTTGCAAAACGACTAAACTCGACATGATCTTTTAGAATATGTAATAAAAAAGTGTGATGAACGAGCCTATTGTTGATTCTAGTTAAAATATGTTTGAAATAAATGAAGAGAATGAAGAGAATACATAGAAAGTGAATGTTTATGTAATTGACATTTAAAAACTTTTTATTGAACTTAAATCAAATACAATCCAACCGTTACTTCAGGACGCACCAGGTGTCCGTGGGGTGTTCGCCGATATATTTGAATTCAGCGACCCAAAAAACCCCCGGAACGATTTTCGAATTCGTCTTTTTCAATTGTGTCTGAAAAACCCTCGGGTATGATGTTCAGGGACAGGTTAGGGCAGACCAGGTATTTGGGGGGTCGTTTTCCACATGAAATTCGGATTCGGCGCCCCACAAAACGCCCCCATAACGATTTTCGGTTCGTTTTTGTCAATATTTCCAGGAAAATTCTCGAAGATGACGTTCAGGGCCACGTTAGGGCGCACCAGGTGTCCTTGGGGTGTTCGCCGATGGCATATTTGAATTCAGCGACCCAAAAAATCCCCGGCGCCGAGTTTCTCTCGTTCCTAGCATGAATTTCGGGAGAGTCCCACGAAGATGACGTTCGTCGCCGTTCCTGAGCTCCAGCAGTTCGAGGGGTCAATTTGAACATCATATTCGTGATCAGCGACCTCAAAAACCTCTGGGTACCCGACGTTGGCCAATTCTGACTCTTATTTACAAAGTTATTAAATTTGCCAAATGGCCTCTTCAATAATGCATTTTTTGAATACATTTTTGACTGCAGCAATACAACTTCCGGTTTTTATTAGGTACCAATTAGGTACTAATGGTATAAATAATTTTTGGAAGCGAATGCAAAAAACCGCATTCCGATCCGTCCAATCCTAAAAGATCTCCTATCTTTGGCCTTTTTATAGTGCTTCATTGCCTCGACTAAATGGTTATGAAGATCGGGAGGAACAACAATTAAGAAAATAAAAAAAAGTAAGAAGAAATTAGAAGAGGTATGAATTATTCCAAATAGCATCAACAAATGTTAGAAAAGAAGAGGAAGTTAACAGGACATATAAAATTTATTATTTATAGTTTTTGTTAAAATTTATGATTTTTCCTTAGAACAGAATTGTTATAATGAAAGAATGCAGATCATTATAATATTTTTGCGGATCCAAAAACACAACGTCTTTTGACCGTTTTTTACAGTGCTTATGTAAACGACTTACAGAAACGTAAGTTTCTGGCTTTTTCTGAAAACATACTTTTAAGGACCAACACAAAACTTATTTTGAACGTTTTTACCGGTGGTTTTAAAAACGACTCAAAACGTTTTAAAAACGTCCCTATTGTGACTTTATAAAAACATTCTGACATGAACGTTAAAAAAACGTTTAGTAGTCGTTGTTTATCGTAGGTTTTAAAAAACTATGAGTACTGTAGCGTAAAAAACGTTTTGTTTTTAATCTATGAGTCCGGGCGTTTCTTTTATGCCCCTTTTAAAAACGTTCTTGCAAAAATGTTTTATTTTGTTCCTAGGGCGTTCTGACGTTAAATGAACCATAGACAAACGTCAATCGAACCTTTTATGATATTAAGGTGTTTTGTTTTTTGTATTTTTTTGTTGCCTAGCGGCGTTTTGTATTTAATGAGGGATGGGAAGGATTTTTGGAATAACAACGTTTTAAATCGTAGTAATCGATAAGAATTTCGGCGTCTAAGAAGCACGTACGCGAGTGTTTCCACCCGTTGGGCAGAGGTTCAACTAGTACAACTGTCCTTATATTCGAAGGTTCTGAATTTTCCCATATTTTTAAATTAATTCTAAATCAATTGCCGTACGTAATATAATTAATATACTTTTCCTACGATCACTACCCAAAGTGACATTATTGTCGCTCTAGCGCGTACTTTTCCGCTTACCTGTTTTCATTTACAATAAACTAAAGAAAGGTAGTAAATAATAGGTAGAGTTTGTTTAACCATCCTTTGCCGCTGCGTCATACATTATCCATCTTGATCTCTCCATCATGAAATGGATATTGATTTGATTGATAGCGGAGTAAAAGATAAACACGACAATATTTAACAGCTATATTAATAATTAACAAAAGTAAATGTGCAGTACACGACCAACCGACATAGATCGATTCAGTATAACTATATGTAAAAATGACAACTGAAAGGCAGTGTCTAAGATACCATTATCGTTAAGTTATTGATTGTCCTCAACACTCCCCCTCAATCAAATAATTTTACAAAGATATCACACTAACTAAAAAAAACAAAATTGCATATACAAGCAAAACTAAGATACATTATACTTTTAATAAAAGTTCAGAAACAACTAATTTAAATCTCTTAATCCTAAAGAAAATCTATGCTTTTCAAATATTTTTCCTGACAAGTTTTTCGTTAAAATGTCAGCAGTTTGATCACTAGTAGATATATATTCAACAGAAATCAATTCAGATTTAACTAAGTCTCTGATAAAGTTATATTTAATGTCAATATGTTTTAGTCTTTTGTGTTCAGATTTATTTGTCAATTTTATACATGATTGATTATCCTCAAATATTGTAAACTTAGTTTTTGTATAACCGAAATCTAAGATTACATTTGAAAGCCACAATCCTTCTTTGGCTGCCTCCGCCAAGGCTATATATTCAGCCTCTGTAGATGATACTGCAACGCAGTTCTGTTTTTTTGTGTTCCAAGATACCGTTGAGCCAAATACTTGAAAAACATGACCGGATGTTGACTTCCTATCGGTTTGATTATTTAGAAGACTATGTGTGTGAGGACGAAATTGAACATTTTGCCTTAAATGCTGAAACTTATGTTGATAATTTACCTAGGAGTTATAAAGAAATCAAATATAGACAAGATTATAATCTATGGAAAGAAGCAGTTAATAAAGAACTGGCATCATTAAAATCAAATAATACTTGGGAAGAAGTAGAAAATTCAATAGATTCAAAAATAATAGATACCATAAGTGGGTTTTTAAAACTAAAAAGGATGAATTTGGGAATATTGAAAAATACAAAGCAAGATTAGTAGCCAGAGGATTTAAACAGACAGAAGGATTTGACATTTTATTAAATTTTATAGCATGTTGCTGATGCTCTAGACACATCTGTTGGAACCGTTCAAAAAATAGTTACTTACTACAAAATGCATGCTGGACATGTTTCTGCTCGAGGATCTTCCATTTTTACCATACATCAACATGCAATAAGAACACGAGTATATGTGTATTCTGCAGGTAGGTGCAAATTCAGTTTTTATTTTGCAATTTTCAAGCTTCTACCTATTTATTTTGTTTCGACAGGAGAACACGTCAAAATTAGATTCCTACAAAAAAACTTAAATATATTAACGGAGTTGAGATATCCTTAAGCTCCTTGGTCGGTGCTTTGCCCAAACTGAAATTTAAGTGGAGGAAATCCACAATTTCAAATCGAAAATATCTAATGGAGCAATCTGCAGTTAGGCAAAAAAGAATACAATTTTTCTCGGAGTATACAAAAAATGAAAATGACCATTTTTTATTGAAATCAGTAGTCTTAGATGAAACCTGGATTTTCAGTAAAGGAGCATTTAGAAGAAGTTGGTAAGAGAGTCTTCAAAACTACAAGAAAAAAACTGGACAAGGTGTTCGATATATTGTCCTACATGCAGGTTCCAGGGAAGGTTTTGTGGAAAATAGCAGTGGTTTACTGAACAACTATTGTCAAACTTGTCTGAGCCTTCATTGATAATCATGGACAATGCATCGTATCATTGCGGACTTGTCGAGAAAATACCACATTAAAGTTGAACGAAGCAATCACTAGGTGGAGTGGCTCGAGGAGAAGCAAATTCACTATCCAAAATTTGCTATGAAAGATCAACTATGGGATGTAATAAAAAGGCACTTACCAGAAAAAAGATATAGATGGGATATTTTCGGAACATGTTTTTAAAATATGTCATATGTTTGTCAATTTTAATGATTCTTTATTTTATTCAGAATGGATGAACTAGCCCTAAAACATGGTCATCGGGTTTTACGTCTTCCACCCTATGACTGCCAGTATAATGCGATAGAGATGGTATGGTCAGAGTGCAAAAGATACTATTTTTTCATATTTGTATTGGGAGTTTTTCAGAAATAAAATTATTTATTGCCTGTTTTCTCCAATACATGTTTTTTTTTCATTTTTTAGGAATACTTACGAAAGTATTTCTCACAATGACACAGATAATAATTAATATACAATTTTTACAAAAATAAGTAGTCATTCTATCTAATTTTAAATAAACTTTGGGTTCACCCCAAAAATAATACCTTTTTAATATATATAATTTAATTCGCTATTTAATCAAGATTCGATCATCCGTATTTTTTTTAATTTAGTCAAAAATCATGCTAAGGGACGTTAAATATCCTCAAACTAGAAATTTGAAACAAATCGGTTAAAAAAACGGAGGTTTCAAATTAAAAAAATTACAAGTATGTAAAAAGGTACGCAACCCATAAAGCAAAATACAGTTTTCGGCATTACCAATTTATTAATACAAACACACCTTAACATGGGTCATTAGAGAGTTATTGCAGGACATCTGAAATATACCGTATACCTTACACTGACATCTAAGCATGCGCAGACCTAAACAATTTTTTATAAGGTATAAGGTCATGCACTATTTCTTAGGGATAAGGTTAAACGTTAAACCTTATACGTTATAGGAATTTTTTGTTCTGTCGATGTGTTTTGCTGATAAATAAAATGTTTTATGGTTAATAACTCACATTTAACCTAACCATTTAAAATTCAGATATATTTAAAAAGGGATTAACATCTAAAATTTCTTCCATGTCTCGCGAAAAAAAATAAAATAATCTAAAAACTCGAGTTACTTTTAACTTTTAACAAAAAACGTGGCCAACGTAACACAAACGAAAATTTTTGATAAAGGACAAGTCTAGCGTCTAACCTTACATAGCGTTTAAGGTAAAGATCCTTGCAATAACTCATATTTATATGCATGCACTAAGCCAAATAGTACTAAGGTATAAGGTATACGGTATAAAAATTTGGTGTCGTGCAATAACTCTCTATTGAAAACAATCCTTAACATATGTCATTAGTTATATTTTAATTTTGAGGTTAAGTGTAAAATAACATTCAAATAATATACGACAAACGTAAAACAGCAGAATACGTCACCGATTATGACGTAACGGCAAAGGATGGTTAAACAAACTCTATATTAAAACAAAATGTAGGGCAGTCTGAATATTTTAGTTGAAATAGTAATATTTGAAGATATTTCGAACGAAATTAAACTTTATTTTATAAATTTTATCTAGTAAAAATATAACAGTCAGAAGGTACACCTAGATACACCTACATACACCTATATGCAATAATGATTGCATATTTAAGTACCTACTTACTATTTTGTGTAAATAGTAGACTATGAAATTAATGAAACGTCATTATCTCATTTTTAGTTTATGAAAAGTGTATTTTTCATGTTTTTTTTTAAATTATTTGTCTAAAAATAATGTGATCGTAGAAAAAATCTTGTGTGCAATTCGAGCAGAAAGTGCTTTGCCGCTTTCGGCAGATTGCCCGCGCTTGTGTATTAAGAGCGGAAAGTGATACTTTGCTGCTTGAGGCAGAAAGTTGCCCGCGCGACGCGTAGCGGAGCGCGGGCAATCTGCCGAAAGCGGCAAAGCACTTTCTGCTCGAATTGCACACAAAATTTTTTCTACGATCACATTATTTTTAGACAAATATTTAAAAAAAAAAACATGAAAAATACTTTTCATAAACTAAAAATGAAATAATGACGTTTCATTAATTTCATAGTCTACTATTTGCACAAAATAGTAAGTAGGTACTTAAATATGCAATCACTATTGTATATAGGTGTACCTAGGTGTATCTAGGTGTACCTTCTGATTGTTATATTTTTACTAGATAAATTTTATAAAATAAAGTTTAATTTCGTTCGAAATATCTTCAAATATTAATATTTCAACTAAAATATTCAGACTGTCCTACATTTTGTTTTAATATACCTATTATTTACTACCTTTCATTAATTTATTGTAAATGAAAACAGGCGAGCGGAAAAGTACGCGCTAGAGCGACAATAATGTCAAATTATTACAGATCACGGAAAACATCAATTTTGCGGTTAGATTTGAGTGTGCAAAAGCCTACTTTGGGTAGTGATCGTAGGAAAATAGCTATTTCCGTCGACCGTCCATTTATGATGTATTTTAACGCACTCAAAATCGTTGATTAATGGCACCTATTAATGAATGATTTTCTATTATTTAACAATTTTATTATATAAAAAAAAAACAAAATATTATCCATACTCAAATGTGGTAAAGTATTCAATAAAGAATAAAACAACTCGAAGTCATACCACAAATAATTTAATGGTGACGAAACGTCTAAAAGACAAATAGCGACATGTTTCGGTCTACACGACCATCATCAGGCCTATAAAAAAATTCACAATGTGAAGAGACATTAAAAATTAAAATGTAATCTTCTAGCTTACAAATTGGATCCAAAGCGTTGATAAATTTTAAAAAATTATAAAATATGATTGTGACGAGTTACATTGTGGAAAATAGTTATTTTCCTAACAAGTGCGGAAAGTTATACTTTTCCGCACGCAATTAAGTGGGGAAAAGATACTTTACGCAAGTGTTAGGAACAATATTTTTTCTACAAGCGCCTAAAATTAAAAAAAAATTTTAGTAAAAATATTTTTTTGTCATTAAACAAAAATTTTCTTAGTGCTTCTTAATAAATAAAACATTAGGCTGAAAGTAATCATAGTAACCAAGCAAGAATTAATTTTTATTCATTTTAGCATTTATAAAATCAGTGCGGAAAAGTACAACTTTCCGCACGCTTGTAGAAAAAATTATTTTTATATACTAACACAACTAAATTACAAGAAAATTTTTTAAAAAAAATTAACTCCATATGAGTTATTTATCCTACTCAAATGGGTTTTAAATAACTCATATGGAGTTAATTTTTTTTAAAAAAATTTTCTCGTAATTTAGTTGTGTTAGTATATATAAATAATTTTTTCCACAATGTAACTAGTCACAATCATATTTTATAATTTTTTAAAATTTATCAACGCTTTGGATCCAATTTGTAAGTTAGAACCTTCAACACGTTCGCTTCGCTCAATTATCTCGATTGTTAATCGCCTTTATTAATACACTTGTTCGTTAAATGTTAAATAACTGTTAATTATCAACGACAGTTAAAGTATAACTTTACGTTACAAAGGCCAGGTTAAAATAAGTCTACCTATTGGTCAGTCATGATGATATAAAAAACAGTGTAAAGGATGGTTGTGAAGATTTTTTATAATCGTTTTAATTTTGGTTTTTATCCATTAACGGATCAATTGTTTTTTTTTCAGGTAAGCTCCTCCAGGCTATCAAAAGATTAATGGGTAATTTAAAAAAGCTGGAAAATCTTCATTTGATCGATTTAATGCTTGATCCTAAAGAAGCGCAATACCTTTTAGACGAAGTTTGCGAATCACAATGTACTACGTTAAAATATCTCTACCTGATTAATACTACAAAAGTACAATATGAATTACTGCACGTTGGCGTTTTTCTAAATTTAAGGGTAAACATTTCATTTTATATTTTCTATTATTACTTAGGTCCGTTTCACTAATCGCGAAAAAATAATTATCAAGAAAGTCAAATCCAGTCGAGTCATCGATTTGTGACAATATCTATAATATAAGGCAAAGTCCTGACTAACTGACTGACTGACATATAATCAACTCACGTTTTCCACACAGAAAAAATTAGCCAAAATAAGGAAAAATAAGACAAATAGGGATGAATAGGTAAAAATTGGAAATAGTTGAGAAAAAAAAGAAAACTTACGGAAAAAAGGGAAAAATAGTGAAAAATAGGGATAATTATGGAAAAATAGTAGAAAATAGGAAAAAATAATGAAAAACATGAAAAATTGAAAAAATAAAAACAAGAAAAAATTGGAATAGGAAAAATAAAATGAAAAATAAAATGGGAAAGTAAAGAAAATAGGAAAAAAACAGAAAATAGCAAAAAACAGAATGGGGGAAAATAGTGAAAATGGAGTAAAAAATAGAGAAAAACCGTGGAAAATAGCTAAAAATAGGGATAAATTAGTAAAAATAAGTAAAAAACAGAAAGAATGGGGAAAATTAGGAAAAAATGGGAACAAAAAAAATAGGAATAGGAAGAAACAAACAAAGCTATTTCGTCCAGGTACTAATCTTAAAGAGAATCCGTAGCAAAGCAAGAGTATTCAGCTAGTTTTATTTAAATAGATCTAGTCTGAAGATTTAGAAAAAAAATGTTGCATTATCACATACTGTGAAAGGTATGACAGCGCCATTTTTGTACATAGAAAATATTGAGTATTAGAAACATGACAAAAAACAAATTTAAGATAAGAAACAGTTTGACAAATTAAATGAAACTTAAAAGTACAGAATTTTTGGAATATTGTCTAATTATTTAAATCCTGTGACCATTTTTTTTTTTTAGGAACTTCACATAAGTCCTCAAAATCTAGGCGATGATTTGGTTGAACTTCTCGGCCATACAAAATTAAAGCATTTACATATCATTCAAAACAGATATACTTCGAATGACGTTGCGATATTTGCCGTGTCGCCATCTATTTGGAAAAAATGTCGTAAAGACAATCCTTCTTTAAACGTACATCTCCAAGTCGAAAGCCTTAAGGACAAAGCTCTTATTTGGCAGCAAAATGCACCAGTTAGGACTGTACTTTATGATTCTCCACATATTGGTGTAAGTAATTCTTGTAAAAGTGTCCATAATCCTTTAAAATATGTTAATTACTATTATTTCAACAAGGGCTTGACACGAGAACGATACTTTTCTCGTCTCGTATCGTAAAATCGAGACGTAACCTTTTTGAAAATTATTTAGGCGATACCGAGAACACATACGGCGAGACTCGAGAGTCTCGATTCTAGCCTTGTTCAGATTTCTTCAGAATTATTTTCTGAATTTCCGAGATAAATAAACTGGCAAGCAGTATAAACATTTTTTTTTGTATAATAAAAGAAAGGTCTGCATAGGTTACGATAAATTTATGAAATCTAAAATCCGGTAACCATCTGTGAAATATTTTATTTCATATAAAGTGACAGTCTCAATGCGTTTCGAATTTTTTAGTACTTCCAAACAGTTTGAGGGTAATAAAATTTTATGACCCTGTTAAGTCTTAGGTATTTAAAGGGTACCTAAAAACTACATTTGTTGTTGAAGGTTGAAGGTATGTGTGCAGAATAAAACATTTTAATTTATTGAAAATAGGAGTAACGAAATCAACATCGCAGCCCAAATCGAATCTGCATTAGAATTGACAACCCTGCTTTCTATAATGGCTAAAATGCGTCGCAAGAAAAGTCACAATTTTAGTGTAAAAGAAGAAATTCCTAACTTCCGATCACTTTACTAAAATTCAGTGTCAACTCTGACGGTCAAACCAGTGAACTATAATATAGTGACAAAATGGCGGTTTTGTTATTATTTCAAGAATTTCCAGTAAAAGATAGTAATTGGCTTTAATAATCATTTTCTGACATCAATATTTAAAATCAACATTGTCAAATATATTAACTATTCTATGAAGCAGTTTAGTTACAGAATTATGAAACGAATTTAAATGCCATCGAAAAAACCATTCACGATAAATTTAGTGTTTTTAAAAAATTAATTACACACTTATTTAACATTGTATCGTATTGAAAATTGTTCATAGTAAAGCCCAAACTTTGCTTTATTTAGAACAACTTAAAAAAGTTATACAATCTTTTTACTTTTTTAAATTACTGTCTTCGCAATGACTGATGTTTTTGCATGTGTTATTTTACCGCCATTTTTGTTATAATCGCAGCCTTTTAACATGCTCTCCAGTTAAAATTCAAAAGCCTCTACATAACTTTAATCAATAATGCTGTCACTATGTGCACAATGAGGCTCTTATTACTGAAAAAGCACTTTCTGGCAAAAAATATCAATGTGATAATGAGTTTTTTTTGCACATTTATTTTTAACTTAAAACTACATACCTTTAGAAATGATTAATAAAAATATTGTAAAAAAGGCTAAAAGCGTGTGGATGCATGTTAGCAAAAATGACCCACATGTGGCCGAGAGCTCCCTAAGTGGGGGCAATTGAAGGTAAGTAAGGGGACCGAGCATGGTCCAAGTAAACTTCCCATATAAAAAATAATTTATAATAAAATAGTATTTTTAAACTAATTAACATTTATCATTAACGGTGTAAAATGTATGTTTGCGAAAATATTGTAACGTGTCTGAATGAAAAAAAGTTGTATTTTATTATACAGGGTGATTCACGACCGACGCCACGGAGTTTTATGGCTTAATGGCATATATTCGTCAACTTCTATTGCTGTGGTATTATGTAAGTCAATAAGGACTACATTTTAAAAATATTTTGAAATATACAGGGTGCTCCACAAAAAAGTAACGTATCAAAGTTATGATTTTTTAAATGGCACACCCCTGTTAGAATTACTTATAATTAGTATTATTTACAATTTATGTATTAATCAAGTTGTTAGAGTTTGTTTAACCATCCTTTGCCGTTACGTCATAATCGGTGACGTATTCTGCTGTTTTACGTTTGTCGTATATTATTTGAATGTCATTTTACACATAACCTCAAAATTAAAATGTAACTAATGACATATGTTAAGGATTGTTTTCAATGACCCATGTTAAGGTGTGTTTGTATTAATAAATTAGTAATGCCGAAAATTGTATTTTGCTTTATCGGTTGCGTACATTATTTATATATAATTTATTTTTTTTTTTAACTTGAAACCTCCTTTTTTTTAACTGATTTGTTTCAAATTTCTAGTTTGGGGATATAACTATATTCATATTTTTAAAAATTGTATAGTAATTATTGTCTGTGTCATTGTGAGAAATACTGTCGTAAGTATTCCTAAAAAATGAAAATAAAAACACATGTATAAATAAATTTATTTCTGAAAAAACTCCCAATACAAATAGGAAAAAGGAACGAAAGAACGGATAAGAAACGTAAACTAAAATAGCATGTAATGAAATAAAAAAAATCTTAGCTTCATCACTGACAAAATCATCTTCATCATCACTCTGAAAGTCCGATTCTTCAGATCTATGATAACAGGAAGAAAATGAGATGCATCAATGTATTTTTCTTTTTCCCACTTTGATTTTGTAGTCTTTATCTGTTTCTATTCCACTAGTAACTGTTTTTTGAACGGTTCTAATAGATATGTCTAAAACATCAGCAACATGCTATAAAATTTGTTAAAATCAAATCAATAAATGCTTAATTTTGCATAATACTATAATACAGCTATTTACGTTGTAGACTGCATTTAATGGTAAAAGCAGTTTTCCAGCATCTCTTTCTCTTGAAAAGTAATTAATCAACTTCAAAATTAAAGTTTGCTCTTTCTCATTATACCGGGAAGGCATTTTGACAATGAACAATTTATTGAAAAAGGCGAAAATAATCAAAAATACTCAACAAATCAAAATATGACAACTTCACTGTCAAAAGTGATAAATAATCTGAATTAGTTAAGAAATACGTCAATGACGTCATAATTCCGTCTCATCCATTTCATGATGGAGAGATCGAGATGGGTAATGTATGACGCAACGGCAAAGGATGGTTAAACAAACTCTAGTTGTTAATGTCAGTTGTTGTCAAATACTTGTAATAAAAATTTATAAAAGTCAGTCAGTGTATCTTTAGAAGAAGAATATTATTAATAGAAGTAAAGGCACTGCTTGGAACATATTTTGAATTGTATAAGTATATTCTAATAACCCCGTATATTATTACATTTTCGAACTGTACATAAAAAATAAGCTATACTTTCATAAAGGTTCCCTATACCTATATACAGAGTGTTCTAAGTTATGTCCATTTTAATTAAAATACTGTTTCCTTAGTCTATTTATTGATTCACTGATACATTTTTCTTTACAGGGTGTTTATAATTTTAAGTTCAATTAGTAGAACATTCGCACTGTAATATTCGGCTTATTTTAAATGGAACACACTGCATTTTATAAGCCTATCGTAAAGCCAATTTAATTACCTTTCAACTTTTATAAGGGTTTCCGATACTTAAATCGTCAAGTTTTCAACTTATTTAAATATTTTTGAAATTTGTGTTTTCTTATAACATTTGTATAAGTAAATATCCTCGCAAAATGACTAAAATACAGTAGACACGTTTTAAAATTAAGACCCTAGTAAATTTAATCAAAACATTATTAACCTTTTTTCTAATAAATGTCTTACATTTTGTAACATATTAAAAGTGACCGTTTAGAAAGCATTTTTAATTCGTATTTTCATATCATCTGCAGTGGGGGGGGGGGGGGGTGCGGTATAAACTAAATTTTTAATATAGCCCCATAAGAAAAAGTCCATGGGGGTTAGGTTAGGAGATCTAGGGGGACAGTTAATGGGTCCACCTCTCCCGATCCACTTCTCAGGAAACTTTCTATCTAGGTAATTTCTAACATCAAGTGCAAAATGTGCGGGAGCTCCATCTAATTGCAACCACATCTTTTGCCGAATTGTCAAAGGAATATTTTCTAAAAGTATCCAAAAATGTCTCTTTAAAAATCTCAAGAATTTCGGGCCATCTAAATTACCATTGAAAAAATAAGGACCAATAACATGATCGGCAATAATTCCACCATACACATTAATACTCTATCGATTTTGACGATCAGTAGTACTGAATAAATGCTTATTTTCGGTGTCGTAATAATGAAAATTGTGCCGATTCACTAGGCCGTTATTGTGGAATGTTGACTCATCCGTAAATAATACATGTTCAAAAAAAAATCATCTTCACTAACTTGATCAAGTGCCCATAAGGAATAATCAATACGGTTTTGGAAGTCTGTGCCGTATAAATTTTGATGCATTTGTATATGATAGGGATGGAACTTATGTTTTAGTAAGATCCTACATACACTAGGCTGACTAATTCCTGTTTGTCTTGCGATGACTCTTGTACTGGTATTTGGAGTGTCAATAACGGAACCTAATACCAAATACTCATTATCATCATCATTTGTAACAGGCTTTAGTTTTATTTGTTTCGGATAAGCTACACTGCCTGTATCACGAAATGTTCGAATCAACCTTTCAAAAACTTTTTTATTTGGGTGGCTGCGGTCGGGGTACTTTTCTGCGTACACTCTTGAAGCAAGTAAACAATTTTCGTAACATTCACCAATAATTAAAACCATGTCAATTCTTTCTTGTTGTGAATAAACCATGGTAACGTTGAAAATATTTCAGTTTATAACAAAGTCCAAGTATAAAGAACTAATGACATTATTATGCCAATTTGTACATAATTGCAACATTTTGACAGCAACGTCAATTTGAAAGCACACCTAATTTCTTTTGGATTATGATATAGGACCACCACATATTAATACATGTTAATCTGTAAATTACAAATATCTGTAATTCTAACAGCTATACAAAAGATTAAATCTGAAATATCTACTTATCGCCAAAGTCTATTACTACATCAATTAGCAAAAAGGCGTTAATTAGACATTTTGGGAGGATATTTACTTGTACATTTGTTATAAAGAAAAACCAAATTTCAAAAATATCTAAATAAGTTGAAAACTTGACGATTTAAGTATCGGAAACCCTTATAAAAGTTGAAAGGTAATTAAATTAGCTTTACGATATACTTATAAAATACAGGGTGTTCCATTTAAAATAAGCCGAATATTACAGTGCGAATGTTCTACTAATTGAACTTAAAATTATAAACACCCTGTAAAGAAAAATGTATCAGTGAATCAATAAATAGACTAAGGAAACAGTATTTTAATTAAATCTAAGAGTAAATTTATTGTCATTGGTTGTATCCGCAGATATTAATTTTTTTCTAAAACCTTACATTTCAATTAAAATGGACATAACTTAGAACACTCTGTATATAGGTATAGGGAACCTTTATGAAAGTATAGCTTATTTTTTATGTACAGTTCGAAAATGTAATAATATACGGGGTGTGCCATTTAAAAAATCATAACTTTGATACGTTACCTTTTTGTGGAGCACCCTGTATATTTCAAAATATTTTTAAAATGTAGTCCTTATTGACTTACATAATACCACAGCAATAGAAGTTGACGAATATATGCCATTAAGCCATAAAACTCCGTGGCGTCGGTCGTGAATCACCCTGTATAACAATATGTTTATAATTATAATTTCTATAGATCATGATTTAGTAACGTCCAAATAAAAAAAAACAAAAATAAATAAATAATCACGCATTTATAAATTACAATAGAATTAATAAATACCTCGTTTCGTACTATCTTACCGAATAAACATTTCTAAACGTTTTCAAACGTTCACAAATATTTGCCAATGTTTGCTTGTAATTGTTTTTTGGTGGAAACGCACCTTTAAGAAATAAGTTCTGGTAATAACGAGCTTTGACGAGACGGGACGAGACAAACGGTTACGAGAAGAGACCGAGACTGAAACGAGACTTATTTTTTTCGCAACTAACGAGACCGAGACGAGATTTTTGAAATTCTTGCCTTATCTAATCTCGTGTGAAGCCCAAATCTGAACAAGAGGGCGAATTTCCTCGCGATATTGATAATTCAGGATTGTGCAAAATAACGGTCTTAAAATCTTATATTTAACATGTTTTTGTTTTGTAGTTAAGGACCGATGCCATAGTGACGTCCATTGATTTCTATAAACACGATTTAAGAATTTATGGCCACAAAAACATACCCAGATTTCGAATGCCGAAATCATTCAATGATAGAATGGATGAAAATTTAATGATGCTTGTTCGTCAGTGCATATTTTTATCAACTTTGGTAAGTATTTTTTTTCTTAATGGTTTTGTACTATTAATACTTTTAAAATATAATGAACAGCTACAAGATATATTTTGATCTGATTACATGGATTATATCACTCATAATGTAATAATATCCATATATTGTTACTTGATTAATAATCGATAATCATTCACCATATAACTGACTAATAACTGATAATCACACTTGGTACTTTTAATGCTAAAAATCTAGTAGGTGATATAATCTATTGAATACAACTCGTGGTATCGTGTCTATCGATAATCCCATAAGTTAATGCACTCAACGTGTTGTCAAATTATAATTTCACTCGTCCTGCGGACTTGTGAAATTAATATTTGACAACGTTTCGTGAAATAACTTTTGGGATTGCCACTCGTTGTATTATATGGTGACCGGAGACTTCCCCACAGAAAATTGCCCACACGTAATTTGCCCACATAGAAATTTCCTCACACAGATAATTCCTCACAATAAATTTGTGCACAATGATATTTGGTCACAATGATTTTTGCTCACAATGATATTTGCTCACAATGATATTTGGCCACAGAGAAAATTTATTGGTAATTATTCAATGGCTTTTGAGTTTATGGAATAAAAAATAATTAAGAAATATTAATTTTTTAAAAAGACGTAAGTAAAAAGTCCAAAATTATTGACAGAAAATATTAGGTAGGTAGGGTGTGTCACGTAGACGGCCCATATATGGAAAAGTAATGTTATTTCAAATTTGAAAATTTATTTACACAGGTTTGTCAATACGCTCTATCTAATGAAAATATTTTCATCTTTCGGTTTACACAGGGTGTTTCGAAAGTAACGATCAACTTTGTTATTTTAAATAGAACACCCTGTCATTTTTCACATTTTTAGATTCGTCATGAAAAGCTGATTTCAAAAACCTTAACACTCATATTATAAAACGAATGGTTTTGAAGTTGTAGACAATTGAAAATCGCATTTTTTCAACTTTAAGTAATTGCTCCGGTCAAACGACATTAAATCGGATAAAACGGCTTACATATTCCTGTCTTAACTTTTAGAGTTCTATTTTGTGACATAAGAAAAAAATTCATACAGGGTGATCAAAATTTCGATCATTCTGTATACATTTTCTTCTTATGTCAAAAGGTAGAACTCAAAAAGTTAGGATAGGGATATGTAAGCCGTATTATCGGATTTTATGTCGTTTGGCCGGAGCAATCACTTAAAGTTGAAAAAATGCGATTTTCAATTATCTATAACTTTAAAACTATTTAGTTTATAATATAAGTGTTATAGGTTTTTGAAATCAGCTTCCCACGAAAAATCTAAAAATGTAAAAAACTACAGGGCGTTCCATTTTAAATTACAAAGTTGATCGTTACTTTCGGAACACCCTGTATAAACCGAAAGTTAAAAATATTTTCATTAGATAAAGCGTATTTACAAACCTCTGTAAATAAACATTCAAATTTGAATTACCATTACTTTTCCATATATGGCTAATGGGCCGTCTACGTGACACACCCTGTATAAGTTATTTTAACTCAATATAATATTAAATTTTTATTTATAATAATCCATTAAAATATACTATAAAGCAAAAAATATTACATTAATAATATTTTTGTTGTTCTTTTTATTACATTTATTACTGCAAATTTGCAAGTCTTCGCAAATATTGCACTTTATTTTGCGTATTAGCATAATTTTCCACATGATTGGCCACAGATGTATACAGGGTGATTCACGACCGACGCCTCGGAGTTTTATGGCGAAATGGAATATATTCGTAAACTTCTATTGCAGTGGTATTATGTAAGTCAATGAGGACTACCTTTTAAAAATATTTTGAAACATACAGGGTGCTCCATTAAAGTGAAACATATGAAGGTCATATTTTTTTTTAAATGGAACACCCTAATTTTTTTTACATTTTTGAACTCTTCCTGAGAAGCTGATTTCAAAAAAGTATCACACTTATATTATAAACTTAATAGTTTTAAAGGTATAGACAATTGAAAATCGCATTTTTCGAACTTTAAATGATTGTTACAGCCAAACGACATAAAATCTAATAAAACGGCTTACATGTCCCTATCTTAACTTTTTGAGTTCTACTTGGTGGCTTAAGAATAAAATGTATACAGGGTGATCAAAATTTGCGTGATTTTGATCACCCTGTATACATTTTATTCTTAAGCCACCAAGTAGAACTCAAAAAGTTAAGATAGGGACATGTAAGCCGTTTTATTAGATTTTATGTCGTTTGGCTGTAACAATCATTTAAAGTTCGAAAAATGCGATTTTCAATTGTCTATACCTTTAAAACTATTAAGTTTATAATATAAGTGTGATACTTTTTTGAAATCAGCTTCTCAGGACAATTCTAAAAATGTAAAAAAATATAGGGTGTCCCATTTAAAAAAATATATGACCTTCATATGTTTCACTTTAATGGAGCACCCTGTATGTTTCAAAATATTTTTAAAAGGTAGTCCTCATTGACTTACATAATACCACTGCAATAGAAGTTTACGAATATATTCCATTTCGCCATAAAACTCCGAGGCGTCGATCGTGAATCACCCTGTATAAATTTTCATATTTTCGTTTTTTTCTTTCAAAAGAACCTGCCTGAGCATTCACTAATGTAAGAGTATGGCAAGCCAAATCTTGTTTTAACCCGTCAAGTAATCTCCAAATGCTAGAAATAACGAGTTCAAAGCGTTGTGAAATCCCTCACAACAATTTGTTGTTTTTGGAGATTTTTACCGAGCTGCATTGTGTTGATTTCACATTTGAATGGCAAATTGAAGATTTCTTCATCTGCTGCACCTTCAATATATGTTGAAAAGAAATAAGTTAATATTTCATTAAAACCTTCTTCATCAGGAAATATAGATGCAAGTTCATCGAAAACTTGACGAACATCACATGGTGGAACGAAAGCCAATGCTGCTAAAGATTTTAATTTTAATTTGGTGCCAATATCACTTTCAAATTGAGTCTTTAAACCAACATTCGCCACTTTTCTAATAATACTTTGTGATAGATGAAAATAGCATCCTTTAATTTCTGCCAATGGAAAGGCCATGCAACGGAAGGATTAAAATAATACAATTTCTTGAATAGAATTCCCAAAACATGGTAATGGATTTCCACAATGTATAATAATTAAAATATATTTAATATTTTATTGTACTCATCCAAATATATTTTTAATTTTTAAACGAATTAACCTATCTTATATACAGGGTGGCGAAAATTTCATTGCAATGTATTGTAATCTCGGAAACCGTAAGAGATACGACGTCGGTTAAATGGAACAAAAGTTTCTCAATTTGAAAACTAAGCGACTGGTGCTTTGCATCCACAGATATCAGGGACGGTTTTCATAATAATTGATAAAAACCAAAATTGCACATTTTCTATTTAATGGTCCAGTGCTTTTATTTTGAACAATAGAAAAATAGTGCATAAAACTTTTTTGTTTGAAAACGTGTTACCCACAGTCTGATAATATTGAATTTTGAATCTGATGTTTAGTTTCCGCCCAGTCACCCTCAACTTTTTTTTCTCAAATACGGACCTGCACATTTTATGTGATTTTGTTATAGCATTTTATTTCCTGAATTTATCCATGTATTACACCTAGTTCATTTTTGATTATTTGCATGAATTTTTAACTATTTAGTATAAAAGTTTTTAAATACGGTCCTGTACATTATCTGCAGTAAGAATGTAAAGGAAACAAATAATTATATTTCGTAATTAATTTATTAATTCAAATTAACCATTCAAAATGAGATATGCATAACTCATTTCTATTGGTCATTTGGGCTGTTGCTGAGTTCAAACTCTTCGACATAACCCATCAACATTTTGACGAACTCCTGTATCTTAAATTGGCCCCATAAGTATAAAAATCCATCGGATTAAAGTCTCGAGTTCTTGGTGGCCAATGTTTAAGATGGGGATTTTTTTTTTGCATAGAAATATTTGTTTTTACTGCTAAATAGTCAATAATTCGTAAATGTGGTCTCACATGTCTACAAAAATTATTTTATTTATCTACTGTCAGTAGTCAGTAACAGTAACAAAATCTCGATAGTTGTTGTTTGTTTTTAGGATGCACTTTTTGTACTCTGAAATTTGTAATATATGGGTGAATTCAGGAGATGGAATGATATTAAAAAATCACATAAAAAGTACAGATCCGTATTTGAAAAAAAAAGTTGAGGGTGGATAACACGTTTTCAAACAAAAAAGTTTTATACACTTTTTTCTATTGTTCAAAATAAATGCACTGGACCATTAAATAGAAAATGTGCAATTTTCGTTTTTATCAATTATTATGAAAACCGTCCCTGATATCTGTGGATGCAAAGCACCAGTCGATTATTCTTTAAATTGAGAAACTTTTGTTTCATTTAACCGACTTCGTATCTCTTACGGTTTCCGAGATTACAATACATTGCAATGAAATTTTCGCCACCCTGTATAAGTATATACAATTGGTGCTCATTTTGGAAAAAAAATTAGAAATATAAGAAACGTTTAGAATAGAAATTTAATTAAACTTTGTAAAAAAAAAAATTCTATAATTGCTTTTGTATAAACTTAATAACCTTTGAATAATTACCAATAAATTTTCTCTGTGAGCAAATATCATTGTGAGTAAATATCATTGTGCGCAAATTTATGGTGAGGAATTATCCGTGTGAGCAAATTTCTATGTGGGCAAATTTCGTGTGGGCGTTTCTACTTGTGAGCAATTGTCTGTGGGGAATTATCATGTGCGGATTATTCTAGTGGGCAACTGTCATGGAACCGTGGGACATATATAGGGTATTTTGTTTTGCGCCTTTTTTAAAACATTCGGAATTTATCGTAGCGCATCGGTTCTACGTCGGCTTTTGGTTGGGGAAATACACGGACTCAGCGTTGCCAACCGTACTATAACTATAATATTTGTACGATAATTACAACTTCATGTACTATAATATTTCAAAGTAAATATAGTACTTTGTACTATAATTTTATATTTTCACAACAATATACCAAATGTATTTGCAATATATTGATCAATCACTGACAAATTTCAAAAACAGATTTGAATAATCTGGAATAGCACTTGCAGCGCCCTCTAATAGTTAATAATAAAAGTGATCTGTAATCATAGAATATATTCATTCATTCATTAATGTAATTAATCTATAATTGAAAAATACTGCATAATTTATAAAATTTAGTTTAGTAAATTAAATTGTGATTCTTCAAATGTTTAAGGATTTTTAGGGATTTAAATGTATTTTATGTCATACTAGTTCAATATTGTGTTTTTATTGCTTAGTTGCCAACTATATAAAGTGCAATTTACAGCTCGCAAAGTGTACTTTATAGCCCGCAAAGTGCACTTTATGGCCCGCGGTTTTTTAAAATATTCATATTGTGTACGCAATATTGAACTAGTATGACATAAAAGTTTGTATGCACCGCGGGTATAAACAGATGATTATGCCCTCGGGCGACTTACAAACCCTCATCAGGCCAGGGCCCTCGGCGGGTTTGTAAGATTGTCGCCTTCGGGGCATAAATATCTATATACCCTTGGTACATAAATAACTATTAAGAATTATTTTAGGATCTTTAAGAATTGCTAAAGTTTTTTAAGTACTTTTAGGGATTTTTAAGGATTTTTTTAAGGATTTTAATGTATTTTTAAGATTTTCTTAAGGTTTTTAAATTTTTTTAAGAATTTTAAAGGATTTTTAAAGATTTTTAAGGATCGTTAACGATTTTTAATGATTTTTAGGTATTTTTAAGGATTTTTATGGATTTTGAAGGATTTGCTATTTACCAAGAGCAGTAGAATTTATAATCCAGAAAGAGTTGATTGAACTCAGATACCTAATTGAGATAATTAGTATTTGTTATTTTTGGTACTGTTGTATGTTATTGTTGGTGTCGTTACATATTTCTTATTTCTTCTTTACTGTACTATTTTTTTCCCCAATGTACTATAATAATTTAAGTGCAAGTACTATAACAGCTTACAACACAGTTGGCAACGTTGGCACGGACGATCTGCTGAGTAGCGTTGCCAATGCGAGTAAAAATGCTCACATTGTGAGGATTAAGATACTATATGTAGCTGTAGCGAAAGACAAGTGCGAAGATTCTGATGTATTTTGTGTGAATTACATTTTATTTAAAAGCTTATGTAATTATTTTCACATTCTTACGGTTTTCTAAATATTAACTTCAACAATACAATTGATGGACAATTTGTAGAAGATTTTGGACAATTTCAGATTAGTTTGAACAATCCTCAGATCCATTTTAGGTAACTTTGGACCGTTCTATTATTTTAGACGATTTTGAACAATTTTAGACCATTTTAGATTATTTTGAACAATTTAAGTAACTTTAAACCGTTTTATTACTGAAAAAGGAACGTAGAGAAAAATAAAGTTAAGCAAACGTAGGCGATTTTACAGTTGTGACGCCTTTGCCTATCCGAGACTGCGTGAGAGAGAAACGATCGTCTACACTCTACTATCGGCGACACACTTCTCTCTCAAGCTGGCGATATAGGAGTATTACATATATATATGAGTGGAACAGACATTTTTGACCTTGTTCTTGTCTATTTTTCGAGATGATTTTAAAATACGGGTTTCAGGATATCGTTCCTAATTTTTATATAAAAAAAATTTCACCGCCGGTATTGGTTTTATGTAAATGCACCTTTAAGGCCTGACCTTGCCCAAATGGACGGCGCGTCCCTGCCGGTGTACCTTATATAAAAAAAATATTTTGCTCATTTCTTTTTATAAAAAACAGATAATTATTATCAAAAAACAAATACAGTAAGTTTTTGAAACTATGCACTCCGACCATTACCATACATGTTTCATCCTTTCGGAATCTTCAGTGGCACTTTGTCGGAATGCATAATTTCCAAAATTCACTCTGTCTGTTGGTACCCATCAACCATACGATAGATGGCGTGACTATCTATTATTTTAGATAATTATTACGTTATACCATTTGTATCTATGCAAAACTTTTTTAATAATCCTGTAACGCTTGTGAAAGAATAATTTTTTTTTTTAGATAATAACCGAAAGGATTTCAACAATGACGGTTCTACTTCTTGCTTATTACGGCAAAAATTTAAAATGGTTGTTCGTACGAGGAAACGCTGTGATCATCAAGACTGACTGGAAACAAAGTCCTGAATGGACTGACGAATTCTATTCTTGGTTGAAAACAAACAGCCGAGCATACGCGTCGGTTGAAAAAGAAGTTTCCCAAATATTTGGCTATCAATGGAAGTTTTTAAGTGATAAAGAGTTTAAAAGATTGGATATTAATTTACATGATTAGATACAAATACACTAATCTGGTGAAAAGAAAGTACAAATGTGGAGGTAGATATGAAGGAAATTAGGAAATTATTGATTCTAGACCAGAAATGGAATAATCACTAAATACTTATGTTAGATTAAGTGTATCACTTCCAATTAGCAAAGTATACTATAAGTTATAAAAATTCAATTTGGAATCCGTTGTATTATTGTTCAGATTGAGTTTTTACCTGCTTTGGAAAATTATTATTATTACATTTCTCTGTTCGTTACGATATGCAATAAATTTTTTTATCAAACAGTTTACTTATTAAAACTCCTAAACGTATAAAGATAAAAAACTTTATTTATGTTTCGTGAACGGGTACATTTATAAACATTTGCGCATACATGTGACCTAAAGACTTAATATTTCTCTGCATTATAATCCTTAAAGTATTCGTGTATATCTCCGGTGGTCTAGCTATGATAGGATCCCTCCAATGAACGCCGTTCGCATCACAACCGAACAACGCTGGTGAAGGAATATGATCCTTCATGTAACACCAAACGCATTCCCTTAACACCGCTACAATCTACAAAAAAAAAAACATTTACATGAATTAAATAATAATTTTTATGAACTTTTCTTGCCTCAAAACATTTTAAAAACGGTATAACATCTCTAATATTCGACAACGGGGGCGGTAACAGTTGTCCCAACGCCATTACGTCTATAACTTTGACGGTTGTGTCCATTAGATTTTTATAATTGTTGGAATCGTCGTCTTTACTTTGTTCGCCCATACTTTTCCATTGATGGATCAACGTAGCAGTTAAAGCTCTTATTAGAACTGAGCAGTAACATATGGCAGGGCGATAAACAGCAACGAAACTCAATAGTTCCCAGAGTAAAGGAGTGTATGAAAACATTCTTCTTATGAAAAGGTCTCTTTCCATTGTAACCTAGAAAATACAAATAGATTATTTAACACTATAAGCTTTTTTCCAATCAAAACAAAAACTGTACCTGAAAATACTGCGTATATAGTGATATGAAATTCCTGGGCATTTATAAGTCGGGATAAATGCCCAAAACCCATAAATGCCCGGGCATTTATGTTTTAAAATTTTACTAACAATGGAACTGATAGTGAATACATAATTTATGGAGACAAATGAAACAAATTAAGTTAATATATTTTAATTTTAAGTTAATTATAATTTTCATTGTTATGTTCTTGTGTATCTTAATCACTTTCGACTGTAAACTCTTCATTACTTTTTTATGATAAACTTTCAAGTAGTTCTAACTCAAATTCTTCTAATAATTCTAATTCTAAAGCTTCCTCTAGCCCTATAATTGGTTCTTTACTGAATGTTGGGTTTTTTCTCCTTATTCTGGATTAGTATGTAGAGTCTCTTCAGTTATTTTGTAAGACTTACGCTTAATGTTCCATGCATCAACTTCCAATTGTATGCTAGATAAGTTAACTTAGCTGTCCTCACAGATATAAATCTATGTCTTTTCTTGCTATGTATCCAACTAAAAGTGCTAAAGATCCGCTCGGTGGCAGTAGATATAACAGATGCCATAAGGGTCTTTATTGCAAGTTCTGCCAGTTTCTCTCTATTCTCCCTACCACAATAAAGGAGTTTTCAAGATAAACATTCTTTTCACGATGAAATAAAACAATTTAATTTGTTTAAATCTTCATTATATTTGAACTAAGTTCAATATAGATTCGTGACGCGTTTCGCTAACACAGTAGCTTTCTCAAACGAGTGAAGGTATAATGAACAAATTTTTAATTTATACAGTGCATTAATAGGTTACAGATAAAAGAATTATAATCTAATTTACATGGAAAATAGTATGAAACAAAATTTTTGCTTGGAAATTCAATCAAAGGTATTATACTATAATTTACATGGCAATTAACTAAACTTGGAAAATCCATTCACAACAATCTTACCGGGACCTTTCTAGGTAAAAAGGTTTAATAATGGGGAATTATTTATATCTCTTTGGTCGTTAAGAAGATTATCTGAATATTTGTTTTTGTTTATCTCGAGAGCTTCTAAAAGATTTAATTTGAAGGATTTAGATTCTATATGTAAAATTTCAAAATTTGAATCAAAAGTATGTTGGTTTGCTAATAAATGATTTGAGTAGTTGGAATCTAATTTTTGATTGTCATAGCTGCGTTTGTGTTCTGAAATAATTCTAGTTTTAAAATTCCTAAAAGTTCTCCCTATATACATTTTATCACAGTTGTCATTACCACATTTTAATTTATAAACTCCTGATTTGTTTAATTTTGAAGATTTAGATTTGTTGTTTTTAATGAATTTGGATAAATTGCCATCAGTTTTAAAGCAAATATTCAAGTCTAAAGTTTCTTTTTATAAACATTCTTTTGTTTAACACTCACTCCTTCCCACACAAATTGTCTCGATCAAGTTCCTTGTTTATCTCTGTAGCATTTAAGCATGTTGTTAAGGCCAATATTATTTATATTTTAAATTTCGCGTGTTCACGTGAAGCATGAGGGGGAGAAGGGATGATGCGGTGACAGCATCTTTTCAGTTCGTTGAGTCTAGTCAAGCAACATATGCATTTTTATATTTCAAGTATTTTCTGTTAATAAAGTGTTAAAAGTGCATTGAAATTTTTTAACAAGTGCGAGAACGATTCTCAAAAGACCAACAGGTCCGCAACACCTGTGTTGTTTGCTGTCACAAATAAAGCTATACAGAATTATTGACAATCGATGATAATTATTATTAGTAATATTCAGGCACTACAAGTTTATTCATGAAATTTACCTTTGATTAATAAATTTTATGACGTTATATAAACTCTAGTAACAATCACAAGTAGTAAAAAACAATACTTTTTTTATAAATGTCCAGATTTTGGGCGATTAAAATTGCTTTGGCAGTGCCCATTTATAAATGTCCTGCCCACTGGTATTTTCACTCGATAGTGATTCCATTTAAAAAATGTAATTCGTTATCATACTAATATATCATTTCTGTGAAATGTCAATGTGAAGTTTTTAAAAAGGTGAGAAAAATGGACATGATAAAGCATAACAATTTATATTGTTAAATAATCTCTCCAAATACCACGCGAGGTGAGAACATTACAAATTTCACTCAATAAAATCCTCCCAAAATATCATTCGATTACGAATGAGTTTACGAAATATTTACCAACAAAAAATAGACATTATAATAACAAAAAAATGCTAATAGTTTAGTCGAGAAGTGAGTTTTCTACGAAAAATAGTTAGAAGGGTAAGAAAGATATGAGCGATGGCTCAATCGACGCAGATTGCAATTCTGAGAAATTTGTCATGTCGATTTTTTTGCAAAAAAAAGGCAAGTTATTTTTTGATGACAACTCAAAAACTATACAAGATGCGGGAATTGCAAAAAAGATCCTTAAAGAGGAAGAAATTTCCAAAAAAAAACTTCCAACTTTCGGATCTCTAGCTCTAATATTTATTATTTTAATTTGTTGCTGAAAATAGGTCTTCGTATACATGCGAATTGTGATATTCGATATTTTATTATTTTTATCCATGCAATCGTATTAGTTTTGGTAAAAAACGCATTTTTTATCTTATAATTTATTTCTATCTTTGTCAGTTACGCTGATATTGACAAATTTGTTTGTTTCATTTCAAAAGTTAATATATCTAAATATATATACGGATTGTGATATTCGATATTTTATTATTTTTATCTGTGCTATTTTTAGTTTTGTTAAAAAACGCATTTTTCGTCTCATAATTTTTTTTTTCGTCAAACACATCCGGCAGGATATTTTTCTTTTCAGTTCTTTAAAGGACAATGGGCATTTTTATAGGGGTTTTGGACCCACCCTCAACACCAATGAGTTATATGTCATTAGAAAGGTATTTTTACATAGAATGATAAGTTCGATTCAAAAACATACCTTTGGCACCGCTGTTTTGAGTTATAGTGATTTGAATTGACATGCTTTTTATGCAATGATATTTACTTGTTTTATTTACATAGTATTAACACATGGCTTCACGCCAATACTAAGCTACAGCCTTTTTATTATTCTATGCCAGGTTAGTACCCAAGGTCAACCTTTCTTTCCCCTTCCAAACCACGTTGTCCCATCTAATCTAACCTAACCTAAAAGGTACATACTCATTTTAAGCCGATCAGATGAAACAATTACTTCACTTCTGATTAGGCTTATTAGAATAAAGTATTATAACTTAATTATTGTTGTAAAGTCACCCTTTACACCCTCTACGAGGTATTAACTATTATATTTAGGGTATACTATATTATTATATTGTTTATATTATACTTTATTGTTATAACATTTTTCCACGTGTATTCAATTTCACAATTTAGTTCTCATTGTATTATTTTCTAATTCTATGAAAAAGCTGACTTTCGGTTTCTAGTTGCTAAGTGCACTATGAAATTGTTGTCTCTTAAAAGTGGCTACGTACAAGGAGTCAGTCAGGTGACTAGGGTCGCTAATAAAACCGAAAGTCAGAGCTAATTGGTGGTCACTTTGGTCATTTTGTTCATGTTTCTTTTATTCGCCGATCTGATCATTTTATATTAGTCATTGTTTAAAAATTACATTGTTTATCTAACCTAACTCAACCTGAAGCTGTAAAATCCTGTTAGGATATATATGAAAATACCCAAATAAAGTAGTGAAAAGTGATCTGCTGTGTTAGTTACTCGCCCTTTAACGCCTCATAAAAATTGGCAATACAACATTATACTCAATTGTTCTTTAATATTCTTTATCAACTATAACATTATTCAGATAATTTTCAGGAGCATTAAATAAATGGTGCCTACCACAGGTAGTTGGATTGAAATGATTTTTTTTAAATAGCACCTCCTGTATGTTTTTATTTTCTCCTTAAAAACCCGATTTCAATTTAGTATAATCCTTGGGGTGTAAATTACATATTTACAGAATTACAGGGTGTTAAAAATCATCAATGTTTAAACCTTAGGTGTTTTCTGTATCAACAAAACTATTACGGATTTGGCAAAACAGCTTACATGTCCCTATCCTAACTTTTTACCAGTTATTTTCTGCGTTATTAAAAAAAAGGTAAAGATGTGATCAAAAATTCATGTTTCATTATTTGGTCACCTTGTATATGATTTTATATACGATCATTGAATATTGCTAAAAAGTTTAGTTAAATATTCAATCGTTTTGACGTAAAAATTACTTAAAATTCAAAGACCCTGTAACTCTTTAGCTACCTATTTACTTTAGATCCTAAGTGTTTAGTTTACTGAAATCAGTTTTTCCAGGAGAATTTATAAATTATAAAAATTTGTGTGTGTAATTTCAAAAAACTTTTTCTATCAAGTTTTATAAACTACATATGAAACTGTAAGGCTTTCAACAAACTTTTTTTTATTTTTTATAATAATTGAGGTAAAGAATGGGTTGACATAACAAGTTACCCGCTACAGTATCATTAATTATATTTTGACCACCTCTGAATCTTAGTTGTACAAAAGTTTCAAGGATCGCCATTTAATTTTAAGAACTATACAAGATTCACACAGACTGTTCTTTTTTTAAATGGCACACCCTATATATTTATATTTCTCCTTAAAAATCTCATTTTAACAAACTATATGAGTTGGGGTCAAAATAACGAGTTACAGAGTGTGGTAAACTCTTAATTTTATCACTGCAAGTAGCCTGATTGAATATTTGGAAAAGGGTTAGATGTTTAGGATAATTTCTACTACATTAAATAAAAATTTAAGATATAGTTTGATCAAAAATTCATAGTTTTTAAAGTTTTCTGATAAAAAAAAAACAATCATTGACCTGTCATTTAAATCAATAATCCCGTGACTTTAAATCCCTATAACTCGGAACTGTGGTACCTAAGGTACGTTTTTGAATTAAAATTATTATTCTATATAAAAATATCTTTCTGATGACATATACAAGTATTTTTGACCTTTTAGTTCGATTAAAATTTTAAAATCCCCTTTAATAAACCTGCCTCTGCACAGCTGGCATATATTCTACATTTGGTACGGAACCCTAAATGTGCGAAGTCCGACAAGCACTTGACCGATTTTTATTTCAGTTTGAAAAAGTTTTCACACCAACAATAAACAAAGAATTGCGCTAATGTTACATTTGTAGGTTTAGTATTTCTTCTTTTTTAAAAATGTGGGTTATTTATCCTACTGTCAATAGGTTGGATTCCGCGACGAGCAACCGATTGAGCAAGTTGGAAAATCTCGTGAGAAAAGAGCCATCACAAATAAAGAATTAGACAGACGCAAAAATCAAGAAGAATAAACCTCAAAGCAAAGCATATTACTGGTATTTAATTGAAATATTAAATTTTAGATACTGAAAGCACACATAACCAAAAACCTAAAAAAGCACGCCAAACATGGAGGTGGGTGAAAAGAAGCCCCCAGACCCTGGGGATGGAAATGGAAAAAATAACGAGCAAAAGCAAAACTTTAATCCAGCATTACAAAATCTTGAATACGGAATATACGAAGCAGGTCCATACAAGGTCATGATCGAGCATAAAGATAAAAACGTGGGAAACATGCATCCGGTAGAAATAGGAAAAATGTTGCATAAAAACAATATTGTAGGGATCAAAAATATCGAAAAGAAAGGGAAGAATAGGGTATGTATAAATTTTAGACTGCCAGGAGATGCCAACAAATTCAAGAATAACAAAACAATAAAAGATCTAGGATATGAAACATTTATACCATCAACCTTGGTCTCAAGCAAAGGAGTAGTCAAGGGAGTGGGATCCAAAATTCCTGACGAAGAAATAATCGAAAGAGTCAATATAGAAAGTGGAGGACTGTATAAAGTTGTAGAGGTACGAAGACTAAACAGAAGGGTAATAAATAAGGAAACACAAGAGGTAGAATATGTAGCCACAGGAACCTATATATTTACATTTATAGGAAAGTCATTTCCCAGGTATGTATGCCTATATTCAAACAAACTAGAGGTTTCAACTTATATCAGACCAATTACTTTATGTCTAAACTGTTTAAGGTTCAATCATACGGCTAAGCAATGCCGAAGTAAAAAAAGATGCTCTAAATGTGGTACTGATATCCATACATCTGAAAGTTGTGATAAATTCCCCAATTCTAAACAATGTCTATATTGCAAAAGAGACCACATGATTGAAGAGTGTATCAGAGACGTCGAAAGGTGTGAGGAACTATCAAGGCAAAAAAGAATAAACGAACTGATGAGCTTTCATAATATACCGTATTATGAAGCAAACAAAATGATCCCAGGAAGTAGCCAAGCACATCAACAAAACAAGCAAGTAGACAGGAATCAAACTAACTTCCCAGCTTTGCCAAACAGAGAAGAAGGTATCCAAATGATAGGTGTTGAACAACGGAAAATGGCATCGACGGAAACAGGCCAATATCGTACAGCGCAGCTGTAAACAAGCGAAAGAATCCCAGAAGTCCTGGATATGACCAAGCTACCCATAATGCTTGTCTAATCAGGTCACCATTATTACCTAGAACTCCTATTCTAAATCTGAGCACTAATACAAGCCGAAGTCAGCAAATTACAACCCCATCAACTACCCCAACCTCTGCGAAGAGAATAAAAGGTGTAAAAAGCCCACTAAATAGCAATGATATAATCGATATCAAAGAATATTTCTCCCATCAGGATACTTCCACCGAAGACCTTATCAATTACACCCAAATTATATACTCCACCCTCCAAAAAAGAGGAATAACAGAAAAAGTCATGGAAGAACATTGGAACCAAGGTAAATCAGCAAATATTACTCCTTTAAGCTTAAATATAAACAAAGAAACCGAAAGTCAGATGGACCAAGAGGTCGAGCTCAGTCCAGGGACTGACGGGGAAACTTTTTATTAAAAAAAAAAAAAAAAAAAAAAAAAAAAAAAAAAAAAAAAAAAAAAAAAAAAAAAAAAAAATCCGAAAATCTATCAATAATCTGCAGTCCACTAACAATGAAAATAATTCAGTGGAACATAAGAAGCACTAATTCCAACAATGACAATTTAGCACTACTCATACACAAAGAGAATCCGGACGTAATAATATTACAAGAAACTTTCCTAAAAGAAAACATGAATTGGAAAATTAATAAATTTGATATTGTCAGGATAGATAAGTCCGAAGGACACAATGGTATAGCAACTTTAATTAAAGACAACCTAAGAGGTCAATTATATAACCTGAAACTTACCAATAAACCATACGGTCTCTTAGTACAGGCAGTAAGAGTTAACAATTTATTAATCATCAATATATATAACCCAATAGATGTAAGACTAAACAAAAGATTTTTAAAAGATTTAATTGAAGAAAAAAAGAACTTTGAACATGTAATCATAGCAGGGGATTTCAACTCAAAAAACAGAGTTTGGGGCAACGAAAACAATAACCATAACGGAAATATTTTAGTGGATACGATTCTAGAAAAAGATTTTATATGTCTGAATGATGGGAGAGAAACAAGGATCAGATTGCCAGGTCAGAACAAAAGCATCACCGATTTAACATTTTGCTCAGCACAAATAGGTTTAAAAATAAATTGGACAACTCATCCTGAAGACAGAGGAAATAGCGATCACTTCCCAATAATTATGGAATATGAATCAAACTATCTAGAGAGCAGGGATCTCTTCACGACTATAACAGAAAATACATTAATTAAAACACAAAAGTTCAATTTAAAAAAAGCAGATTGGGGAGAATATAGCATAATAAGTGAACAGATTCACAAAGCGACAGTGGAAGAATCATATGGAAGTTTTATGGATATAATTAATCAGACTTCAGTCAGAACTATACCTAGGAGACAAGAGAGTACATTTCGAGGAAAGAAGGAGAAAAACCCGACTAGATGGTGGGATGAAGAATGTTCGCAAATGATAAATGAAAGAAAGGAGGCTGTGAAAAGATACTTGTCTAATAGTTCTACAGAAAACTACATCAAAATGAACGAAGTCACGGCCAGGGCTAGAAGAACACTTAAACACAAAAATAGGTCCAGTTTCAGGAACTTTTGCGGTACATTAAACAGGGAAAGCAACTTATCCCAAGTATGGGGAACAATTAAAAGCTTCAAAAATTGCTACACAAAACCTAAAAGCAACTACTTCATAAGGGACAATTTAAATGAATTTGCAGATTACATATCTAACCCAGAAATACCGCAAGACCATATAAGAATAGAAGCGGAAAACAAAACATGTAAACTATTTAAAATTGAAGAACTCGACACAGTCCTAAAAGCAAGAAAAAAAGATTCAGCTCCTGGGCCGGACGCAATATCATACTCCCAAATCAAAAACCTATCTCTAGGATGCAGACAAAGATTATTAACAGTATACAATAATATCCTAAAAGGACAACCCATCCCTGAAGAATGGAAAACTCAAATAATATGCCCAATATTAAAACCAAACAAAGACCACCTATCTATAGATAGCTATAGATATATTGCATTACAATCCTGCATAATGAAAGTCTTGGAAAACATAATAAAAATGAGAATTGAATATAAACTTGAAAATGAAAGAAAAATTAGTTACAAACAGAAGGGCTTCAGGAAAGGAAAGGGCATAATAGATAACCACATTATATTACAAACAAAGATTATAACAGCATTCAAAAGACAAAGAAAAGTTATGGGTGTATTTCTGGATATAAAATCCGCCTACGACAATGTAAGGATAAATTTATTATTAAACAAATTAGCTAGAATGGGCATTCCAGGGCCTATAATTAGAATAATCGAACAACTGTATACCAACAGAAAAATCGTTGTTAGAGACAACAGGACTAGATCATGCTCCAAAACAGGGGAAGTTAATAAGGGACTGCCACAAGGGGCGGCACTAAGCCCATTACTATACAACATATACACCAATGACATGTATGAGGTCATAGGAGAAGACCTAGAAGGCATAGGGTTCGCAGATGACTTTATGGTATTGGCAGAAGGACATAATATACAAGAAATTGGGCACAAAATTAATAAAGGATTAGAAAACTTAAAGGAATGGTTGGATAAACATGGAATGGAATTATCAGTAAGTAAAACGCAGGCCATAATATTTCAACAAAAGAAAAACAATATTTCAACAAATATTTTATACAATTACGAAACAATTCCTTATACTCAAAACATTAAGTATCTGGGAGTGAAATTTGATGAAAAAATGAAGTTCAACCTACATATAGACAGTATAATAGCCAAAGCACAGAAAGGGGTAGATGTAATGAAGGCAGTTTCAGGAATTAAATGGGGAGCTGACCCAAAAATTATGTTAATGATTTATAAAGGACTGGTACGTTCTCACCTCGACTTCGGAATGAAATTAGTATTTAACACATCTCAGCAAAACTTAAATAAGCTAGATAAAATACAGTATAAAGCTTTACGCATTATAACAGGAGCTATGAGGAGCACTCCGACAAATTCACTATTAGCCGAAACTAGCGAACTGCCCTTAAAATGGAGAAGGATATGGTTAGCCTGCAAAAGCATCCTAAAACATATGTCCATTAACGACAGTCCAATTTTTAGAAAGCTTCTCAACGTATATGAAGATCAGATTGAAAATTATAATTGTATTAACTTCCCAATAATAGAGGGATTCGATTATGCGCTGAAATATCACCCCAGTATTAAAAAAACAAACATCATCCCTTGCTATGAGTATAGCTACGAATCGCAAATACAATCCATTGAAATAGAAAAATTTAATCTTAATAAGAATTGTTTAAATAATCAACCATTATTTCTTGAAGAAATCAATAAAAATCACAAAGATTGGGAGCGGGTTTACACTGATGGATCAAAAAATACAAAAGAGGGTAGGACAGGATTTGGAGTCTACATGGAAAACAAACAAATAAAAATCAGCGCCAGAATACCTGAGGAGGCAAGCATTTTCACAGCAGAAACTCTGGCAATCGTCACGGCCATTAAAAAAACCATTCAAGACAAAACACCAAAAACGCTCATAATAACCGATTCCTATAGTGCAATTAAAGGTATAACAAGGAGAGGAATAATAAGCAACAATTCACACCCTTCGCTACAAGCAAGAGATCTACTGTGGGAAGCAAAAAATAAGGACCTTAAAATTAAATTATGTTGGGTACCAAGTCATACCAACATCAAAGGTAATGAAAAAGCGGATGGGTTGGCAAAGGAAGGTTTAAACAAAGAGGACATGAATTTTAAAGAATTGGACGTCAAAGAAATATATGGCATAATCAAAAACACAATATGGGGGAATTGGGAGGAAGAATACAAAGAAATAAGCAAAGTCAAAGGAAAACACCTGTATAATATATCTCAAAAAATTATGAAAAAACCCTGGTTTTGCAAAGAAAAATTGAATAGAGAAATGGTTACCAATCTATGCAGACTCAGAACTGGTCACTGTAGATCCCCGGAACACCTATTCAGGATTAAAATTAAAGACTCACCTCTATGTTCGTGCGGTGAAATAGGTAGTATAAGACACTTAATTTTAGAATGCGAAAATTATAGACACCAAAGTAACAAGTTGTATTATGGCATGCTTAATATTAATAAACCTCTTAATTCTGCTTTAGCAATAGAAGATATGCTTAGGAATCCTACAATTAATAGTGCTTTGCTTTTGCATGAGTTCATTAAACATACAAAAATAGAAATTTAAATTATAACTTAATTTCAGACAGTAAAGGAAGGAGTGATGATGCAAAATCAGACTCGCGCAAGCGAAACTCCTACCTAAAGAAACAAGAAAAGGTTAATGTGTGCTGGGTAGATAATCGGAAGATTAAGCCCAAACAAATCAAATAAAGAAGAAGAAGAAGAAGTCAATAGGTTATAACGCGGTCCGTTAAAAATTAATATTTTGTCGGAGACGCTAAATATGTTAATTACAGAATATGAATATCGGTTAAAATGAAATATTTTAACAAACCTATAAAAGGACCCCGCACGGTTCTTATGGAAAAAGAGTCCTAGTCGAATTGGCTGAAAAATTTAGTATAATTTAGTATAGATCTAATGGACAATTTTTGAGAGATACAGGGTGTTAAACATGCGGAGACAGTGCTGTTCTTTATCTTTAGAAAATAAATAGTGTAGCGATTAGTTTGTTACAAGTTAAAGATAATAATTATAACATTAATATTATCAATACCAGTTGTAATGAAAAGTTCTAAGGCTCAGTCTACAGGGTGATTCTTTTTCTACTAGCCAATTTTAAGATTTTTATGTAATTCTTTGAACAAACTCAATCAAACGCAAAAGACCGTAGACTTGCAGAATTAGTAAATATCATTTGATTTTAATATTTAATGATTTCAGGTGACCATTATACAGGGTCACTCAAAATACGCAAATTTTGATCAATCTGTATACAATTTATTCTTATGCCATCAAGTAGATCTCAAAATGTTAAGATAGGGACATACAAGCCGTTTTATCCGATTTTATGTCGTTTGGCCGTTTAGAGTTGAAAAAATGCGATTTTCAATTGTCTATAACATCAAAACTATTCATTTTATAATATAGGTGTAATATGTTTTTAAAATCAGCTTTTCAGGACGAATCTAAAAACATAACTTTGGTATGGCACTTTTGTTTGGAGCCTCCTGTATATTTAAAAATATTTTTAAAATGTAGTCCTTATTGACTAAAATAATATTCCCTAAATAAAAGTTAACGCATATATGCCATTTCGTCATAAAACTCCATGGCGTCGGTCGTGAATCACCGTGTATATAATTCTAAAAAAATTAAAATAAATACAACTAAATAATACAATTTTGAATGACCCTGTATAATAGTAACCTGAAATCATTAAATATTAAAATCAAATGATATTTTGATACTTATTCTGCAAGTCTACGGTCTTTGAATTTGACTGAGTTTGTTCAAAGAGTTACATAAAAATCTTAAAATTGGCTAGAAGAAAAAGAATCACCCTGTAGACTGAGCCATAGAACTTTTCATTACAACTGGTATTGATATTATTAATGTTATAATTATTATCTTTAACTTGTAACAAACTAATCGCCACACTTATTTTCCAAAGGTACATCACTGCCTCCGCATGTTTAACACTCTGTATCTCAAAAACGGTGCATTAGATCTCGTTGGTCCCATGGAGACATTTGATCAGGGCATCATAAACTACATTATACTAAATTTTCAGCCAATTCGACTGGGACTCTTTTTCCATAAGAACCATGCGGGGTCCTTTAACAGATGACTTATAGAATACTCTAATATGTCTCGATTTGGTAATATTTCGGAAGAAGAATTAAATTAAGAAATAGAAAATTATTATTATTTGAATTATATTAAAATTAAAATATTTCTTTATTTATGGAATTGTCTTATCAAATACCATTCGAGCTCAGATTTTGGGCAGGATATTTTTAAATTTTTTTCTTGTATTACTTTCATATAGAGGCAATTTAACTCGATCTATTTGACAAAATTACTCGACCTAGTGAAAATAAATACTCGAAATGAAACTTATAAAAAAATATCCGACCAAATCTGAACTCTAGTGGAATTACCCTCGGTAATTTTGTAAGGGAAACTAACCTTCGAAAATTCTTCTTCTGGCCACGGCAGTCCGTTATACATAACGTCGGGGCTAACGAACTGAACCAATAGCAGCGACAGTAGCGTCATGCTGTCCCAAGACATGTCGCTGTATTTGTTTTCTTCTGGCAGAGAGCAACACGCTTTGATAGCATTAATAAGTTGCGCGGTATTATCCGCAATTACATCAGTCGGTAAAACATCGTGGGTTACCGATTTTCGTTTTCCCATACCTATTATACCTCCATTGAATACTGTTGAGTGTTTAGTAAGCGGAATTGTTTTATTCTAAAAAAAAAAACTTAGTGTGGGTTAAATATTAGATTTTAAATACTCACAATCTTTTTATTTTGCTTCAGAAGCAACTTCTCTGTCTCATTTTCCATATCGTTACTTTTAGCACCAAATAGAATGTTATCGCTCCTGAATAAAGACCTTTCTAACAATTCTCTTAATGCCAACACCTTGGCTACTTTTGAATAAGTACATAATCGTTTTAACATCTTGTTGACTTTTTTGTAGCCCTTTAGTTTTATTGATGTACCTGTCACAGATAATAAAAAAATCGCAATGTTAAATCATTCATAAGCATCATAAAAACGTATTTAGAACCGTTTTTATTTTATGTCATACTAGATTATTGTGTTTTTATTGCTTAGTTACCAACTAAATAAAGATTTATTTTATGCCCGTGCATGCATAAAGTGAACTTTATGGCCCGCAAAGTGAACTTTATGGCGCGCGCGGGCATAAAGACAAAAAATATAATTTATTTATATTGTGGATGCAATAACGAACTAGTATGACATAAAAGTTTGTATGCACCGCGGGTATAAACAGATGATTATGTCCTCAGGGCATAAAGATCTATTTATACCCTTGGTACATAAATAACTATTTTATACATGTAAATACTAAAAAACTTAGATGTGAATTCTCGGAATCAAAGTCTGTATACATCCCTGATATATTTCATAGTGTAAAAAGTAAAATGGAACAAGATTTAAACCGTCACCTGATGATCTAATTAACAAGTAAGACCGTCATTTTTCAAAACTAAAATTAGCAAAAAATTAAATTCTAAAAGACATTTTATGGCATATTCATATTAAAGACTAGCTGAATACCTGAGCTTTGCTTGTTTTCTTCAAATTTTTCGACTATTTTTTCCCATTTTTTCCCTATTATTCTTTATTTTTCCCCATTTTCACCATTTCTTCTTATTTTTTCCTATTTATTGCTATTATTTCCTATTTTTCCTTAATTTTCCCTGCTTTTCCATGTTTTTTTATGTTTTTCAGTATTTTTTGTTTTTCCAAATTTTTTCTCTATAGTTCTCTAATTTCACTATTTTTCTATCTATCTTTTTCTAATTTTTTTATATTTTTCACAATTTTTCCATCTATCTTTTTCTAATTTTTTCCCTGCTTTCTCTAATTTCTCTATTTTTGCCCTCATTTTCCCTAGTTTTTTCTATTTTTCACTATTTTCCCAAGTTTCCCTATTTTGGTCTATTTTTCTCTAACCTTCCTATTTCTCCGTATTTTGTTGTATTTTCTCCCATTTCCCCCTATTTTTCCTTGTTTTTCCACATTTTCATCTGTATTTCGCTTTTTCCCCCATTTTTCTATTTTTCCTGTTTATTCCTATTTCTTTCTATTTATTAATCTTTTTCATTGTTTTTTCCTGTTTTTCCCCATTTGCCTGTATTTTTTCTATTTTTTCATATTTTTCCCTATTTCTCCTTATCTTTCTCTGTTTTTCATTATAATTCGCTAATTTCACTTTTTTTGCACATTTTTCCGTTTTTATCTGTCTTCCATAATTTCCCTATTTTTTACTATTTTCCCATGTTTCCCTATTTTATTCTAATTTTACTGTTTCCCTATTTTACTCTATTTTATCCATGTTCCACTAATTTTAGCATATTTCCTTATAGTTCGCTATTTTTCCCTGTATTTTTCTAATTTTTTAATATTTCTTTATATTTTTTCCTGTTTTCTATTATTTTTTCCCATTTATCCCTTATAGTCCCTAATTTTGCGTATTCTACCCTATTTTTTTCTTATTTTCTCCCGTTTTTCATATTTTTTCCATTTTTCCCAATTTCCCTATTTTTCACTATTTTCCCATATGTTTCCATATTTTTTTCTTATTTACCTATTTTTCCCCGTTTTGCCCTACTTTTCCCTATTTTTTGTATTTTTCCTATTTTTTTCTATGAGTAATAAACGCCGAAAAGTATTTTTCAGCATAAAATCAGAAAGAAATGCCCACTAGTTCCAATGGGGAAATTTTTTCCTAAAATTCTTCCAATGAAAACGAAAGTATGGAAAAAACACATATAAAGCGCAAATTTTTACAAAAATAAATAAAGAATACATACAGTTAAATTTCACAGAATGAAATTTAGAATTACTATTTTTTCGGTAAATTGTTGAGTTGCTAGTATGCAGTTTTCAAATATGAATTGAAGAAAAAACAAGAATGAATTTTTCACTGCAAAAAATTGGAAAAACCGCAAAAATGCATTTTCCACACACAAATTTAAAAAAAAACAATTTTTTCCCACAGGAAACTGAAAAACAAAATAAAAAACATTTTTTCACATAAAAATTTGAAATTCTAAGCAAAAGTGCAATTTTCAAAGAAAAGAAAAAAAAATTGAAAAACAAAGCAATAATGCGTTTATTTATATAAAAATTTAAATTTCAAAGCAAGAATGCATTTTTTCACGCAGTAAATTAACAAAAAACAAAGCAACAATGCATTTTTTTCATAAAAAAAAATTGAAAACCAAAGTAAAAATGCATTTTTCCATAGAGTAAATTAAAAAAACAAATCAACAATGCATATTTTTATACAAGAATTTGAAAAACATAGCAATAATGAATTTTTCCAAACAGGGTATTGAAAAACAAAGCAACAATGCATTTTTTCATACAAAAAATTGAAAAACAAAGCAATAATGCATTTTTCTAGATCTTGGACAAAAAGAAAAAAGGAATAGCACGAGAAGAAGAAATAAAATATGTGAAATGTAGAAACGGACAAACATATTTGTCTAAAAGTTTGATTACCCCTCTCCCCCTGGAAAAAAGTATCCCCTAGGAAAAAAGTTATCTACGCCCTTGAGCTTAGCTTTTGAGTACATGTAACAGTTATTAAAATAAAAATTAACACAATAACTTGTGACTAATAACTGATAACAGAGCTGGAGCGTTACTCAAAAAAAAATTAACACGTTACTTTACCGTTACTTTTGATAAAACGTAACGCGTTAGATAAACGTTACCGTTACTTTTTTTAAAAATAAAACGATTTATTCGTTACTTACCAAAAGTAACGCGTTACTTTTAAAGTAATAACGCGTTACTTTTCTATATATTCTTTTTTTTCCATGTCATCTCGTCCTTTTATTGTCCATCTCATCATTTATCGCCGTTAATATTGTACATACAAACAAAATTTTCAAATAAAAGTTGTATGATTAAGCTTGATTTTTTAAAATGCTATCCAGATCACAGTGGTGCGCGAAATAGACGGGGTATTAAAAATAATAAAAATATTATTTCACATAAAACAGCAGAAACAAAAGAGAAAAACCTTAGTTTTAAAGTAACGCAATTACCGTTACTTTTAGCCCACATTAAAAAGTAATGAAATTACTATTAATGCGTTACATTTAGTAACTGAAAAGTAACGTTTTAGTTTCGTTACTCCCAGCTCTGACTGATAACCTTATACATATAACAATAAAACAAGACACATTTAATATTGTAATGAAAATGTTGCTGATTATATTAATATTATTTTAAAGAAAAAGTTTGCTTACCATCATCTTTACAACAGGCAAAAAAATAATTAACGGTTGACTGAGTTAAATTTAAAATAACTTCAATAGGTGGATTATAAGAAGAATTAGACGTTGGTACTTCCAGAGCATCTAAAATATCAGCAATGACATGCATATGTAAAACTTCATTAGTTAATAGGGATGTTAAATTTGTCAGATTGGCCTGTAATGATTTCGTGATTAATCTGGAACTAAGAAGAGGTACTTTTCCACTTTTTTCCCATCTGAAAAAAAAACAATTTAATCAAAAATTATAAAATTCCAAGACAGTACACTTACTGTAATAATTTAAATAAATTGGTCCACATCTGCGATAAATCTAAATTCTCTTCATTGGTAGTACAAAATTTTTCTATGTTCCTGTTTAAAATCTGCTCTAGAGCCAAAGAAAAATGTCCACCTTTCTCGGAGTAAGGTAAAATCGTCTTATCAATAAGATCACTAGTAAGATATTTTAACAACAACACTAACTGATTGTCATTGGTAGCTGTTTTAAGTATATACTGCACAACCGTGACTAAAGTTGATGGGTTAATATGGCCTGAAATAAAAATTCAAACTCAATATAAAGAATCACCAATGTTAATATGGATATTGGCAAGACCATAAATCCCAAGACTAACTGTCAGTAGATAGAACGTCCATTAACTTTAAAGATTCAGTAAGTAAAGGCGATGACGTTTAGAATAAAACTTTATAAGTTGATTTCTTGTACAATTATCACAATCTAAACGTCATTGTCATTAGTTACAGAACCGTTAAAGTTAACGAACGTTCTATCTACTGACAATAAGTAGTTCTTTGGATTTTAAATTTCAGGAAATATGAGTTAACTAGCTTTTGCCCGCGACTTCGTTCGCGTTTTTGTCGGAATAAATAAGTTTATTTTCTGTACCCGTTTACTAACTCCGGTTTTTCAAACATTTATGCCCATTTTTACAACTCCAAGTGGAGTTACTATATCAAGTGTTGTATCAAATGCAAGGTCATTGTTTGCAAATTTCAAAACCATTTTTTTTATAATCTTATTGTTTTTTAATAATTTTATGCGACCTACTTTTAGATTAATGGCGAAGTTTTCAGATCGAAGTAATTAATTCATACTGACAGATATATTTTACAGGAAAAATAAAATTAGGTAGGTATCCAAATTTAATTTTTGTGAAAATTTATTTATTTATTTAGACAATTCCGTGTGACAATTTAATACTGTACAAGAATAGTCAATTTTATATACAAGCCTAAAATTAAATCTAATATTAAGTAGTTGATAGAAATTCATTTACACTATAAAAACATTTTTCTACAAAAAAATGTTTCAATTTCGTCTTAAATTCACGAATAGTTCTACAGGATTTGATGTTCCCCGGCAATTTATTAAATACTCTGGGTCCTCGATGATTAGGAGAGTAGTAAGTAACTTTTTTTGACGTGGCTGGTAAATGAATTTCATTTCTTAGTCTCGTACTATATACATGGAGATCTCCGTTTAAGAAATAGGTATGCTTATTTTTAAAAATTAACACAGACGGTTCAAAAATGTATATAGAAGCTAAAGTTAAAATATTTAGCCTCTTGAAAATTTCTCTGCATGACGATAATCTAGAAACATTAGCAATATACCTGATAATACACTTTTGAACTATAAAAACATTAGAGGCTCTACTGGCTTCACCCCAGAGACAGATACCATACCTTAACCCAGAATCTACTTGAGCGTAGTAGAGGTCACATAACTGATTTAGAGTAAGTACATTTTTTAAATTGATGAAAAGAAATTTAACTGAATTTAATTTTGAAATCAAATGCTGGCAATGGTTATGCCAATTAAGATATTCATCGATGTTGATTCCTAAAAAATTTATGCTGTTATGGGTATTTACCATAATTTGACCATCTAAAGGAAAACGAATATCCTCTATTTTATTTTGCGGGTTATGCAATCTAACTAATTCAGTTTTTTGTACGTTAAAAAATAAGCTAATACTATTAAAAAAATTTGATACTTTGCTCATTACTTTTTCACATTCTTTTTGAAGATTTTTCGTATTTTTAGCTGATATAATAATTGATATGTCGTCAGCATAAGCCGTATCAGACATATTTTCAATAACTTGATCAATTTAATTAACATATATTAAAAAAAGGATGGACCCCAGAATAGAGCCCTGGGGTACACCCATTGTTAATTGCAACTGTTCCGAATCGTATCGTACACGATGACAGCCATCTCCAGTTGTCAATGATACAAATTGATTTCTATTGTCAGAAAAGCCCTAATCCAACATAGAGGTATTCCACGTATACCATAATGTTCCAGTTTTGAGAGCAAAATATTATGATTCACGCAGTCGAATGCCCTGCTTAAATCACAAAAGATAGCAACAGGACATTCACCCGCTTCGAAAAACTCAACAATTTTTTTATAAAAAGAATACATTGCTGTGAATGTTGATCTGTGTTCTAAATCCGTGCTGATTATTACTAAGAATATTGCATTTTTCTAAGAAATTCATGAGTCTATTAAAAAAGGCGTGTTCAAATATTTTAGAAAAACTGTAAGGGATTATAACAGGTCGATAATTACTAATCATTTTACGGTCTTTATTTTTCCAAATAGGGATGAATTTTCCTGTTTTAATTTTTTGAGGGAAGCTGCCCGTGTCAAATCATTTATTAATTAAATAAGTAAGTGGAGAAATAATGATTTCAAGAACACGTTTTAAGAGAAAACAAGGAACGTCATCGGCCCTCGCAGATCTTTTATTTTTCAGTTTATTACGTAAAGGCAATAATTCAGCCTCAATGAAATGAAGGAGGAACATTGATTGAGTATTAAAATCATTGAAAACAAATGGCTCAACAGTGGAATTAATGTTATTAACCAGACTAACGGGACTATTTACAAAAAACTCATTGAACTCTGTCACTATAGATTTAGGATCTTCAATTAAATTGTTATTTTTTGAAATAACAATATTACAAGATTCTTTGCTTTTACCGGATAGTTGTCTAATTAAATTCCACGACGCACGTGTTACATTATCAGACATTATTGACAATCTCTTGATGGTGAGTATTTTTCTTTATCTTCAATAAAGCAGTAAATAAATAATCGCTTTAAAATCCGTAGACATTGATTTGACATAAATAATTTCTCTCCTTTATCTAATTAAATTACTTGGAGACAAATAATAAAAAATATTTTTGCACTCCCTTTTGTCCTTTTTGCCTTTTTTGTTGCTTTTTCTACCGTTATTTGTTGCTTTTTTACCCCTTTTTTGCCGATTTTTGAATTTTTTTGCCTTTTATTTTCATATTATTTTGCTTTTTTTTACTATTTTGATGTTTTTTGCCCTTTTACCCGTATTTTGACTTTTTTGGACATTTTTAATTTTGTTTTTACTCTTTTTTCCGTTCTTTGACCTTTTTGCCATTTTTAATTTTTTTTTTGATTTACTTTTTTGCCTTTTTTTGTTGCTTTTTTACACCTTTTTTTTGCCTTTTTTACCATTTTTGCATTTTTTGCCTGTCTTTATTTTAGCTTTATTTTGTTTTTTGTTTTTTTTGCCTTTTTACGCCTTTTCGCCCGGTTTTAAATTTTTTTTTGACTTTTTTGTCCTTTTTGCCTTTTTTGTTGCTTTTTCTACCTTATCTTGTTGCTTTTTTACCCCTTTTGCCTATTTTTGGATTTTTTTGCCATTTGGCTTTTCTTTTCATATTATTTTGCTTTTTTTTACTATTTTGATGTTTTTTGCCCTTTTACCCGTATTTTGACTTTTTTGGACATTTTTTATTTTGTTTTTACTCTTTTTTCCGTTCTTTGACCTTTTTGCCATTTTTAATTTTTTTTTTGATTTACTTTTTTGCCTTTTTTTGTTGCTTTTTTACACCTTTTTTTTGCCTTTTTTACCATTTTTGCATTTTTTGCCTGTCTTTATTTTAGCTTTATTTTGTTTTTTGTTTTTTTTGCCTTTTTACGCCTTTTCGCCCGGTTTTAAATTTTTTTTTGACTTTTTTGTCCTTTTTGCCTTTTTTGTTGCTTTTTCTACCTTTTTTTGTTGCTTTTTTACCCCTTTTTGCCATTTGGCTTTTATTTTCATATTATTTTGCTTTTTTTTGATTATTTTGACGTTTTTTGCCCTTTTACCCCTATTTTGACTTTTTTGGACACTTAATTTTGTTTTTACCCTTTTTCCGTTCTTTGACCTTTTTGGCCTTTTTAAAACTTTTTTTGATTAACTTTTTGAATTTTTTGCCTTTTTGTTGCTTTTTTACCTCATTTTTTTGCCTTTTTTTGTATTTTTTGCCTTTATTTTCATACTATTTTGCTTCTTTTTTTTTACTTTTCTGGCGAATTTTGGTTATTTCCCTTTATTTGGTATATCTTTTGGACTTTTTTAAAACGTTTTTTGCCTTTATTTTTCTTCTATTCTGCCTTTTTTAACTTTTTTGTATGTTTTTTCTTTTTTGGCGTATTTTCCTTTTTCCCTTTACTTATTGGCCTTTTTTTTACTTTTTGCTAATTTTTTCCCTTTTCGCTTTTTGTTGCCATTTTTGCCTTTATTTTTCCTCTATTTTGCCTTTTTTTTATTTTTTTTTTGGCGTATTTTGTTTTTAGTTTTTGAGCTTTTTTGACCTTTTTTTGCTTTTATTTGCTTCTATGTTACCTTTTTGTTGTTGCTTTGTTATCTTTTTTGTTGCTTTTTTATCCCTTTTTGCCACTTTTTTTGCTTTTTTAATACTTGTCTTTTTTTTTACTATTTTTTTTTAACCTTTTTGGCGTATTTTGCATTTTTTTCTTTACTTATTTGACATTTTTTTTGGACCTTTTGTTATTTTTCCCCCTTTTCCTTTTTTTTGTCCAGTTTTTTTTGCATTTTTTCCTCTTTTTTATTATTGTTTTAATTTATGCTGAAATTTAGCAATTCCTTATCATTTTTAACAATTTTTTTTGCCATTTCTTGAAATAATTCATTACCTTGTTGGTATTTATAATAACAAGGTGCCATTTTAAGTAATTTTTGTCGTTTTTTATTTTAATTAATTTTTGTGTATTTTTGCAATGTTAACCCATTTTTTCCAGCAATTTATTTCATTTTTACAACATTTTACTTATCCATTCGGAAATTTTGTATTTTGTAAGTAAAATAATCTCATTCTTCACACCTGAGCCGGGAAAGTTGGGATGACACCGCCGATTTTTTGGTTGACGCACTTACTCGAGCGGGTCAATATTTGTTTAACCCCTTAAAATGCGTTTTTTCAAAATTCCTTTCTTAGTGCTCCCCTACACTACTAAAGGAAACTTCCCTAAAAATTTCACGTGTCTATCAGCTCTGGTTTAGGCTGTGCATTGATTGTCAGTCAGTCAGCGACACGACAATTTTATATATATAGATAAACTTACCAAGTAATACGATTATCTGACCAGCAGTTTCATGCACAACCTTTTCCGGATTCAAAAGCATCCGTATCAATTCCGGTAGTTCTTTTGAAAATGAATTAATGAGGTTCACTGCATTATTGTGTCTTACCGATTCTTCAGTTTCTTGTAAAACATTCACTGAAATAAAACATTTATTTTATTTAACGGGAATAAAACACAAAGTTGTATACCATAAGGTGTATTGTAAAAATAAAGGTCTAGGAAACTAGTTTCGGCATATTTGTTGAAATTTAGCAGACAAAAGTTAAAATGTTAATAAAAATGTTATGATATTACCTACGGTTAATTGGCCTGATGATGGTTCGTAAACCGAAACTAGTTACCTAACCATTTCTTTTTACATTACACAATATGGTATTTTATTTCCCTTGGACCACATTTGAAATATGGATAACCTTTTATTGTTTAAGTTTAATATTGGAAAACTCACTTAATAGATCCTTGGATTTTTCTTTTATATTTATTTTTATTTCTTCATTTCCTTTAATTTTGGATGTTAAAATACAGTCAAGTATCAGTTTAATTATTTGATCACCTCCAATATCACAACGTAGAATTAAAGTTGTTACTATTTCCTGAAAATTTTTGGATTAATCAATTACCCACTTTTCAAAAAAAACTTACTTCTAAAGCTTCAGGCGTTCCGAAATATTTACACCAATCATCAACTAAATAATACAATCTGTAGACAACATCTAGGGTAACTGAAATAAATAAATGTAAGTAAAGAAATGAAAATAATTAAAAATACTTACGGAAGTTTTTAATATCCATACAAATCGATGATAGTAACGTAGAAGATAAATAAGTGAGTTGCAAAATGTAGGGCACTGTTGCTTTTTTCTGTAATCTCTGTGAATCTGTATCATCTAAAGTTTCTCGAATACTCCACTAAAATTAAATTTGTAAAACTATTTTTTTAAATATATTTCTCAAAAACCACGATTTTATACTAAACTTACGACAAACATATCCAATATAGCTTTTCTGATATCCTCAGTATGACTTCCAGCCAAATGTCCTAATATTCCAACAACTGATTTAAGTTTAGGTGAATTACAGCCTTGTTCATATGATTTATTCTGGCAAAAATCCTTTAAACCACAAGATAAAACTCTTGTTATGACAGTATTGGGAAAACAGCTTCCTACATGAGCTACTACCCAGTCAAAATGAGGTGAATGTTTTACAGATGTGTCTAAAAATAATGAGTTTAGTTTTTCAATAATAAAATAATCTATCGAGACCTACCTAAAAGAGCATTAATACAGGCTTCGGTATCACAATGTATCAGACTAGATAAACATTTAGTATTAATATCTACCAAAGTCCTCGTTGCACGACATGCCATCCAAAGTTGTAGAGTTTCATTCAAATCTAAGAAATACACCAAATTATGAATTTAATAAATTATTAAAAAAATAATACCTTACTTGTCGAAAAATGAGCTCTTCCTGAATACTTTGTAGAAATCTCACCTAATAATTCGAGTGACCACGTACTTATAGTTGGAGCCCAAGCACTTGGATTCTCAGCAATTAACACAGATAAAACAGTATGAATATCCGAGACAATTAATTCATCAGTTTCTGAAGGAGGCGGTAATTTTCCGGTATTTATTTCAGTCTTAAAATAGTTTAAGTTAAATATAAATTAATATTTCTGATTGTACTCACCTCTATACTCTGAATATAATTTCTTGATGCATTGTCAAAAACTTTACAAAAATGTTCGAATATTGCTGTTCTTGTCGGTGGAAGACATTTTAATAGAGTCAATGACGATTTAGTAAGATCTACTGGATTGCAAGACTCTTTTTTTGTTGCACCTTTCAAGAAAAAATTCAATTCGTTCATTAAGTCCTGCTGGGGAGCGCTACGCACAACCGTGGTTGAAGTTTGTGCCATTTCTTGTATAAATAAGGATATTACAAGAGAAAACAGTTCATTCCTATATTATATTTTAATTATCATGTTTATATGAATTTACTTATGTTTTGACGTTTGTGTTTTTTAGGTTAGGTTATTCGAATTTTTTATCATTGTGACTACAGGCACGTTAACGTGCACCGAATTATAATGATTATGGCCGAGATTACACACACGTTAACCTGTGGATAATTTCAGAAATTACCCACACGTTAAAACATTAAAGGTTATCTGATTAAAAATAAATATATATATTTTTTTAAAAGAAGTCTTGACTAACTAAATCTAGGCTGTATATTTAAGAAAAATATTTATTTTATTAAAAAAAGTCTTCACTATCTAAATCTAGCTTGTGTTTAAAAAAACAAGAAAAAAACCATGTGGGATTCAATCCCCGGCCTACTGCACCATTAGCGGGCACAATGTCACGCAGCTACCTGAACTCATGATTAAAGCCATATTCGGGTGGTCGACTGGTTTAAACATATTTCAAACAGTTTAAACCATTTCCATTCGAGTGACCAAACAATGACGTCACGTTGAATTAGTTTTAAACCAGCTGCATCTGTTTTTGAAACGTCCTCTCGAGAACGGTTCAAGGAGGTAGAAATGTCATCAATGTCAAACAGAGAAGGCAGACGACGGGCTTAAGTGAAAGACGCAAGAAAGAGTAATAATAATTAATAATATTCATTTATTTATATAATTATACGAAAAAAATACAAAAATGATTCGGGTTCAGCTAGACGATTTAACAGTCTGCGTTGACAAAAATAATATCTACGCAATCATCTTCTTGACTCAAAAACCAATTGTGTACAATAATCTGCTGTGATTCGACATCTTTGTTGAATATTTCGATTAATCGATCCATTTCTGTAAATCATTTAACCATAAGAAATCCAGCACAGACCTCTTTAAACAGTAACTTATTTAAAAACACAAATGACGACAAGCACCTCTTTTTTGTTATTTACAATAATTTACTTCAGGTACGAATCTGACAAACATTGACAAACTGAACTGTCAACTGCTAGTGACATCACAGTTTTAAAATCATATATTTGAGCGCTTCCAAAATCTATGACGTAATTTTAAAACTGGTTCTAAAAATTGTTGAACATGTTTTTAAACCAAAGAGACCGCCCGAATATGGCTTAAATATGTTCAAACTTATTATTTAAGCGAATCACGTTTCACGTGTGGGTGATTTCTAAAATTATCCACAGGTTAACGTGTGACTAGTCACAGTATATTTTGTATGGACTCTAGCCAGACGTCTTGCTCAACTTTGACGAATTTGGGACGCCTGAATGTCTAACCTTAGGTTTACCTATGGACGGTATAGAAGGAGGCACATCTCAACGTTATAAAAAGTGGCCCGATTTTGGAAGCCAGTTGGTGGCGCTGTTGGAGCGTATAGAAGGAGGGCAATCTCTAATGGACAACACGTTTAAAATGTGGTCAACATTTTATACGCAACTAATGGTACATAAAATAACTGACGTGGCGCTGACGATCGTATGTTGAAAAACTGTTTGTAGATTGATTAGATCCATAATCTCAAATAACGTTTTTTATTTAATGGAGCCACCCAATTTTTATAAAATACATATCTTTTAAAAGTTTACGTAATGAATTAAAATTATTATTTGAAAAAAATCAAAGGAAATGTCAAAACTGTCATCAACAGTCGATCAACAGCGCCACCAACTGGCTTCCAAAATCGGGCCACTTTTTATAACGTTGAGATGTGCCTCCTTCTATACCCTCCATAGTCTAACCTTAGGTCTACCTAAGATGTCTAAAAACCCAGGTGTTTCTATTTATATTGGGTCAAACTGGGAGATATCTTGATGGGGAAAAATCATTGAGTGGGCGACATCTATCTTTGACCGTTTGAATGACTCGAAGTTGCGTTTGTTTATATGGGCGGAAAGTGAACTTTTTATGTTATTTTAAGCCATTTATGAATTGAAATTTATATATTTGGACGATATTTTGTGAAGAATTATTATATAGATATATATAAATCATACCGTTGTCTGAATATCATACCATCTGAAATTCAGCGACAATATACTAAAAATCTAAATACGACGAACCTTTCATCAAATTGTAAAAAATTTAAAATCAACTGAAATCTCTGAGAAAACTTCTTCTTTTATGTTTGTTGATTTTCTGACTAAATACGACCTCATGAAAACTATATTTTTACAAGAGATCAAATGATGGAATATTTATTGTTCACACCTCAATTCGACATTTTCTCATTTTGCACTGCCATCTCGCGGATCAGATGCGTGGAACGTGGAAAATGGATTTTGGTTTTTCTGTAGAGAGCATAGAGAAAGTATAAAGTAGAGAGTGTCTAGAGGTGTCTAGAGGTCCGTCTAGTCGGACCCGGTGAAAACCCAATAGGTCCGTCTTGACGGGTATCGTGTCTAAATAAAAGGTCCGTCAATCAGCTGTTAAGATTAGGATTAAAACATAGTTTCGTAATTTTAATATTTATTTTATTAGAAGTTTTGACTGACCAAAGCTAACCTGTATAGAATTAAAAAAATATTTATTTTATTAAAAGAAGTCTTAAAAATCCAGTTTGAGTTTAAAAAAAAATAAACAAAAAATTAGGGAGATGTGGGATTCAATCCCCGGATCCATTGCACCACTATCGGGCACATGCCACGCAACTGCTTCAGCTTTGTTTAAATGTGTTCAAACTTATTATTTAAGCGAATCACGTTTCATAATAAAATAAATATAAATTAGTGTTTCGCCTCGTATTTTAATTATTAATATTACAGAACTAAAGTATACACATTCACTAGGAACGCTATAGTCGAAGTCGTGAAGTCGGACCTATTGGGTTTTCACCGGTTCCGTCTGGACGGACCTCTAGACACTCTCAATGTAAATATTAATCGTGTATAATTTTAATTTAATTAATTTGTTTACAATATATATATTCTTGGATTACAATAAACGAATCAAGTGAATGAATCAACAAGAATATTAGAAAGTTCTGGAAAGCAAAATAAGAGATAAAGTAACCCTACTTTAGATTTACCATTTACAATTGTTCAAAACTTTTATAAGTGGAAATAAACGTTTCAACAAAAGGCAGATAAATAATAAAAATAAGAATTTGGACAAGAAGCCTACAAATTTTATTTTCCTACAAAATAATTACAAAAGTAAGTTTATACTAAACAATTTTTTAATTTTGCATTAGCAGTAGTTCGGAAATACGCCATTATTTACAGCACAAAGAGAAAAATTAAAGATTTGGCACTTCTTTTGTTAAATAAAGAAAATTGAGTAGGTCAGTGTTCAGTCAAATGTAGCCGAACTTTGTAACTTATAATAAAGGAAGAAAAGTCTCAAAAAATGTCCTTATACTCGGATATTGCCAATGAGTTCATTCGCTTATAATTATTTTATGATAAACTTAGTATGGTGATGTTATGAACGAGAATTTTCGTTGTCAATTTCATATATAAATGCACTATCTTTAATATAGTTGTGGCCCAGTTATAAGCCACCTGAAAAATTTAGTAATAACATTTGTCGATAAACTATAAAGTCAGTCTTTGATTACTAAGGGCCAGTTGTATATGTTACGTTTATAGTATAGTTTAAACCAAGGTTTAAACTGTAATTTAAATCTTAAGTTTAAACCGATGAAAATTAAAAATTATTTCTTGTATAAGTTCCAGTTAACGAATGTGTGCCTAGCTTCAGATCGGAAAATCTGTTCAATTAATATCTCAATGGAGGCTCTTGAAATCCTGAACCTATTGATAAATTCTTGATTGAAGAATAATTCTGAGGTCTTGGATTTTCTCTATCTTCTTAATTATCAAATAATATATTCAAATATTTCCAAAATGTCTATTTTGAAAATATAATTATTTTTGAAAAATTGTGTCGAGAGACAAACAAATATTTTTTAAGTTATAATACTGACATGTTATAGCTAGTGGTTATACGAAGAACCAAAAGTAGTATATCAATTTTCAATCCGTGCATGTGATAACCGAAGCTTGAAGTTTAACTGGCCCTCCATCCATCAGTTGACAGTTAAACTCGGACTGGCAGTCACAGACACTTATACAACGAACTTTATTCATTAATCCAAAGTTTAACTGACACTTGAAGATTAAACTGAACCTATACAAATGGGCCTAAGGTCATGTTTTGTGGAGTTGAAATTGTAATTTTTTGAAAATTGTGTGAAATGTCAAAAATAAAATCAGATTTGTAGAAAAACTGGTTTATTTCCTAATTATTTTCAATTCTAGTAATGCAACAAAAATTAATATAGAGATCATAGTTTCTGATGTATTGTGCTTATTTACTAGACTTGTTTTCATATAGGTATTTTTTAGGTAAAATTATCATGGATTCTGAGGAAATAGAAATTAATTATAATTTTCCATTTGCCGATGAAGTTAGCATTAAAAGAGAAATAACATTTTTATCTAATCTAAATATTTCTCCCGATCACGACAATCACAGCTTTAAAATTGAAAATAGCAACGACAACAATAATGGTTTAGCTGATATTGTTGTTAAACACGAAACAGAGGATAATACTAGAAATAAAATTAGTGATCATATAAACAAAAGTTTTAAGCAAACGAATTTAACTAGTAAAAAAAAACAAAAGTGTAACATTTGTGAAAAAGTATTTGGTTTTAAATCTTATCTTGCAAAACATTTATTAACTCATACTGGTGAAAAGCACCATAAGTGTAGTATATGTGAAAAATCGTTTAATCAGAAAGGTACTCTTACAAATCATATGTTAACTCATACTGGTGAAAAAAACCATAAGTGTAGTATATGTGAAAAATCGTTTACTCAGAAAGCTCATCTAAGAGTCCATTTATTAATTCATGCTGGTAAAAAACACCATAAGTGTAGTATATGTGAAAAATCGTTTAATCAGAAAGGTACTCTTACAAATCATATGTTAACTCATACTGGTGAAAAACACCATAAGTGTAGTATATGTGACAAATCATTTACTCAGAAAGCTCATCTAAGAGTCCATTCATTAATTCATGCTGGTAAAAAACACCATAAGTGTAGTATATGTGAAAAATCGTTTAATCGGAAAGGTACTCTTACAAATCATATGTTAACTCATACTGGTGAAAAATACCATAAGTGTAGTATATGTGAAAAATCGTTTACTCGCAAATCTTATCTTACACAACATTTATTAATTCATACTGGTCAGAAACACCATAAGTGTAGTATATGTGAAAAATCATTTACTGATAAAAGTACTCTTACACGACATTTATTAATTCATACTGGTGAAAAACACCATAAGTGCAGTATATGTGAAAAATCGTTTACTCGCAAATCTTATCTTACACAACATTTATTAATTCATACTGGTGAGAAACAACATAAGTGTGGTATTTGTGAAAAATCATTTACTCAGAAAGCTAATCTAAGAAGCCATTTATTAATTCATAGTGGTGAAAAATACCATCAGTGTAGTATATGTGAAAAAACATTTACTTACAAAGGTATTCTTACAAAACATTTAATAACTCATACTGGCGAAAAACACCATAAGTGTAGTATATGTGAAAAATCATTTATTCATAAATTTTATCTTACAAAACATTTATTAATTCATACTGGTGAGAAACAACATAAGTGTGGTATTTGTGAAAAATCATTTACTCAGAAAGCTTATCTAAGAAGCCATTTATTAATTCATACTGGTGAAAAACACCAAAAGTGTAGTATTTGTGCAAAAACATTTACTCTGAAATCTGCACTTAGAAGACATTTATCAATTCATACCAGAAAAAAACCTATAAATTAGTACTTTTAAAAAAATATTTGCTCCAAAATCTGATCATGTACATGACATTCGAGTTCGCTTAGTTTCAAAATCCGTTAAATAAGTAATATTATCTCGAAAAGAATACAAGTCATCAAAATTCTAATTTTAAATTTGTTCTGTTAGCCTTTTACACATTACCAGTGTAAATGATCTCGAACGCAGCTGTCAATTTGTCAATGTCAGTTGGGCTGGCAATATGCTAAGTACGGAAATTCAATCCGGTTACGGTTTAGAGCAGAGTAGTTATTTAGTCACATGACCATCGAGCAAATAGTGCGGAAAAATATTAAAGGAACAGCTGACAGTCAACACTGACAGTTGATAGCAAAAATTATCAAACAAATCAATATTTGTAAAATTAATTTTTTTTATTTGTTTATATTTTTAATTTTTTACCTTTGCAATAAAATAGTGAATGTCTGAAAATACAAAATATCGCGTGTAGTTGCATCCGAGTGTCGAGTATTACTGAAAATTTAGTATGAACATTAATTTCTCACCTTCTATTAAGGTTCTGTAGGTATCTAAATCTAATTGTACTTTAAATCTGGTATTGTTTGTATGATAAACAAATTTCGTAGTTATCCATTTTTATTTAATTAACTGTATTACTTTATCCTTTAAAACACAAACGAAATTCAAAAGCAATAAAAACAAATATGGCCGTCATCGCACTTTAATAACCAAATTCGGATAGAGTGTAAATAGTTCGCAACTTTTTACACCAGCTTGGACTTAAGGAACACCACAGAGTGGGTTTAGTTCGAACAGAACGATACTTAAAAGACACGTCAGAGCAAAAAGTGTTAAAAGTGTGTACTTTCCGTACGCACCAATAGAAGACTGGGCGGGGCGCGAGATCGATGACGATCAAAGACACGAGCAGACGACAGTAAAATGCACTCGTGACATTGATGTGATTGGTCGTTGTGGGCGTGTACATAATTCAAATTTCGGCGGGTTTCTTGTTTATGTAAAAATGAACAACTGTCATTAAAACAAATATTTTTGCCTGCGAGGATTATACAACTATGTTAAGATGAATATATCTGATTTATCTAAATAAAGAAAGTGTTAATATTAAATTTACTATCTTCTTTTAAAAATGACATGAATGTAATTCGACCTTTTAAGGTTAAAATTTAATGTAGGTACAAATTTAAATACTTAGTAATAATCTATTTTATTTATTGAAATGAAAAAAATATATATTTAGTTGTGTGGTTTATTAAGAAAGTATCAACAAATTATACCTATACACAATATGAAAAAATAGGGATACATTTCACTAGATTTATTAGCAATAAATTAATTTTACAATGTTTTATCCTCCCAACCACAACATTATGGACTAATTAATACAAAATAAAATCACTTTTACTGTGTTACTAATAAAAGCATCCAACAATAATGACTAATATAAACTATATAATAATAATAGCTATTGCAATACAATAATAGATTATAACAATTTTAAACTTATAGGTATATTAAAACATTTATTCCACTTATAATAATATATAAGGTACACATATATTTTTCTTATTTATAATCCTGCAGCTAAAATGAAAATGTACTTAAAACACGAAAACAAAATACACATAGGTAGGTAATAAAATATTGTATCGAAGTAGGATTGTAGAAATGAAAGTTTATTATATCATTTTAAATATACTCACATTTGGGTGTTTGTTGCAAAGAAAATATTTCTGTTTCTCCATTTTTCTTTTATGTGCATTTTATTTATTTTTTCTTCATATTTGCTAACATATAGTTCCTTGGATTTCCTTCATAAGCCCCGTAAAATTGTCATCTAATTATTCTATGAAATTTTGCACATTCTCCCACTGAAGAATTCGTTTGCATTGTGCTTTGATTCTATCCGTTACCTGATTTGCCTCTTCTAATTTCTCTTTAATAAATTCACCGATTTCCTTTTTGTGCTGTGATTTGATACACGAATTTTCTCCTAATCCTTTGCAGCTTCATCTAAAACAAAGTTAGTACCCATTCGCTCCCAAGTGCACATGCTTACAGAAGTTATTCTTCACTACATACTCACACTGGTAGCGATGAAAGGAAATTTTGCATACTCTACGGTATAGTTTCCTACATTTATTTTCACGTACTTGCTTTAAATTTACAGTGTATGTTGTTTAAATTTACCCACAACCAAATTTAAAATACCACTACTCAAAATTTAACATTCAAGTAAACAATAAAAAAGTGCAAACAAGCTCCATTTTTGGCACTGGTGCATTTTTGTGACATATATGAAAAATATGTTTGAAAATTACTTTAGTTTCTACCTATACGTACACCTATAAGTTATTAAAAACACCATTAATTTTAAAGTGTACCTAAGCTATTAAGCTGGATTTATAAACTCTCGAACGGCAACTCCAACCTCGACGTCAACCGCAACTGCAAAGTTCAATAGTACGAAATCAGCATTCACATTTATAAACATCCGCAGCGGTTGACGCTGAGGTTGCCGTTCGCACAAAGATAAAATACTTTTAACTTTGCAGTTGAGGTTGACGTTGAGGTTGCAGTTGCCGTTCAAGAGTTCATAAATCCAGCTTTAAAGTTCATTGTTTATAACAAATAACTGTTTTGTTTAAATATTAATTCTTTTTACATACCTTCCTTCTTGAATAGAAAAGCATAATTCTTGCCATTAGCATTCTACTATTCAACTTTCATTTCAGCTGCTACCATATCATTCTGATCTCGTTTATTCTGGTTGTTATATTTTTTCGTCAAATTTGTGATATCTTGATTATCTTGACTTATTAAAACATGTATTCTTCATATTTGCGATACTTCAAATTTTCTTTAGTCTTTTTTTAAAACTCAAGAGTTCAGGAGATTAGCTTTTCTTTTCGTAAGTAAAAACAAAAAACACAACCTCCAAATTTAACTCACAAAAATATAAAGCAAACAAAACGATGTAACGCGCCTGCTCATTGTTTGCCCACAACGACCAATCACATCAATGTCACGAGTGCATTTTAGTGTAGTCTGACACAAGCGACTAACCACAGGAAAGGCTCCGCGGTGATGCCAAATGTCTCTTCTTTCTTTCTCTCTTCTTTTTAAGGCCTCAGCTACCCGGGCTATTCGACCCATAGCCAGATTTTTAGCCATAATGAAACTTATCACAGTAAAATGATATAATCATTTTACTGTGGTATTATTTTCAGGTGAGGTTATTTAGACCAGACGTTACTTATATAAATTCGTAATTAAATACAAATAATCTAGGTAATATCAAAATTATAATTTTTGAAAACGCTCTCTGGAAAATAACCGAATATCAAAATAAGGAAAAAATTATTAATTATTATCAAACATTTAAATTAGAAGGCCAACAAGGAACATATATTGAGCGTTGAACCGAGAATACCTCTTAAATGTAATTATATAGTCATTTTTTATTATAAATGAGCAATACTATACTTACCACTGCATATCACATCGGGTAAAAGTAATGTTTGCATTTTTTTTTAAAAAATCAGCGTTATGCGAATTATATAGATTTGTACCGAGCACTTTTTATTATAAATCCAAGCCTAGCCCAAAACGATTTTTGAAAAACAACACACACACGAGATGAAAATAAAACACAGAGTCCCAAGATAAATGCTATAATACTCATAAACGAAAACAAATATACAATATACAGTGATACGCCACCAGATAAATTTTCAAAATTGTTTTTTTTTATTTACTTCTGTATTTTAGTAAAAAAAATGGATTAAAATTAATTGAGAAAAATTAGATTGAAGTGGAAGTTAAACAAGCAATTGAAAAAAATACTATTTTGAAAATTTATTCAGTGGCGTAAAAAAAATTGGGAGCAAAATTTTCAGCCATACACAACTGGAACGTCACTGGTAACAGGATTCGAAAAAAACTGACTCGTCACAAATGGTAGTAGTCAGTCTAGTAACTTAGCTGCAAAGATTCGCTAAAAAATATTTATTTAAAAAAAAGTTACAGTGAAAAAACTGTTTTTATTTATTAACTTTTAACGCCTTGTATTTCGAAAACTAAGGATATTTGAGTATTGGTTCCTGATCTCGATATTCTTCATTTCATGACCATACCATAAAATATTGAACGTCTAATTCTGAAACATCCTGTATAAATGGCATAAGTAGTAGTAAAACTGTTGTCCAATAATTACAAAACCGACCACTACGTTAAATTTTAAAGAAGTGGGGAAAGAAAGAACAAATGGAAAATTAGAGAAGTTGAACCTGATTGAGATTTATTCTGCAACGATTTTCAATTTCAATAAATTTTTATTGATGAAAAAAGTAGTTAAACATAGGTCATAATTTCATAAGCCACAATCCTTTTATTATATATTTTCGTTGAGTTTGCTTTTTCATATTTGAATGTTTGTTACGGTTGTAGCTCTTTGTATTGTTGTTGAAAAATTTTTAAAACTTGATGTGCAGGAAACCAATTTTGAATTTTTTTAACCAAACATACATATGCGAGAACAGGTGGCCCATCGAGCCAGTATTTTAGTATTAGAAAAGTTTTATAATATCATCTCACACACACATTTTAACTGACCCGTGCCTTCAAGCTTCTACCTCTATTTTCTAGAGATAAAAACCGGAGAACCAATTCCACCTACCCCCTATCACTTCCGATAGGTCATCAGTCGTCAATTACCTGTTTGCCTATCTATTCATCGGGTATAGAATAGTATAGGCGATCTGATTTTGGATAGAGTAAGTCACATGTAATGATAATGTCTTCTGTTATTGTCATTGTACGTTATTCAATCAAATTTTATCTTATCTTCTACTTCCATCTTAATTTTTTGCATAGAACATAAAAAATAAACTGCATTCACAAAGCCATTGCTCTTGTTTACTGTTAATAAAATCTCACTTGTGCAATTCCTGTTCATTTTGCTTATTCCTTGCAATTTTTGTATCCTTGTAGATATCGACGGTGTTTTGTATTTACCTAAAAAATATTTCACAAGATTAATAATTTTACAATAATGTATGGAAACAATATCTAAATCAAATAATAATAGTACAGCCAAGTTATAACCAACAAAAAAGTTTTACTATCAGCAGCAAAGCACATGAAAGGAAAAGCAAAATAGGATATATAGGTATTAGGTACACCTCAAGTCGGTTATAACTTTTTAAAATTGAACACCATTATATACAACCATATCTAACATTACTATACAAAGATAAACAAAGTACATGACCTGAACCACTTAAAACCGAAATATCTCTAACAATTTAATTGTTATATAATCCCAGGGTGAATATGCAGAATAGTTTCACCCGTGAAAATGATATGTATTGCTTCTTTGCCAATTATCCTCCAATGAGTTCTCCCCAATAAATTTTGTTACAAATAATAGCAAATATTCTTTGTTGTGTTGCCTTTTCCATTCATTCATTTTTTTATTTCCCTTAATTATCCTGAACGTTTAGCTAAGATACGCATAATATAAACCAAAAATATATCTATAATTATTACATAATACCTCGTTCAATTCTTCTGTATAATAAACAATAGTCACCTTTTGAATTTCAATTAATATATTTCTTGAATAAATCATGCACTTACCACTGCGATTGCATTTAAAGTAAATAATGTCTTTAAAACTTCCATGTTTTTTTCCAGTCAATTGCACATATTCAACATGTTGTGAGTTTTGGACCTCGTTAAGAAAGGTATAAAAATCTAAAAGTGAAAAAATAATTTTAATTATTGCTGACCAAAATCATATTTGTCAAATAAGTAAATATATTAAGTAAATTATACCTATCCATAGGTCGATAATAAATCTAAATAAATTTACCTTCAACTGAAGAAAAGTGAAGTTCTACTTCTAATTTAAAACTGTGATTGTTTGCTTTATCAAGTTTTTATTACATCTAAACGATATTTCACAACCCTCTAAACATTGGAAAGGTCTTTCTCTTTTAGCATAAGATGTTATTTTCATTATGCACTAATTTTAAATGCCAATTTAAGTTGCTTTTTTTAGAAAAGCTTTTAGAACACTTGAAACAGGAAATCATTGTTTTTGTATAACTACACAAAAGTAAATAATTCATTTTATGAATATTTACAAATATGGAATTCAACATCAAAACAAAAACCAAACATGTAAAAAGGCGCCAAATCAAATCAAACACTTTCATATCATATGTCATGTGTCACTTCATTGAATACATTTGGCATCATCGCGGAGCCTTTCCTGTGGTTAGTCGCTCGTATCAAAGACTTGGCACCCCCACCACGCAAAACTTTTTGACGTTTATAACGTCATTACCTTCAATTCAGTTGTAATAGATAATTTATATGGTAGTTGTCTTTTTACCTCTCGCCCTTCAGATAAGAGAGGTATAGGAATCATGCTAAAAATTGGGTAGTGAGTTTTCAATTGATAAACACGTTTTGGGGTCCCTAGAATACGATTTTAATATTTTCGCGATGATGTCTGTGTGTGTGTGTGTTAGTGTGTGTGTGTGTGTGTGTGTGTGTGTGTGTGTGTGTGTGTGTGTTTGGATGGATGTTGTAGTAACGATAACTCAAAAACTACTGAATAAAAAAATTTGAAATTTTGCATACAGGATTCTGATACCCTAGATTAGATCTGATTAGATTTTGGTGCCAATCGCACAACCGGAAGTGGCAGTTGCTATGGGTGATGACGCCATTATTATACAAAACGGCAATAAAGTTTTACACATATATTTTGTATACCCTACAGTTTATTTTCATCTCATTAAAATTTTCGAAACTTTTGCCATTGTTGCCAGATTTACAAAAATATAATTTTTTTTCATACTTTTTTGTGTCAACCTGTAAATTTTTGATTCAAAAATGGCGAGAGGTCATGTGCTGGCCACATCAGATTTTTTTTAATACGTTTAAGACGTTGAACCTAATGCATATATAAAAGTGCTGTTTTAAGTGTTTGAAACTTTATTGTGATATATAATAACTTACAATTTAAAAATAAAACCATTTCTTTTGTAAACGAATGCTAGGGTTTATTTATTTATATAATAAAGTATATTATACAAATAACTTTTTCTACGGCTATAATACCAAACTGCTCTTTCTTAACTGTTCTTGATAAATCAATGAGGTACATTGTATGTCTCCAATTTTATTTCCGTATCTGATAACACAATAATTTATTGTGTAATTATTTCAATAAATCAGGTCTTTCATGGAATGTCAATTTCAAGTAATGACAGTTCTATTTTCGTATATTTATATAGCTAAACGTTTAAAATCAGGCATGTTTAAGTTTAATTCCAGAATTATCTAAGGAAAAATATGAAAAGTCCTACAAATCATTTTTCAAGACTTCTCATTTATACTAATAAGTGTAATTGATATTTTAATTGTACCTAAATAGAAATTTTGAATGACGTTAAATTTGAAATTCATGTTATTTGTTAAATCATTTCGCTATTATCTATTACAGCCGTAGAAAAAGTATAGTGTTTAACTCGCATGGAATGCTAATTTCCCACTCGTATGATTTGCAGCATTCGCCTGCGGCTCATGCTGCAAACTTCATACTCGTGGGAAATAACTATCATTCCTTGCTCGTTAAACAATATACTATTGTTTATGTATAATATTCTTTCATCTGTGGTTTAAAATTATGCTCATTCATGTTACTTAATCTTATGTTAGGATTTAATATTTTATTACTCGTGTGAAGTTAGCGCCCGGTGCCAGCGTCCAAATGCAGCTCCCACCCCCCACTACCAAGCCAAACTCACACGATACACAAATCATATAGAATATTAACAAATTATTTTCTCATTCAAAACTAGGTGTTCTGACCATTTACTAGTTTAGTTCATCATACTCTCCAAGGCTGCAGGTCAGTCGCACATGTTGCCACTTTTACTCAAGGAAACGGCAACTCTTCTTTATACTTTCTCTATGATTTACTATTAGACGTCGGTGACTCCAAGCGACACTATTCCACCACGGTCAAATCATTTCACAAATTCATTCTGTCGATTTGAGGTCTACTCATACAAAATTTCTCGTTTTATTAATTTGTTTACATTTTTTGTTGCGTTGATAATAGGCAGCCAAGAACAAAAAGTAGGTGATTACATAGAAAAATAGAAGGACCATTCAGACAAAATTTTTCGTTTACATACAACTCCCCGAAAGGGCCAGCTCCAAGAATCTAAAATTAGATTTTCGTAGCGGTCGAATAAATTTCAAAATTTTTTTTAGGGGTTTGAGAATAGGCGGCCACGAACAAAAATTATTTGATTACATAGAGGAATGGAAGCACTATTCAGGCAAAATTTTTCGTTTACATACATCTCCCCCAAGAATCTAAAATTAGATTTTCGTAGCGATCGAACAAATTTTTGAAATTATTCGACCGCTACGAACATGTAATTTTAGATTCTTGGAGCTGGCCCTTTCGGGAAGATGTATGTAAACAAAAAATTTCGTCTGAATGGAGCTTCCATTCCTCTATGTAATCAGCTAATTTTTGTTCGTGGCCGCCTATTCTCAACCCCCTAAAAAATTTTTTAAATTTATTCGACCGCTACGAAAATCTAATTTTAGATTCTTGGAGCTGGCCCTTTCGGGGAGTTGTATGTAAACGAAAAATTTTGTCTGAATGGTCCTTCCATTTTTCTATGTAATCACCTACTTTTTACTTTCCGAACAACAGAGTTGTATAGAAGGAAAGTATTGCGATCATGATATTTTGACCATACCCAGATTTTAACGAATCTTTACGTTTTGAGGTCACCTGAATCCATTTATACCATTTTTAGCATGATGTCTGTCTGTGTGTGTGTCTCTGTGTGTGTGTGTGTGTGTGTGTGTGTGTGTGTGTGTGTGTGTGTGTGTGTGTGTGTGTGTGTGTGTGTGTGTGTGTGTGTGTGTGTGTGTGTGTGTGTGTGTGTGTGTGTGTGTGTGTGTGTGTGTGTGTGTGTGTGTGTGTGTGTGTGTGTGTGTGTGTGTGTGTGTGTGTGTGTGTGTGTGTGTGTGTGTGTGTGTGTGTGTGTGTGTGTGTGTGTGTGTGTGTGTGTGTGTGTGTGTGTGTGTGTGTGTGTGTGTGTGTGTGTGTGTGTGTGTGTGTGTGTGTGTGTGTGTGTGTGTGTGTGTGTGTGTGTGTGTGTGTGTGTGTGTGTGTGTGTGTGTGTGTGTGTGTGTGTGTGTGTGTGTGTGTGTGTGTGTGTGTGTGTGTGTGTGTGTGTGTGTGTGTGTGTGTGTGTGTGTGTGTGTGTGTGTGTGTGTGTGTGTGTGTGTGTGTGTGTGTGTGTGTGTGTGTGTGTGTGTGTGTGTGTGTGTGTGTGAACACGATAGCGTCTAAACGGCTGAACCGATTTAGATGAAATTTTATACACATATTTAGGGTAGCAAGGAGACGACCTGTATAGATTTTGGTATTAATCGGACAACCGGAAGTGACAGTTACTAGAAGTGATGACGTCATTACTAAACAAGATGGCAATAAAGTTTTACACATATATTTTTTTATACGTTATAGTTTAATTTCGGATGATTAAAATTTTCAAAAACTTTTGCCATTGTTGCCAGATTTATCAAAAAGTATTTTTTTTTCATATTTTTCTTAAATAACCAAAATAATGAATTTTTGTGAAAAATTACAAGATATTAAAGTTGTAGAACATAAAATTTTCTACACATTTTGTCATTACGGGTTTTTTGAATTGCTCATAGTTTCGCCGCTAGAGGGCGTGAAAATTTATATAGACAAATTTGTGACTTTGTTAGATTTTGAGACAAAATTATGGATTTTTATGAAAAATTACATGATATCAAAATTATAGAGCATAAAATTTTCTATAAATTTTGTCTTAACTTTTTTTTCGAGTTACGCATAGTTTCGCCGCTAATTTTTATTTTAATTTTTATCTTTATTAAATTATTATTTTTTACTTAAATTTTAATATTAAAAATTAAAAAAAAATATCTTTAAATTTGTAATAATTAATTTTATACTTATAATTTTTTTCAAAATTTTATTACAAAAATTGTGGAATTTTTTAAAAAATGGCTAAGGAACATTTAAAATTTTATTACGATTTTAAATTAAATTGAATAACTTCTAAAATTTTAAAGTTATTGAAATTTGATTTTCACCATTCGAAAGATACTATAAAACTCTAAATTTATAATGTATTTTAGTTTCTTAAAATTAAGAATTGTATTTATTCTAGAAAAAATTAAGAATTTTTTTAAAATTTTTTGTAATTTTGTTTTTTCAATAACTATAAAATAAATGAAAAAAGTAAATAGCATTTCCGAAAATAATCCAAAAGTATTATGTGTGTAAATTATTTCATAATTTTAAAATAGTATTTGTAAAAGTTATAGCAAAAAATGGAAAAAGTTAAAACAATTCAATGGATTTACCCATGAATTATTGACAAAAAATTTGATTTTTTTTTAGTTTTCTAAACTAACTTTATTAATGGATTTTGATCCAGAAAATCTTAAAAAAAGGTCTGTTTCCCATTTTGAAAATAATTGAATGAGATATTAATTATTTATTGACTTTAAAATTATTCAAAAATAGGTTTTATTTTTTTTAGGTTAATATTAATATTAAAAAAAATCTAATGTGGCCAGCACATGACCTCTCGCCATTTTTGAATCAAAAATTTACAGGTTGACACAAAAAAGTATGAAAAAAAATTATTTTTTTGTAAATCTGGCAACAATGGCAAAAGTTTCGAAAATTTTAATGAGATGAAAATAAACTATAGTGTATACAAAATATATGTGTAAAACTTTATTGCCGTTTTGTATAATAATGGCGTCATCACCCATAGCAACTGCCACTTCCTGTTGTGCGATTGGCACCAAAATCTAATCAGATCTAATCTAGGGTATCAGAATCCTGTATGCAAAATTTCAAATTTTTTCATTCAGTTTTTGAGTTATCGTTACTACAACATCCATCCAAACATACACACACACACACACTAACACACACATACAGACATCATCGCGAAAATATTAAAATTGTATTCTAGGGACCCTAAAACGTGTTTATTCATTGAAAACTCACTACCCAATTTTTAGCATGATTCCTATACCTTTCTTATCTGAAGGGCGAGAGGTAATTAAAAAAGATACCATTAAATTTGTAGTAAAAAACTCTATCATTGTGATTTTTTTTCAAAATTTTATTCAGAAAATTGTAGAATTCATAATTTTTTTTTTGAAATTTAATATAAGTTTAAAAAAATTGAATAACTTTAAAAATATTGAATTCGATAGGTAATATAAAACTCTAAAGGAGGGTATCGTTTTTAATGGGTGTTTTGGGTTTCTCATAAAAACAATTTTTATGTTTCAAAAACTTGAAAATCAAAGAGAGGAAAATGAAAATTTGTTTTTATATTAAAACTATGAGCTTAAAATGAATTTCCATTGTGTGAAATTCTAAATTACCTGATATTTAGGGTGTATACGCGACAGCTAAAATTATTAATAAATTAAACATATTTAATGCAAGAAATCTCTTTGTAATGGAAAAAAATATTAGTGACTGCTTTACTGCTTTCCACATAATGTAATATTTGGTCCTCACACATAGTTTTTACAGCAAAGAACAAGTCAAGGTCTACAAGAGTTTGTCAGCATATAAATATTTTTCATGGTTTTTGAGAGATCATTCCGTTCTGGTGTATGTGAAAAATGTAGTGCACTAGGTATTCTATAAAATCTAACAGTTTCACGACCTCTTCGACTCCCACAATTGACTACAGAACAAGTAGTGTGCATGTTTAGTTCTTTCTAACAAACAATATTTTTTCTGTACATTTTCACTTCATTAAATATCAATAATGCATCCCGAGTAGTTAGTCACACAACTATTCTAAATTAAAATGTCCGTTTTAAGCTCCAATCGTTTCAGATGTTAAAATAAACTGCTCTTTTCATGTTAACTACGTAAAAGACATGGGTTTGTGTGCCTACCAGCGGCCATCTTGAATTTCATCTGACAGCATCTTGGATTGGTCTATAGATGATAATATATGTCAATTTAATTACCCCTTGTACTTAACATTTCTATAGTTTTGAACAATTTTTGCGGGTGGAGCAGCATCGGTAAATGGGAAGTGATCCAGATCGGATAAATTCCGATTATTTTACAAAGAAAACTGTATCTGAAGTAATCTAGATCAGAAGTGAACTGATCCGACTGCAAATAAAATTCAGCTACTATTGTAGTCTTATACTGTGGCAGAAATAACCTTTTTATTATTGTTCTGACAGGAGTACCTTGTAACGTCAAATAAAATATTACCAACACATTTTTTAAAAGCTTTATTCAAATATTTAACAATCTTAATTTTTTAATTTAACGTGAAAAGTATAGTTAGTATTGTTTGAAATATTAAAACTTCGGTATTTTAAATTAGAGGAAATGCTATTAAAATTAATACCTTTTGCTCTTCCATCCATGTGGTGAACTTGTCGTATTCTTTTTTATAAGCTTCTTCCGATTTTTGCTGTATTAACCGCGATCCAATGTTAGTACTTATTTTTAAACAAAATACAACCAATAACAACTGTGGTGACAACAATACATCTTATGTGACAGATTGCAAATTAATTTTTGTATTTATCATTCGATGACAACTGATGACATCACGAATTCAACCGTTTTACATTATTAGTTCTTTATTTCCATTTTTTGTAGTAATAATACCAGTATTTATGGTTTTAAAGTGTAACAATAAAAAAAATAGAATTCGTGGATAACTGGTCTATTTCGAGCACTCCGGTATACTATTATGCTAAATGACAGCCGGTCGCCATGTTGCCAAATCCTCCTTGTCAATCCTTGTGATTTTGTCAAAAAATAGATTTCAAAATTAAAAAAAAGTATGTTCCGGGACGTTTTAAAGAAAAAAAATTTGGGAAATTCATTTTTTTTTAAATATCTTTTAGTGAGAAAAATTTCGTACGGGGTCGCAAAAAACCCAAAAAACGATACCCTCCTTTAGAAAATATTTTAGTCTCTTCGAATTTAACATTTTAATTCTTATAAACAAAATAAAAAAAATATTATTTTTTTTTCTTTTGTTTTAACGATAATAGTAAAAGAAATGAAAAAAGTGAAAAGTATATACGAAAGAGATGAAATAGTAGATTTTGTAACAAGGTTGGAATGAAAAATTCGAAACGAGTGGAAAATTCCGAACGCGAGCGATCGCGAGTGTGAGGAACCACGAGTGTCGAATTTTTTCATTCTGACCGAGTAACAGACTATATTTTCTCCACGATCAAAAAGTATAAATCAAAATTAAATTAAATCTGAACACAAGTTATTTGTTGACATATTTGTATTACATTGTATTAATATTTATAGTGCTGTGGTACACTTACCGAAATTAAAATCTGGTGCATTGGTGTTTTTTCATAATATACAATTTCAGATATTATTAAATTCTATATCTACTTCACTTGATTTTTCACTCATTATTTTGTTTAAATTAAAACTTGTTTGAAAATAATTATTACCGTCACCATTTTATATCTGACACTGACACTTTTGAAGTCCATGGCAATCGATATTGTTTAATTCGATTACAGAAAATCCATTCTTTACCTTGATAAAGAATGAAAATACATGCAAAATGCATAAGAGGCAAGTATTATAGAATAAATATTCAGACTCTAGAGTGTGAATGTTTACATTCTATTATTAAAAATGATTTCAGAATTCATACATTCAGTAATGGTCGTGGAGAAAAGTAAATTATGTGTGAATATTTCATAATTTTAAAATAATACTTATAGAAATTATACAAAATTATAAAAATTTTAGGAAAAATTTAATTTTTTTTAATTTTTGTGATCTAATTTTATTAATGTATTTTGACGCAGAAAAACTAAAATAATCGATTAAACAATTACTTTACTAGGAGTGTTCGGAAAGTTGGGTGGGATTACCCCCTCATTTTTGTTCTTGGCTGCCTATTATCAACGCAACAAAAAATGTAAACAAATTAATAAAACGAGAAATTTTGTATGAGTAGACCCCAAATCGACAGAATGAATTTCTGAAATGATTTGACCGTGGTGGAATAGTGTCGCTTGGAGTTGGTCGGTCGTGAGCGAATATTACTTCGGTTTAAGCTTGGAGCTGGCTGGCCGGGTGCTAACATCACCGACGTTACTATTAGACATGCCTTGCTTACTTTTTTATATACAATATTTTGAAGTCGATACATCTTGTCTCTTTCTATGACATTTCTCTTGGTGAGGGTGATCCGGTGTGTGCGGGGAAGTGTTTACAAACATCAATAGAAGTGGCGTACGCCCATGGAACTTACCATAAGTATCGTTTACAATTTAAATAACTCAATAAAACTTTGGAAAATGGCTCGGACATTTATTTAAACCCTCGATGAGTTACTTGCGATACTGTTTGTTTACGTGTTTGTATACAAACAAACTGTCATATCACAACCTGCTATGCTTAGATATCGACTTCAAGAGAAGGATGGAAAATTGATGTCCAATAGTAAATTGTCTAAGTTTCTGACATGGTCTCATATGGCAGGAAAACAAATTATTTACATATCTAACTAGAATTAAAAACTCAATTCTGTAAGTGAGATAAAGGATAAAACAACTATGTTTTGTGACACCATCTAATAATGCACATAAAATGACTTTGTCCACGACTGTTTTATAATGAAGCCATTTTTGATGAATTTTCTAACTTAAAATGGTATATATTATGCACTAATAGCAGTGAATAATCATTATTCACTACTTTTTATCACCGCTCTTCCTATACTTAACCGTTGTGATATAACGATTATAAATTTTATCCATTTTCTTAGTAAGCCGCGACTGTCATCTAAAAGTCAAATTAATAATTTAAATTGAAATGTCAAACTTTTGACTACAGAATATTTTATTAAAATTTTTACTAAATTGTAATAAAATAATGGATTGAGAAAGTGAAAATAAAATGTGCTTAACACCTTCACCACCAGAAGTAATTATCAAGCTCCATACAAGTAAATGATTCTAATTCTTATGCCAATAATCACAAATTTCAACTAATAATCAGAATATTAATGTTGACGTTAATCCCATTCCTGCAATTAACTTAACAAATTTTTCAAATGTAACTATTAACATAAATAATTGATGTTAAATTGTAGTTATATAATATTAATATTCTATCTAGTTATGTTATAAACATTAATAATAATGTTCCATCAATGTTTGAATCAATAAAAGTTTGTTAATAAATTCCTAACAGTCGTGGACAAAGTACAGTATTCTACTCGCATATAATGGCTATTATTCACACGGGTGATATACGAAACTCGCCTGCGGCTCGTGTCGTAAACCACACCCTTGTGAATAATAGCCATCATTATGTGCTTGTTGAATAATATACTATATACCTATCTATAGAAAAAAGACAAATCACTAAGTGAGTGGGTTCAAGGGCCAAACAACCCTAATATTATTAGATGGTGTCACAAAACTTTGTTTTGAAAGAAAAAAATATTTTCGTAAAATTTGACATAAACTGACAATAATGAGAAAAAATGGGTAGTTCTAGAAAAAAGTGGAAAACGGGGTAAATTCAAGAAAAAAAGTGACAAAATTTGAAAGAAAAGAGGGGAAATTTTGGAGGAAGAGGGGAAATTTGAGAAAAAATAACAAAAATGAAAAAATAAGAGGTAATTTTAAGAAAAAAATGGGGTAATTTCAGGAAAAAGTGACAAAAATTGAGAGAAAAGAGGGGAAATTTGAGACAAAAATAGACAGTATTTGAGAGAAAAGAGGGGAAATTTTGAAGGAAGAGGCCTTATGACGAAAATAATGGGTAATTTTCAGAAAAAAGGGGTAATTTTAGAAAAAAAAAGGTATTTTCAGAAAAGTGACAAAGTGAAGAGGAAAAATTTTGGACAAAAAAATTAACACCCTCATTTTTCTTAAAAATCTACTAATTTAGTCGGCGCGGGGATGCTTGCGCAACAGCCGAATAAATCGCTACTGATATTATACTTTTGTACAAGAGTATATTGAGACATTTTCGAATGTTTAAAACGGTGGAAAACATTTTAATTTAATAAATAAAATTATCGATTATATCGGATACATACATCAGGATATAAATATCGGATATATATATCACTTGATATATATCCTCCGAACCCTGGAAAATAATTATACTCGCGTAACCTAAAAATGTGTGAAAAATAGTGGCTACGACCTCCTTCACCATGACTACGAGTTGAAGATTATTCGTCAGAAAAAGGTAGGTGCAAGATCTTTTTATTAGATATAGAAATTATCTGTGTTCGCCACGTCGAATTACTTCTGTCTCGCGATCTCATCTTACAGAATCCACGTATGCCTCGCTCGGTCTACAGTCAATTAGAGGTGTTTTACCAAATCACTCTAACATCAATAATAAATAATACTTCACAAATAGCGAATAAAATAGAAACTCCGTAATATGTAACATCTGCAAACTACGGATAGTGTATATGTGGGTAAAATAGTGTTTTAAATATTATTGGAAGGATTTGTTTGCGAATCATAGAGTGACAAACACCATTTCTAATTTTTTGTTTGTAAAACAATTTTGCAGAGTTAAAAATAAGCTATAATAAATCTGTGAATGATTAAATAAACGAAAATTTAAATTCAAATATTTGGTCGACCGATTAGGCGCTTTTAAACAAACATATCATTGGTGTGACGTCACTTCGCTAGGTCTTTTATTTGTTTCTCTCCGAACAACGGCAATAAATTCTATCAAAAAATACAAAATCTGTCGAAACACGTCAACTAAATTTCTCCACGACCATTACTGAATGTATGAATTCTGAAATCATTTTTAATAATAGAATACTCGGTCAGAATGAAAAAATTCGACACTCGTGGTTCCTCACACTCGCTTTCGCTCGCGTTCGGAATTTTCCACTCTTGTCGAATTTTTCATTCTAACCTTGTTACAGAATCTACTATTAGTTGTCAGTTTACATTTTCAATTTCATTGTCAAGCTGGGTTCCCACTAGACGGAAAACCGGCAGGCGAATTTTCTGTTTGGAATTAATTTGTGGATTCCAGTAAATTCATAACTTATAATATATTAATGATGTTCATTTCTAACCCTAACAATACAGGGATATCCTAGGTAGGTCTTTTTAAGCACATTTGTGCTCAAGAGCACAGTGCTTACGAGCACTTTTTAAAATCGGTGCTTATAGTGCTTAAAACATTTTACCAAAGGGCTTGGTGCTCGTCAAAAGTGCTCGCCTGCACTTCAAATGGCTGGCAAACACTCAAAAATGCTCCCGAGCACTTAAAAAGGCTCCCGTGCCCTCTAAAAGGCTCGCGAGCACGCAAAAGGCTCGCGAGCTAAGCACTTAACACTTTCATGAACATTTTTAAACTCACACTAATAAATGTTGATTATGACATCAAATATGATACACATCTCGTTTCATAATTAAAAAAAAAAAACATTAATTAATGAAGCAAAGAGGAATAAGGTACTTATTGTCTTTACAATGTCCGTCTATATATCTGTTTGTATGTCTGTCTGTTTGTCTTAGCGATAACTCGAAAACGGTTTGGAATTTTGGAACTTTGATATCTTGTCATCTTGGCTCGCCCACCTACTATAAGAGATAAAGCCGCACATTAATGGGCGGAGTATGACGAATTTTGAAATATGCAAAACCTCATCATTGTAGCTGGGATTAGTTAAAGCTACGCATTATGGGTGGAGTACGACGAATTTCAGGATCTACGCAATCTTTTCGTAGTTGGCGCTTGTTATAGCTTGCTCGGTTTATTAGTTTATTAAAAAACCAAAATACTACACATAAGTAGGGGGAAAGAGTTATATTGGCCACAATCCATTTTATGTAATTAAAAATCTTAATTTATAAAATGTTTTGCAATAATTTTTTTTAGTATTTTGTAAAAAAAATTTCTCTAATTGAACCTAGAACTTTAAATAAAACGACAATATAATACAAATCTTTATTAGAATAGCAAATTATTGCACACATACATGATTGTTGAGTAGGTAAATGTGTTTTCGGAATTAAGTGTACTTGTTTTTCTAGCAATTACAAAAAGTGTAAAAAAACATTTGAAGATTGTCAAAAACCATTAAAAATTAAAAGTTGTACATATTTTTTAATCCTTTTAACAAAATCCTAATTGTATGATATGTTTCTACATTTGTCACTAAGTTTAGCGTTCCTAAAAATCGTCAACTATGTCATGTATAAGTATTAAAATTAATTTTAGAATGAACAAATTCATAACTATTTTGTTAAAAGGATTGTATAGGTATAGGAATATTGAAAAATTACTTCTAATTTTATTCCAATTGACATGAATATTTATAACTTATTACAAATAAGAAATAAATGTTTATAAAAAATTGTTTTTGAAGCTAAAGTTTATATTCCATTTATAAACACTTATTTCTTAATAGTTATTTATGTAGCTACTTTTTTACATGAATTAATGAAAAAAAGTAACTTCATACAATATTTTTTCTACGACCGTAAAACAGTATAAAAACTAAAACAGGTAAAGGTAGTTAAGGATTTGGAATATAGTATGGTATTAGGCGATTAAAATATATAAATAATTAAAAAAAATATAATAATAATATTACAAATTTTATCAGCCAATACCGGTCTAAAGTTTCTAACAATATAACAATAGCCTTATGGTAAGAGTGAAATAATGACACTTTATTCATGGGTTTTACTTTTTTCACTATTATCATAAATAGAAACTATTGAAGAAATAAAAATTCAAAGTCTAGTACCATAAAAATTTTAATGATAAAATTGGGCGTTGGCAACTAGTTTCGGCATACTAATGCCATCATCAGGCGTATAATACAAATGTTCAAAATGAGTTACATAAAAGGGGGGATATCAATATAGTTGAAACTTACCAAAGAATTTTAACATTATTTATAAAAATGAATAAAATTGAGTACTGGTTACATTAATAAAGCCCGCACTTAATCTATTATTATATAGGGTAACCTGGTCTACATTGAACCACCCATTTTTCTAGATAAGATATCTTTTAAAATTGAAGTATGTTAGTTTTCAAATCGTGGTAGTTGTTGCCGTATATATTTATCTAAATGTACCTGTATACAAAATGTCTCTAATGTATGTATTTTAAGAACAGCAACTAGTTCATCAAAAATAGGTAATTGGTTCATTGTGTCCCATGGTAGGTACTCATTAAACCAGGTAGTGGTTCACTTTGAACCATATAGGCACATAATGAACCAAATAGTTACCTACACCAAGAGATCAATTTTTTTGGTACTAGATATAAATACTGTTATATATTACGGAAATAATATTTATTTTCAATAAAACAAAAGTTTCTTTCAAAAAATAAAGTGTATTTTTTACAACAGTAAAAAAGATAAGAGGAATCAAGCAATGTTTAAATAAGAAAATGATATTGAAAACTTATAGCATGATTGTTGTCGGGTAGTTGATCCTGTTACAGAAGGATCCTGCAAAATAAATTTAATGTCCTCATTTTTGATCAAAGATAGATCGGGTACCTCCGGCATGCAAAAAATCTCTAAATCTTTAGATTTTAGCTTTAAAAATGAAATATACCACTCATTGTTGCTATTTAAAGTCTCAACTATTTTGCCAATATAATAAACTTTTTTCTTTTTAGTGGTAAAGGATACTAACACATATTCACCTACATTAGGTGATGTTTCTAAAGGACGTTGCAAAATATTTTCAGTTAAAACCATACAATCATTTTCATCACTCTGCTGACCATCTGTAAAATTGAAGTCGTCGTCAGAATCTTGAAGTTGTATGTTATCGGATGTGTCAGTATCACTGTCGCTATTTTCCTGTAGAACTTTTCTTTTTACCTTATTTTTTTTTGTTAAATTATTTTTTCTATTTTTTACAGCCTCTTTTACTGCAGCAATTTCGTTCTTCTCCGGAGTGTCTGTGGAGATAATGCTTCGTCCAGCTTTACGTTTTCTGGTGTTCTTGCGAGGTGGAGCTTTTATAGCTGGTCTAAAATTAAAAGGATCCACAAATTTTTGTGGTTCAGGATCTTCTTGAATTTGAGGATCTTCTTGTGGTCTAGGATCGTTTTGTGGATGAGCATCCTCAACCACAAGAAGATCTTGAGGTTGAGGATCTTGTTGTGGTTGAAATTGAGGATCTTCTTGTAATATATGTTCCGCTGGATCAAAACGATCGGTGACTGAACTGGGCAAAAAATCTTCCTCTGAGAACACATTTTTATCGATAGGAAAAATGCCTGTTTTTTTAAAGGCGTTGCATATATTTAATGGAGTCATAGCTCTCTGATGAGCGTATCCAACAAAATGTGCAACGTCATAAATGGTGACTTGACGTCCTGGATTTTGAAGCATAAATGAATCAATAGCGGCATTGCGTAAAACTTCTTGAAAGGAGCAAATATCCCAACATCTAAGGGTTGCATCTTTGATGTTGTATGAGGATGGAATGTGAGAATCGTAACTCCGGAAGCTTTAGCTAACTCAAGAGCTTCTATGGAGAGGTGAGCCTCATGATTATCCATGATTAATAGACTTGGATTTTCCATGCTACTGCTAGTGCATTTTATAAAGTGTTTCATGACATCAACAAAAATTTCGGAATTCATCCAAGCAGATGCAGATGCCAAACCCAAAGATCCTGGGGGTCCTCCGTTTAGCATATGGATTTTGAATTTTTTTCTGGGAAATACAATAGCCGGAGGCAAGGCTTGCCCAGAAGCACTAACAATACAACACGTTGTGACTAGTATGCCCCTTTCGCCGCTGGTAACTTTACATAGATTTTTAAGTTTTTTAGGTGCTAAAACCTTTTGTGGTTTTTGCACTGTGGTAGTTGCTGTTTCATCTAAATTGAAAATACGAGTTCCATCAGCAAACCTTTCATTCCTCTTTAAAACGGCCTCGAAGGTTCTCGAAAAATTTTTGTACCGTCTTTTCATTAAAAGAAGTCGCTCTTGCTAAGCTACATGCTTCCGGATTTTTTAATGACAACTCTGGGTGTCTCTTGCGAAAACCTCTCAGCCAATCTAAGCCTGCAATAAAATTTGTTTGCCATTGACTGGGCATGGGTATTCTATTAGTTGTCGCCATTTCAAATGCTAGTTTTCGGCAATCAGTTGTTGTAACACCATAGAATAATTTGGCGCAATACTCTATATATTTTTTAAGACATTTTTCCTGTTCCACAGTAAATACCATTCGGTTTTCGTAATTTGGTACTAAACGAAGATTCGGAATATTTTCCTGCATATTACTTTTTGAAAAATATCTTCGAACTGTAGGATAAGGAATCCCTAATATTTCTGCAGCTTTCCTTATCGATGTACCATTTCTTATTAAATTAATTGCTTCACCCATTTGCTGAGTGACACCCTCTTTTGCGTTGTTGTACTCGATTTCGCGGCATTCTGAAAGTATAATAAAATTTCATTAATACATAAATAAATTATTTTGTTACGGTACACAATGAACCATGGTTTATTGTGTACCAAACATTACTGGTTCATTGTACACCATACCGCCATTTTGTTTTTATATTGAAATATTCTAAGAAGTACAATGAATAGATAAATGTTTTTATACCATAATGTGTCTTAAGTAAATACTAAAAAATTAAATTGAATAAAAGTTTACTAAATATTACACAAAACTGAGAAAAACCATATAAACACTCACCTTATTTTTTTACAAAAACACCGACAGAATGAACAAAACTTGTTACTCGTCCACACATCAACGCTATCGCCGTTCAACTGATGACAAACGGAGCTTAGTAGTGAAACTCTACTGGACGAGAGAGAGAGAACGAATATATCGTATTTAGTTTGGGAGGAATTCGGATGGTTCAGTGAGTACCACTGGTTCATTGTACACCACGTTACCCTAAACATTAAAAAATTTAAAATTTATTACGTGGTACTAAAAGGAAGGAGTTGTAGTAACGATTAAAATTTTTTCAAAATTAAGGGAGGAAACAAACCGAGGTCGATTTGGGTTCTTTGAATTTTTATTTCTTCATCTGTGAACCACATTTGAGACTATGGACAAAGTTTTAGATCTACCCCCAGAAACTTTATTTATAAGTCGTAGAAAAAATAAATTATTTATTATTACAACTGATTATTTTTTTGGCAAATGCAATCTGCTGCGTGATGTTAATGTAGACAATACCCAGGACGCGTTGTAACTTTTACTAAATTAGGTTCTATACATTACACACTACAGAAACCTTAACTAAACGGTACCGTCTACATTAATCTCGAACTAATTAATTATTTAAAAAAATGATTATGAACACGAGATTATAAATTTGATAGTGGGGGAGGTATACAGTAATATTTTTTGATTGTTTCAGAAATTTTGATTTCGTCTCAATTTTTTTACAAAACCTCTGAGAAAGGTTTGCAAAATAAAATTATTTGCCGAAAGTAAAATTAAACAGGAAATTTTATGTAAATATAAAACACGTTCAAAGATATTATTAATTACCTCATTTAATATAGATATTTGGTAAAAAAAAATCGATTTGCAATTGTTTTTATTTAGATTAGTTATTCAAAATACCATCTCGAGAACCGTTTGCGGTTTTAGTACAATCTGACTAAAATAAGTCGAGCTATGAAATGTAAGTGCACAGTAGTTTCACTCCACCTACCCTATCACGAAGCCCAATTAACGAGAGCATTCAAACTGTTCGCTTCATAAGAATTTAGTGCGGTGTTGTCAATATATTTAACAAATTATCCCTGTTTAGTGATCCTAGTATACAGTATATAAAGAAATAAAAACAATTACTTTTATGTTTAATTTATAATACAGATTTTAAATTATAAAATAAATGCTCCACATCTATGTTATAAAAAATCTTTTCTTTACGAGGAATTCACTAGATAGTTTAGCAAACTGATCCTACCGTTGTAAGGCTTTTATTACTAGTGGCCACTCGCGTCTAGAAAAACGAATTATATTCTGGCTTCTTGGCGCACGCATTTAAGTTTTTAATTTTTTATTTTATAAAAAGAAGTCTTGATTATCAGAATCTAACCTGTGTATTTTATTTTATTAAAAGGAATCTTGGCTATCTAAATGTAACATGTGTATTAAAAAAAAGTAAATATAACTTCCATTTATTTCGTTAAAATAAATAACAAATATATATTCTCAGGATTCGAACTTGGAATTTTCATATGTAACGTCTATACGTTACCACTAGACCACAACGTTCACAGTGTTGAATAATCAAACTTTCAAGTTAACATACAATAAAAGGCGATTAGGGCGAAACGAATAATGCGCAAGCGTGTCCCAAGGAGCCAGAAAATAATTCGTTTCTCTAGACGCTCCACGTCACTAGCGACTCGCTCATCATCGTCCATACATAGGAAGAAATTGCGCAGATATTGAAATTCATCTTACTCCGTCCAGAACTGCGCGGCTTTAACTCATGCTAGATACGATTATGAGGTTGCGCAGATCCCGAAATTCGTAGTACTCTGACCAATGCTGCGCTACTTAATCTCATCCAAGTTGGCGAATACAGTACGGAACTTATTAGAAAATTATGGTCATCGGCGCAAACTTCATGAAAAAGGGTGTAGTACAATCCTTTAGATTCTCTTCAAGATAGCATAGGGTGTATCTCAGTAACTTAGCACCATAGCACCCCACTACTACATCCTACCAACAGACAAGTTCATCGTAACAGCATTAATTATGTTTAGTTTTAGAGTGGGAACTGAGCGTTCATGTTCTGTTGTCTAATTATATACGTTGTGTTATAATATTTTCTCCATCGTTAATAAGTAAGTTATTGAATTTATTATAAATAAAATGGATTTTATGACTTGACTGGAATTGGTAGGGGACTGTGTAATTATATGTTGGATTTAAACCATTCTTTCAACGTTTAAGGTTGGTAATTAATTAAAAGTAGTGATGTGTGTTGTGGGGTAAAATCAACCACAGCGGTCGATATTCCCCGAAACAAACCAAAGCGGTCGATATTACCCGAAAAAGGATTTTTTTTTCTCTTTTCAGATGCCAAGAAAATATATTCGAAGAACTACGCGGAGCTCATGGGATGAAGATTTCTTAAAAAGAGTGAAATGGTGAAATTACAAAAAAAAAATATTTCTATCAGAAACTACAATATACCACTTTACAGGACAGGCTTAGAGGGCGATTTGAACAAAAAAAAATTGTAGTGGGTAGAAAACAATTTTTTTCAGTAGAGCAGGAAAAAGAAATTGCTTCTACAATTTTGTCAATGTCTAAACAGTTTTATGGGTTGACAGCCGAAAGTATCAGTTCTCTGGTATTTCGATTTGAAGAATTAAACAACGTAGTGCACCGTTTCAATAAAGAAAAAAATATTTTAGGGTTAACTTGCATTCAGAAAACCGGAAGCCATTAATAGAGTAACTGGATTTAATAAAATGGAAATTGACATATTTTTTAATAATTTGGAATCACTCTACAGTATTCACATATTTGAAAGTCATAGAATATATAATGTTGACGAAACAGGTCGCACAATGACAAAGAAAGGACAGAAACAGGTAAGAGCTATTAGTGGAGAAAGAGGCCAAACGACAACTATTGTTTGCTGCCTAAACGCATCTGGTCAATATATCCCTCCAATGTTCATTTTTAAAAGAAAGAGGATGAAGGAAGGGCTAGATAGAAATCGACCGATTGGAGCCTTATATAGATGTTCAAAATCAGGATGGATCACCGAAGAGCTGTTCACAGAATGGTTGAAGTATTTTGCCAGTTTTTCTCATCCCACTCCAGACAAACCTGTTCTTTTACTCCTTGATAATCACTCGACACACTGTAATTTATCTTCCTACAATTTCTGTAAATCTTCAGAGATAATCATGCTATCTATTCCACCCCACACGTCTCATCGTATCCAGCCATTAGATGTTACATTCTATAAGCCACTGAAAACTGCATATCACCAGGAATGCGACAAATACATAAGAACAAAAAATTATGAGAGGATCAACCAAACAGACATAGCTGAACTTTTTGCGAATGCTTACAATAGGGCAGCGTCTATTGAAAAGGGAGTAAACGGGTTTAAAGTGACTGGAATATGTCCTGTTAATAGAAATATCTTTAGCAAGGAATAGTATATACCCATAGGAGAGAAAACCGATGAAAGGGAAAATAATGATCATCCTATAGAGCACCGAATACCTTCGCCTTCGGAATCTAATGCTACAGTTTCACAGAACTTAAATAGTAAGTTCTCCCCCCGTACACTTGGTCGAACGTCTTCACCCAAACCTGGACATAGTGGATTGAGTACCAAAAAAACTGATTCATCCTATACAGCACCCCTTTCTCCGTCAGAATCTAATGGTACGGTTTCACAGAAATTAAATAGTAAGTCGTCTCCCGGGTCGAACTTCTTCACTCAAACCAGGACCTAGTGGATTGGGTTCCAAAAAACTGAAGCCTTCTCTTCACTTTGATTCAGAATCATCAAACTCTAGCCTTAGCCTGGAAGAAATTTTTGAGTCTTGCAACCAAAAACCTCAAATAGAAAAAAGTAACATTCTGCATTGTTAACTGCTACACCATTAAAAGAGGAATTGGAGGAAAAAGACGAAAAAAGAACAAAAAAAATTAAATCAGGAAAAATTGAAGAATGCAAAAAAGAATATCAATACTACTGCTAAACTGAAAAATAAAAAGAAAACAGTTAACCTTACAGAAAGATAAAATAAGGAACCCGATATTTGCTCCGTTTGTGAAGAATTTGGATCTAATAACGAGATTTGGTGGCGATGTCGTTCATGCGGTTCATGGGCCCATTCTAAATGTACTGGTGCAGGCAAAGCATCCGAATATATGTGTGAAGACTGTGTCTAATGTTACCTGCTTTCTTTTTAATAAAAAAGTTATAAAGAAGATTAGCATTTTCTTTTTTAATAACATCGGTCGATTTTGCCCTATTGATCGGTATTACCCCACGCATCAATCGACTTTACCCTCTTGATCGATTTTACCCAATTTTTCCGGTAATTTTTAAAACTAAAATTTAAAATATATTTTTTCATTTTTATCAACTTTTTATTATCGCACTAAGAACTGGATATACTAACAAGCATCTACACAAATATGTGAATTTTTTAAACGATGCCCAAGCCTACAATCAGCAAGAGTTCTTAAGTAGTCGATATTCCGCCACGTTCCCTACCCATATTTAAAAGCACCGAACTTGTAACAATTTCGTTCTTCATAAGACTGAGCTCAGAGCGATACTTAGTGCTGACTTCTTAGCCACACGAGCCACTCAGCAGAACAACGATCCAGCGGTCACTTAGAGTAATAAAAATCTTCATCTTATTTTACAACCAAAGTCCGTCTTTGAGCAGTAGATAGTCTACGGGGTTCCTACCGCCACTATAGGGAATTCAACGTGTTAGAGAGGTATAGGAAATTCAGCGTGTTAGAAAAAGGGAGCTGTCTTCAGATCCGTCAGATGAGTCAGGTCTGACAGCACCACCAGAGGATGCTGACCGAGCAGTGGGGTCTGACGGACCTGAAGTACTACGCAAGCAGTCTTCAGGTCCCTCAGATGCATCAGGTCTGACAACACTACCAGAGGATGCTGATAGAGCAGTGGGATTCGACGGGACTGAAGATCGCTCCCTTTTTCTGACACGCTGAATGTCCTATACCTCTCTCTCTAACACGTTGAATTCCCTATAGTGGCGTATAACCCCGTAGACTATCTGCTCTAAGCACAAATGTTAATTCGAGTGTGTGTCCAAATTTCAAGTTAGCGTAAAGTCACTGCTGCGGTTCAACTTATTTTAGTCAGATTGTAAGTCATTCTGTTTTTTACCATGTTTTCAGAAAAATACAAAAACATATATAATGCCCTCCAGTTATTAGTTAAAATATTAAATGCGTTGTTGCTAAGAATTTTGAAATCTGCTTTTTTTATTTAGCGTACCATCGTAAAAATTGGTTAAGGCACATTGTTACGATAGTTATTTGATCCATAGCTTCTGTTAACCGATAATTAAATGAAATTTTTTAAATTAAATTATTTTATCATTTCGAAATTTTTTATCGTCTATAATTTAATATCAGGTCAACCCAATTTGGATTTTTGAAGCTATGGATGAGTTTTGAAATCAGTCAGTTTCGGGGAGTCGATAGAAGAAAATAAAAGTGAACTCAGAAGTGGAGTTGCTTGTTTCGAGACCTAAAAATCAAAACAAAACTAATATGTATTTCTTACAAAGCTATAAAAATAATACGCTTCCTCTACGTCAACCATACAGAAGTAAACTAAAATATCAGTTATAAAAGAATAACAGTAGTTGAGGAAATATAGCACTCGATTTAAATTGTTTTGGTGACCATTTTTGGTCAAGTAGAATTTCACTAGCTGGGGGTTTTTTGATTTGCCGAACCTGAATATTATGTTCAGATTATCCTTCCGTGCACCTGGTGCAGGGAAGCACTAGGAACATCATCATCAGGAGTTCCATGGAAATTCATCAGAAATCCGCCAAAACTCATCCGGGAGTTTTTCCAGTCGCTCCTCAAGAATCTAACATGGGTGACCTAACTAATGGCGTCATCTCCGAGAGTTTTACTGAAATTGCTTACTAAATCTACCCAAACTTAATATCCGGGTGTTTTTTCAAAGCGCTTGTCCCAACATCTGCAACCTCTGGGATTTATCTCTTTTTAACTTATCACTCCGACTTGACACACTTTGAAATGATAAAAAAAGATTGCAGTCGAAAACGTGGCCCGCTATAATGTAAAATAGTTTTCCGACACAATATATAATGATGAGGTTTATCATGTCACATATATCAAGGCCACTTTGTTGCAGTCTGCCGGCCCTTTCTCTTTCACGAAATTGTCTACCAATAATTTTTCGCCTTTCGTAATAACAAATACTTGATATTTATATAATTTTTATAAGTGAGGTTTATCTTTTTTTATATCATTTTTGATCGCTTGCCTCTCCTTTAATCTTCCTTAGCACGTTGGCAGATTGGCCACTCAATGTTCGAGAGAGCTAATTAAACCTCTCTAGCTATAAATATTGCATGTACCTTATACCTTTATTTTTATGTAACCAGGCTCTTAGACCATTTGGCGGTAACGAACTCTTGGTTAGAGTACAAAAAGTATGCAGCTTGAAGAGAGACTCTTTTACACTCACAGGGATTTGTGGGTTAGGTGCAAATATAAATCAAATTGAACGTTAACAAATTTTATGATTTAGAACAAAAAATTAACAAATATAGCCTCAATATAAGTTTTAACGAGATTATCACACATATGAAAAGTAAACGTTTACTATTCGCATCTCCAGAGCTCCACCCTGGTTCACTCTCGCTTCTAGTCTGCCGGACCATGAATGAACCCCTCTCCGGTACTCTGGTGTTTCCCAACTTCCTCGTTACCCTCTCGCAATCACCAGACAATAATGCATAAAAAATATGACAAAATAAATCTCTCTTATTTTTTAATTGGTAAGAATTACAAACATACATAGAGACAGACAAATGGAATTCAGTAACGATTCGTTTAAAAGTTATAAACTTAAATTTTAAAGTATTTTTTCTGAAAATATCAGATAAACGGATCTCGAGATATAAAATATATTTTTCTTGTTGATCATTTTTCGCCAAATAAATAATTTCCTACCCCCACTACTAGAAAAAAAACTAAAGTTGCGTCAACGTAAACGTAAAGAGCGTTTCTACATTATTTGAAACTCCTCTTGGAAAGTTTGGTCCTAATTGAGTAAACAAAAATACTGAAACACACATCTTATAATAATTATTTTTATTAATATAAAATTTACTAAGAGGTAATTGAAAACTAGACGGACCTATTTATATTGTAAAAAGTTTTTTCGAAATTACGAAATAAAAGTTAATAATTAGTGTCGTTGTTTGGCAAAACTTTGTTTTTAAATATGAGTAGTAGTGAGTTTGTCAACAAATTCAAATGCCCTGTTGAGATCAATAATATTGCTATACTACTAATATGGAGTTGAATATTTATAAGTTTATTTGGTTTACTTTTACTATAAGTAACTATTATTATATAACTCCCCTCCTAATATAAATATATTTAAAATCAGAGTCGTGCCGAAATATTGAAATAAATAGGCATGTTTTACACCTGAGTCAAATTATCAGTTCATTTTTTGATAATTTTATAAAACATTAAATAAAAATTAAACCTAGTTTCCAGATTATTTCAAAAATGTCATTATTCTACAATTAGAACTCATTTTCTCATGTAAATCCCCATAAGAAATTTTAAAGTCCATACGCGCAATTTTTCAAGGTCAATCATAACATCACTAGCCTCTAATAGGGGAGTTCCCTCAATGTTGCCAACCTGGAAAAAGGTCTACCAACAGGGAAGGAATATTTTTGGTCAAAATCTACTTCATTATTTTCGCAGTGATAAAATATGTATACAAAAATCTATTGAGCTTTCCAAAATATATCGTTAACGAAATATAATGATTTTAATAAAATCTTACATCTGATTGGTTGAAATTTTGTTGTCAAATGTCATTCCTCATAGAGCGACATGTTTCATTTTCAGATTATAGAATATTCAAACTACTCGCCAAATTCAGTTTAGTTCCACCAATCCTCCAAGGCTGTAGGTCAGTCGCTGAAAATGAAACATGTCGCTCTGTACTTACTCTATGACGAATGACATTTGACAACGAAATTTCAATCAATCAGAAGTAAGATTTTATTAAAATCATTATATTTCGCTAACGATATATTCTGGAAAGCTCAATAGAATTTTGTACACATATTTTATCATTTCGAAAATAATGAAGTAGATTTTGACTAAAAATAATCCTTCCCCGTTGGTAGATCTTTTTCTAGGTTGGCAACAATGAGGGAACTCCCCCATTGGCGAGATTTGATAACACTGACATCGACGAGATAGTAGTATGTTAACAAAGTACCGAGAAAGTAATGTGACTAGTTAAGGAGTTCGCCTACTGTAATAACCTACTACTTTTTTTATTTAAAATTTCGTTCTCAAAAAACAATATGGATCAGTGTTTCCATAATTCACTTCAACGATGTTTGTTTCCACTGAAATTGTCAATTCAGATATTTCTTTTATACACTGTTTCTTACCATATGAATGGTATGTTTATTGATAGCAAAGGCAGGACCGGCCCTGTTTAGGAGAATTCATGTTCCCACCCTGATTTCTTTTAGATTAGAAACGGCACATTTTTTAGAAATTACTTTGTCGTTCCAGTTATAGGTTATATTTCAGTGTTTGAAATAAGGTACTTCGGAATCAAGCAAGTACAAAAACTTTATAAGATTAAAATTTTAAATCAGATTTTTTTTCAAGGCTCTCCCACGTGCCGGCCCTGGTTGTGAGCTTGCCTTTAGCACCGAGACATTTTGTTTCTTTTTCAAATTTCCGAAGTTTTTTTTGTACGTGGCCAACGTATTCTTTTTTGAATACAGTGCAATCTTCACCATAAGGTCGGAGATTCCAAAATCCTTATAAAAGTTTTACTATCGCCGTTACCAATTTATGACGAATATCTAAAAATTTGTCGCTCTACCTTAACCCCCTTCACCCCCTCACCCTAACATGAAAATTTGAATGGGCGATACACCATGTGTGGCACATCAGAGGAAAGGTAATTCAATGCAGAATTCAAATCATACCCTTTGTCCACTGCTAGAACAAAAAAACATTACATAATTTGTATCAATAATGTTATCAGTTAATTGTTGGGTATTTAAAAGAAGGTAAAAATAAAAAAAAATTACAGCCATTGCTCAAAATGTTGTCCATCGTTTGCTAAACAAAAGTCAAGTCTGTCTTGGAATTCTTGTCTAACATTTTGAAAAATTTCCCTAGTTATGGATTGACATTCTCTTACAATTCGGTATCCGAAGGTCATCAATAGATGTAGGTTTAGTTTTGTAAATTACTGACTTTAGGTGACCCCAAAGCCAGAAATCGCAAGGAGTCAAATCTGGAGATCTCGCAGGCCATTCTATTGCTCCTCTTCTACCGATCCAACACTTTGTGGGAAATGGTCATCTAGCCATTGTCTGACTGGTAAATGATAATGAGGACCAGCCCCATCTTGTTGAAAATGTAATAGATTTTCATCTAGAGCAGGATTTCTTACTTCATCTACCTGATTTTCAAGCTTCTGAGTAATTAGCGGGTCAATGGTCATTTCTAGCATTTCTAGGTATTTTTGACCAGTTAAATTCCCATCTACGAATAATGACCCAATAATTTTATCGCCCAGTATGCCAGCCCAAACATTAAGTTTTTGAACATGTTGAGTATGCCCTTCAACAAAAACATGAGGGTTGTTATCACTCCAGTAACGACAATTATGTTTATTCACAAACTCGTCAAGAAAAAATGTGCACACATCCGAAAAACAAATATTTTGAACTATACGGCGGTGTGTTATCAATCAATGCGAGCATTTCCTCACAAAATTGAACTCTTCTATCCGGATCATCTTCATGAAGTTGCTGATGGATTTGCATCTTGTAAGGTCGATATTTATTATTTTTTAATACTTGTCGAACTGATGAAACTGAAAGTCCAGTATTAGAGGCTACTTTGTGAAGAGAAGATGCTGGTTCCATTGCAAAATTTTCCAGAACTTCGACTTCTGTTACTTCGTCCAATACCCTAACTGCCGTCCTTTTTTTATTTACTACAGATCCAGTTTCCTCAAACTTCATAACAAGTTTTCTAATGTAAGTATGACTTACTTGCAAACCAGGATGTTCTTCATTAAAAAGAGTAGCAGCTCTTCTCGAACATCTGTTCGCGGAGCCGTAAATGAAAATCATTTAAATTCTCTGTGCTCTAGTGTAGATCATTTTCAATGTTTATTTGATAAATAATTTTAAACAAGTGAGTTTATAGGTTGGTTTTTGCCAAAGGTACTCTTATTTTTTGTAGAAACAAAAAGTGAATTGCTGATAATTCAGAAAAATAAACGAACAAGTTCCTAAAAAGTACCTTAATAGTGCCGACTAGCAAAAAATCCACACATTCAGAATTGTAAGAGAATCTCAATAAATTAATTCATAGGGAAATTTTTCAAAATGTTAGACAAGAATTCCAAGACAGACTTGACTTTTGTTTAGCACACGATGGACAACATTTTGAGCAATTGCTGTAATTTTTTTTTATTTTTACCTTCTTTTAAATACCTAACAATAAACTGATAACATTTTTGATACAAATTATGTAATGTTTTTTGTCCTAGCAGTGGACAAAGGGTATGATTTGAATTCTGCATTAAATTACTTTTTCTCTGGGGTGGGGGTGAAGGGGGTTAAGGTAGAGAACAAATTTTGTCAAAAATTTCGTTTCCTTTAAATCAAAAGTCGACGTGTCTCACTATTTCTCTCAAAAATTATTGTGCGAGAGTAAAGTGAGGGTAGGAAAAAACACCCTGTATTTCTGTTCAGGGGGGTAGTAAAAAAATTAAACTTAGTTATTTGAATTCTGCATTGAATTACCTTTTCCCTGGTGTGCCACACATGGTATACAGGGTGTGTCACGTAGACGGCCCATTAGCCATATATGGAAAAGTAATGGTAATTCAAATTTGAAAGTTTATTTACACAGGTTTGTAAATACGCTTTATCTAATGAAAATATTTTTAACTTTCGGTTTATACAGGATGTTCCGAAAGTAACGATCAACTTTGTTATTTAAAATGGAACGCCCTGTAGTTTTTACATTTTTAGATTTTTCGTGGGAAGCTGATTTCAAAAAAACCTATTACACTTATATTATAAACTAAATAGTTTTAAAGTTATAAATAATTGAAAATCGCATTTTTTCAACTTTAAGTGATTGCTCCGGCCAAACGTCATAAAATCCGATAATATACGGCTTACATATCCCTATCCTAACTTTTTGAGTTCTACCTTTTGACATAAGAAGAAAATGTATACAGAATGATCGAAATTTTGATCACCCTGTATGAATTTTTTTCTTATGTCACAAAATAGAACTCAAAAAGTTAAGACAGGAAAATGTAAGCCGTTTTATCCGATTTAATGTCGTTTGACCGGAGCAATTACTTAAAGTTGAAAAAATGCGATTTTCAATTGTCTATAACTTCAAAACCATTCGTTTTATAATATAAGTGTTAAGGTTTTTGAAATCAGCTTTTCATGACGAATCTAAAAATGTAAAAAATGACAGGGTGTTCTATTTAAAATAACAAAGTTGACCGTTACTTTCGAAACACCCTGTATAAACCGAAAGATGAAAATATTTTCATTAGATAGAGCGTATTGACAAACCTGTGTAAATAAATTTTCAAATTTGAAATAACATTACTTTTCCATATATGGCTAATGGCCCGCCTACGTGACACGCCCTGTATTCCCTATTTAAATTTTAAAGTGAAGGGGCGAGGGGTGACGTTAGAGTGATGTTTGTTATCAAAAATTTTGTCCCCCTCAAATCAAAAATCGACGTGTCTCGCCATTTTTGCTAAAAATTATTGGGTAAGCCTAAATCGGGGGTAGAAACTTTTTAAAATAACACCCTGTATATAACTCATTCCCAAATCCTGTCTGTAAGGTAAAGACTCTTCAACACCGCGAGAGCATGAACTACCCTTTCGTTTGAAAAGTGGTTGTTACGTTCCAAGGGAACATGTCCATTTTTCCAGAGCCTTGGCTAATGCTCGAGGCCGTATTTTTTCTCTCCTAGACAATAAAAAAAGATTTTTTCAAAATTCACAATAGTCTAACCCCTTAAAATGATAATTATTTTGTTTAATGTTCAAAATTTTCATATATGAATGACGCCTCAGTCTAATTAACGACAAAAAAATATTATGTTGGTAGAGTAACGCGAAAGTAAGTAAAAACCCTATCAACTTTGTGCTTATCGGCTTGACAGGTAAAAGTGTTATTGACGCATGCCTACATCCTTAAAATTACAGATGGCATGTTGGCATCGAGAAACTAAAAAACATATTCACGTTTTTTAATCGCTGAGTCAAAAGGCATTTGACTTACCATAATGTGGACAAAAATTTCCATAATGGACCATAAAATTCCTTATGGAGATTTGAACAAGACAATAGGTGTTTTAATTATAAAATAATCAAAAGCATATTTACTAAAATATGTGATACTAAATTATATCATACTTAGTAACTAGCCATTACCGAATTCTAGTAGTTTTATCATCCTCTAGAGGACGTGATTGCGTTTTTTCTTCGACAGCGACAATAATAAAAGTACATTTTTTTATTATTAGTTGGTTACATTTTGGGATAAGTTTATCTGCGAGAAAAAGCTCTAGTGTATTTATAACTGAAAGTTTGACATAGGTATATTTTTGTACAAGATTATATTTTACATAGAAAGTTTATAATGACTGTCTAAAATTTAATTATTTAGAAAATTTTCAGATTTTGAAATAGATTTTAAGCTCGATTTAGTTTGACTTAATGAAAAAATGCTATAGTATCAAAGATAAAAGTACTTATTAAAAAGCGTTTTGAAATTCTTATTAACTAGTGCATTGAAGTTGTGTAGGTATATAAGATGAAGACTTTTTGTGTTGAAAAACTACAATTTTGATGAAATTGCCGTTTTGTACCAGTTATTTTTGAACTGAATAGATATGTCGGTCCGATTCATACTTACATCCTAAATATAGCGGAAAATTGACCTTTTTTGACAACACAATCACAATTTATCTAATACTGTTTAAATGTTCAGGTCAGTCTAGCTTTTTCGAGATAATACGCTTACATTAGTAATGTGCACATGTGTTAAGTGGTACAAACCAAATTATTCTTTTAAAATCATTTTTTTAGCACCTTAGTGTAGAATTTTGACAAAAAACTCACCGCGTCTTAGTATATGGTTAATTTCTGAATCACAGATATAAGAAATTTTTCCAGAATAGATATTAAGGCAAATCTTATTTATATTTTTGGAAGAAATAAGTTATGAAAAAAGCGTGTGGGCAAAAGAAATTCAGTGTCGAACTAGAGCGAGAATAAAGTGGCATTTCTCACAGGCACGAGTTAAATTTGACGGATTATTTTATAGTAACTTTTATAAAAAATAGTTTGACGGTGAGAATGAGCTAATTCCGGTCCTTTTTTCTCTAAATTTCATTTGTGAAATATTAATGTTTGCCTGTATTATCAAGGCTAAATATTATAAGATCATCAGGTAACTAAATAAATGATCTAACTTATTAGAGTGTTTGCGTCAGCTACACTTGACATAGATGGACCTGGTGTAGTCGGAATAGGAATTTCTGAAATCTCGTTAGATATCTAATCATATTCTTATATTTTTTAAGCAGATTTGACAACATTTCTTAATTATCGACAATATATTTTTCGAGCTCTACATTTTCCAAAGCAGATATAGTTGGAACTTCAATTGAAATATGTTTGTCTAGATCTGTTATCAAATAAGTTTCAAAATCAGGTATGTCAAATACCTGGCTATTAATGTTTAGTAGTTATATCGGGTAAGATGACGAACTCATCATCTTACCCGCAAGTGCCATTTTTATTTTTAAAAATCATAAAATCAAATTTATTATTCGTTAAAAATGTTTTCTGAAATTTAGTAATTCGCAGTTTCGAAAAAAAATATAACCAATACTTAAGAAAAATAGTAAAAACCTTATTTTAGGGAGCAATAATATTCTTAGCACTAATACCCTATCGGTACCAACGTTTGTAGCATACTGAACTCTGGATGTAAATGTATTTGTAATTAAAGGCGAGAAAAATGGGATAACGTTTTTAGTTCTGGCTGAAGTCGGTGTAGCCAGACACTTACATTCAGGAAAAATCGGGAATTCGTTATCTAACCCCATGTATTTTCTGGTCCAAAATTGAAAGTTTCAAATTTTTAACCAGAATTTACCCCTCAAAAATATTCCCGAAATAGGACCTTGCCTTAAAATATCAGTCATACAGCTTCCCTAATTTTTCTAAAGTAACAATAATAATGTAAAAAACATATTTATGATAAAAATTTTAAAAAAATCCGAAATTAGCCACATTTACAGTCAAAAATTTTTAATTCAGTGTAATTTTCGTTTTTTTTTCACAAATAAGGGCGTAAGGTTTACGTTTTTACTAATATACCTTTAGTTATGGCACTGAAGAGATTAGTTTTGTGCTGATACTTTTCGAGTAAAATATTGCTAACAGAAATAGAACTCAGAGATTTTTAAAGATATAAAAATAAAGCAGAATAAAAAAAGTTAACAGATCAAACTAGAATATAAGGAGTTCAAAAATAAACTAGCAGCTATAAGAACAATTTAAATATTACACACAAAATAGCCACTAAAATGAAACATTGTGTCAAAAAATTTAACAATCAAAATGATATAAACGAAGTTATGAAGAATAAAATAAAATCAAAAGATATATAGGGGTGGAATAATATTTAACGAAAATGATAAATACATTAATGAGAATTGGCTCAGGGGGTTACTAACTGGTGACTTTCTGTTCCCCTGCCAAGAGTCGATTGCGACGATGGATTTGCTGTGAGTTCATGACCGTTCACCCAGCATTAACCTTAAGGACCCAGAATCTTGCCAAAATGGTTGTCTCATGCTACGTGTGCTGCCTAGGTCCGTCCCAGTGGGTAGGAACTGACCCCGCAATTACTAAGTTACGAATTTCAAGTTCCCCGCTAAGAAGCGAGAATTTGACGATAAATTTGCTTTGGTTGAACGGCGGTCCACTCAGCACTGATCTGAGAACCTATAGAACCTTGCTAAAACATCGAATAGATCAACTTCTTCTCCCGCCAGAGCTGACTCAAGGTGTAGAATTCTCGACAACGGATATACGTTTAATGGGCCACTGTCAGGAATCCCACACCCGAAATTCCCGATGTTCTAGGAGCACTTTGAGAAGTGATAACTCACGCCAAAATTCTACGTGTTGGCAAGGGAAGCAAAATTCACGAGCTCGAATACCTCGAATCGCTTGAGCATAACTCCAATGTTCTGGCAAGGCTGTAGGGCCATTTGTATGTCTGTGCTCGGTCTCCTGTCATTAACTCAGATCAAGCGCCGAAATTGAACGCCTTCGCAAGGAGATTGACATTCGCGTGATACGACGATCATGACAACATTTTATCCATTGGGCTGTCCCTGCGCTGGTCCTGGTTGAGATTCATGGCTCCTGTCCAATGTTTGGAAGGTATTCACGACCTAGAGAGTTACCCCTCAACTTAACAGTTCGCTTGAGAAATTGTCCCGGGGCCGGTTCCAAAAAGGCAACATTTTAACCTCTAAATGACCTTGAAATCTGGTTTTTCTGACGTGATGGGGTAAAACTGATTCCGGGATCGGATTCAGAACGCCAAAATACCTAGGAATACCATGGCCCGGTCAAATAGTCCGACTTTTTTTTTGTAAACCTGTGTTATTAAACTTATGAAGCAGCAGAAAAAATAACAAACTATACATTCGTGGAGGAAGCGATAAAAAAATATGTAAGGAGAGCAAAAGAACGAAATGCCTATGAGTTAAAAGATACAAACTGATTTTTATTGAATTCATGTTCAATTAATATACATTGGTATAAATGTTAAATAATGTTAAATGTTTAATATATATTTTTTGTATAAATAGTATTTTTTTAATTTAATCTCCAATATGTAGTTGGGTACCTATAGTATCTATATACCTTCTATTAAATGTCTCATATAATGGACATCCAATGGATTTCCATGAATAAATATAAGTTGTATATCCCAGTTCTGGAATATAAATTGGTTATCCAATGGAAATCCATTACATGTCTGGTGGACATACAATGGAATTTCAACTGGAATGGACGTAAAATGGAACTTCAATGGATATACATTAGGTGTCTGATGAGTATCCATTGGTATTTGATGTCTAATGGGGGATCCAATGGACTTCCAATGTATGTCCAATGTTTCGGTCATGTATGACCCAATGGAAATATATTGGAAAATGCTGTACATCTAATGAATGTCTCAGATATACATAGCTGGATGTCCGTTGGTTATCCAATGGATTTACTTGTGTTTTTTGGGTTAATTATCACTGAAATGAACGGAAAATGGGAAAAAAGTAGGAAAAAAAGTTAAATAAGTACAGTTCCTATTAGAATTTTGTTTAGATAATAACTTAGCGTTAACGTTTCTTAATATAAAACTTTATTTGCCGGCAAATAAATAAATGGTTTTTTAGACCAACATGTTGAAAAACTTTTTTTATTGTACCACCAAACAAAACTTGAACTGGAGCAAATATTCTACATCATACCTGTACACTCGTTCACCTTTACCGCTTAAATCTACGACAATAGAGAAATAATGGATAGTTTTAGTCACAGTCAAAATTCAGAGTTGGCTTGAGGACAGCGCAGGATCGGACTCCGATTTGCGGGAAAAACACAGACAGCCCGAGCTTGAGTTGTTGGTCGGCTTCAATTCCTTATCTCGTTCCGCCAAACACTTTTGGTAATAGTCAAAGTCCTTGAGGTACCATACGGGCGGCCATCGATGCTCGACGAGGTACGCCTGGTTGTCGGGATGCAATAGCCTCAGACTTCGCGGCGACATTCTGCACAATTTGTTGTAGTTTATGCACAAGTGGTTCATGCACCAGTCCGCCAACTGGTGTCCGTTGTGCAACTGAAAATATTCAAAACAGGAGAATTTAATTTATGATTATAGAGTTTCAAAGGAGTCAAGGTTCAAAAATGCGTGAATCCTAGCTGCAGACACATAGTTTCAATCCAAAATATTATCCATACTCAAATGTGGTAAAGTATTCAATAAAGAATGAAACGACTCGAAGTCCTACCACAAAATTATTTAATACAAGACAAACAGTCTGAAAGGCGTGATGTTTCGGTCTATACGAACATCAGCATGTCGCCTTTCAGACTGTTTGTCTTGTGGTATGACTTCGAGTTGTTTCATTCTTTATTAATTATTACATAAATTCATGAGGTTATCCATGTCCCAAATGTGGTCAACCAATAAGTAAAGAAACACACAAAGTCAGTACCACAGAAATATATTTGTTAAATTAGTTCAAATGTGAAGTTGGCAACTAGTTTCGGCTTCAGGCCTACAATAACGCTCGTTAACAAACAACAGGTAATAATAAAATAATAGTGTGAGTGGCTTACCATAAACATCATGTAGCAAACAGTGAAATAACTTTTAATTGGCTTCGCAACATTAAAAAATTGTAATTGATAAAGTTGCGGGGTACTGAATATACATTATTAAAAAGGTTAAAAAGTAAAATTTTTTTTTGGAAATTAAAATAATTTTTGGGGACACAAGATGTGTCTCATCTTGGAACATTGGAGTACCAAGTACAATGGGAGAAGGATCAGATAAATCCTGACCCAAACCAGGCAATACGTGGCATTTGAGAATTAACTGTGCGCACAGTTAATTCTCAAATTATTATTACCTGTTGTTTGTTAACGAGAGTTATTGTAGGCCTGATGATGGCGGAAGCCGAAACTAGTTGCCAACTTCCCATTTGAACTAATTTAACAAATATATTTCTGTGGTACTGACTTTGTGTGTTTCTTTACTAATTATTACATAGTTTCAACTCTCCAAAGAACGTTATATGGTCTAATAAACATCCAAAGGAGGAGTAACTCGATTTTTTCTGTGCCATGACGCCTGATTAATAAAAAATCGATATTTTTGACAAATTTATTTATTACTTGAATTTGACAGAATTTATAAAGTTTTGGTTTAGGGTATCCTAACTTAACGTTATGTATAATGTGAAATATTAGTCATCATTTTAAAACTTACTTTGAGGAACTCGCATCTCTCAGTGGATGTCAGCTTTGTTTAAAAACAATTTTATTTAAGAAGGGTCGTAAATGGTTACAATATTTTTAAGATTTATATTCTATATAAAAATATCAGATTGTGATAATAAATATGTCTTGAACACAATAAGGTAAAAAAAATATTTCTTCAAAAACATAAAACATTTCCTCAAAGAAAAATCCAGATTTATTAGTAATATACTAAGGGCAGAGAAGACAAATAGGACAGTCTTTATGGAGAAATTCGATTACAACTACTTAAAAAAGAAAGATACAATAAACTACAAACAAATTGATAAGTGGTAACGAAGTTACCAATTAATCAATATTTTTAAGTTCCTAATCCCCATTCTTATTATTTTTCTTTATAATAATAACTCCGTTTCATCTTGCATTTTAAAATAATTATTATAATTAGCTTTTCTCTAAAAACCCCGTCATTCAAAAAACTTGTTTTTAAAAATATCGCGATGGGCAATTGATCGTAAATAGGTTAAATCAAAATGCACCGTGAATACGAAAAATTTAATAAACACCGAGACCTTAATCCGAATATAGGGTCAAACACGATCCGTGTAGAACGATGGAGACACTTGCAAGTATTCGCTGTGTGCAACTTGCCATGTGGCGACACCTGTAGGATGAAATGTAAAACTTTATCCCGTACAATCAAAATCAAATGCAGACATTTTGATATTTAAAAGATGAATATAATATTAAGAACTGGTTTTGAAGAAATAACGCATGATATAAAATTAAAACAAAATGCGCTAAAGAACGGTGTAAAACTGGCATTTCGTCACATATGCTCGGTGGAGGAGAAAATTCAACAAAAAATAAAAATAATAACTGCGAAATGCGTGCCCTGACTCCGATTCAAAATTTTGTTCCGAAAATTAAACTCCTTCGAGTGATTCTATGACAATGAAAATTTTACTGCAGTTAGCTGACCACATAAAGAGGGTTGTGACAAAGCCGAAATTTTAAAATTTTACTTATGTAATTTAAGCGTTAAAAATTGAAATTATTATTTATACATAGGTATTTCAGTTATATTAAATTAAAGATAATATTTTTTGAATAGTGCCGTGGCTATGCGATTTAAGATACGGATTTGACAGAGAAGGTTCGTCGGTTCGAATCCACGGCTTGTTATTTATTTTTTTTCAATAACTTTTTTTGTTAGAATTTTGTAATTTTTATTCCGGAAACTGTTATTTTTTTTTCAACAAATAACTTATATGTTATAATTTTTCATAATTTTGATTCCGAAAAAATAAAAAAAATATCTGGTTTTAAATTTGAATGAAATATTAATCAACAGTTAAAACACAAGAGCTTTTTTTATCGGATATTTTCCTTGTAACGAAAATCAGTAATTTTACGAGAAAAACTGACATGGAAAAATCGCGAGACCGAATTTTGAGTTTAAAAGAAATTTATCCTTAAAAAAAAGATTGAGTGTTTTTTAGCAAGATAAATTAACAACAGAATATAAAATAAACAGCAATAGCAATTATCTATATTGGTATAATTAAATTATTTCATTATTACTGTAGTTACTATTCTTTAATAAATTTTTATTATTTTATTGTTCATCTTGCATATTTCAATATCAACAAAACAAATAATTTAAACTGACAGAACTAAAGTTAAAGTGACGTGCCGACGAGATTCACAGCGACTAGATATAGTCTGATTAAGAGGAACAGGCATTTTTATCAACAGTAAAAACACAAGAGCTTTTTTTTATCGGATAAATTTCTCTTTGTAACGAAAAATTTTGCCAATCAGTAATTTTACGAGAAAAACTGACATGGAAAAATCGCGAGACCGGAGGTCGAACGATTTTGCCAAATGTTAGTTTTTAGAGGAAAATTACTGATGGAAAAATTTTGAGTTTAAAAGAAATTTATCCTCCAAAAAAAAAGAAATTTATCCTTCAAAAAAAAAGCTTGAGTGTTTTTTGGCAAGATAAATTAACGACAAAATATAGAATGAACAACAATATTGATAATTTTTTAACAATTTTTCTCCACGACCATTACTGAATGTATCAATTCCGAAATCATTTTTAATAATAGAATGTAAATATTCACACTCTAGAGTCTGAATATTTATTCTAAAACACTTGCTTCTTATGTATTTTGCATGTATTTTCATTCTTTATCAAGGTAAAGACTGGATATTCTGTATTTAAACTAAACGATATGGGGATTGCCATGGATTTCAAAAGTGTCACTGTCAGATATAAAATGGCGACGGTAATAATTATTTTCAAACAAGTTTTAATGTAAATAAAATAATGAGTGAAAAATCAAGTGAAGTAGATATAGAATTTGATAATATCTGAAATTGCAAATTATGAAAAAACACCACTGCACCAGATTTTAATTTCGGTAAGTGTAGCATAACACTATAAATATTAATACAATGTAATACAAATATGTCAACAAATAACTTGTGTTCAGATTTAATTTAATTTTGATTAACACTTTTTGATCGTGGAGAAAATATAGTCTGTTACTCGGTTAGAATGAAAAATTTCGACACTCGTGGTTCCTCACTCTCGCTAGCGCTCGTGTTCGGAATTTTCCACTCGTATCGAATTTTTCATTCTAACCTTGTTACAGAATCTACTATTATTATTTTATCATTCGTCTTCCATATTTCAATATCAATCAAAACAAATAATTTTAACTGACAGAACTAAGGTTAAAGTGACGTGCCGACGCGATTCACAGCTACTAGATATAGTCTGATTATGAGGAACATGCATTTTTATCGCGAGGAACAGACATTTTTATCACGATAAAAATGGATGCACCTTTTTTATCGCTGACAAACTGACAAAACTGTCATCATTAAATGACACATTTTATATAGGAGTTAATTTATCACGATAAAAAAGGATGCACCTTTTTATCGCTGTCAAACTGACAAAACTGTCATCATTAAATGACCCATATTTGAATAGAAGTTAATTTATCAAAGCGAACGGTAGGTAAAAACTTTGTCGTGACTCGGCGGTAAAAACTTTGTCCGCGAAATTAACTTGCTTCGAGTGATTCTAGTTCAATTTCGCGGATTTTCTGAATAATAATTCAAAATTATAATAAAAAAATAATAAAAATTACTTGTTAAAAAAATACAAGCATTGGGATTCGAATCGACGACCCTGTGCTTTCAAATCCGTGTCTTAAACCGCATATAAATCGAACCAAAGCAAAAAAGTAGTCTTTAATTTAATATAACTTACGTACGAATATATTAATAAAAATATTGATTTTTAGCAGTTAAACTAAGTCAAATTTTAAGATTTTGGATTCGTCATAGCACGGTTTATGTGATCAGCTAACTACAGTAAAATTTTCATTGTCATAGAATCACCGGAAGGACAAAGGAGTTTAATTTTAACGACAAAGCTCACATACCTACCTACGGTCACTGAACTATAGCCTATAAATTGAACGCCAATTCATATATATGCGCGAGAAACTTTTAGGCCAACTCGAGGAACTGAAATTCAGAATCTGCGCCGGCGCAGTAAAGATAAAGGTATGGAAATCATGTCTTTGATCACTACAACGACATACAAATAATGAGGTTCGTCTTTGAGTTGATCAACTGATTCAGAAGCGGCTTAGTGTTGTTTGCCCGTCATTTTGATAGCCTTGTCAAAGAATACATATCGATAGGCATTCTTTGGCCTTGTCGTTTATTTGATTATATAATTCATGAATCGCATAAAACGTTCAAATTTGAATATACAAATTGATAATAGTTATAATAATGGTTATTCATTCAGACTTTACAATTTTATAATTATTATTCGACAAAAATAATTTTAGGTCATCAACTTTCATGATTCAATATGTATTCGAGGAAAATTTTTAGGATAACTAGATACTTTTATGATTCAAATATCTAAACAAAAATCATACTATACCTATTTCGATTTCATTTAATTAATTATCTAATAATTTCCATAATTCATTTATGTTTGTTTCCCTCAAATTGCCAATTCAGATATTTCTTTTATACATGTTTATTGATAGCAAAAGCGGCCCTGTTTAGGAAAATAGTGCGCATGTTCCCACCCTGATTTCTTTGAAGTCTGCGCGAAATTCAAAACGGCTCAATTTTTAGAAGTTACTTTGGCGTTTCATTTATAGGTTATAGTTTCAGTGCCTACGGTTCGCTTTTTCTTAGTTCACATTTATAAGGACTTTAATGAAATAGATAAAATTTTGTACTGGGACTGTTTAAACTATTATTCTGACAGCCAACTATACAACATATTTCTGCTGGACTTCGGTGAGCTTTCCGTGTCGTTGTTGATATTTTGGTCCGTCGAAAAATGTTCGGGACAAAAGTTCAGGTGCTGATCACGGCAAGCGCTAGCATAGGAGGCGGCGACGTTAATTGTCGCAGTTCTCTTTCAGTGTAGCCAACCTAAGTTTTTAAAACAAAAACTTTTACATTGTTGCGCATGCTCGGTGCGGAATTAGTTTCTCTTTTCAATAATAAAAATGAGAAATTTAGTAAACATATACCAAACTACTACAGTACAATTTTCAGCAAATTATAAATCAATTGAATTTATTTTGTTTAATCGGTTTGCTAAAATTGATCAACAGAGCACAGAGCGAATAGCGTGATTTAAAACATTCTCGTGGGCAGTATTGCCAATAAGGCGCAAAAAGCGCAATAATTACGCTTTTTAACTCTGTTTTGCGCCATTGCGCTATTTTGTGTATTTTTACGCTTTTTCTAAATAAGCTCAAACAAACATGCTTCAAACCATAATTTTGAAATCACAAAACCAGAGAAGATCAGAAGGAGAAACGCCGGGATTACTGTGCTTGCGACCTCTTTTTCGAGTGAAATTTAATTGGACAATAGAGCACTGTTAGTGACATAGAACTGTCAGTTGGACAGCTGATCGGAGAGCAAACAAACGAATAGCCCAGACAACAGCTTAGCCCTCAAAAAAAGAAGACTAAAAAATATAATAATAATAATAATAATAATATAATACTTATTTATCAAAAAATCTATATAAATAAATCTGTGAAAAAAACAATACAATAACAGAATTAGATAAATAAATATGGTAATCCCACAGAAGAACAGGTCTGTGCGTGGGAACAAAATTAAATAATGCCTAAAAATAAGAAACGATATGACATACTATACATAACACAAAATTTAAAATAAGATAAGATACGATGCTATACTATACAATAGAATGAGTAGCAGAATTTTTTTTTATATATACATCAGAGGATTGAAACTGGTAGATTTTAACTGTACTCTAGGTATGCTAGAAATCCATTTTTTAAGACAGGTTATAAATAATTGGTTAGAATTTATTTCTTTTAGTTCTCGTGGGACAACATTGTAACATATAACTGATCATCGAAAAAGGATGAAATCTGAAACATTTAACTTCCCAAGAAGTAACTAATACTGTTAAGTAAAGTTATTCTGAATAGTAAAATTTGGATTTAATCACATGCTGGTGTTCAATATGTGATTTGGCTATAAAGACCGAATGACTGTAATAATATGATATGATTTTTGTTTTTTATTTTAATTTTATGTACTGATATGATTTATTCATACGAGATTTATTTAATTTGTTATAGCTTCGAAACGAAAGAAACCATTTTTTGTTTTGAACTCTGATTTATTCAGTAAAACCGTTTACTAGACATTTGAAGTTTAATATTATTAATATTTATAATACTGTTCACATCGAATAAAATCCGATAATACGCAAACGCAAATACATACCGTGGGTCAATTGCACCAATCAAATTTTAAGTTTAATGGATAGAATACTAATAAATAAATTTTACCTTAACAGGTTCTAACAGTCTTAAACATTGCTCAATGGCTTCAGACGATTGCAACGTCTCTAAATCCTCAATAACTCTCTTCTCAACCAAATTCACCAGTCTTGGTAAGCACAGCCTGTTTGCCAGTTCGAGCAAATTGACGCAACGCACTGCGGACACCTCGGGCACTTCGTCCGTATAAAGAAAGCACAGTAACTTATGAAAAGTGTATTCTCGCACTCCAGGAAATTCAATCTATCATAACATTTAAAAGATTATTAACTATAGTTTATTTCTTCTTAAGGTTACTTACCACTTTGGCTTGGCTCTCTCTAAAATCTCCTCTGAACATGGCTTTCATGACGTCGCACCTGGCAGCGAGCATCGCTTTGTGTGCAGTACAAGCGCCGTCGTCGAGTTCGAATATCACGTCGGCGAAGAGGCCCTGTTCCAGGCAAATGTCTTGCAGCCTCCTCTTGAGAATGTTCTCGTAGGTTTCGTCGGGAGGATCTGGCGCGACGAACGGGTGTCTCGTAAGCAGTACTAACAGCTGAGGCAGTTCTAGAAATTCGGCAGCTTCTCGAGTTTCCTGAAGTATAATTTATATTTTACTTTACACAGACATACTTCCCCTTCGCTTTTCCTTAATCCGCCATCTTGTCCGCATCAGTTAGTTTGTCCTGATAAAAATATAAATTTGTAAAATGTTTTACCCCTTTACATGACTTTCACGTGATCTAACTTTGGCTGTAACCGGCGTACTAGTATTTACTAAGTCACTCTTTAGTTTTTATATTTAGAGATACTGCTTTTGGTAAAATTTCAAATAATTTTATTACAATTATATTAATAATTTTCCATTTCAAAATATATTTATAAAATAATAATAATAATAATATTTATTCATCATAAAGCATACAAGTATATAAAATAAAAATAATATAAAGGGTAAATTTGATGAATAAAGCCAATAAGTGCGAAGCACTAGTTTCAGTAAAAAATAAATAATTAAAACAAATAAGCAGTAGAGAATGGTTAAACTCATAAGTTAAAATTGTTAGAAAAATCGACGATATTTGCAATAAACATCCTATATAAGAATTTATTGAATAAACATTTATATCCAAAAAAACAACTTTTTGTAAAAAGAAATTTTTCAGTGAAAACCGCACCTTTCTAGCTCTTCTGAGTTCTGAGATATTGGCAGTTAAAATGGGTCAGAAACTTCTGGGACACCCGGTATTATATCATTTACAATATATATTAAATGGGTCGCTATTCGTTGTTCGAAAATACAGTCATCGAAAACATTTTTTTCGAAGAAATTTTAATTGAAAAAATTTCGAATAACATTTTTATCGAAAGACCCTTTAATCGAAAACATTTTGATCGAAAACCATTTTATCGAATGACATTTTCATCGAAAACAATTTTGTCGAAAACACTATTATCGAATTGGTAAAACTAGTTTACTGGAAATCTGTTGTGGAAAAAAAATGAACATCGCTATTTTGGACCCACAGAAAGATTCAAATGGCACCATTTATGTTTTGCTGAAATGCGTTGCTGCCAAGTTGATCATTTTGGCAAATCTTTCATATTTGAGGTCAAAGCTAGAATAGCATCTTGAATTGACATTTTTTCTCTGAAAATTGATCTAAGTAAAGTAGGAAATTAATCGAGCTTTGATAATTTTTTCGAATGTTTTTAAAATGTGACTTATGAGGGATATTGGCCAATAATTATTTACACCTGTAGGATCATCCTTTTTTTATGAAGTAGAATAATGATAGTTTTATTTAAACAGGGTGGAAATACTCCTTGGTTAATGCATAAGTTAAAAATATGTTTTAGTGGTTTGGAAATAAAAGTTGATATTAGCTTGATCGTTTCAGATTTTATATTATCGATACCGGTTGCTTTTTGTATTTCAGGTTCTCCTATGGAAATAAAACCGAAGCTACTTGGAATAAGTTTACGAATCGGCACATAATTCTGATTTTGTTTAATTTTTTTCTGCCAGCTTTTTACCTACTTCTTTAAATCTTGTATTAAACTCATTAGATATATCAATTTTATTTATCAATGTTTCATTTAAACCTCTTTTGATGCTCTCTACCGAGCGGGGAGTAACGTAACTAAAACGTTACTTTTCAGTAACGCGTTACTAAATGTAATGCGTTACTAGTAATTTCGTTACTTTTTAAAGTGGGTGAAAAGTAACGGTAATTGAGTGACTTTGTAAAAGTACCGCGAAATCTTTACTTCGTTACAGTAACGCGTTACTGCAAAAGTAACGCGCGTTACTTTAAAACTAAGGTTTGTCTGTTTTGTTACTGTGAATATATAGAAAAGTAACCCGTTATTGTAACTTCGTTACTTTAAAAGTAACGCCTTACTTTTGGAAAGTAACGATAACGTTTATATAACGCGTTACTTTTTAGCAAAAGTAACGGTAAAGTAACGCGTTACTTCTTTGTTAGTAACGCCCCAGCTCTCTATAATATTTTAACCACATGAGTGAAGTTCAAAGTGGAAATTCAGTGGATCAGGACAGTGTACAACATGTGTGTCAATATTAAAACGTTTGACAAAGAACTTCTTCTGGCTGAAACTGAACTGTTTAAACACAAAAACATACAAATCAGTGTTCCCTCTCCTGTTTGAACTTTTCCGTCTTTTTTTCATAATCTCTATAAACTCAGCCTGCTGTCATTTTCGTGCTTGCGTAGAGTTAAAACGTATACGAGAAACACGATTGGCCAGAAGACGCTTTATAGTTCTAATGGCCATCGAAAGAAGTGCCCAAATAGACATTCCTAAGGTAATAGACGAATTTAATTTGGTACAAAAGAGAAGAATTAATTTTCTATAATAAAAGAAAGTTTTGTATTATAAATGATGTGTGATAAAAAGGGTGATTTTGATTATGATGTTGGTTTAATGTTTGATTTGAAAAATAAATTATTAAATAAAACCCAATAAAGAATCCCGCAGTTTTTAAATGGGAATTGGGTTTCACTCAATATCACTCAAACCTAGTGAAAAATGTCAGTTAAAACGCCGTGATCAAATGTCTCCATGAAACGTCCGACTGAATCCGTCCTCTACTCTCTAGATTCTGAAACCGGTTAAAAAACTAATGTCAAGTTATCAATTATCTTTGGCGATAAGTGACAGATGATACGAACTTAATGTGTCAAATCAATTGCCAACCAATTATTAGAAAAATAATGAACTATCATTGTCACATAAGAAAACATTACTAAAAATAATGTACCTTGTGCGAAATAACTGTTTTGTTTGTGATAGACAAATAAACCGCGCGAGTGTTCTTATTGGCTTTCCAGAAGATGTCTAGAGTGTTCGTCGAGATGAGGCTGGTCGGAGGGGACACTCGCATTTGCAACCAGGCTGATAACATGCAAAGATTGTCTCGTGAGTGCAGAATACAATTGCAAAACGAGACAATTGAAACTAGGCAATAGATGTTAGAAGGCGCTAGTGTACTGAATGTTGTTCAAGGCCTGGTAGAGGTTGATAATCTTCAAAATAATCGATTACGCTTCTTTGCAAAAATTGACTTGGTGTGCCTTTCAAGTAACCTTTCCCCATCGTACATCCACTACAATGGAATCGATGAGCGAGCAGCTGAATTCCAATTGAACAGAGATTACGGAAAATACAGAAACGCTGTCAGACACTAATTGTGGATTGGGTACATATTGCACATGTCAGTCTGGGGCGAGAACACTCGCTACTTGTCATGTAACTGCCGTTATCTGGTAGCTCGGTTTCGCGGGTCACCAAGTTAGCATCAAAACTAAACGTTTTCTTTCGCCAATTATTTTAGATCATGATTTTCAAATCATGTTTCAGTTTTACCGTTTTGATTACAAGAACATGTTCACCTGTCAAAAGACGAAAGAACAGTCCCTACTTGTCAATCAGCAGTTGTGAAAATTTAGGTTATGCTTTTAATTTATAGAATATAATATAGTGGTTTCTTTACTGATTTTTTATGTATAATAATGAATAATTTCAAAGAAAAGAGCTCTTAAGAGCTTCATCGCCATGCGATGGCATGATCATAATCTTCGTCGCTTAGGTTAAGCGATGTAGTAATATTTTGCTCTTCATCATATGTATATATGTTTAAAACTTTCATTTTAAAAATAATTTAATTACTTGTCCTTTGTCTTATCTTTTTTGAGGTTAAAAAACATTGATTTGGATCTGTCAATCATACATTTTCAATGTTTCAGGGGGAGAAAGGGATTACTGATCATGATCCTGTCATAGTAAGATCAGCATCGTGAAAGAATGCCTTACATGACAGCGACCTCCCATCATGTCATGAGTCATGTCACTTGGCCTGAGGACCGCGATCGTGGCTCATGGCATTGATTGTAACCAAGTAATATATTGTTAATAAGTTAGATCAAGGATCAAGTGTTTTATTTAACATATAAACACGTCATGGCGCAGTCAGTACAAGGTTTGAAATAATTACTGAAAATAAAGTAGAACAAGGAAAACCAACGATTGAAAATCACGTGGTGAAGTGCAGTAAAATATAAAATGGAGCCTAATTCAATTGTAAATGCAATTCCAAATTTGGTATTACCATCTCCATTGTCGCTAACTGGAAATGTATGCGAAAATTGGACGAAATTTAAGCAACAATTTAATATATACATGATGGCATCAGGTTTAAATCAACAACCCGGAGAAAGGCAGGTAGCAATTCTTTTAAACATAATTGGACCTGAATCAGTAGATGTTTACAATACTTTTAAGTTTGAAAACGAAGAAGAAAAAAATATAAAAAAAGTTGTAGAGGCATTTGATGCACATTGTAATCCAAAGAAAAATATTTTGCATGCTAGATTCTTATTTTATGAGAGAAGACAAAAGGAATATGAGCCATTTGATTCATTTCTATTAGACGTCAAAACATTATTAAAAGATGCAGAATTTTTAAGCCCAGACGAAATTCTAAGAGATAAAATAGTGTTGCATTCGTCTGACAGAGATACACAAGATAAATTAATAAGACAAGGAGATGTACAGTCGAAAGAAGCAATAGAAGCTTTTAGAATAGCAGAAATAACAAGAAGACATACAAACGATATACATAGAAATGTTGATAGAATAGTAGAAAGTACAAGAAATCAAGAAGTCAAAAATGTCACACAAAAAGACAAAAGACAAAAAGAAAGCCCAATAGAAAACAGCAGAAGTAATTTTCAGAACCCTCGAAGAGTACAGTGCCAAAGATGTAATGGTTTCCACAAGTATAATAACTGCCCGGCTACAGGAAAACAATGTGCAATTTGTAAAAAATACAATCATTTCGCAGCAGCTTGCAAGTCCCAGGTAAATGAAATAGAGACAAATAGAAATGAGCAAGAAGATGAAGAATATTATTGTTTTTCAATCAATAATAAAAATACGTGGCAAGAGGAGTTAATTGTTGAACAGGTACCCATTACTTTTAAGCTAGATTCGGGTTCAGATGTAAACATAATTTCATTAAAAGTTTTAGAGACATTAAAGGATTCGAATAATAATAAAATATATAAAAATTATAATAGAAATGTAAATTTAGAAGCTTATGGGGGTTTTAAAATAGAAACACTAGGAAAAGTTGAATTACAGATAAAATTAAAAGATAAAATGTATAAAGAATTATTTGTCATTACTAAAAATCAGGCTAGGCCTATTCTAGGTGCAGAGACAATTGAAAAATTAGGTTTAGTAGTTAGAAATTATAATGTAGTGTCAGAAAAAATGAAAAAAGAGCTTATTGACAAATTTGATGATGTTTTCTTAGGCACTGGTTGTTTCCCTTTTGAATATAAAATAAAAATAAAAGATAATGTTAAGCCAACTACAAAACCTCCACATAGAGTCCCAATTAAAGTTAGGGATAAATTAAAATTTGAATTAGATAGGTTAGTAAAGAGTGATATTTTAAAAGTCAATACGTCACCTACTGAGTGGGTAAATCCTTGTGTTATAGTAGAAAAGCGAAATGGTAATATTAGAATTTGTCTAAATCCTCAAGATTTAAATCAAAGTATTGTTAAGGAATATTATACAATACCAACTATTAATGATCTTAAATGTAAGTTAAAAAATGCCAAGTATTTTTCAGTCCTAGATTTAAAAGATGGTTTTTTTCAAATAAAATTGGACCCTGAAAGTCAAGATATATGTACATTTAGTACGATGTATGGTTGTTATTCTTTTAAAAGGCTACCTTTTGGTTTAAATATATCTGCTGAAATTTTTCAAAAATATAATGAACAATTATTTAAAGGAATAGAAAATATTTTCATTTATATAGATGATATTTTAATTTTTGCAGATACAATTGAACAACATAATGAAATTTTATATAAAGTGCTACAACGAGCCAGAGAAAACAATATCAAATTTAATAAATCAAAATTCCAGTGTTGTGTGAATGAAGTACATTATTTGGGTCACATTTTTAAGGAAGGAACAGTATTACCAGATATGACTAGGGTGGAGGCCATAAATAATTATGACATGCCATCAAATAAGCTAGAATTGCAAAGATTCTTAGGTTTAATTAATTATTTAAGAGATTTTATTCCGAATATGGCAGAAGTGTCGGCACCGCTTAGAGAATTGTTAAAAAAGAATGTAATATTCAATTGGTCCAAGATTCATACCGATTGTGTGAATAAACTAAAGAATTTAATAAGTAATCCTCCAGTACTGCAAAATTTTAATGAAAATGAGGAAATTATTATTGAAACTGATTGTAGTAAGAGTGGGATAGGTTGTGCATTACTACAGAATAATAAACCGGTATGCTTTGCATCTAAAAGTCTAACAGAAACTGAAACAAGATTGTTTGGTCAAATTGAAAAGGAGTTTCTTGCTATTTTGTTTGCTTGTCAAAAATTTTCCCAATATATATATGGTAGAGAAACAATTGTTCATACTGATCATTTACCATTAGTGTCGATAATGAAAAAAGACATTAATAATATTCCTTCTACAAGATTACAAAGAATTAAACTAAAACTTTTCAAATTTGATATTGATGTAAGGTATAAACCGGGGAAATATTTGTATCTAGCAGATGCAATTAGTAGAGCTTGCTCTAAAGCAGAAAAATCAAAAACAGACCCGTGTTTATTTGATGTAGTACATACAATAAATATGAGTGATGAAAAGAAACAGTTATTTGTAAAAGAAACTGAAAACGACTTTATATTGAATAAATTAAAATTTTATTTTGTTAATGGATGGCCTAATTCAAAGTCAAAAGTACATGATTTGGTAAAATTTTTTTTCAATAAAAGAAATAATTTATTTGTGGAAGAGGGATTAGTTTATCTAGATAATCGTATTATAGTCCCAGAAATTTTACAGCCTCAAATACTTGACAGCTTGCATGAAGTACATTTTGGAATAACAAAAACAGTTGCTAGAGCAAAAACTTTATTCTATTGGAAATCTATGACTAATGACATTGAACAAATAATAAGTAAATGTAGAATTTGTGAAAAATTTCAATCTAAAAAAGTAAAAGATTCCATGATCATACAAGAACAACCAAATTTCCCTTTCGAGAAAGTAGCATGTGATGTTTTAGATTTTGCCAATGAACCATATTTAGTTTTGGTTGACTATTTTTCAAAATGGATTGAACTTATTAAATTAAAAAATAAAACTGCAGGTGAAATAATAAAGGTGCTAAAAACTATTTTTACAACTCATGGAATTCCAGCTAATTTTAGATCTGATAATGTACCATTCAATTCATTTGAATTCAGAGAATTTGCCAAACAGTGGAATTTTGAATTATCTACCTCTAGCCCATATTATCCTAAATGCTACGGTCTCGCAGAAAAAGGAGTAGGTATTTGTAAGAATATGTTAAAAAAATGTAATGAAATAGATTCTGAGATTAATATAATGTTGTTAGAGTATAGAAACACCCCAGTGGCAGGTACAAAATACACGCCGTCACAATTATTGTTCAGTCGGAGATGTCGTACGAAACTCCCAATTAATAATAGTCTTCTTAAACCTGCCATTGTAAATAATTTTCAAGATATATTGAAAAGTAATGTACGTAAGAACAAAAAATATTATGATAGATCAAGTCGTTATAGATCGGATAGATATTATCCTGGTCAGAACATTGTGTTTAGGCAGGAGAATACGTGGATGCCCGCTCAAGTGGTTAAACTACATGATTCACCAAGATCATTAGTTCTGAAAGATGAGAATAGTAAATTAAAAAGGCGCAATTTCGTAGACATTAAAGGTACGCAGATAGAACCAAAGCTTGGAATAAATCCTCGAAGTGATAATGATATTGATTTTTCTGTTACTAAGGTAAATAATGATGGGAGTGAGTATGACGATAATATTTCAATGAAAATTATAAAACATAGAGTCTCTGAGAACCTACCCAGATCTTTAAATAACAGTGAAGGTATTGATGACCAAAATGTAAACCCTTATGCAACAAGATCAGGTAGGATCTCAAAGGCCCCGGTTAAATTAGACTTATGATGATGTTATTTGATAGTTTCTCTATGATGTTATTTTATTGTTTATTTTTCATTTATGTTTGTATTGTTAAGGAGGAAGATGTCATAGTAAGATCAGCATCGTGAAAGAATGCCTTACATGACAGCGACCTCCCATCATGTCATGAGTCATGTCACTTGGCCTGAGGACCGCGATCGTGGCTCATGGCATTGATTGTAACCAAGTAATATATTGTTAATAAGTTAGATCAAGGATCAAGTGTTTTATTTAACATATAAACACGTCAGATCCAAAGTTATGAGTGGAGTGGGGATGAATCACAATGCAAATTTGCTCGAAAGAACACGATTCGGGAACATAACTCGTTTTGATTCTAGGAACATGGTCGAAAGAGAGCAGTTACTGATTAAAAACAATATTATTAGATATCGTGCGGGACGCTCGGGAACTTGATGACATGAGATTGTGAAATTAAAGTATTGTAAACATTGGCGTGTATGGCTATTGACGAAGCTCCACTTAAAAAACTTCAGCGCACCGAAAATGGAAACCTCTTTGGTGGAGTGGACCCCGAAGAACTCGATTTGGTGTTAGGGAAAGAATCGAGTTCCAAGCTACTATACAGTGTGACTCAAAATGTCTGCACCATATGGAAATAATTGTTATTATTCATTTGACCTTATAATTATAATTTAGACCAATAGTAAAGTACCCTTATTTTTGACAATATCAAAAAATAATATTTAGGAAAGTTGTTTAGAATTAAAAATTACACTCAGATTTAAAATCACACAGCCTTCTATGCAAGAAATCCATTTTTTTTTGTTTTTAGCCTAGCTCAAAATAATATCATTTCGAAAGCACTTTAGGGGCCTTCTTCAATCACTATAATACATTTTGGTTAAAAATATTTCGTTTTCTTCGTTGTTTTTACACCATTCACGACCTTTTTTTTAATATTTATTATTTTTGGCTTTTCCTTGATGCAAAGTTGAAATTTCACCCTGTAGACATGTACACAAAAACTATCATTATGATTTATTTAAATTAAATAAGTTAACAAATAAAACGAAGTCACTAAATAATACTTATCAGCAGGTTTACAATGACCGTGTAGTAGAGGAAAGCCGGGGAATATCGACCTGCGGCGAATATCGACCGGGGTATTTTTATGATAACAGAAACGTAAGCAGAACTTCTGGTATATGCTATAAGGTCAAAACAAGTAGTAGAACCTACCCATAAACTCAGCCTTTAGTAGAGCTGAGTGGTTTGATTGTGTGTTCCTAATTTGTATTTTATGTGAAAATTTTATAATTTTTACCAGTTTTTTTGAAAGGTATGTTACTTTTATCTTTGTCTATTTGGTTAAATATTTTAATGTGGTATGAATATAGATGTATATTGAACAATTCACACCTATTTACATACCCTTTTAATGTAAGGTTAGGTGAAGATCCAAATATTTTATATTCGATGTTACAATCTGGCAAAATCGATCACACTGATTGGTCGATTTTACCCACTATGTGATTCTTACAGATACGACGTCATTTTACGTGTTTAAGATATTGTTGAAGAGTATATATCATCACCACGAACCAAAACCAAATAATTTTCTTGATATTACACCTCCACGTACTGCACCTAAAACAAATCTGAAATCTAGTTTGGAAACTTAAATGGTCTTACAAGGAATCACTTTTAACATCTTCTAGTGATTCTGAAAGCGACTTCGAAGAAGTTTTTGACACTGAAGCCACAGATGATGAAGATAACAAATTCTTTGAACAAACAGCTCCACCGCCAGTATTTTGCGAAAAAAAGAATTCTAGAAGAAAAGGAAAAGAAGAAAGAAGTGAATAAAATGAAAAAGCCTAAAATGACTGTTAAATGAAAAATTTCAGCTTCTACAGAACGATGCAAATAAAAGAAGTTAAAAGTCATGAAGGCGAAAAATGTTCCGTATGTGATGAATTTGGCAGGAATAAGGATATATGATGTCGGAAGTGTGGATATTGGGCACATGCAGAGTGCACATCTGCTGCAACAGCTGCCGTTTACTTCTGCGAATATTGTTCAAATACTTGATCGATATTAACCGAAGTAGTACATCTAAAATGTGTTTATTTGCTTATGTTTATTTAACAGTTTTTAGTTTTTTTATACTTTATTACCTTTATTTATGTTCTATTAGTGTTATCGAATAGAATATATACAATTCGTTCTTTCTAAATCCGCTGCATTTAATATTTTTGCTTAGGTGGTCGATATTCCCCAACTTTCCCCTAACCGTAGTAATTAAAAACTAAATTACAAAAGAAAAATAAATAGTACCTAATAAAAAAATAATTTAATATCTAATAATCCTTAAATTTCCACATGTCTACCTTCCACCTCCATGCATTTGATTGTTCGTGCACAAAATTCTTTATTAACATTATTTAAAAAAGATGTTGGTATACTGGAACAACACTCCCTAATAACATTTTCCAATTCATCAATATTTTCAAATGGTTTTCGAGCATAAACTTTTCCTTAAAAAAAATCTAAAGGAGGGAGATCGGGGACCCTTGCTGGCCATGAATTTACGGAGTATCTACCAATGTATTTACCCCTAAATTGGTCATCGAGATATTCTCTAATTAAAGTCGTACCATGACACGATGCACCATCAAACTGAAACCAAAGCTGTTATTTTTCTCGTTGTATTTAAAAATTCGGATTTTTATCAGCCCACCACCGACAATTTTGCGAACTAACTACTCCGTTTGAAGTAAAACTTGTCTCATCAGAAAACAATATGTATTTTGCAAAATATCTGTTTTCTTCTATTTCGCCTTGTATCCAAGCGCAGAATTCGAATCACCCTTAAGGGGTGTATGAATTCAGGTTTATAAGAGTAATATTTATTTTTTACTAATATTCTTCGCACTGATTCTTTACTCGTACCTATTAAAAAAGATATAGCAGTACGACTACTTCTCGGATTCTCTGTGACTGCTAATAATACATTTTATTCTGTGTCATTGTTTAAAGTTACCCATTTATCATGTTTTGCCTTGTTTAGTTTAGGCTTGATTTTTCACCTTTAAGATTAATAACCATTATTTTGTAATTTTTATTTTCTTTTTATTTTAATTTTCAAAGCTTTATTTGTTTGGTTAATTCTAGCTAGGTTTTGTTTTACATCGTTAAAAAAATATTTTTTTGATCAGGACGTTTTGACTGACATTTTTTACTAGGTTTGAGCGAGATTGAATGAAATTCAATTCCCCTTTAAAAACTGCTTAGTTCTTTGACTAACTTTAGCTTTTAACCCACTCTGAATACAAAAGTTTAATCCTTTTTAATATCAAAAAATTATTATTCTCCCTAGGTTCCTAACTGCTGAGTGTTGGATTTTTTTATCTTACCAAACCGTCACATTTAAAATAAAACTGTAAAGATATGGAGAATAAATATCCAGAATGCCTAAAAACAGGGCATATATTTTCAAAAACTTTCCGGACCTCCCGCTTTTCTGGCGGGTATTCCATACCCCCCAGACCTCCCGCTAATTCTTGCCACCCCAATTGCAACACAGAAATTACGCCCATAGATATTGCCCTATATAAGATACAACAATCCACGGAATCGTGTAGCAGTATATCAAGTGTCTTCCAACTGTACCGTCCAGTGAAAACAAAACTCTTTGAAACGAGTCAAAAGACCGACAACAGCCCGAACAACACGATCGTTAAGCGCTTGACACTGGACACTCATAGTAGTACGTTTTTTTTCACTTATATTTAAAAACAAAATTCAGCTGCGCCTCTGGCCACTGTCTATTCCAAGTCGAAGATAATTAGGACTAAAATGACAAGCTGTACGATCTTTGGGACCTGCGCAACCTCTTCTTAGTTTGCGAGTAAAAACGTATAAATGAAAGTATGTTTTTCTTAAATTCATAAATTGTGACTTACCCTTAAATTCAAAGCGCTCCGGTCAACGGTACCGGTATACGCGAATTGCAGACATTGTTGCATGGCACCTGGAGTGACTAGTTTACTTAACGTCACAACGGTCTGTCCCTCCGGCTGGACGTTCCGGATACACTGAAAAGCCGGATGATCCAATTCCCTGGCAGTGGGTAGAGCTTGACAACTGGCTCGTCTCTTGCACGTCTTCTGTTCCGCTTTTACCAAACACTCCGTTTCATCGGCGAAATCTCCTAGGGAACTTACCATGCTGGAGTCGCTTGTACTGCGTGCCATTAGATCGGCAGTAAGGAGTCTAAAAATTCATACATTTAATCAATTATAAATTCACATTCGCAACTTTAGCTGCAGATGAAATTTTGAAGGTTTAAGTGTATGGTGATCTGGGAAACGATAATAGAGAAATCTAGGGTAGCCCGAAAATTGCGACCCGGACAAATGTGCCCCGCCCGGACAAATGTGCCCCGATAACTGCGCCCGCGCCAAATGCGCCCACGACAAATGCGCTCCCCGACATATGCGCCCAACAATAACATATAAATAAATAAAAACGATTTTCATTTCTCGTAGTTGTTCTCCATGTCTCTGGAATGACAATTTTTGCAACAGTTCTTAGATTTGGATATGGATGTACACTTTGTCGTATACGTTCAACGTTTCTTTGCGATGTACAGTATTTTAGTAAATAAACAGCTGCTTCTAGAGAAACGCTATTTGTAGCTTGTTGAATAATTTGTCTCGGACTTTCAACAGTATTAGTTGCCACGCCTCTTATTCTATTTACGCATTTCAAAGCTTCATTTTTTGCTGGATTGGGTGCATGAGAATGTTCAGTTAAAATAACCAATTGGTTACTGACCAATATCTTTATTCGACCTCGACAATTCTTTTGAGGACATCTCCATGATTCAGAATTATCCATATTCTTTTTAGCGAGTCGGTAACGGTATCCATTTTTCAGCCACATTTCCTTTCACGAGGCGGTCAATCCAGGACGGCACGCGAACACTATTTATATTTATTTTATTAAAAGAAGTCGTGACTAACTAAATCAAGCCTGTTGTATTTAAAAAAAAAGAAAATACAACTTATATTTATTTCGTAAAAAAACATATATCAAGATTCGAACCTGGAACTTTAGAGTGTAGACGTTACAAATGAAAGTTCCAGGTTCGAATCCTGATATATATTTTTTATTTCTTTTTATGAAATAAATGGAAGTTGTATTGTTTTTTTTTAAATACACAGGCTTGATTTATAGTCAAGACTTTTTTTAATAAAATGAAAATAGTTTTTCACGTGTCGTCCTCGTTTCTTTTCTTTGTTGAGATGTTACTTTTTCCATCTTTTACAGATTGTTATAAATGCAAATTATTTATTGAAACTAAATTAATAAATCCCAAACAAATGCTCTTAGAGCAGTAAACTATGTAAAACTACCCAAAAATCGTATTTTTAAAATCTTATTTTTACGATAATTAATCTTGAATATACTACGAAAATTAATATTTTACTTTTAAAATACTTTTATACATAGTGATGGTCAGTAATACAGACAAAATAAATTAAAAATTTTTGGCAATGGGGAGTTCAACAAAAATATAACCTCACGTTTTTTCTTTATTAACAGTTAGAATTAATCAAATAAAACCCATTGAGTTTAATTATCTACCGTAATTTGAGCTAGATTTTTGAATAAATTAATTTAAAAGTTCAAATTTCCAATTATTTGAATATGCCGCCATTACGATCGTGACGTCACTTATGTGCAATGAAGTTACCGTCAAGCCATGAACTGAAAATGTGTAAAGAAGAGAATACGAATGAACAACCGATGTTAAATCTCACTTATACAGACATATACAGACAAAGATGGAGAAAACCATTATATGATAATTGGAAAAAGATGAAAACTTGGACCTATCCACTGTGAATTCGCATTCAATTATTATTTGTAAAGATACGTAAATAAAGGTAAAAGTAAACACAATTAAAAACATATTGACCAAATTGACGTTATAATCAAACGTCATCTATATTTGAAAATGTCAATTTTATTTAGAGAAACTGGCCTACGTTAATAGTATGCTGCAGCTATTGCACATAAGTGACGTAGGCGCACTACAAGTTGCAAGTTGAACTCCCTATTCTAATAGTAGGGGAGGCCAAGCGTGGATTTGGGGATTTACTGAAGCTCGCTAGATTAATACCTATATGAGAGGATACCTTACATCCAGTTGAGTACCTTTACCGGATATGAGCTCTTAATATAGAGCCGCCCGTCTAGGATAAAGAATCAGAATAGTAAAAAATTCTCAAGCGCGTCAGATTAAGGTAGGGTGAGTTAATAACATCCTAAAAGGTGTACATTCCAATAATCTGACGATTTCAGTGTGGCGTAAGGAAGTGGAGATACAATTTTAAAAAAAAATACGTCACCTTGAAATACTCGAGCGCGGTTAAATTTCTTTTCATTTTGAAGGAAATAATTTAAAGATCACGAAAATAATATAATCCGCCGATTTCCTCAAGCCGAATCATCAATAAAGTGTGGTATGTGCAGCTGCTGATAATTATGTATTTCCCACTCCGCGCCTTTCTTCCCTTCTCACTCTTTTCTATTTCACTCTTATTTTGTTTTAAAAAAATGTAATGAATTAAATATAGTTAAGTTTTACATGAACTACGACAATGAGGGAAAATATTTCTACCCCTTCGTACGGCCACCCCCAACCAGCAAGCCGACAGATTATTGACTCTCCGTTACAAGAAACACGTAGGGCGTATACGCTGTTAATGTCTGGCACGCTTTAGTACGTCTTTGTGAAAATTTTTTTTACATTTTTGAAAAAGATTCAAATATCCTTTATCATAAATGCTGTAAGGATCAATATTTGCGTGACATTTCTAGAGAAGAGAATCTGATGATGAAATTTGCGACAAAATCGAGCCAGACGAAAATAGTTCGACGGATGAAGATGAAGATTAAAAGAAAAATTCAAAAAATTAAATTCTTATACTTATTTTTCTATAAATATATGTATCCAGTTTAAAAAAATATTTCAAAAACAGAAGATTAGTCATACCACAATTATATAATGTTGAAAATTTAACAACGGAAGGCAACAAGTTTCGGCCATTCACATGTAATTTTTGCTAATGTATCGCCACAATTGGTTTTCATCTTCATACTAATATTGTCATCGTACGATATAAGTTGTTATACTTGTTTAACAAAATTTATGCCTGATGATGGCCATTGAATGGCCGAAACATGTTGCCTCCCGTTGTTAAATTTGCAACATTATATAATTATAGTATGACTACGAGTTTTTTATTATTCTTTAAAAAAATATACTTTTTTCTTTGCATGCCATTTCCTGTGCTAAAAACATTAAAAAATTTTTTTAAATTGTCAGATTTATGACATTCCTGAGAATAATTGTCAGATTATTGGTCAGCACGTCTAGGACATTAAGATAAACTATATAATTTAATCTGATGCGCTAGAGTATTTCAAAACGACGTTTTTTTTCTACATTTTTCAAAAATCACCGAGTTTGTGTTACGTCCAAATCGGCAGAAATTTAAATGAGAACTTTCTGTGGGTATACTTGCCACTTCCTTAAAATATCTGATACCTCCATTATAAAAGATACGTTGGGCATATATAATATCAATGTCTGACGCGTTCTGATATTTCCATGTAACGGTTTTTTTTTATATTTTTGAAATTCTATAGACGCTCCCCCCACCGATGAACGGTTATACGTTATATAACATTTTTTCATTTTATCATCTAAGCTTCGAAATCTAATAGGCCTTCACGACGCTCGAGTAAATCCCCATTTAGCATCGTAGCCTCCCCTACTATAACAACCAATCAAATTTTGTCATTTTGTGTCATATGAAACAATTTCACCCAATCATGTCAACATTACAGTGATAATTGTATTTAGGGAGGTTATCAATCACTATGACAACACTATTGAGTTTGACAACTTCATTCTAAATAAATTTCAAAATGTCACGTTTTGGGGCAATGCGAATATTCAAAGTCAAAACATTTTCCGCCGTATATCCCCCGGATATTGACTAATGCCTCATAATTTTATGACAAATTTCTCAAGCTCGTTCCTTGGTAACAGCCCGAATCTTTCGATTGTCATAAAATTATCTCGTCTATTATCAATGTCCTATAGGGATATTACTACTGATAACAAATATAATGTCACATTATTAAATATCCAATTTTTAATACATGCTTAAGAGGGGGTTAACCTTTTATAAAAGATCAGAGTATATTTGCGGGGTGAAAGACGAGGTAAAAATACAGAGCTATAAAGGCGTGGCCTGATGATAAAGAAATATATATTTAGTGTCTCTGTCATGCGGCTTTGCGTAAAATTATCGTAAACATCTGATCGTCTGAGCGAAATAAAATCATAACACATTTCGAGTAGTCCTTTGTAAGTGACCGCCTATCGCTCCGGCTGACAAAGAAATGGTATTTTAGTTCGGTTTCTTATATTTTACATTTTACTTGTCTCCGTAGCTTTTCTTTAATTTTTAATCATTTACATCAGGGTAGAGTTTACATGAGATTTTTACTCTCTCGACCCACCATCCGAGAAGGGAAAGTATTGTGAACGAGCTAAAAAATGTTGTCGGTCTGTGTGTGTGTGTGTGTGTGTGTGTGTGTGTGTGTGTGTGTGTGTGTGTGTGTGTGTGTGTGTGTGTGTGTGTGTGTGTGTGTGTGTGTGTGTGTGTGTGTGTGTGTGTGTGTGTGTGTGTGTGTGTGTGTGTGTGTGTGTGTGTGTGTGTGTGTGTGTGTGTGTCTGTTTGTCTGTCTTTCTGTGTTTGTCTGTGTGTATTCTTCCACGATAGAAGCGCTTGAATCAGTGATGAAAAATGCTCCAAAATTCGCTTGCAGTGGTTCCAAAAATCATTTTTGAGTATCTAATTTTAGATAGATCTTAACAATTTTTTATCAATAAAGGCAAATGTATAAGTAAGGCATCTCTCAGAGTACTTTTTTGAAATAAACTTTTTTTTGTGAGATAAAAAATAATGAATCTGGTCCATTTTGTCAATTTTTTTTCTTCAATTGTTTCTCAAAAATTAAGAAAATCTTCGAGATAAATACGGAAATATCCATTTTGAGGTGTATAATAGCACCTCATTTAAATAATCCTATTTCATTTTCCTAGAACCCTTAAGGCGGCGTTAGCGAATGGATAAGCATAGGGAAATTTTTGAACATATAAGACGGACTATCCGGGCAAGAAATATATGGGAATTTGCTTTTATAATGTTCTAATGGTATTAAATTATTTCCTGAATATATTGAAAAGTGAAAAAAATTAAGAAAACGGAAAAAACAATGGAATTGTGATAATTTAACCTCAAAAAAAGGCATCAAAAATCGCTGTAAAAACTAATTCAGGAACTAGATTATGTTTCCATTAGAGACGGTACATAAGAGATATTTCATTTTTTGCTTTCATTTACAAGTCTTGTATGTTCAAAAAGTTATAATTGGAACTATAGAACATCACCAAAAATACATCAGACATGTTATTCTTTCAATTTTACAGTTCACTTACTTTTTTATAGATAGCGCCACGTGCAAAATAATTATTTTGGGGTATATAATTCATCATCTTTGTAACGCAATGTTGCCGTCATATTTTTAAAATGCTGCTAAAATTACTATTTTCGTATAATACCTAATGAAAATTTGGTTTCTTTTAGAATTAAAATTATGGTGACTAGATTTCAAAGTACGAAATTCGGGACGCTATTTTTAATGTTTTCTTTTTACAAAAATTTAAATAGAAAAAATTTGAAAAAAAAAGAAAAATCGGAAAAAAATTTAAAAAAAAAAACAAAAACTTTAAAAAAATTGAGAGAGAAATTAGAAAATATTGGGAAAAAATGAAAAATAAATTGTTAAATACGGGAAAAATGAAGAAATCACAAATCCGAAAAAAAATGCTAAAAATCGCAAAAAAACAAAAAAAAAGCCTAAAAAACTCAAGAAATCGAAACTTTTCACAAAAAATCGAAAAAAAAAGGCAAAAAAACGCAACAAAAAACAGACCAATGAGAAAAAATGAGGAGAGATTAGAAAAAATTGAAAAAAAATAAAAAAAAAGAAAAAAAAACAAAAAATAAAAATGAAAAAAAACGAGAAATAATTAAAACAATGGAAAAAATTTGAAAAAATCGGAAAAATTAAAAAAAAAACAAAAAAGTTTAACAAAAAACTTGAGGGAGAATTTAGAAAATATTGGGAAAAAATGAAAAATAACATTGTAAAATACGGAATAAACGCAAGAAATCAAAAAATATCACAAAATATCGCAAAACAGTCGCAAAAAACCACAACAAAATCACAAAAAAATATCAAATAATCATAAAAAATCAAAGAAATAAGAAAAATCAGAAAGAATATAAAAAAAGAGAAAAAAAACAGAACAATGAAAAAAAAAACGAGGATAATTTGGAAAAAATCGAAAAAAAATCGAAAGAAAAATGAGAAAAAAGCGAGAAAAATCGAAAAATATCGCAAAAACCAAAGAACAACCAAGAAACCGGAAACAACTGTAACCAAAAAAAATTATATAAATTGCAAAAAACAGAAAAAATCGGAAAAAAAATTAAAAAAACATTGAAAAATAAAATTGATAAATTCGGAAAAAGTGAAGAAATCACAAAACCGAAAAAAAAAAACCGCTACAAATAGGCTAAAAATCGCAAAAAAACGGAAGAAATCGAAACATTTCACAAAAAATCGTTCAACAATAGCAAAAAACCACAACAAAATCACAAAAAAATGACAAAAATATCGCAAAAAATCAATGAAATAAAAAAAAATGAGAAAAAAAAAAACAAAAAAAAAGAATAGAAAAATAGAACAATGAGAAAAAATAAGGAGAGATTAGAAAAAATTGAAAAAAAATAAAAAAAAGTAAAAAAATAAAAAATCATAAAAATGAAAAAAAAAGAAGAGAAATAATTAAAACAATCGGAAAAAACTAAAAAAAAAATCAGAAATGAGTGAAAAGCGAGAAAAATCGATAAACGTTGCAAAGACCACAGAACAACCAAAAAACAAATGTAACCATAAAAAATGAAAAAATTAAAAGATATAAAATGCAAAAACTCGCAAAGAAATTCCAAAAAAGTCGCAAATAATTGCAATAATCAGAAGAAATGAGAAAAGTTTAAAAAACGAAAGAAAAAACCACAAAAACAAAAAATCAGAAAAATGGGAAAAAACTAGAACAAATAAAATTTTTGTAACTAACAAATAATTTTCACAAAAGTAAAGACTTGGTACGTTCTGAAAAAAATCATTGTAATATAAATCAAACCGAGGTTATTTATTTGGAGAAAAAAAAATTAAAAAAATTGTTTAATTTACAAATCATGTATAGATTTAGATATAAATATTAAAAAAAAAATATTAAAAGATAACATTCACAGGCGAGTTTATATATCGGATTATAGGTCAGTAGTTTTGGGCCAGGATAGTTTAATGGTGTCATAAAAATTTTCTATTTAGGTACCTGATGGTCACTAAAACCCCAATTTCACTTAAAATCAAAACATTTCGGCGGTCGTTACATCTGGCAACTAAGCAAGATTATTGGCGGATAATAAACATTTAAATTTTTACGCAGCAAGTACATCTAATCGCCATCTATCGAACATTTAGTTAATTAATAGTTTTTGTTATGAAAATCATGGAGTGCTAATTCCGTCTTAAATCCAGCTTTGAGCCCATAAAAAGGCTACACCTTTATAAGTGAAAAAGGATTAAATTCCGGTATAAATAACCACTGTGCCGAAATGGGCTCCACCCAAATTTTTTTCATTATTTTACCCCCACCACTTTTAGAGCCAATTTTGCCAGAATGGACCTTACTGATTTCTTATGGGATTTATCATGGGAGTTGGGGCTTGAATCGGCTTAGCTCCTTTACTGAAATTAAATTAATTGGTATTACATTACACTATCTGTCAGTAGATAGAACGTTCATTAACTTTAACGGTTCTGTAACTATAATGACAATGACGTTTAGATTGTGACAATTGTACAATCAACTTGTAAAGTTTTATTCTAAACGTCATTGTCTTTACTTACAGAACCTTTAAAGTTAAAGGACGTTCCATCTACTGACAGTTAATGTAATAATACTTGTAATTAAAATGAAATAAAATTTAAAAATTATAAATGTGGTACAAAATGGTTTTAGGCCTGATGCATAGCGAAATTTCCCCAAAACTAGTTGCCCCTTTCAACTTTAAATTATATCAATAAATCAACGTCGAGTTTCATTACGTCAAAACTCCTTAAGTTAAATTTATTCCAACAAGATAGATTTTCTTATTTTTAAATAAAGCATATGTAGTTTGTCGTTCATGCAAGGCCGTAGCCAGAAATTTTTTTGGGGGGGGTTTATTGACTATGTCACTTAAAGAAAATGAGTAATTTTGCTCTATATTTTTTTAGTTTTGCTCTCGATTTTTGTAAGTTAATAGTCTAAAATTCAGATAAAATATGGAAGGAATATGTTTTTATAAATTAATTATTTTTTTATTTTATTAATTAATAACATGATTTTAAAAAATTATAAAATAAAGTTTACTCTTCTTTTTTTTTGACGCGAACATATCGATAACGTCATATGTAGCAATGCTCATGTCGCGATGAGTGGACATGAGGGCTAATCCACTTAGTCGGTTTTGCCCACTTGAGTTTCTTAAGTACGTTTTCAATCTTCTAAGTGTTGAAAATGTTCTTTCAGCAGTACAAGTTGTAACTGGGAGAGTTGAAAAAATATTCAATAATATGAATATGTTGGGATAAAATTCTCTATTGCATTCTCCCAGAGCTTCAATAGCGCACGATGGACGGTCAATTTCATTCCTTTTTCCCCAGTAAATTTTCCACAAGTCAAATTCTGCTTCAAGTAATGACAGATCAACTTTCAACTTTTTTCGCATACATTTTTAAACTTTCAGTGTTTAATGAAACAGAAGGTTTCAAACACACCGATGGCAGTAGCGAATTTAAACCTGAAAAAACTTCTTTGTGGTCGAGAAATCTATCCTCTAATTGCTGAATAAAATCATTCATGAGTGGAATGGCCATAGCTATACGAAAATAACTTTCCGGGTCACCTGTTTCTACATTGCAGCGGTGGCGTTGTAAGGAAGTTCGTCTGGGAATCCTAATTTCTTCGTCAACATCAGACATTATGTTTTTAGCAGCTTCATATACTTTGGAAAACTCAAATTCAATGTTTTCCAGCATGTTTTTGAAACGATCAACAATATTTTGAACGTGATCAATTGCAGATTTCAAATCACAAAGAGGTGATTGTAAAATCTTGCAGAGCGTCAACGTATATGAAAAAACTTTGGCAACAAAGCAGAGACTAACGACAAACTCTCCATTAACCACAGCCTTTACAAATGAAGAGGCTTTGGAGGAAGTAGCTGTATCAGAATCGTTACTCAACTCTTCCAAAGTTGCGAGTATGGGTTTAAAAAGCTCTTTGAATTTTAGAAGACCGTTATGATTTTCTACCCATCTCGTTTCGCACATTGATGTTAACGTCCTTATCTGACATTTCGGTAAAATGGACTTTATTTTTTCCCGCAACAAACCCATCCTTTTGGGAGAACTTTTTAAAAATGTTATTACAGCTTTAGCTGTACCAACACAATTTCTCACACTCTGTAACTTACATGAGTGGCATAAGCCTAAGTTTAATGAATGAGAGCAGCAGTGAACGTACAAAGCTTGAGGGTGATCTTTCTTAACGCAAGCTTGGGCACCTTTGAATGACCCTTTCATAGCTGAAGCGCCATCATACCCTTGGCCAACCATATTTTCGCTGTCCAGTCCCAGACTTTGCAAAAATTGTATTATAGTAGTGGCTATATGTTCTCCAGTTCCGTTTTCTAAACGAACAAATCCTAAAAAATCTTCTCTTGTGATATAACATGTTTCACTTTTGTTTGTATATAACGTACACAGAGAGATAATATCTGCGGTTTCATCCACAAGAATAGAAAACACTTTTGCAACAATAACTTTACTCACAATTTTTTTTTGAATTATTTCTCCACATATATTTATTATTTCATTTTGAATGGTTGGACCCATGAATGTGGCGTTCAAAGCCATACTTTCTGTGTGCTTAAGTAGCTTTTGATCTCCACACTGCATTCTCATTCGTAATAAAGTCCTAAAATTTCCATCGTTAATAACTGGTTCTGAATCACTTGCAGACAAGGAGCCAGAATCATTGGTACCTCTCAAAGCAAGTTCTTGACGCCCACAAAGCTTAATCGTTTCAATTATCGAAAATAATTTGTCGCGATTTTCTTTAATTTGCTTGAGCCTTAAAGAGTCGATAACATTTCGTATGTCACGACTTGGATCATTAGTAATGCTTAAGAAGTTACTTCCTGTAATCATACATTCTTTGTGATATACATGATTTTCATGCATTTTGAAAATCTCCATTGCATCTTTCCAATTTTTAAATGGTTCTTTTACCAAACATTGTAATTTTTGATGCTTACCTTTACCAGCCGTATCTCTGGAAAATATCACACAATATTTGCAAAGCCCTCCGTCAGATTTTGTGTAAACTAGCCACTGGAAACGCGATAGCCACTGTCTTTGAAATTTTAAATTTCTTTTACCACTAGCTGGGAAAACATATTCAGAATCTGGAACCCAAGGACTTTTTAATAATTGCAATTTAGTTTGACAATCGATTTCATTTATAGAGGCTCCGAGGTAGTTTCCTAAATCGAAAATATTCAATGGGTCATCGTTGACTGTTGTCGCGATCGGCACAGCTTCTGTCTCTTCTACAGAAAATTCTTCACAAGAATTATTTATCACGGATTCGGAATTTTGTCTTTGGAGATCTAAATTATTATCAGCACGAGGTTTTTTGGTAAAAAAACTAGTCAACGTAAGTTGTGCTCCTGGACGCTTTGCCATAATAGGTGTTCCTAAAAAAATGAAAAAATACTAAAAAAAATGAAAGAATACTAAAAAAAATGAAAATATACTAAAATAAAGAGGGGGTAATCCCATTCAACAATGGAAAAGAGAATTTTTATTGCATTTCGAATTTTCTACAAAAGTTTAGTAATAAATCCTCAATACGACGTTTCGTTAGTTTTTTTTAAATACCTTTTTATTACAAAATAACTAACATCATCAGTCACAACAATTTGTAATTACGGACCTGTCGTTTTAAATTAATATACGAATATACTAATAGCTATACTTTATAATTACCTAGCAATTCGGATAAAAAAGATAATACAACGTAACGAAAATTAAAGATTTCAAATCTAATTTCTCCTGAATCCATTTTAAATAGAACCTGTCGGTTTGTCTGGATGTAAATAGTATAACTCTCGAACGAAAGCTCCAATCGAGTTCCGGTTTTTACTAGTTAGTTTTCTCCAGTAAAGAATACTATTAAATTTAAGCAGGATCGGGCGGGCCCTTCGCGTACTCTCTATACAAATTAGGTGTTTTGATAAAAAAACTTTTTTCCTGTTCAAATTTTTAGAACTTTTTCTACGTATAATATTACCAACATGTATGTGAGGAGGCCAGGATTGCACTAGCCATTCCGGTACCCGATGGGCCGAAGTCCCGAAACTGTGCATCGCCGTTTGAGCGTCCCTAGAATTTTGATAAATTTCTTTGTTTCACTGATAATTCGTTCTCAAATTTGTTATGTACTACTGTTATATTCGTTTTGACGAAATTAAAATGAATTTACAAAACAAATACGACAGGACCGTAATTAAAAATTTATTCTCACTGATGGTGTTATTTCAGATAAAACCTCGTTACAGTGACAAGTGTAATATATCACTGAATTTAACTTTTAACGGTTTATCAATTTTTGTAATAAAAAAAAAATAAATTGATGATGGCCGTTAAGACACGAAACGTCCTATCGAAAATTTATTAGTACACTTTTGTAGCAAATTTGAGATACCATAAAACGTTCCTTTTCCATTTATTGATATTTCTTTTAATAAAAATGCTATGCGTAAAAAACGAAAAATGGCATTTTTAGTTCTCCCTGTATAACTCGAGAAGGGCGAGAGTCCTATAGATTTTTTTCGAACAATGTAATGATATGTAATTTAATTGTTTTCGTATCTCTTATATGGTTTAAAATATAGCAATGAAAGCACATGATAGAAGAAACAGCCTGTATATATTTTTCAACCTATTACAATCAACCAATTTATTACTGACTCCTGTCCTACGCTAACTTGTGAAGTGAAATAAGCTTTCGTTTAAAATTTTAAAAGCGCTTGTCTGCAGTGTCATACGTAATTTTATTTAATAAAATTCCAAAAATAAGCAAAAATTTTCGATATTAAAACTAATTAAATATTGTTATAAACACTTACCCTTTCCTTGAATCTGCAGCCACTTATAATAACTATAAACACTTGATCGCGTTTGGGTCACCAATAGGGGTTGATGTTTGGTGACAAAAAGAAGTGTGATTATTTTAAAAACTTTGAAAATGAAATAATAACTTGCACAATAATATAACAAGATGTCGCGATAGAAGTATATTTCTAACTATCCATTCCCTCAGGTAACCTCCGTAGACCCACCCCCGTCTAAAACTAGTCAAAACTATCTGGGAAAAACCCTAAATGTATTTTCTTAAAATTTCTTGTTGGGAATCGGATTTAAAGTGGTAATAAAATTTTATTAGACCAAGAGTTTGTGTATTGAAAAGGTGATTAGGAATTATATTGTGTTTATTGCTTAGATGGGTAGGTACTTAAAGTTATATAAATATAAATACTATTTTAGGTTCGGAAATCCCGGAGTATGATGAATACTTTTTTTTGTCGGCTACCTAATATATACAGGGTGATATTTTCCTGAATGCCACAATACTAATTTGTAATATTATTGTTTTTTAGTGACGAATACTGAATGCCACAATAACAATTTGTAATATTATCTAGTGACGAATACTGAGAGTAGAACAAGTTTTATTTAATTGTGAAATAAATTCTATGAATTAAAAATAGATTTCGTCTCAAAATTTCGGGGGGGGTTTCAACCCCCTAACCCCCCGCTGGCTACGGCCTTGCGTTCATGTAAAAACCCCGCTAATGAGAAGAGTTTATTAATATAAATTACCTGTAGAAAGCTCTGCTACATGCTGCTAGGATGAAACGATGTGCTGGAAATCCCACGGATCCGACCACTAGTACGACATCTGTGTGAGCTCGGCTCAACCAAAGATGTCGGGTATTGTCAACGTAGGATCCTGCCGTTATATGAACTTCCGATTTTGATGGTGGAGGTGGCTTAAAAGGTGCCTTTAATAAAAAAAAATATAGTTCATTCCGATATTGATGATAAGTCTTATCAAATTCCACAATCAAGAGTAAAAGTAAGCCATAAAAAATCGGTAACAAATATTAGATATCTACACCAACTATAATATATAAATGTATTTCATCAATTACACCCTGTATAAACTAAAACCCATTTATATTATTAAAATGAAATTAAATTACTAATCGATAATCAATAAATAAAATTGATTCTAATCCTCGTTTATAATCGGTACAGTGAACTTCGTAAATAGATTCGAATAAAGGATGAATTAAAATGTGAGTCGTAGTAAAGTCATTTAAATTAAAGTTAATTGAAAATTGTTTCCGCGAATCTACAGCTCGAAGCGGTACTATTTTTAAAATACATGTTGTTGTTGTTTTCGTTTCGGTTTTTAAGTTATTAACTCACCAGGGTCATATGAATAAAAAAAAATGTCTTTGTTTCATCTCGCTTCAATTAAATCACTGATTATAATAATAAAGTTGGGTAAAAATCTATTACTTGACATAAGTAAAAGTTTCTTCTTTAAATTGTAAAACCAAAAATACATAAAAATAATCAAACACACAGTATATAAAGTTTCTTATATCAGTTAAAGAAAACAATAAATCCAAAAGATTATCCATAATCTTAAATGTGGTCCACCGATGAAGAAATAAAAATTAAAGTACCACAATAATCTTTAATAAAATAGTTGGGAGTTGGCAGCTAGTTTCGGCATACTAATGCCGTCATCAGACCTATAATAGAAAAGTTATATATTGTTACCCCCTTTATATAACTCATTGTTAACTTTTGGCCTGATGATGGGATTAGTATGCCGAAACTAGTTGCCAACTCCCAACTATTTTAATAAAGATTATTGTGGTACTAGACTTTGAATTTTATTTCTTCAAAGAAAAAACTACTTTAAATTAGGGCATAACTCAAAATAACAAAATTCTATTGAACATTTTGTGTATATTTTTTTGTATTTTCCTATTTTTACGATGTTTCTGTACTTTTTCCTCTTTTTTCTAGTTTTTTCCTATTTTTTTTTTCTATTTTTTTCCGATTTTTCCCAAATCTTTTTTTGTTTTTTCATGTTTTTTATTATTTTTTATGGTTTTTTCTGTTTTTTTCCATTTTTCCTCTTTTTCGCTATTTTACTATTTTGGTCAATTTTTTTCATTTCTTTTTATTTTTGCCTATATTTTCCTATTTTTACTTGCTTTTCTTTAGTTTTCCCTATTTTTTTTTACGTTTTCCTAATTTTCCTAGTTTTTCCCTATTATTTCGGTTATTACTTTTGCCTGTTTTTTGCAATTTACCTATTTTTCTTTATTTATTCCTATTTTCCCTATTTTTTCCCATTCCCTATTTTTTCCCATTTCCTATTTTTTCATATTACTTTCCCGGAGCCATCAAAGGGAAATTTAGGTGAACGAGCAAAAAAAAATCGAGATTTCGATGGAAATATCCATTTTGAGGTCCCCCAATAAGATTGAAACCATTTCCAGCATATGGTCTGTCTGTGTGTAATCTTCCACGATAACTGCCGAACCGTTTGACCAATCAAGCTGAAATTTGGTATGAAGTGCCTGGAATACGACCATTAGTTTTTGGTTTAAATTGGTACAGTAGAAGGTCCTCAAGACCGACATTGATTAAATACGCATGTAACAATTTTTTATTTTTTCAAATTTTAAGTACAAACAATACACTTTAGTGCAAAATGTTGTAGTACAAAGTTTTAGAGAATAAAATTCCCTACAACTTTTGTTTCAAGCTTTTTCCAGAATTTCCAGTATTTGCGCCACTAGAGAGCGCGTAAAAAATGTGCATGTATGTTTTTTCTAGTTTTTCTTGATTTTGAGGATAAATAATACACTTTGGTGCAAAATGTTGTAGTACAAAGTTTTAGAGCATAAAATTCCCTACAACTTTTGTCTTAAGTTTTTTCCAGAATTTCCAATAGTTGCGCCACTAGAGAACGCGTAAAAAATGTGAATGTAGGTTTTCCCTAGTTTTCTTGATTTTGAGGACAAACAATGCATTTAGTGCAAAATTTTCTTATGCAAAGTTGTTAAGCATCAAATTTTCTTTAACTTATAAGTTTAACGTTTTATCGAATTCCTCATAGTTTCGCCGCTAGATGGCGATAAAAATACACATTTAAAATTCCCTACAAATATTGTATGAAAAATTTTCCCGAATTCCCAAAAGTTTCCACACATGATTTTAGGAGATCCTAATTGTAGTAGTGTGATATACAACGTGCGCATGCGCAGCTTATGTCATTATCAACATTGAAATATCAATTCGTCTCACTATTTTTAATGTGTTCCATAAATTAATGTAATGCTTGGTATTTTGTAATTAAAATAATACTAATAAATAACATATTCTCTACGGTCGAGCCGGGAAAGTTCTGGGGTGACACAGCCGATTTTTTTTTTATGTTTTTGCCATTTTTTCTACTCTTTCCCCCATTTTTTCTGTTTTTCACATTCTTTCTCTTTTCTCTTTTACCTTCCAAAAAATGATTCAACGAGCCTAGGGAAGTTTTCACTTCAAAAATAAAAGTACAATAAAGAAAAGTAAAAACTTGTTTCTAAAAAAAAATTAAAAAAATTGATATGGTTAGGATTCGAACCCCCGACTTCGATAACCCGGCATTTTAATATCAACCCCTTAGCTCATTCGGATATCGTACCTATAATAATTAAAAATAGTCTCATGAATTTATTTGTAACACATTTTGTGTTTTCTGCACTCCTCCTCTATACATAGTTTAACTATCCAAAATTTCACACTACTCCGTTCACGCATTACGCTTAAAAATTGGTCGAAAGTTTTCTCTATAAGTAGATATGCATCCCTTAGCCATGCAAATTTTTGGCTTTTAGTAATTTACACTAAATGTGGTGAAATATAGAGAAAATATTATTATTATTCATATACATAAAAAAGAATTACAATAATATTTCCAACTCAAAAAGAAATGATCAAGTTACCGAAAATCCAGAAACGGAATCTACCAAAACAACAACTTGACTTTATACTATTTTTTTCTTTGGAATCTTTCATCAGTAAAAGAAATAAAAAATCTTATAGGTTAAAATTTAAATACAAAAAATACAATGAAAAAAATAACTTCAGGGGTGGTTAAAAATAAATTTTAAAAAAAAGCTGGCATTGTATTTCTATTCTAAATTTAAAAATTCGAAAAAAATAATAGGTGCTGGACCCAAATGATTTTTATTGATTTTGGGCTTGAAATATTTTTTTAAGGCAGGAATATTTTGAACAATGTTCAGAACAACTAGGACAATCTGGTGCAACAAAAAAAAAAACAGAAAAGCAATTTTTTCTGGAACAATTTGATACAAACCTAGAAGAATTTGGAACAACTTTTAAAATATCAAAATTCGAAAAATTGGGGGCTAACTTCATACACAGAAAATATAACAAATATTTTTCGAAATTTTTTTGGTTTACCGACTAACTACGAATTTAAAATTTTTAATTTTTTTCGATTTTTTTTGTTTGACGAGCTAGAAATCGGGAAATCACCCTTATAAATCAAAATATTATTTGATGTATTAGGCTGAAACAAATTTGTTTCATACTTCATAAACTACAAAAGTTATTGGAAATGTTTGTTATCTTTTTCATCCTCAAAAAATCCCCAAAAATACACCTTTTCAGAGTAAGACATCTTGCAGTTGCATAGCTTCTTGTGTCATCTATCGGTTTACATAGCAGGTAATAGAAGCAAACTGTATTTTAAAGAAAACTGTTATTTTTGGTCTGTCTAAGTTTACGGCATCGACATATACGTCTTCTTTTTTTCTAAATCACTTAATTGCCCTGTCGAGTGGGCGAGGACACATTTCTTCTTCTTTTGTTATTAATTCCGCTGTGAAACTCACCTTTATTTTGTAAAAACTAATTACATTTTTCATTTTTTTAAAATTCAGTAATTTATTTTTATTTTACATTTATATTGATTGACTACGGAAGAAAGGTAAGTCTTTAACGAAGAAAAATAAAATTGGTAGAACACAATAAGTTTGTTTTAGTTTTCCAAAGGAAGGATTGACGAAAAAGTTATCCAAATATCCAAGCCACTTTGTTTGCTTTTAAATACCAAAAAAAAGGTGCACAACTACCTCTTAATTTTACTTTTTATCATTTTATCAATCTCTGTTCACCTCTTGGAAATACATGTTACAAAACAAAACTAGACAATTTTTTTACAAAATAAAGGTGGGTTTCACTGGGGATTTAATGACAAAAAAAGAAGAAATTTGTCCTCGCCCACTCGACGAGGCACTTATGTGATATTTAAAAAAAAGAAGAAGTGTATGTTGATACCCTAAACTTAGACAGGCCAAAAATAACAGTTTTTTTTTAATTACAGTTTGCTTCTATTACCTGTTATGTAAACCGATAGATGGCACAACAAACTATGCAACTGCAAGATGTCTTGCTCTGAAAAGGTGTATACTTTAATTTTCGGGCTTGTATAAAGAGTATTACTCTTTATACAATAATGGTATTACCCCCTTAAATATATTTATAAAACAGAAGTTAACAATAACTAGTAAACTCTATCATATGCGTACTAAATTTTTGTGAACATTTTAGGAATATTATAATTACCTGCAACAGTGGTCGCTGAACCTTTTTCAAATTAGTCATCCAAAACCGTTGTGCCCTTCTAGCGATGAGCGCCGCCCTGATGGCGTTCTCGAACACTTCGTTAACTCCGTAGTAAGTAAGTACCGACGTTTCGTAGTAGTACAGACCGAGCTCTCTGGCCACGTCTCGAGCTTCGTCCGGCATCACCAGGTCGCTTTTCCTGGTAGCACGCACGAATGGACTCCGATCTCGGAAATAGCTGAGGTACGCTTCGTCGCGGTACATGTACCTACCAAAAAATACCAATATACAGTTTTTTATACAGAAATTTAATGCAGAACAAAATTGACTTAAACTCGGGGAGGGATCAAAGGATACTCTCCATTAACACTTTAATATACAGAACGTCTATAGACGTGTAACAAAGTTACTTTTTTTCCGTAATAATTAAAATTTATAAACAAAATCGCGCACGGCACTGGAGTAGAATTAACTTAAAATTAATTAAGATAGAGTCACTCGCGTATTTGTTTCGCATACCCAGCCGACCTTATGGTATACGGCAGCCGAAGACGATCAAGGTAGCTGCAGTGGCAGCCACAGTCCGTTCACTTCAGTGACCTTTGGAGATAGTTCGAGCAGAAGACAAGTCCAATTTAACCGGAACCTGGAACCGTCAGTCCGACCAATATCACGCCAGCCAAGCTAGTTGTTCCCATATCGTCCGTTACACACCTTTCTTCCGGATTTTGGGTAATTAAATAAAGGATTTATTTATTTCATTTCTTTTTTTTTTGGTTTAACATTCCAGCAACAAATACCTAGGTAGTAGGGCAAGTAAAGACAGCGCACTTCTGACCGCTGAGGGCCACGTCGATACCATACAACCCCTGGAGTATTTCTTTCTGCACTGAAGCTGCCCGTGCAGTGGCCTTCATACTATAAACAGAAGGTGGCGCCCGAGGCAATCCGAAACCTGAACAAAGGCGCCAAAGTGACCCGTAACGACCGAAGTGCGCTACAGACGACATTTAAAAAATAGTGAATTGTGGTAAACCGTCAGTAGATATCGGTTCTCATATATAAATAACATACGAACAAATGTATGCTGTCACCATACGCACAGAGAAATATACGTTACTCTCATCGCATTTTGAAATTGAGCCTGATTGGAAGTGATGATGTGAGTTACGCAAATCTGCGTCTATCTGATTGATACAACGTCAATAGACGTCGAGCCCCCATTACTAAGACATTGTTTTATTTTTGTTGTACTATATACAAACTGGTGATTTGAATAAGTTGTATTCTTGAAATAGTATGCACAAAGAAGAACATCCGAAAAGAGACCAGCTATAGATGTCAAGATTGTCCGAACAAGTCGCCATTATGTTCAGACTGTTTCCAGATTAATGGCATGGAAAGGATAATATATAATAGCATTTACTACTATATAATATATATTGCCATTCCCACAACCACGAGCACGCCCTTAGCAGTGCCCAGTGTAATGTCCATTATTATACTTTACAGTAAGTATATTTAATAATGATAGGCAATAGTTTATTGTTTATAGTTCTTTACTAATTACTTTATCTTAAGACATTTACAAAGTATTGACCATGACCCCATGTTCGTTGATGAGTGGCTGTCAACTGTCGTTACTTATTGACAGGACCCTGTTGCCAACTTAGGAACTAGGGCTGTGTTCCTATACTAACCTAACATCCATGATCTCCCTTCTTGTCTTAGTTATGAAGGTCGGTTCATTAACTCTATTTGCAATCTCTAGATTGTTTTTTTTTGCAGAAAATTCTCTGCCGTTGATGTCTGTTCTCTCCCACAATGTGGTGAACATTGGCCTCACAACCTACAAGTTCCATTCCATTTATTCTATTTCTGTTGCAGTACTTAACAAGTTCCTTCACTTCATCCGTGGGAGGAGGGATATTATAAAAAAGTCCCTAGAAGTAAAGCACCAGAGTGGAAACATCTTCTTGCACTTGGGTTACTTGCGTTGAAAGATCAATTCGTAGTCCCCAAGGTTACTCCTTTAATTTGTCCCATACATACATACGGTTCCTAAATTAAAGGCAGATCAATGTTCTGTTTAGTTATACAACATTGTGGAATGGCTGTCGCCGATTTCCCAGTGTTATATATTTATTTGAATTATCTTCATGTTACCTACCCTTTTACTCCAGTCCCTTTTAGTCCCCCTGCACCACCTTCGACTCTGGATCCGGACTTGTAGCGCTTTTCAGAAGCTCCCTTTCCGTATCCGAGTCCGGATTCGTAGTAAATGTTGGGTTACCTTGTTCCGTAAGCTCAATAGGAACCTCGGTCGTCTGTTCCACAGTATCCATAGGATTTTCCTTGGATACTTGATCCATGGATCTCTCTTTTACTAGGTCAGAAGGCAGCACCTCTACAGGTACTGCCCTAGAGGATTCATTTTCCTTCTCTGTCTCTCTGAAGAGAATTGTATAGAAGTTAAGGTATAAAGCCTCCTTTGTTTATTCTGGATGAATTTTCAGGACGTTGGATCTAGGGACAAGATCAGTTGTGTCCCTTTTGGGTCCAGTTTCCTTTCCATGGCCCTCCAGTGCTATATCTTCCTCCATAGCAGGGCCCGGTATCCATTTTTAGAGACAATAACTCTAAGTTTGACATCTTGCCAAGCGGTCTTATCAACGGTATCCGGGAGATTGCCAGAATCCCAAAAATAAATAGTCCATTATGGGCAATATGTGAATTTAAGCATCCCTTAGCAGAAAAACTGTTCATATTTGGGGGTTGGCGCAATGTTAACATATGTTCAGAATTCCATGGACATCATATCAAAAATTAAAACAAATCCACCGAGACCCAATTTCCATAAGGATTTTGCGGAGTCCTTTGTTGTTCTAGAGAGGACGTATTAGTCCAAGAGCTGGTGAACCATCCGAGTAACGGTCTTCCTGTAAAGCTAGAAATTCTTTTAGTGATGAGTCGTAGCATACTAAGGGCCGGTTTATCAATGTGCTGTCAGTTGTGTTTTTCGATGTCACTATTACCCATATACCGAAGGTTATATTAGACTTTGGCTGGCAGTGACTTGAAACCTCCTGTTTGCTAGTCGACTGCCGGCTAAATTGATTGAAGCGCAAGCTCATAGATTTTGTTATCTAGAAAAATATAATCTACGATAATTGTTGTAATCTTTTCTTAATTTTATATTTGCGTGATTTATTATTATGAAGCAGGGTGATCTATTTCAAGTAGAACATGAATTTAGTGATGATGACGAACAAATAATACTATTTATACAGCATGAAAGAAGAGAACGGTCTAATTTTTTTAAAGATTATAACGAAGTCGATTTTTTCTTTAAGATTAAGGCTGAACAAACAAACGGTTTTAACATCTATTTTTTTATGTTCAATAATGTTTTTTTTATGATTAATTACATATCTGATGCTACAAACTAGCCACTCTTTTTTTCTTCTCTTCCAAAGATTCCATGACGAAAAAAAAACTTCAACCGACACACAACAAAACTGGACCCTTGTTTTTAATTTGAAATTTTATTTTTATTCCTCTGTTGAGTTTATACCGCGTAATTTAAATTGTCCAATGAAAAATGTTTGCGGAATTAGTTAGAACAGCGTAATAAAAACGCTTTCAGACACTTTGGCTGTCAGTTAAGCCTAGCTGTTGGCTACGTAACAGGCTGTACATTGATAAACCAGTCGTAAGTACGGTGACCACCACCTGACAGGCATCTGCACGTCATCAGCTCTTATATATTTGAAAGTTTAAAAATTCAAGCATTTTTAGTTTTGCCTGTATAACATGAGAAGGGTGAAAAACCCTGTAAAACTTTTTCGATCAAGGTTGATTATTTTTTTTTACATCTATATTCACTTTTACCAACGACATTTCTGGAGTATCCAAATTGCACTCATAAAACGCAAATAAACTCCACCTAAAGAAGTTTTTGTAAAAACTCCAATTAGTATACATTGGATTACGATAAAACGTTCTTATTTAAGATAAAGCAAACTTAAGTAACTATAAGACTTACCGTAAGTCGTTCTTGCAGCCTACCAAAATGACGGGAGTGCTGGGACAAAACCGACGTATTTCCGGGTACCACATCAAACGACAATTGCGTAGAGACACAGGACTGTTGATGCTGAAGCACAGCAGTACCTGGATTCAAAAATATAAAATAATTATGTTAAAATAATTTTTTAACATTTATGACGATATTACTTACCACGTCTGATCTCCCGTAAGCGAATCTTCTGTCTTTTTCGTGATCGCCGAAGGTGTCCCATAGCCTCAAACTGACATTGACGCTGTCGACCACCTCCCAGGACCTCTCGAGGACGTCCTTGTAGATCCGGTACTGGTCTATGGCCCATACCGTGGGTACGTGAGTAGCGAGGAGTTGGGCCAAAGAGACTTGTTTGTTGCATGCGCGTGCGCAGATTAGGCGAGTCTTGCCGACGGCTGTATCGCCCACCACCACACACTTGACTAATTCCTGGTGGGGTTGTTCATTATCCATTCCCCAAGACCACGACGGTGCCGACATCCATCACACCGTTTCCCCTACAATTAGAAATTCGATCTTAATCAAAGTAATTAATAAGCAAGTACCTTTTACAAGTAATCGTAGGAATATTATTGGACTTCCTAACTGAGATGCTTGGATGCTATAAAAGTAGGATTATATTATGCTACCGAAGTGGAAAGGAAAAGAGGAGACTTATGGTCAGGAATGAACAGGAGGTGAAAAAAAAATAAAAGGTTTATAACTGACATTAAATTTCCAAAAACTACAATATTTTTAACAAAGTTGTTAATTTTATATTATATTAGTGTATGATATAATCAGTGTATTTTCAGAAGTCCCTTCTACTTTTCTGATAATGTTATTATTTAATCCAACTAAAACGACACTTTTGGCGTCCCCACTTCTCTAATTTCCACTTTGTTCTTTCGTTCCCAACTTCTCTAATTTTTAACGTAACGGTCGGTTTAGTTGTTGGACAAAGTTTACCGAAGTTTATAAAGAGAAATCATTAGAAAATAATTCAATATGTAGACTCCATTGAATATATTTTGTTCTATTGTTTATTTTTCCACAGATACTTTAAGTAAGTTTAGTCATTATAGTTTAATGATAGTTATGGGAACAAATCGACGGTATCATTAAGTTTACACTATGAAAACATAAATTAGTTTAAGTTTCAAATAATAATTTCCTGTATTGCTATTACATTAAATCAATATAAAACATTAAAAAAAATAATTTAGAAATAAAATTTAAGGTACGCCATTGCGAAAAATTGAATTATGTAACCATAATTGATAATAAAATGGGGATAGATTATAATTTTATATAATTAGTATAGTGAATAGTGAAAGCCAGATTTAGAATGCAGTGTGGGCCTTATGGAGCGCAGGGTTGCCGCTTATGTCAGGTAGTTGAACATGCTATTAGTAGTCCAGGGCGTTTAGAGCAAAATCGGCCGGATTAAATGAATTTGGAGGTGAAGCAGATATCGAGATGCGGTTTTCTCCATTGTGTTCAGGAAGGTCACAGAAAACGAGTCTACATGGTCTGGTTAATCAGTTTTTGGAAAAATGCCTTCTGGGCCGGAAAATGCATTTTCCAATTGCATCACTACTTGCACCATTATAGGAACGACTGGAAACTTGGAAAAATCGCTCGGAAATTGTTACTTGGGGGTTTTCAGGCCCGCCCAACTTGATTCTAGCATTAGAATTACCCGGGGGCGCACGGGGGCGGCTCTGCTTGGGGTGCGGGGGTGTTTAAATGGGGGAGAAATTGCAGCGTGCATGGAAATCGCTCCAAACTCGTTACTCAGGGGTTTACGGTAATGACGAATTCAATTCTGGCATTGGAATTACCCGGGGGCGTCTCTGCGGGGGGTGCGGAGGTGGTTAATTGGGGGAGAAATTGCAGCGTGTATGGAAATCGCTTCTAACTCGTTACTCGGCGGATTTCGGGGATGACGAATTCAATTCTTGAATTGGAATTACCCGGGAGAGCAAGGGGGCGTCTCTGCGGGGGTGGTTAATTGGTGGAGAACTTGCAGCGTGCATGGAAATCACTCCAAACTCGTCACTGGGGGGTTTTCGGAGATGCCGAATTCAATTTTAGCGTTAGATTTCTCCGGGGCCGCTCGGGGGCCTCTGTGAGGTTGTCTAAGGGTGCTTGGGCCCGGGGGGGGGGATGTCAGCGTCCATGACAATCAGACATTAGACTTTCGCGTTAGAGAGGTTTTGGAGCATCAGCACCTTTCACTTTTTCGAAGACGAAGAAGAGTTTGAACAAGATGTTTAGTATTTTAGTTAAAAATTGAAGTTTATAATGAATAATTCCAGATTAATAAAAACTGTTATTTGAATAAAGTATTATTTTCATAATTTGAGATTTTTGACCTTCTCCTTTACCATTGGTGGACGCTGCCACCCCCTCCACCCGCAGACAACCTCACGGAGGGGCCCCCGAGAAATCTAATGCCAGAATTGAATTCAGCATCCCCGAAAACCCTCCGAGTAACGGGTCTGGAGCGCTTCCCATGGACTATGCAATTTCCCCCCCCAGAATGAACCCCGGATACTCCCGCAGAGCCGCCCCCGTGCTCCTCCAGGCAATTCCAATATCGGGATTGAATTCGGCATCTCCGAAAACCCCGAGTAACGAGTTAGAAGCGATTTCCATGCACGCTGCAATTTCTACCCCAATTAACCACCCCCGCACTCCCCGCAGAGACGCCCCCGGGTAATTCCAATGCCAGAATTGAATTCGCCATCCCCGAAAACCCCTGAGTAACGAAATTGGAGCGATTTCCATGCACGCTGCAATTTCTCCCCATAACCACCCCCGCACCCCCATCAGAGCCGCCCCCGTGCAATTCTAGTGCCAGAATCGAGTTCGGCGGGCCTGAAAACCCCCGAGAAACAATTTCCGAGCGATTTTTCCGAGTTTCCAGTCGTTCCTATTATGGTGCAAGTAGTGATGCAATTGGAAAATGCTTTTTCCGGCCCAGAAGGCATTTTTCCAAAAACGGATTAACCAGACCATGTAGACTCGTTTTCTGTGACCTTCCTGAACACAATGCAGAAAACCGCATCTCGATATCTGCTTCACCTCCAAATTCATTTAATTTTCTCTATCTGCCCTGGACTATAGTAACTTTAAATGAACATCACAAGAAAATAATTGTAGTAGATTTTTCACAAACTGTGAATTAATACACATTTTTAGATGCTTTTCCTCTACCTAAGGTAGACGAAATCGTTCAACGAGTATAGTGAGAAGAACACATATTTGGGATTGACTTATGCAGGACTCTTATCTATTACGAGGGTTTTACTGCTTTACAGGCAACTATTATAAATCAATTAAAGTACCTTGTGTCGCTTTTAAGATTTAAACATGGAACGTATTTCAGAAAATTTTCTGTTCTTTCATTAATTCTTTTTAAATAATAGGCAGGTTCGACAATTTTGTTTTTTAACTGAAATCGAGAAATTTTGTTATTTAAAAATATTAATATTTACGTCCGCCATATGCATTTTAAAATCACGATCGGCGAGAGGCTGGAAAACGGTACCTGTGCGCGAGACTAGACCGGTGACGTCAGTAGCCATAAACGGTTCGCCCCTGGCCCGCTGCTGCGCTGTATTCATACACATTTTACATGCTTACCGTTTTTAGAAAATTTCCTACTAAATTAGTAGATTTTTAAGAAAAATGAGGGTGTTCGGTAGAATTTTAGTTGAATTGATATTATAGACAGGTTCGACATTTTTTTTTAAACTGAAATCGATATATTACCTCTCGCCCTTCAGATAAGAGAGGTATAGGAATCATGCTAAAAATTGGGTAGTGAGTTTTCAATGGATAAACACGTTTTAGGGTCCCTAGAATACGATTTTAATATTTTCGCGATGATGTCTGTGTGTGTGTGTGTGTTAGTGTGTGTGTGTGTGATAGTGTGTGTGTGTGTGTGTGTTAGTGTGTATGTGTGTGTGTGTGTGTTTGGATGGATGTTGTAGTAACGATAACTCAAAAACTACTGAATAAAAAAATTTGAAATTTTGCATACAGGATTCTGATACCCTAGATTAGATCTGATTAGATTTTGGTGCCAATCGCACAACCGGAAGTGGCAGTTGCTATGGGTGATGACGCCATTATTATACAAATCGGCAATAAAGTTTTACACATATATTTTGTATACCCTATAGTTTATTTTCATCTCATTAAAATTTTCGAAACTTTTGCCATTGTTGCCAGATTTACAAAAAAATAATTTTTTTTCATACTATTTTGTGTCAACCTGTAAATTTTTGATTAAAAAATGGCGAGAGGTCATGTGCTGGCCACATCAGATTTTTTTTTATTGTAAAACGATCAAAAAAAAAATTGAGCGCAAAATATTAATATTTACGCCCACTGTAAAATTCAGTAGATTTTTCAGATTTGAATTTAAAACTATGTTTTATCGCTATCTATCTATGGTATATTTAAGACGAGTGTCTCATCGCAGAAAAAATATTTTGTATCATCCAAACGTGACACGTGATTCGCTTAAATAAGTAGTTTGAACAAACGTAAGTATGAGCTCTAGTAGCAGCGTTTACAGGTATAAGTGAAAACACCAGGGTTTTTAGATACCTGTTTTAGGGTCTCTTTAATTGTAAATTTTAGGTTAGAGAAGGCTCACAGTTAGAAGTTTCGATAGTTTTTATATGAAATAGTCCTTATGGGTTATTAGTTTTTTTTTATTTTAGGGTTCTAGGGTCCAGTTATTCTTGTGTCCAGCTACTTCTAGTGTTCAGTTATTCTAGTGTCCAGCTACTCCTAGGGTCCAGTTATTCTAGTGTCCAGGTAGTCTAGTGTCAGCTATTCTAGTATCTGGCTCAAGTCTTTTTAGTACCAGGCATGCAGCACCAGATGTTTTGTAGCAGTACCTACCAGTATTTTTTGTGCCAGGCTTTGCGGCTCCTTCCTGATACTGCGTGTATTACGATGCATTTAAAGTTGAAAGAATTAAAATTTAAATTGCGTCTTAAACCACCATGCGGCAATTAAATGACAATTTTAATAAGTGACAGCTCGAAGACAAATGAATTTGACGTGACAGAAAATGACAGGACAGGAAAAAAATAACAGACCACTAGTAGAAATTAATAAAATATGAGATAAAAATTAAAAAAGAATAAGAAAATAACCAATAAGATGTATCAAAATAAAGTAGTGGTATGACTTTGAATTTATTATTCTTTGAATATAATTTTACCACATTTGAGAATGGATAATCTTCTGTTTTTATTAAGAGCAGTTGTGAGTTATTCAAAATCATACAAACTCTGGTTAAGTATATTAGTCGCTTAAGACAAGATTTAAGCTATAAGACTACTTTAAATGAGCCCTAAATGGGGCACCTGTGAATACTCATATCCGGTCTCGTAGGTAGATAATTTTGTTGTTGCCGGAAAATAAAAATATTGAAGATGAAGCAAATTTCAGACTTCGGAACGTGTTAACTAAAGGAATATTTAAAAACTTAGAAATTCTATACAAGAAAAGAAAAATTTAATTTCGCAGGGAACGCAAACATGTATAGTTTGACCTAGTTATAAAAACGTTATTGCTCGTACACGTGGATATATAAAATAGAAAGGATATTGAATAATGACCTAGTTCACTCTACAATCAGTTTTATAGGTACACATTTTTAATTTTCTTACTAAAGGGTGTATTTTTTTTTTGGTTGTACATTGTTTTTTAAAACATATAGATAATCAATTGTTTTGGTGGAAAATCTGCAGCTGATTTTTAAATCTGACAAAATATCTGCCACTATACCCTTTATTGTTTCCCACTGAAGACGGATTTCCACTAAGCGGAAAATTTGCAGGCGGATTTTCTGTATCCAATTCTATCGGTCGATTTCGAATTAATTTTCAAAATCGACCAATAGAATTGGATACAGAAAATCCGCCTGCAGATTTTCCGCCTAATGGGAATCGTCTTGAGACCAAAATCGTCTAAGGTTTCTACTGCTAAAGACGGATTTCCATACTAGCCGAAAAATCTGCAAGCGGATTTGATGTATTCAATTCTATTGGTCGATTTCGAATTAATATCCGCCAATTTTGTTGCTCTTACGCAAATAAGTCGACTTTGGTTTAACTTTTTACGGATTAAACTAGTTTCATAACCTATAATATATTAATTGTGATCTTTAATAATAATATAAAAATTTCTGTTAAAAATTAGCTGCAGATTTTCGGCCTAGTAAGAATCCGTCATAAGAGCTCTGGGAACCGCCGCCATTACAAAACGCGGTTTCCTTTTACGAGCTTAATAATTAACGAAATTAATTTTTATTTGAAGAAACATGTTTATAAAGCCCAAGTGATTACCGGAACTTCAAAATAAATTATTAAACAAAATAAAATTCGTATTTAGTAAATTTAATTTAAAATATAGTAATGTTCCGGTGAACAATATTAAAAAAGCATTATTTTTTCCAATACATCATTTCTCAAATATTCCTATATATTTTGTAAAACGAAACCTAATATTTAAATAAATAATATTCAACCGGTGCTGCCCTCTTCGATTTTACCAAAGACAGAAGAAAAAGTTTGCAAAATTGGCAACACCGGATCGATTATATTGTTTTGACAGACGCCACTTGAGCTGAACATCACAATAACACAGCTGTTTTTAGTGATTTTGGAATGAAATCAGGAGAGGAAAAAATAGAAAAAATATTTAAAAAAAAAAATGGCAAAATAAAGAAAAATAGGAAAACGTAAAAAAATTTGTGGAAATAGAGAAAATGGGGGAAATGGGCAAAAATGGAGAAAAACAGGAAAAAAAGAAACAGGGAAATGTAGAACTAAAATAGAAAATTAGTAAAAAATAGGAAAAAATAGTGTAAAATAAGAAAAACCAGAGAAAATGGTAAAAAACAGGAAAAAATAGGAAAATGGGAAAATAAGAAAAAAAGTAGAAAATAATTTGACAAAGTAGAAAATATAGAGAAAAATAGTAGAAAATAGGCATAAGTTAAAAAATTAAATAAGAGGGAAAAATAGAAAAAAATAGAGAAAATAGTTAAGTTGGAGTTCCAAGTGGCAGTGCAGTTCGAGTAAGAGCTCGAACCGATAACCAGATAGACCGGTTCTGCGACATTTTAGTAGTGATAGGAAAAATCGAATACTTTAAAGAATCGAGAAGTCAGTTTTCAGTCAGATTAATGTGATTAGTAGGTAGGTAGGTTCAATGTGAGTGGAGCGTTTGCTCGCCCATCCACTTCGGCCATCAGAGGCCTATTGTGGCTCACCCCTATGGGCTATAACTCACCATACAATCCACACCTTCTTACGAAGTCTATGGTTAAGCTTCCTTGAAGTCGGTAGGCTCCAGCTGTATAAAACCAAACGTAAGAAACCTATTCATTTCCAGGGCAGGGCAGGAGCATAAAATATGCTCCGCCGTTTCGTCTTCCACACTGCAGAAGCGACAGTTCGATGTTTGACTCAGACCTAGCTTCTTCAGATGGTACCGCAGACGACAGTGCCCCGTAAGCAGCCCAATTAGGATGCGTAGATCACTTCTACTACATTCTAGAATCTGCGATAGGGTGCTACCTGAGGGTTTGACTATAAACGCCTTAGAGTGAGCTAACCCAGGAATATCTTTCCAGTGCTGGAGAGTTTTCCTCTCAGCCCATTTTTCCTCTCAGCCCATTTCCAGATATTGTCTTTGGCACTGCTTTTGGCTATGCCGAAAAATGGTTCCTGTCCAATGAACTCGGATTCTGCACCTCTTTTCGCAAGGGTGTTGGCTTTCTCATTGCCCTCCACCCCTTCATGCCCAGGCACCCAGAGTAGGGTTACTCTGTTACTGGTAGCAATGCGATCCAGGGATTCGATGCAGTTCCACACCAGCTTCGAGTCCAGCCGGTTGGAGCTCAGTGCTTTTAAAGCTGCCTTCCTGTCTGATAAAATGTAAACACTTTTGTTGACAAGATGATGGTTTACCAACTCTCTTGCACACAATTCTATAGCGAAAACCTTCGCCTGAAAGATGGTAGCATACTTGCCGAGGCTTATTGTGATATCAACTCTCGGTTTTCTGCTGTACACTCCGGCTCCAACACCACTTCGGATCTTTGAACCATCTGTATACAGTACATAAGCCGTCCCTGGAAAGAGGATCCCCCCTTTCCCATTCATCTCTTCTCGGAAGAAGGACGTTGAAGGACTTCTGTATGTGAGTTCTGGGGGAGAGCACATCCGAAACCATTCCGAGAGTGTGGTGAGTACTCATCTCTCGCAGCAGTCCAGAGTGGTCCCATAGCCTCTCCCCCTCAATTTGACCAGCCACCGACATGGCTCTATAGGAGGTCATTCTGGCCTCCTGCTCCAGTACTATATGGAGAGGAGTAAGACCCAGAAATCTTTCCATTGCCGCTGTCGGGGTAGATGACATAGCGCCTGTAATAGCCACACATACTAATCTCTGTAGTCCAGATAATTTAGCCGCCGCAATAGACTGGAGCCCCTTCGTCCACCAGGCCATTGCGCCATATGTGACCATTGGTTTTATCACCGTTTGATAAATCCAGTAAATCTGTTTAGGGTTCATTCCCCACGACTTGCCGCATACCCTTCTTGTATTCCAGAGGGATGCCCTGGCTTTATTGTGAGAAATAGAGAAAATGGGGAAAAATAGGCAAAATAGAAAAAACAATAAAAAAAGAATCAGGGAAATTTGGAAAAAAATTAAAAAAATAGTAAAAAATAGAAAAAAAAATAGGAAAAAATAATATAAAATAAGAAAATGTGGTAAAAAAAGGGATAAATAGGAAACATAAAAAAATAAGCAAAAATAAGACAACGTAAAAAAAATAGGGAAAAATAGAAAAAACAGGGAAATATAGGGAAAAATAGGCAAAATTGTTGAAACTAGAAAAAATATAAACAAGTAGGAAACACTAGGGAAAATAGGGAAATATATGCAAAATAAGAAATTAGGGAAAAATTTACGCGGTATTGTCATGTGTAAACTACAAAATTTTAGATATCTACTCGGTGTGATCAGAAGTGGTAGGAAACGGGAGGGAATTCGAAGTTGATGACGCGCTTCCCATGCCTCTTAACGAGATAATCTGTCTTTTCTGGGGAATTCTAAGAGTTCAGTAAGTGACGTTTGGTAGCACTTTTATAACTTCAAATGAAATAAATATAAATAACAAAAACAAATAAAAGGAAAAACTTCATTCATTTTTTTTTTCAATCAAAATACCAATTAGGGGAAGACTGGGCAGAACGGGGAGAAAGGAGTATGCCATTAAAGAACCGAACGTGTGAACGGAAATATCCGAAATTGCACTGAAGGTCACCTAAAAGCATCGGTTATATGTTACGGCGGCCATACACGTTCCGGTTTGCCTGAGAGGTCTGCCTGCACAGTCTGGCCTGTGCAGGCCGACCGGAACGTGTATCGTAAAACCTGCACAGTTATTGTGGACTGTACAGTTGACCGGAGTGAATATCTAAAAACAAATTTTGGCCTGTGCGGCCTGTTACGGCATTCGATAGTCAAGTACTTATATTTTTGAAAGTGTATATTTAAAATTTAAAAAAATTGTTTTTAATTACTTAAAACATTGTGTAAATTCGTCGATTTTCTCGCGCGGTAGTCAAAAACTGATCTCGAGAATTTAAATCGGCGAAGTGCGGAAAAAATAGTTATATCTCGGAACATTTATATCGGATTTTGGGCTTTTTTTAATCTAGGGTAACACGGAAAGTTATGAACAATGGTATTATGTTTGTAAATGATAATAAAAAGTCATAAGAATTATAAAAAAAACATTAAGTGCGAATTTTACAATTTTTATCTCAGTAAATAAGCATTTTATGGGAAATTCGCAGGAGTACAAAAAGTTCTATTTTTTATCGAAAAATGACTGATTTTTTCAAATCGATCGAAAGAAATTTTTTTCATTTTTTTTTATAAAATACTATTTTATAATTTTATATGCATTTTGAAATTGCAGGTCATCCAATATTCTCCGTTGCGATTTTTTTCCTGTCGAATTAGTGCGCTTGCAGCTTGACCAAAAATAACTCAATTTTTTCAAATCGATCGGAGAAAATTTTTTTCATTTTTTGGCCAGTTTTTGTCTCTCTGCAGTTGTTGGAAAACACCTTGTATTTTTTATATATATGAAATGTTGTCAAGTAGACAGTTAATTTTTTATTTTTATGATTGATGTAACATTAGTGCTTTATTAAAAGTTATTTGTATTTTGAAGTGGATTTGGCTATTATTTGAAAAGGCGTGGACTCTAGAGAGACTGAAATACGACCAGTTTCAACAGCAGTTTTACTTAATGAACAATAACAAAATAATTCTTCGACGTTCGTTTGAAGAGCGGTAAAAGGGCACAAAAAGATTTTAGGCAAGCGCACTAATCGGATAGTGAAAAAAATCGCAACGGAGAATATTGGATAACTTGCAATTTCAAAATGCATATAAAATTAAAAGATATCAAAAAAAATCGGTTGTGTCGCCCCAAAACTTTCCGGACGAGTATCCAGAGACGAATACTTTTTCATATAATTAATGTTAAAGCTTAAAATTTTGCTATTTTTTTATTTTTGACAGGTGACAGTTGAAGAAAAAATTTTGACTGTTCTGAATAGAGTTTTTCAAAGGCTTTCGAATGACATATTGCAAGTTAAATTCCGTGACATATTGCTTCTGTCATTTTTTTCCAGTGACACTTCCGTTTGACAGATATCGTACAAAAATTAATGGGTTCTTCCGATGGATAAAGGAAATCCATATTTTGGCTGAATTAAATTAAGCGTGTGGCTTCTATCGTGGAAGAATACACACAGACAGACAGACAGGCAGATAGACAGGCAGACTTCTGGAAATGGTCTTAATCGTCTCAGGGGACCTGAAAATGGATATTTCCATTTTCATCTCGAAATTTTTTTTGCACGTTCACTTTTCCCTACTCGGAGGTTTGTCGGGAAAGTAAAATGAAAAAAAATTCTTCCGATCGATTTGAAAAAATTCACAGTTATTTTTCGACCAAAAGTAGGACTTTTTGTACTCTTGTCAATTTCCATTAAAATGCTTATTTACTGAGATAAAAAATAGTAAATTTCAAACTTAATAATTTTTTATATTTTTTATTATCATTAAAAAATATAATGCCATTGTCGATAACTTTCCATCTTACCTAAGATTAAAAAAAAAGACCAAAATCCGATATAAAGGTTCCGAGATATAGCTATTTTCTCCGCAATTCGCCGATTTAAATTCTCGAGATCAGTTTTTGACTACCGCCCGAGAAAATCGACGAATTTACACAATGTTTTTAGTAATTAAAAACAATTTTTTTAAATTTTAAATATACACTTCCAAAAATATAAGTACTTGACTATCGAATGCCGTAAAATTTATTTCTTAATAGTTATAAACAATGTAACTGTGATTTTTTTTAAAAAAATTGTTAACTCGGTCCCTATTGGTCGTGGGGTATTCTTTTTGTTTTCAAATTTTTCGTTTTGAAATCAGCTTTTGGTATTTGTAAGTTAAAAAATGATACTATGTACAGGGCGCGCACCAGCTCTATTTGTTTATAACAAAAAAAGTACCCTCTTTTTAAAGCAATAAAGAAAGGGTTAAATGTTACTTTTTTTATTTGGTTCAAAAATATCTTAAAAACATAAGTCTCAATGAAGAGAATGAGCCCTTATAGAAGTTAAAATGTTCATAGAAAAAAAGTTAGAGCAATAAACATTTACGGTGTTGGGACAAACAATATTACATATCTCAGCAACAAATTAACCAATTCAGTCTTGCAATGGCTTGTTTGATTCAGAATCAAAAAATCTTGCTTTTAAAGCAATAATAATATGAAAAAAACTTTTTTTGTAATAATTATTATCATTGCAAAAAAACGACATTTTTGACGGTTTTTCGCTATTTTTTAATAAACTAATTGACGAAATAAATCGCGCAATGGATCAAGTTAAAGGTATTGTTAATGCCAAAAAAAAGTATTAAATACTTAATTCGCTAAAATCAGTATCGTTGCTTGTAGAAGCGAAAAACATGTTTTCACTAACTTTGGGCCTTCCTAATTTGTTTATGCAAGTTTTTTTCGTGTGTAAAAGTATATAGTCATGCTAGTTTTATCTCTGCCTACAACTTAGTATACTTTTCATCCTGTAGCAAATTTACGTCATGAAATTTCCCTACATCCTGGACTATAAGTGGATAGTTTTAAAAGCTGTACGTGACGATCACTGGATCTTGGATAGTTAGCAGAGATTTTCAACAAACCAGACAGCCAATAAATTTGTAATTTTTTTCATTTGTAGTTAAATACTGAAAGAAATGTTCCATTTGAGTGGATGGATAAACAAGACAGAAATATTATTTATATAATTGTCTTACTTTATGAAATGAACAACGGACTTCTGAACAAAATTAATTTTATGATACACTAATTCCCTAATAGCACAACTTTATCCATAAGGCATCCATTGGACAACTGCAAAAGGACTTGGTAGTTGTCTATTGGACATCCGATTTTAGTCCGGCGGATATCTTATGGACATCCATTGGACTGTACACTTTCCACAAAAATGGACGTCCATTTGGAAACGCAAAACGGATATCCATTGGATATCCATAAACACTTATACAGATATCCAGTGGACATCCATTGGATATACATTGGACATCCAGTGAATATCCAATGGACATCCATAGATATCTATACGGACATCCATTGGGATGTCCACTTGGGGTTGGATATAGGGTGTTTCAGAATAAAGTACCATAAACTGGGGGACATGTAGTTCTTAATTATTAAAAAAGCTCAAAATTTTTCTCTAAATTCATTTTAGAATGGAAACTGTGTATGTGGGAAAATGATTAAATTTTTTAAATAATCAATGACATGTCTCCCAGCTAATGATACTTTATTCTGTAACACGATATGAAATTTTTTTATATAAAAAATTGTAATATTAATGAATAAACTTTATTGAAATAGTAAGTTGCCACAAAAATACATTTTATATAATAAAATCACTTAATAAAATCAATTAACACTATAAAACCACTATTGAAATAATAGCACCAACACTGCATGAACATGAAACCAACGCCAATGTCCATGTCCACGAAACAAATTCCACAACCAAATAAGTACCACTGTTATGTATTACGGAACGTACCATGTGGGACAACTGACAAGAGCATGGCGGGCGTAACGGCCAGGAAATTGTAAGCCATCAAGAACTAGCTAAATAAAAGCATATAAAACAATATATATGTTTAAATATAATATTTATAACATGGTATCAGAAGTATAAAAAAAACCCAGCTCGCGAAGGGAACATCATAATTAATAAATCAACCCGCTGGTGAGTGTTGAAAAAAAAAAAAAAAAAAAAAAAAAAAAAAAAAAAGGCGTGTTATGTATTACGGAACGTACCATGCTCTTGTCACTGATCACTTGTCAGTTGTCCCACATGGTACGTTCCGTAATACATAACAAATAAAATCAAAATGTCCTTCATTGTAATTAAATGGAATTTTCGTTTTATTAATAAAATTTCGGTTTCGTCTATATTGTTTTCCTTGTTTTATACTGTATTAACATATTTTTTCTATTATTTTCTTGTTGTACAGTAGAAAAAAAAAAAAAAAAAAAAAAAAAAAAAAAAAAAAAAAAAAAAAAAAAAAAAAAAAAAAAAAAAAAAAAGGCGTGTTATGTATTACGGAACGTACCATGTGGGACAACTGACAAGTGATCAGTGACAAGAGCATGGCGGGCGTAACGGCCAGGAAATTGTAAGCCATCAAGAACTAGCTAAATAAAAGCATATAAAACAATATATATGTTTTAATATAATATTTATAACAACCACAATCTGCAAATAACTACCAAATGTGGTGACGAAATGGATCAAAATGACGCCAACTTGAACCTCGTTGAATGAAAGAAGCGCCAAGTTTAAAAAGATAAAATCACGAAGAATGGATATTGTTGTGTAATCTATAACCCCTAATATGTATGCAACCAGGAATACACTAGCAGCCTCTTGGCATTGACAAGTGAGGTTAGGGAGTAGATCCTTGGCGGCAAGGGACTAGAATGTCTGAGCTTGTAAACGGTTTAATAAACGATATTAACTATTAGTAGATCTTGTTTATCTATTTAACAATAACAAGATAGATATCATAAAATTTTACTGTTAATTTACAAAATGATCAACCAACACCCAAGCAACATGCATCTAACGATCTAACCAACAATATTGTTCTCACTCTTTAGTAATTTTTGGCCTCTACCGTAGTGGCTTTCATTAATATTTGACATTTCATATTCTTCTCTTTGTGTTACGAAAAAATGTACGTCCAGACTGGACATGAAACGGATGTCTGATGGACAACCGATTACGGACATCCAATGGATAATAAGAAACGGATAACGTATGGACTACCACTTTATGTCCATGGACATGCTGGACATAAAATGGACAAGAATCGGATAGCCCATGGACATCATGTGCTAAAGGTTAAAATCTGTTTTATAATGAATTTCATTATGATACAGATTTAGATTAAGATAAAAAAATTTCAGCCAATAGAGAAAATAATAAAATACATGTAACAAAAATAATCCTTCCCCATTGGTAGACCTTTTTCTAGGTTGGCAAACTTTGAAGGAAGTCTCCCATTGGTCCCAACGCAGCAATATTAACTTACAAGTAATACCTGACGTGGAGTTTAATTTTTTTTTTATTGTATCACAATTTTCTAAATTAGTTTTCATAAAATTCATCAAAGATTTTTCCACCATTTGATTTTTTTTATTAAAATCCGTAGACTGTTAGCCTGTCTGTATTTGTTTTAATTTGCGTGGTGGCGTGTTGTATAAAAAAAACCACAGACATAGCAGCGTAAATAGCTTTAAATAAAATGGCTTGAATGAAGTCATCGTTAATTATTAAGTTAGACTTTCCTTTGATACAATCACTGGAATTACTAAACAGAATTGATTGTCGTAAAATAAAGATTTTGGGACACATTTTAGAGCAATTATCGTAACAAAAAAAAAATTATACAGATGAATTCAACCAAATATTTGTTTGACCTAAATGACAGTAATATTATTATATTATGCTTAAAATTAACAAATATACAGAGTGTAGCGTCGAAGTTAACAAAGATATCAAAAATGTAAAAATATATAGGTTGTCTCATATAAAAATGACTCAAACTTTTTTACTATTTGGATGTAGAGCACTCTGTACATAAATGAAACTAGGGATTTTCGAATCAAATAAAACCAGCGGGAAGATATTGGTCCATCCTGTATAACATGTAAACTTGGAAACATTTCAAGTAGTTTTATTAATGTTGGAACACCAAAGAATATCTATCGATAAAAAAGCGAAGGCTACGGAATTTGCATGGACCGAAATTTGTACGCGCATGCGCGAGTTATATTAGTTATACATCAATGTCAATTCTATCTTAAGCTGCCCACAGACTAGCATATTTGTGGGTCATACATGTTTGTTATACATGTGTATCGTACATGTATGACAAGGGGTTTTATCCACAGACATACACACTTGTTTATCACACAAGTAGTTTGTTTAGTACGCGATTATCAGTGACGACGAATACATTCTACTGGCAGCGGCGTACGCTGTTTCGATTAAAAAGAAAAAAAACTAGTTCACAACAAAAAAATCGAACAAAATGGGTCAAAGATTGGCTTTTATAAACTCTGTCAAAAACGTTTTGGAAATGTTTCTTAAATTTGACATTGTCCAGCAATGGGGAGTTCAACAAAAATATAACCTCACGTTTTTTCTTTATTAACTGTTAGAATTAATCAAATTAAACCCATTGAGTTTAATTATCTACCGTAATTTGAGCTAGATTTTTGAATAAATTAATTTAAAAATTAAAATTTCTAATTATTTGAATATGCCGCCTTTACGATCGTGACGTCACTTATGTGCAATGAAGTTACCGTCAAGCCATTAACTACAAATGTGGACAGAAGAGAATACGAATGAATAACAGCTGTTAACTTATACAGACAAAGATGGAGAAAACCATTATATGATAATTGGATAAAGATGAAAACTTGGACCTATCCACTGTGAATTCGCATTCAAAATCGAGAGAGATAAATAAATATTAGATTCCGATGTTAAATAAAGAAAACGACTATTTTAACGAGATCATGTAATAATTTGCTGTTTGGTACATAAGTGCTGGGCACAAGCGTTCCTGATTAAGTGAAAGGTCGCGTCCGCGTCTGCTTACTGCATATTTCACTGTCACTGTTGTATTTTGTACTCTGTAGAGCTGCTTGATGTTAATAATTTTCCGTATTTATTTGTATTTGTAAAGATACGTAATCAAAGGTAAAAGTAAACACAATTAAAAACATATTGACCAAACGACACTTTATAAGCAAACGTCATTTATATTTGAAAGTGTCAATTTTATTTAGAGAAACTGGCCCACGTTAATATTATGCACATTATGCACTATTGCACATAAGTGACGTAGGTGCACTACAAGTTGCATAGATGCAGTAATTTTTAAATATCAATTTTTTTCATATTAGATTAAAGAAAAAAAACAGAAAAAACGATTTTTTCATAAAAAGAAATTCATTTTTTTCTTAAATAATGCAAAAAAAGATGGACTAATATTTCAAGTTGAACTCCCCATTGAAAATAAATTAAATATTAATACAATAATTACAATTACAATTATATAGGCTGCGGGGCATTACGAGACACTGAACTAAAAATGTGTGCGAATAAATCGTGATCGTGGCCACACACCGACACACTTGTATGACGTTCATGCTTGTGCATACATGAATTCCGGTCAGGTCCGAAAACTTGTGTGACATACATGTTTACAATTTTTTGCCCACACACTGGTAAACATGAATGCGCAAGCATGTTTGACAACCATGTATGACACACATGTATGCTAGTCTGTAGGCAGCTTTAAAGGTGCAATATTATTTTATTGTAAATATTACTTTTGTTTTCTAAACATATACAGTGCGACTCAAAAAGTCTGCACCATATGAGAAAAATTCTTATTATTCATTTGACAGAAAATTTTATTCTTGATAAAAGTTGTTGAATTTCGTAAAACTGCTGTTGCAAGCATCAAACTTTCAAATTTCTAAATGGTATACAGGGGCGGACAAAAAATAGGAATTCTGACCAAGAGTAAAGTACCCTTATTTTTAAAAATATCAAAAAAAAATTATTTAGGACTCACAGCATCCTACGCAAAAAATACATTTTTTATGTTTTTAGCCTAGTTCAAAATAATATCAATTCGAATGCACTTTATAGGGGCCTTCCTTTAATCACTATAATACATTTTGGTTAAAAAAATTTGGTTTTTTTCGTTATTTTTATACCATTCTCGGCCTTTTTTTAAAAATTTTATAATTTTTGGTTTTTTCTTGGTGCAATGTTGAAATTTCACCCTGTAGACATGTACATAAAAACTACCATTATGATTTATTTAAATTAAATAAGTTAACAAATAAAACGATGCACACTAAAGAATACATATCAGCAGGTTTACAATGACCGTAGTAATTAAAAACTAAATTAGAAAAGAAAAATAATTACTACCTAATAAAAAATTAATTTAATATCTAATTAATATCTAATAACCCTTAAATTTCAACATGATTTTAAATCTGAGTGTAATTTTTAATTCTAAACAACTTTCCTAAATAATCTTTTTTGGTATTGTCTAAAATCCGAGTACGTATCACCACAGTACATATATTCTATCAGTATGGCGACTCTCAGGCGGTCCGTTTGATCTTTTTAGGCACAGAAATTTAACCTTGACGCCATTTTAGCCGTACTAATTTTCAGGGTTGTCAAATGTAGTACAGTGGTGCAAAAAGTGGCACCAGCGCACTCACTACTGAAAAATAGACAAAACTAGCACTATTTAGTTCTATAACGTTTTGTTTTCTTATTGAATATATTTCTTTATTTGAGTATGTCCAGAAAATACTGTATTCCCAAATTTGTAAAATTAAGCGCGCACACCATCTATGGGTCGAATATAAAATGCAAGTTACTACAGTCAAATGGAATCTGCTATTTTTTGACCGTCATAAACCACGCCTCTTTTATTCTACGAATAAATAAAACTAAAGTAGTAATTATTGGATACAGCAATGGCGAAAAAAATAACTATAAACTATAACTATCTTATATATGAAAATAACACAAATACACAACAGCTGACTGTCAAGTGTCAACTAAAATCATGTGACTGTGATCGGTCACACCATTGGAGATTCAATGACAAGTACAGAGAAGATGGCGACGATGCCTGCGCGAAGAAAAAACGCGAACTTTGGCGCCATCCGAGAGTCGCTTTATTAGGTTGTACTGTGGTATCACTATCAAAAAATGACAGATGAAATATGTCACGGAATTGGACATGTAATATGTCATTTGAATGCCCTTGAAACACTCTATTCATAACAGTTAAAATTATTTCTCCAACTGTCACCTGTCAAAAATAAAAAATGTCAAAATTTGAAAATTTAGCATTAAATATCTTAAAAAGTATTAATCCGATTGGGCTGAAATTTGGTACAGGGGTTTAAGTTACCTGTCGAAAGAACTCATTAGTTTTTGTATGACATGTGTCAAACAGAAGTGTCACTATCTAAAAACGACAGATGCAATATGTCACGGAATTTGACTTGCAATATGTCATTTAAAAGCCCATGAAAAACTCTATTCATAACAGTCAAAATTATTTCTCCAACTGTCACCTGCCAAAAATAAAAAAATGTCAAAATTTGAAACTTTAGCATTAAATATCTTAAAAAATATTAATCTGATTGGGCTGAAATTTGGTACAGGGGTTTGGGTTGCCCATCGGAAGAACTCATAATAAGTTTTTGTATGACATGTGTCAAACGGAAGTGTCACTATCAAAAAACGACAGATGCAATATGACACGGAATTCGACTTGCAATATGTCATTTGAAAGCCCATGAAAAACTCTATTCAGAACAGTTAAAATTATTTCTCCAACTGTCACCTGTCAAACATAAAAAATGTGAAAATTTGAAAATTTAGCATTAAATATCTTGAAAAGTATTAATCCGATTGTGCTGAAATTTGGTACAGGGGTTTGGGTAACCCGTCGGAAGAACTCATAAATTTTTATATGACATGTGTCATACGGAAGTGTCACTATCAAAAAATGACAGATGCAATATGTTACGGAATTCAACTTGCAATATGTCATTTGAAAGCCCTTGAAAAACTCTATACAGAATAATCAAAATTATTTCTACACCTGTCACCTGTCAAAAATAAAAAAATGTTAAGAGTTGAAACTTTAACATTAAATATCTGAAAAAGTATTCGTGGATACTCGTCGGGAAAGTTTTGGGGCGACACAACCGATTTTTTTCTGATTATTTAGAATAACAATTAAAAAAAATAAAACTGCTATTCAAATCTAACCGAGGTTAATTACTGAAAATCAATTTTTTAGACTTGATTGTTCCGGTCAAACAACATAAAATCGGATAAAACCGCTTACATATCCCTATCCTAACTTTTTAAGTTCTACTTGGTGTAATAAAAACAAAATGATCAAAGTTTGTGTGGGTTTGATAACATTCATAGTACTTAAAAAGTTATGCTAGGGATATGTAAACCGTTTTATCCGATGTTGTGTCGTTTGGCTTAAGCAATCAATTAAAATTGAAAAAACTGCGATTTTCAATTGTCTATAACTACAAAAATATTTAGTTTATAATATAAGTGTAAAATAGGGAAATAAATATATTTTTCAATTTTTTTTTTCATTTTTCCTGTTTTTTCTTATTTTTCCCATTTTTTCTATATTTTTCATATTTTCATATCTTACTATAGTTTATTTGAAAATGATTGATAGCACAATTTTTATGACCCAGTATGTAAACCTCAATATAACATCATAAATCAATGGCGGAAAATTTCTAACATAAAATGTTTTGCATTATTTGTAAAAAAAAACTCATTGGTTTTCTTCCTAAAATTTTAAAAAATACAAAAGGAAATGTCCCAACCTAATACTATTTTTATAAAAATAAATGTGGTTATTTAATATTGACAGTTTGGTATAAAGTATATTGGTTAATCCCTTAGGGTTTGCTCATTTACATTTTATGATGTTTTGTATTCGAAGTTTTTCGGGGTGGTCATACCAAAATCTAGTTAAAATTTAGATAAGAAGTAACCAATATTTACTTTTTTTCTGCTTTGAACAATCCTGTATATAGGACCTTTGCCTTAAAAAGTGTTCTATCATGCATTTTCAAATCAACTATAGCTGAATACCCGTGCTTTTTCTACGGAGTCTCTTTAATATTAGTATTTGTGCCAGTGTTGCCGATTTGCGGATAATTTGAGACCGTGGCGGATAATTTTCTCATCCACCCGAAAATCGGATAAAAAACGGATAATTTTAAATCTGATGTGATACCGTAAAATTAACATTAATATTTTCAGTTAAACACGGTAAATATGAGATTTTACAAGGCGAGGTAATATTTTGAATTTGGCAGATTGGTAGATTCTTGAAGGCAGAAATGGATTAGTCAAGATGGCATTTTCTAAAGTCGATCTGAGCGGGAGTCGAGAGATTTTTATGTACTTCCCCTATTTCCCTATTTGCAATTTGCAGTTTGCAATTCGATCAATATTGAACAATCAAAACAAGCTTAAAATATAAAATAAACAGTAAAATATGCATAAAACATAGGGAAGATTTATAGAATATTTCAGGAGTTATAGATATTTAAATAATTCAGGATAGCGCTTTCGCCATTTTTTAAAATCCAAAATAACTCTGTAAATAAGGGAAATTAAGAAACTAAATTTGTAAACCTTAGAAAATACGATTTACGCTGTAATATGCGTAAAAGAGAGAAGGTTAATCAAATATTTTAGGAGTTATATATTTTTAAATAAAATATTTTTGAAAAAATCAGGATTGCGCTTTCGCCATTTTTTTCAAATCCAAGATAACTCGGTAATTACAAGAAATTAAAAAAACGAAATGTAACAAGCTAAAAATATACGATCTACACTAAAATATGCATAAAACATAGAGAAGATTTATTCAATATTTCAGGAGTTATAGATTTTTAAACAATTCAGGATAACGCTTTCGCCATTTTTTTTAAACAAAAATAACTCCGTAATTAAAGGAAATAATTGCTGCGATTGTTTTTTAATATATTTTTCTGCGACCTTTCTTAAAAACGAGCATTTACACACTTATTCTGGTACGTAAAGTTACGCTTTATACACAATTTAAAATAATGAGTAAAAGTTCATTTTAAATGGGAGTTTCATTATACCACTATTTTATAAGCTAGTTGTTTGCCAGTTGCCTTTGACAATAGTCATTTGTTTAACTTTCATCGTCATTTAGTTTGACAGCTGTCATTTTACTTATTTGTTTATCAAATTAAATAGGTTAAGTTAATAATACTAGATTAGGTTATCTATAAAAGAATGAAAGAATGGATAAAACACGTAATGGCTGGATTAAAAAAGCTAGTTAGTTAGTGAAAAGCATCAGAAAAGAATAGAAAAGCACGTGATAAACGTGATAATTAAGCTAGTCTTTGAGACGCCATTGTGTATCCAATTTTGTCTGTGTTTAAAGGTACTTTTCCATCTACGAATTACAAATTTTAAGGATAAGTCGTATATAAAATTTTGTATGATATACGTGCGTAAACATGTTTTTGCGCATACGTTGTATTTTAAAATACAACTAGTGCGCAAAAACATTACTTTCCGCACCTTGTATCGTAAATAACTATTTTCAATGCACTTCTATGGGTACCTGATAATGCGTACCAAATGTTATTTATAAAAAAGAATTTATGCGTATGTTACCTTTATTAATAAAAAAAAACTTTTGTTTTTTAATCATTACCATAAAATACTTAATTGCGTTCTAAAGTCTAGATCAAATAAAAATAACATGTACAAACAAGTAATTTTATAAATTTAAAAAATCGGATAATTTCGGGTAAAATCGGATAATTTTAAGTTGATAGGAGGATCTTTTCATTTTATCCATTGGCAACACTGATCTGTGCCATGATTTACTTTTTGTAGTTTTCGATTCAAAAGAGGAAAGGACACATTCGATACCATGATTATTTTTATACCAACCTTAAACTCAACTTATTATTTCAATTTTACAATAAAAATAGAAAAATGGATTAATTTTTTTTAAATATTACCTATAAATACTGTTGTTAACAATATTATAAAAGCTAAATTTAACTTTTAAGTCTTAAGTTTTTCATCTAAAAGAAATATCCAAATTCGCGAAAGTTTTCTCTGTGTACCTAAATAATTATAATAAATATTTCTAAAATTAATTGAAATCATCATAATAAATTAATAAACCGAATAAAATAAAGTAATCCAGACAATTTTTTAAATTCCATGTTTTTCTTCACCTCTAGCAATTATTTTTCCGGAGAATGAAATTCAGAATTATTACCGAAATAATAAAATTTTATTATTATTTTATATTATTTCGTTTAACAATATATTGTATTAATTTGTATTTTAGAAACTAACAAAAATAAATATAAAATTGAATCAAATTGAATTTCATAATTTATTTTGTCTTTACGAAATTTCATACTTTCATAAATATAAAAATTAATAATTGTTATAAAACATATATCACACTCGCGTTTATCAAAATGACGTTAAATATTTAATTAGAGTGCATTAGAGTGCATATTGTTTTTGAGCAAACAACAAAATAACATATAAAACAGGGCGTATGCGTACATACATCTAGAGCAATTTATTCCAAATACCAAAACGCACCAAACACAAAAAACCGATTTACTAAAATTATTTTACTTACATTCATCAATTCAAGGAAAAAACTCGATAACTCTGCATCTCAAACGTCACAACAAACAGGAAAATTGCCAATATAAATCCGCCTACCCGTAACAACGTAAAAGCTAGACTGACTTGACTTCTTGGAAAATTCACAAATTCACTAGTGCCAACTTAAAAGTTACTGCCTGTTTAGTGTTTAGCCAGCCAGGATGACATTTTCATTTTCATTTAATCGAATTGGAATCACTTACAATTGTATGCTTGTCGCTATTTTAGCTCACTGCTTGGCTATACTTTTGTTGCCGGTGCATTTAAAATCAATTGTTTAATGGCTCAAACAGTCTATGTGGATTTACTAACGGACAGGACCGTATTCAGGAATTATCGAAATTAATTTTTAAAAAATAATATTCTGTTTATACAGGGTGGTTCCAAATTCTAAAGTTCGGCATAAATAAGAATTTTGTTTTCAATAATAATAATAATACTATCCCTATATATTTCCCTCCTTTATCAGTGCTTGTGCTATTATTATTATTTATCGTGGCGCTCTGGGTCGACTTGCTGTTGATAGATGGCGCCATTTGGCTATAAGTGTAGGGAACTTTACACTAGCGTCTAGATCCCAATTGCAACGCGAGTGCCCACCGATGTTGCCAGGTTTAAGTGTTTCATTGACGAAAAGAAAAATATTTATTTTATTAAAAGAAGTCTTGACTATCTAAATCTACCTGTGTATTAAAAAAAAATAAATAAATAAAAAATTCCTCGGGATTCGAACCCGGAAGTTTTATGTGTAAAGCATACACTCTAGCACTGGACCACTTCGTATCACAATAATATATAATCAAACTATCAAGTTAACATACAAAACGATTACAACAGCGGTGGGCACTCGAGTTGCAATTGGGATCTAGACGCTCCTGAACTTTACCACCATTATCGACATTATGTCGGGAAAACTTCGTTTATATTGCAACGGCGAATTTGAAACTTGCTTTAATTATTTTGAATTTTTTGTGTATACTGAGTGGTCCAATACCGGATGTAAATGGGTCATGGGCCACCCCTATAACTTTTAAATGGAACTTATACCAAAATTTTGGTTGATTTATAGCGAATGCCATTGGTAAAACTAGTTTTGCACCAGTATTGCATTGAAACCTAAAGCAGTTCATGAATAATGTGCACTAGTTCATTTCCAATGGAATACAAAATCTTAGGTTAGGTTTCATTTATTTTCGTGCGAGAAGGATATAAGGTTGCTGTTATTTTTATTTACATTTTGGAAATGAATGACTCGACCAGGAATATATGAGATTGCATTTCAACTGAATAATGAAATCATTAACTTAAAATTACCACTTTTGATGATAGTGATGAAATATTTAAATTAAGAAGTATGTAAATTTTTAATTATTGAAAACATTTTGATATCTAATTCTCCTCTACTTCATTACTTCGTATATCATCTCCTCATCACTACTTGAAGATGAAGTATAATGCCACTAGCAATTTTGAACCTTTTGATAATCCCGCCATATTCACAATTGCACTAACTACGCACGACCTCATGGAACTCGTGCTGAAAATGTTGCACTGAGTTCGAATTCGAATGCACCAGTTCTCCAATGAAATACAAAACCCTCCAGTTTTCCCAATGGAATACAAATTATGCACTCAGTGCGCACCAGTTTTACCAATGGAATTCGCTATTAGTTTATTTTTAAATAAAAATCCAAAATGGCCGATTTAAACGCGGGAAACGGCAAAGTATTTGAAATGTGACGTAGAATAAATACCTATAGAAAAATCCTGCGCAGAAGGAACGCCAAAAGACCTTGGTTTATATATCCGTTACTATTAGTCAGATTTAACCGCGGGAAACAGAAATACTACGTATAATAAATTCATATGGAAAAAACATGCGCAGAAAAACGCCATATCGCTTATATCTCCGTTACTATTGGTCAGACTGGAACGCGGAAAACGGTACTATATTTGAAATAGGATGTATAAAAAATACATATTAAAAAACCTGCGCTCATATTCTCTTTGATAAAATTACTGGCAGACTTCCGGTTTGACCGGAAATGAGATGAAAATTGAAAAATAAAATGGAACACCCAGTACATTTCCAGGTAGCATTAGAGAAAGATGTATCCAATATAAACCCTATAAATGTTTACATTAGGACTCATAACGAACCTCTAAAAGCGGTGTTGACAGATTTAATTTATATAATATATTCCCATTTTATCATTTTTTAAGTAGGTACAAATCAACGAGCTGTTATAAAAATTCATTGTCACTGAAAATTGGAAAATTAAGTAAAAAAAATGATAAACAAAAGCTAAACTATGGTTTTTATATTTCAATTTTGAAATATTACTACGCTCCTGAACCAACGACGCTAATGCATTTTTATGGGTCCTAATCAAAACAAAATGTGCTTTTCGAGTCGAGATGTTGTGAACATCAGCTTTACATTGAATACAGACCATTTAACTTTTAGACATCAATTTTCTATCCTTCTCTTGAAGTCAATATAAGCAGAGCCTGTTGAGATATGTAAGTTTGTTTGTATACAAACACGTAAACAAACAGTATGGCAAGTAACTCTTCGTGTGTTTAATAAATGTAAGTTCCATGGGCGTACGCCACTTCTATTGATATTTGTAAACACTTCCTCTCACACTCCGGATACCCCGGCACCATGAGAAATGTCATGAGAAAGAGACAAGATGTGTCGACTTCAAAACATTGTATACAAAAATGTAAACAAGGCATGTCTAATAGTAAATGGTCTAAGTGAATACCCATAAGTCTTTCTCTTTCATGCTCTTTCTAACCTTTCCTATCTCTATGTTAACTACTATACAGATCGACTGTCAAATGTGACTTGCGACGCCATTTTTTATTTTTTTTATCCATCCTGGGTCATGATTTAGTCTAAATTACTTATAATCTAACTAAACTTACCTAAAAAGTCTCAAAGGAGGGTATCGTTTTAAATGGGTGTTTTGGGTTTCTCATAAAAACAATTTTTATGTTTCAAAAACTTGAAAATCAAAGAGAGGAGAATGAAAATTTATTTTTCATTTAAAACTATGAGCTTAAAATTAATTTCCATTGTGTGAAATTCTAAATTACCTGATATTTAGGGTGTATACGCGACGGCTAAAATTATTAATAAATTAAACATATTTAATGCAAGAAATCTCTTTGTAATGGAAAAAAATAAATCACTAATATTTTTTAAAATATTACATCTGCTTGAAATGGCTCTAATATTTAACAATTGTAAACTGAAAAATCCAAGAATTGGAGAAGTTTGACATTTAGTATTAAAATCTCAGTTGTTAAGCCAATTTGTAAATATGGCAACAATGCATGTCTTAACACAGAACCACAATATATGTAACAAGAAGAATAAGCATTCGTAATAAGAAATAAATATTTCTCCAAATAGTTGTAAATATTTTTTTAGGTTATACCTTAAATCTATACAACGTTTAAATAAGGCAATCCAGAACACGTGACCAAACATCATTTTGTATGTGTTTTATGTTTATTTGATGTATTTTGTGCTTTTAGAAAGTGTTTGAAATAAAAATAATTGCTGTTTCAAATAATAAGCAAATAAGAAAAAAAGATAACAGCTTATAACATACATAATGAGAGTATAAAAAAATACATATACAATACTCCTGGAATTGATGTAAAACTCGAGAAGATGACTTTCCATCATCAGTGACTGCTTTACTGGTTTCCACATAATCTAATATTTGGTCCTCACACATAGTTTTTACAGCAAAGAACAAGTCAAGGTCTACAAGAGTTTGTCAGCATATAAATATTTTTCATGGTTTTTGAGAGATCATTCCGTTCTGGTTTGTATGGAAAATGTAGTTCACTAGGTATTCTATAAAATCTAATAGTTTCACGACCTCTTCGACTCCCACAATTGACTACAGAACAAGTAGTGTGCATGTTTAGTTCTTTCTAACAAACAATATTTTTTCTGTACATTTTCACTTCATTAAATATCAATAATGTATCCTGAGTAGTTAGTCACACAACTATTCTAAATTAAAATGTCCGTTTTAAGCTCCAATCATTTCATATGTTAAAATAAACTGCTCTTTTCATGTTAACTACGTGAAAGACATGGGTTTGTGTGCCTACCAGCGGCCATCTTGAATTTCATCTGACAGCATCTTGGATTGGTCTATAGATGATAATATATGTCAATTTAATTAAACCTTGTACTTAACATTTCTATAGTTCACTTTTGAACAATTTTTGCGGGTGGAGCAGCATCGGTAAATGGGAAGTGATCCAGATCGGATAAATTCCGATTATTTTACAAAGAAAACTGTATCTGAAGTAATCTAGATCAGAAGTGAACTGATCCGACTGCAAATAAAATTCAGCTACTATAGTAGTCTTATACTGTGGCAGAAATAACCTTTTTATTATTGTTCTGACAGGAGTACCTTGTAACGTCAAATAAAATATTACCAACACATTTTTTAAAAGCTTTATTCAAATATTTAACAATCTTAATTTTTTAATTTAACGTGAAAAATATAGTTAGTATTGTTTGAAATATTAAAATTTCGGTATTTTAAATTAGAGGAAATTCTATTCAAATTAATACCTTTTGCTCTTCCATCCATGTGATGAACTTGTCGTATTCTTTTTTATAAGCTTCTTCCGATTTTTGCTGTATTAACCGCGATCCAATGTTAGAACTTATTTTTAAGCAATATACAACCAATAACAACTGTGGCGACAACAATACATCTTATGTGACAGATTGCAAATTAATTTTTGTATTTATCATTCGATGATAACTGATGACATCACGAATTCAACCATTTTACATTATTAGTTCTTTATTTCCATTTTTTGTAGTAATAATATGAGTATTTATGGATTTAAAGTGTAACAATAAAAAAAATAGAATTCGTGGATAACTGGTCTATTTCGAGCACTCCGGTATACTATTATGCTAAATGACAGCCGGTCGCCATGTTGCCAAATCCTCCTTGTCAGTCCTTGTGATTTTGTCAAAAAATAGATTTCAAAATTAAAAAAAAGTATGTTCCGGGACGTTTTAAAGAAAAAAAAATTGGGAAATTCATTTTTTTTTAAATATCTTTTAGTCAGAAAAATTTAGTACGGGGTCGCAAAAAACCCAAAAAACGATACCCTCCTTTGTCAATTATTTATTTTTGTTTCTTTTATTAAACATTTAATTCGGTAAATACAGTTTTTTAACTAGAATTCGATTTTTTTTAAATGAAACATCGACTGGCATGTTATGAAGAAAAGCCATTAAACTATAACAATTTTATTGGTCTCTATTTTTACTATTTTCTTTTATTTTTTTCCCTATTTTTCAATATTTTTTCCTTTTTTTCTAATTTTGCACCATTTTTAATTATTTTTTCCTATTTTTCCCTATTTTTTCCCTATTTCACTTTATTTTTTCCAATTTTCCCTACTTTTCCCGTATTTTCCCTATAGTTCCTTATTTTTCTTAATTTTTCATTATAAAATTGTAATAATTTCATCCAGTCTTACCAATCTACAATTCTGCCGACTTTTTTTACTAAAGTAACGATTAATTCGTTACTTTCCAAAAGTAACGCGTTATTTTAACTTGGTTACTTCAAAAATAACTCATTACTAAAAAAGTAACGTGTTACTAAAAAAAGTAACACTTTACAAAAAAATGTAACGCGTTACTAAAAAAAGTACCGCGTTACTTTTAAAGTACCGAAGTTACAATAACGCATTACTTTTTTATACCTTGTGCTTGCACATACAAAAAAATATTAAAATAAAAGTTGTATGGTTGAGATTGATTTTTTTTAAAATGCTATCGAAGACACAGTGACGCGCGAAATCGACGGGGTACAAAAAAATATTAAAAACACATTATTTCACATTAAACAGTACTAACAGCAGCAACAAAAATCGCCGAGACAATGAAGCACTAAAAAGGCCAAAAGTTCGAAATTTTTCGGATTAAGTCGGATCGGAATGCGGTTTATTCGCTTCCAAAAATTTTTTGAAAAAAATGTCACTACTTTTCATCTTATACAAACCGGAAATTGCATTGCTGCATCCAAAAATGCATTAATAAACGCATTTTTGAGACGACTTTTGAAAGATTAAGGGACTCTCCCTAATTCAGGCGGGGATGGAGAGAAACTCGGCGCCTGGGGATTTTCCTGGGTCGCTGAATTCAAATGTGGCATCGTCGAACACCTCCCGGACACCTGGTGCGCCAGAACCTGGACGTGGACGTCATCCCCGAGGATTTTGCTGACAAGATCGCCAAATACAACCTGAAAATCATTGTAGGGGAGTTTTTTTGAGCGCTTAAACCAAATTTCACGTAGAAAACGATCCCCCAAACACCCAGTGCACCGGAACCTAGGCCTGAACGCCGTCTCCGAGGGTTTTCCTCACACAATCAAAGAACAGGAACCCAGAATCGTTATGAGAGGTTCTTGGGGCGGTGAATCCGAATTTCACGTCGAAAATGATCCCCCAACATCTGGTGCAGCGGAACCTCGGCCTGAATGTCATCTCCGAGGGTTTTCCAGACACGATCGCAAAATACTAACCGAAAATCGTCTCATAATTTCACACATTCATTGATGTGTAACTCTCGCCTCGAGCCCTCGAAAAAGTTGATCCAGTCCTGTAAAATTCCTCTTCACATAATTTAATTAGAATCAAAAATTCATGGGAATGACATCAATGTCAAGATAAAGGTTCCGGTGCACCAGCGTGTTGGGACGGTCGTTTTCGACGGGAAATTCTGATTCAACACCTCAAAAAACCCCTCATAACCATTCTGGGTTCGTCTTCTTCGATTGTGTGAAGAAAACTCTCGGAGACGACGTTCAGGCCGAGATTCCGGTACACCAGGTGTTATGAGGGTCGTTTTCGACGTGAAATTCAGATTCAGTGACCCAAAAAACCCACCATAACGATTTTCGGTTCGTCTTTTTCGATTGTGTGAGGAGAACTCACGGAAATGAGGTCCGCGATCAGTTTCCTGTGCACCGGGGTTCAGGGGGTCGTTTTCGACGTGAAATTTGAATTCAGCGCCCCAAAAAACGCCCCCACAATGATTTTCGGGTAGTTTTTGGCGATCTTGACAGGAAAATTCTCGGGGATGACGCCCACGTCCAGGTTCCGGCACACCACGTATTCGCCGCTGCCATATTTGAATTCAGCGGCCCAAAAAAAACAACGGGCGCTAAGTTTCTCTCCTTCCCCGTATGAATTTCAGAGGAGAGTCCCACGGAGATGACGTTCATCGGCGTTTCTGAGGTCATCTGTGGGTCATCTGTGGGTCAATTTCAATCATAATAGTGGTAAGCGATCTCGAAAACCCCCGAGAACCCGATTTGGGCCAGTTCTGACTCTTATATACAAGTTCTTTAATCTTTCAAAAGCGGTCTCAAAAAATGCATTTTTGGCTGCAGCAATGCAATTTCTGGTTTGTATAAGATAAAAAGTAGGGACATTTTTTCACAAAAATTTTGGAAACGATTTCAGAAAACCGGATTCCCAAACTTTTTTGCTTCATTGCCTCGGATAAAAGGAAAAACCTTAAAGTAACGCGTGACTTTTTAGTAATCCGTTACTTTTTAGTAACGCATTACTTTTGCAGTAACGCTTTCCTTTTCCAGTAACGCGTTCCTTTTGCTGTAACACGTTACTTTTTAGTAACGCGTTACTGTAATGAAGTAACGATTTCGCGTTACTTTTACAATATAACGTAATTACCGTTACTTTTCGCCCACTTTAAAATGTAACGAAATTACTAGTAACGCGTTACTGGACAGTAACGTTTTAGTTTTGTTACTCCCAGCTCTGGTAATTACTCGCTTTTCCGATTTTTTTCGAGTTTTGGTATAAAAAAAATTATTTCTTCTAGAAAAAAATTAAAAAATTATTACCGTCAAATGGGGTAACTTTGGTACAAAATATTTTTTTTTTGAAAAAATTCTCAAATATACGTTTCATCACCATATTGATGAAGGAGATATTTTTGCTTTCTCCGGGCCCTAAGAGTTGTTTTAATTTTTGGGTAACGGTAACAAAATCTGAATTCCAGAAAAGTGCTCAAAAATACCATTGGAAAGCTTGAAAAAAGGATAACCAAGAATGACGGCATCAAGAGATTTTTTAATGAGTCAGTATCGTCATTTGTTTGCATAATATTTTAATAGTGCATAAGGTTTTCCAGGAAAATGAAAAATTTTCATGAGCGCAAGATAAAAGCAACGTATACCTCGAAATTTTGGTACTCTTGTCGGTACGGTAAGCGTAAACCTTAACATTTTAATTTTCCAAAAATTTTCCGGAAAATTCGTTTTCCTGGTGCCTGCGTTTTCCCTGGTATTTGCTGGAAAAAAATTAAAACGCTCGAAATTCCTGTAAAATAATTTTTGTTTTCAAAAGCTTTTGACACTTTGATTTATCCTCAGAGAAATTTCCCGAAAATTTTTTGATCTTTGAAAAAACTGTTTTCGCAGGAAATTAGTTCGAAATCAGATTATTCGGGATCTCGGAATTTACGTTAGCAGTACAAATTGTTCCTCGCGATTTTCTAGGCCACGGTAAATTTTTGGAAAGCTCGAAAATAATCTTGGAAAGCTTGAAAAAAGGATAACCAAGAATGACGGCATTAAGAGATTTTTTAATGAGTCAGTATCGTCATTTGTTTGCATAATATTTTAATAGTGCATAAGGTTTTCCAGGAAAATGAAAAATTTTCATGAGCGCAAGATAAAAGCAACGTATACCTCGAAATTTTGGTACTCTTGTCGGTATGGTAAGCGTAAACCTTAACATTTTAATTTTCCAAAAATTTTCCGGAAAATTCGTTTTCCTGGTGCCTGCGTTTTCCCTGGTATTTGCTGGAAAAAAATTAAAACGCTCGAAATTCCTGTAAAACAATTTTTGTTTTCAAAATCTTTTGACACTTTGATTTATCCTCAGAGAAATTTTCCGGAAAATTTTTTGATCTTTGTTAAGGTTAAAAAAGGTTAATCAAGAATGACTGCATCAAGAGATTTTTTAATGAGTCACTATCATCTTTTGATTGTATAATATTTTAATAGTGCATAAGGTTTTCCATGTTTTCCCTGAAAATGAAAAATTTTCATGAGCCCTTGATAAAAGCAACGTAGACTTAGCAACGACCTCGAAATTTCGATATTCTTATCGGTACGGTAAGCGTAAACCTTAAAATTTGAATTTTCCAAAATTTTCCGGAAAAATCGTTTTCCTGGTGCCTGCATTTTCCAAGGTATTTGCTGGAAAAAAGTTAAAAAGCTCGAAATTCCTGTAAAATAATTTTTGTTTTAATACTTGTTTGACACTTCGATTTATCCTCAGAGAAATTTTCCGGAAAATTTTTTGATCTTTGGAAAAACTGTTTTCGCAGGAAATTAGTTCGAAAATAGATTATTCGGGATCTCGGAATTTACGTTAGCAGTACAAATTGTTCCTCGCGATTTTCTAGGCAACGGAAAATTTTTGGAAAGCTCGAAAATACTCTTGGAAAGCTTGAAAAAAGGTTAACCAAGAATGACTGCATTAGGAAATTTTTTAATGAGTCAGTATCGTCATTTGATTGCATAATATTTTAATAGTGAAAAAGGTTTTCCAGGTTTTCCCGAAAAATGAAAAATTTTCAGGAGCGCTCAATAAAAGCAACGTAGACTTAGCAACGACTTCGAAAATTTGGTACTCTTGTCGGTACGGTAAGCGTAAACCTTAAAATTTTAATTTTCCAAAAATTTTTCGGAAAAATTGTTTTCCTGGTGCCTGCATTTTCACGGGTATTTGCTGGAAAAAAATTAAAAAGCTCGAAATTCCTGTAAAACAATTTTTGTTTTCAAATGCTTTTGACACTTTGGTTTATGCTCAGAGGTAAATTTTCCGGAAAAATTGTTGATTTTTTGGAAAAACTATTTTCGCAGTAAATAAGATCTAAAAATGATCGTCCTGGCTCAGGAATTTACGTTAGCCATGCAAACCGTTCTTCGCGATTTTCTAGGCAACGGAAAATTTATTTTCCAACAATTTTCCGGAAAAATCGTTTTCCTGGTGCCTGCATTTTCCCGGGTATCTGCTGGAAAAAAGTTCAAAAACTCGAAATTCCTGTAAAATAATTTTTGTTTTAAAACGCGTTTAACACTTTGAGAAATTTTCCGGAAATTTTTTTGATTTCCGAAGGAAATTAGCTCGAAAAAAGATCGTTCAGGCTCAGGAAGTTATGTTAGCCGTACAAATCTTTCTTCGTGATTTTCTGGACAACGGAAAATTTTTGGGAAAGCTCAAAATTTCGTTTAAAAAAGTTTTGATCTGCCACATTTGTTTTTCTCAGATATTTCACCTGTTTTTTCGGATCAAAGTACTAAAAACTTCATCATTTTAGTTTAACCGGTGTAATTTATTTTTTAATATATTTGTTTAATGTATAAAACAATATGTAGATTTATTAATGAACAGAACCGTACTCAAAAATTTTAATAATAAAATAATTCGATTTATACAAAAAATATACTATTTTTTAAAAACTAAAATTTATCTGTAAAATAGAATATCGATATAGACTGGATATTTCTCCGACAATCCTGTTTATGTTAGCCGAACAACCACCAACTACATGTCCATTGATTTTTTTGAATGACGTCAAAGCGCCGCGGCGCGCCGACCGGAGGTCGTCACGGGTTCATTAGGAGGTTGAACTCTCATTCGTTTCAATCGGGCCTAGGTCTGGGCTCGCGATACAATTCATTCGGTAATGGAGAGACGGTTCAGGGTCTGTTTTTAACGGTTTCCGGTCCCATGAATGAATGTTTTGGAAAATTAAAAAAAATATGTAAAATGTACAACACCAAGTGAAATCCCCATTTTTCCCCATATCCAAACTTAATAATTATATTAGCAAATTTTGACAAAGAAAGGGAAGAGGAGGGAAATGGGGCAAAAACACGGATGGGAAAAATTGGGGTAAAATACACAAGTGGGAAAAATGGGGCAAAAGAATAGTTGGGTAACATAAGTCAGAAAGCAATAGTTGTAAAAATAGGTGGGAAATTTTGGACAAAAAACAAGGGGTAAAATACAAACGAAGAAATGACACAGAAAATACAACAATGGGTAGAAAAAAGGGGAAAGTGGGGAAAAAACAATACTGGTAAAAATGGGTCAAAAACAAATGGAAAAAAGGGGATCCAAGTTCCTTTTACGTGATATTACGTGATATAATCTCTATCTATCTCCTCCCATTTTTCCGGCTTCTTCCAATTTTTACCATTTTTTCCAAATTTTTCGATTTTTTCCAGTTCCAATTTTTTCAAGTCGTTCCAATTTTTTCCAGTTGTTCCAGTTTTTTCTACTTTTTTTCTATTTTTTTTCTAATTTTTTCTGATTTTTTCCATTTGTTTCTAATTTTTTCCATTTTTTTCGAGTTTTTTTCAATTTTTTTCCAGTTTTATTCAATTTTTTCCAATTTTGTCCAATTTTTTTCAATATAATCAAATTTTATCCATTTTTATTTCAATTTCTTTCAATTATTTGACATTTTTTTCCAATTTTTTCCTATTAATTTTGGTTGTATGATGGCGTAATTTTATAATAGATTTTTGTCTTTTGTTTTTTTCCAATTTTTCCATTTTTTCAAATTTTTTCCAGTTTTTTTCAATTTTTTAAATGTTGACCAATTTTTTTCAATTCTTCCAATTGTTTCCATTTTTTCCAATTTTTTTCTAATTTTTAAAAAAATTTTTTAGTATTTTTAACTTTTTCCGGTTTTTCGAGTTTTTCTGTTTAATTATTTTTTGCCGATTTTTTCCCATTCATTTTGGTCATATTTTGGGCCAATTTTATAAAGAATTTGGATTTTTTCCAATTTTTTCAATTCTTTTGAATTTTTCCCATTTTTTTTCGAAATTTTTCCAATTTTTTTCCTTTTTTGTCCGTGGCCAATTTTTTCCATCTCTTCCAATTTTTCCAAAGTTTTCCAATGTTTTCCAATTCTGCCAATTTTTTTCAATTTCCTTTTTTAGATTTCCGATTTTGAACTTTTTTTCATTTTTTTTCTTTTAATTATTTTTTGCCGATTTTTACCTATTAATTTTGGTCGTATTTTGGCAAAATTTTATAAAAGATTTTTATATTTGTCTTTTGTTTTTGTTTTCTGGGATTTTCCAATTTTTCCTGCTTTTTCAATTTTTTCCATTTTTTTAACTTTTGTCCGATTTTTCCAATTTTGTCCAATTCTTCCACTTTTTTCTAATTTATTCCAATGTTTCCAGTTTTTTCCAATGTTTTCTCTAATGTTTTCCAATTCTTCCAATTTTTTCAATTTTCTTTTTTAGTTTCCGATTTTTAACTTTTTTTTAAGAGAATCCGGCTGCTGGTCTTGGATAAACAAACGCAGTTGTAGATGTGTCCGATGTGGATAAATAAACGCTCCAGGATGTAAAAAATGCATCGGATGTGGATATTCAAACGTATCATAAATATGGAAGATAGTTGTAATTATTTTTTTACATTAAATCTAAAAATATTGGCGTCCTATAAAATGGGAAAGAGAGACTATAATTCTTCTTGGGGACTATTTTTATATTAATAAGTTTTAAAAATAGCTAGTACATATTTAAAAAATACATACATTACTTTATAAAGAAATCACGATTACAATAAAATTAATATTATTTGTTTTTTCTAAGAATACACTTCCTATATTTAAAACGTCGTTCGTTATATATCTATCCCATTGTCATATACACAAAAAAAACGTACGAGACCAGACTAAATAGGTTGTTCAACCTCAGCATCTCAATGATCATGGCATTGCATTTTCTCCTATCTTTTATTCTTGATATTTCTCATACAGGACCAGTTGGTAACGTACGTAAACCCTTTGTTAGTGGGCCCCACTCACATTTTTACCTAGCTGCTTACTCAATAGTAAAAGTCCACAAAACAGAAGAATATATATTTGACATTTATTAAATCGAATTCTAACCTTACTTTTCTTGGAAAAAAAGCGTGGTTATTAGTTTTGTTTACGATATTTGGAACACAATGGGAAAAACTAAATTAGATGAATCCGCCGATACTACAATTAAAGAAGAACCTGTCGACGAATTAAGTTATGAAGAGAAAATAGCTAACTGCAATACAATTAGTAAACCCATGGCTTCGAAAAAACTTGCTAAAAGATGCTACAAACTAGTTAAAAAAGGTTAGAAAGTTTAAAATTATCTTTTATAATGAATCATTTTTTCATATTTACAACTTGTGAATATATTGGTTTAGATTGTGTAGAAAAACCACACTTTTTTATTTTCCAAAAAAACTACTCAGCCGGGTTTTTTGCGTTTAGTTTATATCTGTTCAAGGAAGAACTGATTAGATTTTGGGATATAGTTATTTATTTAATTACCAAAAAAAAAGCAAATTCTTTCATTTTTCGAGAAGTGTTATCTGCTTCATTACTGGTTTTTATTTGTAATTGCTTAAAATTATGGCTTTTTTTAGCAATGAAACAGAAAACTTACACAAGATGTGGTTTAAAAGATGTACAGAAACGGCTAAGAAAAGGAGAAACAGGAATTGTTTTTTTCGCCGGTGATATATGGCCCATTGAAATAATGTGTCACTTACCAATAGTATGCGAAGATAAAAATATTCCTTATGTATATGTTCCAAGTCGAAAAGACTTGGGTGCTGCAATGGGAGTTAAACGTGGTTGTTTGACAGTCCTTGTCAGACCTCACGATGAATATAAACAATCGTATGATGAACTACATGAAGAACTTAAGCATTTAGGAATGGCATTGTAATTAAGTTTAAGGTATAGTTTTCGTTAATAAATATTTTTTAAGTATTCAGTTTTATATTTCTTCTGATAATATGGGAAAATGTTCTCTTATCTATATATATAAAATTGTCCTGTCGCTGACTGACTGACTGACAATCAACGCATAGCCTAAACCAGAGGTGATAGAGACGTAAAATTTTCAGGATAGCTTCCTTTGGTAGTGTAGGGGAGCACCAAGAAAGGAATTTTGAAAATTCGCACTTTAAAGGGTTCAAAATTGGGGTCAAATGTCAGAACACATATTGACTAGGCGCTTGAAAATGGGTATGTAAATTCTCCTAAAGAAATAAGCTAAAACAGGTTTCGGGATTTTTTTTATATTATTTACCCTAGAGGCAAACGGAGGGTTTATAAGTTTACCATGTGTATCTGTCTGTGGCATCGTAACTTTTAAATGGATGAACCAATTTCGATTTAGTTTTTGTTTGAAAGGTGACTTGATCGAGAGTGTTCTTGGCTATGATTCATTTTTTTTTCCGATTTTGCGTACATCTAGGAGTGGCTCTGAGGGGGTGCAAATATTTTTTATTATTTGTCTAGAAGTTATTTAATTAGAAATGGAAGGAAAGTACAAATTATTTATCTCAACTCAATCTACACGTTAATCGGATTTAAAAACTATTAAGGGGTAGTTTTGACTCCTGAAGAGTTAAAAATAATTTTTGTTAATTTTACGACTCCATTTATTTAAAATTCCACAAAAAAGTAAGAAAAAATTTCCATCATTTTTCAATTGTACGTTAATTTGAGGTGGGTGTCGCCCTTTAATATACACTTTGCGCTTGGTTTTTACGGGCGTACTAAATTTCCTAATTTTCATCACAATTAGCACATCACAAAGTTTTATTTTGGTTTAAACAACAAATAAAAATATTTTTTGATATTACTGTGTGAGTCATTTCGTGAATGCAGCAGAAATGGGGAATAAATTTTGTGCTATTTAAATTACTATAATATGATTCTTCGGTGCGGCTTATTTATCGTAAATCAGTGAGTGGGAAAGAAACAGAAAATATCAGAAAGAATTTGAAAAAAATAGAAGTGAAAAAAATAATAGAAGTGAAAAAAATGATGGAAGAATTAAAAAAAATCAAAAAAGTAGAAGAATTAGAGAAAAAATCAAAAGAACTAAAAAATCAAAAATATTTGAGGAAAAAAATTGAAATTTGTTAAAAAAAATTGACGATATATTTTATTTTTTACCGTAATTTTCAGTTTAAATCAATTCAAGTAAAGACATTTTCAAAGATGGAAATTTTGAATCACAAATGTTTCATTTTTCTAAATTTTTATTTTTTATATACTTTTTTAATTATGAAACCCTAACGGTGATTAATTTCTGGAAAAAAATTGAATTTTCATTGCTGCCAATATAATTTGAGTCGGGAGTGATTGAGAATCGCAATTCAATCGGTATCGACTGTAAACCGAATATGATCCCGATCGAGACCTACCGGTCGTGATGTTACGATCGTGAGTGTTGAGTGTTGAGAATCCCGCTGCTGACCCGGAAGCACAGCATAGTTTACTTTGCTGTGCCGGAAGGCCGCGCGTATTATTCTCTCTCGAACGGTGGCCTTTTTCTCTTCAGCCACCGTTCGACATCGAAGAGGCTTCTGTGACGTCACGACAGTCCAATAGAAAATAGCCCTCGCAGCTGAGGCCTCAAAAAGGAAAAAGAAGAAGATTATTTATTTTCAATCCAAGCTCTTGTTTGTGTCTTTGTATTGCATTTGCATGTTGCAAACTGTATTGTAATCGTAATAGCTAACTGACACTTTAAATTGTAATGTAAGTGAGTAGTAGAATAAGGGTATTTTGAAATTCCACGCGCGTATATCGGGTATTTTGGGGCAAAGTTGCGGGTATTTTGGTGATTTGTCATTGGCAACACTGCTGGGTGATCATAACCTCAGAAATTGCGGAAAAGATAAAAAAATACTGTTTTTAATTTTACAAGGGTAATAATTGCATTTATGAGTTACAATGTCCTACAATGCACTTAATAATTTAAATAGGCAGTTTTTAAAAAGAAGTATTCGGTTTTTCCTTGATAAAGAGGTATGCAAATAATGTTGTTAAATTTAAATATTACATGTTTATTTTACAGGCATCATTAACTACAAAAACTAATATTAATGCTCGAAAATACAGCAGTAATAGTTCCGTGCCCAAGCGAAAACAACCAGGCAAAGGTATTGGGCCTGTAACATGGAAAAACCTTGCGATAACTTCAGTATTAGGTGGTGGTTTATTGGCATTTATGTGGTATTTAAAAAAAGAAAAGGAAGAAGGTAAATCGTATTTAATTACTTGATAGTTTTTCGTTAGTATAATTTTCGATTTTCAGCTCAAATGAAAGAGAGACAGCGAATGTTAGGAAAAGCGGCCATTGGTGGGAAGTTTGAACTAATAGATAGTAATAGGAAGCTTCGTTCAAGTGATGAATTCCTCGGAAAATGGTTATTGATATATTTTGGGTTTACACACTGCCCGGATATTTGTCCTGATGAATTAGAAAAAATGGCTGAAGTGATAAACAGACTGGGTAAAGTTTTTATCTTAAATCCGTTTAAATCATATAAAAAAATACGCCTGGAGCAGTTATCATAATTTTAATTTAATTTTTAATTTTGCTATCACCATAAGCCTTATGAATTCTACTTTTTGTGCCTTTTTTGAAAGTGGTACAGAGAGTTGCTGTTGGGCTACGATAGTTAAATCCCGTATTGGGATTTTTTTATTTTTTCTATACAGTATTTTTAAAAATTGTGCAATGTAATTCTAGTTTTATCATTGTATTAACCAAAACGTTATCACGCTTCTATTGAATTTTAAAATATGTAATTTTTGTACTAGATGCTGCAGAAGAAATGCCAGAAATTCAGCCACTCTTCATTTCAGTCGACCCAAACAGAGACACTCCAGATATTGTAGGTAAATATTGTAAAGAGTTCAGTCCCAGGTTATTAGGATTAACAGGAAGTGAGCAACAAGTTGCACAAGCTTGTAAATCTTACAGGGTGTATTTTAGTGCTGGACCTAAGGATAGCGACAGTGATTACATTGTAAGTATTTTATATACAAGAGATTTTAGCTCGAGGTTGTGTTGTCTCCTGACGCGAAGACAAAAAGCCGAGAGCTAAAATCTAATATTTTTCCCCTGTATAATACACTATTTTTTTCTGTGATATATATTAAAGTTAGATCTATTGTGGTTGTCCTGTCGATTAGAGAACCTTATCTAGATTTGACCTAGTTATTAGACTCCATAATCTAGTAAGTAGTTCTCCTGTGTACCATTCTACTTTAGGATTTTCTTCACCAAATAGTAGAAACCTTAGCCTACATAGCCTTTCATAGTAACAAAGTATATGTACTGCGGTTTCTTCCTCTTCCGGACAAAAAAAGCAAAGGGCTTCCTCTGCCAGACCTATTGTATTCATATGTTTGTTGAGCCTACAGGTTCGTGTAAGAACACCTATTATTATTCTAGTAGTTCTTCTGTTCTGACTTGGTAGGTACTCTGTGACTATTGTCTTTGCAATGCCACAGAACTGTTTCAGTCCGATTTGAGATTGTATTGCCCCTTTTCGTGCCAGTTTATCGGCTTTTTCATTGTCCCGATATCTAGCCTATTGTTAGTATGTTTCGACTAAAAAGCTCTGTTAGGGCCTCCAAGCAGTCCCTTATAAGTTTTGATAACTTGCATAATTATCGTAGCACGGTTATGTATTTCGTGGTAGGATTGTATTGCTTATGCAGAATAAAAAATTCTTTATAAACATTTTCTTTTAAAGAGTTTTATATGGATAAAAGTTTTTATGCTGACATGTTATCGTAAAAATTATAATAATAATGTTGTAAATAATATTTTGTTTCTTTCTATTTTTGTGCCTTTTATCTTCTATCAGGTCTTCTGGCTTATTTCTAAAAAAGAATACCAACGGTCTCTGAGACCAGATTATAATCATGCTATTTGAATACACTTGATACGCCAATTCTTAATTTAAATTTGAAAGGTGAAATGATTGTCAATATAAACAAAAAACCCAAAATGACAACTTGTCCAACCAAAGCGACATTCTCTGTCTGACAACTTGTGTTGTGTTTATCTCTTGCAATAAGCACTACATAACTCTCCCCTAAAAATGTAAGATGAAACTTTACACTAAAATTAATAATAACTAACTATAGGATTTAATACAAATGATACTTTCTTTTTAACTTTAACTACCTCCTTTTTATTAAGAAAGCGAGTTTAATGAAATCAACACTAACCATTTTCTCCTGGCTCCCTTTCAAAATTGTAAAAAATTTGTCTGTTCTTTTTACTACCCTAAATGGATCATCATAGGGTGGTGTGAGAATTGGTTTCAACCCTTGAACTTTTAAAGAAATATGAGTAGCATTTTCTAGTTCAGGAGAGACAAATTCTGACGAGCAACTCCTAAAATTCTCCTGGGAGCCGTAAAGTTTTACCATAAACCATTTCAGCTGGTGATGCATTCAAATTATCTTTTATTACTGTTCTTAAACCTAAAAGCACCACGCATTAGAAACTAGTTTAGCCATTAAAACTGCTTTTAAAGATCTGTGAAAATGTTCTATCATGCCATTGCATAAGGATGATACGTTGTCGTGTGACTACTTTTGAATCCTAACATTTTCCCGAAATCTTTAAAAACACTTGGCTACCTTGGTCATTTATAATTTGTAAAGGAATACCGAAACGTGGTATTCAATAACGTTTTAATTATTGTTTCATCTGTAATGTTTCTTAATGGAAAATCTTCTACCCATCTAGTACATCTGTCTATTAGAGTAAGTAAATATTGAAAAAGTAAACTCCCAATAAATTGTAGTTTACCTTCCTGATTAGCTAAAAGTCATCTCATTAGGGTTGGGTTCACAGGGTTCATAAAGTACTTAGATAACAAAATAAGTTAAAATATACAATTTATTTTATTTATTTTTTTTAACTTCACGCCTTCATTTTAAATATTTATGCAATATATTTTATCTTTTTGTATTATTTCTCTGCTACTTTCTCATAACCTTGCTACTACTTTTTAATTAATTCTCCAGATAATTTTATTTATGAAATGAAAATACTTGTATTTTACCTTTTTTTATATTTTTATTACTCCTTCAATATTATTTTACATCATTCCAATTCTATACATCTAATATATATTAACAAATTCTTTTCTATCTTTGACAATCAAATTTTTTTCTGACCGTTCTTTTTTTATATCAACCTTCTTTTTTTTTAACCTACTACTTTTTTTTAAACAATTTTAATTTTTTTTACACCAACCCCAATGACAAATCATTCCATCTGATACGAAATGTCACTTAACTTGTCACAATGAATTTAATAAGTACTTCAAATGGCTTAAACCCTATACATATTACTAAAATAATTAGTTTATATTTTAATACCATCTACTAAAAATTTTTTTTTTAATTCACATTTTTCTTTTTTATGTTACAACAAGGAAAACTGTTAATTTTAATTCCAAATCCTATTAATTTTCTTTTATTTAAACCAACCCCTACTTGCTATTATATTTTATAACAAATTAATTATATCTTATAGAGGATGCAACCGTCAGATGGCGTTTTCGTCGCGCTCCCTGCCAATATTCTTCAACAAGCATAGAATAAAGTCTATTATTCACAAGGATTAATATTCCGACACGAGTGGTAGCGAATGAATAATTCGAGTGAATAATAGCCATAATTCTATGCGAGTCGAAGACTATACTTTCTCCACGACTATGCAAGAAATTATATACCTAAAATCATAGTTTTTATCACTTGACACTTAAAATATTTAACTTTGACGTTTGTGCATTTGACATTTCAAATAAAATGGCGACTTATTAGGATGTTGATAAGATGCGATTGGTATGGAGCGTATAGAGCAATCTCTAATTGACAACACGTTTAAAATGTGGACAAAATTTTATACGCAACTAATGGTACATAAAATAACCGACGTGGCGCTGACGATCGTATGTTGAAAAACTGTTTGTAGATTGAATAGATCCATAATCTCAAATAACATTTTTTATTTAATGAGCCACACAATTTTTATAAAATACATATCTTTTAAAAGTTTACGTAATGAATTAAAATTATTATTTGAAAAAAATCAAAGGAAATGTCAAAACTTGCTTAAACTGTCATCAACAGTCGATCAACAGCGCCACTAACTAGCTTCCAAAATCGGGCCACTTTTTATAACGTTGAGATGTGCCTCCTTCTATACCCTCCATAGTGATTGGTTAGTTATTTTCAAAGTAATGTGATTTGTGTTGATATTAATGTAAATTCTAGAAATCAAACGATGTGATTGGCTAATTTACCGTGGATTCTTAAATTTATTCTTCAACTAGTGGAAGAATGTATATCATTCTTCCACTAAAAATGTAGTCAGAATTAACTTATTATTAAATAGTCGTGGAGAAAAATACATAATTTCAACAATGTTGTACTAAATAGTTCAAGGAACATGTCATTCATGAAATGCACATTTAATAATTGTTCTTTTGATATAAAGGAAAGGTAACTTTTGTATTGTATGGTTGAATGAAAATGAAAGGTGATAAGTGACTGTCATTATGACAGTAATGAAACAAAGCTTATAAAAAGAAAATTTAAGGTGTGTATACATGATTATTTGAGCGCCTCAGTGATCTATATTTGCCCTCGACAATAATGATGCATTTCCCGCCTCAGTATGTAATCTACTATTGTTTTGTTGATTATTGACTGGCAAAAAAGATTTTTGACGGGGAATTTAAAAAAAGTTAAAAAGAAAAATAAAAAGAAATATATTTAAAAATTTAATCAATAAAAAATTAAAGTATATTGGAAGAAAGTGTTATATGGAATACATGGATAAAGTTTCGAAGTTGAAAAAAAAATATAATAGTATGGTTGAAAATTTTGGAATAGTAATATTTATGGCTAAAGAAACAAATATAAAAAATCGGTTGTGTCGCCCCAAAACTTTCCCGACAAGTATCCACGAATACTTTTTCAGATATTAATGTTAAAGTTTCAACTTTTGACATTTTTTTATCTTTGACAGGTGACAGTTGGAGAAATAATTTTGACTCTTCAAGGGCTTTCAAACGACATATTGCATCTGTCATTTTTTGATAGTGGTACTTCCGTTTGACAGATGTCGTACAAAAACTGATGGGTTCTTCCGACGGGTAACCCAAACCTCTATACCAAATTTCAGCTCAATCGGATTAAACGTGTAGCCTCTATCGTGGAAGAATACACACACATACACAGACCGACAGACAGACTTCCATCTGGAAATGGTCTTAATCGTCTCAGGGGACCCGAAAATGGATATTTCCGTTTTTACCTCGAATTTTTTTTTTTTAGCTCGTTCACAATACTTTCCCTTCTAGGAGGTCGGTCGGGAAAGTAAAATTAATTTGAGGTAGAAATGTTTATAAAAAATTAAGAAAATTGGATTTGTAGTAAAAGAATTTTTTACATTTTGGTTCATTAATTGATGTAAACAAAAAAAATTCGGGGTCTGAAATTGTTTTATGGTCAAAATTTTAACACAAAATATAGTATAATTTTTCCCTCTAGTAAATGAATGTTTACTTTTGAACGTCATTAAAGGAGTCATAAAAATATTTAATTTTCTCTGGTTATTTATAGATTTTGGATTGAACTTACCCTTAGAAAGAGTGAATAGTAGATAATATAATAATAATAATAATAAAAATCAATTGATTCATTAAAAGTTAACAGATTAGAACAATTTAATATATCCGGGAAAAAAGTACTAACTTGTTTCCCGGGAAAAAAATTATTTTATAAACAGAGATAAAATATCAGTTATTTGAGGAATTTATTTTTTTAGGTTGATCATACAATAATTATGTATTTAGTGAATCCTGATGGTGACTTTGTAGATTACTATGGACAAAATCGAACAGCCTCAGAGGTTTCGACTTCTATTAGGGTGAATGTTATAAAATACAATCAAATGAAAAAAAGTTAAATACTTGTTTTTTTTTTGTAAATAGCAGTTAATTGTTTAATAATAGATAATTAATAAAGTAATTTCCTCCGTTTACTGCATTATTTTCTTAAATCGTAAGATGTCATTTATGAATGGTTTTATAATCAATCAAAAATAAATACAGTGTTTTAGCTGAAATAAAAAAATGCAATACAGTAATTGATTATTACTCTGTAGTATAAAACGAGTTTTGAAAATTTAATTCGTAAGTTTAATAATGAAGTGCTTAATTGGTTTATGTCTGATTTTATTAAGTCAGCACGGTTTTTGTGCGGTAAGTATTTTATTTTTTATGTAAACGTTAATTTTTAATACAATATAATATTTTATTCTCGTTGTCTAAATGGTAATTATATGAAATAATAATAAGAGACGAAAAAAAGGAAAATTTAACGTTTTGTTTATCGTATTCCCTGACCTAAATAATTTCTATCAACAATATAAAATAACAAAATATTACACGGGGTAAAAACATATGTTTTTAGTACTTCGGGCCGAAAAATTCACTTTAACAATAAAGGCAAGAATAAACACAAGAACTATACGCAACACGAAATTTATGGACACAAAAAGTTTCGTTTCTGTCAGTCGAGATTCAAATTTTAAGAAAAAATTGATTTTATTATACATTTTTATTGAAATTAATTTTTTAAAGGGCTTTCTTATTTCTTTTTAAATTTTTAATTTTTCCATATTTCCCCATTTTTTCCGTCTTTTTTCGTTTTTTCCAATTTTTTCCGATTTTTTATGATTTTTTTCGATTTTATTTTCTTTTTTTATGGCTTTTTCCGATTTTATTTTGTTTTTTTTAAATTTTTTATTCGATTTTTTATACTTTACTCGCGTTTTTCGACCTTTCCCGATATTATCCATTTGTTAAAGAGTTTTCCACGTTTTTTCGGTTTATTACGGTTTTTACGATTTTTCACGTTTTTTTATGATGTTTTACGAATATTTAGCATTATATACGAAATTTTACTACTTTTTACTAGTTTTTTACCATTTTTTACAATTTTTTACGACTTTTTACGATTTTCACGATCTTTTAATATTTTTTTCTCTTAATTTTTTTAATTATTTACGAAATTTTACGACTTTTCACCTGTTTTTACGTTTTTTCAAAATGTTTTAATTTTTTTTATGTTTTACTGTTATTTTTAAATTATTAAGGTTTTTTTACAATTTTTTACGATTTTAACCACTTTTTCTCTTTCTCTTAAGTTTTTAAGTTATTTACAAAATTTAGCGACTTTTTGTCTGGTTTTCACGATTTTTTTTTACATTTTATTGACAATTTTGTACGATTTTTTATTAGTTTTCACAATTTTTCACGTTTTTTTAATCTTTCTTGCTTTTTTAAATTATTTACGAAATTTTACGACTTTGACTGGTATTTACGATTTTTTTAATTTTTTACAATTTTTTACGATATTTCACGATTGTTTATTACGATTTTTTTCTATCTTAATTTTTTAATTTACGTAATTTTACGACTTTTTGCCCGTTGTATAGGTTTTTTTACAGTTTTTTTACCGTTCTTTACCATTTTTTACCATTTTGTACGGTTTTTAAGTTTTTTTAAGACTATACGATTTTTCACCATGTCTTCCATTTTTTTCTTTCTTAATTTTTTAAATTATTTACTTTTTGCCTGTTTTCACAGTTTTTTTACGTTTTTTCAAAACGTTTTACGATTTTTCACGATTTTTTATGTTTTACGATTATTTAGCATTATTTACGAAATTTTCTGACTTTACTAGTTTTTACAGTTTTTTTTCGATTTTTTAGCATTTTTTTACGGTTTTTACAGTTTTTTTATGATTTTTAAAGTTTTTTTTATGATTTTTTTCTTTCTCAGTTTTTTAAATTTTATACGAAATTTTTAGTTTTTTTCGGTTTATTACGGGCTTTTACGATTTTTTATGATGTTTTACGATTATCTAGCATTATATATACGAAATTTTACGACTTTTTACTAGTTTTTACGTTTTTTTTTACCATTTTTACGTTTTTTTTACGATTTTTTTACCATTTTTTACGTTTTTTTTACTATTTTTTACGTTTTTTTACGACTATTTACGATTTTTCACGATATTTTCCATTTTTTTCTTTCTTATTTTTTTTTTAAATTATTTACGAAACTTTACGACTTTTTGAATGTTTTTACGATTTTTTTACGTTTTTTCCAAATGTTTTACGATTATTTAGCATTCATTATTTACGAAATGTTCTGACTTTTTCCTAGTTTTTTACGATTTTTTATATTTTTTACGACTATACGATTTTTCAAGTTTTTTTTGTTTTTTGTTTCTCAATTTTTTTTATCTTTCTCAATTTTTAAATTAGTTACGAAATTTTACGACCTTTTGTCCGTTTTTTAGGTTTTTTTAAAAAATTTTACGATATTTCACGATTTGTCACGATTTTTTAGGATTTTTTCCTATCTTTCTCAAATCGTAAAAAAGACCGTAAAAATTAGCGAATTAATTTTATAGGAATTAGAACATGAAAAAAATCTAATGACCTGTTTCGATATTTTTTAAAATTGCGGATATGAATTTTTTGAAATTTTACCCCCCCTAGTTTCCACTCCCTTACAACAAGACTCATTCTAGAAAATGTGAGGGTTTCGTAGTACCTCAATTTTTTTTTCTAATTTTTGATTTAAAAAAATATTTATGTGTAGATGAAGGTTAAATCCATGCTCCTACTTTCCCAAATTTGAAAAATATTATCTACTCTTTTTGAAAAAAATTCGCAAACTTGTTGAACATTTCTGAGTTTTTCATGATTTTCACGATTTTTTTCAAAAAAAAAAACTAAAACAGATTTTCAAAATTTTAGAGAGTGTGCTAGCCTAGATTTAACCTTTATCTCTCTATGTATATTTTTTTACTTTCATAAAAATTAAAATTAAAAAAAAATCGGGGGACTACAAAACTACTGCTTACACTACTTATAACATTCTGTTCGTAAAGTAAATCACGCTCTTAACTTGAGTATATCTGTGTATGTATGTACTTTATTAATAATTTTTCAGATGTCCGAAAAGCAAATGAATGCAACCAAAAAATTAGTAAGAAACACTTGTACTACGAAAACGAAAGTTCCTCCAGGTAAAAACACAATTATATTGTATCTTCTTAATAGTTTAATTATTTTCTTATAGAACATGTTGAGGCCATGTACAAAGGAGATTTCAGTCAAGGGCAGGTAAATATTTTCGTTTACAACGAAGGGCCAAGTTCATATCTTCAGATTATGAATAAAAAGATTATTAAGAACGAGTGCTTTGTATTGGTTGGCGCCAAAAATTACAAATTAACTAAAAATGCGTGTGAGCGCATAGGTACGAAAAGGAACAAAGGGTGAATAAAAGTAACATAACTGAAAGTGGTTTTTGAAAATTACCTGAAGGTTGGGTATAATTAAATTAGTTAGGTATTTTTAAAAAATATTAACTCTTACGAGCAAACTGTGGTAAACGTGCAGTTTAGACATCCCATTTTCAGACAAGCGGAAAGACAACTTGAGAAACGTCAAATACCTTGCGACGTTGTCAGCTTGATACTATAACGTTAGTTTTTGGGGAAATTTAAATTTCCCATTAAACATATATTTAAATTAATTTATATATAAAAATAAACATATATAAGAATGTGCTAAAAATAAAATTAAAAAAATATTTTCTCTAAATGTATAAAAATATTTAAAACAAAAGTAAAAAATAAGACTGGTAAAAATAAAATTATTTAGCCTAGTATAGAAATAAAGATAAAATAAGACAGTAAAAATAATATCAAAAATGTTTTCGTTCATTGAATTATTTAAATATTTAATTTTTTAAATGCGTAGTAGCAAAATAACAGCTGAAGCCCAACCAGTTCTTCCATTTCTAGTATGCATATGATAGTGGTGATGTTTTCAGTTTTTTCCTATACCCATATCCAAATGGCGCCATCAATCATCAGTAAGTCGCTTAGAGCGCCACAGCAAATAATAATAGTCGTCCCTTTCCCGCACAACCATTGGCTTCTGGTGTTCATTTGTACGAGGGTGAAATGTATGGAGAGTATTATTATTTTATTAAACATACAAAATTCTTCTCTATATTTGGGTTCAAAGAAAGTAACTTAAAATTTTTTTAACAATAATTAATCTAAACAATCTAATGTAGATTTTTTCCTAACTATTTTTCTTGTATCTATAAAAGAAAATAAACATTTTTCAATATTTGGATATTAGAAATACTATTCCGAAAAAATATTCCAATAAGTGGCAACGCTGTAGAGATTTCTGACGGTAATTCGCGGTAGTGGGATTGATATTAGGGAGATTTTAAGCCACAACTTGAGCATCATACGTTATATCCCTTTATCCACAGCACACTATTTGAATAGAAGTTATAGTGTTGAGCCCAGTCGCTTGAGGGCGCATCTGTAGCGTGACGTTACAGTGTCGCCCAATCGGAGAAGAGAATAAGAATACGTGAACTGTCTTGTGTAGCGTCTTGAAAAAAGGGAGCCATTTTATTTTTATCCGTTAGCGGTTAACGTTGTCGTGTTTTTTTTTGGGTTTTTCCGCTTTTTACCGGCATTTTATCTTTTATTATAATTATAGTCTGTTCTAGTATTTTAGTGTAGTTAATATAGTTGTTTATAGTGGTTTAATTTAGTTTTATAGTTTATTTGAACATTTGTGCAGTAATAGTTTGTTGTGTTTATACTTATAATAATAAAAACCTTTTATAAAAAGTTAGTCATTCATATACGGCAAGACATAAAGAATATTCTACCAATAAAATAAAAGATATATTTAAAAAATATATGATTTTGTTAGGAAGAAATAAACTAGTGTATACATTTCCCAAGGCCACTAGTATAATGAAATTTCAAAAAATTATAACTAATTATGCATCACAAACATTTATATTGATTTTATTTTGTCCATGTACAGCCACTCTTGGTTTTGATGGAATGTTTTTCTATTTTTCTTAACCTGTAACCTTTTATATGTATCGTATATCTGTAAAATATGTGAATAAAATAGACACCATTATATTAACTAGTCCTCAGATAATTAAATAAAATTAAATTTTGTATCTTAATCAAAATCTGTATCATAATGAAACTCACTATAAAACAGATTTTAACCTTTTAATTACTGTATGGTAAAATATTTTCTTTTAAAACGAATCATTTTATTTCCAAACACTTTCTACAGTTATTTATCCAATTTAATAAATTTAAGATGAAGACAACCCCATATTTCAGCTTTAAATGTGTACATATTTGAATTTTTGCAGTCATTTCAATCTGCAGAAATTCAAACTTGTATATCTGACGTTTGTGGGTTTCACCTTATAATTATTTAAATTTCCCGCTCTTGTAGTTCATTTAAATTTCCCGCTCTTTTGGTTAGTTCAAATTTCCCGCTCTTTTATATAGTTTAAATTTCCCGCTATGTACATTAGCGCTCGCAGCGACTGGGCCCGGTACCAATATAATAGATCTGACAATTCGTACAAGAGTTAAGCTGCTAGGGGGTGTGCTGTGCCTTTATCCGTTATTAACGTAAATACAGTACGTTAATAACGTATTTTATAAATGAGGTTTTAAGCCATATATTCTTCCGTTATTTACGTGACAGATGTCAGTGACATTATAACCTTATAAATGATAAACCACACGTTGTGACACTTTAAATACGATTTTTTTAATTTTAAAACTGCATTATTATTCTTTTAAATCTACTATGGAACAAATGATTGATAACATCATTAGAAGAAGAGATCCTGGAGGTGTAAATCACCAGTAAGAAATGAAAAAAGATAGGTTAGGTAAACAAATAGAAGGAAAAAAGTGTGACCAAAATGAAGGCTCGGTTTCCATAACCGTTGTTGCCAAAACATTAATTTTTATGAAATGTTTTCATTTCGTATTATAAAAAATCTGATGTGGCCAGCACATGACCTCTCGCCATTTTTGAATCAAAAATTTACAGGTTGACAAAAAAAAGTATGAAAAAAAATTATATTTTTGTAAATCTGGCAACAATGGCAAAAGTTTAGAAAATTTTAATGAGATGAAAATAAACTATAGGGTATACAAAATAGATGTGTAAAACTTTATTGCCGTTTTGTATAATAATGGCGTCATAACCCATAGCAACTGCCACTTCCGGTTGTGCGATTGGCACCAAAATCTAATCAGATCTAATCTAGGGTATCAGAATCCTGTATGCAAAATTTCAAATTTTTTCATTCAGTAGTTTTTGAGTTATCGTTACTACAACATCCATCCAAACACACACACACACACACACACTAACACACAGACATCATCGCGAAAATATTAAAATCGTATTCTAGGGACCCTAAAACGTGTTTATTCATTGAAAACTCACTACCCAATTTTTAGCATGATTCCTATACCTCTCTTATCTGAAGGGCGAGAGGTAAAAAAAGTGGTAAAAAGGGTGAAAACTATTGCGACTTACTCAAATCTTCTAAATTTGACATGCACATATCATAGACTTTGGAGTTTATGATAAAATTTTAATATAAATATTGTACAGGTGGCACCATGGCAAAATCAATATCCTTTATTAAGGGAACGTTACTTCAACTTTAAAGCAATACCGATTCAGCCGGAAGTGATTGTCGAATTGATGTGTGAAAAAAACCTTATTTTTAAATTTAAAAACAACCTAAATATTCGGGCCAAACATTGACTCGTGGCCAACCGCTATACTCTATTCCAAGTTTAATCTAGCCAGAGTAGGACAAGGACTGATTATTAATATGCAACAATAATCAACAATATGAATAATAATCAGTCCTGGTCTAATGGTGCTATTCAGCGAAACACCTATGTACGGTAAATATGTATGTAGCTTATGTAAGCTGCATACTCTGTAAGGACAATATATACAGATTCTGTACCCGTTACATATTTCACTATTCTGCGAACCATTCTGTAAACCAGTACAGAAGTGTTATAATGATTATAACATTGGGCTTGTTTTATGATTAATAATGTGTTCTGTGTTGGGCAAAACTGACAAGAGACAAGAGTTCAACGTTCAACGTAACATAACCATACTTTCATCTTGTCATTTGATGATATGCCTGCTTTTTCTCTTTGTATTTCCAGATCATTCATTAAATATATTGGTTGATGTTTTTATTTAATTGAAAATAATTTTTAAATATAATTTCTGATATTTCAAAGGGCTTATGTGTATCCCGGATCATCTTTTTCTCAATTCTCATGTAATTTCAGAAACTAATTTATTGTTACCATTATTATGTTAAATCTAGTATTTTTACCTCTCGCCCTTCAGATAAGAGAGGTATAGGAATCATGCTAAAAATTGGGTAGTGAGTTTTCAATGGATAAACACGTTTTGGGGTCCCTAGAATACGATTTTAATATTTTCGCGATGATGTCTGTGTGTGTGTGTGTTAGTGTGTGTGTGTGTGTGTTAGTGTGTGTGTGTGTTTGGATGGATGTTGTAGTAACGATAACTCAAAAACCACTGAATAAAAAAATTTGAAATTTTGCATACAGGATTCTGATACCCTAGATTAGATCTGATTAGATTTTGGTGCCAATCGCACAACCGGAAGTGGCAGTTGCTATGGGTGATGACGCCATTATTATAGATAACGGCAATAACGTTTTACACATATATTTTGTATACCTTACAGTTTATTTTCATCTCATTAAAATTTTCTAAACTTTTGCCATTGTTGCCAGATTTACAAAAATATAATTTTTTTTCATACTTTTTTGTGTCAACCTGTAAATTTTTGATTCAAAAATGGCGAGAGGTCATGTGCTGGCCACATCAGATTTTTGTATATACCCATCAGTTTCTTCTGACAAAATCAAAGCCATAATATGTAAGACGTTGTGAATCCATTATTTTTAATAAATAAAGCAAAGTTACAGAAAATGTAAGCTTTAACATAGCCAAAATTTTGACTGTAAAAGATACATAAAATGTAGAATTCTTACATAAAAATGTAAAGAAAATTAATCCGCAGAATAGCATTCTTTTTACATTCTGTAAAAATAGAAAGTTACAGAGACTACAGAATCTGTAACGACCCGCAGAATAGCCCCTAAGTCTGACCAAAATAAACTTGGGACAGAATATACTGATTATAGCAGTCGGATAGAGCAATAATTGATTAACGGCATTTTGTTATGCTACCGTTTGACGGCACCTTAAGCAAATCCAATAAAAATCCGTCAGACGCGTCACTTTAATGACGTCATATCTAATAACGGCATTTTAGTAGGCTACCGTTTAACGGCAGTTTAAGTACAGCGTTAAAAAAAACGTTGTACTTAAACTGCCGTTAAACGGTAGCCTACTAAAATGCCGTTATTAGATATGACGTCATTAAAGGGACGCGTCCGACAGCTTTTATTCGATGGCCGTGTATAATGCCGTTAGTGCTGCAAATGACCGGATAATTATCCGATTTTCGGATAATTTCTGATAATTCAGTGTTCTACGGAATGGATGTATATTTTATAATACTAATACCTACCATCAATGTATTATGTATAAAAGTATGAAATCATTTAAAAACAAATAAATTTCAAATTCAATTTTTTTCCATATTTTTTTGTGTAAACGTGTAAACTTTTGATCCAGAAATGGCGAGGTCATGTGCTGGAATTTATTGCTGATTTTCAAATTTTATTAGCCAGAATTTAAAACTTTTAAATATCAAATAAAGGTTTATTTTTTAAAGGTAATAAATAATTCAATAATTATGACTATTTTTTTCTTGTAGTGTTACCTCTCGTGCATTTTAAACACGTACAAACTGGTGAGTCCATTAAAAATTAATTTTTTTTTCACTTGACATTAACTATTAAATTACTAATTTTAAGATAACACCCGACGGCAATTTTGATTGGGAAGGAGGTATCAAAGCCATTACTACTAACGCTCCTGCTAATATTGCCGAACCGGCCTCTATCAGCGTAAAGAATTGTAAAGATGCAATGAAAACTAAGACCGACAAATGTCTAGGGGCTGCAGAAATAGCTAAATGCATATACTTAGATAATCCTTCTGTGAGTATAAATAAATTGGTTAAATCTTTATTTTTACATCTTACAATTTTCTTTTAGAATTATTTCCTTCCTTAGAAATATACATGGAAGCAAATCAAGCTAAATTATTTATTTTATATTGATGCCATTATATAATAGTTAATAAAGATTGTGCATATTAATTTTTTTATTTTTCTTATAAACTAAAGATTTTGTAAGCAGAAACCAACTTTCAATAAAATTTAACTTTTCGATAGCCGAAAATATGATAGAATTTCCGTATACTATCAGAAGAAATTTAAAACTGAGTACTTAATAGTAGATTCTGTAACAAGGTTAGAATGAAAAATTCGACACGAGTGGAAAATTCCGAACGCGAGCGTTAGCGAGCGTGAGGAACCACGGAGTGTCGAATTTTTTCATTCTAACCGAGTAACAAACTATATTTTCTCCACGATCAAAAAGTATGAATCAAAATTAAATTAAATCTGAACACAAGTTACATTACTCCAACAAGTCAAAATACACTTGATCAAATTTTCACCAACATTTCAAGTCCAGTAAATTGGGATATGTAATACCATTACTTCCAGGCACTGTGCGGTTCTTTTTAAAACAGATAATAAAGTATATATAAAAATTGAAAAAAATATATTACAGGATGTATCCGACATAAACATAAAAAAATTAAATGAAGCTTTAAAAATAGAGCAGTGGTCTGAAATGTATAACGCATTGGATATAAACACTAAATTTAATATATTTTATGAAAAACCATTATATTATTTTAATAGGGAATGTCCCAAAAACGGTAATATAAAATTCTATATTTACAATATATTTTAGTTTATTAGAATTTAAAATTGTAATTGTTATAACCAAAATAAAGAAATTTTTTGTACTTTCGTTTTATCGAAAATGAGAAAACAATTGAAAAAAGTAAATCATCATCATTTATTGATCCTTTTTACAAAAGAGCTTGTAAGCTATAGGACATGTCAATTTACAATTTTGTACCTTACATTAATAACAACACACAGATATAACAATAACAAACAAAATAGGAATAAAAATAAAATTTAACATTTAATTAAAATATAAGTAAAACTCATCTATTGTATAGGGCGTTATATCTAAAAGAAGGGTTTTCATTTTTGATTTAAATATTGTGAATTTTTTAATAGATTTATATTTACTAGGTAAGATATTGTAGAATCTCAGTCCAAGAATGTCATATGAATGTGCACGTAATGCTAACCTACTCTTTGGTATTCTAAAATGTTCTTTAGCTCTTGTGTTATAGTTATGAACCATTTCATTCAATTCACGATGGTGTCGATTCTTAAATGTATATAATAATGCTTCAAAGATATATAAACCGTAAACTGTGAGAATTTTGTATTCTTTGAAAAGACCACGGCAAATAGTACATCCGAAAGGGATCAAAAACAACATTATGTATGAAATATTTCATAATTTAAAAATAATACCTGTAGAAGTTATCCAAATTATACAAAGTTAAAAAAAAAAAATTTGAAAAAAAATTTAATTTTTTTAACCAAACTTTATTAATATATTTTCATGCAGAAAAACTAAAATAATTGATTAAACAATTACTTTACTAGGAGTGTTTGGAAAGTTGGGTGAGATTATCCCCTTATTTTTATTCTCAGTAGAAGGAAACACAAATATTTAACTAAATTTACGGTTCAGTTTGTCCGCCAACGGTTTTTAACATGCACAAACAAATTTTCTAAAAAAGGTAGAATATTGGTTCAAAAATCGATAAATAATGCAATAAATGTGATATGCGCTAACTAAAAATTTAATACCCTTTTTTTAAATCAAAAATACATGTTTTGCAAGCTTAGGAAAAATGCAGCAAAATAATTGTTTCAAAATTAATATTAATAAAGATTACTAAATTTAATTAGCATGTAATTATGATACAATAATCGTGTTGTGCTGAGTTTGTTCTGCCAGCTTAAGTACATTAATAAAATTCTTGTTCAAGGTAAGCAAACATACAAAAAAAACAATCATGTGACCGATATGAAGCTGAGACGTGAATGTGGTTTTGAAGACAGATTTAATTATAACAAAAATTATTACGAAATATACATCAACTACAAGGGAATAATAAAATTATTATTAAATCAAAAATACACAAGAAATACTATAATCAAAATAGTACATTGTTTATCTAGTAGTAAAAGCGATACATTCCCGGACGACAATGTAAATTGTAGACGGAGGCCAACAAGCATTGGAGTCTGGGAATGTGCTTTTACTACGAGGTAAATATACTATTTTTTCTGAAATCATAATTATCATTATCATAAATTAAGGATTTTTTATAAATGCATAATACTTTTTGATTACCATCTTATTGTCTATGACATCATTTCCTTGACAACCAACAACCACTGTTCGATTATTGTTATGACAAAAGTCAGAGATTCACTGCTTATACGCCGGCAAAAACTTTTCCGGAACCTTGTCGGTCCGGGAAAGTTCATTTCTTAGCAACGTGCTAAAATACTAGAATAGCCTATTTTGGGTCTGAATTTGCTCCGAGAAAGTAGGCATTCTTGAATGATTTCAGAAAAATAACTATTTTACTAGTACTAATTGATACTGCACTTATGCTGGTTTTCACCAGTATGAGTTAATAAATGTTGTGTAAGATGAAATTTATGAGTAAATGTTTTTTCACAAATTCTACATTTATGGTGTTTCTCACAAGTATGAGTTAGTAGATGCAGTTTAAGAGAAGAATTCTGAATAAATGTTTTTTTACAAATACTGCACTTATGGTTTTTTTCACCAGTATGAGTTAATAAATGTTTTTTAAGATGAGATTTCTGAGTAAATGCTTTTTCGCAAATAGTGCACTTGTGCTGTTTTTCACCAGTATGAATTAATAAATGGCCTCTAAGATGAGCTTTCTGAGTAAATGATTTTTCACATATACTACATTTATGGTGTTTTTCACCAGTATGAGTTAATAGATGTAGTTTAAGAGAAGCATTCTGAGGAAAGGTTTTGTCACAAATACTACACTTATACTCTCTTTCACCAGTATGAATTAATAAATAGTCCCTTAGATGACCTTTCCGAAGAACTGATTTTTCACATATACTAAACTGATGGTGTTTTTCATGAGTATGAGTTAACATATGATTTGTAAGAGTACTTTTCTCAGTAAATGTTTTTGCACAAATACTACACTTATGGTGTTTTTTACCAGTATGAGTTAATAAATGTTTTGAAAGATGAAATTTGTGAGTAAATAATTTTTCACATATACTACACTTATTGTGTTTTTCACCAGTATGGATTAATAAATGTTGCGTAAGATGACATTTCTGAGTAAATGTTTTCTCGCAAGTACTACACTTGTGCTGTTTTTCACCAGTATGAATTAATAAATGTTGTGTAAGATGAGATTTGTGAGTAAATGATTTTTTACATAAACTACACTTGTGGTTTTTTTCACCAGTATGAGTTAATAAATGTTGTGTAAGGTGAGATTTGAGAGTAAATGATTTTTCACATAAACTACACTTATGTTGTTTTTCACCAGTATGAATTAATAAATGGCCTCTTAGATGACTTTTCTGAGTAAATGATTTTTCACATAAACTACACTTATGTTGTTTTTCACCAGTATGAATTAATAGATGTTGTGTAAGATGAGATTTCTGAGTAAATTTTTTTTCGCAAATACTGCACTTGTGCTGTTTTTCACCAGTATGAATTAATAAATGGCCTCTTAGATAACCTTTCTGAGTAAATGATTTTTCACATAAACTACACTTATGATGTTTTTCACCAGTATGAGTTAATAGATGTAGTTTAAGAGAAGCATTCTGAGCAAATGTTTTTTCACATATACTACACTTATGCTCTCTTTCAGCAGTATGAATTAATAAGTGATCTCGTAGATGACCTTTCTCAGTAAATGTTTTTGTACAAATAATACACTTATGGTGTTTTTCACCAGTATGAGTTAATAAATGTTCTACAAGATAAGTTTTCAGACCAAAAACTTTTTCACAAATATCACACTTCAGTTTTTTTCTACCAGTTAAATTCTTTTGCTTAAAACTTTTTTTTACATGATCACTAGTTTTATTTTTAGTATTATCCTCTGTTTTGTGTTGAACAACAATATCAGCTAAACCATTATTGTTGTAGATGCCATTTTCAATATTAGAGCTGCACTTATTCTTGTGATTTGGAGAAATATTGTGATTAGATAAAAATGTTATTTCTCTATCAATACTATCTTCATCGGCAAATGGAAAATTATAATTAATTTCTATTTGCTCAGAATCCATGATAATTTTACCTAAAAATAAATATATGAAAACAAGTCTAGTAAACAAGCACAATACATCAGAAACTATGATCTACAGGGTGTTTCATTGGGAAAGTGACATACGACAACTGCAGATAGGGGACACCTAGGCGATCTCAAAAATCCCATACTTAATGGGTCTAACTACTTTAATAACCAAGATACAGGGTATTTTATCTATATTATATATTTTCATGATATTTGGCGGGCATATTTTGCCTAATCGATCAATAAATTTAAAATAAAAGAAATCCAGGTCCGGATTAAAAAAAATATAAAACATTCCGACCCAAGAACAACACCCTGTATATCAGATTTTTCTAAAATAGATTCTGTATTCGCAAAGAGCACGAAAAAATTAATTTAGTGATATACTTTGCATTTTCGGCAAAATGTTTTTTCTTGTAAAATTTTGAGTTGGAATTCTGAAATTGTGTGAATTGTGAGAGACCAAAATTGAAAACTAATTTCTTTTTAATGTGATTTAGTTTTAATGAAGACTAGTTAATCTAAATTGGTGAAATTTTAATATTTTAAATATTTTTTCATTATTTGCGATAAATAATCCACAAAAAATAAATAACATTAATAAATGAAGAATCAGAAACATTTTAAAAAACGCCTAAAAAATATTACACGTAGTAAAAACATATTATGTTTTTAGTACTTCGGCCAGAAAAATTCACTTTAACAATAAACACAAGAACTGTACTCAACATAAAATTTATGAACATCACGATTTTTTACGATTTTTCTCGATTTTTTACGTTTTTTTACGGGTTTTTACGATTCCTTACCATTTCTTAAGATTTTTTACGATATGACCGGTTTCGATATTTTTAAAAATGGCGGACAATTTTTTTTTTGATATTTCAACCCCCTCCGGTTTCGCCCCCGTAGGTTGGATAAAAAAAAGTTTTATACAAATTGCATTTGAAAAATGTTAATCCATAATGGTTTTATTTTGTTGTCATTAATTTTTAGGTATTTTTTATAATTTTTGTTGTTTTTCATTCATTAAAATTATTTATTTTTTGTAAATTTATTATTATTTATTTGTTAATTAAAGATTAATGTTTTTTGTGGATTATTTATTGCAATAAATAAAAAAATACTTAAAATATTAAAATTTTACCAATTTAGGTTAACTAAATTAAAACTAAATAAAATTTAAAAAAAAAATGTTAAAATTTTTTGCTCTCACAGTTCACACTATTTCAGAATTCCAACTCAACATTTTACAAGAAAAACCATTTGCCGAAAATGCGAAGTATATCACTAAATTCATTTTTTAGTGCTCTTTGCAAATACAGAATCTATTTTAGAAAAATCTGATATACAGGGTGTTGTTCTTGGGTCGGAATATTTTATATTTTTTTTAATCCGGACCTGGATTTCTTTTATTTTAAATTTATTGATCGATTAGGCACTTTAAACAAAATATGCCCGCCAAAATTCATGAAAATATACAGCGTGGTTAGAAAGTTATAGCATGCAAGAAACTGACAAAATAGATAAAACACCCTGTATCTTGATTATTAAAGTAGTTAGACCCATGAAGTATGGGGTTTTTGAGATCGCCTAGGTGTCCCCTATCTGCAGTTAACGTATGTCAATTTCCCAATGAAACATATTGTAATGAAATACTCTGTATGAGTTATTTTTTTTTTAAGTTAATTGTTAAAATGTTTGAATGACATAAATAATTTTATGATTTTTGAATTTTATAAACAGAGTTAATTGTTCGGTTTAATTTTAAAGCATTTATTGAGAGTAATTGGTATATAAAATATTTAAAATCAACAATTTGGAGTATACAAAAAATTAAATTTTGGAATTAAAAGTAAATTTTTGCTGTATAATTAAAAAGTAAATGGCAAGATAGTCAAAAGTGATTAAACGAAAAAAAAATATTCGTTAATCAAGTAAAAAAAAAAATTTTAATTTTGGGGAGGACGACAGTTGAAGAATAATAATAAACAAATCAAGAAGACAATTAATTTTTGTAATGTCCAGAATTTGATAATTTAAAATATTTTAATTGAAGACTTATTTTGAATAGTAGATCTTTATGTTTGCTAGTTATATGTATAAAAAATAAAACGTATACCGATGAGATAAATTTTTTAAAAATCATAATTCAGAAGTAAGAAGTCACTTAAAAATCTAAACCTGGTGGAATTATAAAAAAAAACTAATCAAGAATAAGTCATCTAATAAATAATTAAGTCGAGAGATTCTTCTATAGAAGAAAAAAAAAATCAGACAATTTTATAGAATTAAGCAGATAAGAAGAAAAAAGTTTTGAAGAACAGAGGGGAAAACAAATTATACATAAGAAGGGTCACAGAAGAGGAAGTGTTGCAGGACTTACATAACTTTATATATTTTTTTATAATATTTGTAATGTTTATTATTATTTTTGTCTAGGATCCACCCCAAATGAGATTTTGGTAAATTTTATATCATTACAATATGTTCATTTTTGTTGCATTACTAAAATTGAAAATAATTAGGAAATAAACCTGTTTTTTTTTTATAAACTTAACCAAAGACTGACTTTATGACTCATACAAAGTTACTAAATTTGTCAAGTGGCTTATAACTGGGCCACAACTATATTAAGGATAGTGCATTCATTTATGAAATTGACAACGAAAATTCTCATTCATAACATCACCATGTTAAGTTTATCATGAAATAATCGCAATTGAATGAACTCATTGGAAATCTCAGAGTAGATATTTTTTGAGACTTTTCTTCATTTATTATAAGTAAATAAGTTCGGCTACATACGACTGAGCATTCACCGATGTAATTTTCATCATTTAACAAAATAAGTGATGACTCTAATTTTTCTTTTTGTGTTATAAATAATGGTTTATTTCCCAACTACTGCTAATGCAAAATTAGAAATTGTATAGTACAAAAACTTACTTTTGTAATTATTTTGTAGGCCTTTGTTCTTAATTCTTATTTTTATTATTAAACTGTCTTTTTTCCAATCCGTTATTTCCACTTATAAAACTTTTGGGACGCTTGTAATGATTGGTAACTCTAAAAGTAGGGTTACTTTATTTATTATTCCGCTTTCACCTAGCTACTTCCTGCGTTTTCTGGTATTCTAGTCGATTCATTTATTTAATTCGTTTATTGTAATCCAAGAATATCGAATATGTATTTTATAAACAAATTAATTGAATTAAAATTATGCACGATTAAAAAAGGTTGTTTATATCAAATTTTGATTATTGACAAATATAGTGAACTGAAGGGACTATCCGGCAGCGTTGCCAACCTGAAAATTCCAAAGTCGGTAGATTCATCCATCAAAAGCATTTTTTTTTACGAAACAGTTTCAAAGACCGTTTTAAAACAGTTTCTATCTCGACGTCAGTACTTTTATGAACCGAAAAAATGATACATTTCGTCAAAAGTTAACCATTCAAATTTCCTCGATGCGTATTCCAAACTATGACGTCATACTTAACCAACTTCTCAAACCATCTGGCTGAGGTAGTTTTCAGAGTAGTTATGTTGTCAGTTGTCATTATTTTCTAAACAAATATGTACAATGAATTTAAATGAATTTTTGTCAGTACCCGAACGGATAGATCAAGAGCGGGGTAAAACGAGTGAAAAGAGTAACGAAGCCGAACTCAGCTGTTATATTATTTATCCGTCACATGTCACAAAAATTTTTGCCCTTCCAACATCAAAGAAATTTCGCCGGCCTTCGCTTCTTGGTAAACTTTGTCCAACTACTAAACCGACCGCTTGGTTAAAAATTAGAGAAGTGGGGAATGAAAGAACAAAGGTAAAATTAGAGAAGTGGGAACGCTGAGGGTGTCGTTTTAGTTGTTGGACAATCTATATATATGTATTCTTTGGTTTACCGAAATGAAACGCTCTTTGAGACGCTTTTAAAACGTTTTAAACCAGAATCAAGTGTGACGTCATTAATGGTTCAAGAAAATGAAGTGTTTCAAAACTGCAAACAGTGTTAAAACAGTTTTTCAAAAAAAAAATGCTTCAAAAATCGGTAGGTTTAAAAAAAGGCGGCAAATTTAAAAAATAGATTTATTTTCTAAAAAATGTGGGAGAATTTAAAAAAGATTTGTTTTATAAAAACCCAATTTATATTTTTTATAAAAAAATTTTAAGTAAAAAAAAATTGGCAAACATTTTTATTTGGGTACAAACAAAAATTATCCTTTCCACTTTTTACATTAATGTCTTTATCGCAACATTTACAACAAGCAAATTGATCCTTTTTTACTTTTTTTATCCACCCTTTAAATTCTGGTAGTTTTTCCCATTCTTCTTTATACTTTTGGGAATATTTAATTTTTTTCACTGTTTTTGGTTCACCATCACTAATTTCAGTTTAGCTTGATGACATATTTTTAACTGATAAATAAAGTGAAAACAATAATAAACTATAATTTTTCAACCCGGCGAAATCGTTTTATACTTATAGGTGAAATTTGTACGGTAATTCCCACACAAGAGTTAAAATAATGTGTATGTGATTCCAGCATCCCGTGTGGTGAGTTTGCTCTATTGATAAAATGTAAAGAGTGTTGCGGGATGTTGTATTTTTGGGTAATTGTTACAAAATTTGTATAAGATTTGTTGTAAAATAGTATAATAAGTAAGTGTTGGTTGAGTTAAAAAAAAAGAGAATAGTAATTGGTATTAAAATTAACAGTGCTCCTTTATTTTTAACATTAAAGAGAAAAATCTAAATTGAAAAGAAATTTTGGGTAACTGGTATTAAAACTATAAACTAATTTTTTTATAATCTGAATAGAGCTTAAGACATTTGAAATGCCTGTGACAGGTTGTATGGCATTTCTTAGCAGGTGAAATGATTTGTCATTGGGTTGGTGTCAAATCAAAATTTCAGTTTAAAATTATGTAAAAAAAAATAGTATGTAAAAGTTTTGGTTGAAAAAAAAAATTGAAGGGAGAATAATAAATCAAAAAGTCAGAAGGTTGTCAAAAATTTGAAAAAAAGCTAAAAAAGAAATAATTCTATAAAATGTTTTATATATAATAAAAAATGATTATTGAATGAAGAAATAAAAGTAAAAGAAAAAGTAAGCAATAGTATTTATACAAGTTGAGGAACAATGATTTAAAAAAAAATAATTGGTGACTAGTTAAAAGACGCAAACAAACAATTTCAAAAGTGAATAAGGAGCAGTAGTAAAAAAAGGTGCGGAGACAACAAAAATTATTAGGAGAGCTGAAGAAGTAGAAGAGGAAGAAAATAAAAAGAAGATCATTAATTTTATTAATTTTCATTATATTTTGTAATTTTTTTATTTAGGCGTTTTGAACCCAGCCCAATGAGAAGGGGTTCTCCAGTTTGGAAATGAAATCCACCCTGTATCCCGTGGATTTTACATTTCAATATATAGGATAATGGTAACCAGGTAAGTGCAGATGAATAAAAAATTTTAAGGGTGAAGGGGACTGGGGATAGGCGAGTATGTACATAAAAATTTAAACGAACGAAAAATTTTTAATTATAATTAAGGTTGTTGTATAAAAGACAGGTAATTAAAGGTTCTTGTAGGTATGGAACCATGGTGGAGAAAACTTTATTTCTTGATTCAAGAAAGGCACTTGAGAACGTTAACGGATACATGAAGGTGTACGCAAGGAAAGAACATGTTCTTCCAGCTGCAACAAGTCCGGAAGGAGGGAAATCACTTACTGAGCTGAAGTGAAAAAGTTCGTGCAACGCATGTGTCCGTACCAAAAATGTGCGGTGAAGGACAAGATAAGGAGCCCCAAGGACCAAAAGTGTTAAAAAAGGATCTAGTAGGGCCAGTCGCATAAACAAAAAATAGCTAGAAAGCTTTACAAATTTATAAACAATTGGCAACAATATGTACAATTCATTCATGTTTTTTATCCCATACGTTACAATTGATCATATTATTGTCTGGATTGAATTTCACAAAACCTCCATTTGGTGCAATACCTTGTTTTGAAGCTAATATTCCGTTTATCGGACTTAATGTTAAATACATCACTAACATCCCTAATAGCACAAAAGGTCCGATTGACGTTTTTTTATGGTCCATTTAACGTCAGAATGTCCGAGGACCAAAATAAAACGTTTTATAAACGTTTGTGCAAGAACGTTTTTAAAATGAACCTAAAGAAACGTCCAAAATATGTCGTCAAAACGTCCGAAGTGATAAATAAAAAAAAACGTTGTCTAAGCTCCACTACTCAGACGTTTTTAAAACCTACGATAAAAAAACACCTAGTACTTAAATGGTTTTTTAACGTTCATATCAAAAGGTTTTTTATAAAGTCACAATAGGGACGCTTTTAAAACGTTTTATATGAGTCGTTTTTAAAACCACCCGTAAAAACGTTCAAAAAACATTTTGTTTAGGTCCTCAAAAGCATGTTTTGAGAAAAAGGTAAAAAGTTACGTTTTTTAGACGTTTTTGTAAGTTGTTTTTATAACCACTATAAAAAACGTCCAAAAAAACGTTGTTTTTAGGTCTGCAAAAGTATGTTTTGAGAAGAAATCATAAAAGGGACGTTTTTTAAACGTTTCGTTTCAGTAGTTTTTAAAACGATCAGTAAAAATGTCCAGAAAACGTTTTGTTTCGGTCCTCAAAAGAATGTTTTAAAAAAAGTCAGAAATTTACGTTTTTTAAACGTTTTTGTAAGTTGTTTTTATAACCACTGTAAAAAAAACGTCCAAAAAACGTTGTTTTTAGGTCAAAAGTATGTTTTGAGAAAAAATCATAAATGGGACATTTTTTAAACGATTTATTTTAGTCGTTTTTAAAACCACCAGTATAAACGTTCATAAAACTTTTTGTTCGGGTCCTCAAAAGAATTTTTTGAGAAAAGTCAGAAAGTTACGTTTTTTAAACGTTTTTGTAAGTTGTTTTTATTACCACTTCATAAACATCCAAAAGACGTTGATTTTGGGTCTGCAAAAGTATGTTATTTTGGGAAATGATCATAAAAGGGACGTTTTCTAAACGTTTTATTTTAGTCGTTTTTACAACCACAAGTAAAAACGTTTTCGTTGGGTTCCCAAAAGTATGTTTCCATAAAAAGTCCTAAAAAGGACGTTTTTTAAACGTCTTTGTTAGTCGTTTTCATAACTAGTGTAAAAAACGTTCAAAAGACGTTTTGTTTGCTCCCTCTGTCTGTGTCTGATTCCAACCAATCACGAATTTAGCTCGCTAACGGTCGGTTTGGGAGAGAGACCGCGCACTCGCACTTCGCACTGCGTGGCTGTTGTCTACAGTTGTTGCATAGTGGACGATAAAAACATGGCGTGACTCTCGGTAATTTCATGTTTATTTTCTCTGCAACTAGTGAAGATAAACCTAGCAAATCTTATATCTCTAAAATTATCATCTATTTTGTTATACTTATTTTGTTTCTTTTGTTTTTCGGTTTCCGAGGAGTGATATATTAAGTGAATTGTGTTTGTGTTTATGTCTTATAGCTGTGGTTGAACATTTAACATGTATATTAGGTAGGTACTTTAAACCCTGATATAGGTATATTTTGTGATTCATTTTTGTCATGTAATTAGTGATTTTTCAAGATTTTTGACTCTGTAAATCTACTTGTTTGTTGTGAAATGTATAAAGAAAAGAAAGTTTCGAAGCATCAAAAGTACAGGTATATCAACAAGACTTTGAATTTATCAAAGGATTTATTTGAAAATGTCGAAAATCATGTGTTCAACATAATTATTCTAGTTCCTCCAATTCTGATGATTCCAGTCTCATAAGCATACAAGAAATACTCCTACACATTTCGTTGAAGACACCTGCTCAGCACCAACCGAAATGATGGCTAACTTGTTTATGTGTGACCAACTGTATTTTAGTTACAGAAATGAATATTATTTTATTTTTGGTATATATTTTCATACTTAAAAAATAATTTTTTTTAACTTGACTTATTGTGTAAATGAAAATTATTTTATTGTACAGATTGTATATAAGTATCAATATTTTATTAATAAATACGTATTTTTTTTTGCTTGTATGAACGTCTTTTGTCGAACAATTTATTTAGTCCATTTTGAAACGTTTTTAAAACATCCTTTTTCGACGTCTATATGACGTTAGAAGTTGGTGGACATTTGCACTATAAAAAAACGTTTTATAAACGTTCTTAGGTATTTTAAAGGACGTCCAGTGGACGTTTTAAAAGACGTCCAAAAAACGTCCTTTATCGGACCATTTATTTAGTGAAACGTCTTTAAAACGTCATTTTTCGACGTCTGTATGACGTTGGAAGTTGTGACATTTGCACTATAGAAAAACGTCTTATAAACGTTCTCGGGTACTTTAAAGGACGTCCAGTGAACATTTTAAAAGACGTCCAAGAAACGTCCTTTGTCGAACCATTTATTTAGTGAAACGTCTTTAAAACGTCCTTTTTCGACGTCTGTATGTCGTTGGAAGTTGTGACATTTGCACTATAGAAAAACGCCTTATAAACGTTCTCGGGTACTTTAACGAACGTTTTTAAAACGACCCTATGGTCGGTCGTGTACGTTTTTAAGATGTTTTTTAAACGTCTTTGTGCTATTAGGGATACCACTTGGAAATAATTCCTTCCCAGCAGTATTTTTCATCTGAAAATTTTTTTCCAATAATCTTCTGCGTATGTCGGTAAAGCCAGCAGGCACTTGACGGCAAACTACATGAAATATTTACCAAAATTATCGGCTATTTAAATGCCCTAAAAATAATTTTTCCGCTCCACTATTTTTTTTATTTTTATATAAGGTTCTTCTAGCTTTACCGTAAAGCTAGCACAACCGTAGAGAATTTTAAAAACAATTATACCAAAATTATCGGCTTCTTATCGGCTATTTAAATGCCCAAAAAATAAGTTTTCCGCTCCACTAATTTTTTTTTATTTTTAAGATTCTGCTAGCTTTACCGTAAAGCTATCAGAACCGCAGAGAATTTTATAAACAATTACACCAAAATTATCGGCTATTTAAATGCCCAAAATAGTATATTATATCTAGGAACTAAAGTGCATCTTTTAATCCCGAGGGTGAAGATTACCTGAGGGATTAAAAGACACTTTAGTCCTGTGGTATATACGCTATTTTTTACACCGCGGTACCCAAGCCCCCTTAAAAATCGAATAATTATTTACCTCTGTTAATTTTGTAAATATTTAAACGAACAAATCAATTCTATTATTTGAAGGTTTCTTACTTCTGATTAGGCAATCATGTTTGATATTAAATTATGTATTTTTATAAAATACCGGCACTTAAAAAAATTTAAAAAAAACAAGGTTCCCGAACCCAGACCAATTTCGATCCGCATTCAAATTGCCTTTGCGCGAACGAACTGAGCTAATTCTGACAATAAAAAATATTTGTAAAACCTTGGCTTAAACGGATATATTATGTAAATATAATGACAGAAGATTGCGACTTTGTCTCTTTTAAGATATTTTAGAATAAAATCGTAAAAAATATATGAAAAAGCTTAGGACGATCTCGTAAAATGGTGTTGGAGAAAAGAAAATTGAAGACTATATTACCGAAAATTGTTTTCTATACTCCTTTGTTGAAGTATTTGACAGTTCTGAATTAAATTAAAATAAACAAGGTGGCTAGTTTCAATTGTTTTTAATGGGACTAAAATATTTTAGTTCCTCGGGACAAAAAAATTTTAGTACCAAGGGAGTAAAAGTGGCACTTTGGTCCCGCAAATGCGGGACTAAAGTACTAGTTTCACTCCCCGCGGTGTAAAAAATAATTTTTCCGCTCCACTATTTTTTTTTCCATTTTTAAGGTTCTGCTAGCTTTACCATAAAGCTAACAGAACCGCAGAGAATTGTATACACAATTATACCAAAATTATCGGCTTTTTAAATGTCCATAAAATAATTTTTCCGCTCCACTAATTTTTTTTTATTTTTAAGGTTCTTTACCGTAAAGCTAGCAGAACCGCAGAAAATTTTAAAAACAATTATACCAAAATTATAGGCTTTAAATGCCCAAAAAATAATTTTTCCTACGATCACTACCCAAAGTAGGCTTTTGCACACTCAAATCTAACCGCAAAGTTGACGTTTTCCGTGATCTGTAATAATTTGACATTATTGTCGCTCTAGCGCGTACTTTTCCGCTCGCCTGTTTTCATTTACAATAAACTAAAGAAAGGTAGTAAATAACAGGTGTATTAAAACAAAATGTAGGGCAGTCTGAATATTTTAGTTGAAATATTAATATTTGAAGATATTTCGAACGAAATTAAACTTTATTTTATAAAATTTATCTAGTAAAAATATAACAGTCAGAAGGTACACCTAGATACACCTAGGTACACCTATATGAAATAGTGATTGCATATTTAAGTATCTACTTACTGTTTTGTGCAAATAGTAGACTATGAAATTAATGAAACGTCATTATTTCATTTTTAGGTTATGAACTGTATTTTCATGTTTTTTTTTAATTATTTGTCTAAAAATAATGTGATTGTAGAAAAAATCTTGTGTGCAATTCGAGCAGAAAGTGCTTTGCCGCTTTCGGCAGATTGCCCGCGCTCCGCTACGCGTCGCGCGGGCAACTCTCTGCCTCAAGCAGCAAAGTATCACTTTCCGCTCTTAATACACAAATAGCTATTTCCGCTTCAATATTTTTTGCTCCAGTATATTATTATTTCAAATACAAATTAACCCCATATTTTTTATCTCGAGTGCAATTTTATTGTCACTATGAAACTGGAGAATCTTACTTGGGTCTATGACAAATCGCCGAATGGACAAAACGCCGAATGGACAAATCGTCGAAAGTGGTCAAAACGCCGAATGGACAAATTGCCGAACGTGGACAAATTGCCGAATCCTGTAAAACGACGCTGCATAGATCGGGTTTGTGGCGTCGAAGCCTGATCAAAATATTCAACTTGATCAAAATGCCGAAACTCTTATTTGGGTAAATCGCCCATCGTGGACAAATTGCCGAATGGACAAACCACCGAATGGACAAATTGCCGAATGGACAAATCGCCGAATGGACAATTGGCCGAATTGACAAATCGCCGAAAGGTTGGTCAAAACGCCGAAATTAGAAAGTTGACATTTATTTTCACATTTCTCGGTTTGTTGATGTTGCCATGTTGGATTTAAATATTCTAGGGCGTACTTTAAATAAGTAAAATAGGGTACCATCAATAAAAAAAAATTAAATAAATTGGTGCAAAAAATTTCAAAATAAAAAATTTGGACAATTTAGAAAGCGACCTCTTTAACTCACAATAATTAGTAACTGAAGTGGATCAATAAATTTTTAATATAATACACAATCTATACTGTCAGTAGATAGAAAGACCTTTAACTTTAAAGATTCAATAACTAAAGGCGATGACGTTTAGAATAAAATTTAACAAGTTGATTTCTTGTACAATTGTCACAATCTAAACGTCATTGTCGTTAGTTACAGAACCGTTAAAGTTAAAGGACGTTCTATCTACTGACGAATAGACTAGTAATTCTCAGTTCCTGGATTCTAAAGCATATCTTCAATATTTACATATTATATCATTTATGTCACCTACATTTTATATAAAATACCATGTAAAATTATTTCTACAAAACATTCTTATTTTCGGCTTTTTGACCAGCCTTTCGGCGATTTGTCCATTCGGCGATTTGTCCATTCGGCGATAATTTGTCCATTCGGCGATTTGTCCATTCGGCCGGTCGGCGATTTGCCCAATTAATAGTTTCGGCGTTTTGATCAAGTTGAATAATTTGATCAGAGTATCTTAATCAAAATTGTGACTTCGGCTTCGACGCCACAAATCCGATCCATGCAGCGTTGTTTTACAGGATTCGGCAATTTGTCCACGTTCGGCGATTTGTCCAGAGACTATTTTCGGCGTTTTGACCATTTTCGGCACTTTGTCCAAAGACTAGTTTCGGCGTTTTGACCAGCCTTTCGGCGATTTGTCCATTCGGCGATTTGTACGGTTCCTTCTTACAAGTATATGGTTTACTGATTTTCTTTGCCTGCAAATTTTTTTTCTTATATATAGATGAAGTCTTATCATCATTGCTCTATAAAAGAATTAAAAAACTGTATAATTTCAGACTCATTTTAATTACAAGCATTAGCCGAACAAACTGCATTGAAAAAATAAGTGAATATTGAATATATTTCTCCATATCCGTGAATAATATAAATATATCATCTCATGTTAATTATTCACTGTTTTGATGTTTTGTGGGAGTGAGGCCACTTCTGCTAAACATTAACGCTACAGCTACTATATTTCTCAAAAAATACATAAAACTAAAAAAGTAATTGGTTTGCATTGAACACACTTGGCAACACTTCCACATAATTCACGTCAGATGTCAAAGTCCTGTCTTCCTAAGTGGGGTTGCGACTGGGTCGTATCTCAGATAAAGGAACTACTAGATATGCCCTGTATATCTAATGTCATTTACAAAATTTAAGCCAACATCTAGCCCTCTCTCTCGGCAAAGTTTGTGGGCGAGGGACGTGAGACGCGCAGAAAAATCTCGTGCAGAGGACGAAATCAACAATGAAAATTGACGTGATCTTTTAGACAGTGGCGACGCGAAGAATTATAACTTTTTATTTATTATAGCAAAAAAAAGAAAATTAAAATTGGGTATTTTACATGTTATTAATATATCACATTTGAATTAAATATGTCGTGAGAAGTTATATAATTTCGATAAAGTTGTATTTTCTGTAATACTGATAAATATTAACATTACAACATAGCAAATGCTTGTAAATTTATATTAAATGTACGTATTTAATAATCGAATCAAATAAATAATATTTTTTATTGCTCCTAAAACCTTGTTACAGTAAGGAGTACCTAAATGCGAATAACATAAAAAATGTGAATGGTAGGTATATAACATAAAAAAGAAAGGAAGCAAAATAAAAATTATCAAATCTTATTAACTTGTATTATATTTTAAATTATTCAAAAACTACTTTCATAACTTACTTGTGAAGTGTAAGATTGATTATCTAATTTTTCACATTTCTTTCTCATGGTTAACAACCTCTCAAGAAAATCGCTTAAAATAGTTCAAAATGTTTACAAAAATATTTAAAAAATAAACTATTTAATATATGGTTTTAAATTATCCTGCTTGAAAGTACGCTTATGGAATCTCTAGAGGACGATGTCAACAAAAGTCAACTAGATGTTGGCTTAATAAAAAAGGATAGAATGCCCTCTCTATATATATTTACTCTGAGGGTCGTATACTCTGGACGACACACGACTGTAGCGCTCCAAGTGACAAAAATATTAAACAATACTTTTGACAGATGTGACTTAACTATTTTTATTTTTTTTATTAGAAGAATTAAACTTACATTTGACAATAACCTTCTACCTTTCAATCACAGTCAACCACAATACATACAAAAACAGAACTAAATTAAACTACGCATATAAATAAAAAACCATATCAATAGATTAAGATAATTATTTTTAGTTTATTAAAAATTTGTTGTTTAATTAAGCTTGTTTATTTGTATTAACTGTTTTTATTTTATTTAAATAAAGTTTGTATGTATAGACTCTACAGTCTACACTACTCCATATTATTTTTTATTTCTACATTTCCTGTAAATTTCCAGACCAAGGAAATTGTTTTATTACCTTGTTTTAATTCCTTTATAGCGGGAAATGTAATATCATTCCCCTACAAGTTATTTTCACGTGGATTACCGCTAGAAGAAACAAACCAAACGCACAGAGTATTGAAGTGGCGATTTATTAAACATTCGAATGAGTTATAAAACATTAAACATGTAAAAACAATAAAACAACGGAGCAGCCGACAAAGAGAATCGTTGGATTCGAGGTTAGGTCAATCACGCACTGTTTTTTTACCTATAAATCGCCTTGGGTTTCACATGGCTCTGGCAGAGTCGTTAATAATGACAGGCAATTCAACACACATAGGTATGCAGTGGTGGTTGCCTAATAGGTGGGTGCTAGTTTTATATTAAAAATTAGAAAATTTTGGTGGTACTTTGGCGGATGAGCGCTAATGGCTTGCAATACAAATTGCCGCGTTGAAGCACGGATTAATCATTCACCAATTTAAGGCCTTACAGATGGCAAATGCCTTAGCAGTAAAAATAAAACAAAATTCAGGTATTCTGTAATTCTATATGATTGATGTTTGAGCTTGTACTTCTGTCATTCTTTGACCCATCTGAATTATAATTTAAAATTAGAATTTTGATGGCTTGCATTCGCCTTGAGATAATTTTGAAACTATAAGTGACTCTTTCATGTACATGATCACATTTGCAAGCAAAGGTTTTCTACAAATACTAATTTATGGGTTGTTTTCTGATATGAATTAATAAATGTTTTCTAAGTACAGATTTCACAACAAATATTTTTTTACAAATACTGCACTTATGTTTTTTTCACCAGAATGAATTAATATATTGATATGAAAATTTAAAATATAAAGATGTCATATCTAGGATGATCAGCAGACGATCTACTCTACTATAGACGTTCCACGTAAACGGTTTGAGTTAAACTTACTTTTGTATTTTGGGACCAAAGCCCTAGATGGCACTGTCAGTACGAATAATTAAATTTAGGTTGGCTGCAATGATAACATTCAAATTTTTAGATATTGGTAATAAAGTTGGCGCCATCTGGTGCTCTGTTTCCAAATTATTCGCCTGCCAAGAATACCGGGAAATTTAAAATGTTAAAAATCAGCGAGACAAACTACAATGAATGTTTTATCTATTTTAATTGTTACAGCATTATACATTTGTTACAAACTAATACTATGCGCTATAATAAAAGAATTATAAAATAAATTAAAGAGATGCAGTTTTAAAATACACAGAGGGGGGCATAAGCTCTGTAATAATTAAATTTGGTTTCTTAAAACTTGTCTGGTCCCAAACTTATCCTCAACTCTGATATGATAAAACACAAACTACATTATTAAAGGTACATGATGATGACTGTATAACTAAAGGTAAAGACGATGAAATAAAACAATTTAATTTGTTTAAATCTTCATTATTTCAAAGGTAAAGACACTCCTGTCTTTCGTATAACATTAAAAGCCCCTAAAATAAAATGTAATCAAATTCTTATACGTATTTAATTAAACAGAACATTTTTTAACTCACCAGATAAATGTAAAGTTGGAACGGTATTTAAAAGTAATCTTTCAGATTGTGTTGACACATATTTTGGTTTAAAATGTCTGTGACACAGCCGCTTTTTCGAAAAAACTAACAGAGGATCCATTTTATTTAGTTCATTTTTGTTCAATTTGGTACTAATTTGGAACATATTTTTCTTTATAAGACATTACATATACAAAAGTTTTATAAAGGAAACACTGTCACAATCACAAAAATTAAACCAGTAGAGCAAACTTTTATATACTAAAAGTTGAAATTTTATCATTGCAGCCAACCTAAATTAAATTATTCATACTATAACAGAGACATCTAGGGCTCTGGTCCCAAAACACAAAAACAAGTTGACCTTGAGCCATTTACGTGAAACGTCTATAGTAGATGGTCTTTGATGGTCAGTCCAGCAGAGGGGCCAAAGACCATCTACTATAGACCCTTCACGTAAATGACTCAAGGTCAACTTGTTTTTGTGTTTTGGGACCAAAGCCCTAGATGTCTCTGTTAGTATGAATAATTTAATTTAGGTTGGCCTTTAATGATAAAATTACAACTTTTAGTAGATAAAAGTTTGCTCTACTGGGTATTTATTACTGACTTTCTGTCTTTAGTTTAATTTTTGTGATTGTGACAGTGTTTCCTTTATAAAACTTGTGTATCCTATTATTGCTTTTTCAATTTTCGAATAATGCCTTATAAAGAAAAATGTTGTGTTCCAAATTATATGACCAAATTGAACAATAATGAACTAAATAAAATGGATCTTCTGTTAGTTTTTTCTAAAAAGCGGCTATGTCACAGACATTTCAAACCAAAATATGTGACAACACGATTAATAGATTACTTTTAAATACCGTTCCAACTTTACATTTATCTGGGTAAGTCAAAAAATACTCTGTTTAATTAAATACATATAAGAATTTGATTACATTTTATTTTAGGGGCTTTTAATATTATACGAAAGACAGGAGTGTCTTTACCTTTAGTTATACAGTCATCGCATGATCATGCAACTTTAATAATGTAGTTTGTGTTTTATCATATACAGAGTTGGGGATAAGTTTGGGACCAGACAAGTTTTAAGAAACCAAATTTAAATATTACAGAAGGAGCTTATGTCCAACTCTGTGTATTTTAAAATTCCATCGCTTTAATTTATTTTATAATTATTTTATTATAATGCTTTATAGTATTAGATTGTAACAAATGTATAATGCTGTAACAATTAAAATAGCAAAAACATTCATTGTAGTTTGTCTCGCTGATTTTTAACATTTTAAATTTCCCTGTATTCTCGGCAGACGAATAATTTGGAAACAGACCACCAGATGGCGTCATTTTTATTAATTATTCGTACTGACAGTGCCATCTAGGGCTTTGGTCCCAAAATACAAAAGTAAGTTTATCTCAAACCGTTTATGTGGAACGTCTATAGTAGATCGTCTTAGAGAGGGACTCTGTAACTACAAAGCGGAAGCGATAGTGTTCGTAATCGATGGTTATCCTCTTTTTGTACTCTATAATAAGCTTCGGCTGTGATCGGCGGGACCGAATGTCTCCTCGGAAGAATAACGAAAGCGAAGTAAATTTCATTCATTGCGTTTGTGGTGTTTTTCTTTGACTTAACCTATAATATTATGTGAATTAAACTATATTCTCATTGGTTTTGCTTATATATAATTGTGATATTGTGCCATTAATAAATTAAATTCAAACTGAAGAGAAAATGGAACGAAGGTTGAAAACGCATCCAAGCCAGTGAGCAGCATCCATTGATTTTGCCGAAAAGAATCCAACTGTTCTTTCAAAGAAAATGGAAGGCCCTTTTGGTAAACAAATATACGAGAAGTTGTGGAATGAACTCATTGATATTTTAAACAGATGATAATATGTATGAAAGTAATCATAACCTCATCAGATATTCAAATTCACGAAACACGAGAAAAAACAAAAATAATTGTGCGTTTTGTTGGTATCACTTCTTTGTAGGAACGTTGCCAAGTGTAACTTTATCACTATCGTTCAAACTCGTACGATAACGAAAGTACATACGGAGTACCGCAAAGCGAAGGCGTATGCTTCGCTTCTATTCGCTTTCGCTATAAGATACATAGAGAAATAATAAGCAGAGTGAAAGTTCCAATACAAATAACTATCATCACGTTCCGTGACCAAATTAGACACTCGTTGCGCATTGCGCATGATGGCCATGAGCTAAACTACGAACGGAGCTAAACTACGAACGTTATTGCTTCGAGCTAATAGAGAGTTATTGCACGACATCTGAAATATACCGTATACCTTACATTGACATCTAAGCATGCGCAGACCTAAACAATTTTTTATAAGGTATAAGGTCATGCACTATTTCTTAGGGATAAGGTTAAACGTTAAACCTTATACGTTATAGGAATTTTTTGTTCTGTCGATGTGTTTTGCTGATAAATAAAATGTTTTATGGTTAATAACTGACATTTTTAACCTAACCATTTAAAATTCAGATATATTTAAAAAGGGATTAACATCTAAAATTTCTTCCATGTCTTGCGAAAAAAAATAAAATAATCTAAAAACTCGAGTTACTTTTAACAAAAAACGTGGCCAACGTAACACAAACGAAAATATTTGATAAAGGACAAGTCTAGCGTCTAACCTTACATAGCGTTTAAGGTAAAGATCCTTGCAATAACTCATATTTATATGCATGCACTAAGCCAAATAGTGCTAAGGTATAAGGTATACGGTATAAAAATTTGGTGTCGTGCAATAACTCTCTAATAGCGGGCCATGACTAATGTCAAATGTCAAACTAACTTTTGAAATTAGAATTATTGTAGATTTAAAATATTCTAGTAATGCTGTTAATTATTATTCTATCAATACAAACTAAATTTTAATACGTATTGACAATACTCGAATTGTTTATGTAATAAATAAACTCTTAAGTAAGGATCATCATATTTTGTATACATAAATTTTAGTAAAAATGTTATTTCTTTTTACAGCCATTTTTCTTGACGTTAAAAATATGGATTCCATAAAATTAAAGCCGGGAAGAATAAAAATGAAATGTGCTTATTTTGTAAGAACGTATTTTATTCTCATTTGATGAAAAAGGAGTTTAAAAACATTTATTTTTTTGTATTTCCTCTTAATTTGGAACGACGCAAACGATGGTTTGAAATTTTAAATTTGAACATTACAAGCAAACGTGTATATTTATGTGTAGAACATTTGGATTTTTGTGATAGCACCAAAAAGACTTCTCCTACTCCTTTAAAGAAATCAAAGAAAAAAATTGATTTAACTCCAAGGGAAAGAAAAATGTATAGGTATGTGAGAAACCAAACCAATAAAATTTCAAAGTTAAAAAATATTTTAAAATCATCTCGACATCAAATTAAGACATTGTTTCAAAATTCAAACACAATTGATTTTAAATATTTTCATGTTAAATATGATCCAAGTGGTATAAAGTTTTTAAATAGCACCATTAAAAATTACAAACAGTAAAATTATTTTTGGACTAGTTTTATTTTATGTGTAATTGTTTATGTATAAGTATATGTTGCAGAATAGTAATTGTGTATGCAAATTTGGTAATATAATATTAAAAATGTATTTACACGTTTCTTTTCATTTATTATAAAATCCACACTGCAGTTACAAATTTACCGCCTAGATTTATATAAACCATGCACTCTACATTACCGGCTGAGTAATTTTCGAGTGTTTCGCGCTCGTTGCCAAGGGTGTCGCTGTAGTACGCGCATTAAATTTGATGACAGTAGTTTGTATTGGAAATGTCACTCTGCTTATTATTTCTCTATGATAAGATATAAGTTACAGAGTCCCACAGCTGGTTGACTTATTATTTGGCAATTTTTTAAAAAAATTAATCAAGTAAGAAATAAAAAAAAGAAAATTTTAAGTTTTGTCAATTTTGAAACAGTTATATACACACTATTTTTCGTGCAATCGTTAAAATTATAAAATTAGATCATTAGAGAGTTATCGAAACATTCAAATAGAGGCTGCTTTTAATAAAAGATCCTGTAAGGTGGTTACCCGAGTCATGTTAGCACCTAGCTAACTAGCACCTAAACGCGGCGACAGCCGATGCGCCACCGGTTGTATTTGTAAAATAATTAATTTTTTTTTCTCTCGTTTTGGAATTTTTTAATTTTTTATTTCGAATATCAAAAAAGCATATAAAAAGAAATAATTCTTTCGTATTCCATTTTCATAGCTGCCTTTTATTTCAAAACTTACGAGGATTTTGAAAAAAATCGAAAAAAGTGCTGGAATAAATTTTGAAAATAATTAATTTTTATTTTGGATATCAAAAAAGGATATAAAAAGAAATTAATTATTTTCAAAATTTTGTCCAGCAACTTTTTTCGATTATTTTCAAAATCCTCGTAAGTTTTGAAATAAAAGGCAGCTATGAAAATGGAATACGAAAGAATTATTTCTTTTTATATGCTTTTTTGATATCCAAAATAAAAATTAATTATTTTCAAAATTTTGTCCAGCAACTTTTTTCGATTATTTTCAAAATCCTCGTAAGTTTTGAAATAAAAGGCAGCTATGAAAATGGAATACGAAAGAATTATTTCTTTTTATATGCTTTTTTGATATCCAAAATAAAAATTAATTATTTTCAAAATTTTGTCCAGCACTTTTTTCGATTTTTTTCAAAATCCTCGTAAGTTTTGAAATAAAAGGCAGCTATGAAAATGGAATACGAAAGAATTATTTGTTTTTATATGCTTTTTTGATATTCGAAATAAAAAACGAGAGAAAAAAAAAATAATTATTTTACAAATACAACCGGTGGCGCATCGGCTGTCGCCGCGTTTAGGTGCTAGTTAGCTAGGTGCTAACATGACTCGGGTAAGGTGGTTTTAAAATCAAACTATCGAAAGCGACTCGCTGTTAAAACTTTACTATGACATTTCTTTAATTTGACATTGACCACTTCTTTTACTTAACCTAACCTGTTTTGACAATAATATGACAGATTAATAGAAAAACTGTCAGAATAAGAAAACTCTTAATTAAAGGCCCCTTACTTTAATTTAAATAAAGTACAAGAAGCCTGTATTTTATTAAGAGACGACTGTAAAAGTTGAACTAAATGCGCTTGCGTATATGTCAAAATAAGAGAAACTTTATTAATGACAGTTCAAAAGATACCTTTCAATAACTCTCTATTGCCAATAAATATATTATTGCTTTAAAATCAACAGCAGTTTAATTCCATTAACAAAATCACAGCTGCTATGGAAATGACAGTGTTTAAATATACAAAATACTTTGACAGTTCTTGACAAAACTCAAATATGCCTGACATTTCTAGTGATATTGCAGTGTCTTGTTGATTCAACTTCTAGAGTAAATACAATTAATAATGCAAACTGTACAATTAATGTTATTATTTACCTTCAATAATATAGGTAAGTCTTATTGTTAATTTAAAAATTAATACCGTATTTAATAAAAAATAATAACATTGTTTGTTTCGTATTGTAGAAATATGAAATTTGAGTGACCTTTGCTTTTTCGGCCGTTACCATGGGCAACGGCTGCGAAATTGAATTTCGCGGCCGCTGTGGAGAACGCGAAGTACTGACTTCGCGTACGATTGCACGAAAAGATAATTTTTAAATTGTAGAACTTGTATACAGTTTTAAATGTTGATATTAAACATTAATAATATTAAAAATGTTTTGCTAATATAAAAGTAAAAAGAATAGAATAATTTATAAAGGAACCCATATATTATTAAATATAAAAAACATAAACAAACCAAAAGGTGAACAGGAAAAGTACAATAGCAGTTAAAGACATACAAGAAACCAGAGAAAGAAAAGAAAGCAGGGTAATACTTCGTTCTTAGGGATCATGCGATTTAAAAAAAAAAAAAGCATAGTAGAAGACAAATAGGTGAGATGGAGAAAAATTAAAGTGGTCAGGTAGAAAAGGACTGACCTACTACGACAGTGAAGAGGAGACAGGAAGCACTAATATCAATCAAATTGTTTTTGTTTTTATGTATTTTTTTTTAAATTTATAGTATATTGAACCCAACCCGGATTGAGATTCGTAGATAGGACATCTTTAATACCGGGTGTTCCATATCAATATATTGGTAAGCCGAAATCTCCGAGTAAATGTTTTTTACAAATACTACACTTATGGCAAGGGCATAGACATGGGAGGGTAAAAAGCGTAATTGCCCCCCTCCCCCAGGATGCCAAAAAATAGCACCAAAAGAAAATGAACTATATGAAATGTAGAAACGGACGAAAATATTTGTCTAAAAATTTGACTACTCCCCCCCCCAGAAAGTCCTTGACTCATACTGTCAGTAGATAGAACGTTCTTTAACTTTAACGGTTCTGTAACTAATGACAATGACGTTTAGATTGTGATAATTGTATAAGAAATCAACTTGTAAAGTTTTATTCTAAACGTCATTGCCTTTACTTATTGAGTCTTTAAAGTTAAAGGACGTTCTATCTACTGACAGATAGTGTTTCTCACCACCAGTATGAATTAATAAATGTTTTGAAAGAGTATCTTTATCAGTAAATGTTTTTTCACATATACTACACTTATGGAGTTTTTCACCAGTATGAATTAATAAATGTCGTGTAAGATGAGATTTGTGAGTAAATGTTTTTTCACATACAATACACTTATGGTGTTTTTCACCAGTATGAATTAATAAATGTTGTGTAAGATAAGATTTCAGAGTAAATGTTTTTTCACATATAATACACTTATGGTGTTTTACACCAATATGAATTAATAAATGTTGCATAAGATAAGATTTCTGAGTAAATGTTTTTGCACAAATACTACACTTATGGTGTTTTTCACCAGTATGAGTTAATAGATGTAGTTTAAGAGTAGCATTCTGACCAAATGTTTTTTTACAAATACTGCACTTATGGTTTTTATCACCAGTATGAGTTAATAAATGTCTTGTAAGATGAGATTTGCTAAAAAATGATTTTTCACATATACTGCACTTATGGTTTTTTTCACCACCATGAGTTAAATGTTCTGTAAGATGAGATTTGCGAAAAAACGATTTTTCACATATACTGCACTTATAGGGTTTTTCACCAGTATGAGATAATAAATGTTTTGTAAGAGTACTTTTGTCAGTAAATGTTTTTTCACAAATATTACACTTATGGCGTTTCTCACCAGTATGAATTAATAAATGTTGTATAAGCCGAGATTTGTAAGTAAATGATTTTTCACATATACTACACTTGTGATGTTTTTCGCCAGAATGAGTTAATAAATGTTTTGCAAGATAAGATTTCAGACCAAAAACTTTTTCACAAATATCACACTTTAGTTTTTTTCTACCAGTTAAATTATTTTGCTTAAAACTTTTTTTTACATGATCACTAATTTTATTTTTAGTATTATCCTCTGTTTCATTTTGAGCAACAATTTCATCTAAACCATAATTGTTGTCACTGCCATTTTCAATTTTAAAGCTGAACTTATTCTTGTGATTTGGAGAAATATTGTGATTAGATAAAAATGTTACTTCTCTTTTAATGCTAACCTCATCGGCAAATGGAAAATTATAATTCATTTCTATTTCTTCAGAATCCATGATTATTTTACCTAAAAAATACCAAAAACAAGTCTAGTAAACAAGTACAATAATCAGAAAGTATGATCTCAATGTTATTTTTTGTTGCATTATTAAAATTAAAAATAATTAAAAAATAAAACAGTTTTTTTCACAAATCAGATTTTATTTTGACATTTCAGACACCATTTTCAAAAAATTACAATTTTGACTCCATAAAACGTGACCTTTGTAACCAAATACTTATTTTGTAGAAAGGGCCACATACCGTATCAATGGGAAATTTACTTTCAGTTAATTTGCTCTAATTTTTTATATATTGTAGCCATGATGCTGATCAAATATCTTCATTGCGCTAATGCTCTAATATCAACAAATTAGATTATACAGGGTGCTGACCTTTACTTTTCCAAAACTTTAAATTGTGGAAATACATTCTTGAATTAATTAACCAAATCAACAATGTACACTGACACAAATACACGTATAATAAGTTGTGCACACAACAACGGTATATAGGGTGTTAGTCCAAATATAGCGAGTTTCACTGATTTCAAAAAAATTCAGTGGTGGAATTTCATTCATTTACAGACATTTTGCAGGAAAACAATATCAATTCTGATTGATGATGTTGGCATCTCCTGAATCAGACTGTTATATGCAAGATGTTCAAAATCTTTCAGAAGATTTGTGTTGAATAGAACGTTTACGGCATTAATAAAATGAATTTCAAGCATTACTACTTTACGAAAATCATCATCAAAACCCACTATTTTTTAATAGACCCTGTATATTATGTATTTGCAAAATGAAATTTCATCATGAACAATCGGGTGTGTGATTTTTTTGAGACTTTTCTTCCTTTATTATAAGTAACCAAGTTCAGCCACATTCGACTGAACATTGAGCTACGTAATTGTCTTCATTTAAAAAAATAAGTGCTAACTCTTTAATTTTTCTTTTTGTGTTATAAATAATGGTTTATTTCCCAACTACTGCTAATGCAAAATTAGAAATTGTTTAGTAGAAAAACTTACTTTTGTAATTAATTTGTAGGAAACCAAAATTTGTAGGTCTCTGTCTTATTTTTATTATTTATCTGTCTTTTTTCCAAATCGTTATTTCAACTTGTAACATTTTTCCTCGATTGTAATGATTGACAACTCTAAAAGTAGGGTTACTGGTTACTATATATCTTATTTTACTTTCATCCAGCCACTAGATGATATATGACTAATAAGCACTTTCTAGTATTCGAATATGTATGAGATAAGATAGGGTATACGGTTAGAGAGAGCAAGAAAGAGACAGACTTATGGCAAAGAATAATAGTTATGGTATATAAAACGCTATGAGTGATGATGTAATTACTAAACAAGAAGTTTTACATTGTATATGTTTTGTATACACTATAGATTATTTTTGTACTGTTCGGGTTCCAAATAAGAGTTGTTCCATCTCTAGTCTAGACTGTGGAGACGTGTGCGTGACTAGGGGAAGAACCGAGACCGAGAGTGAAATAAGATGCAGTGTTGCCAATCTGCGGGTAATTACCCGATTTTCGGCTATTTTAATGGTTTGTGGGTATTTCTATTTTGCGGGTAAAATTCGGGTATTTCCTTCCATCTTCATTTCATGTCAATTATTCACTGTTTTGATGTTATGTGGGAGTGAGGCCACTTCTAGTAAACCTTAAAATTACCGCTACAGCTATCTTTCTCAAAAATACATAAAAATAGTTATTGGTTTGTATTGAACACACTTGGCAACACTTCCACATAATTCATGTCAAAGTCAAATTGGAAAATAGAAAATAGCCCTGGCAACTGAGGCCCAAAAAAAGAAAAGTAGATTATTTATTCTCTTGTTTGTGTTGCATTTGCATGTTGCAATTTGTATTGTAATCTGTTGTATACATTAAAAAAAAACGTTATAACTAACTGACAAGCACTTCAAATTGTAAGTGGGTAAAATGCGGGTATTTTGGAATTCCACGCGGGTAAAATCGGGTATTTTGGGTCAAAGTTGCGGGTATTTTGGTGATTTGTCATTGGCAACACTGATAAGATGTGGATATGGGAATGAAATGAATTAGTGCTTTGCACCGGAGAGAAAATTCGACTCCGGTTTTTTTTTCACCGGTTTCAAAAAAAACCGAATATTTTAAAGTAGCCGACCACGAAATAAGAGATGGTGTTGACACCTATATTTCCACATATTTATAGTATTTATCGAAACTCCGCCACTTTAAGTCCATAATTATTATCACTAAAATATTTTGAGAATCTTCCTTTCATCTTCCATATTAAAATATAATTTTTTAATGAAAGTGTGACAACTCACAAGAAAGCAGACATCAACAAACGTTGGTTTAATCAACATCAACGTCATCAACTAGGTAATATACAATAAAATAAACCTAATTTGTTTCAGTTTATATTGAAAAAAAACCTTCAATTCAGATATAATTAAAAAAATCCAATAAAAAACAAACATACAAATACAAAAAACCATTAGTAAAAAAGATACAAACCATCAACTAAAAATTAGTTTTCAGTAACACGACTTACAGATAACGTCAATTTGAGTAATTTTCTGTCTTCTCTATCCGTAACGCAATTCCCGACAAAGAGAGTTTAAAGTTTTCATGTATTTATCTATTTTTTTTTTGTAAAACTGTACTAAAAAATAGTTTTGCAAGAAAATAATCGGTACATCGGAGATATCCGGTCGTAATGTTGACCTGTGATTCTCCGGTTTTTAGTTAATCGGAGCAAAGCACTAAAATGAATGAAGTGGTAAAGAGACTTCTCGAACGTATACGGTCGTCGACCTAAATTGTTTTTTATTTATTAATCTTTTTGTACTTGTTAAGTTGTCAAGTTTTTTTTTAAATATGCAATAAAAAGTATAACCACCCTAAGCTTTATTAAGAAGTATAAAATCTCACGACACGCGCGTAATATTAAAATTTTCCAAAATTTTGACATTGTTGTCAGATTTACAAGAGTTAATTTTTTCATACTCTTTTGAGGTAACCTGCTAATTTTAATAATTTTTTATTTAAAAATGGCGATAAAAGTCGGCATGGTCACATCAGTTTTGTTCTCATTTTAGTATATAGAAGGAACACAAATATTTCATTTTCATTAATTGACAGTATAATTTTTCTGCCCTGGTTTAAAGAAAACACACATTTTCTGCCATAGCTTAACCTTTTAGCTGCTCTAGACGTATATATACGCGAAATAAATAACTGCTCCAGACGTATATAAACGCAGTACATTTTAATGTGCGCCAAGTAATACTAGGGTCTAATATTGTCAATATTACATTTTTAGCATCGGAAATGTCGACTGACAGCCATATTTTGTAAAAAAAAACAGTTTACCTCTCGACTACTCCAGACGTATATATACGCGGAGGATTCCCCACCATCGCATCTGAACCGTATTAGGTTTTTTTGGCGCTAGACCGGTGACCGCAGTATGAATTCAGCAATTATTGTGTTCATTCGTGGCTCTCCGTGCTTTATTTAGTTGTTTATTTTCGTAATGGCGCGTTATAAAAAAATTCATTATTAAACTGAAAAAGAACTTGAGGACATTTTAGCAGAGAGTGACAGTGAACCGGAGGACCTTTTAGCAATTAGTGACAATGAATCGGTTGCAGATGTATCTGATAATTTAGATGAATGCGTCGAAGATGAAATGGCCACAGCAGAACCTTCGTATGTACCTCTGGATCGTCAGCTAGTTCCGACGATTCGGACAGTAATGATTCCGTTGAACAAAGTCCGCTTAATTTTGGAAAAAGGCTTAGAGGAAACCCAAAGAAAAATACGAATGATTTTAGCTTGCGTGAACAAGATCTAAGGCCGAATATACACCGATGTGATTCCAGGGATTCGGGTTGTTCTTCGGAAAGTGGCCTAGATGCAAATAGCTCTGAATTAGATTGTTTTCAAACATTTTTCGGTGAAGACATTGTTCAGTATATCGCCGAGCAAAGTAACAAATACTTTGTGTTTTTAACCTCTCAAAGGTATTCCTCCCAAGTCTAGGTTGCTTCGATTTCATAATACAGATTATAAAGAAATCTACTGCTTTTTTGCAATAAACTTATTACTAATGACACAAATAAAGAAACACTCCATTAATGCCTATTGGACAAAAAACAATAAGGTAGCTACCCATATTTCAACAAATTATGACCAGGATCATCGGTTTCTTCTTTTTGCTACGGACGCTTCATTTTGTTGACAATACAGAAGAGGCACCCGAAGACGATAAATTATGGAAAGTCAGAAAAATTGTGGATCATTTAAAAAAACAAATGAAAGAAACCTTCTACCCTTTTCAAAATGTCTGTATAGACGAAAGCTTAGTCCTATTCAAGGGTACAATTTTCTTCAAACAATATATACCATCAAAAAGACACAGATTTGGAATCAAATTCTTTGTTTTATGCGACTGTGGAACGGGTTATATATTAGATTTCATAATTTATACCGGAAGTATACTAACCTGGACGCAATAGATGCATGAAGAGCTTCTCAAAAAGGTGGGAATGTCTGGTAATGTTGTTCTAACTTTAATGAAACCTTATCTTGGAAATGGCCATTCTTTGTTTATAGACAACTGGTATGTAAGCCCTAATCTTTACACGCAGTTACACGAGCACAAAACCAACTCATGTGGAACCGTAAAAAAGAATCGAAAAGGAATGCCAACCTTAGAAAAAGTTTTGGAACGTGGAGAGACGCAATACAAATCTACAACAAAACTTTTAGCTTTAAAATGGAATGATAAACGTGAAGTATTCATGCTAAGCACAAATGCATGATAGCGAAGTTGTCGGTACTGGAAAAATTGACAAACAGACTGGTAATGAAACTAAGAAACCTTTGTGTATTTTGGACTACAACGCAAATATGGGGGCTGTGGATCGTTCCGATATGTACCGAATGTGTAAGGCGCACAGTAAAGTGGTACAAAAAAGTATTCTTTCACTTATTGGATATTTCCCTTTTAAACGCCCATGCTTTATTTCTCACTGCTACGGGTACGAAAATAAGTCTGGAAGCATTTCAACTGAAGGTTGTAGATCAAATCCTGGGAAAATACCATACGCCTATAGACGTCTATAAAACAAGAAGAAGAGGTTTAGACCAAGACAATCCCCTACGTTTGACAGCTCGACATTTCCCTTCTCAAGTTCTACCGACTGCGAAAAAGAAGGAAGCCCAAAGCGGTGTGTTGTGTGTGCTAAAAGAGGACAGAGGAAAGACACGCGTTACATGTGTAGCGAATGCAATGTGCCACTTTGTATAATTAATTGTTTGAACGATACCATACTATTGATAGTTGTATCAAAAAATCTTTTTTCGTTACCTACATTTATTGAAGTTTATTTTAGTTTCTTTATTTTGTTTGTTCATTTTGAAAGTGATTTTATTTTATTTGATTAGATACCTACATTTAATGTAGTTAACAAATAACCACTTATTGTTTTATTCTACCTTTGCGAAAAGTAAACGAATCCGGCCCTGAACATAATCGTAAAATCGGCTTGTTTTACGGTTAACTGATCCGGACGTATATATACGCTATGGAACTACGCTGCTCCAGACGTATAAAAACGAAGCGCCTAAATTTGTGCGCACACGAGAGAGGACCAAAAAGTCAGGCTTAGCAGTGAAAGGGTTAATGCTCTTTAATCAAAAATACAGGTTCTCCTAGATTCAAAAAATTGTATCAGTAAAATGGTTCACAAATTAATATTAAACGAGCGTTAAATTTTTAATTACTGCATTTACAAATACTGCAATAATGGTTTTTTTCTCCAGTATGAATTAATATATGTTGGTAAGCTGAGATTTCCAAATAAATATGGGAGGGAAAAGGGGGTGATTCCCCCGTCCTCAAGGATGACAAAAAATACCACGAAAAGAAGAAATAAACTATATGAAATGTAGAAACGGATGAACATATTTGTCCAAGTTTGATTACCCCCCCCCCAAGAAAAAAAGGGTGGCGCAGGCTATGCGAACCGTGGGATTTGCGAACATATACCTGGGATATCCTCGGTTAGTTTATGGGGATCGTGGGGTTTGCGAACACCGCAGGTAATTTTTTTACTTACATTTGTGTCACTTTATTTTTGTATTTTAATAAAGCAGCAAAATATTGAATATTTATTATTAGTGTTAAAATTATAAAAATAATTCAGTAAATATTATATTTCAGTTATTTTTTCACACAGAACTTTTTACAGAGATATTTACATATTAGAAAAATCCTGCACATTCATATTTTTTTTAACAATTTTGCAGTCCTGTGTTTCATCCCCAAATTGCATTATTATTTAATATTTTAAATTAACAAAAATAACTTTTAACAATAAAACTTCTGAATAGGTCGGTAAAGAGAGTAATTTTTAAAACGACGGAAACAAAATAAACAATTTGAAAGATTAACCGTCAGTAGATAGAACGTCCTTTAACTTTAAAGACTCAATAAGTAAAGGCAATGACGTTTAGAATAAAACTTTACAAGTTGATTTCTTGTACATTGTCACAATCTAAACGTCATTGTCATTAGTTACAGAACCGTTAAAGTTAAAGAACGTTCTATCTACTGACAGTAACTGTTATTTATTAATCAACTTCAATAATAATTTATTATTTGCCTTGGCGCTCCGGGGCGACTTACTGAGGATTGATGGCGCCATTTGGCTATAGGTGTAGAACCCGGAAAACCTCAGCACCAGCAACCTCAGCACAGTGCCACAGGGGGATTGAAATTCTAGGCTCCGCATTAGACATTAATTAAATTAATATTCAATGCGGTTTACCTCTATTCGAGCCAAGAATCAGATACTGCATCAAAGTTAACAACTTTTGCTACTCCTTATGGGAGATATCGTTTCTTACGTTTGCCTTTTGGTTTGGCCAATTCGCCTGAAATTTTTCATCGTACATTTAATGAACTTTTTAATGATATTCAAGGAGTGAGAATATATATGGATGATATTTTAATCTTTGCAAATAACATTGAAGAACATGATAAAATTTTAAAAAAAGTATTGGATAGAGCAGTTGAAAATGGGGTAAAATTTAAATGTAAATGTAAAAGTAGAATTAAAGAAGTAAAATATGTAGGGCATATTTTGTCGGAACGAGGTATTGAAGCAGACATAGATAAAGTGGAGGCAATTAGGCAAATACCCATACCACAAAATGTAAAGGAACTATCTAGATTTTTAAGAATGGTAACATACACGTGGCTAAGTTTATTCCTAACTTTTCAAAACTAACAAATAATCTTAGAAACCTAATGAAAAAAAAATAGTGTGGGATTGGGCACAGGTTCATGAAGTTGAATTTCTTCACTTAAAGGAAGTTCTAATAAAAAGACCTGTTCTTCAGTTTTATAAAGAAAATAAACCTATAATTCTTTCAGTAGATAGTTCAAAGGATGGGTTAGGTGCGGTAATACTCCAAGAAGGGGGGCCTGTGGCCTATGCATTAAAGAGCTTAACAGATAGTCAACAAAACTACGCACAAATAGAGAAAGAAATGCTCGGAATAGTCTTTGGATGTCAAAGGTTCCACCAATTTTTGTATGGCAAAGTATTTCTAGTTGAAACAGATCATAAGCCTTTAGAGGCAATTTTTCGTAAACCTTTAGAAAAATGTCCAACAAAGGTTGAGAATAACTTTACAAAATTACTCTTTTATTGTTAAATATAAACCAGGGTCACAACTTTATTTTGCAGATGCACTGTCTAGATCAAGCTATAATGATAAAAACTTTAATATCTGTGAGGCAGATTTAGATGCTCAAGTAAGTTTGATTGAATTTAATGAAGATATTAGTAAAAATAAATTGGATTTAATAAAAGATGAAACTTTAAAAGACAGAGAATTACAATTATTAATAAAATTGATAAAGGAGGGTTGGCCAGACAGAAAAAGTAAAGTAAATGTTTTAATATCATCTTATTGGTTCTGTAGGGATGAATTGGTAGAAATAAGGGGTTTAGTTTTTAAAGGGGAACAAATAATTATACCTAGCTCACTGAGATCAGATATATTGGATAGGTTACACTATAGTCATATGGGAGTTGAAAAAACGAAACTTAGGGCACGGGAACTCGTTTTTTGGCCATTAATGGAGGATATCGCGGACAGGGTTAAAAATTGTCCAACATGTTTAACACATCAAAATAGCCAATGTAGTGAGCCATTAATAAATAGAGAATGTCCAAATATTCCATGGAGTAGTGTAGCTGCTGATTTATTTCATTTTCGGGGATTGGATTACTTACTAATTGTTGATCTTTATTCTAAATATCCAGAAATTTGTTTTCTTAACAGAGACACCACTCACAATAATATTATAAAACATGTAAAATCAATTTTTGCCAGACATGGAAAACCGCACATACTTTATACTGACAATGGACCCCAATTTGTGAATAAAAATTTTTATGAATTCTTAACGACTTGGGAAATTGAACATGTTACTAGTACACCGACTTTTGCACAATCGAATGGGTTCATTGAAAGGCACGTTCAAACAATTAAAAATTTATTAAAGAAGGCAGTATATGATAATAAAGATATATTCTTGGTATTATTAGAGTATAGGAATACACCTATAGCTCATAATATTCCCACTCGAGCTCAATTATTATTTGGTAGGCGCTTGAGAGGTCAATTACCAATAACTGACAAAAGACTGACACCACAAAACCCTTTAGAATTAAGTAAAGTTTTTAAAGACAAGCAGCAGAAACAAAAACAATATTTTGACAGGAGTGTTAGGTCATTAGCAAATTTAAATATAGGCAATAAGGTAATGATACAGTTTGGGAAAAAGTGGGAGCCAGGTGTGGTTATAGAGGTTGACAAAATAAGACCAAGGAGTTATCTGGTAAAGCTGAATAAAAATGAAAAAATTTTTGTTAGGAACAGAAAATTTTTAAAAAAAATTGAAGTTGATAATTTTAAAGAGGAACAAACATTTAACACTTTATTAGATAACTACTTGATGGAAAGTACAAGGAGCAGAGATACTGGACAGAATGAACAGAACTTTACTCCAACAGAAAATCAGCATATCTTGAACAATTGTAATGATACCATGCAGAATATAACACCAAATTTGAAGCAAAGTTCTGTTCAACAAACCAGGATAAAGTCTAGTAGGGTCATCAAAGCGCCACAATATTCAAAAGACTATGTAACATTTTAAATTTAATATATCTACCACTACATGTATTTAATGTTTAAGTTTGGTGGTTAGCGCAGTTTGTATTGTGTTTATATTATATTGTGTATTGAAAATGTTTTTCTTATTTTTTCTGTTTTGTTCTGTAAGAGGGGAGATGTTGTGAGTTGCATACCTACTAGGGCAATCAAGTACTGACGCAGTAGTGGTTGCATACGCATCAGGACATCGCCTCTCCACCCATTAGGCAATATATAAAATGGCTGAATATGTAATAGACAACTAATAAATATCTACAAAGATCATTGTTACAATTATTGACATCATAATAGTATCTAACACTGAATTTTTTTTTAATTAAAATTTCACTGCAATAATATACGAGGCATATAAAGATAGAACGAAATAAAAATAAATTATTGTTTTTGAAACTAAAAAAGAAAAGACCTGCCATTACCATTAGTTCATGATAGTAAATAGAAAACATTTCATTCAGTTTTCAAAAACGTGTTATAATTAATTAAAACAGATTAAGAATTTGAAAATATTCATTAAAAAAGATAATTTTTCTATAGTTCCACTTTGACAAAAAACTAAATTATTCAAATTTTTGATTGTAACCAAAGTCAAAGACAATACAAAATATTCCCATCTTGGTGTATTTCGTGTTCGCAAAGCCCACGAAAAAGGTTCTGTTCGCAAAGCCCACGTTCGCAAGTCCCACTGAGCTAAAAAAGTTATCTACGCCCTTGACTCATGGCGTTTTTCACCATTATGAATTAATAAATGTTTTGAAAGATTACTTTTCTGAATAAATGTTTTTTCACATACATTACACTTATCGTGTTTTTTACCATTATGAGTTAATAAATGTTGCATAAGCTGAGATTGCTGAGTAAATGTTTTTTCACATATATTACACCTATGGTTTTTTTCACCAGTATGAATTAATAAATGTCGTGTAAGATGAAATTTGTGAGTAAATGCTTTTTTACAAATACTGCATTTATGCGGTTTTTCCCCGCTATGAATTAATAAATGTTGTTTTAGATGAGATTTGCGAGTAAATGTGTTTTTACAAATACTGCATTTATGCGATTTTTCCTCGTTATGAATTAATAAATGTTGTGTTAGATGAGATTTGTAACTAAATGTTTTTTTGCAAATAATACACTCATCGTGTTTTTTACCATTATGAGTTAATAAATGTTGCATAAGATGAGATTTCTGAGTAAATGTTTTTTCGCAATTAATACACTTATGTTGTTTTTTATCAGTATGAGTTAATAAATGTTGCATAAGATGAGATTGCTGAGTAAATGTTTTTTCACATATATTACACCTATGGTGTTTTTCACCAGTATGAATTAATAAATGTTGCATAACATAAGACTTACGAATAAATGTTTTTGCACAAATACTACACTTATGGTGTTTTTTGCCAGTATGAGTTAATAGATGCTGTTTAAGAGTATCCTTCTGACAAAACGTTTTTTTACAAATACTGCACTCATGGTCTTTTTTACCAGTATGAGTTAATAAATGTGCTGTAAGATTAGATTTGCTAGAAAATGATTTTTCACATATACTGCACTTATGGTATATTTTTTCACCAGTATGAATTAATAAATGTTTTCTAAGAGTACCTTTCTCAGTAAATGATTTTTCACAAATATTACACTTATGGTGTTTCTCACCAGTATGAGTTACTAAATGTTGGGCAAGTTTAGATTTGCAAGCAAATGATTTTTCACATAAACCACATTTATGGTGTCTTTCACCAGTATGAATTAATAAATGTTTTGAAAGATAAGATTTCAGACGAAAAACTTTTTCACAAATATCACACTTTGGTTTTTTTCTACCAGTTAAATCCTTTTGCTTAAAACCTTTTTTTACATGATCACTAATTTTATTTTTAGGATTATCTTCTGTTTCGTTTTTAACAGCAATATCAGCTAAACCATTATTGTTGGGATTTGGAGAAATATTATAATTAGTTAAAAATGTTATTTCTCTTTTAATGATAACTTCATTTGCAAATGGAAAATTATAATTAATTTCTATTTCCTCAGAATCCATCATTATTTTACCTAAAAAATATATATATTATAATGAAATCATTTTGTATGAGTTATAGAAATTAATTTATTATTGTTATTAAGTAGTATAAAGAAGTTTGTATTATAAAATTGTATTCTACAGTTTTTATAGTTGAATATGATTTAATTTAAAATTATTGGGTATGTAAATAAAAAATCTGGTATAATCAACAAATTTTGATATTGAGGGAATATCTTATGAAATGTTGATAGAAATATTTTTTTTTATATTTAGAAAATTATTTAAAATTTAACTTTGAAAATTAAAAATCATTTTGGATAAGATTAAAAAATCAAGTAATGATTTTGGTTGAGAGGAAAAATAGAAAGTTGAATTAATTGGAGACGAGATAAATAGAAAAAGTCATAAGATTTTACAATTGTTAATGTTGTAATTTTATTTTTATTATATTTATTTGTGAGAAGGAATGGTAATAAAAGTATATTATAAAGACTACAAGTTTAATCAGAAAAAAAAACAAAATATTATATATAAAAATCAGTATTATATGAAGCTTATAATGGGAAATAATTTTAAAATTTTGGAAGACTCAAAAAGAAATTTTTAGTATAGGAAGAATCATCAACGTAGAGGGAAGAATTAAAAGAGGAAACTCATTTTGTGAACAGGATATTAAAAAAATCATTAACTACTTATATATTAGTTAAATTTTATGATTTTTATTATTTAGATCAGAACCTACCCCAAAATTTAGATAAAGTATCAAAAGTTTTGGTTTATAATGAAAAAAATACAGATCATTATAATATATATATGAAAACAAGTCTAGTAAACAAGCACAATACATCAGAAACTATGATCTTTATGTTTATTTCTGTTGCATTACCAAAATTGAAAATAATTATCAAATAAACCAGTTTTTTTCACAAATTAAATTTTATTTTGACATTTCAGACACCGTTTTCAAAAAATTATAATTTTGACTCCATAAAAAGTGACCTTAGTAACCAAAGACTGACTTTATAGAAAGGACCATGTACTTTATCAATGGGAAGTTGGTTTTCGGTGAATTTGCTTGAATTTTTTATATATTATAGAACACATAATGCTGATCAAATATCTTCATTGCGCTAATGCTCTAATATCAACAGTTTAGATTATACAGGGTGCTGAACTTAACTTTCCAAAAATTTCAAATGGCCATTGTGAAAATATTTTCTTGAATAAATTAACCAAATCAACTATGCATCAATTATTCACATAACCGATACATATCCACTATAGAGTATAATAATTCCTGTACACAAAAACGGTATAAAGGGTTAGTCCAAATATTGAGATTTCCAAAAAATTCAGAGTTGGTATTTCATTCATTTACAGACATTTTGCAGGAAAACAATATCAATTCCGATTGATGATGTTGGCATCTCCTGAATCAGACTGACATATTATAAACAAGATGTTCAAAATCTTTCAGAAGATTTATGTTAAATACAACGATTATGTCATCTATAAAATGAATTTCAAGCATTACTACTTTACAGAAATCATCAGTAAAACCCACTATTTTTTAATAGACCCTGTATATTATGTATCTGCAAAGTGAACAATCGAGTGTGTCACTGAGTTATTAGAAATTTCAGGCCTAGGACGGATTCGGCTTCATGAGAAATAGAACATCTTGTATATAATGTCAGTCTGATTCAGGAGATGCCAACATCATCAATCGGAATTCATTGTTATTCTGCATACATTTATGAAATTGACAACGAAAACCCTCATTCATAACCCAACCATGTTAAGTTTATCATGAAATAATCACAAATGAATGAACTCATTGGCAATGTCAGAGTAATATTTTTTGAGGCTTTTCTTCCTTTATTATAAGTAACCAAGTTCAGCCACATGCGACTGAACATTGAGCTACGCAATTGTCTTCATTTAAAAAAATAAGTGCTAACTGTTTAATTTTTCTTTTTGTGTTATAAATAATGGTTTATTTCCCAACTACTGCTAATGCAAAATTAGAAATTGTTTAGTAGAAAAACTTACTTTTGTAATTAATTTGTAGGAAAGCAAAATTTGTAGGACTCTGTCTTATTTTTATCATTTATGTCTTTTCCAAATTGTTATTTCCTTATAAAATTTTTCATCGATTGTAATGATTGATAACTAAAAATATTGTTCCTTTATCTCTTATTTCGTTTTTATCAAACCAGTTCCAGCACTTTCTAGTATTCTACTCGATTCATTTATTTAATTCGTTTATTGTAATTAAGAATATCGAATATGTATTTTATTAGCAAATTAACATCGATCAGTTTTGAATCCAGCAACCTCAAAAACATATATTTTTTATATATGTGGATTTTGATTTTAATGATCACATGTTGTTTGACAGTTGGTTGACAGCTGTCAACTGTCAATATCTTCTTTTTAACATCAGTTTTGAACTCGACAACCTCAAAAACGATTACTAATAGTGAATTCCATTGGTAAAACTGGTGCCCACTGAGTGCAAATTTGTATTCTATTGGGAAAACTGGTGGCGGGTTTTGAATTCCATTAGGGAACTGGCATTCCAATTCGAACTCAGTGCAACATTTTCAGCACGTGCTCCATGAGGTCGTGCCAAGTTAGTGCAATTGTGAATATGGCGAGTTTATCAAAAGGTTCAAAATTGCTAGTGGCATTATCCTTCATCTTCAAGTAGTAATGAGGAAATAATATACGAAGTAATTAAGTACATCAGAATTAGATATCAAAATGTTTTCAATCATTTGAAAAAGTACATACTTGTTAAAAATTTCATCACTACCATCAAGTGGTATGGTAATGTTATAGTATATTACATAACGAGTGAGGAAAGTGGCATATTGCGCACGAGTGGTAGTTCAGCACGAGCCGCGTAGCGGCGAGTGCGGAACGTAACGAGTGCATGAAATCCACTTTCCAACGAGTTTTGTACACTATTTTTCCTACGACCAACAATATTTTAAGAATAGTCTATTTGGTTTTCTCATATGACACGATTATTTCTGGTGATGTACATTCACATTCGCTATCACTATCAGCTTCCATTTTTTATGTAAGAAATCGAAATTTAAATTTTTTGTTTATTTACTATAAAGTAGAATAATTTAAACTTTAAAAATATCTTTTATAAAAGTACCTAATTATTCTGTTCAGAATTCACAAAACATAGAAACAGTAATTTCTTTAAAATTTTGACATAAGCCTACTTTATTATATTTCACCTTTATAAAAAAATAACCTTAGCATCAAGCCAATTAAAAAAAATATTTTAAATAATTTTTATACATTTTTTACTTTAATAACTTGAAAAATTTGCAATTTTAAACCTAAAATTAATTTTGAATTACAAATTTAAGAATCGGGTTAGAAGATGTATGCAACACACAATACAAAAACGTCTTATGTGTTGCATACATTCGTTTACATTGAAGTTGTTTCATAATTCATATGGACAGTTATAACCTTAAAATAATATTTCAAAACATTTTAGTTATTAGGTGGTCGTAGGAAAATAACAAGCAATTGTTAGATCAGTTTTAAAATGGTAAGTAAAATTTATTATGTATGTACATAAGTAGCATATTTCGTCCTGTTTTTAATAATTCATTCAAGTGTGCGTTATAATAACACGCAGCGCGGTATTATAACACACGGCTGGTATGCGTCTATGTTGATATGAGACACTTTCCAAATATCAAAGCAGTTGTGCTATTTGTAGTTTTCATAGGTGGTCGTAGGAAAAGTTAATAATTTCATTATTCAGTTCAAATGCAATCTCATATATTTCTAGTATAGAATCATTCATTTCTGAATGAAATTTTCCAGTTTTTCATAGAGAAGGAAAATGAAATACAAACAGGTAATATTTTCAATATGAATAAAAACATAACTTGACCATTAAAGAAGCTTATGAATACTAATATATTTTCTTCATTTCACAATGCATAGCTCCTTCAGTACTATAAAATAGTTCGGTTTTGTTTTTGTTCCCTTATTTATTACAACAATTATTACTCGTGTGAAAATCATTTGCAATATATCAGGGTGCGATGACTTTTTACTGCTAAATAATGCTACGTGTGAAGAGAAAAAAAGGATCCTATACCTAATAGCGTTGTCTGTATCTTTATTCAGACAACGCTAATAGTTATAGTATAGACATTTGATTTGCTGAATTTACTTATAATATCAAAATATATAATGAATTGAACACAATACAAAAGCAAAAATGCTAAAAATTATTAACTACGACAATGGGAGTACCTGTAGCTCCAATAATTAATGGCCACAAATAAAAAGACTTCTAAATGAGGTTGACAATTGACAATTATTTTTAGGTTATGTTATGAGTGGTTTGAAAACACATTGGAGCTTTACACAACAATTTTGTAGAAAATATTATGTTTATTAATTAGTTGTATTTGTATCTTGTTATGTATTAAATTAAATTATGGCTAAAAGAAAAGTCCAATCCACTAGTTCCAGTGAAGAGGAACCTGAAGGAACACGAAAAAAAGCTAAAAATTCCATCAACCAATCGTTTATTCAACTAGCAAATTTTATGTCCAAAAGTGAATTACTTCATAAAAGTTTAAATTTAAGTTCTAGTTTAGTTAGTCCTAAAAACGTTGATGACAGTAGTTCTGAAAGTGAGGATAATAAAGTTAAAAAGACGTCAAAACCTGAAAAGAAAAGTAAAGTGGTTTTTCCAAGTAATTCTTTGGAAAGTGAAAATGAAGAAGAAAGTTTCAAGGTATTTTAAAAATTATTGTTTAATTTGCTTATAATACATACAGACAACATTAAAAAATTGTAAACTAAAATTTAATGTTATTCTAAATCATTGACCTAAAAAAGTAAACACAAATATAGTTTGATTAATATATAACAATTAATAATGAAAACAAATTTTAAATATTCTATAATAATAATAATGTAGCTTTTTTAAAAACATTCTTTTTTTTAAAAGTTTCAATGAACTTGTAATTTTATTTTATTTTCTTCAGAAATCTAATAGCAGTAAAACATCTGAATCAAAAGCTTCTGACAGTAAAAGAAAATCTAAAAGTCCCAAAAAACGACTGAAGTCAACATCATATGAAGCTTTTACCCCAAAAATATTACCCAAGGTAGAAGTTATTAAAGAACCGGATGTAGATAACCATTCAATTAATAATACTTCAAATGTAAATGATTCAAGAAATTCCCATTTAAACCTTGGAGAAGATGATCAACAAAGTAAATATTTTTATAATAAATTAGTAAAAAAGTTTTCTCTAAAATATATTAAAAAATTTTTTTTATAGTGATCAATTCAATAGAAGAAAAAGTTCAAAAAGTGCGAAGTCTCCAGAATATACAAATGAGTCCATCAAAGGTAATTAATTTTCCATTTTTTTTAAGTAAAACTTAAAATATTGTTTTTAGAATCCCAAGCAACAATTAATAGATATGTATCCAAATCTACAGAAGAAAGAAATAAAAAGAAATATAAAATTGCATAATGATGATGAAATTTTTCTTTTCCGCATACCAAAAAATGTAGACCCACAAAATTTAGTAAATATAGATATAGATATAGAAGAAGGGGGTAGAATAAATATTGGTGAAAAATTCATCGTTAGGCCAACATCAAAAATACCTCATCCTACATTTGTGGTGAGTTACATCAATAAAATTCTTCATTTTAAGAGAAATATTATTATGGAGAAATACACAAAACCTCAGAAAGATCCCAAATTACCTGTTGTAGAAAAAACCACAATGCATATGCCGAATAACTTAAAAAATAGGCATCCATTATTCGGTTCGGACTTTGAAGAAAAAATTCAATTAGATGAAGTAGTTGAGAAAAAACTGGATGATGCAATTAAAAACTTATTCAAACAAGAGAAAAAGTCAAAAAAGAAAAAAATTAAAATTGATCTAGAAGACGAAAAAGATGAACTAGTTTTTAGTTTACTCAAATCAAAATCTTTTAAAAAAAATGACAGCAGTGCAGCTTCCAAACCTACTAAGAAAAAAATGTCTAAAAAGAATTTAATTGAAGAAACTTTAAAACTTATGAAGCAGGAATTGCACACTGAATACGAAACCGATAGTGGGACAAGTTTACATAAAAAGAAGAAGCGTAAGAAGTCTAGAAGTGAGCAAGAAAATGGTTTACCAATAATTAAACATGAAAAAAGTAGAAAATCGTTATTGAGTAGTACAGCACTATCGGGTACACCAAAATCAGGTTTTAATTCTGAGTTGAGTTATATTAATCAAGAAACTTCTCCAAAAAAGAAAAAGAAAATATCAGATTTGAATAAAACAAAAGGACATTCGAAGAAACTTGAAATCAAAGAAGAACCTGATGAAAGTTTCATCCATATAAAGAAAAAGAAGAAAAAAGGGACATAGAAATTACATATCTTTATGTATTTTTTCTATTTTTTGTAATATAAATATAGAAAATTAAACGTTTTACTTAATGATATTGAGAATTTTTTGGAACCTAGAAAATGATCATAATTTGGTGGGTGTTTTTAGTGCATAAACATAGATAGAACATAGAATGTCCTTTAACGCTTACATGATTGCAGAAAAAAAGATAATTATAAATCTTTTATATCTATTTCCAACAGGTCTTGTTTAAATAGTTGTGTAGAAACTTTTATTCTGAAAGTTATCTTCATATTAAATAGTTCAAGGACTTTTACAATCTGTTAATGGTAAAATATTTAAAATGTCTTTGTGTAATATTCTCAGTTCCTTACCTCAATTTGGTGTTTCTCACTTGTAATTATTTTTGAATTGAAAAAAAAGTGGGGAAAAATCACTGAAGAATTTAATTCTCTGTTACCGATAGTGAGTTTTATAAAACAAGCATTATTACTTAGGATATTTGTTCGGATTCCTATTACGAAGTTAAATATTATATACAATATAATTAGGAATAATTCGGTTTATCTACTCCTATTTAGTTATATATTAATTATTCAACTACTTTTGAGCATTTGATAGTATCCATAAACAAATAGCGTGAATTATAATAACTCACTATAGTGAGTTATGGAACGGAATGTATATTTACGAACCGAATACAAATGTAGTTAGTTATTATAACTCTCTGGGATCCTACTTTAATTCGGTCTGTAAATAGTGTGCAGTAAATTCTTGGAAATTTTTAAGCCGATAAATACTTTTCATTGGCATAGATGATTTTATGACAACTGTAAGGGAATGTCTACAATATGTAAAAGCTTCTTGAAATTTACTATACACTATTTACGAACCGAATACCAAGGTGGCTCTGTAATGTCACTTAATATTTTGTGAACAAAGTTCTTTCTCTATACTTGCATCTTAGTGTTTATTGTTCTATTTCAGGATATCTATATCGATGTGAAAGTTCATTCTCATGAGAAAGTGGGCGGAGTTCTCTTAAAAACCTGAATACTGTATTCTCTAACTATTCGAGAGCTCACTTCACGCTAAAATTTAGGGAACTTGCTTCTCTTGGTTAAAGCAGGAGAAGTGGCTCAGTTTGTGCATGTCAAATCGTCGCTGTCATTTAATTGGTTGTGCTTTTTAGTTTAAGATTTAATTTTGTACTCTTTAATTATCAATGAGATTGTAAGATAACTTTAGGAAGCTGATCAAAAAGAGCGACAACTGTTACCTAGAACCAATCGCTTCAATTTATCAAATTTACCACTTATAAAAATATTTAGAGTTGCTCGATACGTTATTAATCTTTTACTTCATCATTTATGCGAGCACCACAAAAGTCTGGAATAACAATTAAGGATAAAGTAAATGCATGCTGCATATTTTTTATAATTTTTTGTGTTAATTTTCTACTTAAAAATAGTGACAGTTTGTGCATATATCGCGTTAATAGGTTTTTTGTGATCCGTTCATTGGATTCGAAATCAATTTCAAAACAATTCTCTCTATTCTAAAATGATTTGTTTAGAACTAAAAATGAGGGGGTAATCCCACCCAACTTTCCGAACACTCCTAGTAAAGTAATTGTTTAATCGACTATTTTATTTTCTGCATCAAAATACATTAATAAAATTAGTTTACAAAAATTAAAAAAAAAACTTAATTTTTTGTAAAAATTTTTTTTAACTTCTTATAATTTTGTTTAATTTCTACAAGTATTATTTAAAATTATGAAATATTTCACACATAAAGTACTTTTTGTTTCCTTTGGGATGTACTTTTTTCATTTGTTTACTATTTTCGTTAAAACAAAAGGACAAAAAAAATTAATGTTTGTTTTATTTTGGTTATAATAATTACAATGTTAAATTCGAAGAGACTAAATTATTTTTTAAATTTAGAGTTTTATATTACCTATCGAATTGTATACATCCCATTTTAATATCTTTAATATTTTTAAAGTTATTCAATTTTTTTTAAACTTATATTAAATTTAAAAAAAATAAATTATGAATTCTACAATTTTTTGAATAAAATTTTGAAATATATATTTTTTTTAATTTTTAATATTAATATTAACGTTAAAAAAAATAAAACCTATTTTTGAATAATTTTAAAGTCAATAAATAATTAATATCTCATTCAATTATTTTCAAAATGGGAAACAGACCTTTTTTTAAGGTTTTCTGGATCAAAATCCACTAATAAAGTTAGTTTAGAAAACCAAAAAAAAATCAAATTTTTTGTCAAAAATTCATGGGTAAATCCATTGAATTGTTTTAACTTCTTTCATTTTTTGCTGTAACTTTTACAAATACTATGTTAAAATTATGAAATAATTTACACACATAGTACTTTTGGATCCTTTTCGGATATTCTATTTACTTTTTTCATTTATTTTATACTTATTGATAAAACAAAATTAAAAAAAAATCTTAATTTTTTTTATAATAATTACAATTCTAAATTTTAAGAAACTAAAATACATTTTAAATTTAGAATTTTATATTATCTTTCGAATGGTGAAAATCACATTTCAATAACTTTAATATTTTAGAAGTTATTCAATTTAATTTAAAATCGTAATAAAATTTTAAATGTTCCTTGGCCATTTTTTAAAAAATTCCACAATTTTTGTAATAAAATTTTGAAAAAAATTATAAGTATAAAATTAATTATTACAAATTTAAAGATATTTTTTTTAAATTTTTAATATTAAAATTTAACTAAAAAATAATAATTTAATAAAGATAAAAATTAAAATAAAAACTAGCAGCGAAACTATGCGTAACTCGAAAAAAAAGTTAAGACAAAATTTGTAGAAAATTTTATGCTCTATAATTTTGATATCATGTAATTTTTCATAAAAATTCATGATTTTGTCTCAAAATCTAAAGAAGTCACAAAAATGTCTATATAAATTTGTTTATGTGTAGAAAATTTCATGTTGTACAACTTTGATATCTTGTAATTTTTCACAAAAATTCATTATTTTGGTTATTTAAGAAAAATATGAAAAAAAAATTATTTTTGATAAATCTGGCAACAATGGCAAAAGTTTTTGAAAATTTTAATCATCCGAAATTAAACTATAACGTATAAAAAATATATGTGTAAAACTTTATTGCCATCTTGTTTAGTAATGACGTCATCACTTATAGCAACTGTCACTTCCTGTTGTCCGATTAACACCAAAATCTATACAGGTCGTCTCCTTGCCACCCTAAATATGTATATAAAATTTCATCTAAATCGGTTCAGCCGTTTAGACGCTATCGTGTTCACACACACACACACACACAGACCCACACACACACAGACAGACATCATGCTAAAAATGGTATAAATGGATTCAGGTGACCTTAAAACGTAAAGATCCGTTAAAATCTGGGTATGGTCAAAATATCATGATCGCAATACTTTCCTTCTATACAACTCTGTTGTTCGGAAAGTAAAAAGTTACGTCTAGATTGACATTAGATATTTTATGCTGACTTAAGATCTATCTATCTTTTGTGACTCTTCTATTGGTTGAAATATAGGAATAAATATTGGCAACTCTGCGAAGATCATATCACATCACTGCAGGTTCACTGTGAGTGTAGAATAGCGTTTTTACATTACCTGAGAAGGGAATGTGATGTGAGCGTATTCCTCTCAAATGTTCACATTCACTGAAATTGCAGAATAGCCACCAATATGGATAATAATTTATGACACTACTGTCATCCTTTCTGTTTTTTATCACACCTGATTTTGTTTCGTTTATTTCGATTACTTCCGTTATGTATTAAAGCTAAACAAAAACAAAACTAACAATATTATAATCAACGAAACCGAAAAAACCCGATAAAACAGTTTCAAAAATTAAGGGTTCCGGTTCGGTTCCGAAATTTTAAATCAGGATAAAATAACGGTCCAGTTATGATTCCGGTCCAATTGAAAATATCGATTTTGGTTCGGTTTAAACGGTACGGTCCGTGTCCCTGCTATCAACTTTCAGGGTGTCTGTCTTTATTTACACTAGTCTAGACACAGTTTTACTGTGGTCCAGAGAGCTGCTCTCGTAAGAACTGTCGCAAGGTACTTGTTTTAGTCGACACGCATCTTTATAAAAAGATCAAAGTTATCATATGCGGCTTTTTTTGCTACGAAACTTCAAAATAGAAGAAAATAATCATTATCCTTTAACCTGTAGCGAAATAAACAGGTAAATATTCACTTATACGATAAGTAATAATTGTACACGCATGCGGTGAGAAGCTATGCATAGACAGACGTGTGAAAATCGTGACGGCGCTTTCGTAATTTCTCGCTAATGACTTGAGCACGCATATCGTGAGCCAGAGTGGTGTCGGTTTTTTAGCCCACATCAAAGAAACATACGTATGCGTTCGCGCTCAATTTAGACGCGTTTTCGTGCCGTTCGCGAGACTATTATCGATTTGATTAATTTAATTTATATGCATGGAAAAATGGGTCGGAAAAAAACTTTGTATTATGGGTTCCAAAATCGATTTCAAAAGAACTAAATAGGGGTACGGTAGTGGTAAAAAGAAAAATGAGCAGCTAACGTGCAGTTTTTAAATTGTCCGGTATTAGATTCTAAAGTGAAATCTACTAATAAATCAGACCTCATTTGTCCATTCTTTGAAATAAATGCGTCATCCACCATCGCCTTTCTTTTTTATTAAACTCCTAATAACCACAACCGCGGCATTTACCATAAGCAACTCTTCAGACATTTTTGACGAATGGATGGAGCGACTTGAGCACGCACGCAATATTCGACGATTTTTAGTTTCAACGAATGCTCCGAGCGTAAATGTCTCGAGTATGCACGCATATGCGTAGCAAGTCTGTACGCGCGATATCTTTTTTTTTTCAAAACTGCCAATATTCTGCACGTGGCTTTTTTGTAAGTATGGATTTACAATCTTGCAATAATAAGAAATAAAACACAAAAATGTAAAAAAATCGGTCTTTATTTATAAGAAATTAAAGCACACTTGGTACATAAATTTCCATCACTATTTTTTACCCAATGACATGCTTGTAGTAAAAAAACGATGTTGTAACCAAATTTTTAACAATATTTATAATTCTGTTCAAGTTTATAATCGATTTGGTATGAACTAAACAATTGGAAAATGCCATACCACATCGACTATAAGAAATATAAATAGAAAATAATGGCACTCACAGCAATCAGCCATGAAATATATTTTTTATTTTTTATATATTTGTTTTTGGTATAAACTGATTGGAAATGGATGATACTGTGAAATAGTACGTTAATAAATGCCTTAAAATAATCTTAGAAAAAGAAAACAATACTCCAATCTGTAGGGGATCTACGGTTTTTTTATGGGAAAGCATTCATACTTAATATCACATACATTGTAACATTCATTCCACGAGACCTTTGTAATATCTCGACCACTGAACAATTGCATACCCTGAGTGTTGGAAGTAACAATCACCAAAATGGCGGGATCTTTAACAAAGCACTGGGTTTTACATACACATCGAATTATCTTTACGTCAATATAACCTTAAAAAAAACCATTCTGCCAACAATAAAGGAATTTTTCGTTATTTTTGAAATATAGTTTATATCTTCACTTATTTGCACTTTTTAATTAACAGTTCGCGTTACGAAATTATGCCATTTTTAATAAATACAGGGCGAAACTCAATTGGGAAAAGAAATTTAAATTAAGAGTTATTCCATTGAAAATTGTAAGAAGACTGACCTGAACAAGAGCATTTTAAAATAATTAACAGAATTCTAATAGAAACTAAATGTTATGTATGTTTAAAATTATAATAATATTAAAGATTCATCCTGTATTTGATGGCAATTTTCAAAGTTTATATCCCCACTTTTGATTTCGAATAAACGTCAATGTTATTTTTGGATTTTTTATATACACTAAAAGTTTTTGTCTTGCTGTACACTTTAAAAAAACGATGTTTTCCAGTTCACGTCACTAAATTTTACCGCACTATGATTTTATAAAAAATTCCTTATATATTTTAATAATATAACAATCAATATTGTTTGATGGTTAATAAAATGTGACCATTATATAAAAAATATAAGTGTGTAGAAAGGAAATATATTGTGGCCAGAAATGACAATTCTTAAGATTAATGTTTGAGGTAAAGTTAACAAACTAATAAACCGCCAAGTTGGTATTTGTTGGTTAAACTCTTGCGCCCTTGGTTTGGATACCACAACTCCAATATCGATAAGAAATAATTTCTACCCTTGAGCATTACAAAAATCTTAAAAAAATATCCAAACTTATATAGGACTCTTAGAAATACAAATGGACTGTCAGTACGTAAACGGGCCCGGCGCGGGTCCCATTTGGTTTTTTTTTTAATATTCATATTCAAATTCAAATGTTCCGTATCTCACTGAAATGAAAGCAGGTACGGCGGTCTACAGTCTATCGTGCGTCTAAAATCGCACGTCAGATGCTTATTTATTATCACAAATTGTAGACTTGATCAATCTACTTCAACGCATACAAAAGTATTAAAAAATCAAGCAAGATATATATCTAGGCCATAGCCGGACCATCGGATTCGTATTCAGGCATCATAATACTTATTTTTTTGTATAAAGATAAATTTGCCCATTGTTGTCAAATTGTACCATATACTCAAGGTTCTTTTGCATTGGGTATAGAATAATTCAGTGCAAAATGACATAGTGCAATTTATCAACAATAGGCAGCTTGCTTATTTAACACAACATTCTTTATTTATTTACTACAACCACCATCTAGTAATAGTAATGCATAGAGTAACTGTGAGTTGGCAATTAAAATCACAAAGGTCACACCTATATTTAGTCACAAGTACTGCTCAAATTACACTTTTACACTTATGTGTGGATGTGACCAAATATTTGTGTCTGATCTTTGTAACAATTGCTATTATGATGGGAAGCCCATACTCTTGTCTGTCAGTAAATGGTGGTAAGCGTATCTTCCACTTTTATAATTTTTAATTACCATTAAACATGTTTGCGTATTGATTTTTTTAAATACTTGGAAAAATTCAATTAATGGATTACAAGAAAACTTTGATATTAAAAAAATTAATAATTGATATTGTTTTATGTGGGAATTAAACATAAATCTTAGTATTATATAAATTTAAGGTTTGCCATCAAAATACATAATTTCCGTACATATTACAAGAAATTAAAATTCAAAATTTTGCGATAATTAAGTAAATGTTTAAATATTAAAAAAATTAAAACACAAACATAAATGTCTTTTTATGCATTGTTTTAACTAAGTTCAAATTGATACATTTTATAAAATTTTTAGTCTATCAAAAGCTTATAAACTCAATCTAGGATTTTTAACTTTTTTTGTCAATTTTACAGTCAATGAAATTCAATAATGCCTCAATACGACGATCCATCCGGTTTTACAATAGAAAAATACAAAATAAAACAACAGTAACTTGTTGTGCTTTGATAAAAAAAAATACAGAACACAACATGAATAACCGAATCAACTCTTTCTAAAAATGCCAAAAAAATCGATGAGAAAAAATAATTTTATTTTCAGAATTTTTAAAACATACGAGATGGGCAACGTCCAATATGGCAGAGGACCAACATAGGATAGCTCAATGATCGAACTCCTGCATACAGATTTTTGCATGAGGACGAAGCTAAAATAATTATTTTGTTCATGTTTTCGGTGTATCAGTGTTGATGTACTAGAAATATTTAGAGAAAAACGGTATTTATACTGTATTTTTTTAAAGAAGCATCCGCAGAAATTTTCGAGGATTGATCAATCTACGAGAACAAAAAATTAAAATTAAAAAATCTATTAAGTTCAACAAATTGACAATTAAAACAAATCAATGATTCATTAAATATAAATTTAAAAAAATCTATAATTGATATGATTAATGTACGAGGTCAAAATGGGGATTGATTTTTTAATAAGCAATTTTAATTATAAAAAGCAAATGATTCTTCCTTGATCATTTTTTTAAATAGTTATAAAATAAATTTAAAAAAATATAAATCCATCTTGGGAATTTAATAGTAATTTTAAACAAAAAAAAAGGAATCAAATCCAAAATGGAGATTAATTGATTTTTTAATCAATTCAAACTTATAGCAAATTTTTGGCTGATATTTTTATTTTTTTGAATACAGATGAATTAAAATAATTATATGTATTTATTTTACTTTCTAGAACTACCAATATAGAAACAAAATATAAAATTAACTCGTGTTCTTGCATAAAGTAGTCATGGCATTTTATAGGCCAAAATATATACCGATTTTTTAATTATTAAATTTAAAATTGTAATAAAAAGAATGAATTTAATTTTTTTATCGGTTTTTTTTTAGCTAAATTGTAGAACGATTCTAGAATTATTCCACGACATAAAAATTAAAAAAAGAATATTCCCAGAAATAATAGCAAAACTAATAATAATAATTACTAATATTTTTTAAGACTGAACAGTAGGATCAACCTACAATAAAAAATTAGTTTTTGTTAGATTTTATAGATTTTTTTTTAATCAATCTATTTAAAAAGTAAAATTATTTTGGATTAATTTTAGGTCCTAACTTTTTAAGGTTATTGATACGTTATAGGTCAATAAAGCAAATCACTGGTAATTGAATTAAATCAAAGATTTTTTCATGCGTACACTTCATTAAAAAAATACGAAATCGATATAATACCCATTTGAAATCCCCAGTTGAAATTTAACAACACACAAACACACTGTCGGCTTATTAACCGAGGCAATCGAATCAAGGACGTTTCGGCTCATTGAACACACCTCGTCAGCTCAACTAACCTCGGACAAACATCAACCGCTTGGACTGGGAATCGCTGGCGCTGGCGAGGGCATGAGGAATTGACAGGAACCACCTTTGATCCTCCTGCGCATCAGGTTACTCTCGCTGGGCGGACTCAGACCAAACATTTTGGCCGAGGCGCACGTCTTCAGCGGCGTCGTGTCGTGGGGATAGACGTTCGGCCTTTCCAGGTAGTCCAATTTCATGCTGAAGTGTTGTTGCACCACTCTATTCACAGCCATCGCGGATTCCGCGAACTGGGACAATTCCAGAGCGGAATTGTTTTTCTTGATCACAGCTGGAGTAGTGAGAGCAGCTAAAAAAACATTCATTAATTAGAACTAAATTTACCATGAAATTTTATTCTTACCTGTATCACTTGCAAACCGCAGCCAAGGGTGCTGAAGCACCTTTTCCGCACTGATGCGGTCGCTGGCGTTCTTGACCAGCAAACTAGATATGAGGTCCTTCGCTTCATCGGAGATACTCGTCCATTCGGGCTCCGGGAAATCGTACCGACCTTCCTGGATCGATTGGAAAAGCAGTTCCTGGCAAGCGTTGCAATTATCGCCTCGTTCCCAACCGCAGTCTTTGCCGCATTTGCCGTAGAACGGAGGATAACCGCACAATAAGATGTACATGATCACTCCTAAAGACCACAGATCGCATCTTTTGTCGTAAGATGTCGATTCCGAGTCGCCTATGAACGCTTCTACTACTTCCGGTGCCATAAATTCGGCACTTCCGACCTGCAAAAAAATAAATAGGTATTAGGTATTGCTAATTTTATAATATATTACACTTTATAATCATTTTTAAGTTATATTGAAGAATATCGTCACTACTAATCAAAACTTAAAAAGTGTAGTTTGGTTAGTTCTTCAACATTTTGTATTTTGTTTTGTGATTAATTTTTAGAACTTATTTGTGTCTTGTTTTTAGTGACACATTTTAAAATTTATAGCATGTTGTATTATTTCCTTGATGTCAAATTTTACAAATTATTGGAATGAATAAATGAATTTATTATTTAAGCAAAGATTTGAAGGTTTTTATTTTTATTTGACATTTAAGATAACAACATTCTTTTTTTAATTACGTTTATATGTAACTTATTTTGAATTGGGAATTTGGAACCTTTGGTTTTCAACAATGTTGAAGAATATACCACTGACCAAAACTACACTTTTTAAAAACACTCTACGTACGTTTCGCTAACTACGTTAGCATCACAAACTAAATATTAAACCTACGATCTAGCTATTTATACCTACCACCTTCACGCATGAATGCGATTCGGCTTTTTCCAATCAATTGGAAAAAAAACCCGCCAACCTTATCTAATTAAACTGTATAATGGACTAAATGTAATAGGTCCTTTGTCTTTATTTAAACTATTTTTACATTTAATTATTTCAACACTTTCAAATACATCCAACAACCTTTTGTTGGGTACATTTTTAAGTAATTTTACATTATCCACACTAATTTTATGATTATGACATGATCAGCAACAGATGATTTCTCTGTGCGACCGTATTTCAAATGTGCCATGTGCTCTTTAAATCTAGTTTGTATAGATCTTCTAGTTTGTCCAACATACTTTTTGTCACAATCAGAACAATTTACTTCGTAGATTCCACTTTTTTCCAAATGACTTGTTTTATCTTTTGGGTTGTTTAATATACTTTTCAAAGTGTTGTTTGATTGAAAAACTACTCTCATGCCTAATTTGTGAAAGATCGTTTGTAACCCTTTAGTGAGGTATGGGTTATATGGCAGAGAAACCTGTTTATCATGTTGAAAAAAAGTGGTATCCTTTAAGTTTTTCTTAAATGTATGGCGATTAATTAATTTATCTACTAAATATCTATCATAACCGTTAATAGCTGCTATATCTTTGATCAGATTCTTTTCTTTTGTATATCTTTCTTTAGTGAGAGGGACACAGACACAACAGGGATATATGTTCAAATAGAAAAAGAAACATTAACATTATCTTTTGGTTGCCAACAATTCCATTAATTTTTATTTGGAAAACATTTTACAATAGAGAGTGATCACAAACCATTAGAAAATTTAAATCAATGCCCTAGCGGCTTCAACGGTTACGCATTATCTTAACCCTTCGGTGCGCATGCCGCGAATTTAACTTTCGGCCTTGTATCAGTTATGCGTTAACCTTTACCATTGCCCAAGTATTTGTTAATCATACAAATCATCTCATAATTGCGTTCATGATCACAGCCGTTCAGTTGCTGTTAGGCTTTGAGCACAGAAGATGATATCTTCTGTGCTTTGAGTAGAAGAGGTTATTATTTGCGGCTGTTTGTAGCCACGCGTCCTTTCAAGTAATTCATTTTTCATCTGCAGAAACTAGTATTACCATATAAGTATAATTAGTATTAATTATGATATTTTGTGTGTATTGTGTGTATAAGAACCAGATGACAGTAAATCGGAGACTGACGATAAGATTGTCATAGAGGATAATTACAACAGTGATTCTGAGCAATCCGTAGAAGAAACGAAAGTAACGAAACTGGGAATGAAGAAAATCAGCCAGACCAACATGATTACAGATTTTACATAGGAAAAGATGGGGAAACTGTTTGGATAAATAAATCTCTTTGTTCGGGTAAAACGTAGACAAAGAACATTGTTAAAATTTTGCAAAGAAAATTGATGCATTTAGTTTATTTACTATTCAGAGAATGATTGAAGATATTGTTACTAATACCAACAAATATACAGATCTGGTAATATTTTTAAGGAACATGGGGATTTGTAATGAAACAAAGAAGAATTTATTTATGCAACGATTCAATGGGAATAAATAAGACGAAACATTGACTCCACCCTATTCCACCACTCTGAGCATAACGCGTTGATGAGAGCGATAAACTCTCAGGTCTCAGACTGTCCGTGTATTTCCCCAAACGCCGACGTAGATCCGATGAGCCTACGATAAATTACGAATGTATTTAAAAAGGCGTATACCAAAATAGTTTGTTCTTATTCCTCGCATATTGTGCTTCTTGTCTGTTGCATGAAGTTCCCTATGTCCCCAAAGTTTTGGCTAAATCTGTATACAAAAGAAACGAACTGAATCTGAATATGCAAGGGACAGGGATTGTAAAGAAACGACGAAAACCGAGATCGAGGCTGTTTTAGGGGCACTATTTTTAATTAGCATAAAAAAGGGAGGCCATACAAACTGTGTTGAATTGTGGAATGCTGATGGTACCGTAATGATACTTTTAAGAGCTATTGCCCCGGTGATTCAAGTAAAAATACCGAAAAAGGTGCGCTGCGATATTTTCTAATATAAAATTCACAATTTTTAAAAATGTGTCTTTGATTTTCAGTGTGTTTCAAATACTACCTGACAACATTAAAATATGAACAAATAACCTCAACATGGTCTAGAAAAAAAATATATGGTTTTAAAAATGATGATTTCGCGATTCTTATTTTAAACGCTAGACACTTATTGTTCAATGAATTTAAAATTTTCTTTTTTTATTTTTTAAATAATACATACTTCTACAATTTGTATTACAAACATTTATCAAAAATTAAAGTAAACTTATTTAAAATTAGAGTTCTCCCATTTTTCTATTTTTTTTTTGATTCTTGATATATATTGGAAATTTATTAAAAAAATGAAATTTTTTTCTATAAAAATTTATGCGATTCCAATTATCAACAAACGGCTTGAATTTTTTTTTATTAGGCTAATAGTAAACTCACAATGCTTAAAACGCCGGCCCATGGTCAGATACAAATTAATTTTTTTCTGGATCACATTGAGTTTTTTTGTTTATATTTTAATGTTGTCAGGTAATCCTTAAAACACACTTTTGGTATAAAAAAATTCAAAACCAATTTTGAAAATTGTAAATTTTATATTAAAAATACGTATTTCTAGCCGCCTCACTGGGGGCAATAGCCCTTAAGGGCACTTTTTAGCTACAAACGTTTTCGTTTTCTACTTCGTGCTATCAAATTTGATGATCTGCTCACTGGAGATGAAAGAAAAAAAGTCAAACAGAAGCGCCTGCGCGTTAGCAGGCATGTAAGGACTTCCAAACAAAAATGCGATTATCTTATGTACCATAAAATATATCTCAAATCTATTTTCAGATATCGATTCAGTGTTAAAATTCAGGTCGGAATGCTATTTTTGAAACAGGTAGTATCACTTTTGAAACCGGAAGTCATAAAAATCTGAAAATCTATTTGGTAGCTATTCAAGGCATGCTAAGTTTATTACCGTTGACTGTTTGTCTCTTATTTCTTTCGGTTTTTGAGTTATAAATGCGGACAGACAGACAGAGCCGTATTATAAGACTCCTCTATGCTTAGTGTTTAGAAGTCTAACAACTGACAAACTAGCTCCAATTCGTGAATTCCACGAGAAATGAATTTGTAAGGAATTGTATTGCTTCAAGGTAAGAGAGTTTGTTACTGTTGACGAGATGCTCCATGGATTTTGGGGGCGCTGTGGATTCGTGTAATATATCCCAACAAGCTGCAAAATATGGTATCAAGTTATATGCACTCTCTGATGCATAATCTTTTTATACCCTAAACGTTGAGGTTTACTGCGGAAAGCAACTACCCGGACCCTACTTTAGGTCAAACAAGAGTGTTGACGTTATGAAAAGATTAATCGTGCCTATAGAGAACTCAAAAAGAAACCTTACTACAGACAGTTAGTACAGCAGCTATCCCCTAGCAGAAGATATGTTGAAAAGAGGACGTACTCTTCTCGGAACTATGAAAAAAAACAAGAAAGAAATACCGCCTGAATTTTTGCCAAATAAAACCAGAGAAATCAATTCAAGTCTTTGTTGTTTCCAATATGATTTTTGTCTGATTTCAACTATTCCAAAAAAAATGAGGCCGTAATATTTCTTTCAGCGATACACAGCACACCAGAAATTGATAAAGCTACTCAAAAACCTTAGGTAAATTTGGATTATAATGCTACAGAGGCAGGTGTCGATACTGTAGATCAGATGTGCGCATCTTACGGCACTTCTCGGATTACGAGAAGATGCTCTCCTTGCTTTATTTTACAGATATCTAGATATTCCTGGAATCAATACATTCGTTATTTTCAAATTTAACAATGTCGGAAACAAGGACAGAAGACGATTTTTTTCAAAAACCTTGCTTTTTGTCTTCTGGAAGAACACTTGAAAAAACTGGCACTAATTATGTCTCTTCCCAAAGACGTTCAGACCTTCTTGGCGAGGTATCGGGACCCGGTATTTGTTATATCTGTGGAAAGCATAAGAACAGTGGAACAAAATTAATTTGTGTAAAATGTAGAATTAATATACAGGGTGATTGATTAGTGCGATAAAGTCCAGTATCTCCTATGTCCCGTGATATATCAAAAAGAAAATTTGGAAGATTGTAGGTAGCCTTAAGCTTCACATTTTAAAATTAGTCGCAAATGTACAGGGTGATTTATAACGCCGTGCTAAATCAAAGTTACGTTTTTTTTAAATGGGACACCCTGTATTTTATTTTAAATTTGAATTTCTCTTTACTTTTCCAATTCAACAATATCAAATTGTATTAAGTTGTACAGGGTATTTAAAAAGTTATGGCCAGTTTTCTATGAAAATCGTAATGTGTTCAGCGCCCTGTACAGTTCAAATGAATTAAAAGAAAAATTATCTTTTACAGTCATATGTTTTTGATTATCGTTAAAATTTATAAAAATGATCGTTTTTGTTAATATTCATTAAATTGTTTACAGGCTGGGTCAAAACGCAAATACATTATTTATCCAGTTTTTTTAAATGGATCACCCTGTATTTTACATTATTATAGGAAAGTGCTATTGTTATACTTTCATTTTTGTCAGGTATTCCCTATACCCAAATTCAATAGTTTTTGGAATATTCTAATTTTTATAATAAAAATACTAATTGTGTATCTGAATTTTAAACATTTGTGAGTAGGCCATGAAATATTTGTCAAAACTGACAGTTACCATTTTATTTTGCTAGATGTGTTGTAGTGTTGTACATTTTCTGGTGTTTTAAAAATCTATACTATTTTAATGATGAACTTTACTCAAGATGAAATGGTAGATATGATCTGGATATTGGGAGAATGTAATAAAAATGCGTTACTATCCGCAAGAGTTTATACTGAACGGTTTCCTGCAAGGCGACGACCTACTAAAGTTAGTTTTCAAAAACTGATAGATCGGTTTAACCGCAATGGTTCAGTTGCCTATGAAAAGCATGAACGTACAAAAAATGTTGTGACAGCGGAAAACGAAATGAATGTGTTGCTGGCAGTTACCGAAAACCCACATACAAGCATAAGGAGTATTTCAAGAGAACAAGACTTAACTTATTATTATGTGCAAAACATTCTTTCTAAAAACAAAATGCACCCCTACCACATTCAATTGCATCAGGAATTAACTGATAATGATTTTGAACGAAGAGTGGCATTTTGTGAATGGGCCCAACAAAAAATTAATCAACAGAGAGACTTTTTTGACAACGTATTATTTGGTGATGAAGCTACGTTTCATAAAAATGGAAGTGTCAACAGGCACAACTTTCACTATTACTCCACAACTAATCCATATCACATAATCACACATAGTCAAATAAGATGGTCGTTAAATGTGTGGGGAGGTATTATTGGTGACTATGTCGTAGGACCTTATTTTTTTGAAGAACATCTTAATGGTGAGATGTATTTAGATTTTTTGGTACATCATTTACCCATATTATTAGAAGATGTTCCACTTCAAATACGTCATCAAATGTGGTTCCTGCATGACGGTGCTCCTGTTCATTATAATGCAATAGTTCAAGGTGAACTTAATGATCAGTTTCCTGAAAGATGGATAGGAAGAGGTGGACCTGTAGAGTGGCCACCGAGGTCACCAGATTTAAATAAAATAGATTTATTTTTGTGGGGTTTTATAAAGAATGAAGTTTATAAAACACCTGCAACAACACGGGATGACATGAAGGAAAGCATAAGATTTGCATTTCGAACTGTTACTTTGCAAATGCTTCTTAATGTAAGTAGATCCTTTAAATACCGCATTCAGGTATGCCAAGATGTAATGGGAGGTCATTTTGAGCACATTTTATAATTAACACCATTTTTTTATTTATTTGATTAAAATAAAATTAGACAATTAGAATTTTTATTATAAAAATTAGAATATTCCAAAAACTATTGAATTTGGGTATAGGGAATACCTGACAAAAATGAAAGTATAACAATAGCACTTTCCTATAATAATGTAAAATACAGGGTGATCCATTTAAAAAAACTGGATAAATAATGTATTTGCGTTTTGACCCAGCCTGTAAACAATTTAATGAATATTAACAAAAACGATCATTTTTATAAATTTTAACAATAATCAAAAACATATGACTGTAAAAGATAATTTTTCTTTTAATTCATTTGAACTGTACAGGGCGCTGAACACATTACGATTTTCATAGAAAACTGGCCATAACTTTTTAAATACCCTGTACAACTTAATACAATTTGATATTGTTGAATTGGAAAAGTAAAGAGAAATTCAAATTTAAAATAAAATACAGGGTGTCCCATTTAAAAAAACGTAACTTTGATTTAGCACGGCGTTATAAATCACCCTGTACATTTGCGACTAATTTTAAAATGTGAAGCTTAAGGCTACCTACAATCTCCCAAATTTTCTTTTTGATATATCACGGGACATAGGAGATACTGGACTTTATCGCACTAATCAATCACCCTGTATGTAAGAGACATAGTATCATGATTTGTTTCAACTGTAACGACGAACGGGCACTAGAAATATAACAGTATTTCATGTTTATGTTTATTTGTATATTTTATTTGGTAAATGGAAGTGTTTGAAAATAAAACTGTTGGTTTTTTTTTCATATGATTAACATTTATCTCCTATTTAAAAAGAATACGACGAGATAGTCAAATGCGGCAAAATGTCGCAGGGCGCCCACTATTGCAAGTCTAAATGGCGCGCACACCAAAGGGTTAACGGATTATGACTTTACAGTTATATTCAAACCGGGATAAAAAAATGTTTTTTTGCAGATATCTAGTGAATGACAAATTTGAGTGAGATTGAGGATTAATAAATTATGGCAACATAAGATCATAAAAATTTAATAAACTTGTAATAGAAAACAAAGAATTTTTTTAAGTCAACTGGTTAGTAATTTTTAATATTCTTGATGCAAAACCTGAATCATGCTGGTTTTTTTGTAAACCGTTTTAATATCCAATGAGAAATAGCCTGAAATATTAATATTTATCCTCAAATATTAATATTTATAACGTTTTATGACACATTTTTACTTTCCCGGACCCATCAAAGGGAAAGTAAGGTGAACGAGTAAAAAAAAAATCGAGATATCGATGGAAATATCCATTTTGAGGTCCCCCAAGAAGATTGAGACCATTTCCAGCGTATGGTCTGTCTGTATATAATCTTCCACGATAACTGCCGAACCGTTTGACCAATAAAGCTGAAATTTGGTATGGAGGGTCGGTGTGTGCCTAGAATGCGGCCATTAGTTTTTTTTTTAAATTGGTACAGTGGAGGGTCCTCAAGACCGACATTGGTTAAATATACATGTAACAATTTTTTGCTTTATTTAAATTTTAAGGACAAACAATACATTTTAGTGCAAAATGTTGTAGTACAAAGTTTTAGAGCATAAAATTACCTACAATTTTTGTCTTAAGCCTTTTCCAAAATTTCCAATAGTTGCGCCACTAGAGGGCGCGTAAAAACTGTGCATGTAGGTTTTCTCTAGTTTTTCTTGATTTCGAGGACAAACAATGTATTTAGTGCAAAATTTTCTCGTGCAAAGTTGTAAAGCATCAAATTTTCTTTAACTTTTATGTTTAACTTTTATCGAATTCCTCATAGTTTCGCCGCTAGATGGCGAGACAAATACACATTTAAAATTCCCTACAACTATTGTATGAAAATTTTTCCCGAATTCCCAATAGTTTACACACATGATTTTAGGAGATCCTAATTGTAGCAGTGTGATATATAACGTGCGCATGCGCAGCTTATGTCATTACCAACATTGAAATATTAATTCACCATCAGCTCGCTATTTTTATATAAATCAATGCTTAGTATTTTGTAATTAAAATAATAATAATAAATAACATATTCTCTACGGTCGAGCCGGGAAAGTTCTGGGGTGACACAGCCGATTTTTACATTTATGACAATTTTTTTAACATTTACTACGTTTTTTTGAGATATTTTATGTACAACGTTCAATGAATATTGGAATAAAATACATTTAATACTTACAGGTGTTAATAACTGAGGTGTCGCTAAAGGACTGGAAACGCTAGACTGGAAGCGGATGCCAGATCCCAAATCGAAATCACAGATCTTAACAGGACAAAGATGGTCCTTGTGTACGCAAAGGATATTTTCCGGTTTGAGATCTCTGTGCGCTATTCCTTTGCCGTGCATGAACTGCAACGCCGAGGCCACTTCCCTGATGATTTCCGCTGCTGCGGCCTCGCTGAAATACTTGTACTCTTGGATTCTTCTTAAGAGTTGACCTCCATTTATCTAAATAATTATTACATTTAATTACATTAAATTAAACCAGTCAATGTTTTGCTTTTTACCTTTTCAAAAACCAAATAAAACTTTTCTTCGTCTTCAAAAAACTCGGTCAACTGAATGATGTTCGGATGACCTTGACAGTGATGGAACGTTTCGACCTCTCTGAACACCCTCGCTCGGGCATGGCCCGGCACTTTATCGATAATTTTGACGGCGAATTCTTGATCGGTGAACAGGTTTATGCAAGTTTGAACGCTAGCGTAGGCGCCTTCACCCAAAACTTCACCGGTCAATTTATACAGATCTGTGTACCAAGAAAAAAAAACATTAATATTGAGACATGCTACAAATATAGATAGTCCAGGGATAAATGGACGGAAATAAAAGTAATGCACATTTAGTAGTAAATTTACAGACAGATGGCGCGCAACGTACTAATGATAAATTAATTTAATTAAATAAAATTTAGATAAGTTGTATAATTTTGTAACTTATTTTTTACATGTTACACAATGTAAATTTATATCAGTAGGCAGTTCGTTAACAAATCTAGTCATTTTTGGATTAGAAAATATTGGTAAAAAGGAAAATGCGGAAAAATGTTTCTTAATTATTTATAAATTTACCTTGAAAACAGGATGATACTAAAGACGATCCGGTCCGTTTCTTCTTGCGGCGCCTCCTTTTAGCCTCCTCCTTGCGGCGGGCGAGTTCTCTTTCGCGGGTATCAGCGTCCATCTGGTCCCCGCTGTCGGAGGCGCTGCCCCCGTTACATCCACCAATACTGTCACCATTTTTGATCACGATGCCGTTGCAATCTGGAAATAAAATATATATTTTAAATTACTGAGTAATTTGAAATGTTGCACATGTATTAAGAACAATTTAAAAAAACCGCTTAAAAATCACAAAAATGGGAAAAAACGAAAAAATCTAATTGAATCAGAAATAAAAAAATAAATAAAATCAGATAAATACGAAAATATAGGAAAAATTATGAAAACAGAAGAATGAGAAAAAATCGGAAAATATCAAAAAAGATCAGAAAAGAATAGTGAAAATCAGAAAAAAAACATAAAAAAATCATAAATGTTCAGCAAAAATTAGAAAACAGAAAAACTAGGAAAATAAATGAGAAACGAATAAAAAAACAAGAAAAAAATAGAAAAAAGTAGAAAACTAGAAAAATAAATCAGAAACAAATAAAAAACCATAAAAATACAAATTCTTTTTAAACATTTGAAAAACCAAAAAATTAACAATAGAAACAATGAAAATCAAAAAACAGCAGATTGAGAAATTTTTTAATAAATCAAAAGAAGAAAAATCAGAAAAATTTATAAAAAAATCAGAAAATATATAAAAAGATCAGAAAAAATAAGAAGAAAAAATAGATAAAACAGAAAACTACAAAAATAAATCAGAAACAAATAAAAAAACTAAAAGAACGAAAACAAAGAAGAAAAATAGAAAAACTAGAAAAATAAATCAGAAACAAATAAAAAACAAAGAAGAAAAAATAGAAAAACAGAAAAACTAGAAAAATAGATCAGAAACAAATAAAAAAAACCAGAAGAAAACAACAAATTATTTTTAAATGGGAAAAACAAAAAAATTAATTATAACAAAAAATGTAAGAAAAACAAGAAAATAAAAAAATCAAGAAAAATAAAAAATCAAAAAATAGAGGAAATTGAGAAAAAATCAAAAAATATCAGAAAAAGGAAAGAGAAATCAAAAAAACAGGAGTGAGAAAAAATTTAAAAATTTCAAAAATGATTTAGGGAAAATAAGAAGAAAATATAAAAACAGAAATATTCAGAAAAATCAGGAAAACAGAAAAACTAGAAAAATGAAAAAAAAAACAAATAAAAAAGCAGAAGAAAAAACAAATTCTTTTTAAATATGAAAAACAAGAAGTTCAAGAGAAACAAGAAAAATAAAAAAAATGAAGAAAAATAAAAAACCAAAAAAAATAGAATTGAGAAAAATTTTGAAAAATCGAAAATATCAAAAAAATAGGAAAAATAAAAAAACAGGAGCATGAGAAAAAATTGAAAAATATCAAAAATGATATAGGGAAAATCGGAAGAAAAATAAGAAACTATAAAAAACAGAATTTTTTAGAAAAATCAGAAAAAAACAGAATAGAAGAAAATACAAAAACAGAAATACCAGAAAAATAAATGAGAAACAAATAAAAAAAAACAAGAAACAAAAAACAAAGCAGAAAAAAATACAAAAACAGAAAAACTAGAAAAATGGATCAGAAACAAATAAAAAAAACAAGAAAAATAAAAAATCAAAAAATAGGTGACTGAGAAAAATCGAAAAATATAAAAAAAAAAGTAAAGAAAAATCAAAATACCAGGAGAATGAGAAAAAATTGAAAAATATAAAAAACAGAAATATTCAGAAAAAATTAGAAGAAAATATACAAACAGAAAAACTAGAAAAATAAATCGGAAACAAATAAAAAAAACGAGAAGAAAAAAACAAATTCTTTTTAAATATGGAAAACAAATAATTCAAGAGAAACAAGAAAAATAAACAAATTCAAGAAAAATAAAAAAAACAAATGAGAAAAAATTGAAAAATATCAAAATAGATTTAGGGAAAATCAGAAGAAAAATAAAAAAAAAACAGAAATATTCGGAAAAATCAGAAAAAAAAAACAAGAAAATACAAAAACAATAAAACCAGTAGTATTAAATATGTTATTTTTAAATTTCTGCGTTCTCTACATTTTTTTATCATATGTTTTTTTTTTATATTTTACGCACTTTTTTCATTTTTTACTATATGAATGAAATAAACATGTTTCTGTATAATTTAAGTCCACCATAAATTTCGAAATGTGTAGAACTTGCAGTTTGTAATTAGAAGAGAAGTATTTTAATGAAAATATCCATTGACTCATTTTTAAACCATCTGGTTAAGGACTGTAAGGAAATTCCGTCACTTGCTCATATGTTTATTAATGGAACATTTCCTAAATAACCCAACCAATTTTTCTTCCAACATATCTCTTCAAACAAATAGTTATGCTAAACGATTAGCAATAATTCATGTCCAAATATTTACATGAAAAATTTCCTCGTGATAGGTTTGATTGATTGCAAGAAAAATACAGCACAATTTAATTAATTAGATGGAAACGTTTTAAGTTTATAAGACTGAAAAAAAAATAATTAAACGAAAACGTAGAATGTGAAATAAATATACAAAAACAGAAAATTATCCATTCTCAAATGTGGTAGAATTATTCAAAGAATAATAAAACTCGAAGTCATACCACATGAAATATAATTAATTAATCAAAAGATTAAACTGGCGAGGGCGACATGTTTCGATCAAACAATGGCCATCATCAGGTTTACAATACAAATTATAAATTTTAAGACTATAGAAAATTCAACAAAGTTAAAAATTACTTATACGTGCAATTTTAGTTACAAATGGTATGAAAAGTAGTAAAAAAAACATCTAATCAAACATTTTTGAAGAATTTAAGAATTTTGACAAGTGACAGCTCGAAGACAAAGAGATTTGACGTGACAGACAGCAACAAAAGGAAAAGTAACAGGCCACAAGCAGAACTAATGAAAGAGATCAAAAATTAAAAAAGAAGAAATAACCTGTAAGATGTATTAAAATAAACTAATGAATGTAAACATTAGAAGAGTAAGTTTAGAAATAAATAATTTTGGGTAGGGTAAAATTGTTCATTGAGGCAGACATATCATTTAATTCCTTATCTAGTTTATTCTCTTTTCAAAAATGTTTGATTAGATGATTTTTTTACTACTTTTCATACCATTTGTAACTAAAATTGTACGTGCATATTCTCTGTAAGTAATCTTTGTTGAATTTTATAATTTGTATTGTAGGTCTGATGATGGGCATTGTTTGGTCGAAACATGTCGAGCTCGCCAGTTTAATCTTTTGATTAATTAATATATTTTATGTGGTATGACTTCGAGTTTTATAAATATACAGTAAAAAATATGTGTAATGTCGAATAAATAATGAAAAATTATAATAAAAAAGAATGGAATAATATAGTTAATAAAGAATTCTTATTATAATGTTTCATTGCTTCACCATTGTAATAAAGTCATATAAACTCTTTAGAATTGATTAAAATTAAAAAAGCCTTATTAGACTCTAATTTTAAATGTTAGATAATGATTTATTTTTAAAGTCTCCAATTTCTCTATTTTCTGATTTTTTCCTACCTATTTGCCCTGTTTTTTTCTATTTTTCACTGTTTTTCCTATTTTTTCCTGTTTTTCATGATTTATCCCTATTTTTATTTTCCATTTTTTCATTTTTCTCTAATTTCTCTATTTCTTCCTATTTGTCCTTATTTGTACTTGTTTTTCCTACTTTTTTCTTATTTTGTCCTATTTACCCCATTTATTGCTATTTTTCCCTGCTTACCTATTTTCCCCTACTTTTTATCTATTTTTAACTATTTTCCGTATATTTCACATTTCTTCGTATCTATCCTGTTTTCCATAATTTTTTCCTGTGTTCCTTCTTTTCCCTAGTTTTGAATATTTTTCACTATTTTCCCATATATATTTTCTCTAATTTTACTATTTTCCCCCATTTTTTCCATATTTTTGCTCTTGTTTTTTACCTATTTTTCCCGATTTCTCCTACTTTCTGCTTATTTTTTTTGACTATTTTCATTTTTCTCTGTTTCCATATTATTCCCCAATTTTCTCTATTTTCCCCTATTTCTTCATATTTTTCCCTTTGTTCATTATTTTCCTCTGTTTTCCCCATTTACCCTATTCGTTATTTTCCCATAAGTTTCTCTATTTTTATCCTAATTTTTCGTACTTTACCAAATTTGTTCCTATTCCGTATTTTTCACAATTTTTACCAAATTTCCCTATTTTTCCATATTTTGCCCTATTTTTTAATTTTTCCTAAATTTTTACTTTTTTTCCATTTCTCTCCATATTTCCTCCATCTTTATCCTGGTTTTTATTGTTTATTTCCTTTTTTTATTGTTTTTTTTCTATTTATTCATGCTTTTTCATGTTTTTCCCTATTTTGCTCTATTGTTTTCCCTATTTTGCTCTATTGTTTTCCCTATTTTGCTCTATTGTTTCCCCTATTTTTCACATACGCTATTTTTTCTCTATTTTTCCTACTTTCTCCAATTTTCTCTATTTTCTCAATTTCTTCATATTTTTCCGTTTTTTTACTAATTTCCTCTTTTGTTCCCCATTTATCCCTATTCATTATTTTCCCAAAAGTTTCCCTAATTTCCTCTATTTACCCTATTTTTATCCGATTTCTCGTATTTTACCAAATTTTTTCCTATTCCCCATTTTTCAATAATTTACCAAATTTCCCCATTTTTCCCAAATTTTGATTACTTTTCCCATTTCTCTCCCTATTTCTTCCATTTTTATCCTGGTTTTCACTGTTTCTATTTATTTATTTTTTCTATTAATTCATGTTTTTTCGTATTTTTCCCTATTTTGCCTTATTTTTCCGCTATTTTTCACTTTCGCTATTTTTTCTACTTTCTCCTAATTTCTCTGTTTTCCCAATTTCTTCATATTTTTCCCTTTTTCACTATTTTCCTCTGTTGTTATCCATTAATCCCTATTCCTTATTTTCCCTATTTTTCATTATTTTCCCATAAGTTCCCTATTTTTCTCTATTTTCCCTTTTTTTATCTTAATTTTTCGTATTTTAGAAAATTTTTCCTATTCTCAATTTTTCACAATTTTTACCAAATTTCCCCATTTTTCCATGTTTTGTTCTATTTTTTCCTATTTTCCCCAAATTTTTACTATTTTTCCCATTGTTCTCCCTATTTCTTCCATTTTTATCCTGGTTTTCATTGTTTATTTTCTTTTTTTTATTGTTTATTTCAATTCCTTCATTTTTTTCATTATTTTTTTATTTTGCTCTATTTTTGCCTGTTGTCCCCCATTGTTCCCCTATTTTTTTCTATTTTCCCCTATTTTTTGACATTTTCCCCATTTTTAGTGCATCCAAACATAATTTGTAAGAAATTTTTGTTTATTATTCATTGTGATGTTATTTCAACAAACATATTTGTTTATAGGCCTGATGATGGTCTTGTAGACCGAAACATATTGCCGCCTTGATTATATGTTTCTTTATTAAATTTGTGTGGTATGACTTGGAGTTTTATTATTCTTTATAGTTAAATATGTGTGTGAAATTGTTAAAAAAAAACTAGTTTAAAAACAATTGAGAAAAAAAATAGGGCGCGTTATGATTTCTAATTCTAGAAGAGAAATAAAACAATCTGCGATAATAATCTATGTCAAGTTTTTATTAATTTTGCGTTAGTCCGTCGACATGCTATGCATCGCTAGAGAGCCAAGAAAACAATGCACATAAAATACCGTGTAAAAAATTGCAATTCTTTTTACTTGCCTTTATTAAACTTTTTTTATTTGTGACTTACTTTTCAGTTCATAAGTAAAATTTCAGGACCTCATTATAATTCAATACGAAACGAAATAACTATCCAACTCTAATATATAATTTTTTTTCTGGAGAACTTTCTCCAAATTACATAAATCCATAATTAACCCTTTAACCTGTACGCTCGAGTAATTCGAGCGTACTAAACAGGCCAAACTGTGCACACTCGAAATTCAAATAAATATTTTGATTAATTTTGTATATTATTCTACATAAAATAATAATAATAATAATAATACTCCGCCCATTTACGAGTGGATCCCAGAAGCCAAAAGTTTATGAAGGGAAGGGACGGCTATTATTATTTGTATTGGTTTTATGACATAAACCAAAAGAGAAAAATCTAAAGAAAATATTTATTCATTAGGAAAAATTACTCTTCTGTTCCGCTCCATCTTACTGATGAATGATTACGCCATTTGGCATAAAACGTATAGGGAAACCCGGAAGCCCTAACCACCGTCATATTGAATATATTAATTATAAACAATCAATTTTGTTGACTTTAGGTAAATTAGAAATAAATTGTAAATAACCTTTTTGAGCTTACAAATGAATATGTACAAAAAGTTCTTAATTACTTTAAATACCGTAAATGTCATCAAACTTGCATCGTCTCTCTTTGATTTCCTGTTTTATTGTATTATTTTAGTTTTCCGATTTTTCTTGCATTTTCCGTTTTCTTGTTTCTCTTGAATTTTTATTTTTCTTGAATATTTATGGGTTTTCTTGAATTTTCGATTTTCTTGTATTTTTTTCTTTTTTGATATTTTTCGATTTTTTCCATTGTTTTAATTTTTTTTTTCATTTTTTTTTCAAATTTTTTCAAATTGTTTCAAATTGTTTCAAATTGTTTCAAATTTTTTTCCATTTTTTTTCAATTTTTTTCAATTTTTTTCAATTTTTTCAATTTTTTTCAATTTTTTTCGGTTTTTTTCAATTTTTTTCAATTTTTTTCAATTTTTTTCAATTTTTTTCAATTTTTTTCAATTTTTTTCTCATTCTCCTGTATTTTGATTTTTCTTGAATTTTTGATTTTTCTTGTGTCTCTTGAATGTTTTGATTTTTCTTGTGTCTATTGAATGTTTTTATTTTTGGAATTTTTTTTTATTCGATTCTAATTTATTTTTCTAGTTTTTCTGTTTTTGGTATTTTCTTCTATTTTTTCTGATTTTTCTGAATACTTCTGTTTTTTTATATTTTTATGTTCGTTCTTCTAATTTTCCCTAAATCTATTTTGAAATTTTTCAAATTTTTTACAACATTCTTCTATTTTTTTCATTTTGTTTTCTTGATTCTCTTGAATTTTTTTTATTTTTTGTTTTTCATATTTAAAAAGAATTTGTTTTTTTTTTAATTTGTTTCTGATATACTTTTCTAGTTTTCTTCTTGGTTTTTTATTTGTTTCTGATTTATTTTTCAAGCTTTTCTGGTTTTGTATTTTTTTCTAATTTTTTGTGACTTTTTCAGATTTTTACGATTTTTCTGTTTTTTTTTATATTTTTCTTCCGATTTTCGCTAAATTTTTTTGATATTTTTCAATTTTTTTTCATTCTCCTGTTTTTTTTTATTTTTCTTATCTTTGTTTGATATTTTTCGATTTCTTGTTTTTCATATTTAACAAAAAAAAATTTCTTCTGGTTTATATTTGTTTTCGATTTATTTTTCTAGTTTTTCTGTTTTATCTAATTTTTTCTGTTTTTTTTTTTATATATTTACCTAATTTTCCCTATTCTTTTCTGATATCTTTTGATTTGTTAAAAATTTTTTCTCAATTTGCTGTTTTTTTTATTTTTCTTGATTTTTTGATTTTTCTTGTTTCTATTGTTTTTATTTTTTATTTTTTGAGTTTTTGGGTTTTCATATTTAAAAAGAATTTGTATTTTTATGGTTTTTTATTTGTTTCTGATTTATTTTTCTAGTTTTCGACTTTTTTCCATTTTTTTTTCGTTGGTTTTTTTTCTTGTTTTTTTATTCGTTTCTGATTTATTTTCCTAGTTTTCTGTTTTTTGATATTTTTCGATTTTTTCAACGTTTTTCTCATTCTCCTGTATTTTGATTTTTCTTGAATTTTTGATTTTTCTTGTTTATCTTGAATTTTTGATTTTTCTTGTTTATCTTGAATTTTATTTTTTTATGGGTTTTTTATTCGTTTCTGATTTGTTTTTTGTATTTTTTTCTGATTTTTCTGAATACTTCTGTTTTTTTTTTATATTTTTCTGTTCTTTTAATTTTCCCTAAATCATTTTTGATATTTTTCGATTTTTTACAAAAATTTTTTCATTCTCCATTTTTTTTTGATTTTTCTTGTTTCTCCTGAATTTTTTTTATTTCTTGAATTTTTTGTCTTTCATATTTAAAAAGAATTTGTTTTTTATTCTGGTTTTTTTTTGTTTCGGATCTATTTTGGTATAAAAAAAGATGAACGAATTTAAAGATCATTAGAACATTTAATTAATATTTTAATTTTTTTTTCAATTAGAATAAAAATAACAAATTTGTCATATACATAACATGTAAAATTGAGAATTTTATTATCCTTATGATCCTGGGCAGGACACTTTTTTAAATTTATCTTAATATTTTATTTTTTGAATTTTTTTATGAATATTTCTGTTTTTCTGTATTTCTGTTTTTCTTGTTCTCAGATTTGATCTAATTTGTTCTTGAGATTTTTTCTGAATTCTTTTTTCTAATTTTTTTTATTACTTTTTCTAACCTTTTTTTGGTATATTTTTGATGTTTCTGATTGTTTCTTTATTGTTATTTCTTCTGATTTTTTTTTATTAGATTTTATTTTGATTATTTTTTCCGTATTTTTTTAATTGATTTTTTCCAGATTCTTTCAGATTTTTTCTATTTTTTTCCTGATTTGTTATGAGGTTCTCTATTATTTTCTATTTTTTTATGATTTTTTTCTATTCTTATTTTATTATGATTTCTTTTTATTTTCTTCTTGTTTTTTATTTCTGTTTTTTTATTTCTGTTTTTTTTATTCTTTCAGATTTGTTCTAATTTTTCTTGCGATTTTTTCCATTTTTTTCTCAATTCTTTGATTTTTTTAATTTTTTTTTACGACTTTTTCTACCCTTTTCTGATATGTTCTGAATGTTTGAAAATTTTTCTTTTTTTCTGGTTTTTTCGATTTTTTTAATTAATTTTTTCATGATTTTTTTTCTTCTGATTTTTATGTTTTCAATTCATTTCCAATTCTATTTTATTTTTCGGATTTTTTCTAATTTTTTTCGATTTATTATAATTTTTTCTATTCTGCTTTCTTTTTCTTATTTTTTCAGGTTTTTTCTATTTTTTTTCAGATTTTTTGTTTTTCTAATTTTTTCTGAATTCCTTTTCCTAATTTTTTTATGACTTTTTCTAACCTTTCTTGTATTATTTTAATGTTTCTAATTTTTTCTGTTCTTTTTTCTTATTTTTCTGATTTTTTCAAATTCTTTTCTAATTTGACTTTTTTTCGATTTTTTTTTAACTATTTTTTCCTGATTCTTTCAGATTTTTTCCTGATTTATTTTTCTGATTTTTTCTAATTTTATTACGATTTTTTCAGATTTTTCTAATTATTCCAATTTTTCATTTTTTCTTTTCATTTTTTTTTCCGAATTTTTGTTTTGTTTGAATTTTTTGTCGATTCTTTTAAATGTTTTGTTTTTTCTAATCTTTTTTGACTTTTCTTGATTTTTTTCTAATTTTCTTTGCGTTTTTTTATCTCTTGTTTTTTTTTCTGATTATCCTTCGGCTTTATGAATTTTTTCATATTTTTTCTTATAATCTTGATTTTCTGGTTTTTCGTTTTTCTATTTTTATAATATTTTATTTTTCTATCTGTTTTTCAAATTTTATGATTTTTTTTCTAACGTTTCTGATTTTTTCTGCTCTTTCTGATTTTTATTTGTTTCGTTTGCATGAAACAATCTTTTTCTTTTAAAATAAAATTTAAAATCCAAAAAATTCGTTTCCTTACTAAAGGGCTACAAAGTTCCGCTTGCCTATATACAGATATTATTAAATATGTTAGTCCCAAGGGAGTAAAATGCAAAAAAATATAAATCTACCGGTGTACAAAAATATAATCTACAGAAAGTTGAAAAATTTCAGCACAAATCGGTTGAGCCGGTCACCGTCCCTCACTTTTTTGTCTTTGTTTTACTCATAAGGTAGAAAGACAATTTTAGTCTTCATATGTTATATCCTATATCACAAGGCTACTTTAGTCAAATTGATCGTTTTTTTGGTAGTTTTATCGTTAAATTTAAAGGGCTTACTACGAATAAGAAAGAAATTCTCTACAGGAAATCGTAGCTGAAAATGATTATAAAAAGAAGAAAAAAATGTACCCTTGCACATGTAGCGGTTTCGAAGGGGAGCGAGTTTTCAGGGTTGAAAATCGTTTTTTGCCACTTCCGGCGAAGTGTAATTTCCAATCAAAAAATAGTCTTGAATAAAGTTGTGTAATATATAATAAATAAATCTACAATTTTGTTGTTTCACGCCATTTTTCAACATCAAATTTTCCGAGATAATGGCGATAACCGCAAATTTTTGTTTCAGGGGCAATTTTTACTTTCCGAACAACAGAGTTGTATAGAAGGAAAGTATTGCGATCATGATATTTTGACCATATCCAGATTTTAACGAATCTTTACGTTTTGAGGTCACCTGAATCCATTTATACCATTTTTAGCATGATGTCTGTCTGTCTGTGTGTGTGTGTGTGTGTGTGTGTGTGTGTGTGTGTGTGAACACGATAGCGTCTAAACGAATAAACCGATTTAGATGAAATTTTATATACATATTTAAGGTAGTAAGGAGACAACCTGTATAGATTTTGGAGTTAATCGGACAACCGGAAGTGACAGTTGCTATAAGTGATGACGTCATTACCAAACAAGATGGCAATAAAGTTTTACACACATATTTTTTTACGTTATAGTTTAATTTTGAATGATTAAAATTTTCAAAAACTTGTGCCATTGTTGCCAGATTTATGAAAAAGTAATTTCTTTTCATATTTTTCTTAAATAACCAAAATAATGCATTTTTGTTAAAAATTACAAAAAATCAAAATTGTAGAACATAAAATTTTCTACAAATTTTTTGTCTTTACTTTTTTTTCGAGTTCCGCATAGTTTTGCCGAAAGTTTTTATTATAATTTTTAAGCAATTTTTATCGGTATTAAATTATTATTTTTTAGTTAAATTTTAATATTAAAATTTTTAAAAAAATATCTTTAAATTTATAATTATAATTTTTTTTCAAAATTTCATTACAAAAATTGTGGAATTTTTTAAAAAACTTCTGAAACATTTAAAATTATATTACAATTTTAAACTAAATTGAATAATTTCTAAAATCAATGAAGTTATTGAACTGGTATTTTCACCATTCTAAAAATAATATAAAACTCTAAATTTAAAATGTATTTTAGTTTCTTAGAATTTAGAATTGTAATTTTTATAACCAAAATAAAGAATTTTTTTAAATTTTTTTGTAATTTCGTTTTATCAATAAGTATAAAATAAATGAAAAAAGTAAATAGAATATCCGAAAAGGATCCAAAAGTACTATGTGTGTAAATTATTTCATAATTTAACATAGTATTTGTAAAAGTTATAGTGATTTTTTTTTTGGTTTTTCCTTATTTTCTCGTTTTTTCTCATTTTTTTTCTATCCTTTCTTTTCTGATTTTTCTCATTGTCTTATTTCTCAGATTTTTTCAATTTTTTTGTAATTTCTGTAATTTTTTCTTATTTTTTCTAATTTTTTTTTCTAATATTTTTTCTTGTTTTTTCCGATTCTTTCTCCTTGTGTTTTTTTTCTATTTTTTTCTTTTGTTTTCAGATTTTTTCTCATTTTTTTCTTATTCCTTTGATTTATTTCAATTCTTTCGAATTTTGTAATCTTTTTACGATTTTTTTGGTTGTCATTTTTTGTTTTTTTTTTTCCAAATTTTTATGGTTTTTTCAATTTTTTGTAATTTTTTCAATTTTTTTTCGTTTTTTGCAATTATTAGCGTTTTTTGAAATTTTTTCCTAATTTTTTGTTGTTTTTTATTAAATTTTTTGATTTTTCCGTTTTTTCCGTATTGTAGAAGTTGATTTTTCTTTTTTTCTCAATATTTTCTATTTGTTCTCGGTTTTTTTTTCTCATTTTTCTGTTTTTGTTTTTTTCTAGTTTTTTCTCGTTTTTCCCGTTTTTTTTCTTGTTTTTTTTTCTATTTCTTTCTTTTTTTTTCAGATTTTTCTCATTTTCTTCTTATTCCTCTGATTTTTTCGATTTCTTTCAATTCTTTCGGGTTTTTAAATGTTTTGTACGATTTTTTTGGTTTGTTGTTTTTCCCCAAATTTTTGCCGTTTTTCTATTTTTTGTGATTTTTCGTTTTTTGTGATTTTTACCGTTCTTTTGCCATTTTTCCTTATTTTTTTGTTGGTTTTTTAAATTTTTTTGATTTTTCTGTTTTTTTCGTACTTTACAATTATTTTTCATTTTTTTGTCAATATTCTCTGATTTTTCCAATATTCGTATTTTTTTTTTATTCTTATTTTCTCAGATTTTTTCGATTCTTCTAATTTTTCTCGTTTTTTTCTCATTTTTCTGTTTCTAGTTTTTTTTTTCTGATTTGTTTTGATAAAAAATTTGATTTTTTTTTTTCGTTTTTTTAAACAAATTTTGATCCAGAAAACCTGTATTTAATGTATTTTGATGTAGAAAAACTAAAATAATCGATTAAACAATTACTTTACTATGAGTGTTCGGAAAGTTGGGTGGGATTACCCCCTCATATTTTTCATCTTGAATCAAACTTTAAGATAGAAATAAAAGTACCTTAAAAACCTCTGTGACAAATGAGAAAACCAAAAAAAAAGCGATTTCTACTAATCCTGAAATTTTTGTGCTGAAATTTAAGTTGTTTGTTTCAATTTTTATAAATATCTCAATTAACTTAATGATCAAAATTTTGTATCTTTAATCATTGTATGTATCGCACTTAAATATTATTATTATTTTTGTACGTAGGGGCCTATTTAGGTAATAGATCTAAGCGAAGGTTACGCCAGGTTCTTATAATTCCGAACGTTTTTAAAATTACTTTTAAGAGGAAGTTGTACTATACAATAAAGCAGTGGATGCAAAGGTTTCGTAGTCCCTAACTTTTAAAGTTTAGTTTTTATTATTAGTGGATTAAAAAATTTGTACGTGTTAGTAAAGATCTGTTCTATGTTCCTTACCCCTCGCCATTTCGAAATTTGATATGGTTTTTTCAAAAAAAAATCGCAAAATTCCATGTTTTTTGACTATTTTCACATTTTTTTTAGAAAAGATCCAAATCAAATTTCGAAATGGCGAGGGGTAAGGAACATAGATCAGATCTTTACCAACACGTACAAATTTTTTCATTCGTTAATTATAAAAAATAAACTTTAAATGTTAGGGACTACGAAACCCTTACATTACAACATTTTATATCTGGAGAGTGGCGCCGCTATCAGAATTCAAAGGAATTAATCATTTATGAATAGAGATGAAATTCATTTACTTTTTACAATGTTTACGAGGGTAAAGAATTATAATTTTCGTGAAAAATTAAATTATTATTATTTCATATCGTACATAGGAAAGAAAAAAAATCAGGAAACCTCAAAATAATAAAAATAAAAGTAATACATGACCAAACATTTACGTTTGAATTTAGCTGGAAACCGATGAAAACAATTTTTATATTTGTTTTGGTCAATTTTTTGCTGCACACACAATTCTACTTTTACTTGTCATAAATAAATGAAAAAAAAAATTATTGCAATGTGATCACAATGAAGAATATAATTATGAAAAGAACGTAGATATATTCAGCACAGCGGCGACACTGCAATTTAATAAAACTTGCCAATACAAAATATTATCTTGCCTGAAATAGTTTTTGGACGGGCGCTCCGTTAATATTAAAGCTAGGAAGCTTTTGGCCTACCCCATCGAGTGAGGTATCGTTAAATAGAGCTCATTGAGTAGATAAAAAGCATATTTTTTGTTTTAAAAAATATTGCAAAATGTAGGCATGAGAAGCTGCCAAAGTCAGCATTTTTTACAAAATTTTGTTCCGAAGAATTTTTTTACTTTCCATTGACCTAAAAGTTTGAAATTTGTTGATAATGTTTATTGTTTCGTATATTTTACCAACAAATGCCAATATATTAATAAATATGATTTTTTCATTACCATTCCCTCATTTTTAGGGTTCCGCACCTTCGTATATATGCGAATTGTGATATTCGATATTTTATTATTTTTATGTGTGTAATCGTATTAGTTTTATTAAAAAAAGCATTCTAAGTATATATGCGGATTGTGATATTCGATATTTTATTATCTTTATCTGTGTTATTATTAATTTTTTAAAAAATGCATTTTTCGTCTCATATGCGCCAGGTTATTTTTATTTTCTCTTCTTTAAATCTTTTTAATATTTTCTTAAACCTAATCTTTTTAATATTTTCTTAAACCTAAAAAAAAACGAAATTCGTGGGTTCGAGCCCCACGTTTGGCGCCAACTTGTGAAACGCTAATTTTTTATTCGTTGATAAAAGTGATTTAGCAATAAATGTGATTTAAGCTCAATTCTTTTTATTATGGGTTCGTTCCACGAATAGAATTTGAATATATCGAAAAGTGAAATTTTAAGAGAGAGTTGTACTATACTATAAAGCAGTGGGTGCAAAGGTTTCGTAGTCCCTAACTTTTAAAGTTTAATTTTTATTATTAGTGGATTAAAAAATTTGTACGTATTAGTAAAGATCTGATCTATGTTCCTTTATTCCTTACCACTCACCTTTACGAAATTTGATTTAGATTTTTCAAAAAAAAATCGCAAAATTCTACGTTTTTTACTATTTTCACATTTTTTTTAGAAAAGATCCAAATCAAATTTCGAAAAATTGAAGGGTAAGGAACATAGATCAGACCTTTACCAATACGTACAATTTTTTTTATCCGTTAATAATAAAAAATAAACTTTAAAAGTTAGGGACTACGAAACCCTTACATATTACAACATTTTATATCTGGAGAGTGGCGCCGCTATCAGAATTCAAAGGAATTAATCATTTATGAATAGAGATGAAATTCGTTTACTTGCCAATGCCAATATTAAGAGGTGCCAATACAAAAATGTTATCTTGCCTGAAATAGTTTTTGGACGGGCGCTCCGTTAATATTAAAGCTAGGAAGCTGCGGTTTTCACTAATTGATTCTGTATTTAGTTGTTGAGAGCGCATTTGTGGAATATTTTTAGAATTATTTTTAGTAACAGTGATACGACTATCAACTTTTTCTCTAGATAAATTTGAAAAAGTAGAACAGATGCGCTCTTCTGATAAATATTTTCGTTGGGTAATTCTCTAAATGGCAACAAAGCAAGTCACGTGGCCTCTTCCACTTTCCGTGTGTCGAAAAATAAAACAGTTTTATACTAAATACTAGCTGAATACCTGTACGAGCATGCTTTACTTGATTTTTTCAAAATTTTCCTATTTTTCCTGTTCTTTTCTATTTTTTTATTTTGCATTATTTTTTTTCAAAGATCTCATCTTGAATTTTTTTTCCAATTTGTTCCCATTTTCCCCTATTTTTCCTATTTTACCCTGTTTTACTCTATCGTTTCCATATTTTTCACTATTTCGACACATTTGTTACCATTTGTTCCTATTTATTCCCACATTTTTCCATATTTTTCCGAATTTTTCCATATTTTAACCTTTTCCAAATTTTTCCCTATTTCTCTCCATGTTTATCTGTTTTTTCATATTTTTCCGATTTTTTCCTATTTTTTTCCTATTTTTTCCTGTTTTTTCCCTTTTTCCCTTTTTTTCCTATTTTTCCAATTTTTTCCCATTTTTTCGTATTTTTTCCTATTTTTTCCCATTCTTTTCCCATTTTTACTTCTTATTTTATTTGTTTTTCATTATTTTTTCTTGTTTTTCCCTATTTTGCCCTATTTTTTCCTGTTTTTCCTAATTTTTCCCTATTTGTCTCTATTTCGCTCTACTCTTTCCTATTTTTCTCTATTTTGCCCTATTTTTCGATATTTTAACATTTTCCCAATTTTTCCCCATTTCTCTCCATGTTTATCTGTTTTTACATATTATTTTGATTTTTTCCTATTTTCTCCTTTTTTCCTATTTTTTTCAATTTTGTCCAATTTTTTCGTATTTTTTTCTCATTTTTTTCTATTTTTACCTTTCTCCTCTTATTTTATTTTTCTAATTTTTTTCACATTTTTTTCCCTTATTTACTCTATTTTTCACCATTTTTCTCTGTTTTCCCCGTTTTGTCCCATTTTGCCTGTTTTACCCAATAATAATAATTTTTAGCAAATTAATTTACTTTTTACTATTTTTCCGTTTTGCCTTAATTTTTACTATTTTCCTCATTTTGCCTCATTTTCCCGTTTTCCCTATTTTTCTCCATTTTGTCATATTTCCCCCATTTTGCCCTATTTTTTCGTACATTTGTCTATTTTCCCTATTTTGCCGTATTTCTTCATATTTTTCGCTATTTTTTTTTATGTTTTTCCCTTTTTTTCTCTATTTTGCCGTAATTTTCCTACTTTTCACTATTTTTCCATATTTTATCCTACTTTTGAATAAAAGAGATAATGAAAGATAAAAAGTCACAAATGAATTTAATTTAAAAATCTCCTCATACCTACAGTAAAAGAAAAGTTGAAAAATAGCCTCTGCGCATGTGCACGACATTTTATTGCAATATCCTTATGTTTCTTATCTTGCCAAGATTCTATATGCCAAAAATTTTGTTAAAGTTAAAACCAGTTAACTTAAAAAAATTGCAAAATAGCTTTTTCTCATGAGCAATTTTTGTACATAAATATTACGGTAGAAGAAAAAATATTGTATGTAACTAGTGTGTAAAGTTCCTTTTTCGCTCATGTGATTGTCAAACAAAATTCACATTCGTGAAAAAAGTATAACTATTACGCACTTGTTGCATAAATAACTATTTTATACTCCTATTTAATGATTCGCTAATTAAAAGATTAAATTCTGTTTCATAAATTTTATTATGATAGTGATTTTCACTATGATAAATTAACTCCTATATAAAATGTGTCCTTTTTACAGCCATAAAAACGCCTGTTCCTTATAATCAGACTACATGTAGTAGCCGCGCGTCGGTACGTCACTTTTATGTTTATTCCTGTAAGTTATAATTATAATTTTGTAGGGTAACTAATAAAATAATAAAAATAATTTAAAAAAATTATAATAATTCTAAAAAAAAATAATAATAATCAAATAATTTATTTGTATCAATAAAGATACTTTTTTAACCAATAGAATATAATTATTTTTAGGTAAGTTGACAGTTATTTTGACAACTGTCAAAATATTTTAAATTTTTTAAAAGTTAATAACAAAAAGATTAATTAATTAATATGCTGTAAAAAAAGTTCCTTTTCATTTAAGATAATTAATATATAATGGGAGTAGAAAAAATAGAATAGCGTATGGCCATTATTACAGTCGCATATTATATACGAAACTCGCCAACGGTTCGCTTCCTATCCTACAACTTGCTGTTATTTTTTATTATTTTATAATTCCACCAACGGTACCGCCATAAAGAATTTAGACTCCCCCTCGTAAGTGTTCGACATAGATCAACACCTGGACAAAAGTAATAAACTTCGGTCTAGGAACGGATTGACGACCAAGTAATAATGTATTCGTAGTATTTAGGACACGCCTATCAGTAGCGAATAATATACCTCCCCTTCACCCGACGCCCCGCAGGTCTTTCTGTTTGTCATGTATCACTTCCTCTTAATTTAATGTCAGTGATAACATAACTCTTGGGTCATTAAACGCATTTTAAACGGAATCAAAAACGTTCATTTACTGGAGTAATTGTAGTATGTACGAGGCAATTATGCAACATTGACAGGTTTTCTTCTGTAACGCGATCTATGTACGCATCATTAACTTTTTGAAATCGCTTCATAACCAGAGCTGGGATTAACGAAACTAAAACGTTACTTTTTAATAATTATTAGTAATTTCGTTACATTTTAAAGTGGCTGACAAGTAGCAGTTAAATTTAATGTTTATTTTTAATATTGTTTTGATGTTTTGTTATGTAAAAAGTGTTACGTTTTCTGTATCTGAAATTCAGAAATTTTGTAAAACAAGATATCAAATCTGAAAAAAAATTTCGTCAGAAATGATCGATAGAAAATTGAATGTGAAAACTATTAAAAATTTCCAAAAAAAAAAACTAAAAATTTTGTATTTTAAAAAAAAATTAAAAAAAATTCAAGTTTCCAAAGTTGAAAGATTCGACAGTTTTAAAAATTTCGGAAGTGTCAATGATATCAAATTAACTTAAAAAATTTGATAAAAACTACAAAAATTCTGACATTTAAAAAAAAAATCGAAAATTTCAACCATTTCGAAGACGAAAATTTCAAGTAAAGATTTTTAAAAACCGTTAAAAATTTCGGCTTCGGAAATTTCAATAATATATAAGAATTTCAAAAAACCGTCAATCAATTTCGGAAATATTAAAAAAAAATTAAATGAACTTTTAAGGATTTTCTTTTTTGTTGCTGCTTAATTTAAATAATTCGTTTTAATTGATTTTGTACGCCACTGTAACGTTACAAAAAATTAAACTCAATTTACTGTTTATTTTTAATATTGTTTTGATGTTTTGTTATGTAAAAAGTGTTACGTTTTCTGTATCTGAAATTCAGAAATTTTGTAAAACAAGATATCAAATCTGAAAAAAAATTTCGTCAGAAATGAACAGTTGAAAATTCGATGTCAAAAATCTATTAAAAATTTCAAAAAAAAAAACTAAATTCAAAAAAATTCAAGTTTCCAAAGTTTAAAGATTCAAGTTTTAAAAATTTCGGAAATATCAATTAACTTCAAAAAATTGACAAAAACTACAAAAATCAAAATTTTCAACAATTTCGAAAGTCGAAAATTTCAAGTCAGGATTTTTAAAAACCGTTAAAAATTTCGGCATTTGAAATTTCAAAAATATATAAAAAAAGTCGATATCAAAAAAATCCAAACATTTAAAAAAAAGTCGATTTCAAAAAAATCCAAACATTTAAAAAAAAGTAAAAATTTCGAAAATATGAAAATCAAGAATTTCAAAAAACGTCGATAATTTCCTAAATGAAGTTTTCAAAATTTGGAAAGTTCATAGTTTTAAAAATTTCGGAAAAATTAATGTTTCAAATGAACTTCAAAAAATTTGACAAAAACTACAAAAATTCTGAACATTTAAAAAATTTTGAGTTTTAAAAATGTCGGTAATTAGAAAGTTCAAAAAAATATAAAAAAAGTTGATTTAAAAAAAACAAAAAATTTCGAATTTTAAGAAATTCAAGTTTTGGAATTTCAAAAAAAACTTACAACAAATTCAAAATTCGAAAAAGTCAAAATTATGTCAAGGTTTTAAAAAACGTTAAAAATTTCGAAAATTTTGAGTTTTAAAAATTTCAGCATAAAGAAATTTCAAAAAATATATAAAAGTCGATTAAAAAAATATTCGAGGTTTAGAAATTTCAAAAAACTTCAAAAATTAAATTCTGAAGATTTAGAAATCGAAAATTCCAAAAAAAACACAAAATTTCAACAATTTCGATTTTAAAATTTTCGGCAATTATTAAATTATGAAGATTAAAAAAAAAACAAAAATTTCAAAAAAATCTTACAAAATTTCAACCATTTCGAAAGTCGAAAATTTCATATCAAGATTTTAAAAAAGGTTAAAAATTTCGAAAATTTTGAGTTTTAAAAATTTTCAGCAATTGGCAATTTCAAAAAATATATAAAAAAGTTTATTCAAAAAAAAAACAAAAATTTCGATCTTTAGAAATTTCAAAAAACTTCAATAATTAAATTCTGAATATTTAAAAAATCGAAATTTTCAAAAAAATCACAAAACAATTCCGAAAATTTTGAGATTTAAATTTCGGCAATTGGACAAAAAATATGTCGTAAAAAAACCAAAAAAATTTCGAGGTTTGAAATTTCAAAAAATCAAAATTTCAACAATTTCGAAAATTTTGAGTTTTTAAAAATTTTCAGCAATTGGAAATTTCAAAAAATATATAAAAAAGTCGATTTAAAAAAAAACAAAAATTTCGATTTTTAGAAATTTTAAAAAAACTTTAATAATTAAATTCTGAATATTTAAAATATCGAAATTTTCAAAAAAATCACAAAACAACAATTTCGAAAATTTTGAGTTTTAAATTTCGGCAATTGGGCAAAAAATGTGTCGCAAAAAAAACAAAAAAATTTCGAGGTTTGAAATTTCAAAAAATTAAAATTTCAACAATTTCGAAAATTTTGAATTTTAAAAATTTCAACTTGAAATTTCAAAAAAATTTAAAAATGGTCAATTAAAAAAAAAAACAAAAAAAAATACCTAGTTTTAGAAATTTCAAAAAAAATCTTACAAAATTTCAACAATTTCGAAAAGTCGAAAATTTCATATCAAGATTTTAAAAAACGTTCAAATTTTCAAATTTTGAGTTTTTAAATTTCGGCATAGAAATTTCAAAAATATATAAAAAAGTGTATAAAAAAACAAAAAAATTTCAAGTTTTAAAAATCTCTAGTTTGAGAAATTTCAAAAAAATTCAAAAATTAAATTATGAAGATTTAAAAAAAATCAAAAATTTCATATAAAACTTACAAAATTCAACCATTTCGAAAGTCGAAAATCTCATATCAAAATTTTAAAAAAGGTTAAAAATTTCGAACATTTTAGAGTTTTAAAAACTTTTCGGCAATTAGAAATTTCAAAAAAAAAATATAAAAATTAAAAAAGAATTCGAGTTATAAAAATTTTACAAATTTAGAAATTTCCAAAAATTTACAAAATTTTGAAAATATCAAAATCAAGTATTTCAAGAAAACGTCAATAATTTCGAAAATTTCAAGTTTTAAAAATTTCGACAAATTTGGAAATTACAAATGAATTAAAAAAATCTAAAAGATAAAAAAAACCGTTTAAAACCTTTCTAAAAATGTGAAAAATTTCAAAAAAATCTTCGAAAATTTTGAGTTTCAAAAAATTTCAAAAAACTTCAAAAATTCTAAAAATTAAAAACTACAAAAAAAAAAGAAATTTTGAAAAGTTAAGAAAAAAAAAAGGAAAAAGCTGAAAATTAATAAAAAATTCAACTTTTTCAAGCTCTAAAAAAATTGAAATTAAAAACTACAAATAAGAAGAAATTTTGAACAGTTGAGAAAAATATAAAAAATTAAAAAATAAAAATTAATAAAAAATTCAACTTTTTCAAATTCTAAAAAAAATTGAAATTAAAAACTACAAAAAAGAAGAAATTCTGAACAGTTGAGAAAAAAATAAAAAAATGAAAATTAATAAAAAATTCAACTTTTTCAAATTCTAAAAGAATTGAAATTAAAACTACAAAAAAGAAGAAATTTTGAAGAGTTAAGACAAATAAAAAAATGAAAAAACTTATGGTAAAATTGACATTTTTAATATACAAATAGTGACTGATTTGCATTGCTCAGTCAAGTACCTTTTTTTTTTAAATTAACTCGCACTCGCATTAATTCTGCTCGGAGTATCCACTGGGGCCGAAAATTAATCCCATAGCCTTGACTTGAGGTATCTATGTACCAAATATGAAGTCAATCGGATGTCCAAAACGGAAGAAATCGTATCGACAGACACATACACACACCATTATTATGAACTTTCTGATTCTATCGCTATCGAAAGTTAATAAAGTATGAATTATAAATAACAATAACCGTTATTTTTCCTTTCGAGTTCCTTTTGTAGTAACGCGTTACTTTTTCGTAACGAAGTTACAATAACGCGTTACTTTCGGAAAGTAACGAAAAAATCGCTGCTTTTTAAAAAATAACGGTAATTCGTTACTTTGCAATAATACTAACGATAAAGTAACACTTTTATTTTTTTTATCAGTAACGCCCCAGCTCTGTTAATAACTAGTATGTTTTAGCGTTACTTGATTATGAATTTATACAGCTGTTTCTGCCTTTTGGATTATTATGAAAACTTTCCAATGTGTATTTATTAATATTACTTTTAGTATAGGATATTTATAATTAAGGTAAGCTTGTTTTTCCTGTGCGATAAAAGTGACTCATTTTCAATATTTAAACGCTTAATTAACATTTCTAAACAATATGATAAGAATAATTTTTCGCCGTTAAATTAGCAAAAATTCCATTGTTTTTGTTTAACAAAAAAATTCTAGGTAATTATAATTAATAGAAGGTGGAAGAATAAGCAACAGGGAATTTTTAAATAAATTAACTTACTAATATGTAATTAACTTTTCAACAACATTATCAATTTACCATTAATTAAAGTTTAGTTTTTTGCTGCTTTATTAGATAAAAAACTTTAAATTCCAAATAAAAAATAGAATAAGAAAAACATCCTGATAAATATTGTGTAATTGTTTATTTTCAGGCTGTTATGCCGTGTTTTTGTTGGGTTATTACTTCTAAACGTTTCGACTGCAACTGCGGCAGCCATCTTCAGTGGCGTGTACGAAATACTCCGCGACGTATCAAATAAAAACTGAACCCTGCTTCGCTTCGAGTGTGCCATTTATATGCGTGTCTGCGCGCGCTTTTTTGTCTTGAATCTATTTGTTTGTCCTACGTACACCCGCTGATGCGGTCTTTATACAGGGTGATTCATTGAGAAACGGACATACGTCAACTGTTGATGGAGGTCACCGAGGTGATTCTAAAAAAACACCCATATAATAGGTATTGCGCTCTTTATAACCGAGATACAGGGTGTTTTATCCATTTTGCCCATTTCTTTTCTTGCTCATAACATTTGAATAATGAATGTTTGATAAAAAATTTCATTTTTTAGTTATTCAAACTTTCCTCCTACTTTTTACCTATTTCTTTTATGAACGTTTTTTTTTCCAATTTTTTTTTCTCCACTTTTTTCCTCTAACCTACGCTAACCTGGCCTACCCTAAACTATTTTTTCTCACTTCCCCCCCCCACAATTTTTCCCCTATTTTTTTATTAATTTCTTTATGTTACAAACTTTTCTTTTCAAATTTTTTTCCCACTTTCTCCACGTTCGTTACAGATTATTACTGACCAATACCCTAAACATAGATGTTTTTTCCCACTTTTTCCCCCTCTAATTTCTTAATGTTTTTTACGTTTTTTCCAATTTTTTTTCTCCACTTTTTTCCTCTAACCTACGCTAACCTGGCCTACCCTAAACTATTTTTTCTCACTTCCCCCCCCACAATTTTTCCCCTATTTTTTTATTAATTTCTTTATGTTACAAACTTTTCTTTTCCAATTTTTTCCCCACTTTCTCCACGTTCGTTACAGACTATTACTGACCAATACGATAAACATAGATGTTTTTTCCCACTTTTTCCCCCTCTACCTTCTTAATGTTTTTTACGTTTTTTCCAATTTTTTTTCTCCACTTTTTTACCCCTAATCCACGCTAACCTAGCCTACCCTAAACTATTTTTTCTCACTTTTCCTCCCACAATTTCTCCCCTATTTTTTTTATTAATTTCTTTTCCAATTTTATCCCCCCTTTCTCCACGTTCGTTACAGACTATTACTGACCAATACCCTAAACATAGATGTTTTTTCCCACTTTTTCCCCCTCTACTTTCTTAATGTTTTTTACGTTTTTTCCAATTTTTTTTCTCCACTGTTTTACCCCTAATCTACGCTAACCTTAAGTTGAGTTTTTTATCAATTTCTGTATTCATTCATGCATTTTGATCCAGAAAACCTAAAAAAGGTTTGTTTCCCATTTTAAATATAATTGAATGAGATATTAATATTTATTGAATTTAAATTTATTAAAAAAAATGTTTTAAATTTTTTTTAGGTTAATGTTAAAAATTGAAAAAAAATACCTTTAAATTTGGAGTAAAAAACTCTATAATTGTAATTTTTTCAAAATTTTATTCAAAATATTGTAATTTCATAAAAAAAATTTTAAATTTAATATATAAGTTTAAAAAGAAAGATATTAAAATGGGATTTATTCCATTCGATAGGTTAATATAAATTTAGAATATATTTTAGTTTCTTCGAATTTAACATTGTAATTGTTACACAATTTTTTAATTTTTTTGTCCTTTTGTTTTTATCGAAAATGGTAAAAGAAATGAAAAAAGTAAATAGTACATCCGAAAGGGATCAAAAAGTACATTATGTGTGAAATATTTCATAATTTTAAAATAATACTTATAGAAGTTATACAATATAAAGTTAAAAAATGTTTTAAACTAATTTTAATGTATTTTGATGCTAATCGATTAAACAATTACTTTACTAGGATTGTTCGGAAAGTTGGGTGGGGAATTACCCCTCATTTTTTTCTTTTTTTAGAAAAACTTTCAAATTATCACTACTGTATTTACGAATATTTAATATTTGATTGATTCTTATCTTTTACGTGTAATGTATTAAGTTTTTCTTTTGACATCTGTCAATTTGACAACTACTGTTTTTTGTTTGTTTTCTTATATTTTATGTGTAACTTGATGGATATTATACCAAATAAAGCATTTTTTAACAATATATAATTCGACGCTTATATGCGTCATCGGTATCCGGCTACAAATTTTTGCTGAGAGACCAGTGCTTCATTTATCATTTTAACATGGAAACACTTTTTATCAACTAGTTTCATGTCTTAGAACACTAAACAAAAATTTATGGTTATTATTTTCCACAATTTTGGCAATATTTATCGATAATTGTACGAATGCTTTTTATCGATAAATGTATTGTTGTTTTTTTTTAGGAATTAGCGATAATTGCTTTTACGAATAATTTTTGCACTCTAGCTATTATCGATAAATGCATTGTTGCGTTTTTTGCAGGGTTCGAAAATATCATATTTATATAAATATCATATCACATGACATATATCATTTTTTTTAATTTAATTATTTAAATAAAAAACAGTATTGTTTCTTGCACAAACTAAATTTTAATACAAACACATTAACAACAACCTATATTCTAAACAACAAAACCGTTTATTCTAACTCAAATTAAAAATAAAAAACAAAAATAATTAAAAATAAACAAATATCACTGGGCATATTTTTTTGGTGTGTTAAAATACAGTCAAAATATTGCCAAACAGAATGCTTTTGGTTTTGGCTTAATATTGAATAAAAATCAGAACTAACTTAACACAACAATCAACACAAAGGGGAAACACAGAAAGGATTATTTGCAGTGTTACCGTTTTCAATAAACCGTATACTACCAACATTTCGTTAATAAACTAGCAAAGTCTACTAACTATCTAAATCTAACCTGTGTATTTTAATATATTTTATTAAAAGAAGTCTATGACTATCTAAATCTAACCTGTGTATTGAAAAAAGACGAAAATATAACAGTATTTATATTTATTTTATTAAAAGAAGTCTTGACTATCTAAATCTAACCTGTCTATTAAAAAAAAATATAACTTTCTCTTTCCACTTAAAACTTATTCTCCACTACGTTCCCTATTGTTTTCCACTTTCCCCTATTTTTTTATTCCACTTTTCCACTTCTTTTTTCCTACATTTACTCCCATATTTTTTACTAATTTCTTTGTCATACTTTTTTGTTTCACTTTTTCCCGTTGAAACTTTTTTTTTACTTCTTTCCCAATTTTTTTCACTTTTCCCCTACTTTTTTCCACTTTTCCCCCTACTTTTTCACTAATTTTTTTATATTTCAAACTTTTTTCCACTTTTTCTTCGACTCATTTTTTTCTCCTCTATTTTTATTATTTCAATTTTTTCTGTAATTTTTCCACCATCCTTCTATCCTCTACTTTTTTACCAAGTTTTTAATATTTCAAATTTTTTTTCCAATTTTTTCCCCCTTTTTGTTTTCGATATTTTTTTACATTTTTTGCCCTACATTTTTTAGTTTCAAACTTTTTTCCGCTTTTTCCTAACTTTTTTTTTCTCCTGTTTTTTCAGTAATTTTTTTGTTTCCAACTTTTTTCCCATTTTCCCCTACTTTTTTAATAATTTCTTTGTGTTCCACTTTTTCTCCTCAAAAATTTTTTCCACATCTTTCCCTATTTTTTTCACTTTTCCCCTACATTTTTCCATGCTTTTTTATTCCACTCTTTCCTCTACTGTTTTCCACTTTTTCTTACACATTTTTTAACTAATTTCTTTGTGTAGAACGTTTTTTGTTCCACTTTTTCCCCTTAAAACTTTTTTCCATTTCTTCCGCTATTTTGTCACTTTTCCCCTACTTTTTTATTTTATCCTTTCGCCTACTTTTTTATTCTGTCCTTTTCCCACTTCTTCTCATAAATTTTTGACTTAATTTTTTTGTGTAATTTTTTTTCTTTCACTTTTTCTCCTTAAATCTTTTTTTTTCACTTCTTTTTCTATTTTTTTTTTACTTTTCTCCTATTTTCTTCCACTTTTCCCTACTTTTTATTCCACCCTTTCCCCTACTTTTTTTCCTACATTTTTTACTAATTTCTTATTTCTTTGTGTCAAACTTTTTTCCACTTTTTCACAATTTTTTTATAATTTAAAATTTGAAACTTTTTTTACCAATTTTTTCACCTACTTCTTTTTCCAATTTTCACCCCAGCCTTTTTCCCCTACTTTTTTTTCCACTTTTCGCCCCAGCCTTTTTCCCCTACTTTTTTAGTTTCAAACCTTATCCCCAATTTTTTTATATATAATCTTTGTTTTTATTTCCAATGTTTTCCCTCTCCCTTCCTATCAGTACCAATGGTGTGGTAAGGGGGAAAGAAGAAAATAATTACTCAAAAAAAGTGATTTTTTCGTAAAAAAGTGAATTTAACAGAAACTGACAATAATGAGAAAAAATGGGTATATAGTTTTAGAAAAAAAAGTGACAGAATTTGAATGAAAAAGAGGGGAAATTTTGGAGGAAGAGGGAAAATTTGAGAAAAAATAAGAAAAATCCAAAAAATAAGAGGAAATTTTAAGAAAAACATGGGGTAATTTTAGAAAAAACGGGTAATTTCCGGAAAAAATGACAAAAATTGAGAGAAAAGAGGGGAAATTTTGGAGGAAGAGGGGAAATTTGAGAAAAAATAAAAATGAAAAAATAAGAGGTAATTTTAAGAAAAACATGGGGTAATTTTAGAAAAAACGGGGTAATTTCCGGAAAAAGTGACAAACATTGACAGAAAAGAGGGGAAATTTGAGACAAAAAAGTTGGAAAATTTAAAAGAAAAGAAGGGTAATTTTGGAGGAAGAGGGGAAATTTGAGAAAAAATAACAAAAATGAAAAAATAAGAGGTAATTTTAAGAAAAACATGGGGTAATTTTAGAAAAAAAGGGGTAATTTCCGGAAAAAGTGACAAACAGTGAGAGAAAAGAGAGGAAATTTGAGACACAAAAGTTGGAACATTTGAAAGAAAAGAGGGGAAATTTTGGAAGAACAGGGGAAATTTGAGAAAAAATAACAAAAATGAAAAAATAATAGGTAATTTTAAGAAAAACATGAGGTAATTTTAGAAAAAACGGGGTAATTTCCGGAAAAAGTGACAAAAATTGAGAGAAAAGAGGGGAAAATTGACACAAAAAATGACAGTATTTGAGAGAAGAGGGGAAATTTTGAAGGAAGATGCCTTATGACGAAAATAAGGGGTAATTTTCAGAAAAAAGGGGTAATTTTAGAAAAAAGGGGGTATTTTCAGAAAAGTGACAAAGTGAAAAGGAAAAATTTCGGACAAAAAAATTAACACCCTCATTTTTCTTAAAAATCTACTAATTTAATAGGAAATTTACTGAAAACGGTAACCCTGATTATTTGGGATAGAGTATAAGTAAAAGCAATAACAAAATAAATCGTGGCGAAGCTGGGAATCCCAAAGTCGGCGCGGGGATGCTTGCGCAACAGCCGAATAAATCGCTACTGATATTATACTTTTGTACAAGAGCGTATTGAGACATTTTCGGATGTTTAAAATGGTGGAAAACATTTTTAATTTAATAAATAAAATTATCGATTATATCGGATATATATCATGATATATATCACTTGATATATATCCTTCGAACCCTGGTTTTTTGGTAATAATTGCACGAATGCTTTTTTATCGATAAATGCATTGTTTTTTTTTTAGGAATTTACTACGAATAATTTTTGCACCTAGTAATTATCGATAAAAGCATTGTTGCGTTTTTTGGCAATATTTATCGATAATTCCTTCTAGTGAGGTCATAGGCTAGAAGGTGGCACTGAATGTGTTAACATAGATGCTGATGCTTAATTATTTAATTTTAATTTGTTCGTTTTGCGGCACCTATATTTTAAGTATGCCGGATCCGCTTTCTCGACATATTGGATTTTCACCCTTTTGAATAATCGCGTTAATCTCATTTGAAAACAGAAATGGTCGTTGAGAAAGCATTCATTACACAGATATATCTGTATTACTTGTATAATACCGCAGGAACAAGGAGTGTGTAAATGAACAAAAGAAGAAAGTTTTGCCATCGACCATTGACCTAAACAAGACCATGTATATCTCTACTTATAATCCTCATGCATTCTATAGTAGTTGAAATGTCAAATGTTGTGTAGGTGGACAAAATTATTCTACCGAGCTAACGATTATTGAAAACTTTAGTTCTTTCATACAATTGATGTATTTATACATGGTGTTCTATCCGACAGTAACACTGTTTCATAAGTTGGTATAAAAAGCAATTTTTATTGCAAAAATCTATAACATCTAAATTTAATCCAAAAAGTTATCGATATCTTATAAAACTCTGTGTCATGTACCACAATATATAATTAAAATAAAGGTGTAAGTGAGAACTAGTTTCGGTTTATGAACCGTCATCAGGTATAGTTTCTTATTTTTTTTCAAACTCCAAAACGAAGCTCGTATCTGAATTTGATATGTCTGTCCGTCCGTTTGTTGATGCCTTTATAAATTTTTTATTCAGAATCGGATGTATATCAAAAATAAGGTATAGCGGTGTCACGAAGTTACTTTAATTACCGTGATAATTAAAACATATCAAATTGTATCGCGCACGGTACTGGATTATAATTAACTTAAAATTATGCGTGCTTCTTGGACGCCAAATTCTTATAGAGTGGGACGATTCAATCTGTTGTTATCAGTGGCAGTCCAAGTTCCAATGGCAGTTCCAGTTTGAACCGGATTTTGGTAAAAATAAGTTATTTGATTCAACGAATTTTACTTTATCTCAACAGGTACTCAACCTAGTGGGGAAGTAGAGCCCGCCCTTCCAGCCGCTAACGCACTGTCGATACTATAACGACCCCTGGAGTATATTTTTTTTTCACTGACACTGCCCTGTACAAGTGGTCTTCACACTATAAATGGGAGATGGTGCCCGAGGCAATCCAAGACCTGGAATAAGGCGCCAAGAGAGCGCTTTGCGTCATTAAGCGCTTAAAAAAGTAAAGGGGCCCAAATATTAAAGAAATGAAGCGAACTTACGGGGTAATGGGTCAAATACTTTTAAATTCAGTCAAGTGCCCAAATATATAACATGGGCATGCCGAAAATTCCAGAAATTTCGAAAATTCCACAAATATAAGAAAATTTACAAAAAAAAATTGAAATTATAAATAAAAATCAAAAAAATTCAAAACTTCTTAATTTCTTTAAAAATTTGAAAATTCCAGGATTTTAAAAATTATTAAAAAAGCGTAATATATACTTTCAAAAATGTAACAAAATTTTAAAAATCTGGAAAAAAAATCAAAAATTTAAAACCATTCGATTTTGGAAGAAAAAGAAAAAAAAATAAAACCATTCGATTATGAAAAAAAAAAGAAGAAACCGTAAGTAGCTAATAGAGAAAAATTTTAAACAAATGGAAAATTTAATTAAAAAACCGTAATACTTTTCAAAAATTTTATAGAAAAAAATTCTAAAATAAAAATTTAAAAAAGTTCAAAATTAAAAATTTCTAAAATAACAAAAACCGTAATAGAAAAATATTAAAAATCCGAAAAAAATTGAAAATTTCGAAAATATAATTTAAAAAATCGTAATGGACTTTTCGAAAATATAACAGAATTTTAAAAATCTACAAAACTCGAAATTTCAAAAAATTACCAAAAATTAAAAAAAAATTCAAAATTTTTTTTAACAATTTCAAAATTAAAAATTTCTAAAATAATAAAACGGAATGGAAAAATATTAAAAATCCAAAAAAACTTTGAAAATATCGGAATTTAAAAAATTTCGAAAATATAATTTAAAAAATCCTAAAAGTAACAGAATTTTAAAAATCTACAAAAAAATAAATAATTAAAATTTCTAAAATTGACATTTTAAAAAAAACCTAATGAAAAAATTTTAAAAATTCGAAAAATATCGGAATTTTAAGTTTCGAAAATATAAAAAAATGGACTTTTTCAAAAAAAAATCAAAAACTTTGAAAAAACTCAAAATTAATGATTTTAACAATTCGAAATCTTTGACAATACCGTAATTTTAAAAATCTACAAAAAAAATCGAAATTTAAAAAAATTGCAATATTAAAAATTTCCAAAATGTAATTTTAAAAAAAAATCAAAATCAAAGATTTTAAAAACTTCAAAACAAAAAACGTAATAGAAAAATAATAAAAATTCAAATTTTTGAAAATTTCGGAAATTTTAGAAATTTCGAAAATATAATTTAAAAAATCGTAACAGAATTTTAAAAATCTACAAAAAAAATCGAAATTTAAAAAAATTCAAAAAAATGTAATAGAAAAAAAATTTAAAAATGAAAATTAAAAATTTAAAAACATAGTTAAAAATTTTAATATTTTCGAAAAAAAAACGTAGGTAATAGAAAAAATGTAAAAAATCGAATAGTTTTGAAAATATCGGAATTTAATTTTTTTTTTAAATATATTTTAAAAAAAGGGTAATGGAATTTTCAAAAAATATAACAGAATTTAAAAAATGTACAAAAAATTCGAAATTAAAAATAAAATCAAAAATTTTAAATTTGAAACTTTTAAAAAAATTTCAAAATTTATAATTGTTAAAAAAATCCAAAAAAACGTAGTTAATCGAAAACTCTTAAAAACTCGGAAATTTTTTGAAATCGGAATTTTAAAAACTTTTGAATATCGGAATTTAAAAAAAATTTGAATAACGGAATTTAAAAAAAATCGAAAATAATAATAAATGATCGACTTTTCAAAAATATACGTAAAGGAATTTCAAAAATTTACAAAAAAATTCGAATTTTCAAACAAATGTCAAACAGTTCAAAAAAGCCAAAAAACATCGAATGAAATATTACTAATATCAATTAATTTAATATTTTTTTTTACAAAATTGAAATTTTTGTAAAAACCTGGATTTTTCTCATTAAACAAATAAGGAATTTTGATTTTCTATAGAATAGAAATATGTTATTTAGGAAAGTTCTTTTTTCTCTTTAAATAAAAATATTTAAAAAAATAATTAAACTAGGCAAAAGAATCTTTCAAAAAAAAAACATTTTTTAGTTTGCAAATATTTTTTTTTGAATTACTTTCCAGGTGTAATAAACAAACACTTGACTTGTATGTTTAGTTTTATATTAAAAGCACTTAAAACACGTGTTTTTTTGTCAGACAAGAAATTAGCAAAATATTTCATTTTTATCAATAATATTTTAATTAATACTTTATCTTGTTTAAATAAATATTTGAAGGACTAATTTAAAGTGTGGGACACGTCAGGTACTTGATATGAGAGCAAAATTGAAAATATGCAATTTCAATATGGTATTGCCTCATGTAGTGAACCGTTTAATGGAAAAAAAAAATTTAGCGTGTTGACTATAAAAGCGATAAAATGATTCATATTAAATCTAGTTAGGTATGTAAAATTTTTCATTAGTCATACACTTTTCAATTTCCTAGTTGACGAGTAATTTAATATTATTTGCGATATAAATATTTAATTAGATTAAAAATTATTGCAACAAAAGATATATAGAATTATTAAAGGTTAAATATTGAAGAAAAATTCAATGAAAAACTGGAATTTTATAGTTTTTTTTTTTATTAAATATTTATAGATTTTTAAACATAACGTGCTTTAAATGGTTAAGATTTGAGTAATTTTAAAGGCTTCCGCATTAATTAATATTTTTTTAAAATGTTCACAATTTTCGGTAAAAATGTTTATACAAATGATAAATGTAGAAAAACAAAAAAAGAACTGAATGGTTTGATAAAAAATGCAATAAAATTAAAAAAAAAATCGGATTCAAATGGTTAAAATCAAAATACATAGACAAATGGAAGGTTAATAAAAACAATAAAAAAAATAAAGTGAAAGGTGAAGAAGGAATTGATAGATAATAGCGTAAAAGAAATAGAAAACGGAACTAAAATATAAAATCAAAAATATTAAGCAGAAAAGCAGGAAGGAAGAAGATAATCAATGTGAAAAACGAAACAAAAGTCGTAATGGTAAAACATAAGGAAAAGACAATGTTAACATAGTACTAAAGTACGGAAACGGGAAGAAGGACAAATGATAATGAAAAATAGAGAGTAGTTTCTGAAACTATACACTCCGACCATTACCATACATGTTTCATCCTTATAGGAATCATCAGTGGTACTTTTTTGGAATGCATAGTTTCAAAAATATACTCTGTATACCCAAGTATGTCTATTGTAACGATTTACTCATACAAAAAAAATAATCTCACACTTGGGTGAGATCTATCGAATAAAAAAAAATCGGTTTGTCGCCTCAAAATTTTCCCGACCAGTATCCAGAAATAAATAATTTTTCAGATGTTTAATGTTAAAGTTTAAACCTTTGACATTTTTTTATTTTTGACAGGTGACAGTTGGAGAAATAACGTTGACTGTTTTATATCAAATTTCAGATCAATCGGATTAAGCATGTGGCCTCTATCGTGGAAGAATACACACACAGACAGACAGGCTTCCATTTGGAAATGGTCTTAATCGTCTCAGAAGAACTGAAAATGGATATTTATCTCGAAATTTTTTTTTTACCTCGTTCTTCTCGGAGGTGGGTCGGGAAAGCAAAAATCGAATTAAATTGACAGGTATCTTAAAACCCCAAATAAAATCTACAAAATTGATAAAAACTGAATAAAATCATATAAAATCGAAAAAAAAATAACAAAATCGATAAAATCGAAAATATCAAATACAATCGAACAAAATCGTAAAAAAAAGAAATAAAATCGATAAAAATAGAAAAAAAACATGAAATCGAGAAAAATTGAAAAAATCTAATATTTCAGTGAGATCCAACAAGCGTAAAAACCCAAATAAATTCTCGACAAAATCGATAAAAATCAAATACGATGGAAAAAAAACCAAATAAAATCGACAAAACTGGATTAAGTTTGAAAAAATCGAAAAAATATTTAAAAAAAACGGAGCAAATTGAAAAAAAAATTGGATAAAATTTAAAATCGTCGAAAAAAACTAAAAAAAAAATGAAAAGAACGAAAAAAATGGAAAAAATTAATCGACAATATCGGATAAATTGAAAAAAAAAATGGAACAAATTGAAAAAAAAAAATGGGATACAATTAAAAAACATTGGAAATCAAATTCGTTCCCAAAAATCGGATAAATCGAAAAAAAAAAATCGACAAAAATTGAAAAACACCCGTTTATAAAATCGAAATGACATAAATCGAAAGAATAAAAAAATTGAAAAAACCCGAAAAACAAACTGAAAAAAAATTGAAAACAGTCAAATACAATAGAAAAAAATCGGAATACTTTTTCAGATATTTAGTGTTAAAAGTTTAAAATATTGATATTTTGCAAGTCAAATTCCGTTACAAATTGGATCTGTCATTTTTTGATAGTGACACTTCCGTTTGACAAATGTACAAAAACTAATGGGTTCATCCGACAGGTAACCCAAACCCATATACTAAATTTCAGCTCAATCGGATTAAACGTGTGGTCTCAATTGTGGAAGAATACAGACAGACTTCCATTTGGAAATGGTCTTAATCGTCTCGGGGGACCCGAAAATGGATATTTCCGTTTTTATCTAGAATTTTTTTTTAGCTCATTCTTCTCGGAGGTGGGTCGGGAAAGTAATAATAAACATTATAAATTAAGAAGAAAAATTAAAAATTTATGTATACTGATTACTCTTCATTCTCTTCTGATTATCAACATGTAACTTGAATTTTCTAATTTTATATTTTCCAAATTTCTATAAATTAAAATTCCAAATTTGTAATTTCCATCTTCTTTAAATGTCTCTCCATTGAATATTTTTTTATTTGATATTTTCTTCTCTAGAGGTTCCTTCATAATAACCTTTTCATAACCTTGTTCAGTTTTTTGTGATCACCTTTATTTTAAAACGTCTTCTTTAGTATTTTCAATTTTTTTTATTATTCTTCTTTAGTATTTTCAATTTTTTTTATTATTTAAAATAAAAACCATATATTATTTAATTGCTATATAATTTTTGTCCTTTTTTAAACCTTCACATCTTTCAATATATATCGTGACATTCCAAAAATTGTATATCTGTTTTATCTGTTTATTATTAGTTTTTTCGATAGAACCCACCCAAATTTGAGATTATTTTTTTTGTATGAGTAAATCATTACAAATGGCGCCCAACGTGGGGCCTTTCAAAATTTAGTACAAGTGTAATGTCCGGAAGGATTAATAAATCTGGTAAGATTCTTTTTATTACCACAATTGTCGATAACACAGCCCCACAAAAAAAAGAACGTTAATACACAAGAGAATGAAATATGTATTCCCATGTATTTTTCGACCCTGAATCCGATCCCGAGCTCAGAATTGGGCCTACACGTCTGGAATTGGCCCCAGGGGTCGAAAATGGCCTGAAATGCGGTTCCCGGGATAAAGCGAAGTCGACGCTGAATTTTGGAGCTGAAGCCAGATTTGTACTCGAAAAGTTTGTGGCCAACTGAAATTCCGGGTTTGGGTCCGGGAAAATGCCCCCTTGGGGAGGGAAAATGCTGTTTTGGACGTCTCGGTCGCGACTGTGGTATTTTCATGGACTTTCCAATTCTGGAGCTGAGACTGGGTGTGAAAAGTGTTTGGTCAAGTGAAATTCCCAGTTTGGGTCCGGGAAAATGGCCCATTGGGGCCGGAAAATCATATTTCGGACGTACCAGTCGCAAAAGTGGGATTTTCATGTATTTTTCAATCCTGGTCCTAAGAGTATGCTCGAAAAGTTTTTGACTGCTGAAATTCCCAGTTTGGGACCGGGAAAATAGCCCATTGGGGCCGGAAAATCTTATTTCGGACATACCAGTCGCAACAGTGGTATTTTCGTGTTTTTCAATTCTGGACCTGAGGGACCCGAACAGGGAATTTCACATGGTCAAGAACAGTCTAAGCTACAGGAATTAGTACATAAAAATCCCACTGTTGCGATTGGTATGTCCTAAATATGATTTTCCGGCCCCAATGGGCCATTTTCCCGGACCCAAACTTGGAATTTCACTTAACTAAACACTTTTCCACCCAGTCTCAGCTCCAGAATTGGAAAGTCCATAAAATACCACAGTCGCGACCGAGACGTCTAAAACAGGATTTTCCCGCCCAAGGGGTCATTTTCCAGGACCCAAACCCTGAATTTCAGTTGGCCATAAACTTTTCGAGCACAAATCCGGCTTTAGCTCCAAAATTCAGCGCCGCCTTCGCCTTATCCCGGGAACCCCATTTCAGGCCATTTTCGACCCATGGGGCCAATTCCAGACGTATAGGCCCAATTCTGAGCTCGGGATCGGATTTGGCGTCGAAAAATACATGGGAATACATATGTCACTCTCTTGTGTATCAACTTTTTTTTTGTGGGGCTGTGTAATCGATAATCATATTTTGACTGAAAAGTAAGAAAATGTAACATATCATTTGAATTTACTAATTTTGAGATTAAATTCATACAAAAATAATTTGACATTATTTGACAAATATAAAGAAACGACATAATAAATTTCATAAATAGTGACATTTGTGACATAACTAAAAATACACAGTGTGGAATAGTAAAAAGATATATACGTGATAGTGAAAATAAGTATTGGTGTTAAAAAAAATTAAATGGACTTAAGTAAAAAAGATTGGACAAATGTAAAAATCGAAACAAGGTGATATTGTAGAAATGCAGGAAGAAAATGTGGAAGAATATGATGGAATAAGTAAAGGTGAATCAAAAGAAGAGCAAATACAAGAAAACTAAAGAAACAGAAAGAACAGGAAAATATAAAATTAGAAAATTCAAGTTATATGGTGATAATCAGAGAAGAAGAATGTAGAGTAATCAGTATACATAAATTTTTATTTTTTTCTTTTAATTTGTAAAGTTTATTATTATTTTTATTCCATAGAACCCACTCAAATTTGAGATTATTTTTTTACAAAAATTTGAGATTATTTTTTTTGTATGAGTAAATCATTACACTATGTACTACAAAAATGATAAGACAACCACGCCACCTATCGTAGGTTGTCGTGACTATCATCATTTTGGAAACAAAAAAAGATAATAATTTAAGTTAATTAATTAATTCCTTTGTTGTTATTAAGTATTTTTGTTGTGAAATCGACTTGGTTTTCTACTTTTTTTCTGACTACCGTTTAGACTATTTCCCCAAATATTCGTGTTAATCGCATTGAGACAAATATAGGCATGACAACATCGTGGCATTTTATGACTTGTTTTGCTATATACGCCAGAAAAGATACTTACGTTGTTCGTTTTTTATTAAACTTGTATCAAAATAAATGATAATATACACACCAAGATTGATAGGACTATTATTTATCATAGCTTTGCTGAAGCCATAGAATTTTTCTAAACCCACTTTTCATTCTACAAACAAAGGTAGTATCTATTGTGTACGAATATTTCGCAAGACAATCTTCTAATTTGACCTTGATCAATTTCAATGATATTTTTTTGTTTATTAATGAACGCTTCTCGTATCACAACAGATTTTTTTACTTGATAATCAATAATGTTTAAAATTTTTATTTATTTTTTTATAAAATTGGATAATCTGATATGCAAATCTTTTACTAAATATCTTTGTATGATGCGGAATATGACTAAAAACATGATTATACTTAGAGGTCTCATAGGGACATTCATAATTCACGTAATATATTGATATTAACTATGGTCTATTTAATAACCAGGAGGAGCGATTTGAATTTAAGTTGGCAATTCTGTAGGCTTCTCATTGGTCAGTTTGCAGTCGGTTTCACACAGCAAATTTTAGCATTAACATCAGCTGATAATTGACATTGACAGTTTTGACATTTTATAATTCATTATTATTTTTAGTTCTATTATTGCTTTTGTCCTCTTGTTATTTCATCAGTTTTAGTTAAGTTTTCCACTCTATTTCGTTAAAAAAAATAGTTCTGTTCAGAACTCAGTAAGCAATTTCTGCGATTATGGATCCTTATCCTTCTACTAATTCTTGAAATCGTAGGAATCGATTCTCATGAGAAATTTACGTCATTTTCTCTAGATTTTGTAATATGTCTATTCTTGAAATATTTCGTAGGAAAAAATTCTCCAAAAATTATGAGAATTAATTCCTAATGTCATTTTCTGGAGAAACTTCAAATTCTCATGAGAATTTAAGAAATTAGAGTGTGAATTGTACGTATTTGACGTGTTTTGTGGGAATTGAAATTGAACATTATTGTTTTTTGTTGTTACCGCCATAAATATTGTTAAAATGAATAATTTTTTATTCCAAGCTATCGTTTTAGATAATTTAGAAAGTTGTTTAGACAGCATTTTCGTCTATCCAAACAAGCCTTTGACGATCTAATGGAGAATATTGAGCTTTTCTGCTACCAACAATCAGAGTTGGAGATTAACCAAAAGAGAAAAAGTTTTAGTAGGGAACTTTCCTCTTAAAAGTTCCTTATAATTTTCTAAGAATTCTACAAGGATTTTTTTTGCGCTTCACTCACGAAATTTCGTTTAGCCATTGCAAATAAAAAATGAACAAATAACAAATAACCCATAGTCAATAATAAACGATAATGCACAATAATAGGATAATAATTATGTAAATTGTTTCAATTTGTTTCCTCAAAAATGTAAAATGTCAAACATATGATATCAATGGCAACTGATATTCATTCATGCGAACGTATTAAAATAATATTTGAGCACAGAATTAATAGTTCTGAGTATTTGATTGCTTGAGTTCATGAAATACTTGGATTTAGTAAAGACATACGTCACTTTTTTTAATTCACTAGAATTTCAGTTCCGACTCATTCAAGAATAGGACTGGCGATTCTCAAGAGAATTTTTTTTGGGGAATCAATTCTCTGGAGAATTAATTCCTACGATTTCAAGAATTGGGTCCCTGGTAGCAGTCACTCGCGTAGTCCACCAAAACAATGGAAACGGCTAAGTTTAGGCCATTTAAGTCAGTAAGAAAAACAGTGCATACTAAATATGTACAAACAAGTATTGGATGATAAACCAAAAACCAAAATTGGGTAAACGTGCAGATTAGACATCCCATTTTCTCCAAGCGAGAATATCAATCCCACTACCGCGAATTACCGTCAGAAATCTCTACAGCGTTGCCATTTATTGGAATATTTTTTCGGAATAGTATTTCTAATATCCAAATATTGAAAAATGTTTATTTTCTTTTATAGATACAAGAAAAATAGTTAGGTATAAATGTACATTAAATTGTTTAGATTAATTATTGTTAAATAAATTTTAAGTTACTTTCTTTGAACCCAAATATAGAGAAGAATTTTGTATGTTTAATAAAATAATAATACTCTCCATACATTTCACCCTCGTATAAATGAACACCAGAAGCCAATGGTTGTGCGGGAAAGGGACGACTATTATTATTTGCTGTTGCGCTCTAAGCTACTTACTGATGATTGATGGCGCCATTTGGATATGGGTATAGGAAAAAACTGAAAACATCACCACTATCATATGCATACTATAAATGGAAGAACTAGTTGGGCTTCAGCTGTTATTTTGCTACTCCGCATTTAAAAAATTAAATATTTAAATAATTCAATAAACGAAAACATTTTTGATATTATTTTAAGAAGTATTGGATGATAAACCAAAAACCAAAATTGTTGATGTTAAATCCAAAATTTCTAAGGTCGCCGGTAGTATTACTTTCTATTTAAAAATGGCATTAGCGCTTAACATTTTTCTTACAGGGGTTGCAAAGTCAACAACTTACCGAGTAATAAAAGAATACCGCAGTAGTGGAACAATATCTAGTTCAAAAAATATTGGAGGAATACCAGGACTTCTAAAAACATTTGATGAGAGGTTTAAAAATGCTGTTCGGAAAATAGTACATGATTTCTGATTTAAAAATGAGTTACCTACATTAAGCAAAATTTTGCATGCTTTGAAGAAACGAAACGAAGGTTTATCCACGGGCCTGAAAACCCCTACAGGACAGGGAAGACGTCTTATTATTTTACATGCTGGTTCTGAAGCAGGCTTTGTAGAAAATGCATTATTGGTTTTTGAAGGCAAAAAGACAGGAGATTACCATGAAGAGATGAATTCTGAAGTATTCGAGAATTGGTTTTCTACTTTTTTGACAAAGTTACTTAATGATGCTGTGATTGTGATGGATAATGCATCATATCATAGCCGAAAAGTTGAAAAAATTCCTACCTCGCCATCAAGAAAAGCTGAAATGCAGGAGTGGTTTCAAACTAAAAATATTGCCTTCGATATAAATATGAAGCAGTGTGAACTTTTGCACCTAATTCGGCAACATAAAGGTAAACATTATTTGTATGTTGTCGATGAAATGGCAAAAGAAGCCAATAAAGTTGTGTTACGGCTTCCACCATACCACTGTGAATTAAATGTCTACACTTGATGGATGACATGATAGAGCCATTAATAATATCTGCGAACACTGGAAGCTCGGATGAATCTGAATCTTCTGATATAGATTAATAAAAATATAAATATTTTGTTGTATTTGTATATGTTATAATTTTGATTTTGTTTGCTCCTATATACATAAAGGAAGATTTATTAAAATTTTAAGTTAATTCGTGTTTGTTTAGCCAGTTAAAAATAAGATTAATTACCATATTTTACATAAAAACTTCTTTCATTTAAATTAAAAAACAAATCCCATTTATTCCTATATTAATTTGAACTATTTATTAAGAAATAAGATAAATCACTTCTTTTGCAAAACAACCCTTGTAATGTATCTAAAAGATATTTTTTTTTCCAATTAAAATAAAATATTTCCAAAATTTAATAAGTTAATATCTTTATAAATCCATGATCGTAGTAAGTGAACACGACAATTTCTGATTTCGGAACACGTCCTTTATAATATAAAATCTAGTAACTTTTAGTGGTGTAAGTAAGGTTTATTGAATTACTCCTCCTGGTTATTAAATAACATATAGCGTCTTGTTTTATAGATGGTTGGTATTCCTGTGTATCACTGTCAACGTCGTCCGTCAACTGTCATTTTTGGTTTGCTGCTACTGTTCTTGGTTTGTTCATTTGTTGTCTGTTGAATTGCATATTCTTTTTCAATTTTCAGTTAACTGGTTTGCTGTCAGTCTGTGATATTAAGGTAAATTGAATATTCAAGTTTGTTTTATTTAACTGGCTTAACAGGTGATCGGTTTGGTGATGGATTTATTCTATATTTTTGATTGGCGCCTGTGTATTGTGTGCTATACTATAATTATTATATCTTGAAGGTAAAATAAGGTTACATGTTAATGCGTACACACTTATTGTTAAAGAAAAAAAAGCACTACGTACTTTCATGTGCGTAATAAAAGAGTAGAAAAATATACATATATTTTACTTTGGTCAATTAAAAATACATGTCGAGCGCTTTCGGCAAATCAATGCCATCATCAAGGCTCTATTTTAGGACCCATTTTATTTCTCATCTACGTAAACGATGTGGTTTCAGTCAACTTAGATGGTTATTTTACAATATTTGCACACGATATAAATGCTTTAATCAACGGATCTGATATCTCTTTGGAATCCAAAAGTAATCGTTTATTATCGGACCTTTATAGTTGGTTTTGTAATAATTCCCTTTTGTTGAATACCCAAAAAACTCTTTCAATGCATTTCCATAATAGGCAAAGATGTGTCAGCTCAATTAATTTAAATATAAATAACAATTACATTGAAAATGTATCTTCAGTAAAATTCCTACATATTGATGAATGTCTTAATTGGAGAAAGCATTGTGATACACTTACTTCGAGATTAAACTCTGTAACTTTTTTGTTCTTGTAGTTCACGTGCTGCAAATGCTTCTCCTCAATTTGTATTTATTATATAAGAGGTTCACGAAGTCAAAAATGTCAATTTATGAGTTTCGGATGAATATTATCGACAAATTAGTCTCTTCAAAAACTGCACAAACTATGACGCAGTAGGAACACGTCATACCATTGCTCACCATGCGTAGGTACACCTAATCTTTGTATCGGCGATTGCTTCGAAATTTTCATAAAAATAATGTTCCCTTGAAAGAAAGTAACAATAAAATTAATATAGCTGTGTTCATTGTTTTTTTTCATACGTGATGTCTAAATAAGTCATCAGCACTGCGTTCATATTATAGTGCTCAGTGCGCATGACTTGTTTATACGTCATGGCCCTATTGGCGGTAATTTTTGCAGACAGCTATCTTAATCCAGTTATAAAAGCATTTTGTGTAACAAGTACCTCAGATTTATGTGAACGAGTTCGTTAGCACTAGGCGCTGGATTCAAGTAGCAGCGAACGTGTTAAGCTGAAGAGATGGAAACAATTTCAATTTTACCGGAGTCCAGAACTGTCAATCAGACTGCCGCCAACCTGGAAGACGTGCCTGCCGTACCGTCTGACACCGCCGAGTAAGGACCTTGTTACACACCTTCCTCTCCGGATTTGGTAATTGAATAAACAGTTATTTTCTACTTTATGATTTTTATTTGTGATACCAGCAGCAGTAAATACCCAGGTAACTCAACCCAGTAGGGCAAGTAAAGCCCGCTTTTCTGGCCGCGAAGACATTGGTCAATACCATAACGACCCCTGGAGTTATTTTTCTCCACTGAAGCTGCACGTGCAAGTGGCCTTCACACTGTAAACGGAAGGTCGTGTCCGACCTAATCCAAAATCCTGCTTGACGACCCAGAGAGAGTTACAGTTTATTTTATGAAATATATACAAGTTCTTGCTTGAGTAATCGTAAATATAGATACATTTAACATTTTTGTTTTATTTAATACGGAGTTTAAGTGAAAACCGTTGTCATAATCTAATTTTGATTCTGAATCGTGGGGGAGCATTCTGGGCCTCCACCTAAACACGCCACTGCTAGTAATCCATAGATATTTCAGTGTATTCAATATATGTATAAAATTATGCTTAATTTTAAATTAAGATTTATAGACACCGTACAATTGTAGTAATTCCGACTACAATGGTTTATAAATGAGTTTTTTTTAGAAGTACCTATCAAATTATTTTGTTTATGTAACATATCAGAATTAATAGACACTTTGTATACTTGCCAAGCAACAGATTAGCGGATATTGTCTAAAAATAATTTCAGGACATGTGGCAGCGTGTTTTCTAGCCGGCCGGTAACAGTTACATGTTACATGGGGCCACCTATTTTTTCCAAGCCAGGAAAATAATAAGCGAATATTAAAAAATTAAATCTGAGAAAAACCAATAACCAAGAACATAATTTCCAAAAAAAAAAAAAACAATTTTTACAAAAATTAAAAACTTTCTAGTACTAATTTCAAAAATATTTTTCTTTAATAACACTATATTTGTAGAAATAAATATTTTATAAAATTCTCCTTTTTTTTGTTAACCTCTGACGTTATAAAAACGAATCTTTTCCGCGCTTGTCCAAGTACGCAATATTTTGATTAATAATTTCGCCTTTTTCGCAACACGAAATATTTCGGTCCCTCCTTTATCGACTCGATTGTAAAAACATCGCACCACCAAAAAAAAAACAAACAATCTTTATTATTATTTCGTTTTATTCTTAACTCTGTAACGCGTCATTAACTCGACCTTTAGAATTAATCGGGTTAGTTGATTTTAAATTTGATTATAAATTTTTATTTAAAAACCTATACTTGTTATTTTTTATGAATTGTTTAAACAAATATGTTACGAGTGAATAATATTTATTATTATTATAAAATATTAGCATGACGTAAAAATAAGTTGTATGGTGTTTTAATTATTTATAGTTTTGATTAAAAATTGTGCCATATTCAAGATTTTTGGCTTAAAGTAAATATTTTTCTATAAATAATGTATTATCAACAATTTATTGTGACGTATACGGAGAGGCCTAGATATATTTTTTGGGAAGTAGCAAAATTTTGTTATCAGGCATTAATAGTTATTTATGTACCAAGGGTATAAATAGATGTTTATGCCCTAAAGGCGACGATCTTACAAACCCAAAGGTCTGAAGGGTATAAATAGATGTTTATCCCCTTAGGGCGACGATCTTACAAACCTGAGGGTCTCAAGGGTATAAATAAATGTTTATGGCCTGAGGGCGACGATCTTACAAACCTGAGGGTCTCAAGGGTATAAATAGATGTTTATGCCCTAAGAGCGACGATCTTACAAACCCAAGAGCCTCAAGGGTACAAATAGATGTTTATGCCCCGAGGGCGACTATCTTCCTTATTGCATCTACAATATAAATATTTAAAAAAAAAATCTGAAAATTTTATTTGATTTCAATAACATAATGATTTTATTTCATAATTTGTAATTTTATTAATAATGAATTAGTATGGGATAAAAAAATTAAGAAGAATGTAGCAGAACGTTTCTGTCAAATTAAAAAAGGAAATAATAGGGGAAAACCATTGCAGCTTTTTTATATATATTTCCGATTTTTGTCCTATTTTTTCCATTTTTAATTTTTTTTTTGGTTTTCATAATTTTTCCTGTTTTTCATAATTTTTCCTGTGTTTCCCTAATTATTTCTATTATTTTCTATGTTTTCCTATTTTCCCTTTTTCCATTATTTTCCGCTATTTGTCCCTATTTCCCACTAATTTCCAATACACTTCCCTATTTTTTTCCTATTTGTCCCTATTTGCACTTATTTTTGCCCCATTTTTCTCTATTTTCTCTATTTTTTCTATTTTATCTTAATTTTGATCTATTTTCAATTATTTTCCCTTGAATACATACTTTTCCCAATTTTCCCTATTTTTTCCCATTTTTCACCATTTATCCCTATTTTCTGTTTTTTCCTATTTTCCCTTTTTTTCGTACTTTCCCTATATTTCACTATTTTTCCATGTTTCGCTATTTTTCTATAATTTTCCTAGTTTTTCCTATTTGTCCTATTTGTACTAATTTTTCTCTATTTTGCCCTTTTTTCTTAATTTTTTCCCATTTTCCCCTATTTTTTCCTTATTTTTAACTATTTTTTCCAATTTTTATCGGTTTCCCTATTTCCCCAATTTTTCCCTGTTTTTGCTAATTCTTATTTTTTTTTGTGTTTATCATTATTTTCTTCTGTTTATCCCTATTATTTTTTATTTTTACCTATTTTCCCAATTTTTCTCAATTTACCCCATTTCCCCTGTTTCCCACTATTTTTCCCAAAGTTTTATATTTATCACCATTTTACCGATTATTCCCTATTTTTTCCCAATTTTCCCCTATTATTCAATATTTTTTCCTAAATTTTCTATTTTTCCCAATTTTCAATATTTTTCACTATTTTTACTAAACTTCCCCATTTTCCCTATTTGGCACAATTTTTTTCCATACTTTCCCGTTTTTCAATTCTTTCTGAAATTTTCCTATTTTTCACTGTTTTGTCCCTATTTTCCCAATTTTCTGCAATTTTTTCTATTTACTATAATCACCTATTTTTCAATACTTTTCACAAAGTTTCCTATTTGACACTATTTTCCCGATTTTTCTCTATTTTTTTTCTATTTTCCCCATTATTCAATATTTTTTCCCAAATTTTCTTTTATTCCAATTTTACCTATTTTTACCAAATTTCAATATTTTTCCCTGTTTTGCCATATTTTTTTTTTTAATTTTCCCATTTTCCCCAAATTTTCACTACCGTTTTTTTCTCTCTATTTTCCCTATTTTACATTATTTTATTATCGAAATTTCAAATCTCTGGATTAAGTAGAATTAGATCTACGTTGATTCTATGTCAGTCAATGTCAGGACTTTGCCGCTTATATACATTTGTATATAATAATATTCTTACGCCACCCCTGGATGGTTCTTCTATTGAACCAACAATCAATATAACAAAAGAAACAGTCAAATTTAATTGAACACTATTGAAATTTTGTAAATCGTTAGATACAAAGTTGCTTAAATGGGGAAAGACGAATTGAATGTTATTTTAAGTTAAAATATCAGGTCCAGTTTCCAAGATATTTGGAAAAAAAACGAAATTGACCATTTTCGTTTTATTTAATTAACACCTTAATTATTGAGGATACATTTTTTTTATTTGAAGGCCAAATATCGTTTAACACAATTTTTGAAGGACAACCTTGAAACTATTTTTTTCTGTACTTTAAGAGTTTGGGGACAAAACGTCAATCGCCCTTTGATGTATTATTAATCATAAATAATATAACAAAATAATTCGATTTATAATCCACATAAACATTCATGGAAGACCTTGGCCATTGTTGGTGTTAATTTTTTTTTATGTACTCAAGTATATACGTAAATACACAGATTAATTTTTAACACATCGACTGCATTGCAGAATATGTATGTTCAAACTTTCTATATGAAATAGACAAAATAACCTATTATCCTAGTTTTTTTCAAATAGATTAATTTGTATTAAATCTAGCACTTGAAAAAAAAAATTGCAAGTTGCATAGAATAAGGGGCACAAAAAAAATTCATTTAAAACTTATATACACCTGCTTAAAGAAATCGTGAATTTGATAAAATCAAACGTTAGTTTTTTGTCTTATCGTTTCAAGGTATAATTGTTTTTATTTTAGAAGAAAAATGCATTTTGCCGATATAAAAATAACTATTGAATAACGAGTATTTTATATTGTTATTCTTGTGAACATTGAGGTCAAGTTAAAATAAAATGACTAAGGTCAGTGACCGTACACAGAAACTACTTACTATTTCTTGGAAAACATTATATCGTAGATAAGATATTGCGTAAAATGATCTATTTTTATATTTCTATTTTGTTAATGAAAAACAGGTACTTAATAGACGTATCAGTACAATTTTTTCATAAATTAAATATCTAAGCTTAAACCGCGAGATGATAATGATATATGGCAGATTATTGCAAAATTTTTACCAAAGATAACAGTTGTTAGGAGGCTTTTATAGGGTAAGAGCTATAATAGCAAGCCTCCATTTAGGTGTACCTGAAAAGTAATATTTTTTTTCAAAATTAAAAAAAATAGATTATATTCGTGCAGATCGGAGTATGTAAACTGAAGACCAAATCCCTTCATGACATATAAGCTGAGGACCGTTTGAAACAGGGATTAATAATCCGACATGTAAATTGAGGACCAAATAAAAGTAGGAAAAAATTACGAAATTTCCCAATATTTCAAATTTCTTTTTTATATAATTATTGTAAAATCAAATATAAATTAAAAACGATTTTTCTGAAGTATGAAAAGTACTCAGAATAAAAAATACACCAAAACAAATATTATACAGTAAAAAACGTATTAAATGTATAAAAAATAAATGTATGTATACCTAAATAAGTTAAATAAGAGCACCTATAAAAATAGTAATATACAGTGTGTCCATTAAGTGCGGCATTCCTCTCTTACAACGTTGTTTGAAATCTGATGCAAAAATTACTTCGGAAATAAATATGGTACCAATTAAGCTACATTTTAAAATTATATTGGCTTCTACAGGGTGTTCCAAGAAAAGGTGTCACAAAAAATTTCTTTTTTTAAATGGAATGATGGGGATATTTTTACACTTTTTAAATCAACCCTTAGATCTACATTAATAGATAATTTTGATTTAATATCCCATACACCGTTGCCAAGTTATTACGAAATTTGTCAATTTTTCGAATTTTACACAACTTCTTATAAACCGCCATATAAAAGACATCTGTTAAGTAATTTAGTCACAAATGTGTACGTGATATTTCGTAAGAACCAGAAAGCCCTCGGTAAAAGTATATTTAATTTCAGTGTTACAGGGTATTCAAAATTTAATGCCAAATTTTCCGATTTTCGAAGTAAATTTATTCACTTTTCTTAAATACGATACCCTGTACATTATAACATATTTGAAAAGCCTATTAAATTCTCTTTTTAAAAATATCCATACATGGGCTTTTCAAATATGTTAGAATATACAGGGTATCGTATTTAAGAAAAGTGAATAAATTTACTTCGAAAATCAGAAAATTTGGCATTCAATTTTGAATACCCTGTAGCACTGAAATTAAATATACTTTTACCGAGGGCTTTCTGGTTCTTACGAAATATCATTGTGACTAAATTACTTAAGAGAAGTCTTTTATATGGCGGTTTATAAGAAGTTGTGTAAAATTCAAAAAATTGACAAATTTCGTAATAACTTGGCAACGGTGTATGCGATATTAAATCAAAATTAACTATTAATGTAGACCTAAGGGTTGATTTAAAAAGTGTAAAAATATCCCCACCATTCCATTTAAAAAAAAAATTTTTTGTATGGCAGCTTTTCTTGGAACACCCTGTAGAAGCCAATATAATTTTAAAATGTAGCTTAATTGGTACCATATTTATTTCCGAAGTAATTTTTGCATCAGATTTCAAACAACGTTGTAAGAGAGGAATGCCGCACTAAATGGACACACTGTATAATAATAATAATAATGATAAAAATGCAAAATGGGTAATTTCATCAAATTTTATATACGTATGTGTATACCCCTATCCTACGTATATATTTACCTTTGTAAACAATTTTAATTGTTTATTGTGCTGTAATGTTAATTTGTTATTTTTTGTCATTGTACCTACAAGAAATATGTTTTCTTGAATATTATTATTTATTAAGTATAAGTAATATGCTGCAGTGGTCTATAAAAACAAATTTCAATACTGGTCCTCAGTTTACCGGTGCTTTGGAAAACGGTTAGTCCTCAGTTTACATATTCTTGTTCAAGTCAGTGTTAACAAATGTAGTACAATTGTGCCAAAAATGGCACTTTCTGCTCTTGAGTGGCACAATGCACTATTGAAAAATATACATAAACTAGCACTAATTCGTTCTATAGCATTTTTTTATTGCAATGAGTTTGTTATTGAATATATTTCTTGGTCCAAAGAAACTCTCAGATTTTTTTGAAATTAAGCGCAATTGAAGTGTATCGAACAAAAAATTCACGTCGACTACTTCAGTCAAATGGAATCGGCTATTTTATCATAAACCAAGCACGAAGCACTATTGGGCACTAGTTTGTGACCAACTACAGCATATTCAAAAGTTTCTCCATAGCTACAATTAGCTCTGAAGTAGCCATAATAATGATTACGGATCTGTTAAAATGGACGGATGTATATATACCTGAAGTTGGTAAAATTATTTTTGATCCTAACATGTAAACTGGGCGCGGGAACTTTCTTTAGGATAATGAAGAAAAATACGAAAACTTTGACGTAAAATGAAAAATGAAAGTGACCAGATTGATGTTATCTTTCGTATTTTTTGGCCAAATTCTCCACTGTTTAAGAAAAAAATCTCAGTTTTTCCTTTTCTAATAAAATTCTCTTATTTTTGGTCAAACTCCCTTGTTAATCTGAAATCTCCGCTTTTTTGGCCGAAATCTCCCGTTTTTAGCAAAAATCTCCATTTTTTTTACCAAAATCTCCGTTTTTTAATCAAAATTCTCAGTTTTTTAGACTAAATTTTTCTTTTCGAGCAAAATTCTATTATTTTTAATCAAAATCCCCTTGTTAAGCTCAAATCTCCCCATTTTTAGACGAAATCTCACATTTTTTAGATAAAATCCCCCTTTTGTAGATGAAATCTCACATTTTTTAGCTGAAATCGCCCCTTTTTGGGCGAAATATCCCATTTTTCAGAGAAAATCTCCCCTTTTTAAGCAAAATTCTCAGTTTTTTAGTCTAAATATTCCCTTTTCTAGCAAAATTCTCTTATTTTTAGTCAAAATCCCCTTGTTAAGATGAATTTTCTCTATTTTTAGACAAAATCTTCCGTTTTTAGACATCTCCCATTTTTTAGACGAAATCAGCCCTTTTTTACCAAAACTCCCCTTTTTTTAGCCGAAATCTCCCCTTTTTGCCAAATTCTCCCTTTTTTAGTCAAATTCTCCCATTTTTGCCAAAATATCCAATTTTTGAGCAAAATCTCCCCTTTTTAGCCAAATTCTCCCTTTTTTAGTCAAATTCTCCCATGTTTGCCAAAATATCCAATTTTTGAGCAAAATCTCCCTTTTTTAGTCAAATTCTCAGATTTTTGCCAAAATATCCAATTTGTGAGCAAAATCTCCCCTTTTTAGCCAAATTCTCCCTTTTTTAGTCAAATTCTCCCATGTTTGCCAAAATATCCAATTTTTGAGCAAAATCTCCCTTTTTTAGTCAAATTCTCAGATTTTTGCCAAAATATCCAATTTGTGAGCAAAATCTCCCTTTTTTAGCCAAATTCTCCCTTTTTTAAGTCAAATTCTCCCATTTTTGCCAAAATCTCCTCTTTTTAGTATACTACACCAAGGAAAAGGATGGGCGCTGAAAAAAATTTTGGCCTACCCCATCAAGTGAGGTATCGTTGAATTGAGTATATAAAAGCCGTATTTTTGTTTTAAAAAATATTGCAAAACGTAGGCGTGAGAAACCGCCAAATCAGCATTTTTTACAAAATTTTCTCCCGAAGTATTTTTTAACTTTCCATTGACCTATGAACATGAAATTTGGTGATACTGTTTATTGTTACGTATATTTTAGCAACAAATACCAATATATTAATAAATATGATTCTTTCATTACCATTCCCTCATTTTTAGGGTTCCGTAAGTATCTTCTTATTTATGCAAATTGTGATATTCGATATTTTATTATTTTTATCTGTGCAATCGTATTAGTTTTATTAAAAAACGTATTTTTCTGCCTTTGTCAGTTACGCTGATATTAACAAATTTGTTCGTTGCATTTCAAAATTTGTTAATATACCTAAGTATATATGCGGATTGTGACATTCATAATTTTTTTCTTCGTCGAACACACATGCGACAGGTACTTTTTCTTTTCACTTCTTTCAATCTTCTTATCAAGTATTTTTGACTTATTAGTTCGATTAAAATTTTAAAGTCCTTTAAGAATCCTGCATCTGTACAGCTAGCTTATATTCTACATTTGGTACAAAACCCTAAATGTGCCAAGTCCGACACGCACTTGACTGATTTTTTGCTAATGTTCTTTTTATTCATCACATCTCTCTATATATACATACATTTCTTGAAAAGTTAAAAGAATGTCAAATTGAAACGTATGTCAAAATACAAAGTTTAAAGGAAACTGCTAAATTGAATCCAAGTTGGCCTTACTTGATAATCTTGTTAATAAAAATAAGTGACGAAAAATAAATAGACTGCATTACCTAAAATGTACTTCTTATTTATAATGTATTAATAAACTACATACTGTAAAATGAAAAATTTGTTTTTATTAATACTCGAATAATAACGCACACCACATACAGATACCAATACAAGGTGTTTCATAATTGAATGTCAATATTTAAAGAGGTAAAATGTACAAAAATGTGTCTGTGCAGTATATACATTGTTTACAGTAACAAAGTTTCATAAAAAAAATCTAATATACTTTCGAAGTAATAAAAAAAATAAGAATTTTAACAAAAATCTCATGCATAATATATTAACTTGCTTAAATATTACTATTCAATTATGAAATACCCGTATAAGAACAATTTAAGCTTGCGCCCAATTTACCTATAGGATTAAACAGACCCTAAAATCCTCGCGCCCAGTTTACGTGTCTGGATTGTAGAGAACGTACACTTCGCGCCTAGTTTACCACCACAGGTTAAAATATGATTTTTTAAATTTTATATCGGTATCGGTCAATTCCTGATAATATGTTAATTATTTTCAGTTGTTTTTACAGGATTTTGTTTATTGATTTTGTATTTTTTAATAACATACAGCATATGGCCTTATTTTTCATAATTTATTATTTTTTGGAGTGCGATTCTATAATCTTGTGAAATAAAATAATTATAAGTTCTGTTTATTAGATTGTTTCAATATTAGAATAAAAATTCAATAAAAAGTTATCAGTCTGATAGACTAACAATCCTACAAATTAAACAGTATAAACTGCTTCACGACTATTCACGAGTCATAGACTTGTTGCTGCAGGTTTTTAAAAAAAAAATTGTTTAAATTTGTATATGGCATTTTTAATTGGTTTTTGATATTCTTTTTATTGAAACTCACAATGTAGATAATCGACGAAAATCTAGTCAGATCCAAAATTAAAACAAAGCAGACAAGTAGGTCAGTTACACAAAGTACGTTCGTTCCATTTCATAGCCAAAAATTACAATAGAGTGACAAAAATATATTTCACTCATTGTGATTTTTTTTAGAGTAATGAATAAAAATAGAATTCAAATAAATCTCAAAAAAACTCATTATTAAATCCGTTCATAAAAAAAAACTTGCAACGAAAAATTGTTACTTTCAAGTATTATATGAAAAAATACAATGAGAAATTAATTTAAATTTTGTTTATTATTAGCTGATTTAACGGTTTTGATAAATCTTAATTTCCAACCCAAAATATGTCAAGTAATAATACCGTAAATTAACGTCTAAAAATTGATAATTTTTTTTCTATAATTAGTTTATTTTATGCATAAGATAGTAATCAAGCAATAAAACACTTGCCTATTATTTTCCAACTGCTTTTGCTAAGCAGCATTAACAACTTGTGTCTGCATAATTTTTATTCATTTTAATAGAAAAATTGAAAATAATCTTACGATACGTCAATGGAATCTGTAATCCTAGGTACATATCGTTTGGTCCGGTAATCCTCTCATAAAATAAAGGTAATAATGAGTGTTTATGATGAAATATTGGTTCGTCCTGGAGGACTCGATATTACATTTATCTTTAGGTCAAAATGTGTTTATTATTATTTTATTTAAACATTTTTTACGGGCGTACTTTCTGGTTTTCAAGAACTTAGGAAACTCAAGAACTTGGAAAATTATCAATGAGAGATATATACAAATTCAGAGCAATTTATAAACAAAAAAATTTGAATTAAATAATAATGAAATATTTAAATATTGCAATTTGTAAATTTGAATTCCCTACCGGCATTCTGGCCTGACAAACCTTTTTCTATTATGAACACAATTATAAAATGACAAGTTAAAAAAGAACCGAAATTCTTAATAGTAATTTTAATAAATATTTGAAAACGACACTCGGTATTTAAATTTTATTACTCTCTCATACATAAAAATAGATCATAAAACTTATGAAGATGATTGAATGATTCATAAAATTGATTTATTTTTGATACTTTCGAATTTGTAAATACTGGTGATATTAATTATGACGAACTTTTGCAGATCATCTTTTTTTATAAACTGCAAATTTTAATTCGGGGAATTTAACGAACTAATTTTATATTTTGTTTAAAATTGTTAGTTACATCATTATTTGTATTTTCTAAATTATTGCAAAATACTTTTATTATAAATAATCCGACCGGTCGGCGAATATACACTTCTATTTTAAAGACAATTATTTATTACACATCTTACTTTGGATTATAAATGATAATTATCTGTAAATAATAATAATCCTGTAGAAATAAGGCAAGTGACATAAGGGCCGAATAAGGATGCCGAGAACAAAGAAACGTAAGCAACAGCCCAAATTAAAAAACAAAAATAAACATCTAGGTCAGTAACACCAACCTACATAAAAAATAAATAACCATCAGTAAAAATATTAGTTGAACTCACCGTAATTTTCAGATTCTTCTATTATCCTTTCGACCATATTTCCGTATTTATGTATTTCGATTTTCCAAGAAAGGAGAAATTAGCTGAATTTATAAAACTTTTTAAAACCAAAACACAAGCTGATAATTAAGATAATAACGGCCGGTCACTTCGACTACTTTTAGGCACAAAGAAAAGATTTCGTTGGTTACACTATCTTCCCATCGTTTACAAACTTCTCTCCACTGATGTTAAATTCCGACTGTTGTTTTCGGCGTCATTCTGCGTTCGTCTTGCATCTGTTGGTCACGTAGACCGAACACAGGCGCCTGCGCGAACCGCCGCTTACGTGGATCGTATGATTTGTGTTTGTTCGAGCGCTACAGCGATGCCGGCTGATATCGATTCAGAGATAAATAGGGATAAATTACCAAAACTTTCCACTCGAGCCTACAGCCGGTAAATGTACGATCAAAATATAATGTTTAGAAATACGGTTTGGTTCGGTTATAATTTTCTATATTGTTAGTTTTTTTATTAATTAACGGTCTACTGTTACAAAAATATAATTTAATGGTTTTTATATTATTTATTATAATAGGTACCATCAGGGCCGGATCTTGTGGTAAAACAATATGTGTCATATTTATAAATTACTTAATATATTCCTATATAATAAATTATAGGTCAGGAGCACTGTTGCTACTGTTGAAGAGATAAATAGCGCAATGCAGCCAACATAAAAGCGCAATCTTGGATTAAAAAGCGCAAATATGTCAAATAATTCAAACGTCAATTTATATCACTGACATATGTCAATAACTGACACGGTGTGTATTTGCGCTTGCGTATTATATAATATTTTATTCGATGTGAACAGAAATCCTATTATAAATATTAATAAAGGTTCTAATTATGGTTTGAAGCATGTTTGTGACTTTTGAGCTTATCTAGAAAAATCGCAAAAATACACAAAATGGCGCAATGGTGCAAAAAAGAATTAAAAGGCGCAAAAAAAGAATTAAAAGGCGCAAAAAAGAATTAAAAGGCGCAATTATTGCTCTTTTTGAGCCTTATTGGCAACACTGGTCAGGAGGCCTCGTTTACCACATTGTTGTTCCGGAACAAAGTATTGGCGAATCTGATTTATGTGACAACGACGCCACCTTACGGGATAATTTTGAACGTGTGTAACAGTGTAAACAAATGTTTAATATCATTGATGTGATTGTCATGGAGATTACAAAACGTTTGCACTGTTGCGCTGATTCTAATATCAAGGCTAGAGGGCGTATCGCTTCTCAGGATTCGCTAATATACAGAAAAGAGATTAAATTATGAAATTGATAACCTAACAAAATTCTAAAATTGCAGCACGTAACAATGAAACAAAATAGTGAGGAGCCATTTGTCATCGAAACCAGTTTGTTTGCACTGTTACATACGTTATAAATTATCCCGTTAGAGGGCTTGACATGTACTTGGCATCGTTGCCGCATTAATCAGATTCGCTAATATACACAAACTTATTTTATACATTTTCAAGTTGTTCAATGTAAATGCTAGTTTGACATTTTATCTACGCATGCGCAAATTAAATTGCAGGTTAAGTGTCATGCTACGTCTGACATAAACTTGTTTGTATACGTATTATAAACACGTAGACGTATAGAACATAACCTCTAAATAAATGAATTACATTATAGAGTTTCTAATTTAAATCAATAATGGTAGAACAACTTCCAAACTCCAATTAAGAATAATGATCATGATTTACATTTTACGAAAAAGTTTCATTGTCATGAAGTATATGGGTAATTCTTTGTAAAAATGTCAAATCTGACAGATTAACTGTCAGATTTTACATTTAGTGTCAAATGTGTTGAATAAAAACAAAAAATATTATTTTGTTGTAAAGATCCTGGATATGGCAATAGACTTGTAAAATGTGTTTAAAAATATAAGATTTTTTTTTTACGCATTTATCTTATCATGTTGATTATACATATAAAAGACGAGCCGTCTACAATCATAATTTTCCGATTATCATATTTATTATAGAACCGGCAACACTGTTAACCAGTACTTAAAATGCGGACTTGTTCGTTCTCGAGTATTCGAATATTCGAAAATCATTTACATTATTACATTTACTAAAGTTTGAACGATGTTATTTTGTTATTTTACATAATTTACATACTGTTGTTGATATAATTTGACAACAAAAATTATAAGATTAAAGCAGAATGATGAAATATTCGCAAAGTTGGCTAAATGTTTGAAATTATTGAATAAAACAGTTGCAAGGTTTTCTAACCTTGTGATAATTTGACTAAATGTTAAATGATTGTTCAGATTTTAAACAATGTTGATGTAAACAATGTTTATCTGCGATACCGGTAAAATAAAATGAATAAGTTTCAATTTTACAATAAACAATTAAAAGCATGTTTTTAAATATGCCTACTTTCCAAAGCACATCTATTTATTATTTTAATATAAATAAATTGAAAATACTCATAATAGTGTTAAAAGATGACAGTACACTAACCGAATTTTTTATTTAATTAGTCCATACAAAAACAAGAAAAAAGAAGAAAAATGATGGATTGTATTCATGTGAACATACATATGTCTATGGTTGTATCAAAGACTAAAATATGAAAATCAAAGAAATGCATAAATCCTATTTCTTTGATACAAATCATAAAAAAATAGGAATAAATCCCATTAAAAAATATAAAATTGTAGAGGTTATTAACATTAACAGGTTGACCGCCACGTGTTTTCTTGAGGATACACAGGGTGTTCCCATGTAAGGCCATGGGTAAAACTGAGGTGTTACATTTTTTTCATGTATTTTATTTTTCTTTGAAAATGTATTAAAACCTTATTTAGTAGCTCAACTATGCTTTAAAACCTGTTTTTTCTTGAAATTTATCGTTTTTTGTGGGTGCGCCATGAGGATACACATGGCTTCTGAAATTATTTGGGCATAAAATTGTCGTAGTGGAGGCCACCTGTGTCCTCAAGGATACACGTCTTATATGTAAATAACTGTACTACAACTTTTCTAAGTTGATTTCTGTAATCGTAAAGGTGTATTTTTACTATTAGCACATAGGTGGCGCATGGCAGCATGGGTTATTTTCTGAAATATGAAATATATCTAACTAAGATAAAATCTAAGTTGTTTGTGAAGTTCCCAACTGTTAACAGGTGCGTACATCTAAATCGTTATTTATTTGTTTCAATCTATTCAATCGATGTATATTTTTTATAGTAATATATAATATAAAGGCAGATGAAGTGAATGTCTGTAGTATTTTTTACTAATACATTAAGTGTTAGTTTCTAGGTACACTTAAAAGAAGGGTTTAACTTTTTCCTTTTGTTTCAGCAGTGTAGTGAAAAGTGAACTAATATAAACAAGTATAGAAGTTCATGGAATAAGAGATTAATAATTAGAACAATATTCTTTTAATACAAATTTTTAAAAACTGATCAAAATAATAAACTGTTTACTGGTTACGACATAGTATTTATAATAAAACAACAAGAAATAAAGAGTTAAAAATTACAGAATTCAGAGAAGAAATATTAGGCGAAATCACTAAAAAATATCCTCGAGAAAGCAACCAAATTTCTCAACCAATGTATGCCCCTACCACATCTACTAATGTTTCAAAACCTAAAAATCACCAGTTGGTTCTCAAAATGATAGGAATCCCTCCCAAAATAACGAAAGGTCGTTGCACTGAATGCTATAAGATCTATGGTTGTAAAGGTACTAATGTGGATGGAAAACTCAAGTTTGCCACGCAGACTCAAAGAATATGTTCCGTGTGTAATGTTTTTTTGTGTCTTAATTGTTTTAACAAAACCCACTGATTTGTTTATGTATACTTTTGTTTTAACAGATTTAATGTTTAAAAAAATAAAAAAATATCTTCAATAAAACCCATTTTATTCTTACTCTTCAAATTTCAAACTACAACTCTTACTCAGAGCCCATAAGTACTGATAGGTTGTCAGAGGCCATCAGTCATAGAGAAAGTATAAAGAAGAGTTGCCGTTTCCTTGAGTAAAAGTGGCAACATGTGCGACTGACCTGCAGCGTTGGAGGGTTCAATTAACTAAACTGAATTTGGCGGTTAATTTGAATATTCCCTAATCAAATTCTCATATTTCGTATATTAGCATTTTTTGTACCACCTAAAATGTAATTTTTAGATCACATTTTAGGTGTTAACAGTAAAATGCTAATAAAGGTTAACAAAAAAAAATTAGGAAAGTATATAATTAGCAACACATAATATAAAACAATTTTATTCACATACATAAGTTTAGAAATATTAACATAATATATTAATACATACTGATAAAAATCATAAAAATAATAACTAATATTTTAATATAGGTATAAATAAACAAAGAGCCAGCTACAGGAATGCGGGAATTTGATCTGAAACATAAATAAAAGATTGGTAGAAACATTATTATTTTCATCCTTTGTTTTGTCTTGTAGACATTACCACAGCCTTGTCCGTTTCTTGGTACCTATTTTCTAATGATAAATGGCACGGGTAGTTTTAATAATTAAGAAAATAAGACCCATGTTTTATGTTTTTTACACGTAAAACTATAAATTTAACTCCCGTTGAACATAAATTAGAGATTTTTTATGACTATTTCATTTATTATTGATGAAATGATGTTCTAAAACAGCTGATTGAGATTTAGCTCAATGAATTCAATCATTTTTACAATAATTTTCACATAATAGGTAACTAATTTCCCAACTACCAAATACTAGGTACCATTACCATTGTCCATTGCATTTTAAACGGACAGTCCCGTTGAAGATATTTGAGAGGATCACAATATTTATTGCCAAACTATTCACTAACAACTTAAAATTAAAAAATACTTACTTGTATTTCATTTTATCCAACGTCGTTATATGTATTTTAGATATAAAGAAATAATTTTAACGGTACACAGTTAACAGTTGACATTTTATGAAACTAACCTAATTTATAAAGCCTGATTTACAATAGGGTAATAACACAATAAATGTTTATTTCTTTATTAAATGTTCTCCTACACTTATGAGAAGTTATAATATACTTTGTTGAGACAGTTTATAAGATGTTATTAATCGTTTTATTTGCAACAATTTATATTTTTTAAATTTAAACAATTTGTTATTGTAAAACAGTCTCATAGTTCGCGAAAGTGGCGACCCCATGCGCGGTTCGACGCGCAGTAGCATGTTGGCCTTATGCGCCTATGATTCAAAACACCCCTGCCATCAGTATATGACTACTATTTAAAATGAACGAATATGTGTGTCTTGTAGGATACTTAGGCCTACGACTAAAACTATGGACGTGTGTCTTGAGGATACACTTGGCCTCACATGGCAACACCCTGTGTATCCTCAAGAAAACACGTGGCGCCCAAATGCAACACCTCAGTTTTACCCTTGGCGGTCAACCTGTTAACAAGAGCATTATGTCACAAGATGACAGATTGCGGTGTTGCCAATAATTCAAATATTTTAAAATTTGCCAGGTTTTTACGTAGGTACATTTATAAATTGGAATTAATGAATTTCATAAAAAAAAATTATTTCTGATATTATAATGTTAAGGTTTATCCATTATCATTTGCAAAACATAAAAAACTCATTCGGGACCCTTACCGACAATTTTGTTTGATCTGCCATAAGCGGAGATACCTCATTTTATTAATTTATTATTTTTGAAACTAAATTGCATAGTTAAATTTACCTAATCATGATTTATTAATGGTTAAAAACTAAAAGAAACATTCAAATGAAATATAAAAATTATAGCAGTCAAATAATTATTTTTGGTAGAAACTAAGAGGCAACGTCCGTCGCACAGGATAGACAACTTATTAACGTAAAAATTACTTCATCGTCTTTTTTAATGAAAATAACCTATAAAAGTTTCATTAATTAGGAGACATAAACCAAAGAAATAGGAATATAGGATTATTACGTTAAAAATGATATGATGTCATATTAAGTAATAAAGTGTAGCCAATAAAACAATTCTAAAATCGTAAAAGTCGCGTGTTAAAAACAAGCCAAACCGAGGACACTTTTCAATTTCCAAGTTTCCTACCTTGTTCGGCATTGTCAGATCAATATGAATAAAATTATGAAAATAATTTACATTTGGTGTTACTGCAGTATTCAGTTTATTTAGTAGTATTCAGTTCTAACTATTAGTCAGACATGGGTCTTAGTAATGGCCGACTGTTCGCACATCCTCATTATATATTTTCGTTGTTTATTTTTTTGTATGAATGTTTTGTTATTGAAAAAATTTGAAAACTTGAAAAGTTTGTTCGTTACAGTGTCTAAATGGATGTGCAGGAAGCCAATTTTGAATTTTAAATACAAGATGACGATTCCAAGATGGCGGACGAGATTTATGATTATGAACCGATTTAATTCAAAATTGGTATGTGGGGTTTTTTGGTTTTTTAAATAATAAGAGATATAGTATCAAATATAAATCCTAAATATTTGGGACTCAGAACGAACTTCTTGAAAGCGGTGTTGACAGATGTAATTTATATAATATATTCACATTTTATCATTTATTAAGTATCGAACTGTTATACAAATTCATTATCACTGAAAGTTAGATAATTAACTAAAAAAAATGATGAACAAAAACTTTCGAAATATTACTACGGCCCTGAACCAACAACGCTGATGCATTTTTACGAGTCCTAATCACACAAAAGGTACTTTTCGAGTTGAGATGTTGTGAACATCGGCTTTAAATTGAATACCTATAAGTCTGTATCTTTCCTGCTCTCTCAAACATTCTATCTCTATGGAGATAATGTATTTTTTGTCAAAATAGATAAACTCAAGATGGCGAACGAATGTTATGCTTATTAACCGATTTCATTCAAAATTGGTATTTGGGGATGTTTGGTGTTGGAGATTACGATTTTTTCTCAAAATTAATAAATCTACGATGGCGGCTCCAAGATGGGCGAGATATGTGATTATGATTAGATTCTATTCAAAATTAATAAATACAAAATGGCAATTCCAAGATGGCGATTCCAAGATGGCGGACGAGATTTATGATTATGAACAGATTTGATTTAAAATTAGTATATGGGGATTTTTTGTCATGAAGATTACAATTTTTTTCTCAAAATTAATAAATCCAAGATGGCGGCTCCAAGATAGCGGACGAGATTTATGATTATGGACCGGTTTCATTCAAAATTGGCATTTGAGGATTTTTGGTATTGGAGATTACGAATTTTTTCTCAAAATTAATAAATTCAAGATGGCGGCTCCAATAAGGCGGACAAGATATGTGATTATAATCAGATTCCATTCGAAATTGGTATATGGGGATTTTTTTGATGAAAGTTATAATTTTTTTTCAAAATTAATAAATCCAAGATGGCGGCTCCAAGATAGCGGACGAGATATGTGATTATGAATTTTTTGTCAAAATTAATAAACCCAAGATGGCCACTTCAAAATGGCGGACGAGATTTATAATTATAAACCGATTTCATTCAAAATTGGTATATGGGGATTATGGGCGATGAAGATTACAATTTTTTCTCAAAATTAATAAATCCAAGATGGCGGCTCCAAGATGGCGGACTATATATGTGATTATGATACGATTCTATTCAAAATTCTTATTTATGGGTTTTTGGGGTCGTAGATTATGAATTATTTGTCAAAATTAATAAATCCAAGATAGCGGCTCCAAGATGGCGGATGAGGTTTATGATTATGAACCGATTTTATTCAAAATTGGTATATGGGGATTTTTGGTGATGAAGATTACAAATTTTTTCTTAAAATTAATAAATCCAAGATGGCGGCTCCAAGATAGCGGACGAGATATGTGATTATGATACGATTCTATTCAAAATTGGCATTTGTGGGTTTTTAGGTTCGGAGATTTTGAATTTTTTGTCACAATTAATAAATCCAAGATGGCGGACGAGATTTATGACTATGAACAGATTTCATTCAAAATTGGTATATGGGGATTTTTGGTGATGAAAATTACAATTCAAAATTGGCATTTGCGGGTTTTTAGGTTCGGAGATTATTAATTTTTTGTCACAATTAATAAATCCAAGATGGCGGACGAGATTTATGACTATGAACCGATTTCATTTAAAATTGGTATATGGGGATTATTGGCGATGAAGATTACAATTTTTTTCTCAAAATTAATAAATCCAAGATGGCGGCCCCAAGATAGCGGATGAGATATGTGATTATGATCAGATTCTATTAAAAATTTCTATTTGTGAGTTTTTATTGTCTAAGATTATAATTTTTTGGTCAAAATAAATAAATTCAAGACGGAGTCCCCAAAATGGCGGGCGAAAATGATTATGAACCGATTCCATTCAAAATTGGTATGTGGGGGTTTAAGGGATTATAGATTACGAATTTGTTCTAAAATTAATAAATTTAAGATGGTGGCTCCAAGATAGCGGACAAGATAAGTAATTATGATCAGATTCTATTCACAATTTGTATTTGGGGGTTTGTGGGGTCGGAGATTATGAATTTTATCCAAGATGGCGGACGAGATTTATGATTACGGACCAATTCGATTCAAAATTTGTATGTGTGGGTTTTTATTGTCGGAGATTATGAATGTTTTGTCATGTGAGAATAGGCGGCCCATCGGACCGCCGTACAAGCTAATAAGTTTATGTGGAAAATTTAGTTATCAATGTTTTAGTATTTTCTTCGAAAATCTTTAATGTTTTACTATATGGCAACGATGTAAGATATTTCATTCTGTCGTTATATTATACTTAAAGTAAAAATCCTATAATTCAAAATTTTTAGTATAAAGTTCATCACATATGAAAAAGTTTTTTATTATTAATTTTTGAGAAAAAAGTATTCTTAATAAAACTTCGAGCTTTACTTAAAACACAATATTAAATTAAATTATAAAACAATTATCATGTAGGTACGAGGAAAATTAAAAAATATAAATTTGATTTGGATAAAGAGTACAGTATAATCGCTTGAATAATTTTAATTTAAAAACTGTTACCTCGTATGGCTCTTAATGTGTTAAATGCGTTTTTATTAACAACAAATTATTATTATTCTTAAACTTTATTAAACATTATCAATTTGATATGAAATTTGCATGTGCATGTGCATGTGCATGTTTACCTATGTGCAAGATAAACGAGCGAGAAAGAGACGACGCGATTATTATATGATTTTGTGCCCGACCTACAGCAACCGGAAGCGCTTCAACGGGCTATAAATAGACACAAGTTTATTGATTCGCGTAAAGTCATATTAACGTTAATTATTTTTAATAACTTCTAAGAAGCCTTTCATGATGTTAATGTTATTCGTTAAGAGTAGCCAAGATGCTTCCGAATTTTGTTAACTACGGCACTTAAATTTAAAGTCGAATTAAAATGTTTCTATTTAAAGTGTCAATAATTACAGGAAAACACCAGTTTTATGACTCACAATATTTTTCAAGCAAATTAATTGGCTGACAGGTGTATTTTATTTTATCATATTTATAAAAATAAAATATAAATTAACCCATTAAATATGTATGAACGAAAAAATTCAGGTGCTATTTAGATACATGAATTAACAATAATCCGTCAATTTTTACCATTTATAAATTAACATAAAAGCACTTGTAAATTTTTAAACTAAAAACCTGAGATGTTCTCCACTTTTGGAATTTATGAAACTGTTAAATTACTGAGGCCTAAAAGCCTCAGTATTAATTTCATGATGGAGGAAAAAGGACCCCGCACTTATTAAATGGAAAACAAATGTATTTTTCCAATGGATACCCAAAATCCATATATCAAATTTCAGCTTAATCGTGTGGCTTCTATTGTAGAAGAATACACACAGACAGACAGACACACAGACAGACTTCCATCTGAAAATGGTCTTAATCCTCTCAGGGAACCTCAAAATGGATATTTACATCTTTATCACGAAAATTTTTTTTAGCTCGTACTTCCCTTCTCGGAGGTGGGTCGGGAAAGTAAAATTTAATTTTTGGGACAAACTGTATAAAAAACCAAAGGGAATTTTAATTTTAGGACAAACTGTATAAAAAAAGATTTTATTTTTGAGACAAACTGTATAAAAAAACAAAGAGAATTTAATTTTTGGCACAAACTGTATAAAAAACCTAAGGAAATTTTAATTTTAGGACAAACTGTATAACGAAAGTTTTTTTTTTGAGACAAACTGTATAAAAAAAAACAAAGAGAATTTTATTTTTGGGATAAACTGTATGAAAAACCAAAGGGAATTTTAATTTTAGGACAAACTGTATAAAGAAAGTTTTTTTTTTGAGACAAACTGTATAAAAAAAAAAACAAAGAGAATTTTATTTTTGGGATAAACTGTATGAAAAACCAAAGGGAATTTTAATTGTAGGACAAACTGTATAAAGAAAGTTTTTTTTTTGAGACAAACTGTATAAAAAAAAACAAAGAGAATTTTATTTTTGGGATAAACTGTATAAAAGACCAAAGAGAATTTTAATTTTAGGACAAACTGTATAAAGAAAAATTTTTTTTGAGACAAACTGTATAAAAAAAAAACAAAGAGAATTTTATTTTTGGGATAAACTGTATGAAAAACCAAAGGGAATTTTAATTTTAGGACAAACTGTATAAAGAAAGTTTTTTTTTTGAGACAAACTGTATAAAAAAAAAAAACAAAGAGAATTTTATTTTTGGGACAAACTGTATGAAAAACCAAAGGCAATTTTAATTTTAGGACAAACTGTATAAAGAAAGTTTTTTTTTTGAGACAAACTGTATAAAAAAAAAAACAAAGAGAATTTTATTTTTGGGATAAACTGTATGAAAAACCAAAGGGAATTTTAATTTTAGGACAAACTGTATAAAGAAAGTTTTTTTTTGAGACAAACTGTACAAAAAAAAAACAAAGAGAATTTTATTTTTGCGTTAAAAAATTGTATTACGAAAAATTTTTTGCTCATTAAAACTCAAAAAAGTGTTTGAACTTAAAAAAAATGGGAAAAAATAGGGAAAAGAGAGCAAAATATGAAGAAATGGAGACATTAGAGAAAAATAGAGCAAAATAGCCAAACATATGAGAAAATAGAGGAACATGGGGAAAAATGGAGGAAATATAGAAAAGTGGAGAAAAAAGGAAAAAACTACTGAAAAAGTAGGGAAGGATAAAGAAAATTGGGGGAAATGGGAACAAATAATAGGAATAAATAGGGACAAATATGGAAAAATAAAGAAAAGTAAGGAAAATGGGAAAAAATAATGAAAAACAGGAATATCTAGAAAAAAATGGGGAAAATAGGGAAAAATTAGGATAAAATGGGAAAAATAGGAACAAATAGTTCAGAATAGGGAAACATCGGATAATAGTGAAATATAGGGGAAAATAGGGAAACATATGGGAAAATAGTGAAAAAATGGAAACTGGTGAAAAAAAGGGAAACCATAGTCAAAGAGTAACGGAAAGTAAGGGAAAATAGGGGAAAATGGGAAAAAATTGGAAACAGGAAAAAATATGGAAATTAGGGCAAAATACGCAAAAATATAAGGCACAAATCGGGAAAAATAAGAAAAATGAATAAAAATGAAAAAGGAATAAATAGAAAGAAATCGGAAAAATCGAAAAAATATTGAAAATAGCGAAATATATAGAAAAATTGGGAAAAATAGGGAAAATGGAGCAAAATATGGAGGAATAGAGAAATTAGAGAAAAGAGAGCAAAATAGGGAAACACATGGGAAAATACTGAAATTAGAGGAAAATGGGGAAAAATGGAGAAAACGGAAAAAATTACTGAAAAGGTAGGAATAATTAGGGGAAATGGGAACAATCAGGAAATAATAGGAAAAAATATTGACTATGAGGAAAAATAAAGAAAAATAAGGAAAATGGTAAAAAATAATGAAAAATTGGAATAAATAGAAAAAAATTGAAAAACAGTGAAAATAGGGAAAAAATGGGAAAAATGGGAAAAAATAATTCAGAATGGGGAAATTAGCGAAAAATAGGCAAACATCGGATAATAGTGAAAAATGATGAAAAATAAAGACAAATAAGGAAAAAAGGGAAAATAAGAAAAAATGGCGAATAATAGAGATAAATAAGGACAAATTATGAAAAATAGGAAAAATATGGAAGAAATAGGAAAAATATGAGACAATATTAAAAAATTGGAAAAAATAGGAAAGAGTCGAGTAAAATAGGAAAAAAAGGAAATGAGTGAAAAATAAGAAAAAACAGCGAGAAATATGGAACAGTAGTGAAAAAAAGGGAAAAATTTGAAAAAAGGGAAAAATGGAAATTAAGGATAAAAAGTAAATAATAGCTAAAACTATGGAAAATTATGGAAAACAAGAAAAAACCATGATAAACAGAAAACAATAATGAAAAACAGGAGAAAATTTGGAAGAAATAGGGAAAAATGTAAAAATAGAAATTATAGGTAAAAATAAGGAAAAATAGGGACAAAAAATAGAGAAAACCTAGGGAAAAATAGGGACAAAAAGTGGTAAATGGGAAAAAATAAAAAAATATATATAAAAAAATAATGATAAATAGGAAGAATTGGAAAAAATAAGAAAACATAAGAAAACAAATATATTGTGGTACTGGACTTTGTGTGTTTCATTACTCACTTTAAAACGTGTTTATCCATTGAAAACTAACAACCCTATTTTTAGCATGATTACTATACCATTCTTCTCTGAAGGGCGAGAGGTAAAAATATAATTCGTACAATGTTGCCATATAGAAACAACGATATCTCATCGATCATGGAAATTTCCGTAGCCTTTTTTTTACAATGCAGGGATAACTAAATACTTAAAGGGCGGGTAAGGGTCGACTTCGAAATAGACCGGTAGGCAACTAAAATTTTCCATAAATTTTAATGGTCCATCTTGAAATATAAGGGATGAGATATGTACATATGCTGTAAGGAATAATCCATTTTTTAAATATTTCACAGGAGTTTTGTTCATGAATGCTTTTCAAAATCAATATATTTATTAATAATTTTACTTTTCCAATAAAAGCGAAGGGAAAGTATTGTGAACTAGGTAAAAACAATTTTTCGAAATAAAAACGGAAATATTCATTTTGAGATCCCCTGAGACAATTAAGACCATTTTCAAATGGAAGTCTGTCTGTCTGTGTATGTCTGTCTGTCTGTGTGTATTATTCGACGATAGAAGACTCACGCTTAATTCGATTAAACAATTAGTTTTTATACATCTGTCAAAAGAAAGTGTCACTGTCAAAAAATGACAGAAGTAATATATTACGGAATTTGACTTGCAACATGTCATTTGAAAGCCATTGAAAAACTCTTTTCAGAACAGTCAAAATTATTTCTCCGAGTGTCACCTGTCAAAAATTAAAAATGTCAATGTTAGAAAATTTAACATTAAATATCTGTAAAACTACTTCATGGATTTAAACCAATTTCGGTAAAATGGGTTTCGGTTAGTTTTTGCCCGACATCTGTCAAAAGGAAGTGTCACTGTCAAAAAATGTCACGGAATTTGACTTGTAATATGTCATTTGAAAAATTTCAAAACTATTTCTCCAACTGTCACCTGTCAAAAATAAAAAATGTCAAAATTTGAAACTTTAACATTAAATGTCTAAAAAAGTATTGACTGGATTTGAACCAATTTCAGTAAAAAGTAAGGCAACAATAGGTTTTAGAAATTAAGAGTTTTCCACCGTATCGGAGTTTTTATATAAATTTAACACCATATACGAAATCCTAACGAAATTTTTATCCCAACATTGAAAATGATAAAAAAAAAACTTTTACCAAAATAATAGTAATAAACTATAAAACTAAAAAGCTAAAAAAAAAGAACAAACGACATACTAAAGAATAAGTGTTGGGTCAGTTGAGCGTGGGAAAATTTCCTATCTAAATAGCATTGTAAGCTACGCCCCATTTCCAAGATTGCCTCCTGATGGATGGATTACCATTTTTAATCCACCCGATAGATGGCGCTGCGAGTGGGCCTCGAACAATGTTGCCAACTATATTGGAAGATGTTATAGTAGGAGCACTTAAATTATTATAGTACATTTGAGAAAAATATAGTACAATAAAGAAGAAAGAAGAAATATATAACGACACCAAAAATAACATATAACTGCACCAGAGATAACAAATAATAAAACCTTAAAAATCCTTAAAAACCGTTAAAAAGAATTAAAATTTTTAAAAAATCCCGTAAAATAGTTAAAAAAGTTTAAAAATTATTAAAAACTTAAAAAATACAAATAGTTTTAAATCTATAAAAAACCCTTAAAAAATGAAAAAACCCTTAAAAATAATAAAAAAGACTTAAAACTACTTAAAAATCCCAAGCAATTCTAAAATAATTCCCAAAAAACATTAAAATCTTAAGTAATTCTTAAAGATCCTAAAATAATCCTCAAAAACATTAAAAATCCTTAAAAATTATTAAAAATCTTTAAAACCCCTTAAAATTCTAAAAAAATTTTAAAAATCCTTAAAAATCTATCTTAGAAATTCATAAAAATACTTTTAAATCCTTAAAAAACCTTAAAAATCCTGAAAAAAATTCTTAAAAATTCCCAAAAACCCTTAAAAATACTTAAAATTGCTAAAAAAATCTTAAGTAATCCTTAAAGATCCTAAAATAATCCTCAAAAACATTAAAATCCCTAAAAATGGTTTAAAATTATCAAAAATCCCTAAAAACCCTTAAAATTCCTTGAAAATGCTTAAAAATTCGAAAAATCCTTAAAAGTCAAAAATCCTTTAAAATCCTTAAAAACCATAAAAAATCCCTTAAAATTCTGAAAAAAATTTTAAATATCGTTAAAAATCTTAATAAAATCTTGGAAATGCTTAAAAATATTTTAAAATCCTTAAAAAAATCGTTAAAAAATACTGAAAAAATCATTAGAAATCCCTAAAAACACTTAAAAATACTTAAAAATCTTAAGCAATTCTTAAAATTCCTAAAATAATCCTGAAAAAAACATAAAATTTCTAAAAAATAGTTTAAAATTCTTAAAAATCCTGAAAATCCTTAAAAGTCCTTGATAATCCTCAAAAATCCCAAAAATCCTTAAAAATCTTTAAAAACCCCTTAAAATACTGAAACAATTTAAAATCCTTGAAAAAAACCTGAAAAAACCCTTAAAAATCCGTAAAATTACTTAAAAAGCTTAAGCAATTCTTGAATATCCCAAAACAATCATTAAAAACATTAAAATCACTAAAAACATTTTGATATTATTAAATACCCCAAAAAATCTTTTAAAGTCCCTGAAAATCCTTAAAAACCCTTAAAAAGAATTAAAATTTTTAAAAAATTCCGTAAAATTCTTAAAAAAGTTTAAAAACTATTAAAAATCTTTGGAAAATCTTCAAAATAGTTTTAAATCCTTAAAAAAACCCTTAAAAAATCCCAAAACACCCTTAAAAATAATTAAAAAGACTTAAAAATACTTAAAAATCCCAAGCAATTCTAAAATAATCCTCAAAAAACATTAAAAATCCCTAAACACAATTTAAAATTTTTAAAAGTCCCTAAAAATCCCAAAAATCCTTAAAAGTCATTAAAAATCCTTTAAAATCATTAAAAATCTTTAAAACCCCCTTAAAATTCTAAAAAAATTATAAAATCTTTAAAAATCTAATCTTAGAATTTCATAAAAATAGTTTTAAATTTTAAAAAATCTTAAAAATCCTGAAAAAAATTCTTAAAAATTCCCAAAAACCCTTAAAAATACTTAAAATTGCTAAAAAATCTTAAGTAATTCTTAAAGATCCTAAAATAATCTTAATAAAATCTTAGAAATGCTTAAAAATATTTTAAAATCCTTTAAACATCGTTAAAAAATACTGAAAAAATCATTATAAATCCCTAAAAACACTTAAAAATACCTAAAATCAAAATTTCTAAAAAATTGTTTAAAATTCTTAAAAATCCTTAAAAGTCTTTGATAATCCTTAAAAATCCCAACAATCCTTAAAAATCCCAACAATCCTTAAAAATCCTTTAAAATCCTTAAACATCTTTAAAAACCCCTTAAAATCCTGAAAAATTTTTAAAGATCGTTAAAAATTTTGTGATTGTTTTTACTTTCCCGGTCCCATCGAAGGGAAAGTATAGTGAACGCGCAAAAAAAAATTCGAGAAATCGATGGAAATATCCATTTTGAGGTCCTCCAAGACGATTGAAACCATTTCCAGCGCATGGTCTGTCTGTCTCTCAGTGTGTAATCTTCCACGATAGCTGTCGAACCATTTGACCAATCCAGATTTTTAGGACAAACAATGTACTTTAGTGCAAAATGTTCGAGTGCAAAGATTTAGAATATAAAATTCCCTACAACTTTTGTATCAAAGTTTTTCCAGAATTTAAAATAGTTGTGCCACTATGCGGGCGTGAAAAAATGTGCATGTAGGTTTTCCCGTTTTTCCAGATTTTGGGGACAGACAACGCATTTTAGGGAAAAATATTCAAGTGCAAAGTTATAGAGCATAAAATTCCTTACAACTTTTGTCTCAAACTTTTTCCAGAATTTGCAATAGTTGCACCATTAGAGGGCGCGAAAAAATGCGCATAGGTTTTGCCCAGTTTTTTCCAGATTTTGGGGACAAACAATGCACTTAAGTACAAAATGTTCCATAAAGTTATAGAGCACAAAATTCCGTACAATTTTTATCTCAAAACTATTTCCTGAATTCCCAATGGATTTCAACCATTATTTTGGGATATATTAATTGTAGCAGTGTGCTATATAATGTGCGCATGCGCTCGCTTATGTCATTAGCTTTGTTCGCGGGTTAGATTCTGAACCGATTCCGAAGTAATTCATAACTGACGTAGAGCGCACGCCTAGTTATGAACCGATTCTGAATTTTAATTAACCGCGAACGAATTCGGAACCAACGAAATTTCGAATTGTCGAATATCAAACGACAGACGTTTTTGTCTTTTCTTATTCTTATTTTTAATTTTTTTATAACCTAGATATGTATAACTTCCTATAATTTATTAGATTATTAAAACAGAGTGGTGTTTGCTACACTCTACACCCTGCACTGCCCTACACCACACAACACAACATAAACAATTTTATTGTATATCGTGTTATTTTTTTATAAACATATCTCTATGCGCAAAAACTAATAAACTAAGATTAAGATTTAAGATCGATATTGCGCATGAGCAGTTGAACCGAACTTTCAGTACTAACAAAAATTCAAGGACCGCTAGAACCGATTCTGAATTAATAATGATGTGATCCGCGAACTGGGAACTGTTATTAAAAATTCAGAATTTTTTATCCGCGAATGCTGCTTGTTAGACTGCGCATGCGAATTGTCCCTGAACTGGTTCGGAATTGCACCCGCGAACAAAGCTATTATCAACATTGAAATATCAATTCGGTAGAATGTAATGCTTTGTATTTTATAATTAAAATAATCCTATTTTCTACAGCCGATTTCCCGAAAATTCTGTAGTGAAACAGCTGATTTTTTTTCACATAATTTCTTTTATTAAAATATATATTGTCGCCCACCATGATACAGCGATTATTTCCGCGTAAAAGTTCTTGAAATAACTCCAAGTTATAATTAGAACGAATTTGGCTTTGGTGCTTTTCACAAGTTTATTGACGCTAGATTTCTGTTTAAATATACACAAATCTTTTTAATTTCGATGAAAAGTTAGGCTACTTACGCGCTAACTAACTCGATTTGCGTATGCGTTATCACTTAACTAAAATTTAGCTTGTCATACTTTATTCTAATTTTATAATTTATTTAAAAAAAAATATATATACCTACATATAAAAAATCTTTTAACATTTTCCGTTCAAAGTGAAACAATCAATGCAGCGTTATAGGAAGATTCAAGGTTTGAATTGATAAACCAGTCAGAGACAGGTATTGCAACTCGACAAAGAAAGAATATTTACAACGAGAAGAGAAAATACGTGATACTGTTTATAAATAGTCCAGTTAAACAGGGTTATTTTATTATAAAAGTTCAAATGTTACATGATTAGTCAGTTCTGGCCGAACCTGCCCTGGTATATCATTTTAATATATTTTTTTGTATTATTTAGTCAGGTGGGGCGACTCTGCCCTGGTATATCATTTTACAATTTTTTGTATTATTTAGTCAGATGTGGCCGACCCTGCTTTTGTAAATCATTTTATTATTTAGTAAGGTCCTGCCCTGGTATATCATTTTATTAATTTTTTCAACAATTTTATAATGTAACTAGCTCGAACGGCGGCCCGATAGGCCTGTAATCGCTAAAAGTATGTTTACATTCTATGGTTAAAAAAATTCCAAACTTTTTTCATAAAGGATAATTTCATATTTCAATTATTTCAAAATATTCTATAATTTTATAAATTTCAAAAATGTCGAAACTTAAAAATTTGACAATTTCGACAATTTTAATAATTTCAAAAATCAATCAGGACAAAAATACAAGTGGAAAAAAAGTGGAGAAAAAACGGAAAGAAAATAATAATGGCAAAAAAGTGAAGAAAAAATGGGACCAAAAACACAAGTGGGAAAAAGGGGGTGTAAATGGGATAAAAAGCACAAGCGAGAAAAAGAGGAAAAAATAAGTTGTAAATAAAAATTGGGACAAAAAAAAAGTTGGACAAACACAATAAAAAGTGAGGCAAAAAAATCAGGGCAAAAATGCAAATGGAAAAAAAGTGGAGAAAAAACGGACCAAAAAAATAATAATGGAAAAAATGTGAAGAAAAAACAGGGCAAAAAGCATAAGTGGCAAAAAAAGAGGGTGAAATGGGACAAAAAGCACAAGCGACAAAAAGAGGAAAAATAAGTTGTAAATTAAAATTAGGACAAAAAGCAAGTTGGACAAACACAAAAAAGAGTGAGCCAAAAAAATCAGGGCAAAAATACAAGTGGAAAAAAAGTAGAGAAAAAACGGAATAAAAATAATGGCAAAAAGGTGAGGAAAAAAAGAGGGTGAAAATGGGACAAAAAGCACAAGCCAGAAAAAGAGGAAAAAATAAGTTGTAAATAAAAATTGAGACAAAAAGCAAGTTGGACAAACACAAAAAAGAGTGAGCCAAAAAAAGCAGGGCAAAAACACAAGTGGAAAAAAAGTAGAGAAAAAACGGAATAAAAAAAAAGGCAAAAAAAAGTGAGGAAATGGGGCAAAAAAGTGAGGAAAAAAAGAGGGTGAAAATGGGACAAAAAGCACAAGCGAGAGAAAGAGGAAAAAATAAGTTGTAAATAAAAATTGGGACAAAAAACAAGTTCGACAAACAAAAAAAATGAGGCAAAAAAATCAGAGCAAAAATACAAGTGGAAAAAAAGTAGAGAAAAAACGGAAAGAAAATAATAATGGCAAAAAAGTGAGGAAAAAAAATGGGACAAAAAACACAAGTGGGAAAAAAGAGGATGAAAATGGGACAAAAAACACAAGTGGGAAAAAAGAGGATGAAAATGGGACAAAAAACACAAGTGGGAAAAAAGAATGTGAAAATGGGACAAAAAACACAAGCGAGGAAAAGAGGAAAAAATAAGTTGTTGACAAATACAAAAAAAGTGAGGCAAAAATATACTGGAAAAAAAATGGAACAAAAAATAATAATGGCAAAAAGTGAGGAAAAAATGAGGCATAAAACACAAGTGGGAAAAAAGGGGGGAAATGGGTCTTTTGGGGATAAAAAGAGTGGAGAAAAGAGTGGGGGGAAAATTGTAGGGAAAAAAATAGTTGCAATGATTGTAAAAAAATACGGGAAGAAATTTGGCAAAAACACAAGTTGAAAAAAGGAGAAATAATTGAGACAAAAAGAGTGGGAAAAAAGTGGAGAAAAAATGATTCAAAAAACACTAGTTTCAAAAAAGGGGCGAAAAATGTGGGAAAAAATGTAACAAAAAGATGGATGGGAAAAAATCGAGACAAAAAAAAATAGTGTAAATAAAAAGGGAAAAAAAATGGGGCAAAATTCAATAATAAAAAAAGTAGTTGTATTAAAAAATAGTGGATGAAACTTATAAGGCAAATCTTTCACTTATCCACTTTCACTCTCTAATAAAAATCTTCAAAAGACAATTAAAATTATCTCGCTACGCTCGGAAAAGGCTAGATTTTCTCGGAAAAAAGACACAACTTCTCTGTTTGTTGATTTAAAACAACAAAAATGAAAAATTATAAAGATAGTTTTTTAAGAAACGTAAGTCCTAATATCAAATAAATTATATATGTACACTTATTTATTGACCGGACTATATTAATGCACTTAGAAGTTGTGCCTTTAAAATAAACAAGAACGCTGGAAAGTAATGTTTTACTACTGCTAAGGCATTAACCATAACTCGTAAATAAGCACGACAACTATAATGGATTATGCAATGTAACATAAGTTTACAGAGCGGGTGAGTCCTTTATATAAATATACAGAGTGTTTCAAAATTAAAATCGCATATTTTCCAGTCATCAACAAAAGACGAAAAGAAAATCTTTATATAGTGGCATAATTACAGTCATGGACGTACCTAAATTTTTTTCTGAAAATGGGACAAAAAGCACAAGCGAGGAAAAGAGGAAAAAATTAGTTGAATCAAATAAGTTATCCATATCTCAAATGTTGTCATAAATGAAAACCCAAAATCATGTAGAATTGAGGAATGTGATAATGAGCAAGAACCTAAGAAATTTTGGGCCCAAAGTGCAAAAATATTACAATATTTTTTAACTCCTCATTTTCTTCTCTATCCAACTATGTAGAATACTTAATTATTTTATTAGGTTTTGACAAATAATTGTGTTTTAGGAAGTACAGTCCTATTCCATTTTGCTTGTAAATATTTATAAATCTTTTTAAATAAAATAAAATATGCTTAAAATCTAAGTTGTATAAATGGTCCAAGAGCCAGAGCAAAAAAAGTAGGTTCAAAGTGCAATATTCTACAAATTCATGTTGACAGGACAGGGGGGGCGCGATCGTCAACCACCATCTTAAAAAACACGTTTAGTGAAATATCTCGTGAACCATGCATCGTACGAGAAAAAAAGTATAAATCATTTTTGTAGATAACAACATTCTCTACAACTTTTATTTAAAACTTTATTCTGTATTTTGCCCACTTTTTTATTAACAGCGTTCCAAACTCAGATTTGCGGAATGAAATAACGTTATTTCACCGCGTAAGTCTGAGTTTAGAGCGCTATAAATAAAAACCTATGCATTATACAGAAAAAGGTCTTAAACAAAAGTTGTAGAGAATGTTTCTATATACAAAAATGATCTGTACTATTTTTTTCATGGTTCACGAGATATTTCACAAAACGTGTTTTTCAAGATGGCGGCTGACGCTCGTGCCCCTCTGTCTCGCCAACTTGGATTTACTTTTAGAGGATACCCCTAAACATGTTATAATCATAAAATTTGATCTACTAAGCGAAAATGGGGTATCTACATTTTTTTCGAAATATGAGATATTCATGTCCAGCCATTCAAGGCACTTTATTTTATCCAGTACTAGAGTGAATTTGCCGTATCTACACTACAAATATTATATTTTAGACTATAAGTTTAGCGGTATCTACAAAGTATGCAGTATATACCAAGCATTTTGGCGGGAAGTAGCAATACTAGATAATAATGGTGGTATCTACACGACCTTTGTAGTTAGTTACGGCTGAAATTTCTTAGTAAACGTCATTTATTGTCAAAGTCGTTTAGTATTAATATGGTGATTAGCATGATTTAAAAATTACACAGGTTAGACACTCAGACGTCCCAAATTCGTCCAAGTTTGCGCATGACGTCAGCTGGAGTCCAAACGAAATAATTGAACATTGGATTGCATAGGGTTATTGTGTCTTTCGGGTGGTTTTTATTTTTTTACTGCTATATATTTAATAAAAATGTACTGTAAAGTATTGTACACTAAAAAGTGATAACTACTTTAATAAAGGTATAAACTTTTTCTACGGCTATAATACAAAATTGCTCTTTCTTAACTGTTCTTGATAGAACAATGAGGTACATTGTATGTCTCCAATTTCATTTCCGTATCTGATAACACAATAATTTATTGTGTAATTATTTCAATAAATCAGGTCTTTCATGGAATGTCAATTTCAAGTAATGACAGTTCTATTTTCGTATATTTATATAGCTGTGCCGCAAATCAGGCATGTTTAAGTTTAATTCCAGAATTATCTAAGGAAAAATATGAAAAGTCCTACAAATCATTTTTCAAAACTTCTCATTTATACTGAAGTGTAATTGATATTTTAATTGTACCTAAATAGAAATTTTGAATGACGTTAAATTTGAAATTCATGTTATTTTTTAAATCATTTCGCTATTATCTATTACAGCCGTAGAAAAAGTATAGTGTTTAACTCGCATGGAATGCTAATTTCCCACTCGTATGATATGCAGCATTCGCCTGCGGCTCATGCTGCAAACTTCATACTCGTGGGAAATAACTATCATTCCTTGCTCGTTAAACAATATACTATTTTTTACGATTCCGATGTGTTTTGTATTATAAAAACTATTTAATTGCTAGATGTAAAAACCAGAAAATGCCCAATTATGTTATGGCTAATTTTATCGTTAAACTAATTGTCAAATAGAGAGTTAAAGCACGACCAGTTTCCAACACGTATACCTATCCGTATCGATCTGCGACTGCGCACAGAGGATACGGATAGGTTTAAGTGTTACGTCGAACGTAACTCTACGGATTTCTGCGTTTACGTATCTCTTTAACGCATCACGCATGTCGTTGTCAAAATATGGAAGGAAATCATACAAAATGAAAACCTAACCTCACTAAACGTCTTGGCGGCATGCACAGTGCAGTATATCCTACAAGTGTTTACAAAAATTCAGTGTTTTCACTATTCCAAATAGTTTCTAAAAAAATAAACTTTTTGTATTAAAAAAAATTTGTTCAGGCAACCCTAGGCCTATTCTCAGAGGTAGTAAATGTACTTTTTTAAACCGAAATCAAGATAAGCACTGGGTATCACTTAGGGCATTGAGGACAAAAGCCCCGTATAGGGCTGCTCTATTACCTAGAAGTACTTAATCTTGCAAAATAAGATTTAAAATCATGTCATCAACGAAAAATTTGGTTAGAAATCACTGTGCAATATTGACGTTACGTTACGTTGTAAAAGAAGTCGTGCTTTAAGTCTTTTTAATGGTACAATTTTTCTGAGATATAACGGGATACGTTAAGGTATACGTGATTGAGATGCGTTTACCTTGTGTATTGGCTTTAACTCTCTATTATGTAACGAATAAAATACTTTAGATTAAGTTTAGTGATTAATCAAAAAATTATTTAAAAAAAGTGATTTCAAACAGCTTATATTATCAGTGAAACTTTTTGATGCACATTGTTATTGCAGGTTTATGTTACTTAGGTTTTCATATACCTAGTGCTTAATTTACACTCTAGAACGAATATGGCAAATGTAAATACGAGTATAACTTAGATTTAAAGTCATACGAGTTGGTATGTAAAATAAATGTTATAAACTTTTTCATAAATTGTGAAGTGCTTTATTGTCATTATTGAATAAAATGCTAACTAATAAATGAATACGTAACTACTTAAAACTATTACACAATACATCTTACAGAACTTTTTTTTGTATTATTTATAATAAAGTCTAAAAATGTTAACATGTTTATTCATATAAAACTTACTGTTTTTGTAATAAAGGGCACTTCGAAAATCGAAAAAACTTTGTACTGTTTTTAGAGCGAGTATTACTTTTACACCAAACATAGCGCAATACATTTTTAATCAGTTTATAGGTGAAATTAAATTAAAATATGTCAAAAAACATAATAAGCTCATATAATAACACATTAAATGAGGTTATTATCTTTTTTGACATATTTTTAGTTAATTTTACCTATAAACTGATTAAAAATATATTGCGCTTTGTTTGGTGTAAAAGTAATACTCGCTCTAAAAACAGTACAAAGTTTTTTCGATTTCCGAAGTGCCTTTATTACAAAAACAGTAGGTTATTATATGAATAAACATGTTTAACATTTTTAGACTTTATTTTAAATAATACAAAAAAAGTTCTGTAAGATGTATTGTGTAATAGCTCTAACTAGTTACGTATTAATTTATTAGTTAGCATTTTATTCAATAATAACAATAAAGCACTGCACAACTTATGAAAAATTTTATAACATTTATTTTACCTACCAACTTGTATGACTGTAAATCTAAGTTATACTCGTATTTACATTTGCCATATTCGTTCTTTGAGTGTAAATTAAACACTAGGTATATAAAAGCCTAAGTAACATTAACCATTCAATCACAATATGCATCAAAAAGTTCCACTGATAATATAAGCTATTTCAAATCACTTTTTTTATAAAAATTATTTTTTTAATAAAAAATTTATAAAATCACTCTAAAGTTAATCTGAAGTATTTTATTTGTTACATATTTGACAATTAGTTTAACGATAAAATTAGCCATAACATAATTGAGCATTTTTTGGTTTTTACATCTAGCAATTAAATAGTTTTTATAATATAAAGCACATCGGAATCGTAAAAAAGTTTATACCTTTATTAAAATAGTTATCACTTTTTAGTGTACAATACTTCACACTACATTTTTATTTAATATATGGCCGTAAAAAAATAAAAACCACCCGAAAGACAGAATAACCCTATGCAATCCAATGTTAAATTATTTCGTTTGGACTCCAGCTGACGTCATGCGCAAACTTGGACGAATTTGGGACGTCTGAGTGTCTAACCTGTGTAATTTTTAAATCATGCTTCAACCATGGGTGTTTAGTATTGCACTTAATTTTAAACTGTGAGCACGTTCTAATCGCCGACTGAAAAAAATAGTATTTCTTTTAGTTTTTTTTTCGTCCATTTTTGTTAGTTCGGGATAAAACAACGTTGGAACTATTTTTAATTGTGTATAAGAACATTATACAATAATTTTAAAGTGATTTACTAAAGATTTAGAGGTTAGTTCTCAATTTTACTACCATAACCTAAAATATTAACAAAATAATGTTTGCATAAAGAAAACTGGTTTGCACATTCTGATCTCTTTTACGCAAATAGCTATTTGTGTATTAAGAGCGGAAAGTGATACTTTGCTGCTTGAGGCAGAGAGTTGCCCGCGCGACGCATAGCGGAGCGCGGGCAATCTGCCGAAAGCGGCAAAGCACTTTCTGCTCGAATTGCACACAAGATTTTTTCTACGATCACATTATTTTTAGACAAATAATTAAAAAAAAACATGAAAATACACTTCATAAACTAAAAATGAAATAATGACGTTTCATTAATTTCATAGTCTACTATTTGCACAAAATAGTAAGTAGGTACTGAAATATGCAATCACTGTTGCATATAGGTGTACCTAGGTGTATCTAGGTGTACCTTCTGACTGTTATATTTTTACTAGATAAATTTTATAAAATAATGTTTAATTTCGTTCGAAATATCTTCAAATATTAATATTTCAACTAAAATATTCAGACTGCCCTACATTTTGTTTTAATATACCTATTATTTACTACCTTTCTTTAGTTTATTGTAAATGAAAACAGGCGAGCGGAAAAGTACGCGCTAGAGCGACAATAATGTCAAATTATTACAGATCACGGAAAACATCAACTTTGCGGTTAGATTTGAGTGTGCAAAAGCCTACTTTGGGTAGTGATCGTAGGAAAAAGTATTTTTATGGATTTCGTTCTGAATAATGCGTTTCTAATTTTTAGCATTGTTTTAACAAACTTAAGATGTTTAAATATTTAATTCGATTTTGCAATTATTGCATTTTATTAAAAACTTATGCAATTTTTTTTTTATTTCAGATGAGTAGTAGAGGGAAAAAGCTGCTTGACTTAGCTTTTACCTCGGTTCTTACGAACCCAACAAATAGTAGTACAGATTGGGAAAATATTATTGAAAATGCGCCAGTTATTTTATTGGAGAATAGCGATATTAAAAATCCAGAAAATTCTTCGGATATAAAAAATATCACCCATAAGCTTCCAGAACCAGAAACGTTCAAAAAAACTGTTAATGTAATGGAAGATGAAGAGAATGGGTTGGGTTTACGTGAATTGGTAGAAAGTGACATACAAATGGAAGTAGACGACAATTTGGGAATAAATATTATAATAGTGGAAGGCCTGCTAGTGGATAAAAATAATGAATTAGTAACCCATAATCATGAATACCCAGAAGTACCTGAACCTGACAATTTGGAAAACGTGATTCAAAATAATGGAAGAGAAATTGAAGAACGGGATGAAAATGAAATAGAAACTCGCATTACTAAGAAAGGGGAACAACGAAGGCGTAAAAAATTTAAATATTTAACCGAAGAAAGACAAATAATTAAAGGCAATAAACTAAGGGGATGGATGGATGTGGTGATCAATGTAAGAAAAAATGTAACAGGGAGATAAATCAAGAAAGAAGAACTGATATAAATAATCAGTTCTGGAATCTAGACCATGAACAACAGCACTAATTTATGAAGCGTTAAACGTAAAACGGTTGGATTAGAGTCTCGCAGATCTCATACGTTAATGTATTCTTTAAAAACAGCAGACGGAGAATGTAAACCAGTGTGCAGAACCTTTTTTCTTACCACTCTAGGGTTTCACAAAAATAACGACAAAATTCTCCAAAGATTTTGTACATCTTCGAAGTCATTGCTCGCTCCAAAGCCACATAGAAATCGTGAAGAGTACCTCATAATAAATTGGACCATAAATTACTTGAAAAACATATAGAGTCTTTCCACCCATCGATATCGCATTATCGTAGAGAACATGCACCCAAGCGACGATATTTACCAAGCGATATAAACATTAAAGATATGTTTGGCAATTTTCAAATGAGCAATCCAAAAATTCCTTGTTCTTACGATTTGTATCGCTCAATAGTACAAAAGTTAAATATATCTTTTGTAACGTTGGATCACGAAAAATGCGAAATGTGTGAGAACTTTAAAATCCATCCTCATTCAGAAGAAAATTTACAAAATGATTGTTCCGACTGCGAGAAGTGGTCAAAACATATAAACCGGAGTAAAGATGCAAGGGTGCTTTACAGAGAACGAAGAGCCAGAAGAAGGAGAAGTTACATATTCTGTTGATTTGGAAAAAGTCATAATGTTACCCCGGTGTCAAATGTACAAATCAGTTATATTCATTCCACGATTGATTGCATATAACGAAAGTTTCGTTCCGGTAGGAACTAAGAATAAAAATATTAAACCTGTGGCCGCAATTTGGCACGAGGCGATTCGAGGACGAAAAAAAGAAGATATAATAAGTACCTTTCACAAATTCTTTTTATTAAAGAGAGACGCGAAAAAAATAATTTTGTGGGTAGATAATTCCAGCTCACAGAATAAAAACTGGGCATTTTTTACGTTTCTAGTTTATATAATAAACTCATCCGATATATCCATCGAAGTAATAGAAATAAATTACTTCGAACCAGGCCACTCATTTATGAGTGCCGACGCATTCCACCATCAAGTAGAAAAATCTCTACGGAAAATGAAGAAGGTTTATGACTTTCCAGAATTTAAATAAGCTGTTCAACAAGCCAATTCTGGCAGAGTTACAGTTTTGGAAATGGAACTCCGCGATTTCTACGACTGGCAGGATTTTTCATCCACTTACAAACTGAAAAAAGCAAATAGTACGCGGCCATATATCCATGATATGGTTCAAGTCACGGCCCACAGGGGATCAATGTTATGACTTTATAAAAACAATTTTAGTGGCTCTGATTTAACATTAAATTTCTTGAATGCCAAAATTACAAAGACTGGAATACCAGTTCCACCAATAAGAGAAAAGCCAAGAGGCATAACAGAAGAAAGACGTAATAATATTATCTCAAAGCTTTTAGAAGCCGATAATGCTATTATGCCGAAAAATCGTTTACATTTTTGGAAGGAACTACCTACCACTCAATGCCTTGAAAATGATAATGATGATGATTAATAATAGTTTTCCAATTAATATCTATTTTTCAGAAAATATCTTGTTATTCAAACAAAACCATTTAAAAATAAATGTTTGTATGTAGATACTGTTTTTTTATTTTAGTAAATCGTAAGCAGAATAGGGGTAACTACAATTATTTTAGAAAAAAATATAAATAAATAAATTTTATTATTTTCATCAAATAAAACGAATAAAACCGTATATATTTTCGCTTTTAACTTAAATATTGCACATAAAATAATAATGGCATTAAATGAAATCTTAATACCTGCTAAACTCAAGACATTATAAATCACAGATACCCCTTTTTCGCTTAGTAAGGCAGTATAGGATTGCAGAAAAAAGTATCCGGTTCTTGGATTAAAATAAAAAACACAGTGACAATAATGAACGTACCTTTTGAACGTCTCAAATCATAGTAGCTTTTTTTGTCGTTTCCATGACAACCTATAAAAATGAATCAAATTAGTTTCTTAAAAAAAAGTGAGGCAACTCTTGTAATCGAAAATGTAGATATTTTAGTACTAAAAAATGGGTTTTTACCAAAAGTTCTGATTTAAGTTTATATCAATATTTTACAACGACTTTTAAATTTTTAATCATCAAAATTAGTTGCAAATAGTTGCACAAATAGACGGAAAAACGCACGCACAAACGAACATACAGACGGTTGCAGTTAAGTCACTGAAAATAGTAGGTGGGCGAGCCATTCTGACCAGCTATCGATTGCTGAAAACAGAGTTTTAAAATTTGAGGCCGCTCTCGATTTCTCACTGTGACTAACGGACAGACGGACGGACGGACGGACAGACATTGTAAAGTCAATAAGTATCTTCGCTACTTAATAAAACATGTTTGTAGTTAACTTTAAATAAGTATTTTTTTAAATTAAACAAGTGGCTTTTAATTTTTTATTGATTAATTAACATTGCGCTCCACCTATGTATCAATGTCCTAATTTTAATCATGGTGTAGATCTCTTTCGGGTTAAATATTAAGTAGAAAATTAATTATGCTCTTAAAAATAAAAATTGCTAATGGATGGAAGACTTCGTTAATTCTTGTTACAGCTTATTATTAATTATTGTGTGGACAAATTATTTGTTTTTTTTTATTCGATGATATAAAAAAAAGAAAAATTAAAAACAACAAAAACTTGAAAAATGATTGTTTCAAAAGTTAGATTAAAGTTTTAAACATTAAAATTCATCTAAAATTTAAAAAATCGGCTATGTCACCCCAGAACTTTCCCAGCTCGGCTGTAGAGAATAGGATTATTTTAATTACAAAATGTCAAGCACTACAATTAGAATCTCCTAAAATCGTTGGTGAACACTATTGGGAATTCTGGAAAAAGTTTGATACAAAAATTGTAGGCAATTTTATACTCTACAACTTTTTACTAGAATATTTTGCACTAATGTGAATTGTTTGTCCTCAAAATAAGGAAAAAGTACTGAAAACCTACAAACACATTTTTTGCGCGCCCTCTAGTGGCGCAACTATTGGAAATTCTAGAAAAAGTTTGATACAGAAATGTAGGAAATTTTATGCTCTAAAATTTTGCACCATAACATTTGGCACCAAAGTATATTGTTTGTCCTTAAAATTTGGAAAAACTACAAAATCCCACGTGCACATTTTTTGCGCGCCCTCTAGTAGCACAAGTATTGGAAATTCTGGAAAAAGTTTGATACAAAAATTGTAAAAAATTTTATGTTCTAAAATTTTGCAGTATAACATTTTGCACCAAAGTGTATTGTTTGTCCTTAAAATTTGAAAAAAGGCAGAAAATCATACATGTTTAATCAATCAATGTCGGTATTGAGGACCTTCTACTGTACCAATTTAAACCAAAAACTAATTGTCGCATTCGAGGCACACACCGACCCTTCATACCAAATTTCAGCTTGATTCGTCAAACGGTTCGGCAGTTACCGTGGAAGATTGCACACAGACACACAGACAGACCTTACTCTGGAAATTGTTTCAATCTGCTTGGGGGACTTTAAAATGGATATTTCCATCGATATCCCGAATTTTTTTTTGTTCGTTCACTATAATTTCCCTTTGATGGGACCGGGAAAGTATAGTATTGTCAATATGATTATTTAAAATTCGAAATTATTAATTTAATATTGTAAATATTTATTATAAGAATTGCAAAATTTAAAAAAAATATATATAATTAACAAATATATTTATTTTTTGTCAAAAATATTAATTTTCTTAAACATGTTAATTTCAATTCTTTATTAAATAAAAAATCTATTTAATATTTAATCCAGTTATTTATAAAATTTCAATTGTAGTTTAAAATCCACTTTGTGTTTTTTTCCAGATTTCCAATTTAAATTGTTTCAATTCTAAGTGTGAAAAATTTTTTTTAATAATAACATTTTCAAAATAAGGATTTGTTAAATTTAACAAAAAACATATTAAAACATGGATTTTGCTAAATTCACATTTTGTACAATTTTTTTGTTTGTCTTAATTTTCCCCACAAAATTCGATTCAATAAATTATTAACAAAATAATTAAAAATAGATAAATAATTTTTTCAATAAATTCTAACTTTTAAAACAAACATTTTTTACTTTCCCGACCCACCATCCAACGAGACGGGAAAGTATTGTGAACGCGCTTAAAAATGGGAGAAAAAAGACCATTTCGAGATGTAAGTCTCTCTCTCTGTGTATTCTTCCATGATAGAGGCCACACGTTTAATTCGATTGAGCTGAAATTTGGTATATGGGTTTCTGTTATGTATAGAAAGAAACCATTAGTTTTTGTACGACATCTGTCAAACGGAAGTGTGACTGTCAAAAAATGACAAAAGCAATATGTCATTTGAAACGGAGACGGACATTCGGACGCGGGGACAACTGGGCGCGAGGACTATCGGGCGCCACTGAGCCACTCAAATTGATGTACGCCCCTTAGGGTTGCGTCGTTTGAGGTGATTTTTTTTTAAATGTTCGTCATAAAATTCCCTATCGATCCCTCTTTCTCGATTTTTGCTTCGGGTCTTCATTTTTGCGGAATTTGACTCCAAAAATGGGTATGCATGGAAAAAACTAGATTTTTCGCACCAAAATGAACCTACGGAACACGAGATTGAGATTTTGCCGGACTTTTTTATGGGGAAATGCTCGTCTTGGAAAACCCTACAAGACCGTCCACTTGGAATTCGGAGAGAAATTTTCCGTTGCCCTTAAAATGGCCACAATCATTCAAAAATTTTCACGTCAGTAATCGTTCTACTGATACTGGGAAAGTATTCAAAAAAAATTCCCATATGACAAAAAATATTTGTACAGATTTAGGGAGTCCGCAAAAATTTTTCCAGAACTTTTAGGCACATTTTTGTACATTCAAAAAAATGGCTACATACAGATTTTCCGAATTTTCTCGTAATTCTGAAGAAGGTCAGAAAAGTTCCATAAATGATTTTGAACACTTTTTTGGGAATTCAATTTTTTGACAAAAGTGGCCATTTTGGATACAATAGTTTATTATAAATAAGAACTGATTGATTTTTTCCCCGAATTCTAAGTGGAGGATTTTGTAGGGATCTCCAAGACGAGCATTTCCCCAAAATCTCAATCTCGTGTTCCGTAGGGTCATTTTTGTGCATGCAAACCCATTTTTGGAGTCAAATTCCGCGAAAACAAAGAAAATCTCTATTCAGAACAGTCAGAATTATTTCTGCTGTCAAAAACAAAAAAAAATGTCAAAGTTTGAAAATTTAACAGTAAATATCTGAAAAATTATTCATCTTTGGATAGTCGTCGGGAACGTTTTGGAGCGACACAATCGATTTTCTCTTAATGTTTCTGATATAGCAATGTTATTCTTCCAATTTTAGACATCCTGTATGTATTGTAATGATATTTACAAAATCTCAGATTTTTGGTTGGGTTCTAGTCAAAAAAAATAATAATAAACATTACAACAAATTAAACATAAAAAAATAAATTTATAGATCCTGTCCACTTCCTCTTTAGACCACTCTGACAAATCTCTTGTATTATTCTTCCTACTTCTAATTAACTTCTTCTATTTATTCTATCTTACTTCATCAAATTTTCTCCCAAACTGCTTCCTGGTATTCCATTATAAACCATTTATATAATATCAATCTACGAAAGCGCTGAACGGAGATGGTGTCGAAAAAATTATAATCCCGAGATAAAAGTCGGGATTAGTACAAATCCCGAGAAAAAAGTCGGGATTATGCTAATCCCGAGAAAAAAGTCGGGATTATTCTAATCCCGAGATAAAAGTCGGGATTATGCTAATCCCGAGATAAAAGTCGGGATTAGTACTAATCCCGAGAAAAAAAATCGAAGTTATACTAATCCCGAGAAAAAGGCGGGATTAGTACCAATCCCGAGAAAAAGGCGGGATTACTACTAATCCCGAGAAAAAATTCGGGATTAGTACTAATCCCGAGAAAAAGTCGGGATTATACAAATCCCGAGAAAAAAGTCGGGATTATACTAATCCCGAGAAAAAAGTCGGGATTAGTACTAATCCCGAGAAAAAAATCGGGATTAGTACTAATCCCGAGAAAAAAATCGGGGTTATACTAATCCCGAGAAAAAGGCGGGATTAGTACCAATCCCGAGAAAAAGGCGGGATTAGTACTAATCCCGAGAAAAAAGTCGGGTTAAGAGGTTAGGCAGTTGACGCTGGATTTGGCGGCGAACTGTATTCCTGAATAATAATAAAAGTTAGATTAGGAAGTATATGGTTATTTGCAACTATGAAACTAAAGGTATACGTATAGTATACGAATATAAAACAAAGAGCAGGAGGCTAACGGACCAGGCGCCGTTGCGGGACTTACAAGACCGATATTATCGTATTGTCCCAACTGTCGGAACAGAGACTGATAATTGATAATATAAAAGAAGTAAGGGAGCGACCCTTTTCCACTGAGAGCAGAGGAAATGACATACCTCAAACAGGTCACGACTTAGAGAACACTTCTTGATGAGGAAGAGTCGCAGAACCAGGTGTCTACGCAGATCTCTAAGGAGAACTCAACAAGGTGAAAGATCGTTAATATTTACAAACCGTGGTCTTAATAAGAACCCACCGTAAAGAGATAAAGAGAACGTCACTGATAAATAGTGAGAGAATGCCCACTCCGTAAGGGATTCCCTCAAAGTGAGGTTTTGTATCTAGTCTATCTTGTTGTATGTAACAACTACCAGAAATAAATCTCATATCTAGACTGTCGAAATGATAAAATAGCTTTATTTAATACCGTTTGTTGCATATGACGCAGGATAGAAGACTTAGTTTTAATAAATGAATCTTCATTGAAGTATATGAATTCCAACATTAGTTGAATTTACATAAGATCTTTTTATTAGTATGGTTTCCTCTTCTGGTCTGATTGATTATTATCCCATACCATAGCTTATTCGATATCTAGTTAAACACGGAAATATCAAACCAGACATAGAGCAGATAAATATATTAATCGAAATACTGTAACAGCATTTCTTTTAGTCCTGTGAAAATAAAATATAGGAAAAGTAAAACAGCAAACATTCATCTTATTGCTATCCTTAAACATGTCAGATGCTGTTTTTTTCAATGTATCCTAATATCTTTTTGTCATATGTATGTTAAACTGAGTCACTTTATACAAGGTGATTCACGACCGACTCCACGGAGATTTATGGCGAAATGGCATATATTCGTTAACTTTTATTTAGGTGCTATTATGTAGGTTGGTAGGTTCAATGTGAGTGGAACGTTTAAGCGCCTCTCCACTGCAGCCAGCAGAGGCTTATTATGGCTCAACCCTATGGGCTATAATTCACCATACAATCCACACCTTCTTACGAAGTCTATGGTATATTTAGGTGAAGATTCCTTGAAGTCGGTAGGCTCCAGCTGTACAAAAGCAAACGTACAAAGCCTATTTATTTCCAGGGCAGGGCAGGAGCATAAAATATGATCCGCCGTTTAGTCTTCCACACTGCAGAAGCGACAGTCCGATGTTTGACTCAGACCTAGCTTCTTCAGATGGTACCGCAGACGACAGTGCCCTGTAAGCAGTCCAATTAGGATGCGTAGTTCACTTTTACTCCATTCTAGGATCTGTGATAAGGTGCTACCTGAGGGTTTCACTATAAACGCCTTAGAGTGAGCTAATGGTATTATGTAAGTCAATAAGGACTACATTTTCAAAATATTTTGAAATATACAGGGTGCTCCAAACAAAAGTGCCATACTAAAGTTATGTTTTTTTCTACTAATGTACTAAAATTAATATATTTATAGATTTAGTCATAATTTCCGACTTAGTACTAATCCAGACTTTTTTCTCGGGATTAGAATAATCCCGACTTTTATCTCGGGATTAGTATAATCCCTACTTTTATCTCGGGATTAGTAATAATCCCGACTTTTTTCTCGGGATTAGTACTAATCCCGACTTTTTCCTCGGGATTGGCATAATCCCGACTTTTATCTCGGGATTAGTATAATCCCGACTTTTTTCTCGGGATTAGTACTAATCCTTAGTACTAATCCCGACTTTTTTCTCGGGATTAGTACTAATCCTTAGTACTAATCCCGACTTTTTTCTCGGGATTAGTATAATCCAGACTTTTATCTCGGGATTAGTATAATCCAGACTTTTATCTCGGGATTATAATTTTTTCGACACCATGTCCGTTCAGCGCTTTCGTATCAATCAGCACCGTTCATCCTTTTACAAAAAAAATCTTCTTTCAAACTTTTGAAACTTTTTTTTATTCTTCGCAAATTTAACAATAGTTTTTTTCTGGTATATAAATTTTTTATTATTATACTTTATTAACAAATTTCGGCAAATTATTGTGATATAAAAAAAATTTTCTTTGACAATCTTTTTTTTGAATTAATCAAAAATTGACTTGTTTATTATTTTTTTTTAGACTTTTTTTTAACCACTAGATTTTTTTTTTAATATCGCAGACTTAAGTTTTTTATTAACCCTTTATTACCTGTTTACTAACTTTGACTACTTAAATTTCATGTATGACAACTCCAAAATTTCAATTTTATTATAGCATCTCTCATTATTTTAATAAATTTTTAAGATTCTTTCACTTTTCTTAAATTTATTGCCAATTTATCTATAATATTTTCGTTTCCTTTTCTTTACTTACATATCAACTCTTCTATCCAATTTGATGAACATAACATTTAACTTTTAATAATCTTTTATTAAATTAACTTTCAAATATAACTTTATCAACATTAATATAAATCTTTATGATATTTAAATCATTTCAAACATTATCATACATAAAATTAATTACTAACTTGTATATTAACTCCATTATAAACATCTACTAATAACTATTTGAACTTAAAAAAAATTTTATTTACTTTATAAAATTCCCATATACAGGGTAAACGTTTTATAACAGTATATATATATATATATATATATATATATATATATATATATATATATATATTTTAATTACACCATATGGATCTTATTTGGACTTGATCATGAATATAGGGATTATAATATACAGGGTGGCGAAAATTTCATTGCAATGTATTGTAATCTCGGAAACCGTAAGAGATACGACGTCGGTTAAATGGAACAAAAGTTTCTCAATTTGAAAACTAATCGACTGGTACTTTGCATCCACAGATGTCAGGACGGTTTTCATAATAATTGATAAAAACAAAAATTGCACATTGTCTTTTTAATGCTCCAGGGCCTTTATTTTGAACAATAAAAACAACTGTTTAAAACTTTTTTGATTCATGACGTTTATTTTCCGCCCAGCCACCTTCAACTTTTATTTCTCAAATACGGACCTGCAGTTTTTATGTGATTTTTGTATAGCATTTTATTTCCTGAATAATAAGTAATAAGTTTCTGTGATTTAACAAATTTATTATGAAATAAAATAATGTGTTTTCTTTACATTTCTTTGTAATTATTATCTGCATATAATGCACAGATCCGTATTTAAAAGCTGTTATACTAAATAGTTATTAATTCATTCAAATAACTAAAAACAAATTTAGGTGTAGGATGAATTCAGGATATGAAATGCTATTAAAAAATCACACAAAAAGTACAGATCCGTATTTGAGAAAAAAAGTTGAGGGTGGCTGGGCGGAAACTAAAGGTCAGATTCAAAATCTAATATTATCAGATGGTGGGTTCTGTTGTTCAAAATAAAAGCACTAGAGCATCAAATAGAAATTGTGAAATTTTGGTTTTTATCAATTATTATGAAAGCCGTCCCTGATATCTGTGGATACAAAGCACCAGACGATTAGCCATCAAATTGAGAAACTTTTGTTCCATTTAACCGACGTCGTATCTCTTACGGTTTCCGAGATTACAATACATTGCAATGAAATTTTCGCCACCCTGTATATCTGAGGACAGTCAGATGAACATCAAAAACGTTATTCAATAAAAGTAATGAAACTCAAAATCATTTACCACAATGAATTTAATGAAAAAACGGCAACTAGTTTTGGATAATTAGCCATCATCAGGCCTAAGAATGTTACAATTCGACAATAAACTTATAATATATAATTTACAAAACAAACTAACTTACCATATAAGTAAAATGAAGTAATTGAATTACTTATATGGGAAGTTAGTTTGTTTTGTAAATTATATATTATATATTTATTGTCGAATTGTAACATTCTTAGGCCTGATGATGGCTAATTAGCCGAAACTAGTTGCGTTTTTTTCATTAAATTTATTGTGGTACATGACTTTGAGTTTCATTACTTTTATTGAACACGATCAAATTTGGAATATGGATAATATGTTACATTTAAAAACGTTATTATTATAATAAAAATATATAAATCTAGAATATAACTGTATATATAATAGTCTTAAAGTGAAAGCTTACAAAAGCGCACATACTAACCGGTCAATAAGGATATACCTACTACTATACGAATTTATCTTGTTAGCGAACGTTTTAGAAGTTGCGTAATTTTTCACTTGAAGGGATTTTTTAGAAAAATCAATCTAGTTGCATCAGAAAATATACAAGTTATTTTTAGATTTGTAACCATCTATGCAAAATTTTCTAACTTATTAAAGGATCAGGTTGAAGACAAAAAAATAAAAATAAAAAATATTTTCATCTAATTTTTAGAAGTTTCATTTAAAATCTGATCCATTTTAGAAACTTGGTGATACTGTTCATGTGAAATTAAGGTTTAATATCTACGTTCTGCGATATAAATTTCAACAAAAGTCATCATACTATTACCTCGTGTTTACCATAAACCAACTTATTCGCGAACTGTGCGATTTTAAGAAATAAAAAAATATTTTTCTTTTAAAGACATTTTTATTATTATAATTTTTTGATTATTTGGTAAACAATGTATTTGTTTATAACAATTTTTTAAACAATTATAGTAAAAAATATAAAAAATGATTTTCATGTGGCTTTTATTAATAAAAAAATCTGATGTGGCCAGCACATGACCTCTCGCCATTTTTGAATCAAAAATTTACAGGTTGACACAAAAAAGTATGAAAAAAAATTATATTTTTGTAAATCTGGCAACAATGGCAAAAGTTTCGAAAGTTTTAATAAGATGAAAATAAACTATAGGGTATACAAAATATATGTGTAAAACTTTATTGCCGTTTTGTATAATAATGGCGTCATCACCCATAGCAACTGCCACTTCCGGTTGTGCGATTGGCACCAAAATCTAATCAGATCTAATCTAGGGTATCAGAATTCTGTATGCAAAATTTCAAATTTTTTTATTCAGTAGTTTTTAGTTATCGTTACTACAACATCCATCCAAACACACACACACACACACACACACACACACACACACACACACACACACACACTAACACACACACACTAACACACACACACACTAACACACACACATATCATCGCGAAAATATTAAAATCGTATTCTAGGGACCCCAAAACGTGTTTATCAATTGAAAACTCACTACCCAATTTTTAGCATGATTCCTATACCTCTCTTATCTGAAGGGCGAGAGGTAAAACAAAGCAATCGAAATATTTGAAAAAAAAAATATTTCGAATGGTTAATTTATGTTTTTATTTTTTCACCATCTTCAATTGTTAATAAAAAAATCTGATGTGGCCACCACATGACCTCTCGCCATGTTTGAATCAAAAATTTACACGGTGGCACAAAAAAGTATGAAAAAAATTTACTTTTTTGTAAATCTGGCAACAATGGCAAAAGTTTCGAAAATTTTAATGCGATGAAAATAAACTATAGGGTATACAAAATATATGTGTAAAACTTTATTGCCGTTTTGTATAATAATGGCGTCATCACCCATAGCAACTGCCTCTTCTGGTTGTCCGATTGACACCGAAATCTAATCAGATCTAATCTATGGTATCAGAATCCTTTATGAAAAGTTTCAATTTTTTTTATTCAGTAGTTTTTGAGTTATCGTTACTACAACATCCATCCAAACACACACACACACACACACACACACACACACACACACACACACACACACACACACACACACACACACACACACACACACACACTAACACACACACACACACTAACACACACACACACACACTAACACACACACACACAGACATCATCGCGAAAATATTAAAATCGTATTCTAGGGACCCTAAAACGTGTTTATTCATTGAAAACTCACTACCCAATTTTTAGCATGATTCCTATACCTCTCTTATCTGAAGGGCGAGAGGTAAAAATGGAAAATTTAATTTTTTTTTAATTTTTCCAACGGAGATCATTTCAAAAGTATTTGAAGTGCTTAAAAAAATTCTGGCTTCCGATTTTTACTTTCCCGGGCCCGTCAAAGGGAAAGTAAGGTGAACAAGCAAAAAAAAAAATTGAGATATCGATGGAAATATCCATTTTGAGGGCCCCCAAGAAGATAGAAACCATTTCCAGCGTATGGTCTGTCTGTGTGTCTGTGTCTAATCTTCCACGATAACTCACGAACCGTTTGACCTATCAAGCTGAAATTTGGTACGGAGGGTCGGTGTGTGCCTAGAATGCGACCATTTTGGTTTAAATTGGTACAGTAGAAGGTCCTCAAGACCGATATTGATTAAATACGCATGTAAGAATTTATTACTTTTTTTAAATTTTAATGACAAACAATACACTTAAGTGCAAAATGTTGTAGTACAAAGTTTTAGAGCATAAAATTCCCTATAACTTTTGTCTCAAACTTTTTCTAGAATTTCCAATAGTTGCGCCACTAGAGGGCGCGTAAAAAATCTGCGTGTAGGTTTTCTCTAGCTTTTCTTGATTTTGTGGATAAATAATGCATTTTAGTGCAAAATTTTCTTGTGTAAAGCATCAAATTTTCTAGGCCTAGGCATTATGATGGATGATGGGTAATGCCATCTGCTGGCTACCAAGTTGTACTTGGATAGACCCGTGTACAGAAGTGTATTCTGTTAAACGGCTTGCCCGGTCGGTACCCATCAACCATACGATAGATGGCGTGACTATCTATTATTTTTGGAATACATAGAAATACTTGGGGTATTCAGACAGAGTGAGTTTTTGAAATTATGCATTCCGACAAAGTGCCACTGAAGATTCCGAAAGGATGAAACATGTATGGTAATGGTCGGAGTGCATAGTTTCAAAAACTTACTGTCTTTGTTTTTTGATATTATTGCGAGGTGCCCGCTTGCCCCCTAGGCATTATGATGGATGATGGGTAACGCCATCTGCTGGCTACCAAGTACCAAGTTGTACTTGGATAGACCCGTGTACAGAATTGTATTCTGATAAACGGTTTGCCTGGTTGGTACCCATCAACTATTCGATAGATTGCGTGACTATCTATTATTTTTGGATATTTTTTTTGCCGGCGGGTTATTGTTCATTCAACTATTCAGCAAGTGTCTGATTATTTTCATTCCTTAATGTTTAGTTAAACATTTTATTTTGTTTAATCATCTGAGCCGAATGTTATAAATAGTATTTATTTATAAATAAAACCATATGATGTTAACACAAGTTTATTAATTTACGAGTTAGCAAGTCCGACATTGAACCTTGACCGACTTGTGACAGTTGACATGACTGAGAAGAGTTCGTTTGTTTATAACATTAATATTACACCGAACGTTTTCACTCGTTGGGACTTCTTTTTGAAAATTCCCTCCTCTTCATGGATCTTTTTTCTGATTTTCAATATTTGCAATAATTTTTGAGATATCAGCGAAAAACCAACCCCTCTTTTTTTACCAAACACTGTAGAAGGTGTATGTGTTGTATATTTTTAAAAATGGTATTTTGTAATTGCTGTAGAAATGCATTTTTTATATTTTTACTATACTCCTTAGATTACAATCATAAAGTTTAGTTTCGTTTCGATTATTATTTACTAAACTATACAATATTTTACACTGTTGAAACTATCTATTATGTTCAAAACGATTCACCCTGTATAGTTGTAATTTAAAAGTATTGTTAATTAATTGAAACGGGTGTTGGTAATTTGGTTCCCAACATGTATTAAATAAAAGGTTGGTACCTGATAGCTGTTATCAATATGTAATTTGGTTCCCAAAACTTAAAGGTAATAAGGCTTAATTACCTGGAAACACTTACGTTGAATCCTTTCTTTAGGCAATTTAGTAATGGGGGTGTCATTTTAGTTTATTTATTTTTAATATTTTGTATTTTCACTCTCTTGTTTTCGCTTGTGTTTAAAGTACTTAAGTTGTGAATTATTTTAATAATATTATTTTCTACCATGAATCCCGAAATAATTTTGAGTGCGCAGGGAAAATAGTTATTCAACAATTAATAACTTTAAGTTTTGATTTCAAAAGCTTTTAAAAAGTGGTGAGAAGCGATGGACTTGCACAAATAGAAAGTATAAATCATTAGTCCTTACTTTGAGCGACGGTGATAATAATTTAACAATTACAAAGCACAAACAAGAACATTCCCATGATGCAAATGTAGGCAGCTTAAACCGACAAATTGTTAATTTTGCCTGCAAAAGAAAAGCTGTCGATGACATATCTGAAAAGCCAGCCAAGATTATTGGCAGGGTACTTCAAAAAAACTTGCCATCAACTCTTACTACATCTGACGTTTCTTGGATCAGAAGAAATCTGTACAATGCTCGTAGAAAATTGCAACAAAATTTGCCGAAAAACATCAAGAAAACTTTTGACTTTCTGGACGAAGCAAACATTCAAACCCATAGAGGTGAGCAGTTTCTACTCATCAATAATAGAATTGAACAGATAGTGAAATTTTCGTGTAAGTCAAATTTTCAAATGTTAGAAAAAACCACGCAAATTTATTTAGATGGCACATTTAGTTATTGTGCGCAGTTTTTCTGTCAATTTTTTACGTTACACGGTTATTATAAACATATATGAAATTATTTAACCTAATAATAAAGATTTGTGAAGATAATCGTTATTGATTTTGAAAAAGCCATTCACAATGCTGTCGAAAAAATTTTTCCTTTGGCGCAAATAATTTTATGCCGATTTCAACAGACCCAGTCATGGTATAGAAAAATTCAAGAATACGGCCTAATAACCGAATATAAAAACAAAAATTCGGAAGTTGGTAGATGACTATGAATGACTTTCGGACTGACTTTTTTAAGTCCTGATGATGTTGGCGACTGTTTTGTTTTTGATTTGCTCGCAATAGTACCGCCTTCCCTTTGGGCGGAAAATTCAGCTGAACTTACACGCACTACTAATGCCTGTGAATCTTTTCATAAACACTTCAATACGTCTTTTTATATATTGCATTCCAACATTTTTATTTTTTTATGTAAAGTTACAAAGTTTGAATATCACGGCTAAAGTACATAACAGTAAAGTTAAAAACCGCCAAAAGTTCATAGGAAAAATGATAAAATCTTTTACAAAAAATGAAATTAGCCTATTATATTTTATTAGATGTGTTTCTTTTCATTATGGCGTTATGAAAGACTAAAAGAAATCAATATGAGTCATAATATGTATATGGAGTTAGATTAAGATATTTTTAGGATAATAATTAAAAATTTATGTTTAACTGTATGTAAATAAATATATGTAGAAAATAATATGTTTTATTTCCTCGATTATTTTTTTGAAATGTCAAAATCTGATTAAAATTATTCTATTTATAAAAATTGTGTTTTTAATAACTGTATATGTTTAAATAATTAATTTTTCCTATTGTTCAAGTTTTTATTAAAATAGTAATAAAGAAAATAGATTTCTTCAAACTCATGAAAAAAAAATATATAGATAGAGTCGTGTTGTTTCCCTATATAGTTTTTTTTTTTATTATATTTTATTATTATTAATTTAATAGGTTGATCAACCTATCTCAGAAATTTTAGTGAGACATCTGGGCACAATTCAATTAAATAATTATCATTCTGGATATAACTGTAAATAAATTTGTTGAAGAAATTATTATTTTATTTACAATTTATTTTAACGCTCTAAATATTTTTTCTACAAGCGTGCGGAAAAGTATACTTTTCCGCACGCATTTGAGTGCGGAAAGTTGTACTTTTCCGCACTAGTGCGGAAAAGTATACTGATGTTTCTTGATGTTGGCTTTTGTGTTTTTTCCGCACGCTAGTAGAAAAAATAGTGTACCTAACACGTGCGTAAAGTGACTTTTCCGCACGCGATTGCTGGCCGAACTCCGCTATTTTTTTTTAAATTTTAATTTTTATTATTTTAATTATTTTTTTGTGACGTCACGTTTACTAATTCAAACTTAACTAAATATAATTAACCTTAACTAATCTTAACTAACCTTAACTAACCTGCTTCAGTCTTTTTTAAATCAATCTATTTTTCTTGAAAAATTCATTTAATGATGATGCGCCTGATAACATTGTAATATTTTTTTTTAATATTTTATCTTTTCTTTAACATATGTCGTGTTGTTTCCCTATATAGATATATTTTTAATTTTCATCAATTTGCTTATTTTGGGCAAAAACATTCAAACAAACCGAATTTATCAATCGGGTTGTTTTCATATTTTTGTCACATAAGTTAGTTTTCGTGGAAAAGAAAAAATATAGATAAAATTTGAAAGACTCCTGGTAATACCTTTGTTAATCCGTTTTAAGTACTTAAATACCAGGGAACCGATTTACACATAAAGAACAGGTAAACGAAAAATGACGGGAACCGATTTACATATTATTTTTAACCCTCTTTAATTTGGGAACCATTTTACATGTAATATGCGAGTTATTACAATTTTTTTAAAATCTTAAAATTGTGACAAATCAGTTCTTTGACTGAAAACCATTTTCCATTTAAAAAGTCCTTTATTAAGTGAGTTATAAAAATAAAAAAAATTAAATTAAATAAAAATTTACTTTGGTCTATCTGCAAAAAGATGAAATTTAGAATTGACGTCGGTCTAATGAGCAAATTAATCGAAGGCTGGGAAAATTATTTAAAGTAACATCAGAATTATTGTGAACCATAAAATGCACATGAATACGTTTTTCAAACAATTAGAAACCTATGATGCAATGGTAACAATATTTACATAAAAATACACTAGATTATTCAAGGGCCGGACTGAGCCGATAAAAATTAGAATATATTTTTTTTTACATTTATGCAAAAAAATAAAACTTTATTGAACTATATTTAGTGGAAACGTGGTTCTTTTTTCCACTAGTGCAACAAAAATCTTATTGCAATCATTTGTCATTCTACTATAGCGTTTTGTCATTATTTTTTGTCCACTTAAATAAAATATTTTTTGGTTGAAAAAATATTGTATGCAACTCATGCAAAAACTGTTTATTGCACACGAAGTGTTGTTCAACTAGGCCTGACGCCCTCGTAAAACAATTTCACGTCGAGTGAAATAAACAATCACTTTTTTGCACTTGTTGCATAAATAACTATATTTTTTATTACCTAACCTATTAAAAAAATCGGTTGTGCCGCCCTTAAACTTTGCCGACGATTGTTCACGAATACTTTTTAAGATATTTAATGTTAAAGTTTCAAATTTTGACATTTTTTTATTTTTGGCAGGTGACAGTTGGAGAAATAGTGACATATTGAATCTGTCATTTTTTTATAGTGACACTTCGTTTGACAGATGTCGTACAAAAACTAATGGGTTCTTCCGACGGGTAACCCATACCAATATACCAAATTTCAGCTCAATCGAATTAAACGTGTGGCCTCTATCGTGGAAGAATACAGACAGACACATACATACAGACAGACAAACAGACTTCCATCTGGAAATGGTCTTAATCATCTCAGGTGAACTCACAATGGATATTTCCATCTTTATCTTGAAATTTTTTTTAGCTCGTTCACAATACTTTCCCTTCTCGGAGGTGGGTCGGGAAAGTAAAAGAGTTGGAATAATACTAAACTGTAGCTGCCATGTCCTTGAGAATCGTTAAAAAATTCTTGAAAAATAAAGTTCTTAAAAATCTATAAAATATTTTTTAATAATTCTTGCAAAATTCTTGAACTATTATTAAATAATTCTTGAAAAAATCTTAAAAAATGTTTGAAAATTCCTTATTAAAAATCATTAGAAAATACTGAAAAAGAGTTGGAATAATACTAAACCGTAAAGAAATCCTTGAAATGTCCTTGAAAATTTCTTGAAACTCAACAAAAATTCTTGAAAAACAAATTTCTTACAAAATTCATAAAATGTTCTTAAATAATCCTTGTAATATCATTATATAATTGTCGAAAAAATCATGAAAAATCCTTGAACCTTATTAAAAATTAAGAAAATTCCTTGAAAACCATTAAAAAATTCTTGAAAAATAAATTTTTTAAAAAACCTATAAAATATTTTTAAAGAATCCTTGCAAAATCCTTAAACTATCATTCAATCATTCTTGAAAAAATCGTAAAAAATCCTTGAACAATTCTTATTAAAAAATACTAAAGCATGAAAAATCCTTGTAAGGTCCTTGAAAATTCTTTAAAAAACAATAAAAAATTCTTGAAAACCAAATTTCTTAAAAAATTAATAAAATATTCTTAAATAATCCTTGTAAAATCCTTAAACTACTTTTAAAAAATTCTTGAACAAATCTTAAAAAAAATCCTTGAAACTTCCTTGTTAAAAATGATGAGAATTAGTAAAAAAGATGTGGAATAATACTAAACCATAAAAAATCCTTGCCGAGTCCTTAAAAATCGTTAAAAAATTCTTGAAAAATACATTTCTTAAAAAATCCGTAAAATATTCTTAAATACTCATTGAACCATCATTATATAATTGTTGAAAAAATCGTTAAAATCATTGAAAATCCCTTGAACAATTCTTATTAAAAATCATGAAAATTCCTTGAAAATCATTAAAAAATTCTTGAAAAAAAATTTCTTAAAAAAATGTATAATCTGAAATTATCCTTGCGAAATCTTTGAACTATTATTAAATAATTCTTGAACAAATCTTAAAAAATCCTTGAAAAGATGTGGAATAATACTAAACCGTAAAAAAATGCTTGTCAAGTCCTTGAAAATTATTAAAAAATTCTTGAAAAATAATTTTTTTTAAAAACCTATAAAATATTTTTAAAGCATCCTTGCAAGTCCTTAAACCACCATTAAATAATTCTAAAAAAAACGTAAAAAATCCTTGGAACAATTCTTATTAAAAAATACTAAACCGTGAAAAATCCTAGTCAAGTCCTTGAAAATTGTTTAAAAAACAATAAAAAATTCTTGAAAACAAATTTCTTAAAAAATTAATAAAATACTTTTAAATAATCCTTGTAAAATCCTTGAACTATTATTAAATAATTCTTGAACAAATCCAAAAAAATCCTTGAAAATTCCTGGTTAAAAATTATGAGAAAATAGTAAAAAAGATTTGGAATAATAGTAAACCGTAAAAAATCCTTGCCAAGTCCTTGAATATCGTTAAAAATTCTTGAAAAATAAATTTCTTAAAAAATCTATAAAATATTTTTAAATAATCCTTGCAAAATCCTTCAACTATCAATGAATAATTCTAGAAAATATCTTAAAAAGTCATTGAACAATTCTTATCAAAAAATAATAAACCGTGAAAAATCCTTTTCAAGTCCTTGAAAATTCTTTAAAAAACAATAAAAAATTCTTGAAAAACAAATTTCTTAAAAATCAATAAAATATTCTTAAATAATCCTTGAACGATTATTAAATAATTCTTGAACAAATCTTAAAAAATCTTGTTAAAAATTATGAGAAAATAGTAAAAAAGATGTGGAATAATACTAAACCGTAAAAAATGCTTGCCAAGTCCTTGAAAATCATTAAAAAATTCTTGATAAACAAATTTCATAAAAATCCATAAAATATTCTTAAATAAACCTTGTACTATAATATAATTCTTGAAAAATCATGAAATATGGTGAAAAAATAATTCAAAAAAATGGTTAGAATAACAGTAAACTGTAAAATTCTGAAAAATTGGTTTCTTAAAAAAACGATAAAATAATCCTTGCAATATCCTTGAACCATCATTGAATAATTTTTGAAAAAAAAATAGTAAAAGAAGACGAATTAATACCAACACTTAAAAAATTCTTATAAAGCCCTTGAAAATTGTTCAAAGATCGTCAAAAAAATCATTAAAAAATTAACATTTTTTGAAAAATATTTGTAAACCCCTTGAAAATTTCACAAAACTTCCGCAATAAAATCAATAAAACTTCCTCAATAAAATCAATAAAACTTCCTCAATAAACTCAATAAAACTTCCTCAATAAACTCAATAAAACTTCCTTGAAAAAATATTACGAAAATCCTTGAAAGTTTTTTGTAAAAATCTTTAAAAAAATTTTAAAAAATCCTTGAAAACTCTTTAAATAATCGTTAAAAAATCATTAAAAAAATCTTAAATAATCCTTCAAACAATTTTGACTGTTCAGCATAATTGCAGCTCTCGACTTCGTCTCGAGCTGCAAAATTCATGCATCGTGCAACAAATATACACTTTTTGCACTAGTTACACAATAGAGTTTTTCAAGGGCTTTCAAATGACATATTGCAAGTCAAATTCCGTGACATACTATATCTGTCATTTTTTGATAGTGACACTTTTGTTTGACAGATGTCGTACAAAAACTAATGGGTTCTTTCGTCAAGTAACCCGAACCCATATACTAAATTTCACCTCAATCGGATTAAACGTGTGGCCTCTATCGTGGAAGAATACAGACAGACAGACATACTTCTATCTGGAAATGGTCTTAATCATCTCAGGTGACCTCAAAATGGATATTTAAATCTGTATCTTGAAATTTTTTTTTAGCTCGTTCACAATACTTTCCCTTCTCTGAGGTGGGTCGGGAAAGTAAAAAACCAAACTAATAGTTTTTATCATATAGGTATTTAGGTTAATTATTTTGAAGTATATAAAAGACTAGAATCAAAATTTATTTTGTTTTTTTTTTAGTCCAACTAATCCCTTAGTAATCGACCTTGTTGTAAATAAAAATTTAAATTTTTTTTGAATATTTTAACAAATTTATAATTTAGAGTTTTCATTGTTGAATTGAATTTTTAATATGTCTTAATTACGTTGTGCTAGTAAACTTTTTTTTTGGCCATTGTGGGTGAAATTCCCCAGTCATATCCTGCTTGTTGATGTATTTATTCAATTCATGTATATTCATAAACTACGTATGTGTATGTAGCTCCTTCATTGGAAGAAAGGTGCAACGGCACTGAAGCAGGTGTCATTGAACATATTTTCATAATGTATATATAATATTCTAGAGTACTTAACTTGTTTATTTACATTTTAAATAAAGTCGATGATTACACAGGTATTACGCCTTTAATCTTTCTGCATTACAAGGTGACCGGAAGTAAAGTGTAAATAATTTAACCCGGAATTATCATATGACATTTTGTCAAACGAGTTTTAATTTTTAATTACAAAACAAATTATACGAAGTTTGGCATACTCTCTTTAGGTACTCGTATATGATCATAGATAAATAAAAATAGGGATATCATTGTTTACAAAATTCTGGACGCCAACAACACCTCACAGTCTAAACCACCAAGAGGTTAAAGTCACAATGATCTTTCATTGTTGCCAAACTTATTTTTCATTTTCAGTATTTACTAAAATATATTTCAATAAAGGATCAGAAAGACTCTTTAAGTCGCTTAAATGATTGTTTTAAATTTATAAAAGTTTAATTTTTAAATCGATGCTAACAGTGACAAATTTATTAATCCATAACAGTAATACATTACTATATATGTACAGTGCGGAACAGCCAAATGGAATAAATTCGATAACGAATAAATGAGGGCGTGTTGGGAAAAACGCTTAGACACGTCGATTTGTATTTTAATATGCGTATTTTAAAAACTATATAAAAATTATATGGGGTGTGTCATGTGACAGTGGCCAATACCAACTTTCTTATTTTAAATACAACTCCCTGTTTATTATTTATTTTTTCGATTCTTCAGAAAATTCTAGACATAATTCATGTACAATGTCCTATACCTATCTTCAACGGTTTCGGAAATATTAAGTGTTTTCAGATTTACTACAAAAATTAACATTAAAAAAAAGAAAATTATTTTATTTCACAAATTCGCTACATTACACTAAAAACCTAATAAGTAATACTGATTATTTCTTAATAATGTAAAAAAAAAAAAACAAAAAAACATTAATGTCAACGTAGAAAATGTTCAAAATGCTCGCCACGAACGTCTTGGCAACATCCTAATCTGGTGTAGAAAAGTCTTCTAACGTTACTCAACATCTCAGGCGTGACTGATCTAATCGCAAGCGTGATTCGTCTTTTTAAGTCATCTAAGTTGAGGGGTTCAGTTTTGTATACAATACTTTTGACATATCCCCATAAAAAGTAGTCCAATGGCGTCGGATCAGGAGATCGTGCTGGCCATTCTATCGATCCGTGCCTCCCTATCCACCGATTGGGAAAAATTTGGTTCAAGTACTCCCGGACATTGATTTGGTAATGTGGCGGTGCTCCATCTTGCTGAAACCATATTATATTGGCAGGAACTTGTGGGATTGCTGGATCCTGATATAAGTTAGTCAAAGTTGGCACGACATTATTTTGGAGCAGTTCTAAATATTTATCGCCATTCAAGTTGCCATCAATGAAAAAAGGACCTACGATATGATTTCCAACAATTCCTGCCCAAACATTAACTTTTTCAGGATATTGCGTATGTTCTTCTCTCATCCAGTGAGGATTCTCATTGGACCAATAGCGGCAATTTTGACGATTAACATGACCGTGAAGTGTAAATGTGCTCTCATCAGAAAACAAAACATCGTCTAATTGGATCACATTGTTATCTAACATTGCCATCATTTGTTCACAAAAATATGTTCTCCTATCGAAATCGTCTTCCATGAGCTCCTGAGTTGGTATCATTTTATAGGGATGCATTTTACTTTCCTTTAATATTCGAAAAATTGATGTGTGGTTAACGTTGAACAGTGCGGCTGCTTTTCGACCAGAATTATGTGGGTTTTCTTGAAACTCAAGCATAACATCCAATTTCGTATCATCACTTACTGCATTATCAGCTACTTTTTTTATCTGTCTTACATGACCAAGCTCGCGAAACTGCTTTTCTATTTTACTAATTGTTCCTTTGGGATATAGGCGGCAAATTTGGAAATTTTTCGTGAAATAAGCGAGAAATTTCCATTTCTGTCCGTGTGTTATCACCATAACCAATCATTTGTAGAATGGTTATTTTGTGCATTTCTGTTAAATGAACCATTTTTCTATTATTACGTACAGTTAACGAAATTCAAACGACAATAGCACTGACACTAATCACTACTGTCATGCAGGCAGACAACAAGTTGCTAAGGCTATGAGTTTTATACGAAAATAAACAAAACTGTTTTTGACTTTTTTTATTTCATATCAGTAAAAAGGGACACAGGATTGGTTTTTGCTTACTTTCTCAATATCAAGAGCTAAATGGGAAATAAGTATTGAGTGTAATGTAGCGAATTTGAGAAATAAAATAATTTTCTTTTTTTTAATGTTAATTTTTGTAGTAAATCTGAAAACACTTAATATTTCCGAAACCGTTGAAGATAGGTATAGGACATTGTACATAAATTATGTCTAGAATTTTCTGAAGAATCGAAAAAATAAATAATATACAGGGGGTTGTATTTAAAATAAGAAAGTTGGTATTGGCCACTGTCACATGACACACCCTATATAATTTTTATATATTATTTAAAATGCGCATTTCAAAATACAAATCGACGTGTCTAAGCGTTTTTCCCAACACGCCCTCATTTATTCGTTATAGAATTTATTCCACTTGGCTGTTCCGCACTGTATAGTTTAGTTTCACAATTCATATATAATTTAATTTGCCATTTGGCAACTGCGCGCACTAGGGTTTCATTCAAAATGACAGATTTGTAAGTTTGTAGTAAAATATTAAGGCCATCTTACACTATATGTCATTTGGAATAATCGAATATTTAATGTTTTTGGAGTTCATGAGTGATTTAGAGACTTACGTTAGATAAATATGGTTAAACAGGCCAAGTGAGCAAAAAATTGGTATATTTAAATCAAGTTTTATCGTTTTACTAGTAATTTTATTTAAGGTTATATTTCTGAACCATGGGCGTTCGTACATGATTTTGAGAAAAAAAAACCACTACAACCACAAATTTTTTAAGAATCCATTTGAAGGTAAAATTTATCAAAATAAGTATATACACATGTACATAATTTTATAATATATTCATGAATAAAATCAATTTTTTTAAGAAATGTTTCCCTTATTTTATGGTTCCTCCTCGATAGTCTGTAATGTTGAAGATATTAAGATATTATAATGAATTTTCATTAATTAAATGCCTATACAATTAAACAGCATAACTGATATTTATGAACTATATATTCCTTTTTGTTTCGTTACTACAAAAAGAATGAAGAACAGTTCTACCAAGGTTCTCAACTATTTAGTAATTTATTACATGTTTATTGGAGTTTTGTTGCGTATAATACTCTACTGTATTTGCTTAGATTAATGGTATTTGTATCAATGTAATTATTGGTATTTGTATTCTCCAGTTTTGTTTGTTGTGGTAAATAAAGACTTACTTAAACTGTTGTTTTTAAGATATTACATGTCCTCTAGGTATAGGTAATTCTGTTATTAATTAAAGCAAATATTCTAAATTTTACCGTATAATGTAAAAGTTTCTTTTAACTGTTAGCTATAATTAGTATTTTGATGAATTTTTAAGAAATTTGTATTTTTTCTATTTTATTATTACTTTTTAAGTAATTTCCTTTTCATTTTACCTACGAAGAGATTAATTTTTCATTGTCTGCAATTTTAAGTATTAATTTTCGCCATATCGAAGAAATTTACCCTTTACCGTTACGCCTATGTATATACTTTTAAAAGTGACGTCATACTCACTCCCAAACATCCCCACTCCTACTTTCTCCTTTCCTCTCACCTCACCTGACCATTTTTACCTCACGCCCTTCAGATAAGAGAGGTATAGGAATCATGCTAAAAATTGGGTAGTGAGTTTTCAATGGATAAACACGTTTTGGGGTCCCTAGAATACGATTTTAATATTTTCCCGATGATGTCTGTGTGTGTGTGTGTTAGTGTGTGTGTGTGTGTGTGTGTGTTAGTGTGTGTGTTTGGATGGATGTTGTAGTAACGATAACTCAAAAACAACTGAATAAAAAAATTTGAAATTTTGCAAACAGAATTCTGATACCATAGATTAGATCTGATTAGATTTTGGTGCCAATCGCACAACCGGAAGTGGCAGTTGCTATGGGTGATGACGCCATTATTATACAAAACGGCAATAAAGTTTTACACATATATTTTGTATACCCTATAGTTTATTTTCATCTCATAAAAATTTTCGAAACTTTTGCCATTGTTGCCAGATTTACAAAAAAATATTTTTTTTTCATACTTTTTTGTGTCAACCTGTAAATTTTTGATTCAAAAATGGCGAGAGGTCATGTGCTGGCCACATCAGATTTTTAATGTTGGCGTGTAAACAAATAGTAAATTATGAATGCGGCGATCAATTTTCTCAGAATGAGCCACATCAAGATCTGCATCTTGATACTGACACTTATACACAATAAAATGTTTATTGACTTATTCTGGTCAATAACAATATGGGTACAAAGAAGATATTGCTACCACAGCAAGATTTGAGAAGTTGCCATCCTGATCGTTGAATTTTAGCAATATGCTCTGTCAATGTTTAACAGATCTTGTTATCTCACCAACATCATTTTAGTACTTAAAGGAAATAAAGCATAAAGCAGGTATCACAAAATTTAATTACAAAAAAGTACTAGCAGGTCACTAGTTTCGGTTACTGACCATCATCAGGCCTAAAGATACAAACGTTCGCAATTAATCATGAAATACAAGAAAAAAATTAAAAATCAAATATCAGGTACTAACAAGGGAACGATTTGATCACAAAAGTGAAAGACCCATTAAGGGTAGCAGATAAATTTAAATAATATTAAACATGATGGTACTTGAAAAGTATTAAAATAATTATAAAAATTGAAAATATTTAAAAAAAATCTGATGTGGCCAGTACATGACCTCTCGCCATGTTTGAATCAAAAATTTACACGGTGGCACAAAAAAGTACAAAAAAAAAATTACTTTTTTGTAAATCTGGTAACAATGGCAAAAGTTTTGAAAATTTTAATGATACGAAAATAAACTATAGTGTATACAAAATATATGTGTAAAACCTTATTGCCATTTTGTTTAGTAATGGCGTCATCACTCATAGCAACTGCCACTTCCGGTTGTCCGATTGACACCAAAATCTAATCAGATCTAATCTAGGGTATCATCCAAACACACACACACACACACACACACACACACACACACACACACACACACACACACACACACACACACACACACACACACACACACACACACACACACACACACACACACACACACACACACACACACACACACACACACACACACACACACACACACACACACACACACACACACACACACACACACACACACACACACACACACACACACACACACACACACACACACACACACACACACACACACACACACACACACACACACACACACACACACACACACACACACACACACACACACACACACACACACACACACACACACACACACACACACACACACACACACACACACACACACACACACACACACACACACACACACACACACACACACACACACACACACACACACACACACACACACACACACACACACACACACACACACACACACACACACACACACACACACACACACACACACACACACACACACACACACACACACACACACACACACACACACACACACACACACACACACACACACACACACACACACACACACACACACACACACACACACACACACACACACACACACACACACACACACACACACACACACACACACACACACACACACACACACACACACACACACACACACACACACACACACACACACACACACACACACACACACACACACACACACACACACACACACACACACACACACACACACACACACACACACACACACACACACACACACACACACACACACACACACACACACACACACACACACACACACACACACACACACACACACACACACACACACACACACACACACACACACACACACACACACACACACACACACACACACACACACACACACACACACACACACACACACACACACACACACACACACACACACACACACACACACACACACACACACACACACACACACACACACACACACACACACACACACACACACACACACACACACACACACACACACACACACACACACACACACACACACACACACACACACACACACACACACACACACACACACACACACACACACACACACACACACACACACACACACACACACACACACACACACACACACACACACACACACACACACACACACACACACACACACACACACACACACACACACACACACACACACACACACACACACACACACACACACACACACACACACACTAACACACACACACACAGACATCATCGGGAAAATATCAAAATCGTATTCTAGGGACCCCAAAACGTGTTTATCCATTGAAAACTCACTACCCAATTTTTAGCATGATTCCTATACCTCTCTTATCTGAAGGGCGAGAGGTAAAAACCAAACTCCATTTTTATTTTTCAGTTAATTGATTATAACTTTTGCAATTTTTGCAAGCAGCTCTTGATTTTTTTCAAAAATCATCTACACGCCATTTCGAATCGAATGACACCTCGTTCATATTTTTCGGAGGCGGAGAACAAAGTTTGACCCAAAAAGCACTTGTTGACTAGACTAAATGGTAAGCGGACTCTTAGACAATTTTATTAAGGAAGATCAGGCTTTATTAAAATTTACAAAAATATAAATATAGGTTATCATAAATATTTATAGATACACATCTAAGATAGATAATAAATTATTCCGCAGATATTTCTTGCTACTTCCAGTTAACCGTGACATTTCTGCGTGTTACGTAAGCTGTAATTAAAAGACAATACTCCAGTGTATATATTATTAGAAAGTACGTTTTTAAAAATTATATTTCCCAAAGAAAATATTATAATAAACATTTGGTATTCATTCTTCCCGTTCCCGGTCTATATTCAAACAATGTCGATAATGCAAATTTTTTTACACATGAAGGAAGGACAGTTTATGCTTCAGCTGCTGTTTTTGAAAAGAAAACAGGTTTTCTCGAATATCTTGTTAAACGTGCATTCTACCGTATTCACCACTAGAAATAAAAAGTTCTTCGGCTTGAACTGGATCTATTTTTTATTTTTTAATAATTACATTTTTTTCTATATTAGCTTACATGATGTTGTGAAAACATATAGTTATAATTAAAATTCAAAATTAAAATTAACAGGATGGTTTTTTTAAATTTGGTATTTTTCAAAATTTTAAACCTTCTTTAATTTTTTTTCCAAAATTTTCTTTTTGAAATAGTTTTTTTTTCATTAAAATCTAAAATAAAATTTATTATGTCTTAAAATTGTTGTTTTGCAATTATAAATTTTGTACGCACTTTGAAATTGAAAAATTTAATTTTAAAATTTTGATTTTTCTGTAAAATATTCATTATTTTTTTCTTTCCTTTACTTAAATATATTTTCCAAAAAAAAAACCAAAAAAATTAAATATTGTATGAAAACTAGTTTATCAACAACGAATCTATTATTTGTTCATTATACATGACGTTACTAAATAATAATAATAATATCCAATATTCACTAGTGAATAATGATTTCATTATTCACTGGTTTTACTGATTTCTAGATAACCATTATTCACTAGTGAATAATGATTATTCACCGATTTAAATAAAGGTTTATAGTAGTTTTAGCCAACATTATTTAATAGTCATTGATAAATTATAGTATTCTAAAAGCCACCCTCGTGGATAATAGCCATCATTATATGCTCGTTGAATAATATAATATTTAAGCCATTTGGAGCTGAGAACATTTAAAAAATCTTAAGGGCTTATTTACCGTTTTCCAGGTCTGTAATAGGTCAAATTTTAATTAATGATTATTATCAAAATATTTTTTTGAAATGTTGTGACCATCCTTGTTTCAAATTTTTAAATTTAATAATTATTATTATGACACCAAAAATTATAATTTTTTATATCTCTAAAAATTTTAGATCATTTACTCCAAGCGTGTAATATATTTTGTCACTTGTGTTTTGATCGTCGATTTGACATATTACAAAAACATTTTTTAATTGGCGTTCATATAATCTAAATTACAGCTGATTAACTGCGATTTGCCTTATCTAATTTTTTTATATTTTACAACCGGGCCTACAACATATACTGCGCCTTAAAAATACTAATTTAGAATCGATTTTGTTGACTATTTATCACCTTTATTGCATCATTACGCTATATAAAAAAACAATGTTTAATATTATTTGAACAGTTACTAATTTATAATTGTTTTACGGTTATTTATGTTATGTTTAATCTAACTGTAATTTTAAAATTGGAAATAGTTCATATATTTGTTCTTGCTGATTCCCACTTTATAGTTATAACACGTAAACTGCACAAATTTATACCGAAATATATATTTTTTAAATTTTCAGTATATGCGATATTATTTAATTTTTAATTTTTCTAATTTTATAACTCGGTATTCTGAACATATTTTAAATATTCCAATTAATCCAATTATCCCAAATATTCTAAACATTGTAAATATTCCAAATATTGTAAATATTTTAATTTTTCCAAATATTTGAAATATTCCAAATATTCCAAATATTCAGAATATTCTAAACATTCTAAATATTCTAAACATTCTAAACATTCTAAACATTCTAAACATTCTAAACATTCTAAACATTCTAAATATTCTAAATATTCTAAATATTCTAAATATTCTAAATATTCTAAATATTCTAAATATTCTAAATATTCTAAATATTCTAAATATTCTAAATATTCTAAATATTCTAAATATTCTAAATATTCTAAATATTCTAAATATTCTAAATATTCTAAATATTCTAAATATTCTAAATATTCTAAATATTCTAAATATTCTAAATATTCTAAATATTCTAAATATTCTAAATATTCTAAATATTCTAAATATTCTAAATATTCTAAATATTCTAAATATTCTAAATATTCTAAATATTCTAAATATTCTAAATATTCTAAATATTCTAAATATTCTAAATATTCTAAATATTCTAAATATTCTAAATATTCTAAATATTCTAAATATTCTAAATATTCTAAATATTCTAAATATTCTAAATATTCTAAATATTCTAAATATTCTAAATATTCTAAATATTCTAAATATTCTAAATATTCTAAATATTCTAAATATTCTAAATATTCTAAATATTCTAAATATTCTAAATATTCTAAATATTCTAAATATTCTAAATATTCTAAATATTCTAAATATTCTAAATATTCTAAATATTCTAAATATTCTAAATATTCTAAATATTCTAAATATTCTAAATATTCTAAATATTCTAAATATTCTAAATATTCTAAATATTCTAAATATTCTAAATATTCTAAATATTCTAAATATTCTAAATATTCTAAATATTCTAAATATTCTAAATATTCTAAATATTCTAAATATTCTAAATATTCTAAATATTCTAAATATTCTAAATATTCTAAATATTCTAAATATTCTAAATATTCTAAATATTCTAAATATTCTAAATATTCTAAATATTCTAAATATTCTAAATATTCTAAATATTCTAAATATTCTAAATATTCTAAATATTCTAAATATTCTAAATATTCTAAATATTCTAAATATTCTAAATATTCTAAATATTCTAAATATTCTAAATATTCTAAATATTCTAAATATTCTAAATATTCTAAATATTCTAAATATTCTAAATATTCTAAATATTCTAAATATTCTAAATATTCTAAATATTCTAAATATTCTAAATATTCTAAATATTCTAAATATTCTAAATATTCTAAATATTCTAAATATTCTAAATATTCTAAATATTCTAAATATTCTAAATATTCTAAATATTCTAAATATTCTAAATATTCTAAATATTCTAAATATTCTAAATATTCTAAATATTCTAAATATTCTAAATATTCTAAATATTCTAAATATTCTAAATATCCTAAATATTCTAAATATTCTAAATATTCTAAATATTTCAAATAATCTAAATATTCTAAATATTTCAAATAATCTAAATATTCCAAATATTCCGAATATTAAAAATATTCCAAATAATCTAAATATTACAAATATTGTAAATATTCCAATTATTCCAAATAACACAAATATTCCAATTATTTCACATATTCCAAATATTAAAAATATTCTAAAAAGTCCAAATATTCTAAATATTCCAAATATTCTAAATATAATATAAATATTGCAAATATTGTAAATATTCCAAGTATTCCAAATATTAAAAATATTCCAAATATTAAAAATATTCCAAATATTCTAAACATTCCAAATATTAAAAATATTCCATATATTCCAAATATTCTAAATATAATCTAAATATTGCAAATATTTGAAATATTCCAAATATTCTAAAGATTATTTAAAGTAAAAAAATCATGACTTAAGAACCGGTTTGACACATACCCAAATATTCCCAAGAGAAATTGACAACATAGGTTAATTTCTGACTCTAGAAACTGACTGGTCGGATTCATGCAGAGATTCAAAAAAACTAATTTCAAATTCTGACTAAAGACAGTGACTCTAGAAGTAAATTAAAAAACAAAAAACATTGACTCATGAACTGAATTTTTGCATTCCTATGGACTAATCTGAAATTCTCGCGACGCTGATTCTGGAACCGACTCATAAAAAAGAGACTAAAGATACTTTAGAGACTGGTTTGAAATACTGATTTGCAAACTGACTCAAGAAGCAAAGAAAAGAGAAATTGACAACACAGACTGATTTCAAATACTGACTCGAGAAACTGACTCGAGATGGTGACTCCAGAACTTACTGCATTGGGTATTGACCCAAACGGACTCAAGAGAAGCTTTCTACTGACTCGATTAACTGATTCGTCACATGCCTGTAGGGAATCAAAAGAAACTGATTTTAAATTCTGACTCAAGACACGGACTCCAGAACTGACTCGAGAAAAAGAGATTAGATTTTAGAAACTGATTTGAAATAGTGATTTGACAAATTGACTCTAGAATTGACTTGATAAATTTCTATAGCGACTCAAGAGAAATAGACAACGTAGGTGGATTTAAAATACTGACTTGAGAAACTAACTCGTCCCATTTCAAACTTATTTCAAATTCTGACTCAAGGCGCTGAATCCAGAACTAAATAACAAAAAACTGGACTCAAGTACTGACTTGATGCATTCCTATGAAGATTTAATACGAATTCATTTGAAATTTTGACTCGCGACTCTGATTCTAGAACTGACTCATGAAAAAGGAAATCAAAAGACTTTAGAGGATGATTTAAAACACTGATTTGACAAGCTAACTTAAGAACCAAAGAGACCCAAGCAAAAATATTGATAACCTAGATTGATTTAAAATATTGACTAAAAGAACTGACTGACTGATTTTAAATTCTGACTCACGGCGCTGACTCCAGACTGACTCGAGAAAGAGATTCAGAAGACTTTAGAAACTGATTTGAAATAGTGATTTGACAAACTGAAATTCAAGAATTGACTTGATACATTTCTAAAGCGACTCAAGAGAAATAGACAATATAGGATGATTTAAAAAACTGGCATGAGAAACTGACTCCTGCAGATATTCAAAAAAACTTATTTCAAATTCGGATTCAAGACGCTGAATCTAGAACTAAATAAAAAAACAAAAAAATGGACTCAAGAATTGACTTGTTGCATTTTTATGAAGATTTAATAAGGATTAATTTGAAATTTTGACTCGTGACTCTGATTCTAGAACTGACTCATGAAAATGGGAATCAAAAGACTTTAGAGGATGATTTAAAACACTGATTTGACAAGCTAACTTAAGAACCAAAGAGACCCAAGCAAAAATATTGATAACCTAGATTGATTTAAAATATTGACTAAAAGAACTGACTGGCTGATTTTAAATTCTGACTCACGGCGCTGACTCCAGACTGACTCGAGAAAGAGATTCAGAAGACTTTAGAAACTGATTTGAAATAGTGATTTGACAAACTGAAATTCAAGAATTGACTTGATACATTTCTAAAGCGACTCAAGAGAAATAGACAATATAGGATGATTTAAAAAACTGACATGAGAAACTGACTCCTGCAGATATTCAAAAAAACTTATTTCAAATTCGGATTCAAGACGCTGAATCTAGAACTAAATAAAAAAACAAAAAAATGGACTCAAGAATTGACTTGTTGCATTTTTATGAAGATTTAATAAGGATTAATTTGAAATTTTGACTCGTGACTCTGATTCTAGAACTGACTCATGAAAATGGGAATCAAAAGACTTTGGTGAATGATTTGAAACGCTAACTTAAGAGCCAAAGAGAACCTAGAAAAAATATTGATAACATAGATTGATTTGAAATATTGACTAAAAGAACTGACTCATGTAACTGACTGGCTGATTTTAAATTCTGACTCAAAAAACTAAAAAAATCTGATTCAAGAACTGACTTATTTTTTTATTTAAGAAAATTTAAATGCTTTTGGCATCTTTTGAATGTGAGATTTTTAGCTTTTTTTATCGAGGAACATTCCAAGATATTTAATTGTTATTCTTGGTTATTTAATTTAATTACTTCATTATCAGGTGTGGTAAGTCAAATAAAAAATCACATGATGTAACGTATTATTCGATATAGTATGAACTACACACATATATTTTATTTTTGTTAAAAAAAACTAATGTTATATAATGTGATAACGCATCTTATATATGTTTTTAATGAGGTCAAGGCTACTAAATTTTTGATAAAATTTATAAAATTTAGAAACCAACTAAAAATAATCAATTTCAATTAGCAACAATTTTTTTCTTTTGACAAATTCACTTCTCTGGTTTCATCTTTTAATATTATTTATTAGATTAAATAATTAAATAATAACAATTTTATTAAATTTATTATCTGTCATGTGATTTTGATTGTCTTGATTTAAATTTATTTAACGCGAATTATGTGTTGGGCCATGATTTTATTTTTTTAAATTTTCTTTGTTCATTTTTTACTTGTCCAAATTTATTTATTTATTTATATTTATTGTTTCTTACCTTTCTTGATGGTATCTCTTGTTTTACTGCTGTCTGCCTCCTGCAAATAAGGATTTTTCTTATTAGAAATAATTCATCGAATTAATATTTCAACTTATTGCAGTTGAAAAATGAAGTAGGGGAATCACACAAACTTTTCAAATATCTTTATAAAATAATCATATCTTGTTAAACAAACTTTTTTAAACTGTTAAGAGGCGAAAATACCATATGGTTTTGAACGGGCGCTCCATTAATATTAAAGATAGGAAGCTGCGGTTTTCACCGATCGATTCTGTAATTAATTCTTTATAGAGCGTCTGTAGCACTTTTTTAAATATATTCCTATTCCTGTCTAAAAAAAAATGTACTCAAAACTCGATAAAACATTGAGAAAATACGTTTTTTCTACGACCACTATTTTTTAAATTTGCAGAAATCGTAAAATTAATAAAATTCAACAAATTGGTATAATTTACTAAATTTGTATAATCTTTGAGAATGAAATTGGTAAGTTTTATAAAAATTTTGAAATTACTAAAATTTCGTAAAATTGGGAAGATTTGTAAAATGTGAAATTACTAAAATTCATAAAGTTTGTAAAATTTCTGAAATTCGTAATAATAAAATTCACCAAATTGGTAAGATTTGTAATATTCGTGAAATTATTAAAATTGCCAAGATTTTTAAAATTTGTAAAAATAATTAAAATTTGTAAAATTCATTGTTGTGGAATTCGTAAAATTTGTAAAAGTGAAAATTGTAAAAAAAAATGAAAATTCGTAAAATCTGTAAAAGTAAAATTATTAAAATTCGCGGAATTCGTAAAATCCCAAAAATTATAAAATTTGTAAAAAAATTTAAAATTCCTAAAATTCGAAACATCTCTTAAAATTTTTAAAATCTCAAAATATCTTAAAATTTGTAGAATTTTCATGAGAATTGTAAAATTTATAAAATTCGTAAAATTGTAAAAATTATTAAAATCGTGGAATTCGTAAAATTGGTAAAATTTATAAAATTCGTAAAATTGGTAAAATTTTTAAAAAAATTTAAAATTAATAACATTTGTTTTGGTAAGATTTATAAAAATTTGTTAATTTGTAAAGTTTGTGGAATTCGTAAAATCGGTAAAATACGTAAAACACGTAAAAGAAACTGTAAAGTTTGTAAAATCAACAAAAATTCTTCAAATATGTAAAATCCCCAAAAATCATAATATTTTTAAAATCCCTTGAATTTTTAAAATCTTAAAATTTGTAAAATTCACATGAATTGTAAAATTTATAAAATTGGTAAAATTATTAAAGCGTGGAATTCGGAAAATTGGTAAAATTATTAAAATTCGTAAAATTGGGAACATTTGTAAAATTCCTAAAAAACGTAAAATTTGTAAAAAAAAAATAAAATTCGTAAAATTCATAAGATTTGTTTTGGTAAGATTTATAAAAATTTATGGAACTCATGAAATCGATAAAATTAGTAAAATATGTTAAAGTAAACTGGTAAAATTGGTGAGATTTTTGTAATTCGTAAAATTTATAAAATTCTTACAATTTTGAAATTCATAAAATTGGTAACATTCGTAAAAGTAAAATCTATAAAATCCCTAAAATTTGTAACAAATATTAAAATTCAAAAATTTGTAAAATTGGTAATATAAAAATTTATGAAATTCGTAAAATTTATAAAATACGTAAAATTGATAAAGTTCGTACAATTTGTAAAATTTATGAAATTCATACAATTCGTGTTTGTAAAAATTAAAAAATTTGAAACGTTTGTAAAACTGGTTAGATTTTTAAAAAAATTTAAATTCGTAAAATTGGTAAGATTTTGATAATTCGTAAAATTCGTGGAATTCGTAAAATTCGTAAAATTTGTGAAATTCACAAAATTGGTAAAATTCGTAAAAGCCAAATCTATAAAATTCATATCATTTGTAAAAAAAAATAATTTGTAGAAAAATTTGAAAGTTGGTTAAATTCAAGATTTGTAAAATTCGTAATTGTAAAAATTTTATAATTCGTATAAAATTATTAAAATTCGTGGACTTTGGTTAGATTTTTAAAAAAAATTAAATTCGTAAAATTGGTAAGATTTTGATAATTCGTAAAATTCGTGGAATTCGTAAAATTTGTAAAATTTGCGAAATTCGTAAATTGCTAAAATTCGTAAAATTGGTAAAGTTCGTAAATAAAATTGGTAAAATTCGTAAATATTTGTAAAATTGGGAAATTTTGTTAATTTATAAAAAATGGTATTCCTACAATTCGTGAAATTTGTAAAACTCTTACCTAATCTTAAGGGAATCTAGATTTCTGCCCTTTTTTACTTACTTTCTCATTTCAAACAATAAATTTCTGTTATGTTTTCTCTAATTATTTCCTGTAATTGTACATTTAATTATACCAACATTTTCCATTTTCTCATGTTTAACAAAATTTTAAATTGTCATTACGCCCTACTTATCCCTAATTTAAAAAAGTTTACACTGTCTTTAGCCTGTTTTAAACGAATAATAAACTCTGCGGATGTGCCATTCTTTTAGAAGATCAATCTTCAAAATCGATTCAGATCTGTTGGTATTTTATCGGATCCACTTAAAGATCAAATCGAAAAAATCGATTTTCTTAAAAATCGATATTATAATTTAATATTTATACAAATAATTTTATTTCAGTTAACGAAACAAAAATAATTAACACTTGGTAGTTTTTTAATCCTTCTGTACTTTAAGGGAATCATTTTTTTATTTATTTATATATTTATTTACAATTTAATATACAGGGTGTCCCAAATAAGAGTTATCGATTTTAAACGTAACTGCACAGCTTATTAATTGCCCTAAAGAATTCGGGTTGTCACTAATTATTTTGATTTACCCAAAAGTTTTTTATGAAGTTTATTTACATTTTATCCCATCAATACAGGGTGATCTATTAATTTTGGTAAAAGGTAAATAGAAAAAATATGTATTATTTTAAATGGAACACCCTGTATATTGCAAAAAACACCCCTAAATATGTTTTTTGGGTCGCTGATTTCAAAAATCGGGGTGTCGAGACTGGAAACTTTGTGTGACACACCCCACATACCAGAAACACCCCTCTCAAGGGGTGAATTTTCGGGAAAAATTACCAGTTACGGTGTTTTGCGAACTAAGTCATCTTATATGTTTTTTGGGGCACTGATTACAAAAATGGGGGTTCAAACTTGCAGCAATTGTTGAAACACCCCTAAAATTGCATTAGTTGAGCAAAACAACAGGTACCGTCGAAAAACACCCCTATATAGGGGCGTTTTTTTGCAATTTTAAGGGTGTTCGGCCCCTTGCTGGTAGTTTTAACCTTCATTTTCGTAATCAGCGACCCCAAAAACATAAGGGATAGGGAGTCTCTTCATGCGGAGTATTTCTACCCCTTTTACCGTTCCTTTAAATGGACTAGTTTCTGTCTGAATTTAAATATAATAGATGTCACGATGTCCCAGTAATAATATGATTTGGGAACATTCGATCCTTGTTGAGCGATTTTGTAATAGATCGATATAAAAGATCGAGAATGGCAGGTAAAAAGATCGATCTGGTGAATAATCGATTTAGATCGAACGTCACTAGTCTGCCATGAGATTTAGTATTGTTTTTCTCTATTAAAATTAGTTATTTTGTACTGCTGGTTTGACGATTAAAATTTATACATCCATTATACAGTCGTCAATTATTTACCAACATTGCCACAAAACATGAGAGAAATTATATTTAATAATCTTAAATAGGTTAAAGTTATATTTATAATTTTTTTGTTTATTTTATGTTATCTAAAAATTCCAAATTACTGCAAATCCACGCAAAATCACATGCTCGATAAATATAATTTATAAATTGTTTTATTTTTGATCGGTACCAGACTTATTTACGTTCGAAAACGCTGGATTTACAAATTTTACAAAACATCGTGACCTTTACAAATTTTTATTACCGATTATTATTGCACCAGAAATTTTACGTTATTGGGTAAAGAATTAAACTCCCCCTAGACTAACAAATTCTGTTGAAACTTTCATCTAAAATTTTGTTGCAACATTATAAAATTTTAAAACTTTAACGAATCTTCTAGAATGCTTTTAGTAGATTTTAAACTGATTAAGTTTGGAAAATATTCTAGAATACTGACTTATATTTAATTTTTATTTGTAGATTAACGAATTAATCAAAACAATTAGTAGCGTCTAGAAAAATTTCAAAAAGTATCTAGAATTTTCTGAAAATATGCTGAATATTTCTAGAATCTTCTGTACCATATAAATATTGCAAAATGTCGTAAAATTTTTATTTAAAATTGATGTACTTTTAATAGTACTTTGAATCTCATTAACATATCTAGAATGTCGCTAAATTCTGGATAAGGTTTCTAGAATTTTTTATACTTTGTTATAAAAATTGAATTTTAAATGAATGAAGAATATGCTCAAAATTTATAAAATATTTTAGGATGTTCAAAAATAATCTAGAAATTTGTTAAATATTTTAAAGTTTGCTGTAATCTAGAATATAGAATTCTGACTACATGATCAAAAATCGTTCTAGACACTTATGACATCTTCAAAATTTTTGGTAAAATCTTCTTGAATTTTTTAAAATTTAAAATAATCTTCTAGCCCAAGAATTACAAAAAAATGAAAAATTTCGAAAATCTAAAAAAATTCAAACAAACGTCAAAAATTACAAAAAATACCAAAAATTCGAAAATTTCAATATTCAAGAATTCTAATTTTGAAAATTTAGGAAGTTTCAAAAATTTTAAGTTCAGGATATCTAAAAAAAGCTTCTTAAAATTCGGAAATTTCAAAAATTTAAAGATTAACAATTTTCGAAAGTTTCAAAATTTTGAAGCCCAAGAAATCCCAAGAATTAAAAAAAAGCTTTAAAAATTTCAAACAAAAGAAAACAACAAAAGACAAATAACTAAAAATTCGAAAATTTCAAAATTTTGAAAATTTCACATTTCAACTTTCATGTTTCAAAAAAATGTCGATTTCAAAAATTTCAAAATTTCAAGATTGAAAAAATTTCGAAATTTAAAAAAAATCTAGACCAAGAACTTCGAAGAATTCAAAAAATTTGTAAAAAAAATTAAAATTCGTAAAAGATTTGGAAAGTTTGTAAAATCCCTAAAATTCATAAAATTTGTAAAAAATCGGTTGTGTCGCCCCAAAACTTTCCCGACGAGTATCCAGGAATACTTTTTCAGATATTTAATGTTAAAGTTTCAACTTTTGACATTTCTTTATTTTTGACAGGTGACAGTTGGAGAAATAAATTTGACTGTTCGGAATAGAGTTAGTCAGGGGCTTTTAAACGACATATTGCATGTCCAATTCCGTGACATATTGCATCTGTCATTTTTTGATAGTGATACTTCCGTTAGACAGATCTCGTACAAAAACTAATGGATTCTTCTGACAGACAACCCAAACCCATATACCAAATTTCAGCTCAATCGGATTAATACTTCTTCAGATATTTAATGCTGAAGTTTCAAATTTTGACATTTTTTTATTTTTGACAGGTGACAGTTGGAGAAATAATTTTGACTGTTCTGAATAGAGTTTTTCTAGGGCTTTCAAATGACATATTGCATGTCCAATTCCGTGACATATTACGTCTGTCATTATTTGATAGTGGTACTTCCGTTTGACAGATGTCGTACAAAAACTAATGGGTTCTTCCGACGGGTAAGCCAAACCTCTATACCAAATTTCAGCTCAATCGGATTAAAGGTGTGGCCTCTATCGTGGAAGAATACACACACACACACAGACCGACAGACAGACTTCCATCTGAAAATAGTCTAATCGTCTCAGGGGACCCGAAAATGGATATTTCCCTTCTAGAAGGTGGGTCGGGAAAGTAAAATGAAAATTCCTAAAATTTGTAAAATGTGTAAAAGTTAAATCCCAAAATTTCTTAAAATTCCCAAAATTTCTTAAAATTCGTAAAGCTGGCAAAATTCTTCAAAGCCGAATTCGTAAAATTTGTTGAATCCCAAAATTTCTTAAAATTCATAAGAATTATAAAATTTATAAAAGTCGTAAAATTGGTAACATTTGTAAAATTCGTAAAAGTAAAATATGTAAAATTTGTAAAAAACAAAAATAAAATTCGTAAAAGAGTTGCAAAATTTGTAAAATCCCTAAAATTCATAAAATTTGTAAACAATGAAAATTCCTAAATTCGTAAAATCTGTAAAGTTAAATCCCAAAATTTCTTAAAATTCGTAAAACTGACAAAATTATTTAAATTCGCGGAATTCGTAAAATTTGAAAAATTTCAAAATATCTTAAAATTCGTAAAATTTATAAGAATTATAAAATTTATAAGTCGGAAAATTGGTAACATTTGTAAAATTCGGAAAAGCAAAATTTGTAAAAAAAATAAAATTCGTAAAAGATTTGCAAAAGTTGTAAAATCCCTAAAATTCATAAAATTTGTAAAAAATGAAAATTCCTAAATTCGTAAAATCTGTAAAAGTTAAATCCCAAAATTTCTTAAAATTTGTAAAGCCTGGAATTCGTAAAATTGGTAAAATTTATAAAATTCATAAAATTGGTAACATTTGTAAAATTAAAACATGTAAAATTTGTAAAAAAAATTAAAATTCGTAAAAGATTTACAAAATTTGTAAAATCCCTAAAATTCGTAAAATCTTTAAAAAAATGAAAATTCTTAAAATTCGTAAAATCTGTAAAAGTTAAATCACAAAATTTCTTAAAATTCGTAAAACTCGCAAATTTATTCAAATTCGCGGAAATCGTAAAATTTGTAAAATCTCAAAATATCTTAAAATTCGTAAAATTCATAAGAATTATAAAAGTCATAAAATTGGTAAAATTATTAAAAGCTTGGAATTCGTAAAATTGGTAAAATTTATAAAATTCATAAAATTGGTAACATTCGAATTTGTAAAATTAAAACATGTAAAATTTGTAAAAAAAACTTAAAATTCGTAAAATTCATAAAATTTACTTTGGTAAGATTTATAAAAATTTGTTAAATTTGGGGAGTTCGTAAAATCGGCAAAATTAGTAAAATACGGTAAATGTAAACTAAGGAAAATTTGTAGAAACCCCGAAAAAAAAAAGAATGTTTAAAAATATCAAAATTGAATTATTACGTAGAATAAATTCGCAAAGAAAAAGCATGCACAGCAACAATAGCCCAAGGGCATTAGCATCTATCTCTGTTATTATTGGACCGATTTTAATTAAAAAAAACGCAGTCGTATTTACGAGAACTCGTATATTAAACACGTAAAGAAAAATTATGCGCAGTAACAATAACAAAATGGCATTAAAATCTAACTTCGTTATTAGTGATCAGATTTGAACGAGACAAATCAAATCGTATTTAAAATGTTACGTAGAATAAATATTAAAGTTAAATCATGCGCAGCAATAATTGCAAAGGGCATTAGTGTCTATCTCTGTTATTATTAGTTTGACTTTAATGAAAAAAACGCCTTCGTATTTACGAAGACTTGTACATTAAATACGTAAAGAAAAATTGTGCGCAGTAACAATGACAAAATGGCATTATCGTCTAACTTCGTTATTAGTGATAAGATTTAAACAAGACAAACGATATAGTATTTGAAATGTTACGCATAATAAATGGGTAACGAAAAATCATGCGCAGCAGCAGTGACAAAAGGACATTAGCATCATATATCCGTTATTATAGATCTAATTTTAATGAAAAAATCTGATGTGGCCAGCACATGACCTCTCGCCATTTTTGAATCAAAAATTTACAGGCTGACACAAAAAAGTATGAAAAAAAATTATTTTTTTGTAAATCTGGCAACAATGGCAAAAGTTTCGAAAATTTTAATGAGATGAAAATAAACTATAGGGTATACAAAATATATGTGTAAAACTTTATTGCCGTTTTGTATAATAATGGTCATCACCCATAGCAACTGCCACTTCCGGTTGTCCGATTGGCACCAAAATCTAATCAGATCTAATCTAGGGTATCAGAATTCTGTATGCAAAATTTCAAATTTTTTTATTCAGTAGTTTTTGAGTTATCGTTACTACAACATCCATCCAAACACACACACACACACTAACACACACACACACTAACACACACACACACTAACACACACACACTAACACACACACACACTAACACACACACACACACACACACAGACATCATCGCGAAAATATTAAAATCGTATTCTAGGGACCCTAAAACGTGTTTATCCATTGAAAACTCACTACCCAATTTTTAGCATGATTCCTATACCTCTCTTATCTGAAGGGCGAGAGGTAAAAAACGCTGTCGTATTTACAAGGACTCGTATATTAAATACGTTAAGAAAACTCATTCGCAGCAGCAATGTAAAAAGGGCATTAGCATCAATCTTCGTTGTTATTGGTCCGATTTTAATGAAAAAACGCCGTTGTATTTACAAGAACTCGTACCTTAAATAAGTAAAGAAAAATCAATAGTAACGAAGTTAGATGCCAAGGTTCTTTTTTACCTCTCGCCCTTCAGATAAGAGAGGTATAGGAATCATGCTAAAAATTGGGTAGTGAGTTTTCAATTGATAAACACGTTTTGGGGTCCCTACAATACGATTTTAATATTTTCGCGATGATGTCTGCGTGTGTGTGTGTTAGTGTGTGTGTGTGTTAGTGTGTGTGTGTGTGTGTGTGTGTGTGTGTGTGTGTGTGTGTTTGGATGGATGTTGTAGTAACGATAACTCAAAAACTACTGTATAAAAAAATTTGAAATTTTGCATACAGGATTCTGATACCCTAGATTAGATCTGATTAGATTTTGGTGCCAATCGCACAACCGGAAGTGGCAGTTGCTATGGGTGATGACGCCATTATTGTACAAAACGGCAATAAAGTTTTACAGATATATTTTGTATACCCTATAGTTTATTTTCATCTCATTAAAATTTTCGAAACTTTTGCCATTGTTGCCAGATTTACAAAAATATAATTTTTTTTCATACTTTTTTGTGTCAACCTGTAAATTTTTGATTCAAAAATGGCGAGAGGTCATGTGCTGGCCACATTAGATTTTTTATTGTTACTGCATATGATTCTTTATATATACAGGGTATTTTATTATCCACAGATTATTACATTGGAAAAAATACATTGGGACATTTTGGGAGGAAATTTACTTGTACAAATGGGATAGGAAAACAAAAATAAGTTGAATAAGATTTAAGTATCGGAAAGGTAATTAAACGAGCTATGCTTATAAAATACAGGATGTTTCTTTTAAAATAAGCCGAATATTACAGTGAGAATTGAACTAAAGGAAATAGTCCTTTATCTGAACATAAGAGTAAATTTGTTATAATTGGTTTTATCGGCAGATATTTAATTTTTTATAAAATCTTACATTGTAAGTAAAATGGACGTAACATAGAACACTCTGTATTTAGGTATAGGGAATTTTTATGAAAGTATAGCTTATTTTTTATGTACAAATCGAAAATTTGAAACACCCTGTACAATATACAAAATAATGAAGACAATTATTGAAAATTATTTTCACTCAAAAAGTATTTTAATTTAAAATTCTAAATGTAAAACAATGGCGTGTTGATTTTTATAATGATCACGAATGTATGTTTGATTATGTTTATCAAAGTGAAAAGTAACTAATACGAATTGGCATATAAAACACAGTTTCCAAAACTAATTTCATCTGCTTCGCAAATATTGTTTTTTAATGTAACAATTATATTTTGCGTAGTTGGCGAATAGTTTCGATTAAAAATAGTGTTCGGTAATAAAAATTTTTGTTATGTTTATAATTCCCCTTTAAGTAATAATGAAAAAAATCAATATAACAAAATTTTTAATTTTGATTTTGTTGAAATGTCAAATTTTTGTATACTCTTTTTTTAGGGATTATAGCGGAAAAAAAATCGGTTGTGTCGCCCCAAAACTTTCCCGACGAGTATCCACGAATAATTTTTCAAATAATTAATGTTAAAGTTTCAAATTTTGACATTTTTTTATTTTTGACAGGTAACAGTTGGAGAAATAATTTTGACTGTTCAGCATGATTGCAGTTCTCGACTTCGTCTCGAGCTGCAAACTTCATGCATCGTGCAACAAATATACACTTTTTGCACTAGTTACACAAATATTAGTGCTCGTGAATTTAAGCACTATTTTGAGTGATTAGTGCTCGCGAGCACTTTTTGTTGGTACTCGTCACAGCCAAGGGCGTAAATAACTTTTTTCCTGAGGGAGTACTTTTTTCCCGAGGGAGTACTTTTTTCCTGGAGGGTAATTTTTTCCTGGGGAGGAGTAATCAAACTTGGTCAAATATATTTATCCGTTTCTACATTTCATATATTTCATTTCTTCCCTTCGTGCTATTTTTGGGATCCTGGGGGGGGGTAATTACCCCCTTTACCACCCCATATATACGCCATTGCGTGTAAATGAGCCAGATAGAATTGGTTGCGGATGATCTTCCAGAAGCAGATTATCCGGGAAGTGATTTCTTTATTCTCTTTTTGTCCAACACGTAGAAAAATGCATTCTTGCTCTGTTTTTTAATTACCTGTGTGGAAAAATGCATTCTTGCTTCGAATTTCAAATTTTTATATAAATAAATGCATTGTTGCTTTGTTTTTTAATTTTCTTTGTGGAAAAAAGCATTTTTGCTTTGAATTTCAAATTTTTATGTGAAAAAAATGTTTTTTGTTTTGTTTTTTAGTTTTCTGTGCGGAAAAATGCATTGCCGCTTTGTTTTATAAATTTCTGTGGAAAAAAATTGTGTGTTTATATCTTGCGTTTTAGTTTTTGCGTTGTTTGAGAAAGTAGGAAAGTAGGAAAAAAATAGGGAAAATAAAGAGAAAAAAACGAAAAGTGGAAAAAAATAGGCAACAGCAGAAAAAAGAGGGAAATATAGAAGAAAAGGAAAAATAGGCGAAATGGGGAAAATTGAAAAAAATAGGGAAAGTAGAAAAAAAACAGAAAAAAAAAAGAAATAGGGAAATATGGAAAAAAAAATAGAAAATTAGGAACAAATAGAAAAAAATGAGGGGGTAATCCCACCAACTTTCCGAACACTCCTAGTAAAGTAATTGTTTTAGTTTTTCTGCATTAAAATACATTAATTTTATTACCTATCGAATGGTATAAATTCCATTTTAATATCTTTAATATTTTTAAAGTTATTCAATTTTTTTTTAAACTTATATTAAATTTCAAAAAAAATGAGGAATTCCACAATTTTTTGAATAAAATTTTGAAAAAAATCACAATTATAGAGTTTTTTACTACAAATGTAAGGGTAATTTTTTTAAAATTTTTAATATTAATTTTAACCTTAAAACAAATCAAACTTATTTTCGAATAATTTTAAAATCAATAAATAATTAATATCTCATTAAATTTTATTGAAACTGGGAAACAGACCTTTTTTTAGGTTTCTGGATCAAAATGCATTAATAAAGTTAGTTTAAAAAACTAAAAAAAAAAATCAATTTTTTTTTCAAAAATTCATGTGTCCATTGAATTGTTTTATTTTTTTTTATTTTTTGCTATAACTTTTACAAATACTGTATTAAAATTATGAAATAATTTACACACATAGTACTCTTGGATCTTTTTCGGATATGCTATTTACTTTTTTCATTTATTTTATACTTATTGATAAAACTAAATTACAAAAAATTTTAAAAAAATTCTTAATTTTGTCTATAATAATTACAATTCTAAATTTTAAGAAACTAAAATACATTTATAATTTAGAGTTTTATATTATCTTTCGAATGGTGAAAATCACATTTCAATAACTTTAATATTTTAGAAGTTATTCAATTTAGTTTAAAATCGTAATATAATCTTACATTTCTTAGCCAATTTTTTAAAAATTCCAAAATTTTTGTAATAAAATTTTGAAAAAAATTATAATTATAAAATTAATTATTACAAATTTAAAAATATTTTTTAAAAATTTAACTAAAAAATAATAATTTAATAAAGATAAAAATTAAAATAAAAACTAACGGCGAAACTGTGCGCAACTTGAAAAAATAGTTAAGACAAAATTTATAGAAAATTTTATGTTCTACAATTTTGATACCATGTAATTTTTCATAAAATTCCATAATTTTGTCTCAAAATCTAAAAAAGTAACAAAAATGTCAATATAAATTTTTTTCACGCCCTCTAGCGGCGAAACTATCAGGAATTCAAAAAACCGGTAATGACAAAATGTGTAGAAAATTTTATGTTCTACAACTTTCATATCCTGTAATTTTTCATAAAAATGCATTATTTTGGTTATTTAAGAAAAATATGAAAAATAAATACTTTTTGATAAATCTGGCAACAAAGGCAAAAGTTTTAAAAAGGTTTAATCATTCGAAATTAAACTATAAAGTATAGAAGTCATCACTTATAGCAACTGTCACTTCCGGTTGTCCGATTAACTCCAAAATCTATACAGGTCGTCTCCTTGCTACCCTAAACATGTATATAAAATTTCATCTAAATCGGTTTAGCCGTTTAGACGCTATCGTGTTCACACACACACACACACACACACACACACACACACACACACACACACACACACACACACAGACACACACACACACACACAGACAGACATCATGCTAAAAATGGTATAAATGGATTCAGGTGACCTCAAAACGTAAAGATCCGTTAAAATCTGGGTATGGTCAAAATATCATGATCGCAATACTTTCCTTCTATACAACTCTGTTGTTCGGAAAGTAAAAATGGAATAAAATAGGAAAACGTAATTCAAAAAAAGGGAAAAATAAGAAAATGTAAAAAAATATGGAAAAATGGACAAAATGGGAAAAATGGGAAAGAATGGACAAAAATGTGAAAACCAGGGAATTATAGGGAAAAATGGACAATACATCATTCATCAAATATTCTCATATATTTTGTAAAATAGACAAAATGGTTCAAAAAATGGAAAAAAAATATAAAAATAATGGTAAATAATAGGAAAATATAGCAATAACTACTGAAAATAGGGAAATATAGGCAAAACAGAAAATTGCGGAAAAATGACAAAAAACAGGAAAAATAGAAAAAATCTGGAAAAAATAGAGAAAAACTTGAAAATATCTGCAAAAACAGGAAAAATGGGGGAAAATAGAAAAAACGTAACAAAATAGAAAAGAATAGGAAAAACGACGAGTATCCACGAATACTTTTTCAAATACTTGATGTTAAAGTTTAAGAAAAAATAGGAAAATGTAAATCAATACACAAGAATAAGAAAATGGAAAAAAAATTGGGAACAATAGAGAAAATGGGAAAAAATAGAGAAATGGGAAAAAATAGACAAAACTAGGAAAACCAGTGAATTATAGGGAAATATTTTATCAAATATTTTTATATATTTTGTAAAATAGGCAAAATGGTAGAAAAAAACATTAAAAAATGGTAAATAATAGGAAAATATAGCAATAACTAGTGAAAATAGGGAAATATAGGTAAAATAGGAAATTGCGGAAAAATGGCAAAAACAGGATAAATAGAAAAAATCTGGAAAAAATAAGAAAAACTTGAAAATATCTGCAAAAATAGGAAAAAAATGAGAAAAGAAAATTAAAAAAAAAAACAGAAAAATCTGAGAAATAAGAAAAAAATAAGGATAATTAGAATAAATTGGAAAATATCAAAAAAACCACAAATATCTTAAAAAAAAATGATAGATTAGAAAAAATTGGAAAAATTTTGAAAAAGTCAGAAAAATTATTACAAATTAGAAAAAATTGGAAAGAATGAGAAAAAATCAAAAAAATCTGAAAAATAAGAATAAATTAGAAAGAAATGGAAAAAATGAGAAAATAAATTCAAAAAAAAAACAGAAAAATCTGAGAAATAAGATAAAAATAAGGATAATTAGAATAAATTGGAAAATATCAAAAAAACCACAAATATAAATTTTCAATTTTTGACATTTTTTTATTTTTGACAGGTGACAGTTGGAGAAATAATTTTGACTGTTCTTAATAGAGTTTTTCAAGGGCTTTCAAACGACATATTGCATGTCCAATTCCGTGACATATTGCATCTGTCATTTTTTGATAGTGATACTTCCGTTTGACAGATCTTACACAAAAACTGATGGGTTCTTCCGGCAGATAACCCAAACCCATATACCAAATTTCAGCTCAATCGGATTAATACTTCTTCAGATATTTAATGCTGAATTTTCAACTTTTGACATTTTTTTATTTTTGACAGGTGACAGTTGGAGAAATAATTTTGACTGTTCTTAATAGAGTTTTTCAAGGGCTTTCAAATGACATATTGCAAGTCAAATTCCGTGACATATTGCTTTTGTCATTTTTTGACAGTGACACTTTCGTTTGACAGATGTCGTACAAAAACTAATGGGTTCTTCCGACGGGTAACCCAAACCCATATACCAAATTTCAGCTCAATCGGATTAAACGTGTGGTCTCTATCTTGGAAGAATACAGATTTCCATCTAGAAATGGTCTTAATCATCTCAGGTGACCTCAAAATGGATAATTCCATCTTTTTCTCGAAATTTTTTTTTAGCTCATTCACAATACTTTCCCTTCTCGGTGGTGGGTCCGGAAAGTAAAAAATTGATTTTGTATATAATTATTTTTTATATTTTAATTTGATTTTTTTATAATTCTTATTTTGTTGCGTTGGTACCAAACGAACAACTCTTTCTGTCAAATTAACAATTCGGTAACCTAGCTGAGCTTGACCTTGAAACGTGGATCACTATTTTATTTCTCTCAACTACAATGCCCAGCTGTCTGAGATTCGTTAATTTTTTTGATAAAAATGTATTCAAATGAGTTAAAAATTATCTTAAAACTATAAATATTTCACTGTACTATTCATTTTATTTACAACAATTGAGGTTTTGTTTAGAGAAATTTGTTAAAATATTTCTTTATACCAAAAATTTTTTTATTTTAATCTGTTTTAGGAATTGTTTAAAAATTTTTATTTACCTATCACTAACGCAGGAAAACAATTTTTTGATTGGCCATGACCAGCATTTTAGATTTTATTTCGATTTGTAAGTTACGTAGCACAAAATTATTTACAAAAATTTTTACAAATTTTACTGTAGTGAATATTTGTTTTTATTGGTATTATTACTGAATTTTATTATTTTAATTTTCTTTCCTTTTGTAACCAACCAAATTAATGAATTATGATTATGTCATCAAAAAAGAATTTTATTTTATTGAAAAAAAATAATTTGTACTGGATTATTTATTTTTTTCTTTTCGCCCATACAAAAATTTTGACATTTCTTAATAATTACCAAATTATTAAAGTATGCTGATTCATGTACAGAGTGTTTTTTTTAAGATTTATTTTTTTGTGAACTTATTTATTTCTTTTTGTGCCATTATTTAAATATAAATATAGTTTGTAATTATAAATATTATTGTTATTTCTCTGACGTCAAAAAATTTACCAAGTTAAAATTTCTTCTGGTGCCCAACGTGTTAATAATTACAGCAGGCACTAACCATTGTTGCTAGTATCTTCAAGAATTTTATTAATTAGTAGATAATTAATAAATTAAAAATAAAATATTCTAGAGGATACAAAGAATGAATTTTGAATTTAATATGATGTTTTTTTTGTATATCATAAGTTATCTTCAAAACCGCATAAATATGATTTAAGTTAAGACGCAGTTTTTAATCGCCAAAACAAAACCTTGTGTTTTATCTTTTTTTTTTGGCGAAAATAAAAACTAATTTTATCATTTAAAAAACATATTTTTAAAAGTTAAATATTTAGAATTTTTATTAAAACATTTCATTGACATTTCTTTCATTGCTATGCATTATTTATTTATTTTTGATTATTTAATCATAAAATGAAAAAGATCGAAATAAACTAATCAAATTACAAAATATCAGAAAAAAAAGATCGAAATCACGATATATCGAAAAGCAAATTATGAAATTAGAATATATCGAAAAAAAGAAATCGATTTATAAAATTATTAAAACCTAAAATCAGAATTATATTATATCGAGAAAATTATCGAATTATAATATATCGAAAGAAAAAATCGAATTATAAAGTAACTAGAAAAAGATCGATAATTATAAAATTATCGAAAAACAAATTATCCAATTACAATATATCGAAAAAAAAAATCGATTTATAACATAAAGAAAATCAAAAATCTATATTATAATATATGGAGAAAATTATCGAATTATAATATATCGGAAAAAATCGATTTGTAAAAATAATGAAAACCAAATATGGAAAATTATAATGTTATCGAAAAATAAAATATCGAAAAACAAAATAACCAAAAATAAATGATCGAATTCCAATATATCGAAAAAAAAATCGATTTATAAAATAATGAAAACCAAAAATCTAAATTATAACATATCGAAAAAAAATCGATTTGTAAATTAACGAAAAACAAACATAGAAAATTATAATATTATCGAAAAACAAAATATCGATTTATAATATATCGAAATACAAAATATCCAAAAATAAATGATTGAATTCCAATATATCGAAAAAAAAATCGATTTATAAAATAATGAAAATCAAAAATCAAAATTATAATATATCGAAAAAAAAATCGATTTGTAAAATAATGAAAAACAAAGATGGAAAATTATTATCAAAAAATAAAATATCGAAAAACAAAATAATCAAACAAATAATCGAATTCCAATAAATCGAAAAAAATCGATTTATAAAATAAAGAAAATCAAAAATCTAAATTATAATATATGGAGAAAATTATCGAATTATAATATATCGAAAAAAAAAATCGATTTGTAAAATAATGAAAAACAAAGATGGAAAATTATTATCAAAAAATAAAATATCGAAAAACAAAATAATCAAACATAAATTATCGAATTCCAATAAATCGAAAAAAAAATCGATTTATACAATAAAGAAAATCAAAATTATAATATATCGAGAAAATTATCGATTTAAATATCGAAAAAAAAATCGAATTATAAAATAATGAAAAACAAAGATGGAAAATCATAATATTATCGAAAAATAATATATTGAAATACAAAATATCCAAAAATAAATTACCGAATTCCAATATATCGAAAAAAAAAAATCGATTTATAAAATAATGACAATTAAAAATCTAAATTATAATATATCGAGAAAATAATCGAATTATAATATATCGAAAAAAAAATCGATATGTAAATTAATGAAAAACAAAGATGGAAAATTATAATATTGTCGAAAAATAAAATATCGAAATACAAAATATCCAAAAATAAATGATCAAATTCCAATATACCGAAAAAAAAATCGATTTATAAAATAATGAAAATCAAAAATCTAAATTATAACATATCGAAAAAAATCGATTTGTAAATTAATGAAAAACAAACATCGAAAATTATAATATTATCGAAAATTAAAATATCGATTTATAATATATCGAAATACAAAATATCGAAAAATAAATGATCGAATTCCAATATATCGAAAAAAAAAAATCGATTTATAAAATAATGAAAATCAAAAATCTAAATTATAATATATCGAAAAAATTATCGAATTATTATATATTCGAAAAAATCTATTTGTAAAATATCGATTTATAATATATCGAAATGGAAAATATCGAAAAATAAATTATCTAATTCCAATATATCGAAAAAAGAATCGATTTATGAAATTATGAAAATCAAAAATCAAAATTATAATATATCGAAAAAAAATCGATTTGTAAAATAACGAAAAACAAAGATTGAAAATTATAATATTATCGAAAAATAAAATATCGAAATACAAAGTAACCAAAAATAAATGATCGAATTCCAATATATCGAAAAAAAATCGATTTATAAAATAATGAAAATCAAAAATCTAAATTATAATATATCTAGAAAATTATCGAATTATAATATATCGAAATAAAAATCGATTTGTAAAATAATGAAAAACAAAGATGGAAAATTATAAAATTATCGAAAAATAAAATATCGAAATACAAAGTATCCAAAAATAAATGATCGAATTCCAATATATCGAAAAAAAAATCGATTTATAAAATAATGAAAATATAAATTATAATTTATCGATAAAATTATCGAATTATAATATATCGAAAAAAAAATCGATTTGTAAAATAATGAAAAACAAAAATGGAAAATCATAATATAATCGAAAAATAAAATATCGAAGTACAAAGTATTAAAAAATAAATAATCGAATTCTAATCCATCGAAAAAAAAATCGATTTATAAAATAATGAAAATCAAAAATCTAAATTATAATATATCGAGAAAATTATCGAATTTTAATATATCGAAATAAAATCGATTTGTAAAATATCGAAAAACAAAGATTGAAAATTATAATATTATAGAAAAATAAAATATCGAAATACAAAATATCCAAAAATAAATGATCGAAAAAAAAAATCGATTTATAAAATAATGAAAATCAAAAATCTAAATTATAATATATCGAAAAAATTATCGAATTATAATATATTCGAAAAAATCTATTTGTAAAATATCGATTTATAATATATCGAAATGGAAAATATCGAAAAATAAATTATCTAATTCCAATATATCGAAAAAAGAATCGATTTATAAAATAATGAAAATCAAAAATCAAAATTATAATATATCGAGAAAATTATCGAATTATAATATATAAAAAATTATAATATCGAAAAACAAAATATCGAATTCCAATAAATCGAAAAAAATCGATTTATTGGAATTAAAAAACAAAGATCAAAAATTATATTATAATCCCGTAAAAGTTGTTAGTGCTCGTAATTTTTAAGCACTTTTTTTAGTGCTTCGTGCTCGCGAGCACTTTTTGTCAGTGCTGGGTCACAGCTCTGCTATAATGTTAGTTCATACTAATTTAAAAATTTGAAAAAAATTACGAAAAAAATTACGCTGAAAATTTTTTTTATTAATATTTCACAAAAGGATACAATTATTAATTAACTTCATAATTTTAGTACTTGTTTGTTTAGCCAAAATCGAATATTTTCAATCCATAATACAACTTTGTCAATTTTGGATGCCAATGTTAAATCATTTAAAATTTGATTGATTGAGCGTGACTCATCTGGTATAATTGAGATTGCAATTGATACAATCCGGCATATTTGAATGTGTTGTGAAAGGTAACTGACATTTATTCGTCTGTCTGCACAAATTTAATAAAATAACCGCTGCTATAAAAATCGTTCATTATTACAAAATGCCGGATTACATAACAAAGAATAAATATATAAATCGAACACGAAATTGAGCAACACCTAAGGTGAATGAACAACGGTAACCTTATAAAATCACCTACTTGAGTCAAATAAATAATAATAATATTTCTTATTATATATATTTTTTTTTCTATTGGAAATTTGGAAACTTTAATTAATAATTTTTAAAATCATCACTAACTACACTATTACAGAAAAAAACATTTAACGTACATTTATTTTACTTTTTATTTATTTTATCATCAACCTTGATAATGCTAACATAGTTAGAGAAACTTACGTCAAGTGTTTATTTTTAATATGTAGTTTTTGTACAAAATAAGAGAAGTTAAGGAATCTTATATTGCTTATGCACGCCACTGGTAAAAGTGAATTAACAAATTTTAGTAATTTTTTTACGAATTTCAAAGTTATCGGACATTATTATTTTTTAAATAAAATATCGATTAGGAGAAATATTTTATTTAAATGTTTTCATATTCTATTTTTTTTTCGTCATTTTTGAGCTTCGATGTTTTTTTGAAATTTTCGAAATTTTAAAATTATTAAATTTTTCGTAATTCTTGGGTTTTTTTTTTTAATTATTAATCTCGTAATATTTGAGTTTGGTTTTTTGATATTTTTAACTTTTCAGTTTTGATGTTTTTGTTTTAATTTGTATAATTTAGAAAATTTTCGAAAAATTTGAGTTTGAACTGTTTTTTTGATATTTTTAACTTTTTCAGTTTTGATGTTTTTTTTTAATTTGTATAATTTAGGAAATTTTCGAGTTTGAAGGTTTTTTTTTGATATTTTTTAACTTTCTGTTTTTTTTTTAATTTAGAAATTTTTCGTAATATTTGAGTTTGAAGGTTTTTTGATATTTTTAACTTTTCAGTTTTGATGTTTTTGTTTTAATTTGTATAATTTAGAAAATTTTCGAAAAATTTGAGTTTGAACTGTTTTTTTGATATTTTTAACTTTTTCAGTTTTGATGTTTTTTTTTAATTTGTATAATTTAGGAAATTTTCGAGTTTGAAGGTTTTTTTTTGATATTTTTTAACTTTCTGTTTTTTTTTTAATTTAGAAATTTTTCGTAATATTTGAGTTTGAAGGTTTTTTGATATTTTTAACTTTTCAGTTTTGATGTTTTTGTTTTAATTTGTATAATTTAGAAAATTTTCGAAAAATTTGAGTTTGAACTATTTTTTTGATATTTTTAACTTTTTCAGTTTTGATGTTTTATTAAACTTTTCAATTTTGATGTTTTTTGAAATGCTGAAATTATTATTTATTTTTTAAATTTCGTAATTTTTGGGTTTGACGATTATTTTTAAAAATTTACAATAATTAATATAAGTTAAATACGCACTTGTGAGAGATTTAATCCAGGAGCGACAAGAAAATCAAGAAAGTAGGAAAAGAAGAAGAGCTGTGGTTTAGGGAAACAATGCCAAGAAATGACATGGGATGTGGAAGACAAAGAAAGGTTAGGTAATGTAAAAAAGTAGGAAAGGAAAATAAACAAAAAAAAAAAGGGGAACGAGGGGGTAAACAAGGAATAACTGAGAATGATACAATAGTAATAAGGTAATGTTATAACCCAATAAATTGAAATAAAACACAACACCATGTACCACACTATGTAATTAATTGAAAAAAATTTTTTTTTCGAAAATCGGCCACTAGTTTCGACTAAATAGTCATCTTCAGGCCATACATAAATTCGATAAAAGTTGAAATATAACATTAACATAATAACAAGCATGGGTACGTGAGTATCTAAAAAGGGAGCCTAAGAAAAAATATGAAAAAATAAAAAGAGCCTCTATTTTCCTATTTTTCCCGTTTTGTCCTGTTTTTCCTACTTCTATCTTCAAGCAATTTAAATTTTTTATTTAGTTTTTAATCAAAAATAAATAACCACATTCGTTATATAAACTATAATTGTTTTGAATTTTGTTATCAAAAAATAAATAAAAACTATGAGTATACAATAAAACTATGGTAGTTTATGACCACTGTGCTTCAAGAGAAGGATGGAAAATTGATGTCTAATAGTAAATGGTCTAAGGCCAGACCACAAGAGTCTAGACAGCCAGCGTCCACATTGTCTCCCGACAGTCTCCCAAGCTTCCGCATGCGGCCCGTGTGCATGCAAAAATTGTCTGAATTTGATAAATAAGAGACATTTGTTTTCAGAGGTTATAAACTGAAATTATTAAAAGAAGTCTTGACCATCTAAATCTAGCCTGAGTATTTAAAAAAAAAGAAACATTGGGCAATCGGACCGTGCGCATGAGGAAGCTCTGGAGACGAAGTGGACGCTGGCCTGCTCTCTAGACTCTTCCGTTCAGAGCTTACTCGCAGCAGACTGCAGAGACGCCTGGTGTTAAGTACTAGTAAGTTCCTTGGTATTGCCGTTTTTGAAACGACAGAAAGTACACTCTGGTGGTTTCGACTGCATTGCACTCTCCGTTTGCCGCGATTTGACCGACGAAAAGTATCCTCTGGTGGCTTCGGTCACATTGTTACTATTCGTTGGTGCAATTCAACGAAAGGTACTCTCTGCTGGCTTCGGTCACATTGACGCAATAGTTCGATGGGAAAGTACATTCTGGTGGCTTCGGTTACATTGTGCTATCCGTCGAAAGTAGGAATGGATCTTTTCCAGTTACTTGTTTATCATGCTTACCATTGTAGTCCGTTAATAGTACCCCTTCACTTTGCGCCTACCGTTGATAGAGTCCGCCCGCACCCCGCTTAGTTTTGCTTATATAGCTAATCCGTATTACTGCCCCTGTAGATATTGCTTTGATATTAAACCTTATTGCACGCTATCCCTCTTCACCCTTCCGCTTCCTGTATTAGTTTGGTTGTTTTTAATAAAGCTGTTTACTGCACTATTTGGATTTTTATTTACTTATTCTATTCTTTATTATTTACGAGCATCACCAGTAATGCAGCGAAAAATCATGTACTCAACCCAGTGGTACGAGTAAAGCCCGCAATACTGGCCGATACCATAAACGACCCCTGGAGTATTTCTTCTCCACTGACGCTGCCCGTGTAAGTGGCCTTCACACTTTAAACAGGAGGTGGCGCCCGAGGAAATCCGAAACCTGAACGAAGGCGCCAAAACACCGCTTGACGACGCAAAGAGCGTTACATGCACAAATATCTTTTTGCATTTGCCCAAAGTCTTATCCGACTTCAATTGGATTCGAACCCACGGCCCGGACATAGGGATGTGCGATTCTTTCCTAAAGATCGATCTTCTGAATCGATTCAAATCGTTTTGTTTAATCGATGCACTTAAAGATCGCCTTAAAAATCGATCTTATAATTTAATATTTCTAATATTTAACACTTTTTATTCCTTCTGTCTGTTCTTTATGGAAATCATTTATTTAATTACATAAACAGAAAAGATTACAGGTTGCTTTATTTTTATTAATTTATGACAATTTCCTGTTTCTTGTCTAAATTTAAATATACTAGATGTCGCAGTAAGATAAGAATATAATTTGGGAACATCCGATCTTTGTTGAACAATTTTGTAATAAAAGAATCGATACATCGATTAATCGCTTATGAAAAGATCGAGAATCGCAGGTAAAAAGATCGGTCTTGTGAAGACCACAATTGTATGTTATATAATGTAATAAAAAAATTTAAAAAAGTTCAAAATATATGATTTTTTTTTAAATAACATTTGTCAATTGTTGGATTAATAAAATGAAGGTATATATTTCCTTTGTAATATATATTTTTGACATACTAACCCAAAAATTAATTAATCTTTAAGTATAAATATAAACGTGCTGCAACTACACATATATGCCTAAAGGTAATAACAAAGATGTAAATGATTCATTGCTATTTTAAAAATAAGATTGTATAAGACTTGTATTGATAAAAACAAAAAACAATTACTTTTACTTTAATCAAGGTCGAGTAAGCAAAACAGGAAACGAAATTTTTACATCAATTTGATAACACAACAATAAATAATTCAACGAGCAGGTTAGCCTTTATTTATATGCAAAAAATGTGCTAAAATAGGCAATTTTTGTCTTTTAATGTTCGCAAACAATTAAAATAAATATGGTAGTAACCATAGCTCTAAAATAGTGGGGCAAAAAGCAAATGAGAAAAAAAATCCTGTCGGTAGGGTCGACAGTTTCTGTTAAATTTTCAAAAATCACAGATATCATTTTTTCCACCCTCTCCAGTTCGACACCCGTGGGTCGGATGAAAAAAAAAGTTTCAGTCTAATTAATTTTATAATAATCAGAGCATAAAAAAAGTCTGATAACCTTTTTTAATATTTTCAAAAATGGCGGAGATTTGATTTTTTTAAGATTTCAACCCCCTCCAATTCTCACCTCCGTAGAGGTAGAATACCCATTTGCAATACGCAACGAATTACTCCTCCAACGATTTTTTGTACTGATTCTGAACCGACGAGAGTGACTTCGAGTGTTCTTCTGAGGATGAATATTAATTTTTTTGTATAAACTCGGATTTTTTTAATGTTCTTCATTATATTCGAAATTTTAAAATTTTATTAATTTTTATATTTTTTTAATTATTATTTTTTATTTCATTAATAGCCTTATTTTACTAATTCGTTTAACCCTTTAACTGCGGGCAAAATTTTGCAGCGCTGGGACAAAAATATGGAAAAATACATTATAACATTTTCGCATTAGTTGAATTTTGAGTCAATTTAAATAAAACATCAATAAACTTGATTATAATAATTTTAGAAAATTTAAAAACAAAACTGAGTTTTATAAGAAATTCAAAAATTTTGAAAATATATTAAAAAATTCCAAAATTTCATAAAAAAAAAACAATTAAAAATGTGTAGAAATTCAAAAATTTCGATAATTTCAAAGGCATACCTCAAAAATTTCAAAAATATATCGAAAATTTTAAAATTTTGCATTTTTTTGGAAAATTTCAAAAAGTAAAAATGTCAAAATATTCAAAATTTTCTAAAATATATCAAAAATTTCAAAAAACAAAATTATTCATCCAATTAAAAATATTTGAAAAATTTCAAGAATTTTAAACATTTCAAAAATGTTAAGTTTCAAACATTATAAAATTATTCGAAAATTGTAAAATTTGTAAAAAAATTGAAAAATATGTAAAAACTTGTAGGGAAATAACAAAATATACAAAATTGTTTATTTTTAATCGTTTTTATGTTACGCCACTGTATTACCCAGTTTTTCTGACCAATCGTTCCATTGTAGGGGGGGAGGGGGGCAGTACCCTCGTAAATGCGCGAAATTATCTCCTAAGTGGCTAATACAATATAGGTACATACCGATAATTTTTTTTACCGATTCTTATTCTCCAGGTCATAAACGGCGTAGCGCCCCTATTTCCGGGTCTGAGTCCCGTCATTGAATCGATTACATATATGGAAATCTATCTAAAATGGAGCAAAAAACAAGTGTGAGAAAAAAAGGGGGAGAAAAATGGGTGAAGCAAAATGTTAAGAACTATGATGACGAGTCAAGAGCTTTGAACGAGACCACTTTAATGGTGTCGTAAATCAATGGGATGTTGATTGTTTAGGAATCTGAGAAGCCATTGAAAGGCAAGATGGAAATATAACCATTCAGATAGAATCAGTGTCAAACGACACACATGTGGAATATTATTGAAATAAAGTTAATGAATCGAGTATTACCTCTCGTCCTTCAGATAAGAGAGGTATAGGAATCATGCTAAAAATTGGGTAGTGAGTTTTCAATAAATAAACACGTTTTAGGGTCCCTAGAATACGATTTTACTATTTTCGCGATGATGTCTGTGTGTGTGTGTGTTAGTGTGTGTGTGTGTGTGTTAGTGTGTGTGTGTGTGTTAGTGTGTGTGTTTGGATGGATGTTGTAGTAACGATAACTCAAAAACTACTGAATAAAAAAAATTGAAATTTTGCATACAGGATTCTGATACCCTAGATTAGATCTGATTAGATTTTGGTGCCAATCGCATAACCGGAAGCGGCAGTTGCTCTGGGTGATGACGTCATTACTATACAAAACGGCAATAAAGTTTTACACATATATTTTGTATACCCAATAGTTTATTTTCATCTTATTAAAATTTTCGAAACTTTTGCCATTGTTGCCAGATTTACAAAAAAATATTTTTTTTTCATACTTTTTTGTCTCAACCTGTAAATTTTTGATTCAAAAATGGCGAGAGGTCATGTGCTGGCCACATCAGATTTTTTTTAGTAAGCGACCCTGACAAAAAGGGGCGAAAAAGGGGAGAAAAAAAAAGGAGAAAAGAGGGAAAAAGGAATTAGAAAAAAGAAGAAAAAAGGGTGATAAAGGGAGCAAAAAATGAGTGAAAAAGAAATGTACGATAAAAAAGGGAAAAAAAATTGGACACAAAAGCAAGAGTGGGAAAAAAGAAACAATAAAAAATAATGACCACTTTTTTTTGTAACGTTCTTTGTGTCATCAAGCGATCCTCTGGTGCCTTGGTCCAGGTCTCGAATTGCCTCTGGCGCCACCTTCCGTTTATAGTGTGAAGGCCACTTACACGGGGCAGCGTCAGTGGACAAAATATACTCCAGGGAGCCTATTCACTAACTTGTGTGAGTGATCGTGTAGGAATTCTCTCTCACAATTTAGCTTTACTGCGCATGGTAAGAGAATGCACGTACTCCTATGCGAGTACTCTACTAGGTAAAACCAAGAGCATTGCTGGATTTTGAGAGAATAGACTTGCGCACATTGTCTTCTGTGATACAGAGTGTGGTTATGTTTATGTGAACGGTAAGTGAGAGATTATGAGTAGTCGTGCACGAGCACTCTCCCGAGTTACAGAATAGGGGTCCAGGGGTCGTTATAGCATCGACAAAAGAAAAACTGGCTTTACTTGCCCTAATGGGTTTGAGCTCCTGTCGAGCGGTACAGGCACGTTTTTGAGACTGGCGTGACGACCGGATTGACGTTTACGGCACAATTGAACTTGGATTAGCTCCTTGAGCTCGACCTATCTCTAAAGGTCTCTGAACTGAACCGGTACAACTCAGTACTCGGCTCGAGCTCCAACTCGAACTAGGATTGCAACTCGAACTTATAATCAAGAATTGAATCGTCATATATGGTAAGATTTTCGGCGTCTGCGAAGCACGGGCGCGAATTTCTCCATCTGTCGGGCGGGATTTTAACTGGTACAACTACTCTTATACTCGAAGGAAAGTTGCCTTTACCATATTTTTAAGTTAATTCTAATGCAGTGCCATGCGCGATATAGATAATATATTTTAATTATCAAATTCCAAGGAAAATAATACCGGTAGTAAAGTAACTTCGTTACAATTTCTTTCTTTTACCTACTTTTTTAAGCGCCTACGCAGAAGTTTCATGGTAGTGACATTTTTACCAAGAAGCGAAGGCCGGCGAAATTTCTTTGATGTTGGAAGAGCAAAAAATTTTGTGACAGGTGACAAATAACTAATATAACATAACTAAATTTATGGATGGTCGCGTTTTCGACTTCGCGACCGTGGATACTTTTTATCAGCATCGATACTGGGATAATATCTCCGAGTATCATACATTTTAACCGAGGGCCAGTTTCTCTATATTACTTACGGTGTTCTTAAAAAAAAAAAAAAAAAAGTAATTTTAAAGCTGTCCCAGCGTACTAAAACATTAAAGCAGCTTTAAAACATGTATTTTACAAAAAATTAAAATACGTTATATATTGGAACAATAGCATTAATCTAATCTATTATGTTCTTATGGATTTATTAAAGTAAAATTAAAAGGAGAAAACTATGTCTACGTACGTTTAAATTATATTTGATTACGACCTGAATGAATATGATTATTGGTGAATTAAAATAACGCAAAACACTATTGCGTGATTCTGCCCCTCAGTGTATATTGATTAATAGTGTTTAATTGAATTGGTATTTAAATAATTATAATAATAATAATAATATATAATAATACTCGCCCTACATTTCACCCCCTTACGAGTGAACCCCAGAAGCCAATGGCTTGTGCGGGGAAGGGACGGCTATTATTATTATTTGCCATGGCGCTCCGGGGCGACTTACTGAGGATTGAATACGCCATTTGGCTACAGGTGTATGAAAACCCGGAAAACTTCGCCACCATCATAATACTTATGATGTTCTTATGGATGTTCTTATGGATGTTAAAGTAGAATTATAAGGAGGAAATGGTATCTGCGAACGATTAAATTATATTTGATTACAATCTGAATGAATATGATAATTGCTCATATGTGTCTTTTATTTATTTTCAGGTGTCTCATCTCGGACCTCATATTAACAAAGAGAAAAAAAATAAGTAAATAAAGATTTAAAAAAAAATACATATGTATTCACAGTTATTAAGTTGTTAAAATAAAATGTTTATAATTTCAAGTTCTTAATTGCCTTTATCAATTATTATTTGGGCCACTCTTTACAAATAATTACTGTTTTAAAGCCTAGTTATTGTCAAAAACAAATAGAGTAAGTTTTTGAAACTATACATTCCGACCATTACCATACATGTTTCATCCTTATAGGAATCATCAGCGGTACCTTGTCAGAATGTATAGTAGGTACCTACCCATCAACCATATGTAAGGAATTATTATGATAAGCCAAGGGCCGTTGGACCGGGCCACTTAATAGTATCATAAATCGTTATAAATATTGAATGTTTATATAAGACACTCTTGAAGAGGCAAGAGGGAAGCAGGTAGAGACTGGAGACACTCAGAGAGAATCTGCCTGACTTGGCACACGTGTTGAATATTATTGAAATAAAGTTTAGTTCATGAATCGAGTATTTTTAGTAAGAAACCCTTACAGTATTTTTCTTTTTTAAGTCTAGGGGGGCAATTGCCTCCTTTATCCCTCTTTGGATCCGCTACTGATGCAAGCACATTTTCCTTGGGTAATTCTCTAATCGACAAGCACGAAAGTCACGTGGTGTACTGGCCTCTTAATTTTTTTATTTTATTTTGAATTACTATTATTTTATTACACATATTAATTTTTTTATAAATAATTAAATTTCTAATAAAATATTTCTGCGTTTTTAATGGTTTATTTTTATAGCCAATGAATAAATAACTAGTAGCTTATTTTTTGTTGATAATGTTTACATCACAAAAATTCGCTACGCAGTAAGGTAAATGGCTTTTTGCGTTTCTTTATCTTTCTCTCTCTCTCGTAGAACGAAAATAACACGTGCCGGTGTTTGGAGCCGGTAATTTTTTTAGGAAATTGATAACCTGGCCTGACAGAATCTTGTTTACTACAAGGACTGCGATGCGAATATTTTAATTGTTAACACCTAAATTGTTATAGTATAAGCTGTGGTTTTAGTTTGTGTATGACATTCGAAAGGTCAAATACAAAACATTTTTGCAAATTATAATCTATACAATGCGCAAAGAGAAAACTTCGGATCCCTTTTTAAGCGTAATGCGCGAATGGAGGAGTGTGAGATTTGGTATAGTTAAAGTTTATATATGAGCAGTGCAGAAAGCTAAAATTAATATATAATATGTGTTATAAATAAATAAAATTAAATACAAGATCATTAAATTAGATATAATAACATTCATTAAATTAGATATAATAAATAACATTTATTGAAAAATGGGGGGAAAAACAGAAAAAATTTGAAAAAAATTGAAAAAGAAAAAAAAATTGAGAAAAAAAGTGAATAAAATGGCAAAATACGAAAAAAAAGTCGATGAAAACACAATAAATGAAAAATTTCGTAAAAAAAAATAAAAAAAAAAATCGCAAAAAAATTGCAGAAAATCGGAAAATATCGCGAAACTTACCAAAAAACCGAAAACAATTGTAACCATCTTAAATTAAAAAAAAAAATTAAAAAATTCAAAAGAATTGAAACAGAAAAAATTTGAAAAAAATTGAAAAAGAAAAGAAAATTGAGAAAAAAAGTGAATAAAATGGCAAAATACGAAAAAAAAAGTCGATAAAAACACAATAAATCGAAAAATTTCGTAAAAAAAATTAAAAAAAAATCGCAAAAAAATTGCAGAAAATCGGAAAATATTGCGAAACTTACCAAAAAACCGAAAACAATTGTAACCATATAAAATTTAAAAAAAAATGAAAAAATTCGAAAGAATTGAAATAATAATAAGAAAAAATTCAGAAAAAAATCGGAAAACAAAAGAAACAGAAAAAATAAAACAATGGGAAAAATTAGAAAAAAAATTTAAAAAAAAAGATAAAAATCGGAAAGAAAAGAAACAATCGATAAAAGTTGAAAAAATCAGAAAAAATTAAAAACAAAATTGTAAAATGGATGGTGTACACACCCCAAAATTGTAAAATACGAAAAAAACGAGAAAATCAAAAAATCGAAAAAAAAAACTCAACGAACGCTTAAATCGCAAAAAAACGCAAGAAATCGAAAAATATCGCAATAAATTGCAAAAAATCGTAAAAATTGCAAAACCGCAAAAAAAAGAAAAAAGATTTTAAATAAACCGCAAATAATTACAAAAAAATCTCAAATAAAAACGGGAAAAAATCGAAACAAAATCGCAAACAATCTTAAAAAATTGCAGAAAACAGCAAAAAATCGAGAAACATTCCAAAAAACCGAAAACAATTGTAACCATCTAATTTTATTTTTTTTTAATTGAAAAATTAAAAAAAATTGAAATAATAATAAGAAAAAATTGAGAAAAAAATCAGTAAACAAAAGAAACCGAAAGAAAATCAAAAAAAATGAGAAAAAAAAGATGAAAAATTGGAAAAAAAATCAGCAAAAAAAGAAAAAATCAGAACAAACCAGAAAAAGAAGTTTGAAATGAGGAAAACAAAGATAATAAATCGGAAAGAAAAGAAAACATCGGTAAAAGTTGAAAATATCAGAAAATATTGTGAAAAAAATTGTAAAATACGAAAAATAACGAGAAAATCAAAAAAATCGAATAAAAACAAAAAATAAAAAAAAAACGCCAAAATCGCAAAAAATGAAAACATGTCGCAAAAAAACGCAAAAAAAAAGAAAAAAGATTTTAAATTAATCGCAAAAAATGTCAAATAAAAACGGTAAAAAAATCGAAACAAAAAACGCAAAAAAAATCAAAAAAATTCAAAATAATCGCAAAAATAAATTCAAAAAATGGTAAAAATCGCAAAATACATCCAAAAACCCGAAAACAATTGTAACCATGTAAAAAAATTTAAAAAAACAATAAATAAATTCGGAAGATATATCGAAAAAATCAGAGGAATAAGAAAAAATAGAAAACAATGGAAAGAAATAGAAAAAAATAGGGAAGATTGGAAAAAATCGAAAAAATCAGAAATCAACAAGACATAGGGAAATATTGGCAAAAAAAAAACGGGAAAAATAGAAGAAAAAAACATGAAAAAAATAGGAAAAATTAGAGAAAAATGTGAAAATATGGGCAAAATAGGAAAAAGGAGAGAAAAAAACAATAAAAAATATGAAAAAACAGGAAAAAATAAATAATAATATTAAAAAATAGGTAAACCTATACATAAATTTTAAAATAATGAATTACGGTCGAATTTTGAGCATAAGAAAAGGTTATTAGTAATGCAAAATAGTTATAGGGTGCAAAATCATAGAAATAAAAAAAAATCGGAAAAAATTGGGAAAAGCATTAAAAATAAACAAAATCATATAACGTAAATTTTAATCAAATTAAAAAAAAATCCAAATAAAAAAAATAAATCAAAATATATCTTGACAAACCCTAATTAAAACTATATTAAGACCTGTAACTAACCTTAAAAGTCTCAAAATTAAGTAAACCCCAATTTTTTTTTAATATCTTACTTTATTATTGAGACACGTAAGTAAAATCTCACCAGAGCTGGGGCGTTACTAGAAAAAAAGTAACACGTTACTTTACCGTTACTTTTGCTAAAAAATAACGCGTTAGATAAACGTTACCGTTACGTTTTTTAAAAAGTAACGATGTATTCGTTACTTTCGAAAAGTAACTCGTTACTTTTAAAGTAATAACTCGTTACTTTTTATTCTTCTTGTTGCATGTCTTCTCTTGGACATTATTGTCCATCTCAGCATTTATCGCCGATATTATTGCACATACAAACAAAATTTTCAAATAAAAGTTGTATGATTAAGTTTGATTTTTTTAAAATGCTATCCAGAAAACAGTGGCGCGCGAAATCGACGGGGTACAAAAAAAATAATAAAAACATTATTTCACATAAAACAGCCGAAACAAAAAAGAAAAACCTTGGTTTTAAAGTAACGCGTTACTTTTGTAGTAACACGTTACTGTAACGAAGTAACGATTTCGCGTTACTTTTACAAAGTAACGCAATTATAGTTACTTTTCGCCCACTTTGAAAAGTAACGAAATTACTAGTAACGCGTTACTGAAAAGTAACGTTTTTGTTTCGTTACTCCCAGCTCTGAATCTCACTACGTTTTTCATTATCATTATTATTATTATTTCAAAATAATATCATATGAAAATAATCCTCCAATTAACCTTAAATGGTTAAAATTAATCAACAATTAACACGTTTCGATTAAACCTAGCAACAGCATAAAAAATTCTAATGCGCCTCTACATACCTACATGTTATTTAATGATAATAATGCTATTTACAACTGTAATGATTGCAATCGTATTATGTAAAAATATGTCAATTAAAAGTGTGACTCATTTAATTCAGTAGCGTTCCAAAAAAAAAATAGCAAATACGTAGAAATAAGTGGATTACCTTTTTATAAATTAAATAACTTATTTATTACCTATTTGATATTATATATATTTTTTTATAAATATTGTTTACCTGTTTGTTTCTGAATAAATAAATAAAAATTAGGTATACGCCAGAGTCGGTATCAGTAATTTTTTTTTAAATAAGGGTACTGGTTCATATTAAACATAAACTAAAATTATCTTCGACACTGGATGAGGTCTAGGGATATTTTTTTATGTTCTACCAATTGATAAAATGTCATCTTGGTCACGATAGTAGGAGAACGAGGGATCTCTAAGATGTATTTTAAGGACCCTCTATAACACTCGCGAACAACCACCTAAAAAAAATTGATTCTTATGTAAACCGACCTGGCGGATCTGATTTTGGAGTTCGCCAGACAATTTGGAATTGCCAAATTGGCAAAAATCGACAATTTCCAAAAAATCTCACATTTTAGGGAAATTCTTTAATTTTTATATATCTCTCTTAGTTTAAGTCCGATTATATTTTTAGGAGAACCAATTTAGACCTTTGGTATTACGAGACTTATATGACAGAAATGCAAAAAAATACGTGTCACCAGTAATTTGTTTTTAAAAAGTTGGTGACAAGAAATTTCTTAAAAATGCAGCAACAAATACTCGATCGAGAAAACTTTTTTGTTTTTAAAGATAGATGTATATAGTGAGCGACAAAGTTGTTGCCAAAGAATCAAAGAAACTTTTTTATTTCGGTGATTTTTTTGATAACTGGCTTGGTTTTTAATATAACGGTGTCGCAATATAGAAAAAAAACTGTGCCGGCCGGGACAGGTCACGTACTGCACAAGATAACGCCATACGTAGCTTGAGAGTGCCAGGATTTATATTTTATTAATTAAAACCTATTTAATATTCGTGAGTTTATTTCGAAGGTAATTTATTATATTTTAATTTTCAAAAAAGAGAAAAATATATGAATTAAAGTTTTAAATATAGGCAATTTAGACATAGTCATTTTATTTTCATATTTTACTTGTACTCATGTAAAATCAACAATATCTAAGAGATAGTTAATACATTTGTACATAGGGATGCATAAGGTGTTTACCTACTACTATTAAGCTCCCACATTTCCCTTGGCTTGAACAACTAATGTTGCAAGGCACATTGGCTTTAAGGCATTTACATTTATTTGTACAAGTGAATAATTTACACTTGCAATTGGCTGTAATTTCTAAAAAGCTGGGCTTTGCTTGTTTTAGTGTCATCTTTGGTACAAGAACATTGCTTTCGATGTAGTAGCCGAAATCTGTAGGTTTTGGAACTTGTTGACGAATTTTATTAGCGCTCTTATAGATCGCGCATTGTAAAAACGCCCTTTCACATGCAATGAAAATAAATCTTCTGTTGGAGGCAAATTTTTCAAATAAAATACCAACGATTATAATCAATAATACACTTCAGTGATCAAGAAGTTTCAAATTCAATATATCTAGGCACTTTTAAATAATAGAACAACATAGACAAATATTGAAATTAATGTTACCCACCTGATGTCAGTTTTACAATTTGGAAATACATGCGCTCATAATTCCTATTTTATTAATGTAATTTTATTTAATGTTAAAGTTATCAATTTATTGGGTGCATCCTTTATTTTTAAATAATTTAAGATACACACATTATGATAAAAGTTTCATTAGCAATCATGTCGATACAAGAGTCCCCAAAACCTTATATTCTATTCATCATTTTTTTCCTTGGTTTTACTCCAAATTTCATCTTGCATATTAAATGTTGTTCAGTTTTTGTATTATGTTTAGTTTATAGTTATATTTAATTTGTATAAATAATATTGTCACGCCACCCCTGGATGGTTCTTCTATCGAACCAACAGGGTGTGGGTTGAAATAGGCACTCTCTGTCAGTTAGTCAAACGTTCAACACATGTCTCTATTCTTTTTCTGTAAATATAGTTTACAAAATCTAATAATCATTTCAATACAACAAAACAACAAAAGAAAATAAGCTAGTCCTTACATTTGGTCCTTCGATCCGAATTATAATAATTAAAATTCAGGGTTAATTATTTTAAAAACAAATCAGACCTTACAAGTCGAAGTGTTTTAAGTGCGAAGTGCGGATGCAACCCCTAATCTAGGTAGATCAGTTGACCAGTTCTAGAGTGCTGAACGCCGATACGTCGATCGTCGTCCAAGAATCTACTGGGTCGCTAGCCTTCTGTGGTCGGTCGCTGCTTCCAGGGAAATAGAAAGTTAGTCGTTCCTTTTTTATTTTTACCCAATTTCGTATTTTTTTTGTGTATTTGGTATATTTTTCACTCTGAGCAACATCTGTTGTTAGCGTGTTCAAATCTTATAACAAAACATCAGATTTTATTTGAGTGCATTCATTAAATACATTTAATCGTGTCATTTCAGTTGTTTCTTATCAAGTAACAAAAAACATTTTACGGTTTTCATTAAAGTTGAAAATTTAAATCTCAGTTTAGATAAATACCTAGAAAATCCATATTCGTTTTATTATTTTGTTCGTCTTACAATTTGTATCAGATATGTCTAATCACGGAGACGATATAGATAAATTGCGCAAATCTCGAAAATCACTTAAATCTCGTCTCACACTTTTTATCAAGTATGTTGACAAAGTTCTTACTGAGATTTCTATAAATGGTATGTCAGCTTCAACGCCTTTTATGGAATTGCAAGCTAGAGTAGATCGCGCACAAGAAATTTTACCTCAGTTCGAGAATATTCAAGCTCAAATTGATTCTCTAATAATTGACGAAACTGACGATGAAACTGATTATCGCGCTAATTTTGAGGACTCATTTTATGCAGGTATCAGTAAAGCCAAACAGATTCTTCTAAATACAAATGTTACAAGTATTTCTTCTAGTTCATCTGATAATTCTAGTTCAGATAACAATGGTATAAAATTACCCACTATTAGTTTGCCTAAATTTAGCGGAAATTTCGAAAACTGGCTAGATTTTCATGATTCGTTTGATTCAATGATCGTTAAAAATATGAATATCAATTCAATACAAAAGTTTCATTATCTGAAAGCATGTGTATCGGGCAGTGCTGAACAGGTTATAAATTCGTTGCAATTATCTTCATCAAATTTTACAGTAGCGTGGCAACTCCTTTGTGACAGGTTTGCAAATAAACCATTGTTATTGCACAATCACATAAAGGCTATTTTCAATTTAAAATCTGTGAATCAAGAAAGTTCAATATGTTTTCGGCAACTAGTTGACGGCTTAACAAGCAATTTAAGGTCGCTTGAATCGTTAGGCGAACCAGTTGAGCATTGGGATTCGCTAATAATATTTATCATATTAGAAAAACTTAACCCTGATACTGTCAAGGATTGGGCAAAAGAAACTCACAGTGAAAAGCCCACAATAAAAATGTTGCTAGCCTTTATTCAGAATAGGGCAGACACCTTAGAAAAGTACGAGGCCAGATCTCTAAAGCCTCATTCTAAGGATTTCCAGTCACCATCTCATTATAAATCACATTTAAATAATTCTAAATTCAAATTTTCAACTAGCAAATCTCTAATTTGTAAAGAGTCAGCTCGTGACTCATGCATCCTCTGCAAAGGCAACCACAAATTGTCTCTTTGTAGGGATTTTCAAAACCTCGATACGCATGCGCGTATTGCTGAGGCGAAAAGGCTTCATGTGTGTTTTAATTGCTTATTTAATGGTCACCAAAATATCAATTGTAAATATGGACAATGCAAAAAATGTGGTAAAAAGCATCATACGCTACTTCACATTGAGGCGGATAATTCTAGTAATCGTGGTGTATCCTCAAATGATGACCAAGCCGCTTCAACCAGTCAAGTTTCTAACGTCCTTTCAAGTCATACACATTCTAGCACATTCGCCCTATTGTCCACTGTAGTTGTTCAAGTTCGTGACTCCTTCGGTGTTGCACATAATTGCCGAGCCCTTTTGGACAGCGGCTCACAGTCCAATTTCATTACCTGCGACTTAGCTTCAAAGTTAGGTATTTCTAAAAAACCTACTGATATTTCTGTAGTTGGTATTGCTCAAATTGCTTCGAGCATCAAGTACAAATGTTCATTATCTATACATTCGTTACAATCACCGTTTTCAACAACACTAGACTGCTTGATTACTTCATCTATATGCGATCAAGTTCCAGGAACCTCTATTGACATTTCTTCATTAGCTATTCCATCTAATATTCGTTTATCTGACTCAAACTTTCACATCTCTTCCAACATAGATCTCTTGATAGGGGCAGGGCTTTTCTGGAACCTCCTATGCGTTGGACAAGTTAAACTGGGTTCTCAGAAGCCCATTCTTCAAAAGACCAAGCTTGGCTGGATCATTTCAGGTCCATTGCCCAAGTTCAGTTCTTCAAAAGTCGTTTGCAATTTTCGCAAAACTTGGAAGGTTTTGATCTTCGCCGTTTTTGGGAAATAGAAGAATGTTCAAATACTCAGCCTCTTTCAAAAGAGGAACTGGAGTGTGAAAATCATTTTAAATCCACTTATAAACGAAACTCTGATGGTCGTTTTGTGGTTACCATTCCTCTCAGGAATTCAATTGAAACATTAGGCGATTCTAAATACAAGGCAGAAAAAAGATTTTATGGTATTGAGCGCAAACTTCAAAATAATTCTAAAATGAAAGATAGCTATATTTCTTTCATGGACGAGTATATGTCCATGAACCATATGTCAAAGGTTACTGATGCTACCTCCTCCATAAACTATTATCTCCCTCATCACGGAGTGCTTAAAGAGGATTCCATCACCACTCGTCTTCGTGTTGTCTTCGATGGATCTTGTCCTACGACTTCGGGTGTTTCATTAAACGATCTTCAGATGATCGGACCCGTAGTTCAAAATGATCTTCTGTCTATTCTTTTAAGATTTAGGCAACATTCATACGTTGTTTCAGCTGATATAACAAAAATGTATAGACAGGTTCTTGTTTCTCCATCTCAGAGAATGCTTCAACAAATCTTATGGAGGCGTGAATCTTCTGAGCCTTTAGAAGCGTATTGTTTGAACACAGTCACTTACGGCACTGCTGCTGCTAGCTTTTTAGCTACGAGGTGTATAATTCAGTTATCCCATGACTGCTCTCATACTTTTCCAGAAGCTTCAAGAATCATTGCTAATGATTTTTATGTCGACGATCTGTTGACAGGCTCCAATTCTACTTCAGAGCTCCTTCTTCGTTGCCAAGAAATAAATCAAATTCTCTCGGATGGCTGCTTCCCTCTTCGAAAATGGGTTTCTAATAATTCTATAATTCTGGATAGTATTCAAAATTCCATTCCTTCTTCGGATACTAAATTTACTTTAGGTCCAAAGGAAAACAGCAAGACCTTAGGCCTACAATGGTGCCCTAAGTCAGATTTATTGCTGTATTCAATTCAATCTAGCTCTCTTTCAAAGTATGTAACAAAAAGGACTATTCTTTCAGCAATATCACAAATATTTGACCCTCTTGGTCTTTTGAGTGCATCTGTAATCAAAATTAAAATTCTAATTCAGCGTCTTTGGTTGGAAAAATTGGGATGGGATCAATCAGTTCCCCTTGCTATCCATACTGAGTGGCTTTCTTTTCGAGATCAACTTCCTCAGTTAAACGATCTAAACATTTCTAGGCATGTCATCCTTAAAGACTCCAAAATTCTTGAAATCCATGGGTTCTCTGACGCCAGTGAGTCCGCTTATGGCGCCGCTATCTATATTCGGAGTGTTAACCAAGAAGGTGACGTGTCAGTGCATCTTCTCTGTGCTAAGACAAAGGTGGCTCCTTTGAAGAAAATCAGTATTCCTCGTCTCGAGCTCTGCGGAGCACTTATCTTATCAAGGCTTTCAAAAAAGGTTCTTGATTCACTTGACCTCGAGTTTGATAATATATTTCTATGGTCAGACTCTACTATTGTTTTGGGTTGGATCCAAACATCTCCTCATCTTCTTAAAACCTTTGTTGGAAACAGAGCTTCTGAAATTCAGATGAATACCAATCCTGATCAATGGAGACATGTCAGTACGAAGGATAATCCTGCTGATTTACTGTCTCGAGGTGTTGAGCCAAGTTTTCTAAAATCTTCAGCTCTTTGGTGGCATGGTCCCACATTTTTATTACAATCCTCAGACACTTGGCCCACTTCTTATGTTCAAGATCTAAAAGAGCTTCCGGAGCTTAAACGAACATGTCATACCATGCTTGTTGCTCCCGTTGAGTCATTTCCTTTCGAAAACTTTTCTTGTTTCTCAAGTCTTAAAAGACTTATCGCATATTGTTTTCGGTTTTACCGTAATTGTTCTACTCCTGATAAACTGTTAAGAAACTCTGGTCCTCTTACTACTGCCGAGCTTCAAGGTGCAATTACGTGTATTGTAAAATTAGTGCAGGGTACACATTTCACATCTGAAATGTTTAATCTTCGTCACAAAAGGCCAATTTCTTCAAAAAGCAAAATCCTTGCTCTAAATCCCTTTTTGGATGAAGATGGCATAATAAGAGTAGGTGGGAGATTGCATAACTCCACATTTAGCTTCAATAAAAAACATCCTATCTTGTTACCTGCACATCACCCTGTTACGACTATGATATTTCGATCCGAACATTTAAATCTTCTGCACGCTGGTCCGCAGCATTTATTATCAATCATTCGTGAGAGCTATTGGCCAATCTCTGGCAGATCTACTGCTAAACGAGTGGTGCGAGAATGCATTCGTTGTTTTCGCGCAAATCCAAGGCAGTCTAATCCAATTATGGGAGATCTTCCTTCCCATAGGGTAAATATTTCGTTTCCTTTCTCAGTAACTGGCGTAGACTATGCCGGTCCATTCACTCTTAAGACGAAACAAGGTAGAAATCCATCTAGATATAAGGGTTATGTTAGTCTTTTCATCTGTCTCTCAACGAAGGCAATACACCTGGAGTTAGTCTCGGATTTGAGTACTGCGTCTTTTCTCGCTGCGTTAAAACGTTTTATCGCTCGAAGAGGTAAACCGGCTCAAATCATGTCAGATAATGGAACTAACTTTGTTGGTTGTAGAAACGATCTGAAAGATCTAGGCAATTTTCTGCGTTCTCATGAAGGTAAAATTACTGATTCCTGCGTAAAAAGCGAAATCAATTGGAAATTCATTCCGGCACACTCTCCCCATTTCGGTGGAATATGGGAAGCGGGCGTTAAATCGATGAAGGCTCATCTCAAACGAATACTCTCGGATAGTAATTTAACTTATGAGGATTTCATGACAGTTCTTGCTCAGGTGGAGGGTATACTAAATTCGCGTCCTTTAAGTCCCATGTCTTCTGATCCTTCTGACCTATTACCACTCACTCCTTCTCACTTTTTAATTGGGCGATCTCTGAGCTCAATACCAGATCCGGATTTCACTACGGTAAATTCCAACCGCTTGTCCAGGTTCGAGCATCTTCAGCAGCTGCGTCAACATTTCTGGAGGCGTTGGTCGTTGGAGTATGTTTCTGAATTGCAGCAGAGACAAAAATGGAAAGTGAATCGATCCAAAATTAAAGTTGGAACTTTAGTGCTCATCAAGGATAGGGACTTACCGCCTCTCAACTGGCTTATTGGAAGAGTTGAGCAACTTCATCCTGGAGCAGATGACATTACAAGGGTGGTCACTATACGAACCTCAAAGGGACTGATTCGAAGAGCAGTGACAAACATTTGCCCTCTTCCGTGTGAATAGTGACACCTTGGTACAGACATTCATGTTCCTCCGTGTTAACAGTGACACTTTGGTGCAAAAAATTCCCCTTTTCCTAATAAATAGTGACGCTTTGGTGCAAATATTTTTCTCTCCCTTGTAAATAGTGACATAGATCATAGTGTGAGTGATTAATTTTAAGATAAAACTTTATTCATTTCTATTTATTATAGTATGTATATATCTCTGCTTATTTTGTATATATTTCTCTTAAAAGCTACCCTTTCAAGGCGGGGGGCATGTTCAGTTTTTGTATTATGTTTAGTTTATAGTTATATTTAATTTGTATAAATAATATTGTCACGCCACCCCTGGATGGTTCTTCTATCGAACCAACAGGGTGTGGGTTGAAATAGGCACTCTCTGTCAGTTAGTCAAACGTTCAACACATGTCTCTATTCTTTTTCTGTAAATATAGTTTACAAAATCTAATAATCATTTCAATACAACAAAACAACAAAAGAAAATAAGCTAGTCCTTACAAATGTTGTTACTTGCTTTAATTTTCTGTACCCTTTAGTATCTCGAATTTTATTGCAAATTATATAACGTTTTGGACTTTCACAGGTTTTTCTTCTTTTGTCACCAGTGTTAGCCACATCTGTGCTTTCTGATTTTTGTTTATAAACTTTTCGGGTGTAATTTCTTCTGCACCTTGCATGATAGACAGGACATTTTGACGAAAATAAATCCCTTTTTTCGGTATAATATTTCAACTTAAGAGAGATATCATCCGACTTTATGGAAAATGCTTTAAATACATGGTCCAGTGCTTCTTCTGTAACACTCTGTACAGTTTCCTCACTATTTTGTTAGAAAAATATGCACTTTATAAAGTAGTAGTTATTCTATACCAATCCTACTCCATCCGGTTTAGATAAGGGATTGCGTTGACCCGTAACCAGTGACGTAAGGATGCTGTTATCATGGGTTATAAGGTCAAGGTTAGTGATAATGAGAAGGTTAAAAAGGTTACGGGGTCACAGCACAGTGACGTGCGCAGTGGAGTCTCGTGGGCGCTTATCTTTGCATATTTGTCTATAAAAGCGATGTAGAACTTGGTGTCCATAATTAATTGTAAAATGGGTGTTCATAATGTAGTAATAAAACATAAGTTAAGAAGTTTTCAAGATTACACAAGAAAGTTGTGGTATGTTGAGCAGCAACGATGGCTCGCTGGCCAACCCTACGGCTTATTACAATTTTACAAAGATGCAATGGAATGGGACGATAGATTCGTTGAAGAAGAAAAAGAAGAAGAATAAGATGACTACTTTGAAGACCTGTATGGGTCTTATGAAGAGCTTGACAGCTCAGTTGACAGCGATGACGACTACTTCGATAGTTACAACGTCGATCGACCTCGACTGTATGGAGGGCCCCTCTATGAAGAACTCGACGAAGACAGCGATGATGATGACCTTTTGACCTTGACCTTGCCCTTTTGACCTTGACCTTCAAACACCCACGCTGTGACGTCACTGGTTACGGGCCAACGCAATCCCTTATCTAAACCGGATGAAGTAGGATTGGTATAGTATAACTACTTAAAGTTTAACTCTAGGTTTAACTGGGAAGTCATTGTCAAAAGTTAAAAACGCGCACAAAAGTGCTAATGTAAGAACTATCAAAAATAAACTACTTTATTTTATAAGCAAAACATGTAAAAACTATATTTAACTATAAAGACTTATTATATTAAACAAGGTATTGCTTGATACTGATAGAGCCCTTCATATATTTGTATCACCAGCATTTATTCCTAATATATACAAGAAGAAGATTCGTTTATCTAACTAGGGACTCAAGTGGTTGTGTCTAGTGTCGGGTATACGTCCGTCATTATCATTACACTAACGAAAAAAAAAATCTTCAAAGTAGTTCTTTGTTCTAATTAAATATTAAACTAATTTAAAATGTCTGGAAAAGAAACTTCGTTACTTTAATATGCATTTAATATCTATAAAGCAATAATCAACTACCCACTATTTTATTGCCATACGCCGGACCAACTTAACTTTTTATCTTAGGCCGCGACGCGACGGTCCTGTATATTGCAGCACCGTTTTCCAGAAAAGTAAGTAAGTTATCAAAAAAATCACCGAAATAAAAAAGTTTCTTTGATTCTTTGGCTACAACTTTGTCGCTTACTATACAGGGTGTTATTGAAATACACGTACATATTAAAATGGGGAATAGTATGTAATGACCAAAAACGATTGGCACCAATTTTAACTTCAAATTCTAAAATTTAAATATTGGGGAAGAGTCCCCTTTTCCGACCTACTAGTTTCCATATTTAAAGAAGTAAAATAAATCGAAATTGAACTTACCCATAGAAATTGCACTGTTGCCGTAGCAAAACCAATTAATTCAAAATAAAGTTTATTACAATAATTGTTCAAAATGCCGTCCATTATTATTTACACACACTTGCAATCGTCTTTCCAAAGAACTTTGAACATTAGAAATTAGTCTTGGATTTTGTCGTAGTTCCTCGGCTACCGCATCAACTTTATTGGTTAATTGTTCAACACTATTAATAGGTTCATTATAAACCAGTTGTTTCATGTGACCCCACAAAAAGAAATCGCATGGATTTAAGTCCGGAGATCTCGGAGGCCACTTAGTAGGTCCATTTCTGCCTATCCACTTTTGAGGAAATCTAATGTTCAAAAACTGCCGTACGTTTAAATCAAAGTGAGGAGGAGCGCCATCTAGTAGGTACCACATCCGTTGCCTTAATTGTAACGGTATCTCTTCTAGGAGTACTGGCAAAATATCTTCTAAAAAGTGGAGATATCCTGGCCCATTTAATCTGTTCGGGAGAACATAAGGCCCGATTAAATACTGATCTATTATGCCAGCCCAAACATTTATTGAAAATTTTCTTTGATGCCCAGTTTCCCTAATGGCGTGAGGATTTTCATCACTCCAAATATGCGTATTGTGCATATTGAACACGCCATCACGAGTGAATGAAGCCTCGTCAGTATACAATAATATTTTTAGAAAATCAGGGAATATCAACACATTTTTGAATCATCCATTCACAAAACTCCACTCTCTTTTCTTCATCACCTGGATATAAGGCCTGGACTTTTTGGATGTGATAAGGATGTAAACCTTGTTCTTTAAGTGTCCGCCACACAACAAATGAAATGAGGACACTCCAATTTCAAGACCTAGTCTTCTACAACTTAATTGAGGCCGGTTTTCAACAGCTTCCAATATTTCTTCTTCGGCCGCCAATGTTCTTTGTGTTCTTGTTCTCCCTCGATCTGCATTGACACTCTCAAATTTTCCATGGTCTCTTAGATGCTGAACAGTTGAAATAAACGTACGACAGTTCGGAATTCTCCGATTTGGAAACCGTTCGCGATACAGGATTTGTGCTTGCCGAGAATTTTCTCCAGCTGCCCCATAAACCAGCACTATATCGGTTAGTTCAATATTCGTAAATAGTGGCATCGTAAAAAAATATTTAAAAGTAATCGTAACAACACTTTTTACCAACTTGGAAATGAGGCGCTCGTGTTAGCCAGATTCGTAAATCAACTAAAATTTTAATAATCTATAGTTTCAAAAATGTATAGTTTAAAAACAATCATTTATCAAATATTCTAGTTTTTTTGATAGAATTAATTTTCAAAAATTAATAACTCCCTTAATAAGGGGTATTTTTAAAAAATAATATTTTTCTACATTCAGTGGGGATCTGCACAATACCCAGTTTTAATATGTACGTGTATTTCAATAACAGCCTGTATAACGTTTTGGACTTTCACAGGTTTTTCTTCTTTTGTCACCAGTATTAGCCACATCTGTGCTTTCTGATTTTTGTTTATAAACTTTTCGGGTGTAATTTCTTCTGCACCTTGCATGATAGACAGGACATTTTGACGAAAATAAATCCCCTTTTTCGGTATAATATTTCAACTTAAGAGAGATATCATCCGACTTTATGGAAAATGCTTTAAATACATGGTCCAGTGCTTCTTCTGTAACACTCTGTACAGTTTCCTCACTATTTTGTTAGAAAAATATACACTTTATAAAGTAGTAGTTATTCTATACCAATCCTACTCCATCCGGTTTAGATAAGGGATTGCGTTGACCCGTAACCAGTGACGTAAGGACGCTGTTATCATGGGTTATAAGGTCAAGGTTAAAAAGGTTACGGGGTCACAGCACAGTGACGTGCGCAGTGGAATATCGTGGTCGCTTATCTTTGCATATTTGTCTATAAAAGCGATGTAGAACTTGGTGTCCATAATTAATTGTAAAATGGGTGTTCATAATGTAGTAATAAAACATAAGTTAAGAAGTTTTCAAGATTACACAAGAAAGTTGTGGTATGTTGAGCAGCAACGATGGCTCGCTGGCCAACCCTACGGCTTATTACAATTTTACAAAGATGCAATGGAGTGGGACGATAGATTCGTTGAAGAAGAAGAAAAAGAAGAAGAATAAGATGACTACTTTGAAGACCTGTATGGGTCTTATGAAGAGCTTGACGGCTCAGTTGACAGCGATGACGACTACTTCGATAGTTACAACGTCGATGGACCTCGACTGTATGGAGGGCCCCTCTATGAAGAACTCGACGAAGACGAATACAGCGATGATGATGACCTTTTAACCTTGACCTTTTGACCTTCAAACACCCACGATGTGACGTCACTGGTTACGGGCTAACGCAATCCCTTATCTAAACCGGATGAAGTAGAATTGGTATAGTATAACTACTTAAAGTTTAACTCTTGGTTTAACTGGGAAGTCATTGTAAAAAGTTAAAAACGCGCACAAAACTGCTAATGTAAGAACTATCAAAAATAAACTACTTTATTTTATAATCAAAACATGTAAAAACTATATTTAACTATAAAGACTTATTATATTAAACAAGGTATTGCTTGATACTGATAGAGCCCTTCATATATTTGTATCGCCAGCATTTATTCCTAATATATACAAGAAGAAGGTTCGTTTATCTAACTAGGGACTCAAGTGGTTGTGTCTAGTGTCGGGTATACGTCCGTCATTATCATTTATTACACTAACGAAAAAAAAAAAATCTTCAAAGTAGTTCTTTGTTCTAATTAAATATTAAACTAATTTAAAATGTCTGGAAAAGAAACTTCGTTACTTTAATATGCATTTAATATCTATAAAGCAATAATCAACTACCCACTATTTTATTGCCATACGCCGGACCAACTTAACTTTTTATATTGGGCCGCGACGCGGCGGTCCTGTATATTGCAGCACCGTTTTCTAGAAAAGTAAGTTATCAAAAAAATCACCGAAATAAAAAAGTTTCTTTGATTCTTTGGCAACAACTTTGTCGCTTACTATATACATCTATCTTTAAAAACAAAAAGTTTTCTCGATCGAGTATTTGTTGCTGCATTTTTACCAAATTTCTTGTCACCAACTTTTTAATAAAACAAATTACTGGTGACACATAATTTTCTTTTCATTTCTGTCATATAAGTCGTGATAACAAAGGTCTAAATTGGTTCTCCTAAAAATTTCAATATAATCGGACTTAAACTAAGAGAGATATAGGATGATAATTAAAAATTAAAAAAATTCCCTGAAATGAGATTTTTGGAAATTGTCGATTTTGGCCAATTTGGCAATTCCAAATTGTCTGGCGAACTCCAAAATCGGATTCGCCAGGCCGATTTACATAAGAATCAATTTTTTTTAGGTGGTTGTTCGCAAGTGTTATAGGAAGTGAATCTTAGAGACTGCTCGTTCTCGGACTACGAGGGAGACAATAATTTCTGAAGACTCTGTATTCATTGCTGTAACAGAGTTTCAGAAGCAATAAATATTATTATTATGTCCCAAAAAGTTTGCACCATTAAAGAATTTAGCCATGTACGAGGGAAGTCAGAAAATATAAATTCAGTACAAATTATGAAAAAAACAAATAGTTCGATTTATAAAAATCTATCAGTAATCGAAACAAAATCGATTAAGAATATTTTAAAACAGGGAAAAATTGATTTATAAAAAATTATAAATGAACTAAATTCCAAAAAAAATGCCGCGGTAATAAATAATTTTTATGGTTAACATCGAAACTATTTTTATATTTTCAAAATCGAGTAGGTGTTGATATAAAAAACGATTTTTTTTATATTTATGTTTTGTACTAACCTAGTTGGCCGATATTTTAATTTATTATTATTATTTTTTTAATAAAAAAAACTGGATTATATTGCCAAGGCACGTGTATTTATGACCCTGATACCCAGATTTGTAAAAAAGTATACACTAATTCCCTGGAGAATTCTTAATACGAAAAAAAATCTGTATTATAAAAATGATAGATAGTCACGACATCTATCGTAGGTTAATGGGTGCCAATCGGACATTATCACTTAATGGGATAAAATTTTCTGTAAAAGCGGCTTACCAAGTACAACTTGATACCGGTAGATGATGGAACCTATCAGCTATCACAATTAACTCAAAAACAGAGAAAGTTTTTTAAACTATACACTCCGACCATTACCATGGATTCCTTCATCTACTGGCACCAAGTTGTACTTGGTTAGTCGCTTTACAAAGGATTTTATCGTATTAAGTGACCATGTACGATTGGTACCCATCAACCTAAGATAGATGTCGTGACTACCTATTGGGGTATACAAAGTAAGTTTTTGATATTATGCATTTCAACAAAGTACCACTGATGATTCCTATAAGGATGAAACATGTATGATAATGGTCGGAGTGTATCTATCGGAAGCACCCATTAGTTTTTGTATGACATCTGTCAAACGGAAGTGTCATTGTCAAAAAATGATAAAAGCTATATATCACGGAATTTACCTTGCAATATGTCATTTGAAAGCCCTTGAAAAACTCTATTTAGAACAGTCAAAATTATTTCTCTAACTGTCAGCTGTCAAAAATAAAAAATGTAAAACTTTAACATTAAATATCTGAAAAACAAACAACCGATTTTTATTTAGTTACGTTAAAATGATATAATGATTTTTATTTGAACCATTTTTAATTGACCTATTTATATCTTTTTATTTTACGTTTAAGTGATACCATGATTTTTATTTGTTATTTCATTATTTAAATTAAAAATTTTTCGTTTTTTTTTTGTACCGACCATGTGTTGTTATTGTAAAAAAAAAGAAATCTAGTTATTCCAGTTTTAATTGCTTCATTTATATATTTTTATTTAGTTACGTTTAAGTGATACCAAGATTTTTATTTGTTGTCATTATTTATTTTGTTTAATTATTTTTCGGTTTTTTGTGACTTTTTTATACGTTTAGATTTTAGAATTTTAACTTTAGTGGTTTCTATGACTATATCTTATTTTCAAAATAGTTTAATTTATACAGAGTGATCCATTTTTGTGTGGTTAAAAAGTGTGTGACTTAATTCAATGAGACACCCTGTATATTTTTAGTTTTGAAATACTACTTCAGTAGCTTTTATGACAATATTTTTTATTGAAAATAGTTTAATGTATACAGAGTGATCCATATTTTGATGGCTAAAAAGTTTTTTAAATGAGGCATCCTGTATGTTTTTACAATTTATAATTACGACTTTGATGACCTTTATAACAATATTTTATTCTTAAAATAGTTTAATTTATACAGATTGGCCAAATACTTTGTGACTTTTTTAAATGGGACACCCTGTATATTTTTACATTTTATAATTATGACTTTAGTGGTCGTTATGACAATATTTTAATTTTAAAATAAATTTATACCAAGCGATCCATATTTGAGTGGCTAAAAAGTATGTGACATTTTTAAATGAGACACCTTGTATATTTTCACATTTTCATTATTATTTCAGTGGCATTTATGACAATTATTTATTTTTAAAATAGTTTAATTTATACAGAGTGATCCATACCCCAGTGACTATAAAAAGTTTGACTTTTTTAAATGAGACACATCGTATATTTTCACATTTTATCATTACGACTTCAGCGGCATTTATGACAATATTTTATTTTTAAAATAGTTTAATTTATACAGAGTGATCCATATTCGAGTGACTAAAAAATATGTGACTTTTTTAAATGAGACACCTTATATATTTTTACATTTTATCATTACGATTTCAATGGCATTTATGACAATATTTTATTTTTAAAATAGTTTAATTTATACAGAGTGATCCATATTTGAGTGGCTAAAAAGTATGCGATTTTTTTAAATGAGACACCTTGTATATTTTTACAATTTAGGATTACGACTTTTGTGTCATTTATGGCAATATTTAATTTTTAAAATAGTTTAATTTATACAGAGTGATCCATATTTGAGTGGCTAAAAGTATGTGAGATTTTTAAATGAGACACCTTGTATATTTTTCACATTTTAGGATTACGACTTTAGTGGCTTCTATGACAATATTTTAATTTTAAAATAGTTTAATTTATACAGAGTGATCCATATTTGAGTGGCTAAAAAGTATGCGAGTTTTTTAAATGAGACACCTTGTATATTTTTCAAATTTTAGGATTACGACTTTAGTGGCTTCTATGACAATATTTTAATTTTAAAATAGTTTAATTTATACAGAGTGATCCATATTTGAGTGGCTAAAAAGTATGTGAATATTTTAAATGGGACACCTTGTATATTTTTACAATTTAGGATTACGATTTTGGTGTCGTTTTTATGCCAATATTTTATTTTTAAAATTGTTTAATTTATACAGAGTGATTCATATTTGAGTTGCTAAAAAATATGTGACTTTTTTAAATGAGACACCTTGTATATTTTTACAATTTAGGATTACGACTTTTGTGTCATTTATGGCAATATTTTATTTTTAAAATAGTTTCATTTATACAGAATGATCCATAATCAAGTGACTAAAAAGTTTGACTTTTTTAAATGAGACACCTTGTAAATGTTTACATTTTAGGATTACGACTGTAGTGTGATTTATGACAATATTTTATTTTAAAAAAAAATAGTTAATTTATACAGAGCGATCCATATTCGAGTGGCTAAAAAATATGTGACTTTTTAAATGAGACACCTTGTATATTTTTACATTTTAGGATTATTACTTCAATGGCCTTTATGACAATAATGTATTTTTAAAATAGTTTCATTTATACAAAGTGATACATATTTGTATGGCTAAAAAACTATTTTAAATGAGATATATTTTTTGATACCTTTCCGCGGAACGATAATTGACCCACCCTGTATATTTGACGGAAACTTTCATCATAGAATTAACTTAACATAACGGAACATATATAAGGACTTTAAGCTTTAACTTATCTAAAGTGACTTTATCCTCGTTATTATGTAACTGGCCATAACTCTTTTACAGTAATTAGTTTTTTTTTTAGCAAAAATACTAACCAGATTGGATCGTTTGTTTGTTAACTGTAAGAAAAATTTAGGTCGCTTCTGTTTATGCCAAAACTATTCGATTTGTTATTGTGATTTGCAATTTTTAAAAATAAATTACCGTGTTAACGTGATATACCTGATACTTTTTTTATATATCAGAAGATTAAAAAAAAATTGTAGATATTTCCACACGAGTAATATTCCAATTTGAATATAAAAAATAATAATAAAATACCAAAAAAATGTTCAAGAGACCTTCGTACACACACTTCTAATGAAGTATCTTATATTTGATATTATTTTTAATAAATATAGGAAAAAAATAAAAAAATTGTCCATGATAGTAATTAATTTCTCTTTGGTAGATTTATCAGATTTAATTAATTTATTTTCCGATTTAATTCTATTAGTATGGTCATAGTACACTTGATGTAAATCAAGGTAACAATTAGTTCCGCCATGCTACATCAATTTTTTTTTCTTTGTTTTCAAGTTCAAGGTTTACAAGTTTCTGTTAAAAATTTTTGTGTTCAATTAATCAAATTTTTAGTAAAAGTTGTATCATTACGTAAGTATCGAGTGTATCTATAAAAAAAGTAGCCGGCCGGCTTTATGTTAGTAACTGTTAAACATGGAAATAATGAAGATATGACCAGGAGAAATCGCTGGAAATTATTTTTTATAAGTTTTATGATCTGTTGAGAAACCTCTCCGGTAATATTTAGGAAACTCTTTGACTTTTAAAGGAATTTTTTCATTTTTTTTAAATCTCCGACTTTTCAAAGTTTCTGTTATCCAGTTTTGCAAATTATGACAGATTCCAAAATAAAATGTATGTGATGCTCTTAACCTTTAACTACTCGCGCCGGTGTATAAAATACACCACTTGCACTAAAAATGCTCTTATTCTTGTTAATTACCGATTCCGCCCCTGTACTCCCACCTAACCTATTATTGAAGTGTCCACTAGAACCTTACTCAGTCATCAGTCGTGCTGTGATTGCTCTAGTAAGAACGTAGTTATTTGGTGTGAAATCTACAGCCGTTCTGTTTGGTGTACAGGATACACCACGAGAGTAGTTATGTGAGTATATTCTACATATTTTAAATTTAGTTGCTTGAGGTAAAATATATACTTTGCCATTTGTTTTGTTCATAAAATCAACAACAAATTTGGTGAAATAAAAGTACTATTTTTGTAGGAATCGGGTACCAGTTAGAGATGCAAAACATCTCACGGAAAATGAACTTGAGGCTATGGCTCGCGCTTTATTTGACGAAGAAAGTGAAGAAGAAGTTGGGGGAGAATCAGAGACGTTAGAAGATGAAGCTATAGAGGAGAGTGATCATAATACAGTCTTGGAAGAAGAACAAAATGACACAGATGAAGAACAGGAGAATTCAGATCAAGAACTGATTAACTCAGATGTAGATGAGGAAAATGAGAATAGTGAGACCAATGAAGAAGATAGTGAAGAATATTTTGTGGCTAGAGATAAGAAAATAAGAATGGTGTGGAAGAAAAGTCCAATTGTGAGTAAATTTAGTAAAACAAATAAAAAAAATATCGTCAAAATATTTCCTGGACCTAAGCAATGTGCACGAGATATTACTGATGAAAAAAGTGCTTTCGAAAAATTTTTTACTGATGACATAATTGAAAATATTGTTCTATGCACAAATTTAGAGATTGCAAGATTGCGAACAAATTATCAGCGGCCAAGAGATGCAAAAAACACCACAAATACGGAAATGTTAGCTTTTATAGGATTATTACTTCTAGCAATAACAAAGAAGCAGAACCACACACATTTTCTTGAATTATGGACAACTGATGGAACTGGCTCAGAGATATTTAGAGCTTGCATGAGTTATAATCGGTTTCTATTTTTGCTAACTACTATAAGATTTGATAATAAAAATACTAGATGTGATAGAAAAGTAACTGATAAACTTGCTGCTATCCGATTAGTTCTTGACAGTTTTGTGGACAACTGCAAAAACAATTATAATTTGGGAGAACAAGTAACAATTGATGAAATGTTGTTCCCTTTTATTGGTAGATGCAGCTTTATTCAATACATTCCTAACAAACCTGCAAAATATGGTTTGAAAGCGTTTGTATTATGTGACTCCAGAACATTTTATGTTAGCAACTTAGAGGTGTATTGTGGTCAACAGCCAGAAGGGCAATACCAAAGGGCAAATACGCCAACTGATATCACTCTTCGTTTACTTCAACCGTGGAAAGGCAAAAACCGAAATTTGACATGTGATAATTGGTACACTAATTACCCTTTGGCTAAAAAGCTTTTAGATGATAAATTTACAATTGTTGGAACACTAAAAAAAAATAAAAAGGAGCTGCCGTCAGAATTCTTACCAAATAAAAAGAGAGCACCTGGTTCGTCTATCTTTGGATTTCAAAAAGACGTGACCATTGTATCCTATGCCCCCAAAAAAAATAAGGCTGTAATTTTGCTTTCTACAATGCACACTGATGCTGCAATCCATCCTGTAACTAATAAGCCAGACATTATAATGGACTACAATTGTTATAAAGGAGGCGTCGATACTGTGGATAAATTGTGTGGCTCGTATTCCGTTCTCAGAAGGACAAGAAGATGGCCTTTAGTTTTATTTTTCCAATTGGTGAATATAGGAGGTATAAATAGTCAAATTTTATACAACGCCATACATATCGAGAATAGCCACAAATATAGAAGAGTTTTTCTGAAAGAATTGGCGATGTCTTTGATGAAGCCGCACCTTTCGGAAAGAGCTACCCTGAAGACCTTACCTTCGGATATCCAATGTTTCCTAAAAAGGTACAAACCACCTCAAGAGGAGCATGACGAAGAACCTCCAGCAAAAATACGAGGAAGGTGCTTTTGTTGTGGAAGACAGAAAAATAGGGTGACAACAATTTCGTGCCATACATGTCACAAACCAGTATGCAAGGAACATGCAATTAGTAAAATTACTTGTCCGGAGTGCAATAATACTAGCAATGATGAGGATGCTAGCGAGTAGTAGTTTGCACAAACTCTTGTTGGTTTTTGTTTTGTTTGATATTTTCTAGTTTTTAGTTTTTCACACATTTATTTCTGTTTTCAATACATTTATAATAGTGCTTTTCATTCAATAAAAGTTTATGAAACAACTCTAGCAGTTTTTGAAAATATATGTATTTTTTTGTGTGCTTTTAGAGCATTTTTAGTGATGGTGTACAAAATACACCACGCGATTACTAATGTTATATTTTAAGGCGCGAGTAGTTAAAGGTTAAATTATGAATTTAATTAAGTACTGTACCTACCATACTTCAAGGTGAAAAAATTCTTTAAAAAAACACTTTTAAACAAAAAGAAAGTATTATGAACGAGGTAAAAAAAACTTTTCAAGATAAAGATGGAAATATCCATTTTGAGGTTTCCTGAGACGATTAAGACCATGTAAGTCGGTTTGTGTGTATCCTTCCACCTCTGGAAAAATTCTATTTAAAACAATCAAAATTATTTCTCCAACTGTCACCTGTCAAATATAAAAAAGTTTGAAATTTTAACATTCAATATCTGAAAAAGTATGACCGAATTTTAACCAATTTCAGTAAAATGGGTTTCGATTAATTATCAGAAGAATCAGTTACTTTTTGTCCTACATCTGTCAAACAGAAGTGTCACTGTCAAAAAATGACAGAATCAATATGTAACGGAATTTGAATTGACTTATGTCGTTTGAGAGCCCTTGAAAATCTCTATTAAGAACAGTCATAATTATTTCTCCAACTGTCACCTGTCAAAAATTAAAAATGTCAAAGTTTGAAATTTTAACATTCAATTTCTGAGAAATGATTGACTGAATTTGAACCAATTTCAGTAAAAAGTAAGACAAAAATAACGTAATGTTTTAGGAATCACTTGGATTTTTCCACCATATCAGAGTTGGGTTCTAGTTTTTTACTTTCCCGGCCCACCTCCGAGAAGGGAAAGTATTGTGAACGAACTAAAAAAAAATTTCGAGATAAAGATAGAAATATCCATTTTGAGGTCATCTGATATGATTAAGACAATTTCCAGATGGAAATCTGTCTGTCTGTGTGTTTTCTTCCACGATAGAGGCAACACGTTTAATCCGATTGAGCTGAATTTTGGTAAATGACAGATGAAATATGTGAGGGAATTCGACTTGAAATATGTCATTTGAAAGCCCTTGAAAATCTTTATTGAGAACAGTCAAAAGTATTTCTCTAACTGTCACCTGTCAAAAATAAAAAATGTCAAAATGTGAAACTTTAACATTAAATATCTGAAAAACTATTCGTGGATACTCGTCGGGAATGTTTTGGGGCGACACAACTGATTTTTTTTAAATAAAAGAGAAAAGTTATTTTTTTTCATACTAAATTCTTCTGAAGACATCCCAGTTAAAAGTTAAAAAAAATAAAGGATATTTACAACATCACATTTTAAATATAAATAATTATTAAAAAACAAAAATAAATAATTGACAAAATTTAAAACTTTTAGATAATTTTAGTTTGATTATAATGAATTTAGACTAAAACATTAGCACCTAGGACGGATAAAAAAAATAAAAATAAAACAAAAAGTGACATTTGACAGTCGACCTGTACGTATTTGAAGTCGCAGAATCCAAATATGTGGAAATATACTGAGTGTTCCATTTGAATTTCCAATTTTCATGTCAATTCCGATCAAACCGGAAGTCGGCCATATTGGATTTTTATTTAAAAAAATCCAAAAATAACTCTGTTATAATCGATCAAAATTTGGTATAAATCTATTAATCCGTTTAAAAGTTATAGGGTGGCCCATGACCCATTTCCAATATATATGTATAACTATTTAAATAAAATATATTTTTTGTAAATCAAGATAATGTTATATCTCGTAAAAATTATATTATCAATATTATTTTTTATAGCACCAAAATAAAAAACGCATTTTTTAAACATTTTTATACCTATGTATTTTTTTGTAATTTTTTTGCAATGTGAAAAGATATAAACAAATTCGCCGACTGCTTAGTTAAGTATAAATTATTTTTTAATACACAAATATATAAATAAAAAACAATTTTTTTTAACCTTGCAAATGATTAATTTAAAAAAATATATCTTAATTTGTTTATAAACAAGTAAAATTTGTTTTCAAAAAATTACATTTTCCCACAAAATGAGAAGAAATTTTTAGAAAATCATTTATTAATTTTTTTAAAGAAATAAACAATTGATTTTAATATAAAAAATATCAACCTTTTTCATTTTTTCGTTAGCATAGAAAATTACTAACTACTAGATTACTATAATTAAAAAATATCGCAATGTTGTAACCTCATTAAAAATAATTATCATGATACGAAATATTTTTAAGTAGCTTTTGTTTAACATTTATAATACTTGGAATGTAAATAAAAACTTAAAAAAAAAATCGGTTGTGTCACCCCAGAACTTTCCCGGCTCGGTTGTAGAGAATAGGATTGTTTTAGTTACAAAGTACTAAGCATTACATTAATTTATGGAAAAATTTTAAATAGCAAGCCGATGGTGAATATGTCTACGGAATTTATATTTATGTCGGTAACGACATAAGCGGGCGCATGCGCACATTATATAGCACATTGCTACAATTAGGATGTCCTAAAAATCATTGGGAATTCAGGAAAAAGTTTGATACAAAAGTTACAGGTATTTTTTCGCTCTAAAACTTTGCACTACAATATTTTGAAAAAGACGAAAAAGCCTAAATGTGTATATTTTTCGCCCTCCAGCGGCAAAACTATGGGAAATTCGAAAAAAAGTTAAATACAAAAGTTAAAGAAAATTTGGTGAATTGTTTGTCCTCAAAATTTGGAAAAACTACATTCACATTTTTTGCGCGCCCTCTAGTGGTGCAGCTATTGGAAATTCTGAAAAAAGTTTAATACAAAAATTGTAGGAAATGTTATGCTCTAAAACTTTATACTACAACATTTTGAACCAAAGTGTATTGTTTGTCCTTAAAATTTAAAAAAAGGCAAAAAATCTTACATGTTTATTCAATCAATGTCGGTCTTGAGGACCTTCTACTGTACCAATTTGAACCAAAAACTGATAGTCGCATTCGAGGCATACATCAATCCTTCATACCAAATTTCAGCTTGATTTGTCAAACGGTTCGGCACTTATCGTGGAAGATTATACACAGACACACAGACATACAAACACACAGACAGAACTCACTCTGGAAATGGTTTTAATCTTCTTGGGAGACCTCATTGATAGGTCCGGGAAAGTAATAGTTATTTAACAATGGCTTATTTTATTTTCATTTTTCTTTTAAATGTCTAGATGTTACAATGTTGTTAAATTTTTAAATAAATAAATTAAAAATGACAAAATTGAAATTTGGAATTCTTTTTTCAAAATTTTCTTTTTTTTTTAATAAAAAATGAAAAACTTTTTCGAAATTAACAAACAAAAATAAAATCAACATAAAAAACTTTGGATAAAACCAAAGAAAATAATTGAAAGCTTTTAAAATTTTTCGAGGATCTGACAGACCTAAAGACTAGACCAAACCTGAAGACTGGTTCAATGCGTCTGGTCTAGCCTTCAGGTCTGTCAGACCCTTCTGCCCTGTCAGTTGCTTCTGCGTACGATATTTTATTATGAACCAACCTTCAGGTATGGCAGACCCTTCTGTCTGCCAGCATCCTCTGGTATTTACTACGCTAGTGCCTTTTTAACGTTACTTCTGTGCATGATTTTTCATTATGTATTTATTCTACGTCACATTTTAAATATAGCGCCGTTTTTTGATTACAATTTGGACCAATAGTATAGAAGATATATCTCTCTTTCTGACACGCTGAACCTCACTCTAACACATTGAATTCCCTGTCCTGACCATTCTAACTGTCAGTAGACCGACCGTTCATTAACTTTAACGGTTCTGTAACTAATGACAATGACGTTTAGATTGTGACAATTGTACAAGAAATGAAATTATAAAGTTTTATTCTAAACGTCATTGCCTTTACTTACAGAACCTTTAAAGTTAATGGACGTTCTATCTACTGACAGTAAGCCTGTAGTATATCTACTGTAGTAGATAGTCTACGTTGGCCCGAACCTACGTATAGGGAATTCAACGTGTTAGAGAAAGAACGTATCTATCTCCGTCACCATTGGTCCAAATTTAACACGGAAAACGGCGTCGGTCTTAGGACCAGACGGAATGAAGTACCTGAAGACTAGACCAGACGAAGCCTGAAGTACCTGAAGACCAGACCCGACAAAGTTTTCCCCGTTCAATTTGGACCAATAGTAACAGGGATAGATATGTTCTCTCTCTAATACGTTGAATTCCCTATACCTAGGTTCGGACCAATGTAGACTATCTACTAATATGGCATTTTAAAGCTCTTGAAAAAATCTATTCAGGAAAGTCGAAATTATTTCTCCAACTGTCACCTGTTAAAAATAAAAAAATTTCAAGTTTGAAACTTTACCTTTAAATATCTAAAAAAGTTTTTTAAGAATTTGAACCAGTTTTGATAATATGGATTTTGGTTAATCGTCGGAAAAAAACATTAGTGTTTATTCAGACATTTGTCAAACGGAAGAATCACTGTCAAAAAATGACAAAAAAAGCTATATGTCACAGAATTTAACTTGCAATATGGCAATTGAAAATCCTTGAAAAAATCTATTCAGAAAAATTGAAATTATTTCTCAATCTGTCATCTGTCAAAAATATAAAAATGTCATGTTTGAAACTTTAACATTAAATATCTGATAAAAAATCCCTTATGAAATTGAATCAATTTCGGTAAAATAAGTTTCGGTTAATCGTCGGAAAAAAACGTTAGTGTTAAACGGAAGTGTCATTGGTAAAAAATGACAGAAACCATTGTGACGAACCAACCTCCCGATATATTTTTTTTTTTAGCAAATTTTAAAGGTATTTTGTTTCGTCGTTTCAAGTAATTTTAGAGAGATAACATAGTTGTTTTTCCCAAAAGACATTCATCTGTCAGTACATGTTTCTACAAAACGATAATACACACTTGAACCATTTGAAATATCCCAATTTAAAGTAAAAAAAATCGGCTGTGTCAACCCAGAACTTTCCCGGCTCGACGGTAGAGAATATGTTATTTATTATTATTATTTTAATTACAAAATACTAACTGTCAGTAGATAGAACGTTCTTTAACTTTAACGGTTCTGTAACTAATGACAGTGACAATTGTACAAGAAATCAACTTGTATAGTTTTATTCTAAACGTCATTGCCTTTAGTTACTGAGTCTTTAAAGTTAAAGAACGTTCTATCTACTGACAGTAAGCATTACTTTTTTTTTTTTTTTTTTTTTTTTTTTTTTTTTTTTTTTTTTTTTTGGCATAGGGTAAGTGCCCATTCAGCCAGCCACAATGATGTTTTTTTTTCCAATTTTGGGTTTTTTGCATTGGTTTCAACCGAGCTATTCTTTGTTCCTAATTAAAAGCATATGGAAGGATTAGGGTTACACAGTTTTCTCGCCCAGGGGTCGATCAGGGCATTTTTTACACAGGAGGTAGACCACGGTTAGGTAGGTATATTAACAATTAGGAAGGACACCAGGTATATCTAATCCCTAATTCATCAAAGCCTAATTTTTGATTTCCCTACGAATTCTAAAATGCTATCGAATATTTTTTTTATTATTTAAGGACAACAGGTACATGACATTAAAGGGTCTGTAAACCTTCAAATCTGTCAAACTAGAATATAGTGCTGTCCGTTGTTCGATATATTTACTACATTCGAATAATATATGTTCCAAAGTCTCAATTTCGTTACAAACATTACAATTGGGTGATTCCACAACACCGATTTTGTGTAAATGTTGTGCATAGCATGCATGTCCCAATTTCATTCTAGTTATTATTGTAATGGATTTTCTTGGATAATTAAATTCTTTGTACCATAACTCTTTTGAGATAATTGTTTGTAACATGGTGTACTTTGATATATGTTCTTTCCGATGTTGTTGCCATAATGAATTCCATTTTTCTTTTATACTTTTAGCTCTGGTTTGTAGTAAGTCTTCCAGTGTTGGTCGATAGGATAGGTGGTCGCCATTTTGTATACTGTCCTTAGCTAGTTGGTCAGCTTTTTCATTGTTTTTAATTCCAACATGTGCTTTGACCCAGATAAATTCAATTAAATAATTCTTTTTCATTATTCTGCTGATATTACACCTGATGCTGTTTATGTAAGTATTATGATTTTTAACCGGATTTTCTTTAATAGTTGTAAGTACAGATAGGGAATCAGATAAAATTGTAATTTTGTTATAATCATTTTGCCAACAGTACTCTAGAGCCTTTAATATGCCAATAGCTTAAGCATTACATTAATTTATGGAACATATTAAAAATAGCGAGCCGATGGTAAATACGTCTACCGTATTAATATTTCAATGTTGATAATGACATAATCTGCGCATGCGCACGTTGTATATCAAACTGCTACAATTAGGATCTCCTAAAATCATCTATGAAAACTATTGGGAATTTGGGAAAATTTTTCATACAATAGTTGTAGGGAATTTTATGGTTTACAACTTTGCACTAAAGAGCATAATTTACCTCCAATTTAAAAAAAAAAAATGGAAAATCCTAAATATGTATTTTTCTCGCCATCTAGCGGCGAAACTATGATGAATTCGATAAAAAGTTAAACATAAAAGTTAAAGAAAATTTGACGCTTTACATTTTTGTATAAGAAATTTTTTTACTAAAATGCATTGTGTCCTCAAAATCAAGAAAAACTAGAGAAAACCTATATGCAGATTTTTTACGCGCCCTCTAGTGGCGCAACTATTGGAAATTCTAGAAAAAGTTTGAGACAAGAGTTGTAGGGAATTTTATGCTCTAAAACTTTGTACTACAACATTTTGCACCAAAGTGTATTATTTGTCCTCAAAATCAAGAAAAACTAGAGAAAAAATAAATGCACATTTTTTACGCGCAATCTAGTAACGCAACTATTGGAAATTCTGTAAAAAGTTTGAAACAAAAGTTATAGAGAATTTTGTGTTTTAAAACTTTGTACTACAACATTTTGCAATAAAGTGTATTGTTTGTCCTTAAAATTTAAAAAAAGTAAAAAATTGTATTTAATCAATGTCGGTCTTGAGGACCTTCTACTGTACCTATTTAAACCAAAATCTAATGGTCGCATTCTAGGCACACGCCGACCCTCCATACCAAATTTCAGCTTGATTGGTCAAACGGTTCGGCAGTTATCGTGCAAGATTACACACAGACAGACCATGCGCTGGAAATGGTTTCAATCTTCTTGGGGGACCTCAAAATGGATATTTCCATCGATATCTCAATTTTTTTTTTGCTCGTTCACCTTACTTTCCCTTTGATGGGTCCGGGAAAGTAAAAGTTAGAATGTGGAAATATTAGAAAATAATTCAGAAATGACTCTAGGAGTCGAACATTTTTTTAGTACCATGTTTTTAGATTTTCCCTAACGCTTTTAGTTTTTGATATATTTGCAAAAATATTAAGACAATTTTTTTTGGAACCTTTATTGCAGTTGTTTATGAAACTGTCATACATTTTGCTAGACACCATTTTAGGCCATATTTTAATTCTATCCTTGTCCTTCCAAGCGTCCTCAATTTTTCATATTTAGTCTTTATTTTTTTGTGATACTACTTCTCTGCTTTTATATTTTAAATATATATTTTTTTAAATTGAAGAGGTTGTCTATTATCTCAAATGTGGTCTACTAATGAAATAAAGAAACTCAAAGTAGAGTACCATAATATATTTCAATACGGAGCGACTAGTTTCGGCCACAAGCCATCATCAAGCCAGAAAAATATTGAAAATACTGATGTAAATTATTGAAATTTTTTTTTCCAAATTTTAATTTAGAAATTGGTGACAAGCAATGCCCCATAGATGTAAATGCTGTTTGAGTGCACGTAAGGGGGAACATAGGGAATAAAAATAGGGGGAAGAATGTGGTACTGGAAAAAAGGGGGATAGTAAAATTAAAATTTAAAATTTGAATTCGGACATTTTATTCGTTCTCGGATACCATGTCCGAATTCAAATTTTAAATTTTAATTTTACTACCCCCATTTTTTCCTGTACCACATTCTTACCCCTATTTTTATTCCCTATGTTCCCCCTTACGTGCACTCAAACAGCATTTTTATCTATGGGGCATTGCTTGTCACCAATTTCTATATTCAAATTGAAAACATTTTTTTTCAATAATTTACATCAGTATTTTCAATATTTTTCTGGCTTGACGATGGCTTGTGGCCGAAACTAGTCGCCAACATTTTTTGTATTAAAATATATTATGGTACTCGACTTTTGAGTTTCATTACTTCATATATTTTTTTCTATATCACTTGGACAATAATTGATTAGTTGTACAATTCGCAAACTTCTTTGTTTGCAGGATTTTTCCAACCCTAGTTTATTTTGTTCCCCCTAGTAAATTCATCCTTAGTATTTTTCTCTCCCTATTTCGATTTTGTTTTGTTCTTTTTTATTCAGCCTTCATGTTTCGTTTTCGTCGTATTACCGATTTGTAAACTCTTTTCTTTATCGCCCTTGGTAACACAGCACATACAGGCAATTTCGGCAATATATCGTAAAAATCAATGCCATATATATTATTTCTAACACGTTAAGTGAGGCGTGAATTTTTAGATATTTTTACAAGGAGCAACTGGTTTAAATTAGGTTTTATAATATTTAGTCTAGAAAAATTAAGTTTTATTGGATAAGTGAAATATACTGTTGCTGATTTTTTATATGTCCTATCAAGGAAGCTTAAATCCGGATTTGAGGTAATCTGTCAAAAAAAAATTTCGAATACTGATAACCTCCAAAAATAATGGCCTCACAAAATGAAAGTATAATTAAACAAGTGAAAAACGGAAATATTTTTGCAGTAATTTAAATTTAAAGTTACCGAAACAAATTTTTATATATATAGGCATTGTATATAGACTTCCTAGTAGGATACCCTACGTGTAATTATTGTTGGAGCCACTTGCGACCGACATCTATCATAAATTTTGTTAACTTGACACTATTTTAGCCTGTACAGATACGCTCTCTGGGAGGAGGAAATTCTAACTAATGAGTATGGCAATATAAAGTGCCAGAAACGTATTTAGGGGTCGATTCTTACATTTATATTAATAAAAAATAATAAACAGCCCAAGTAAAATTAATAATTTACTTTTGTAGGAAATTTTATGTTCTACAATTTTTACTTATTCTAATTTTTCATAAAAATGTATATATTTTTGTCTAAAAATTTAAAATTAATGGTATTTTTTTCAATTTTTTAATTTTAGTATTTACCATTAAAAACATTTTTTTAATAACTTTAAAATCAATAAATAATTAATATTTCATTCAATTTTATTCAAAATGAGAAACATGCCTTTTTTAGGTTTTCTGGATCAAGATGAATTAATAAAATTAGTTAAACAAAATCAATTTTTTCATTAAAAATTCATGGCTTTTGAATTTTTTCAACTTTTTACAATTTTGGTTATAACAACTACAAATATTATGAAATAATTCACACATATATATAGTACCTTTTGTTCCCTTTCGGGTACTGTATTTACTTTTTTATTTGTTGTATACTTTTTGATAAAACGAAATTATAAAAATAAAATTTAAATTTTTATTGAGCAATTTTTTTAATAATTCCACAATTTTTGAAACAAAAATTTGAAAAAAAAAAATACAATTTTAAAGTTTTTTATTACAAATTTCATTGTATTATTTTTAATTTTTAATATTAAAATTTTGCTAAGTTAATAATTTTATGTTCTACAACTTTGGAATCTTATTATTTTTCATTAAAATGCATAATTTTGGCTTAAAATCTAACAAAATGCCCTAAAATATGTATATATTTCTTTCACGCCCTCTAGCGGCAAAACTATGCGGAATTCGAAAAAACAGTTACAGATAAAATGCGTAGAAAATTTTATGTTCTACAACTTTGATAATCTGTAATTTTTCATTAAAATGGATAATTTGGGCAATTTACAAAAGTTTGAAAACAATAACTTTTTGATAGATTGATAGATAAAGTTTATTCATGTGAAATCGGAAAGTAAAAATTAAAAGCATAACATATAAAATTAAATTTTTAAATTCGAAACATAAATTTTGGAACTTTGAATTCTAAATTTTCTTTTATTGCGTTTTTATCATTTAATCTATTTTCTTATATTAAATATATACAGGGTAGCTCAACAGATATATGAAACACTTTATAAAAAGTTTTTTATGTAGATATATGCAGGATCTATGAGTACAATTTAAATTTGTTTCGATTTATACAGGGCGTCTCAAAATAAAGATTTGCATTATACTTATATATTTTTCATAGTTCTACAACTCTCATTGTGTAAAACTTACAGATTTATTTGAAAGGTATTAATGGCGGTTAAAAGCAAATATTTTAAAATGATTTTCATGTATACAGGGTGGTCCATTAGTAACCTAAGAAAATGTGAAAAAACACATTTTTGGTAAAAATCTAAGTAGGGTGTTCTCGCTTTGGATCAAAAGTAGATAACCTATCATAATAAACAATGCTATTGTTTTAATGATACCAATTTTACACGCTTTTAATAAAAGGATAGTATAAATAACAATTCTAATTTACGAAGAGTAAATTGCAGTGTTGAAGGGCAAAAAATTCAGTATCCATTAATGAATACTTACACAAAGTGTCTCATTTGAAAAAACTGTAATGAAAGTTTTTGGAATGTCAAATGTATTTTAGATCAAAAATAAAAATTAAAAATTAAAAACTGAGTTTAAAAAAATCTACAGTTTATTGTCTTTGTACATTGGTAATTTTAAAACTTGTGATTTTTTTAAAAATGTCGTGCTCACCCTGTATACATGAAAATAATTTTAAAATATTTGCTTTTAAGAGCTATTGCCCCGGTGAGTCAAATAAAAATACCGAAAAAGGTGCGCTGCGATATTTTTTAATAAAATTCACAATTTTTAAAATGGGTCTTTGATTTTTTTACACTAAAAGTGTGTTTTAAGTACTACCTGACAACATTAAAAATATGAACAAATAACTTCAACATGGTCCAGAAAAAAAATTATTTGGTTTTAAAAATGATGATTTCGTGATTCTTATTTTAAACGCTATAGGCACTTATTGTTCAATGAATTTAAAATTTTCTTTTTTTATTTTTTAAATAATACATACTTATAAAATTTGTATTACAAACATATCAAGAATTAAAAAAAATAGAAAAATGGGAGAACACTAATTTTAAACAAATTTACTTTAATTTTTGCTCAATATTGAGTAAAGTAAATTTGTTTAAAATTAGTGTTCTCCCATTTTTCTATATTTTTTTTTAATTCTTGATATATATTGGAAACCAATTAAAAAAATAAAATTTTTTTCCATAGAAATTCATGTGATACCAATTATCTACAAACTGCTTGAACTTTTTTTTTATTAGATTAATAGTAAACTCACAATCCTTAAAACGCCGACCCATTGTCACATGTAAATTAATTTTGTTTCTTGATCATATTGAGTTTTTTTGTTTATATTTTAATGTTGTCCGGTAATCCTTAAAACACACTTTTGGTATAAAAAAATTCAAAAACCCATTTTGAAAATTTTAAATTTTATATTAAAAATAAATCTGTAAGATTTACACATTATAAAAGTTATAGAACTACGACAGAGGTTTACCGAACCCTGTATATAAAATCTCAAAAATATATTGTTACCTACGGATGCTGTAAAATTGATAAACAACACAAAATAAAAATATAATATAATGCGGATCTGACCTGACCAAAAAGGGAAAACTAGGTATTTAAATAATTGTTCAAGGTCAGCGGATCCAACCCTCGACAAGCGATTATGTCCCTTAATAGCAAGCTAGCATCCAAATACAGGTGCTGCCATCTATACTTAGCCTCCATCTCGGTCCAACGTAGTCTCCATAAGAGTATCCTACTAGGAAGTCTATATACAATGATATAGGCATACCGGATGAAAATAAGAATAGGGCCAAGCCTATATCTTCTTCACTTTTCAACCGATTTGAATAAAATGTGGTACATAAGTTGCGTTTTGTTGCGACCAATCCGACACCGTTATTGGCTGTTTTGACCGTTTTCTTAATCGAAAGGTGGTTTAGAGCAGGAATGAAGGAAAGTGGGGATGATATTTGAAATATAAACTGTCAAGAAAAGGTTTTAACCGCACTTTTACTATAGATCATCACAATCACGTAATAGTATATTGTTTAACAAGTGTTGAAAATAGCACGTTTCACACGCATGTGACGTTTGTGGCACGAGCCACAAGTCACAAGTCGAAAAAAAAACACAACTTAACTATTATAATATGTTTGTTAAGGAGTATAAAAAAAATAAAAAATGCGTCTATACAGGGTAAGTCAAAAAGTTGGATCGATGGTTGTCTTACATTTTTATTACACCCCGTATTTTATAATTAAAGAACAACTATAAAATAACATTTCCAAAAATGTATTATACATATATCCTCTACAGTGTATACAGAGAGATATAAGAGGTTGAACTTGACGAAAAGTGGCTATTTTTTAAAAATACCAGGTATAACAGAAAATCGTCGGTCAAATTATCTCTTTTTTAATATCAAAAAGAAATTATATTTTGAAATACATGTGCAAAAAATGGGCTAAAACAAATGACAAGTTTTTTTTCTACAGGACGTTTAGTTAATGACAACCGAAACGTGTTTTGTTTCGTAGTACCTACAGTTTGTGATATTTAAATTACTTCAGTGAGATTTTTACTGAATTTTTAGGTTCAAAATTATATATAATATATAAAAATTCAGTAAAATACCACTGAAGTAATTTAAATATCACAAACTGTAGGTACTACGAAACAAAACACGTTTCGGTTGACATTATAAACTAAACGTCCTGTAAAAAAAAATCTCATTTGTTTTGGACGGTTTTTTGCAAATGTATTTCAAAATATAATTTCTTTATAAAATTAAAAATAGAGACAATTTGACCGACGATTTTTTGTTATACAGAGTATTTTTTAAAAATAGCCTATATATTTTTGGAAATGGTATTTTATAATTGTTCGTTAATTATCATAAAATACGGGGTGTGTTAAAAATGTAAGACAACCATCGATCCAACTTTTTGACTAACCCTGTATAAACGCATTTTTTATTATTTTTTTAATACTCCTTAACAAACATATTATAATCGTAAAGTATAGTTTTTTTTTCGATTATCATTAATAAAAATATACAATATTTTACATCGTTCAAATTGCTTCTTTTATTTTAAACACAACTCACCCTGTATAGTTGCAATTTAAAATTATTGCTATTATATTTTCAAACTCTTATGCATGTACTCTAATCAAAATATGTCGCTAATTGATCATTAGTTCAATACATCTGCGAGTCATTGCAATTTTTTAAAATTTTAAAATTATGAAAAATAGATTCTTTAACACCCTGTATCTCAGAAACTTATCATTATTTTTTGTTGGTGCAATGGAAGCTTTTACTTAAGACATCGAGATCTTTAACATATTAAAAATTCAGCAAATTTGACCGAAAGCCATTTGCCATTTAAAAAGTGCGTGGAACTTTGATTCAAAAAATTGTAGAATTCATGTTTTTTTGAAATTTAACATAAGTTTTAAAAAAATTGAATAACTTTAAAAATATTAAAGATATTAAAATGGGATTTATACTATTCGATAGGTAATATAAAATTCTAAATTTGGAAAATATCTTAGTCTCTTCGAATTTAATAATTATTATAACCAAAATAAAAAAAAAAAATTTTTTGTCCTTTTGTGTTATCGAAAATCCGAAAGGGATCAAAAAGTACATTATGTGTGAAATATTTCATAATTTTAAAATAATATTTGTAGAAATTATACAAAATTATGAAAAGTTAAAAAAGAATGTTACAAAAAATTTAGTTTTTTTTTTTAATTTTTGTGAACTTATTTTATTAATATATTTTGATGCAGACAAATTAAAATAATCCATTAAATAATTACTTTACTAGGAGTGTTCGGAAAGTTGGGTGGGATTACCCCCTCATTTTTTACTTTCCCGGGCCCATCAAAGAAAAAGTAAGGTGAACGAGCAAAAAAAAAATCGAGATATCGATGGAAATATCGATTTTGAGGTCCCCAAGATGATTGAGACCATTTCCAGCGTATGGTCTGTCTGTGTGTCTGTGTGTAATCTTCCACGATAACTGCCGAACCGTTTGAACAATCAAGCTGAAATTTGGTATGGAGGGTCGGTGTGTGCGTAGAATGCGACCATTAGTTTTTGGTTTAAATTGGTACAGTGGAGGGTCCTCAAGACCGACATTGGTTAAATATACATGTTTGCTTTATTTAAATTTTAAGGACAAACAATACATTTTAGTGCAAAATGTTGTAGTACACAGTTTTAGAGCATAAAATTACCTACAATTTTTGTCTCAAGCTTTTTCCAAAATTTCCAATAGTTGCGCCACAAGAGGGCGCGTAAAAAATGTGCATGTATGTTTTCTATAGTTTTTCTTGATTTTGAGGACAAACAATACATTTTAGTGCAAAATGTTGTAGTACAAAGTTTTAGAGAATGAAATTCTCTATAACTTTTGTTTCAAACTTTTTCCAGAATTTCCAATAGTTTCGCCACTAGAGGGCGCGTAAAAAATGTGCATGTAGGTTTTCTCTAGTTTTTCTTGATTTTGAGGACAAACCATATGCTTTTGTGCAAAATTTTGTAGTATAAAGTTTTAGAGCATAAAATTCTCTATAACTTTTGTCTCAAACTTTTTCTAAAATCTCCGATAGTTGCGCCACTAGAGGGCGCGTAAAAAATGTGCATGTATGTTTTCTCTAGTTTTTCATGATTTTGAGGACAAACAATATACTTTACTGCAAAATTTTGTAGTACAAAGTTTTAGAGCATAATATTCTCTATAACTTTTGTTTCAAACTTTTTCTAAAATCTCCAATAGTTGCGCCACTAGAGGGCGCGTAAAAAATGTGCATGTATGTTTTCTCTAGTTTTTCTTGATTTTGAGGACAAACAATGTATTTAGTGCAAAATTTTCTTGTGCAAAGTTGTAAAGCATCAAATTTTCTTTAACTTTTATGTTTAAGTTTTATCGAATTCCTCATAGTTTCGCCGCTAGATGGCGAGAAAAATACACATTTAAAATTCCCTACAACTATTGTATGAAAATTTTTCTCGAATTCCCAATAGTTTCACACATGATTTTAGGAGATCCTAATAGGGACGTATTATGTAAAATTTTTAAATTAGCACTTAAAAGTCTGGTATCAAATATGCCTACAAAAAATATTTATAATTTTTTTAAACCTATACAATATTTAAAAAAAAAAAAAATTAAAAATATCTACATTAATTGATAAAACTGTCAAGAGATAGCAGTATATACGAACTGAATTCCTTACTAAATAGAGGCCAGACGTAAATATGAGAAAAGATGAAAATTCTTGTTTTTTGATTTTCACCGTGACTAGCAGTACATCGGTTGGACTTGTTTACTTATTTAGTACATAAAAAAATAAAACAAACTACCTAAATTTTACATCTCGAACTTTGAAAAAAAAGACACTTTACTGTATAAACCAAACTGATTTATGTAGTTTTCAAGAAGTTAAAATAGCAAAATCTAATTATCATTAATTTTGGATAAAAAAACTCTTTACTGTACAAATCAAACCGGTTACCAATCAATATTTTTATATGGTTTGTATAAAGCTAAAAAAATTATCAAGAAATAAAAAAGTTGGCGGTACCTACTAGGAATCAAACTCCGGCCCTTTTACACCGAAACCATATACTAACGCATTACGCCAAAACCAAAGTTACAGAAATATTATCAAACTTATCAAGCAGATGCGCCAACACACTTCTATACATCCGATGTACTGCTAGTAGCGTTTTATTTTTGACTTTTCACTATAAACATAACCTATTTGTGTGTTTTGCGTTCTTCTTCTTTTTTTTTTTAAATAGTATAAGCCACTAAGGCTATTTGGTTTAATAATACTCAACAGATAACTGTAAATTGTACCTTGTCATGCCATCTACATTACTTTAAACAAATTAATGTAGCTGACGTCACTTGGAAATTTTGAAAATTTATTTCTTAGCAATCGTAGTGTTTCAAAGTTAACCAAGCCTATTTTTATGAATAATTTTAAGTAGATTTTCATACACTACAAATGAATTTGCTGTAGCTACCGCACCACACGTCCCCATTGTAGCAGTATGATATATAACGTGCGCATGCGCAGCTTATGTCATTACCAACATTGAAATATTAATTCTCCATCAGCTCGCTATTTTTAATGTGTTCCATAAATCAATGTAATGCTTAGTATTTTGTAATTAAAATAATAATAATAATAAATAACATTTTCTCTACGGTCGAGCCGGGAAAGTTCTGGGGTGACACAGCCGATTTTTCACTCATGTGATTAAGCCATTCATGAAAAAGTATCACTTTACACACTTGTTGTAAGAATTACAACTCAATATGTCTATTCTATTAAGATTTTTTTTTTACTTATTTTAATCCAATTTTTGTACCACCTTAAACTTTATAAATAAAGTTTCGACATTTATACAATCATGTGACAAAAGTAGGTAAGTCGAAAATAATTATAACAAAACTATGAGGGTATTTCTAAAATTATCAAGTACCTAAACGAACTGGCAACGATTCAAATATAACTAACCATCTAAAATAATCCTAGAGGTAACCGGATTTTCCGTAAATGTTAAAAATAAAAAGAAATTCACGGTTTCGATGAAATTAATATCGGCAACGAAATCATTTTTGGCACTTGATCGAGGAAGTTCTCGAAATGTGATAGAATGTCCGTGTTATTGTTATTACAAGGATAACTATTTCTTAAGCCAGGACCGTAATCCAGGAACTAAAAAAGTTAATTTTAAATTAGCTACTTTAAATTCTTTCACTTTTCCTGCTATTCCAGATTTTATAGGTAACCGAAAACTTTCTTATAGTATTTTGAATTAAGGAAAATTTGTTATTGTGGTTCATTTTACCACAATGAGAATATACTACAGGGTGTCCCAAATAAGAGTGATCGATTTTAAATGTAAATGCACAATGTATTAATTGCTCTAAATAAATCGGGTTTTCACTAATTGTTTTCGTTTTCGTTTTTTATGAAGTTTGTTTACATTTTATCCCATCACTACAGGGTGATCTACAATTTTTTTTTCAAAATAAATGGAAAAAATATGTATTAATTTAATAAACATTTATTAAAACTAATAATGTAATTAATAGTAATAAATAATGTAAAAGTTACAAAAATGCTGTAAGTGCCTACTCTCTTTTTTGTGTTTTTTCCGATTTTTTTTTGCAATTTTTGCCACTTTATTTCGAGTTTTTGTGCTTTTTTTACAATTTATGCAGTTTTATTGACATTTTGTAAGATTTTTTTGTGATTTTTTGCAATTTTTTTGTTTGTGATTTTTCAATTTTTCCCAATGCTTCCTGATTTTTTTTTTCGATTTTTTTTTGATGTTTTCCTTTTTTTCGCTTTTTTTGCGTTTTTTTTCCGTTGTTTTTGTATGATTTAATTTTTTCCGATTGTTTTTTGTTTCCTAATTATTTTCGATTTTTTTGCAATTTTTGCGGTTTTCGCGAGTTTTTGACGTTTTTTGACATTTTTGCGATATTTTATAATTTTTCTTATCTTTTCGTTTTTCTCTAATTCTTTCAGATTTTTTGCCATTTTTTAATTATTTTTAAATGTTTCCTGTTTTTTTTTCGATCATTTGCAATTTTCTGCCATTTTTTCCGATTATTTGCCAGTTTTTGAGATTTTTTTGGGTTTTTTGACATATTTGCAATATTTTCATTTTTTAATAATATTCAAATGTGATTATTTGTGATTTTCGCCATTTTTGCGATTTTTTCAATTATTTGCCATGTTTTGAGATTTTTTTGGTTTTTTTGCAATTTTTTGAGATTTTTTGTGAGTTTTGCGAATTTTTGACATTTTGTGCGATTTTTTAATTTTAAATATCCCTTATGTTATTTTTTGTTTCTGAAAAAATTTTTTGTAAAATTTTTATTGAATGTCCTTTTTCCATAAGGAAAAATGCATTCTTGAAACAATCAAACAATACATTTTTTAAAAGATGATGAATCGCTGTTTTAAATTCCATCAAAATATACAGAGTGTTTCATTTAAAATAACACATATTTTTCCCATCACTACAGGGTGATCTACAATTGTTTTTCAAAATAAATGGAAAAAATATGTATTATTTTAATAAACATTTATTAAAACTAATAATGTAATTAATAGTAATAAATAATGTAAAAGTTACAAAAATGCTGTATGTGCCTACTCTCTTTTTTGATTGTTTTGCGATTTTTTTTTTCGCAATTTTTGCCACTTTATTTCGAGTTTTTGTGCTTTTTTTTACAATTTATGCAGTTTTATTGATTTTTTGTAAGATTTTTTTTGTGATTATTTGCAAAATTTCTTGCCATTTTTTGTGTTTTCGATTTCTCAATTTTTCAAAATGTTTCATGATTTTTTCTTTTAATTTCTTTTTTGATACTTTCCATTTTTTCGGTTTTTTTTTGCGTTTGCAATTTTTTGCGATTTTTCGTTGTTTCTGTATATTTTAATTTTTTCCGATTGTTTTTTGTTTTCTAATTATTTTCGATTGTTTGCAATTTATGCAATTTTTGACATTTTGTAAGATTTTTTGCAATTTTTTTTGTTTGTGATTTTTCAATTTTTCCCAATGCTTCCTGATTTTTCTTTTCACATTTTTTTTGTTTTCCTTTTTTGCGGTTTTTTTGCGATTTTTTCGTTGTTTTTGTATGATTTAATTTTTTCCGATTGTTTTTTGTTTTCTAATTATTTTCGATTTTTTTTGCAATTTTTGCGGTTTTCGCGACTTCTTAAGGTTGTTTTTTGCGATTTTTTCCGATTATTTGACATTTTTTGAGATTTTTTTGGGTTTTTTTTCAGTTTTTTACCAAGTTTTTCGGGTTTTTGACATTTTTGCGATATTTTGCAATTTTTTCTTGTCTTTTTGTTTTTCTTGTCTAATTTTTTTCTGATTTTTTGTCATTTTTTAATAATTTTCAAATGTGATTATTTGTGATTTTCTGCCATTTTTGCGATTTTTTCAATTATTTGCCATGTTTTGGAGAAAAAGAAAAAAATAGGAAAAATAGGGAAACATATGGGAAAATAGTGAAAAATAGGGGGAAAATAAGTAAAAATAATAAAAAGGAAAAAATAGATAAAAATGAAAACTGAAAAATAGGGAAAATATGAAAAAATAATGAAAAACTGGAAAACATTCTTTGGGGCAGTAATTCGTTGCCTATTGCAAATGGGCATTCTAACTCCAAGGGGGTGAGAATTGGAGGGGGTTGAAATCTCAAAAAAATTCAGATCTCCGTATTTTTGAAAATATTAAAAAAGATTATTAGACTTTTTTTATGTCCTGATTATTATAAAATTAAATTATCTGAAACTTTTTCATCCAACCCACTGATGTGGAACTGGAGGGGTTTGAAATTTCAAAAAATGTATATCTCCGCCATTTTAAAAAATATTGAAACAGGTCATAAGACTTTTTTTTATGTTCTAATTATTATAAAATTAATTTGTCTGAAACTTTTTTTAATCGGACCCAAGGGGATGGAATTAGAGGGGGTTGAAATTTCAAAAAATTCATATCTCTGCTATTTTTAAAGATATTGAAACAGGTCATAATACTTTTTTTAATCTGACCTAAGTGGATGGAATTAGAGGGGGTTGAAATTAAAAAAAAATCATATCTCTGCTATTTTTAAAGATATTGAAACAGGTCATAATACTTTTTTTATGTTCTAATTATTATAAAATTAATTTGTTTGAAACTTTTTTTAATCGGACCTAAGGGGATGGAATTAGAGGGGGTTGAAATTAAAAAAAAAATCATCTCTCTGCTATTTTTAAAAATATTGAAACAGGTCATACGACTTTTTTATGTTCTAATTATTATAAAATTAATTTGTCTGAAACTTTTTTTAATCGGATCTAAGGGGATGGAACTAGAGGGGGTTGAAATTTCAAAAAATTCATATCTCTGCTATTTTTAAAAATATTGAAACAGGTCATACGACTTTTTTATGTTATAATTATTATAAAATTAATTTGTTTGAAACTTTTTTTCGATCTGACCATATCGTGGAGTGGGAAGAGATGAAAGTTCCAAATTTAGACAACAGAAATCTACCTACCCTGTCGACAGGAATTTATGGTATTGGTTTATATGCTGATCAATTATTAATAAACAATGAAACTTTTTTTTCCCCCATATATAAAAACTTGATAAGATATTATTAATCTCCTCCCTACGATTATGAATAAAATCACGATTTAAAACCTTGCAACATTTCAATATTTTTTCTCCTATACAAAGATTATTAGGTAGGTACTATTATTAATGCATAGCGAAATTGTTTTTGTGATCATTAATTTCGGTCAGGGTTAACAAATAATGATGTTTTGTATTATATGAGGCGAGGTTCGATGTTCTATATTTCCAGAAGCTGCCTCTAGTCACGTATACACTCTTTAACACTTTAACTCCCATTTATATATTGGTAAACATGTTTAATTAGATTGATATTTTTGTTTTTGTGGAAAAGTATTTTGTTTTCAGAGGCAAAAATAAGAAAATAAATGGCATTGATGTTAAAATGATATTTAAAATTTCATTTTTGTTTATTTTTTGTTTTGAACACGCACAAATAATCTACTTGTTGGTTCTTTATGTTTATTAAACGCTGTCCGAAAAATTTGTGTTTTACTCATTTTAATTGTATTTGTTATAAACTATTTGTATCAGTTTTTATATCTTTTGAACCCAATACCAAATCAGACGTTACAAAAAAAAAACTCAAATCCTATCCCACCAAAGCCCAAATTCTGCACCCACTGTGCAGGAAACGCTTACTCTGCTTCGGAGTGCCGTAATCCCATAAGTGCTTCATCTGCGGAGCACTACACAAAAGCAACTCCTGCCCCCAACCTCAAAATCCTAGGTGCCCCAATTGCAACGGGAGCATCCTGCCTTCTCCTCCAAATGCCAGGAGAGAAACAAAATACCCCCAAAACCAACAGAAATAGAACCGGTAATCGTACCAAAGCCACAAACACCCCAAATCCTTACCCCAGAAGTGGAATTTTCCATTTCACTAATCACCACCATCCTCATAGCCGCGAGTTGATCGCCAAAATCCTTTCACTCCCTTATCCCGATCCAATACAACCAAAACTGCATCATCACTGGCTTCGGAAACGAGGTCAGGATCACCTTCTCCCCAATACTTCCCTCAGTCTAGAATCCTACAGTGATGGATAGTACAGTCGGAACTGTGAATTGCGCGGAGCAGAACCCATAAGAACTCTCTATCACTGACACCCTGGCCAGGAACCCCCCCCCTCAAATTTGCCGGATAAGGCACCCACCACTCCCCCAAGACAGAAACCTGCCGCGGTAACGGCCTACTCATTCGGAATGGCATACCATTCCTCCCCATATTCTCCCCCCCCCCCAGTTCGAAGAAGAACTCGACGTGTCGGCGATAGATGTCTTAATGGACAACACTATTACTACATTTATCTCCTACTACAACTCCAGGCCCTTATTGGAATACTTCTCCAATCTCCCCAGAGCATTTATTTAAGAATACTCAACACCTTTCCTACCTTCATTGGACCTTGAGGGAGCTCAATTGTTGACCATATCCTGATCACAGACAGATGTAGAGGTATGGTTGCCGATTGGTGCTTCATCGGGGCCTCAATCACCTCAGACCATCAAACCCTGATGGAATACGTTCCTACAAAAAAGCAGATTGGCCCCTCTTTCAGAGAAAAATCACTGAAAACTTGCCAGCAAATGAGGATATCGATAACCTGGCAACCTCCCTCAGCAACATCATCTCCCAGTCCCCTGATGCTGCTGTCCCAACAATCACCATCAACACTGGACAAAAACCACTCCCCCCGGCCAATTTGTGAGATACAGGGATCCCGTCCTTAAAACGAGTGGAATCGGCTGAATGCCTTAGTCAGGCTGCAGATTAACACTTATCGTCAAGATAAGTGGGTTGAGGTCACTTCAGACCTTGATCATAGGGACTGATCCAGGTTTTGGCACAAATTATCGGTCCTCGCCGGTCAAAAACCAAACCTACATCCCATCTTCAGCAAGTCCACCACACTCCTGAGCTGAAGGCCCCTGTCTTCAAAGGCCACCTACAAGAAACAATGACAAACCCAGTCAATCCCAACATTAACCAAAACTTCCTAGAAGAAACCGACCTCCTACTCCACAACATCCTCTCCACCCCAATCCCCCTATCTCTGATCCCTTACTCACCTCTTTCACCCCAGAAGACATTGCCTCGGCGTGTCAGAAGGGGAAAAAACTCAGCCCCGGGCCCTGGCCGCATCAAACGTCAGGCCCTGAAAAACCTCCCTGCCACCATCCTTCCAATTCTCACCCTCCTCTTCAATTCCTGCCTTCAGCACTCCTTTTTTCCCTCTAATTGGAAAACATCCCACACTATCCTCATCCCCAAGCCCCACAAGGTCCTCACCTCTCCCAATTCCTACAGACCTATATCCTTGACGAATGTCCTAGGTAAGGTCTTTGAGAATCTTCTCAAGGATCGTATCTGGGATTTTCTGGATGAAAGGGGAACGATCCCCCAATTCCAACATGGATTTAGGTCTGAACATTCCACCCAAGACGCACTAGTGAGACTTCACTCCCTCACCTCCAAATCTTTAAACCTTGACCACTGTGCGTCGTCAGTCTTCTTTGATGTCCAGAAGGCTTTCGATCAGATCTGGCATTGTGGACTCATTTGAAAGATTGCTGGCATCGGCATTTCTCCTCAATTCACCAAACTTATGACCTTAACTACCCATATACACGCACGACATCCCCCTCCCCCCAACTCCTAGCCAGGACATCCAACTGTACGCGGATGACACGTCCATCTCCGCTACAGCACCCACCACAAGATCTCTACATAACAAAACCCAACAGATGCTGAATCATTTCTCGGAATGGTGTAGTAACTTTAGGGTCACACTAAACCCACAAAAAACCCAACTGATCATCTTCAGACATCCTTCTCTTTCCAATAGACGGGGCCTATCTCTCAATGACGTTGACCTGAGACTCTGGGGAGAGAGACTCGTGCCTAAGGACGAGATTGATTACTTGAGAGTACGTTTCGCGCGTACCCTCAATTGGTCAATTGAAGTCCACAGAATAGAGTTAGGGCTCGGGCCTCCCTCTTCGGAGCCTTGGGGGGACGAATTGGTAGATGCCACCCTGTAACACTTCTCCATACCTACAAAACCTTTATCAGACCAATCCTTGATTACAGAGCCCTTAACCTATCCACTCTTCCTCCTCACCTACTGCACGCCATCACGGCAACGGAGAGGAGGATCCTCCGGAAATGCTCCTACCTCCCCTCTCGGTTTCCTTCCAACGAATTATACGACCATACTAATATCACACCTATTATTCACAGATTAAAAGATCTACAAGGAAGGTACGTCAGGAGAACACTGGCCAGCTCCAACAGCCACGTCCAAGAAACATTAGGAACAAGATGGACAGATGGAAGGAACGGAGGACCTCTACCCAAGAAGACGAAAAGAAAACTACCTCAACCGAACATAAAAGTTCTACAAGAAGCCAAAGATCTTCCGGACGAGCTCCTAGATCTCTTATAGGAGGCTCCTCTAAGCATCAGATGAGCTGGTCACCCCACTGACGTTCTAGGACCCACTGCTCGCCAGAGTCTCTCCTCGGGGAGACTCGTAAGTATACCCACAAATCACATATTATCGCATATCTTATGTGAAATATACTAATCAATTACTTTTCAGATCAAACCAACACCCACCGTATCCCTGAAAAGGAGAAAAACTTCTCCTACAGCAGGGTACAAGGAATCAACCAAGCCGGATAAATTACCGAGGAGGGTTTAGCAGGTATGCCTCTGACTCAGCTTGCAGAGCGATCAGGAGAGAGTCCTGCACTACTTCACGCATTGCACCAGCGTGAAGTGTATTTAAAAGATTCCCGCCTCCACAACTCAGGATAATAGTTGTAATACAAAAAAAAGATCTAGATAGTTGCCGCCCCAATTGGAGTAGTAGTAGGACGTGCTTTCACCGTCCGCCACCGACGCAAAGTAAGAACCGTGTTACACACCCTCCTAGCTAGCAGCATATATTCCGGTACTCACTCTAGGGGAGCCAGTAAAGGCTGCTCTGCCAGCCGTCAAGACATTGGTCGAGAACATAACGACCCCTGGAGTATTTATTCTCCACTGAAGCTGCCCGTCCTAAACGGAAGGTGGCACCTGAGGCAATCTGAAACCTTTACTCAGGCGCCAAAAGACCGCTTGATGGCGTAAAGATCGTTACAATCTAAACTGGCGTTTCCCCTCTGAAAATAACAACGAATTAACTGTTATAACACCAATTATTTCCATATTAAAACAGATGCAAGGACGTTACGTCGCCAGAAGAACGGAGAGCACCAACACCAACTCTCAGGAAACCCTCAGGACCAAATGGAGTTGATAGAAACCGAAGAGCATTTAGCAGAAAACCAAAGAAGAAACTATCACAGCCCAACATCAGGATTGTACAAGAAACCAAAAATCTTCCGGACGAGCTCCTAAATCTCATAGAGGACGTTCCTCTATGAATCAGATGAGCCGCCTCTATCGACGTCCATGGACTCCACTGCTTGCGTCTCTGAGTCTTCTTTCCCTCAACACAATATGTCTACAATAAAATATCTTAAGCTTGACTAATATTTGAAATTTGAGATCAACAATCCCCACAGCAAACCCTACAGCAGGGTTCGAGGATAATCAACAATCCCAGGACAATATTTCCGAAGAGGGTTTAGCAGGTATACCTTTGACCCTGCTTGAAGAGCGGTCAGGTGTGAGTCCTGCACTACCTCACGCGTATAACATAGCATGATGTGTCTATAAAAGATTCCCGCCTCCACAGCTCAGGCTGTAATACAAAAAAAAGTGATACAATAATAATGATAGATAGTCGCGACATCTATTGTAGGTTGATGGGTACCAACCGGGAAGCTCCTTAATAGAATAACATCCTCTATAAAAGCGACTAACCAAGTACAACTTGGTGCCGGTAGATGATAGAACCCATCCGCCATCATAATGTCTTTGGGGGGAGCGAGCACTACGCAATTAAATCAAAAAGAGAGAGAGAGTAAGTTTTTGACTCTATACACTCTGACTATTACCTTCATCCTTATAAGAATCATCAGTGGTACTTATGCATAGTTTCAAAACCTACTCTGTATACCCTAATTAAGTATCGCTATGTACTATAAAATTGCGTGGTGCTCGCTCCCCCCTAAGGTATTATGATGTCGGATGGGTTCCATCATCTACTGGCACCAAGTTGTACGTGGTTAGTCGCTTTTAAAGAGGATTTTATCCTATTAAGTGATTAGTCCGGTTGGTACCCATCAACCTACGATAGATGTCGTAACTATCTATCATTTTTATAGTATATAGAAATACTTGGGTCATACAGAGTAGGTTTTTGAAACTATGCATTCCGACAAAGTACCACTGATGGTTCCTGTAAGGATGAAACATGTATGGTAATGTTCGGAGTGGATAGTTTCAAAAATTTACTCTGTTTTTGAAAAAGTGATACATCAAATATATTAAAAATATTTTGTCACAAAAAGAACGAATTTATTTTTTGATATAATATTACACAAATCGTACGTATATAATAAATAGTAGGGATCCAAGAATAGATCTTTGAGATAGGCAAAAATTTTAAATACTGTTACCACATGAGGCAGCTTGAGAGCGATTGGTAAAACATATCTTGTAACATTCAGTCAAAGGTCTTTAATAAGTTATGGATGTATACCAACCTTCTTCACTGCCATTAAAAACCTAAATTTTGCAACTAAGAGAATAGAGCAATCTCGCAAAAAATTGTAATAGGATTTAGAAAAAAAATATTTATTTAAAAATTATATAATAGTAAAGTCAAAAACTCACATAGACCTGAAAATTGGTACTGACTTTAAGTACATTATTATAAATGAAATATTTATTCAAGGTCAATGTCAAGAGAACAGTATTTGGCAATATAAAGTGGTTCATAGAAAGTTATAATGAGTAAAAAAAAAATGGATTTTGTCTTTGTGTGATTAGCGTTCAGTCCTACGTCCGACCTTCAACCTGCCGCAGTTCAGTCTAACGTCCGACCACGATTTAAGGTGTGCATAAAAGTACATAATAATTATTTACATATTACTCAAATCACCTTATACATTTTTTTCTAATTTAGATTTAAAAACTATCATTCAGAATGAATTTTCTGACAAATTAATAATAATGCAATAATTTTTCTTTTTTACGTTTTGCCTAAATAATTACGAATTTATCATTTTTAAATGGAAAATTATTTTATCTTTTTCCGGGAAAACCGCCGATGCCATCATAAACGAAATTAAAATTACCTGTGAACCAGTTTTTTAAATATATCTCATTAGTTTTAAAAAAATTAACGTAACGTTACTGTACACATGCCAAGAATAAGTATTTATACTTTTCAATGAATATGTCTGGTACATTAACCTCAATAAATTCAGTTCATACAAATATATTATTTGTTTAAATAAATTTTCATTGTCTTTATTATCTTTTTGTATTGAAGGAATCGATGAAATTTATAATTTATTTGTCATTTTAATATGTAATTTAATGTTTGTGAGTGTTATTACCTCTAGCCCTTCAGATAATAGAGGTTTAGTAATCATGCTAAAAAATGGGTAGTGAGTTTTCAATGGATAAACACTTTTTAAGGTCCCTAGAATACGATTTTGATATTTTTGAATCAAAAATTCAAAAATGACGAGAGATCATGTGCTGATCACATCAGATTTTTTTTATTATTGTAACGAAGTTACTATCCCTGATAATTAAAATATTTGAATTAAATCGCACATGGCACTGGATTTTGAATTACTTTATAAGTATATGAGAGGCTTGCCGTACCAGTTGTAACCCACCGCAGAAAGATGGAGTCACTCGTGTACATGTTTCGCATATCCAGCCGATATTATGGTATACGGCAGCCGGAGTCAGTGTCGCCGCGCTGAGTTTCTGAAATGTACTGAACATAAGCAATAAAATGTACTAGATTGTACTAAAGTTTACGATACAGTGAAATATTGCTCATAGGGGAAAAAAGTGAAAATTATAAAAATAGGAAATACTGTAAAAAATAAAGAAAAACATGGACAAATATAGAAAAATATAGCAAAAAATATTGAAAAATGAGGGGGTAATCCCACCCAACTTTCCGAACACTCCTAGTAAAGTAATTGTTTAATCGATTATTTTAGTTTTTCTGCATCAAAATACATTAATAAAATAAGTTTACAAAAATTAAAAAAAAAATTAATTTTTTCTAAAAATTTTTTTTAACTTTTTATAATTTTGTATAATTTCTACAAGTATTATTTTAAAATTATGAAATATTTCACACATATTGCACTTTTTGATCCCTTTCGGGTGTACTAGTTACTTTTTGCATTTGTTTTACCATTTTCGATAAAACAAAAGGACAACAAAATTTAATTTTTGTTTTATTTTGGTTATAATAATTACAATGTTAAATTCGAAGAGACTAAATAATTTTTTAAATTTAGAGTTTTATATTACCTATCGAATGGTATAAATCCCATTTTAATATCTTTAATATTTTTAAAGTTATTCAATTTTTTTTAAACTTGTATTAAATTTCAAAAAAAATGAGGAATTCTACAATTTTTTGAATAAAATTTTGAAAAAAATCACAATTATAGAGTTTTTTACTACAAATTTAAGGGTAATTTTTTAAAATTTTTAATATTAATTTTAACCTTAAAACAAATCAAACCTATTTTTGAATAATTTTAAAATCATTAAATAATTAATATCTCATTCAATTTTATTCAAAATGGGAAACAAACCTTTTTTTTAGGTTTTTTGGATCAAAATGTATTAATAAAGAAAGTTTAAAAAACTAAAAAAAAAAAATTTTTTGTTAAAAATTCATGGAATTGTTTTAACTTTTTTCATTTTTTGCTATAACTTTTACAAATACTATGTTAAAATTATGAAATAATTTACACACATAGTACTTTTGGATCCTTTTCGGATATGCTATTTAATTTTTTCATTTATTTTATACTTATTGATAAAACGAAATTACAAAAAATTTTAAAAAAATTCTTAATTTTGTCTGTAATAATTACAATTCTAAATTTTAAAAAACTAAAATACATTTTAAATTTAGAGTTTTATTTTATCTTTAGATTAGTGCAAAACCCAGTTCAATAACTTTAATATTGTAGAAGTTATTCAATTTAGTTTAAAATCATAATATAATTTTAAAAAAAAAATCACAATTTTTGTAATAAAATTTTGAAAAAAATTATAATAATAAAATTAATTATTACAAATTTAAAGATATTTTTTTAAAATTTTTAATATTAAAATTTAAGTAAAAAATAATTTAATAAGGATAAAAATTGCTTAAAAATTAAAATAAAAACTAGCGGCCAAACTATGCGGAACTCGAAAAAAAATTAAAGACAAAATTTGTAGAAAATTTTATATTCTACAATTTTGATTTTTTGTAAATTTTCATAAAAATCCATAATTTTGTCTCAAAATCTAAAAAAAGTCGCAAGAGTCTATATACATTATTTTTCACGCCCTCTAGCGACTAAACTATGAGGAAATCAAAAAAGCGGTAAAAACAAAATGTGTAGAAAATTTTATGTTCTACAACTTTCATATCCTGTAATTTTTCATAAAAATGCATTATTTTGGTTTTTTAAGAAAAATATGAAAAAAAATTACTTTTTGATAAATCTGGCAACAATGGCAAAAGTTTTTGAAAATTTTAATCAGTCGAAATTAAACTATAACGTATAAAAAATATATGTGTAAAACTTTATTGTCATCTTGTTAGGTAATGACGTCATCACTTATAGCAACTGTCACTTCCGGTTGTCCGATTAACTCCAAAATCTATACAGGTCGTCTCCTTGTTACCCTAAATATACACACACACACACACACACACACACACACACAGACACACAGACACACAGACACACAGACACACACACACACAGACAGACATCATGCTAAAAATGGTATAAATGGATTCAGGTGACCTCAAAACGTAAAGATTCGTTAAAATCTGGGTATGGTCAAAATATCATGATCGCAATACTTTCCTTCTATACAACTCTGTTGTTCGGAAAGTAAAAATGGGAGAAAGTAAGGAAAATAGGGAAAGATAGAGAAAACTATGGAAAATAGAGGAAAATGGGAAAAATAGGGAAAAAATGGCGATTGTGAAAAATGGAGACAAACAGTAAAAAGGGAAAAATTATGAAAAAACATGAAATAGATAAAACAATGAAAAAAAAAGGAAAATAACAATGAAAACCAGGATGAAAACGGAAAAAATGGGGAAAACACTCGTTCGATAAAGTATCACTTTACTGACTTGGTACATAAATAACTATTATTTGGTTTTCTTTGTTTTCACTTAAATTGGCAAGAAATAATTTTTGTTTCTGTAGGACTTTTTAGAGTCAATATTTTAAATTAGATGTCATAATTTAAAATATATTGACAGACGCCCTAAAATTTTTGAAATTTAAAATATGATTTTATTTAATATGCCTTAAAATTTTTGACAATTTGATACTTTTTTTTTTACACCGCGGGGAGTGAAACTAGTACTTTAGTCCCGCATTTGCGGGACTAAAGTGTCACTTTTACTCCCTTGGGACTAAAATTTTTTAGTCCCGCAAATAAAAAACAATTGAAACCAGCTATCTTATTTATTCTAATTTAATTCAGAACTGTCAAATACTTCCACAAAGGAGTATAGGAAACAATTTTCGGTAGCACAGTCTTCAATTTTCTTTTCTCCACCATCTTACGAGATCGTCGTAAGCTCTATTATATATTTTTTACGATTTTATTCTAAAATATCTTAAATGTGACAAGTTGCAATCTTCTGACATTCTTGAGTTGAATGCTGATCGAAATAGGTCAGAGTTCGGGAACCCCGATTTTTTTAAGAGCCGGTGTTTTATAAAAAAATACTTAATTTAATATCAAACATGATTACCTAATCAGAAGTAGGAAACTTAAAAAAAAATAGAATTAATTGTATTTACAAAATTAACAGGTAAATAATTATTTTTAAATTATCCTTTTTTTTCACATTTTTGTAAATTTTTTCTAAAATTACCCTTTTTTCTCATTTTTACTACTTTTTCGATTTAAATTTTCTCTCTTCCTCAAAAACTTCCTCTCGTTTCTCTCAAATTTTGTCACTTTTTTACTGAAATTACTCCATTCTCTCTCATTTTTGTCACTTTTTTGATTTAAATTTTCCCTAAAAAATTTCCTCTGGTTTTTCCTAGGTTTTTTGCCTTTTTTGTCTCAAATTTTGTCACTTTTGTCCTGAAATTTTCTCTCTCGAACATTACCACTCTTTTTTTATAAAATTACCTTTTTTCTTATTTTTGTCGAATTTCCCTTCTTTTCTCTTAAAAATTCTTACTTCTTTGCAGAAATTCATGTTTTTTAAAAAACTACCCATTTTTTCTAAAATTACCCCTTTTTTTCTAATTTTTGTCACTTTTTGGCCTTAAATTTTCCCTCTTCCTATAAAATTTCCCTTTGTTTCTCTCAACTTTTGTCACTTTTTGCCTCAAATTTCCTTTCTTTTTTCCCTAAAATTACTTTTTTTCTCTCATTAAAAGTACCCCTTTTTTCATTTTTGTCGAATTTCCCTTCTTTTCTCTCAAATTTTGTTACTTTTTTGAGTAAATTACATTTTTTTTAAAAAAATTACCTCTGTTTTCGAAAATTACCCTTTTTTCTCATTTTGTTCACATTTTTGCCTTAAATTTTCCCCCTTCCTCCAAAATTTCCTCTTTTTCCCTAAAATTACCTCTTTTCTTTCATTAAAAATACCCTTTTTTTAAATTAAACCTTTCTTTTTCATATTTGTCAAATTTCCCTTCTTTTGTCTCAAATTTTATCACTTTTTTCTGAAATTACCCCCTTTTTTAGATTACCTCTTTTTACCTATTTTTGTTTCAAATTTCCTCTCTTTCTTCAAAATTTCCCTCCATTTCTCTCCAATTTTGTGTTCCCATTAAGAGGATACTTTATATATCAAATTATAAGTTTTTTAAATTGTGCAAAAACATATTTTAAAAGAAGTTTTAGAACAAAGTTATATTAAAAAAAAATGTATTTAAATAATTATTTGAATTTTAAGGGGCCTTGGGGGCGCTACGCTCGGCAAACAATCTTCACCCTTGGGATTAAAAGATGCACTTTAGTCCCTTGGTGTATTCAAATTTTTTTACTAATCTGGTACAATAAAAATAAAATTGAAAAAAGTAATAAAGGAAATAGTTCTTGTTAAATTTAGACTTAAAACATTTCTTTCTTTTGAAACATTAAAATTGGAATTCTGTTCAGGACATAAAGAACAATCTGGTATAACAAAAAAAATCCAAAAAAAATAATGCGGGACTAGCTCTAAATAGTTTTAATTGATTTTGAGCTTGAAATATTTTTTAACGCATGAAAATTTAGAACAATGCTAATAATTACTAGAACAATCTAGTACAAAAAAAAAATCGAAAAAAAAATAATGGGGGGCTCAAACCCAAATGGTTTTTATAGATTTTGGGCTTGAAATAATTTTTTTTAAGACATGAAAATTTGGAACAATGTTCAGAATAACTAAAACAATCTGGTGCAAAAAAAAATCGGAAAAAAAACCTTTTTTTGAGATTTGCGGCCTTAGTATTAAGGTTTAAGGAATAATTTTCAGGAATAATTTGGTACAAACCTAGAACAATTTGGAACAACTTTCAAAATATCAAAATCCGAAAAATGGGGAGCTAACTTCACACACACATAATAATATACACTAAATTGTTAGAGAAGACATAATAATACACACCCTGTATTCTGTTCATTATTCTTAGAAAAAATGGTTAAAGGGCTGTTAAAACACTTGAAATGTGATGAGGGTTTTTTAAGATAAACATAGACACTTGTTCTTTAGGTTTCATATGTGAAATATTTATAATCTAGGTATTAAGTAAAAAAATATTCTAATTGGAAGTTTTAATAATGCTTTAAATACCCGTTACGTAACACCACATTAGATAAAGGATTACCTAACAAAATAAACCTGGTATATTTTGACATAAACCTAACAAAATATAAATATAAAAACACTTATCTAGAAAGTAATGACAATTAAAAAAATATTTGTTAATATCCTACGCAATTACCCAAAATAGAACGCAATACACAAAAATAAACTTAATTTTTAATGATTATTATAACTACTTTTTTCTGATAAATTGGCATCTATCCTAAAAAAATCAACACCAGACATTACTTGCCATTTTTTAAATAAAAATTTACAATTTCTATACAAGTATCACAAAATATCACCCTGTATTCATTTTACCGTGATTTTAAATTAAATATGTAGATCAGAGTGAGCCATGAAATGATTTTTTTGAGGTTAGGTAGATGAAAAGCAATTTACAAAAATAATCAAGTTATTTTAATTTGACCCTGTATACTGATTATTATAAGCAGTGTTATCTTGACTTGAATAATATTTATTCTTATATAACAATCGTTTTTTTTTTGTAAAAAAAAATAAACCAAAGTGGATAAATTATCTAATGAGATAAAAAATAATAAAAAGATAAAAAGGGTTAGGATAGCGTATTTTTTATTTACGTAGTTTGTCCTTTTTCTTTACAATTGAAATTCAAGGTCAATCATGTATAGGTGTTTATAATAAAGCGAATATATTATGCGTATATAAAAGACGCAATTCGCAATATTTACTGGCAAAATATCATGTTTTATTTTTATCGAATGCGACATTAGTAAATTTCAGACATAAGTTTATTATCACCATGTGATTTTCACTCTCACTTTCATTGTGGGTAAATCCAAATACACCTACTCGATGTTTATATTAGAGAAAAAGTACTTAAGGAATACGCTTCAAAATTAATTTGTAAATAAAAAAATGTTATATCTAATCACTTGGTTAGATAAAACCTTCAATTATTAAGTTAAATCAGTGATAAATAAGCAAATTACTCACCGACTCAGACAACACAACCACCCCAGCCATCTTGCCACAACTAACTGCGCAAGCGTGGAATTTGTTGGAGAATTATTTTAAAAAGTTTGGAAATTCAAAAACTTGAATAACTATTTTTGCACCGATCTAAATTAAATTATTATGAGTTAATCGTCAATTTTAAATTTTAATTTATAATTTAAACTTTGAAATTGATAAAGGTACTTAGGCAACCAACATAACAAAAAGTAATTAATTGGTTGCATAAAAAGAATAATACATTTATTATCCTGAAATATAACACACAAATCCAAAAATACGTTTATAATCCTAAAATTATTACAAAACTTTAAAAGTTATAAATAATCAAATAAGTAATTAATATTCCTAAACCTTTAAAATAGTTATCTGATATGAGGCTCATAATATTTAGTATTTAAATAATGTTCGAACAACAAAATTTTAAAAATAAGTAACTTTTGATTTTTTAAACGTTATTGGTAAATCGTAAAAACCTATACGCCCTCTGGTGTTGATATAAGAAATCAGCATAACGGTGTAAACATATTTTTAATCTTCATGACAACCGTACATCAAAAGCAAAAACATTTACACACGTTCGAAATTATCCCGTAAGGGGTCGCTATGGGGCTTGACAAGTATTTGGCGGCGTTTCGTAAATTAACTGCCGTTGATTTGAAATGTAAATTTGATACTCATTGTATTTATTAAATTCAAATATCTATCTAAGGAAATTTTTGGAATTTTTCTAGTCTAGATACAATAGGACGTAGTGCCATGAACCTAATAATTCCGTATTCAATCTTGGGTAAGACAAATTTGTGGAATCATTACAATTTTTTATGATAAAACCTAATTTTAAAGTAAAAAAGACCTTTTGGTATAGAGAATAATGTATAGTTCTTTAAGAGATAAATTGCCATCAAGACAATCGAATTATAATTTATAATTCAATACTATCAGATCACTAACCTATGAAATTAATTCATGGTTATGTTTAGCAAAGTTAGGTAAAAAATTTGAAATGAAATATTTTAATTTGATATAGTTATTAATCAGATTCGTAATTTTTTATTATGTTTTTAGCGACTCGTGAGCAGCAATACGCCATCTGGTATTGGTATTAAAAATCACCGTAACGGTGCAAACAATTTTTTTAACCTCAATGAAAACCGTTTCAAAACCAATATTTGTTTGCATTGTTATACGCATTCAAAATTCTCACATAAAGACAGATACTCGGCGGAAAATCTGCAGACGGATTTTCTGTATCCAATTCTATTGGTCGATTTCGAAAATTAATTCGAAATCAACCAATAGAATTGGATACAGAAAATCCGCCTGCAGATTTTCCGCCTAGACGGAATTCGTCCTTAGGAGGTTTGACAGGTAGGTACTTGGCGACGTCCACAAAACAAATACGCCAATACGCCCTCTGGTGTTGATATTGGAAATCAGCGTAAAAATGCAAGCATTTTTTGAGTCCATTATTTCAACAACAGCAAAATCAATGAACATTTGTTTGCACCATAGATATACCGGGTGTCCACTTATATTTTCCCCTATTTTAACAGTTCTGAACAGAAAGATGCGGTTTTCACTAATTTGTTTTATTTTAGTACAAGTGTTGTTTGAAAAGATTGAATTTTTTATCGATTTCGATGACGTCACAACAAATATGGCTATAAATAGTTAAACCATTGAGAAAAATTACTCAGTCATTCGCTAACTGAATTTGAAAAATCTTCCATCGCTCAATAGGTTAAAGTTAGTTCATTCAAACTACAAAAAATATACTGGGTGTTCCATTAAAATCCGCCATTTTTGTTGTGACGTCACCGAAAGCGATTGAAAATGTTTAATCAGTTCAAATATAATTTGTACCAAAATAAAACATTTCAGTGAAAACCGTAATAATAAAACATTTCAGTGAAAACCGTAATTTCTATCCTGAACCGTTTTGAAGTTATAGCTTAAAATAAAAGAAAATATAAGTGGACACCCGGTAAGAGGGTTTAAAAAGAAGCGCGGCATTTTAAATTTGACTAGGCAAACAAAAAAACAAAGAACTGAACACTATGGACCTCTGTCTGTCTGTCTGTCTGTCTGTCTGTCTGTCTGTCTGTCTTTCTTTCTTTCTTTCTTTCTTTCTTTCTTTCTTTCTTTCTTTCTTTCTTTCTTTCTTTCTTTCTTTCTTTCTTTCTTTCTTTCTTTCTTTCTTTCTTTCTTTCTTTCTTTCTTTCTTTCTTTCTTTCTTTCTTTCTTTCTTTCTTTCTTTCTTTCTTTCTTTCTTTCTTTCTTTCTTTCTTTCTTTCTTTCTTTCTTTCTTTCTTTCTTTCTTTCTTTCTTTCTTTCTTTCTTTCTTTCTTTCTTTCTTTCTTTCTTTCTTTCTTTCTTTCTTTCTTTCTTTCTTTCTTTCTTTCTTTCTTTCTTTCTTTCTTTCTTTCTTTCTTTCTTTCTTTCTTTCTTTCTTTCTTTATTCTTTATAATTCCTCAGTTTCTGTAAAAATTATTTCGGTCCGGTTCGGTTTGGCCCGACCAGTTTTTTGGTCTAAAACATTTTTCGACAAAACAAATTTTTTTGAAAAATTTCAAATAGTTTTCGTTCAGGTAGTAACTAATTAGTATTATACATTTGCAATCCCAGAACATGAGGTACCTAACTTGTGGAGTTTAATGACGTCGCAAATTCGAAGCTATTACATTGCAGTTTATTCAATTATTCATTGAATCAAAGAGATTAGCCACGCTTTAAAAAAATTAACCTAAAATATGTAGTAATTCCATAACTTTTAATTTTATTTATTTATATTAAATTTGTCAAGACAAGGAACTTAGAAAGAACCGGTATTTTTAAAGGGTTCGGGTTCCGTACCCAAAAAAATTTTTGAACGAAAATATGGGTTCGGTTACGGTTCGGATCTCGAAATAAATTTCAATACTGCTCCGGTTTTCGGTTCTAAAGGGTCCGGTCCGGGTCCCCGAGAGAAAGAGATAAAAGGATGTTTCGGACCACCTCTATCTTTCTCTAAATAGGATCGTAGTTAGGGCCTTTTGTACAGTTCGAAACTATACGCCATCTTCCTCACCCTTTTCGAGCCAAAAAATTGTTAAAACGATATACGGGTTGTCCAGTTGTCCATTAATATATGTCGATGGTCCAGATTACTTGTCAATTGTCAGATGAATGACAGATGACTGTTATGACTACTGACACTGACACTGACATTTTAGTTGACGGAAAACAAAAATATGGTGGACGGCTGTGAGGTAGGATTTTCTAATCGATTTGTATACGTAAACTTGTACATAAATGGTTTCAATATTTTCATTTAAAATAATTAACATTTTCAATTTACAAAAATACTTTAAAATGATACGTATGTTAACCAATACTTAATAATTTTTAAATATTTACCTAGATATTTCATTTTTTTTAAATACCTTTATAATACAATAGATTTATAATAATATGTATATGTTCCTTTTTAGATTTCTAATTTTTGACTAACTCCCTTTAATTAGCTGACAATGGATACTATTATTGAAGGACCCCAAAACGATAGAGATATCAGTATTGTGGACACAACTAGTTGGAATGCCCAAAATGAGGAAATAGTAAATAACCCTACGCTTTTGTACATTGCTGTAAGTACTAAACAATAATTATTACTTGTGAACTATGATTAATCATTAGGAAGGAACATTAGACAATGAAGCTGGATTTATAAACTCTTGAACGGCAACTGCAACCTCAACTGCACAATGTTAAAAGTATGTTATCTCTGTGCGAATGGGAACCTTGGCTTCAACCGCTGCGGACGATTAAAATTGTGAACACTGATTTCCTAGTATTATAAATCCACTTTAATAGTATAAAAGCTGTGACTGCAGGTGGGCTAACGTGCCACGAATTATTACACTAGAGGCACATTCATTGTGTTATTATATATTTATTACGTTGTGGATTTTGAATTATACTGAAAAATGCAAACCAGTTAATATTTTTATATAAGAAGCTGAAAGATAATTATAAATAAAAATTCCTGTACTGGAAATCTGAATGAAAAGCCACTGGACCATACTGAAGCTTACATAAAGATAATTAAACATTTATTTTAAAGTAGAATAGGATTGTTAACGTGCCTTTAATTTAATAAATCGTTTATGTTATATTTATTTTTTAGGTTGAATATGTGAAGGATTACAAGGGGGAAGATCCAAATTCATCTGTAACCACTCAAGAAGTTTATTCAGAATTTGATTCTCATGTTAGTCCTCTTGATCCGAATATGAGTTCTGTCGCTAGCTACAGTCCTATATATAATGATTCATCTGCAGAATACAATCCAGTAGTCATACACCAGCTTGTTACTCAAGATGGCACAGTCCAAACTGAGCAATACATTAGGTATGTTACCAAAAGGCAGTTCATATTAAGAAATGTTTCACCGAATCTCTAAATAGTTGGTTGCTGCTTAAAAATTACAAGCACTAAGCACTTTTTGAATATTTAAATTATTGAAGTGAAAGTGCCTGTTGGCTTATTTATAAAAATGGAGTAATCCAACTAAGTGTCTAGAATTGGAATATAGGAACCGATATCCAAAATATCAAAAATTTAAATTTATTTCTGAACTTAGTTTTCAAAGAAAAAAACTTATAAGATGGTTTTGTCCATATGTCCATCTGTCTGTTATCCTGATTCAACTCGAGACCGGTGAGAGATAGAGACAAACGAACAACGGCAATTGATTCAGCATCATTAAAAACCCCAAAAATGATATTAATCTTTCACCTATTCTTACTTTCCCGCTATTTATACCATATATACTGTATATAGAAATTTATTTTCGAAACTTTAAATTTTCAAAAACTCAAAATTACGGCAAAAATATTGTCGTTTTTCACTTGTTTAAATACAAAAACAAAGCAATTTTTATTATTTTTGAATACATAAGTACAAAAGAAAACAGTATAAAATGCATTGTCGTTGTGGCGTGGTTTCTGCAAAAAATGTATTTTTAAATAATATCGATGTATATCTTTTTCCATGACCATTTCACATACCTTGCGGTTTTTGAAGCGATGTCATCTCGAAACCTCTGCTCCAAAACATGAATTGTCTCCTTACTAAGACGAAATCTTATTCTAAATTCTTCATCACTCCAATAAGTAAAGTGATCCAGTCGTAATCTAAAGTTCCGAGATCCCTTAACCTGAGTGTATTGTTTTCATAATGTCCTCATAATGATCATATTCGTTTTAATTTTGTATTTTAACTTTAATTGTTCGTTTATCAGTACCATGTATGTTTAATTTTTAACTGTATAACTTAAATTATATCAACCCTTTACCCCATGATGTTGATGGCCTGATGATGGCGGAAGCCGAAACTAGTTGCCAATTTCACTAAAATAACTTGGCAAATATATATTGTGATACTGGACTTTGTGTGTTTCTTTACTCATTGGTTGACCACATTTGAGACATGGATAACCTGATGTATTTATTGATAGAAAACTAATTGGGACATCTTTTCTCCAGATTTGATGTTGATCGACCACCAAATGCTCAGTCTGTGACGGCCAAAGTTTACCCAGAAAAATCGTTTTTTCTGTGAACAAAACATTTTTGATTCAATTTCTGAGACCAAATTGTACAAAAATACGCAAGATGACTCATGATCCGAGATGAATTTAAAAGATTCAATAATGTTTACGTCTTATGGCTTAACTAGAAAAAATGTTTGTTAATTTTCTGATAACAGAAGATGTATGAGCCAATTTCTGAGACCAGATTCTTTTGGTTTGGGTCAAAATTTATAGAATTATTCATTCTCTTGAAATTCTCAATAATTTTGATGTATCATTACTTAAGCCAATTTCGGTGAAAACTAAAATGGTAGAAAAATGCAGTTTTCACCAGTTAATTAAATCTCAAATGTGGTCCAATTTTCAATAAATGAAATGTCCCATTAATTTTAAATCCCTTTTACCCTTTTCTTTATCACCTACTTGGTTTGTTAAATTTATTTACATGGATTGACACTATTTAATTATCACTTATATATGGTAAGTTTGTTCTGTTTTACTTTTCTAAATTCACCGTTTAATGTATTTCTAAGCCTGAAGGTGGCTATTTAGCCGAAACTAGTTGCCGTTTTAACCCCTATTATAGGAAATATATTTGTGTGGTACATGACTTGGAGTTCATTTCATTTATTGAGAATATTAATTGGACTAACTTTTATAGATCCGAAATTGTGAAGAAACAAATATGTTCTTTTTCATTTTTTTGAAGAATTTAAAACTTTCAGTCATGTAAAATCTAGAAAAATGCGGTTTTCACTAGTTAATAGAAAACGAAATAATCAAAAATGTCTATAAAGTTTTTTTTCTTTTAAGAAACCTTAATGCAGCTTCACTAGAGACCATACCCACAGTTCTTTGTAATAATGATAGTAGAGCCGTAAATAATGAATATTTGCAAATGGTAGATCAGACTGAAACTGACATTGTAAATACTACAAGGTCTGAAGCTTTACAATTAGTACCGGAAAGGGAGCAAAAAGTTGAACTTCTAATTACAGACGAGGCAACAGGTAAATTACTTTTTCATAATTAATTTTTCCTTATGCGTAGTTAATTTTTATTATTTTAGGTATTTCATACAGTGTTGATGCCCAAGAACTTTTGGTGGAACCTTGTTTGCAAGACGATCAACATTTATTAGAATCTTTAGCTCCCGATCCCATCCTAGAATCTGATCTTCTTACTTTGGATGAAAGAACTTTGAAATCTGAACTAAATGATGATTTGGACATGTGTTCCAGTGTTAATACTCAAGCAGTTAATAATTACATAAATAATTTGTCAGAAAATGAGATTAACAAATCAAATGATGGAATTAGTTCTTTAAAAGTAGCAACTAGACAAAATAGAAGAACAGATGTGGAAACTGAAGATCAATTTTGTAGGTTTTCTTAAATAGAATTTATATTTTGTTATAATTTGACTTTTTTTATAGTATCTTGCGTCTATAGTATCACAGACAAACCAATTTTGACCAGAGCCAAAGCTACTTTACCTGAACCTTATTTAGTATTTGGCAATGTCAATGAAGGTAGGATATTTATTATAATAAAACGTCTATTATTTATGTAATTTCAATTGGTTTTATTTTTCAGAAACTGCTGTTATTGCAAAAAAACTTATTCCAAATAGATCTCAGTTTGGACCTCTTGAAGGTGTTCTTGTTGATGTAAAAAACGATCCTACAGAGTTAAGACATTTAGAAAGAGATACATTAATATTTTATGTTGAAAGAGAAGGAATGCTATTTAGGATTAATGTTGCAGATGAAAGTATGATTTAATTTGTTAGTAATAAAATAATAGAGTAATTTTATTATTTCTTTATAGATCATTCCAATTGGATGATGTTTGTACGCAGGGCAACAACTTTCGAAGAACAAAATTTGGTTATAACACAAGAAAATAATGCAATATATTTTACAACTACAACAAATATTCCTGCTAAGCAAGAACTGAAAGTAATAAATCTTTTCTCGTTGTTTCTTCTATCATTTAATAGTTTCGTTTTATGCTTTTAGGTATGGTATAGTAATGCTTATGCTCAGTACTATGCTTTACCAACTTTGCAACCTATTCAAGAATTATCCTGGCCTTGTTTCGAATGCCCTTCTAAATTTGAATCATCGGATGAATTACAAAAACATCTCGACACTCACGACACTGTAAAAGACGAGAACGTCAAACCCAGAAAAAAGATCATTCATAAAATTAAACGAAAATTATTCCAAAAAAACGACAACGATGCCATTGAGTGTCAGTTGTGTCAAGAAATGTTTTTTCAATACAATTATAATTCATTGAGGCTTCACATTTTGCAAAAACACGAAACTGTTAAGGGGAATGTTGAAGAAAATTTTACGATAATCAAGTAAGTAAATACATACAATATTTAGATACAGATTTTTTGAATATTTACCCCATTAAAATCAATTACTGATATGGGCAATTTCAACTGAAGTAAATCAGATGTGGGCTTAAATACATTTATATGATATTTTGGATAATTTAGTCGACTGGAGATTATTTTTCGTGAGAAACTTCAACTGATTATTATCTCTACATCAAAAGGGCCGACAGAAATCTTCACTTCTGTATTAGTTTATCTTCTGTGCATAAACTATGGTGCTTGAAAAGCTGACGTTTTATGACATACTAGCTTTTGACTGATGTATTTAACTTTTAAGTGTTTCAAAATGTAGCATGTTTTTTATCAAAAATACTCAAAAAGAACAAACTAAAAATTATATATGAGGTAGTAATTATACGGATTGCATGAAACCCTTAACTTGAAGGTGTCCGTCAAAGATTTGTCGGACAAGTTTACCAGTTAATTTTCAATATTTTCATTCAACGATTTTGTGAGGTACTAAATTTTATAACGCCATAACTTTGCCATGTTCGGGTTGTCGGACGGGCCAAAAAGCAAAATATATTTGTCCGACAATTTGTTTTTCGCTTTTAAATTAAAAAAAACTTCCGATTGAAAGAAAAACTATATTTAGGTCATTAATTTTTCTTGAGCATTAAGACGATAAGTTTGCGACGGCCCCAAACGAAAACGTCCCCTTACGCAGAATTTTCCAAATTAAATATTTGTCCTACTCGACATAAAGAACATATTATATTAGAATACCTTGTTTATGATGAAACTCTCTCTCTCTCTGTTATCTTTGGGTTGGGTTCCTTTTATAAAAAAATTAATAAACTTTACAAAAAAAAAATTATAATTTTGGGCGCCTAAACAAAATTCTTTCTTCGGTTCTTCCGTTTTCTTTTCTATTATATATATATATCCTGTCTACCTTTTCTTCACCAACCTAACAAATCCAACTTCAACCCTTGCAACACTATTCCTTCTTCTAACCAGCTTCGACTATTTATCTCTTAAATCTTTATCCTCTGCAAACTTCTTTTCCGATTGTATTCTTCTATATTCTTTCCATATTCCTTATTATTACTGTATATTCTCGAAAAGTCCTCTTTATAATTGTTAATTTATATTAAAATTTCTTCTTTAGATTAATTAAACTATAACTGTTTTTAAATATTTTTTTTCTTTATTCCATCTTCTAATAAAACTATTCCATATATTTTTTTTTAATTCTAATAATAATGACAATTCTTAAAAAATTGTTTGACAACCTCTTATTTGTTTACTATCTTTTTTCCTCAACATTTTGTTTTTTTCTCTCACTAGATTTTTTTTAATTTAATGAATTTCAAATACTAAGATTTTTTTTTCAATTTGTACCACAATTGTTTCAATAATATAAAATAAATCATTATAAAATTTAAAAAAAAATATCCAACACAAAACATACTTAACAAATCTAAACACATTTAAACAAATCCATACGCACCTTAAACTTCATATCATCCTTTTTTCCACTGTCATACTTACATTTGACAATCATTTTCTACTTTTCAAGGTCCGTCAACCACAATACATATAAAACGGAACTAAAACTACACATATAAGAATAAATCGGTCAAGTGCGTGTCGGACTTCGCACATTTAGGGTTCCGTACAAAATGTAGAATATAAGCCAGCTGTGCAAAGGCAGGATTCTTAAAGGACTTTAAAATTTTAATCCAACTAATAAGTCAAAAATATTCGGTAAAAAGATTTAAAGAAGTGAAAAGAAAAATAACCTGGCGCATGTGTGTTCGACGAAGAAAAAAAAAATTATGAATATCACAATCCGCATATATACTAATATATATTAACAAATTTTGAAATGCAACGAATAAATTTGTTAATATTATCGTAACCGACAAAGACAGAAAAAATATTATAAGATGAAAAATGCGATTTTTAATAAAACTAATACGATTGCACAGATAAAAAAAATAAAATATCGGCTTATCACAATTCGCATAAATACAAAGGTACGGAACACTAAAAATTAGGGACTGGTAATGAAAAAATCATATTAAGTAATATATTGGTATTTGTTGGTAAAATATACGTAACAATAAACATTATCACCAAATTTCAAGCTCATAGGTCAATGGAAAGTTAAAAAATTTTTCGGAACAAAATTTTGTAAAAAATGCTAACTTTGGCGGCTTCTCATGCCTACATTTTATAATATTTTTTAAAACAAAAAATATGGCTTTTATCTACTCAATAAGCTCTATTCAACGATACCTCACTTGATGGGGTTGGCCAAATTTTTTTTTCAGCGCTCCCCTTTAGCTGTATGGGAGCCCCCCTTGAAAACATTTAAAAATATTTTTATAATTTATATGGCCTTGGGTCAACGGTTTAGCTGCTAGATCGGTGTGACAGACGGACGGACACGCGAGTGATAGCAATAGGGTTCCGTTTCGACCCTTTGGGGTACGGAACCCTAAAAACCATATCAATATATACGAAGTCGTAACGGTTAGGTTATCATAAACTCTTATAGGCGTGGGCCCGAGGCCTATATCCTAAATACCTAAAAACTAGCAGTATCAAATTATCACTTATAATCTCCTTAGCAGCAGAATGGACTCATCCAGTGATTTTTTTTTATATTTTCGTTTTATAACTTTGGCCTACCATAATACATTGCACCGGGTCCAGCCCTTCTGAGACCGATCCTGCGGCTGTAATTAATTCTTGAAATTCAAATATCGGGGCTATAGTGGCTTGTGACGTGGCCCAATTGAAGCAGATTATATTTGGCTATGTTGTCATATCGGTAAAACTGGCAACTCTCGTTCTCATTTGTTATATGATTAAAAGAAGGAAAGAAGTATGTCAATTTTACAAACGAACAAAGCTAGAATCTTGGCAATGCTGTAGAAAGTAAAACGTTAATTATTGGTCAAGGAGCAGCGCGATTTTCAAAATATATAAATTACTTTTTATTGATTTTTATTAATTAATGAATATTATAAGAACAATGAAAATCAATATAAGCAACTAGGTTCTTTAAGCTATTCATTCATTAATATAAAATCAATAAATTATAAGTCCGTTATGATTTTTTTCAAGGTCACGAATGTTTTTGTTAATGGAAAATTTCCAGAGTCGAGAATTATGTAAAACGTCTCGAAGAGATAGTTTTTAAAAAAAATTTATTTTTAAATTTATTTTTACAAAAATGAAAAACCCGGTGTTAACAATAATAAAGACAAAATCAGACTGAATAAAATGAATAAAAACGTATTTGAAGTTCCCATGCAAAAATGCTGCCTCTTCATTCTTGTTTCCAGGAATTTAGTGCTAGGTCAGCATTCACACGTACATAACTCGAGTGAAACCGAGAAACCGGGAATTAATTCTGCTGCGTGGGAGATTCGTTAAGAAAATTTCATAAATTGTTGCTATTTTCGATGAGTTTAGTTTAATATGACGCACTGTATTTTTACAATAGAAGATGATAAATAAATTTATGAAATTTTCAAAAGCATTAAATATCAAATATCGAATCATACAGTGTCTGAGTAGCAAGTATCGCAAGCTGTCAAAGGTATCAAAATATTAAATATTATATCAAACAATATCTATTTATCCAAGTACTATATATTGTCCAACTACTAGACCGACACCTATAGAGTGAGAGTCCCCACTAAAATTTCTCCCTTCCGGTTTCCTACAGTCGATTATCGCCGAACAGTGAACAGTGGCGTCGTCAACTTTGAACTGCTTCCTGTATTGTTTGCTTTGGCGGCAAATTTAAAATACCTGATATTTTAAAGGTATATATAAGAGTTTAAATGAATATATCCAACTTTAAACAAAGAAGTTGATTTAAATTGGTGAATACGTTTAAATATATGAGTTATTTTAAATAGAAGATAATTATAATTTAAGGTTTTTTGCTCATTTTAGCAAATGTTTTTAAATTGTTCATCCTCCAGTTATCCTAGGAGGAGAAAATGAGGGACGATTACCTATTTTAATTTCTTCTGTCTCTTAAAAATTTTTTTCAAAAAGTGTTCTTTTTAATTCCTGTTGCTGCTATATGTCTATATCAATAACAACTTTAAGCACGACACTGGTATCGGCCAGTTTGCCATGTACTTTGCGTTTGCCCATGCGAAACCGATTTCGGAGATCCTCGGGCCTCGTTCCCCACTTCTCTAATTTTTAACGTAGCGGTCGTTTTAGTAGTTGGACAATCTATACTATTTTTTAATTCAGATAAATTAATTAAAAGGTAGGAAATAAACAAGGAACGACTCATTCCTTTGTTTCTAGCATTCATTTCGTCTAAAAGAACATTCGAAATATCTTTTCAATTCGCTTACCTCGCTGGCTATCTTCGTTGCACTATTGTCGCCGATTTCACATCCATGGGCCTCGTAAAGGACTAAATAATTATGTAGCGTCGTAGCAATATGAATAAATATGAAGTAAACAAAAACCAGCGTCTATCCCGCTGACAGATGTTAATGCTTCTCCGCGTCGGGTAATTCACACACACACACCATGATGCCACAGGCCGAGAAAGAAATTATGTTACAGTGTTGCCAAAATTATCAGATTTTCTTGAAAATAAAATGTCTTTATTCTTCTAAAAAATATTTCAGCTTAGAAAAACTAAAGGATATTTAATTTTTAAAATAAAGTAAAAAATCTATGTAAAATAATAACTGTTGAGAATTGTGCGATAGGATTCCCCTTGTAGAATGAGAAATTCCCCGAGACTCGTGCACCGCAATATTTACATAGATGATACTAAGACCGATTTTCATTCCGAATCTCTTGCAATATCTTTGCTGATAATCAAAAGAGGTCAGCCCTAATTAATTAATATTCTATCTCTATCTAAGTTGGAAAGTTGGTTGCGTAGAATAATTAGAACCCTCAATCATGAACACCAAAATGTCAACTTATAGATTCAAAATTACATATTTATTGTTTAGTACAATTTTTAGAAAAAATATGTTACCATTTGATAATTATCTTACAAGTGGCAATACTGGCTGGTATAATAAATGCGGGATTTCCAAGTTCAAATAAAAGTCTGTGACAACCGGACACAATAAATGTTATATTTCATTAATTTTTTTACACAGAACTTTTGTAAATTTACAGAGATATTTACATTTTACAAAAATCCTGCTCACTATAATTTTTTTAAACGTTTTTGCACTAATCCAGAGTCTAAAATATAATCAGTATCCTGAATTGTCAAACCTCTGGACTATAAAATTTCTGTCTGTCGATTTTGTCATCCATTTGAATATACTTTTTTTCGTTTACGCCTTCCAAATTCATTTCATTGAAAAATTTTTAGCAGTTCTAACAACCAATCAAATTTTGTCATTTTGTGTCATATGAAACAATTTCACCCAATCATGTCAACATTACAGTGATAATTGCATTCAGTGCAATTATCAATCACTATGACAACACTATTGAGTTTGACAACTTCATTCCAAATACATTTCAAAATGTCACGTTTTGGCAATGGGAATGTTCAAAGTCAAAAAAATTTCCGCCAATTATATAACTCGTCATAAATTTAACCTCGTTTTGGTGATTCGCATCCTTCCATTTTGACAAATTTGGCATATTAAAATAATGTTTGATGTTTATAATAAGCAAATGTCAACAATATAATTTTTTATATTTCGTTATATAATCGTACCGAATACCACGCAAGCATACGAAAATAATATTTATACTGTCCTTCTCACTTGACGTATTTTTTTTTTTCGTGAGGCGGAAGTATAATCGATTATTTTCGATGCTCTTGTGATATTACTACTGAATATCCCTCGGACATTGACAAATGCCTCATAATTTTATGGGGCTGTTACCAAGGAACGAGCTTTCGATTGTCATAAAATTATCTCGTCTATTATCAATATCCTAGGGATATTTCTACTGATAATTATTAATTTTTGGCTTTATATGAAAGGATACTACACTTTTCATGCGAATCTTGTGCCAATTTTCTTAAAATTTCAGTATGATTTTCTAGTGTTTTCTTAATATTTTCATTTTTGTTGCTTCAGGAAACTGAATAACATTCGTTATATATTATTAATTTATTATTCATTGCCTTATGTTTTCCATAACTACATTAAAGATATTTTTTTTATAGTTTTTTTGTATGCGAGACTTGCAATACGAACTTTAAATCGGAAGCGTTGTTGAAAATACATAATTTCAAGCATAATCCCGATACATCCGAAGAGCAAAGGAATCACGTTTGTCCGGAATGCCAGAAAAAATATCCGACTCAGCGCCAGCTCGTTTTGCATGTATCTCAGCATGCAGTCGTTACTAATGTACAACCGAAAAAGATCAAATGTAAGATTTGTCACAAAGTATTTTTACATCAGGACCGTCTACAGGTGACATTTATTTAATAACTGATATAAATTTACTATTAAATTTAATTTTATATTTTGTAGAAACATATGGTTGTTCATGGTTCTGATGAAACAAAACCGCTACAATGCAAAACTTGTAACAAAAGATTTTTTAACAATTCTGCATTGGCTTGTCACGCTAAAACTCATTACACTGAGAAAAAACCGTTTGAATGTCCGATTTGCAAAGAAGCATTCGATCAAGTACTAAAATTAAAACTACATGTTCCCCATCATTGCGAGAACGATTCATTTACTTGCCCATATTGTCATAAAATCTTCCAAAAATATAGGTTTGTATTATAATTATTGTTCGTCTTGGTGTTTTTTCTGTATAAAAAATATATTATTACTATTTATTTATAGCATAATCAGGAAACATATCCGTGCGTTTCACTGTGAGCGAACTCACGAGTGCACCAACTGTTCGAAAGTTTTTCCAACGTTGGATAAGCTGAAAAGTCATCTTCTGAAACATTCTGATCACAGGGAATTCCTGTGCGCCCATTGTGGGAAGCAATTTAAACGGAAAGACAAGTTAAAGGAACATTGTAAGAAGATACATTCCGAGGAAAGGGAAAATACCGTTCCAGAGACGCCGAAAAAGGGGGAGAAGATTAAAAAGTTCATGCCCAAAGTGGAACCGACAGATTTTCATAGGTTTATTTATAAATGTCATAGTTGTTTGGTGGGATTTAAACGTAGAGGTAAGTTACTATCGGTTTTAATAATCTATATAGTCTTTCCAAATGAGTATTACCAATGTTGTAATGTTATTTTATTTCCAGGAATGTTGGTAAATCATTTAGCAAAGCGCCACCCAGACATTCGCCCGGATTCAGTACCAGAACTTAATTTACCAATTCTACAAACAACTCGCGACTACTACTGTCAATACTGCGATAAAGTTTATAAGAGCAGTTCCAAGCGTAAGGCACATATACTAAAAAACCATCCAGGAGCCGCTCTACCCATGAGCAACCGAAAACAACAAGGTTCGTTACAAGAAGTTTCTGGACTTCCCAATCCGACATTCTCGCAAACAGTCGGCAGCATCACCACAAGACCACAAAATTGCAAGTGGTGTCATAAGCAATACGCCAGCAAAGCGAAATTACTGCAACATCAACGGAAGAAACACCGTGAATTATTGAGTGACTATCCATTCGCACAAGCTAAGGAAGAACCATCCGAAAAGGTTAATTATGAAATTATGGAAGAGTTCAATGATAAATTGGAGGTTAAAAAGGATAATAATAATGATGCGGTGACAGAATTTGATAAAGTCGTAGAGAATATGATTAGCGCTGATTTGGATAGTTATAATTTGGAAGAGGAGACGCAGTACTGCCATCTGGCAATTAATGAGAATGAGAATTTTATCGAATCTAGCGAACTGGAGAATCCGAATTCACAGCTATACAGGCTCTTGACCACTAATAATGGTAAGTCAATACTTTTTTGGTTTATTTATTTACGGGAACCTTCTTTTTAAAATTAAGATAATCAGTTTTCAAGCTTATTGATCATGACTAACTATACTCGATCTCACATTGAGAAGTCACCGATGTGATGTGGGTATTTATAAGTCGCAGCAAATGGCCAGGATAAATGCCCAAAACCCATAAATACCCGGGCATTTATCTCTTAAGGCAAATGGATAATCATAGGGAAATTTTTAAACATATAAGACGGACTATCCAGGCAATAAATATATGCAGATTTACTTTTATATTGTTCTAATGGTATTAAATAAGTTCCGGAATATATTGAAAAGTGAAAAAAAAATAAGAAAATGGAAAAAACAATGGAATTGTGAAACTTTAACCAAAAAAAATGCATCAAAAATCGATATAAAAATTATTTCAGGAACTAGATTATATTCCCATTAGAGATATTTTATTTACAAGTCTTATATGTTTAAATATTTATAATAGAACATCACCAAAAATACATCAGAGACCTGTTATTCTGCCAATTTTACAGTTCACGTACTTTTTTATAGATGGCGCCACCTGCAAAATAATTATTTTATGGTATATAATTCATGTCTACGTAAGGCTCTTGCACGTACATTTACATAAGAAATAAGCAGTAAAAATAAGAAATTAAAATAAGCAGTTAAAAAATTATTTTTTGTCAACCTAAATTCGTTTGAAATAGGCATGCGTGCAAACATAAATCAAGTGTCAGATACCTTTATTAATATTATACATAACCTAATATTTTTGAAATTTTATTTGTACATATCAAAATCAAGTCATAAAAAGGACCTTTATAGTACTTTCACGGTGCGAGGATTTTTATTATTAAGTGAAAAAAGAAAAATAAAAGATGGAGAAATTGTAGATAGTTAAATAATAACTATAGTAATAATAACTACAGTGATCTTCACTCATATTTATTTTTATTCTACAACTAAAAAGAAATTACAAACCCACAAAAATAGATAAATACAATAGCTCAATATCTTAGCAGCTAACTGCCAAATGGTCCAAGTGCTGTTTTACATTGGTCAGAAATAAAATTTTTATCTTTACGGAAAAAATATTTCATATGTATTATTTCTTAATTCTTATTTTTTAACGTGCCTTGCTAGATAACTAATCGTGGAGTGATAACGATCTGTCAAATTTTATTATTTTTAACTGCTTATTTTTTGTGTAAATGTACGTGCAAGGGCCTTAACGCAATTTTACCGTCATATTTTTAAGTAGCAGAAAAAAGGAAATTCGATATTTTAATAGAAAATTTATGTCTTTGTTCCAATATTTTTAAAATGGTGCTAAAATTACCATTTTAGTATAATACTTAATGAAAACCAAGTTTCTTTTAGAATTAAAATTATGGTGACTAGATTTCAAAGTTCGAAATTCGGGACGTATTTTTATCTCTCGCCCTTCAGATAAGAGAGGTATAGGAATCATGCTAAAAATTGGGTAGTGAGTTTTCAATGGATAAACACGTTTTAGGGTCCCTACAATACGATTTTAATATTTTCGCGATGATGTCTGTGTGTGTGTGTGTGTGTTAGTGTGTGTGTGTGTGTTAGTGTGTGTGTTTGGATGGATGTTGTAGTAACGATAACTCAAAAACTACTGAATAAAAAAATTTGAAATTTTACATACAGGATTCTGATACCCTAGATTAGATCTGATTAGATAAAGTTTTACACATATATTTTGTATACCCTATAGTTTATTTTCATCTCATTAAAATTTTCTAAACTTTTGCCATTGTTGCCAGATTTACAAAAAAATAATTTTTTTTCATACTTTTTTGTGTCAACCTGTAAATTTTTGATTCAAAAATGGCGAGAGGTCATGTGCTGGCCACATCAGATTTTTTTTTTCAAATAAAAAACAAAACAGAAAAAAAACTAAAAATCATAAAAATGAGAAAAACAATCGAAAAAATAAATAAAAACAGAAACAAAAAACCTTCAAAAAATTGAGAGAAATAAGAAAAAATTGGGAAAAAAAATGAAAAATAAAATTGTAAAATACGGGAAAAGTGAAGAAATCATAAAACCGGAAAAAAGGTTAAAAATCGTAAAAAAAAAACGAAAAAAAAAATCTAAATAAACGCAAGAAATCGAAAAATATCACAAAAAATCGCCAAACAAACCGCAACAAAATCACAAATAAATGACAAAAAAATCACAAATTATCATAAAAAACCAATGAAATAAAAAAATGAGTAAAATTAGAAAACAAAAAATAAATAATAGAAAAACAGAACAATGAGAAAAAAATGAGGAAGGATTAGAAAAAAGAAATAAAAAAAAAACAAAAAATCATTAAAATGAAAAAAAAAACGAGAAAAATTAAAAGAATCGAAAAAATCAGAAAAAAAAAAACAGAAAAATCGGAAAAAATAATAAAAAAAACAAAAAACTGAAAAAGAGAAAAAAATTGAGACAGAAATTAGAAAATATTGTGAAAAAATGAAAAATAAAATTGAAAAATACGGAAAAAACGCAATAAATCGAAAAATATCACAAAAAAATGCAAAACAATCGCAAACAAATCTTAGCAAAATCACAAATTATCACAAAATGCCAATGAAATAAAAAAAAATGAGTAAAATTAGAAAAAAAAAAGAATAGAGAAACACAACAATGAGAAAAAAATGATTAAATGATTAAAGATTAGGAAAAAAATAAATAAAAAAAAAAACAAAAATCAAAAAAATTATAAAAATGAAAAAAAAAACGAGGAAACATTAAAATAATCGAAGAAATCAGAAAGAAAAACAGAAAAATCGGAAAAAATAAAAAAACAAAAAACTGAAAAATAGAAAAAAATTGAGGCAGAAATTAGAAAACAATCGCAAACAAAATCACAAAAAAAAAACACAAATTATCACAAAAAACCAATGAAATAAAAAAATGAGTAAAATTAGAAAACAAAAAAAAAAAGAATAGAAAAACACAAATGAGAAAAAAATGAGGAAAGATTAGAAAAAAAAATAAATAAAAAAAAAACAAAAAAAGTCAAAAGATCATAAAAACGAAAAAAAAACGAGAAAAAATTAAGAGAATCGAAGAAATCAGAAAAAAAAGCAGAAAAAATTGGAAAAAAACAATAAAAAAACAAAAAACTGAAAAAAAGAAAAAAATTGAGACAGAAATTAGAAAATATTGAGAAAAAATGACAAATAAAATTGTAAAATACGGAAAAAACGCAAGAAATCGAAAAATATCACAAAAATCGCAAAACAAACCGCAACACAATCACAAAGAAATTACAAAAAATCGTAAATTATCACAAAAAATCAAAGGAATTAGGAAAAATGAGAAAAAAATATTAAACGAAAAAAATAGAAAAAAACAGAACAATGTGAGAAAAATTAGAAAAGATCGAAAAAAAGTAGAAAAAAAACTGAAAAAAGCATCAGAAAAATGAGAAAAAAGTGAGAAAAATCGAAAAACATCGCAAAAACCAAAGAACAACCAAAAAACCGGAAACAACTGTAACCATTAAAAAATTCGAAAAAATTAAAATTAGAAGAATAAGAAAATATGAAAAAAAATTAAAAAACAAAAGAGAAAAAAATAGAACAATGATGAAAAATTAGATAAAATCGAAAAAACCAAAAACAAAAAACAGAAAAAACAAATAAATCCGAAAAATGAGAAAAAATAAAAAAAACTATAAAATAATTTCAGATATATAAAAAAAATTCTAAATAAAAAAAAATCCATACTGTAGAAAAAGATAGAGAGTAAGAGAAAGAGAGTGAAGGAAAAATACGGAGTGTTCCATTTTAAATAATATAACTATGGTGCATATCTTTTTATTCACGCAAAATAATTTAAAATTGTATCTGCAGTAAACATTTTTTACACAATCTTACCGTTTATATGAGAAGTCCTTAATATTAGACAGTGACTTAGTCGCACAATACTCGCCTTTATATTATGATACGTTACAGTGCAGTGTTGTATGGCAGCGTCTCTGCTTTTACATGTAATTTACTGTCTATTATTTTGGACCACGGGTATACCAAATAAAGACCAACGCGACGCGTTTATGGTGTTCCGCCCTGTATATTTTATTATATTGTTTTAAATAGATATTAACAAAATATATTTATTTTTTAAACATTTTTGATTGGTGTATTTATATAACGATATTGAAGCTCAAAAGTAATCTGTTCTTTCCATCCGGATAATATGTTCCTCGTTTCGTTTTAATTTTATTTTCCTTCTTGTACAACAACCTGCCCTTTAACCCCTTTCCCCTTTATTCCCCAGTGCGCGCACATAATTAGTATTCTAAAATGGGACAATTTACTTGTCACTAAATTTTATAATTCATTTCAATAAATAATATAATATATTCTAATAAATGTCTCTGCTAAGTTTAATGTTTTTAAAATGTTTGTTTCCTATCTTAAGTACTACGTGTATTCTAGGCTTCATGATGGCTTGTTGCCGAAACTAGTCGCGTATCTTCTGTTTAACAATAAAAAATTTGTGGTACTCGACTTGGGAGTTTCATTACTATTCAGTAGACCACATTTGAGATAATGGATAACCCCATCATCCAATACGATAGATGCCGTGACTATCTATCATTGTGGTAATGGATAACCTTTTAAATTTATTTAAAATGTTCATTAACTTCTCCACCGAGGGTCAATTTCTCAACATTGTGTGCGGGGTTTTTTGTTTTGTCATCGACCAAAGTTGGGTATAAATCTGGGTGTTGGTAATTCCCAACAGGTTGGAACCTGATAGCTGTTATCAATACGTAAATTGGTTCCCAAGCCCGTAAGGTAATAACACTTAATTACCTGGAAACACTTATCGTTGAGGGCGATTTTAGGGAGCGTAAACCGATAATTATTAATTTCGCCTACAAAAGAAAAGGCGTCGAGAACCTATTTGAAAAGCTAGCAAAGATTATTCATACTGTACATCAAAAAAATTTGCCATCAGCTCTTACTACATCTGACGTTTCTTGTGTCAGAAGAAATCTGTACAATGCTCATAAAAAAATACAACCAAGTTTTCCGAAAAACGTAGAGGAAACTTTTAACTTTCTAGATGAGGTAAGCATTCAAACCCATAGAGGTGAGCAATAATAGAATTTAACAGATGGTGATATTTTCATGTAAATCAAATATTCAAATGTTAGAAAAAACCACGCAAATTTATTTAGATAGCACGTTTAATTATTGTGCGCAGTTTTTCTGTCAACTTTTTATATTACACGGTTATTATAATGGGCATTATATTCCATTAATTTTTTTTATTGCTACTTTCTAAACGTACAGAAACATATACAGTGTGTCTACTTAAGTTCGCACCATATGGAAAACTTTTTTATTATTAATTTTACGAAAAGAAGTTATTCTTTATAAAAAGTTCTGCTTAGTCCAAAACTTAAAATGCAACCATCTGACATTAATTTTTTTTAAGCCGAACACGAGGTTTGTCAAAAAGTATGAATTTTACTCAAGAGTGACGTACCTTTAAATTTGACAACATCGAAAAATGTTATTCAAAAAAGTTGATCAGAACTAAAAACCAAGTTCAAATATGCAATTACATTTATTTACATTGAAAAAATGTATTTATTTTTAAAATGTATTTCTAGGTACAATAAATGTTCATTCAAAATAGAAACAATATTAAACAAGCACAAAACCTATTCTTTCAAAGTAAATGGATGTAATTGCATATTTGAATTTAGTTTTTAGTTCTGATCAACTTTTTTGAATAACATTTTTCGACGTTGTCAAATTTAAAGGTACTTTAGTTTTGATTAAAATTCATATTTTTTGACATACTTCGTATTCGGCTTAAAAAAAGTATTAAGCAGGACTAAGCAGAACTTTTTATAAGGAATGACTTCTTTTCGTAAAATTAATAATAAAAAAGTTTTCCATATGGTGCGAACTTAAGTAGACACACTGTATATAATTATTTAACTTAATCATAAATTATGTGAAGATAATTGTGTTAGATTAAAAATTTCAAAAATCGTTATTGGTTTTGATAAAGCCATCCACAACGCTGTGGAACAAATTTTTGTTTGATGCAATCAATTGGATACCAGTTTCATCTTGCCCAGTCCTGGTATAGAAAAATTCAAGAATACGGCCTAATAGCCGAATATAAATACGAAAATTCTGAAATTGGTAGACGGCTGCATATAACTTTCTGACCGATTAATGATATTTGCGACTGTTTTGTTTTTTATTTAATAGATTATTATGTATCAGAAGACACTCTTTATCCGCCTTCCCTTTGGGCTCAAAATTCAGCTGAACTTACACGCAATCTTTTGACTCTTTTCACAAACACGTCAATAAGTCTTTTTTAACGCGGATACCAACATTTTCATTTTTTTTTGGAAACTTAAAGAGTTTCAAACGGAAAATTATGTAAAGTTACAAAGTGTGAATATCACGGCTAAAATACATAACAGTAAAGTTAAACCGCCAGAAAATTATAAAATCTTTTCCAAAAACGAAATTAGTATATTACATTTTATTAGATGTTTGTTTTCACTGTGCTCTAATGAACGAATGAAATAATCAATTTATGTCATAATATGTAGAGCATTTTTAGGATAATAATTAAAAATCTATGTTGAACTTTGTATGTAAATAAAAACATGTAGTAAATAATATGTATTATTGTCTGATAATTCGTTTAAAGTACCTAAATATCGGGGAACCGATTTACACACAAAGAACAGGTAAGGTAAAAATTACGGGAACCGACTTACATATTATTTTTAACCCTCTTTAATTTGGGAACCATTTTACATGTACCCATAAATCTTTTTACCCATGAACCATAATACCAATAATAATAAAAATTTTTTGCAAAAAAAATATTAAAAATAGCGTCCAGAATTTCGAATTTTAAAACCTGGTCACTTATTTAAAATCAGAAAAAAATGAAAAATTGGGAAAGTAAGTCATAAATTTTATCGCAAACCATCAATAAAACTATGCATTACCATACCGATTTGCGGCAGTAAACAAGCACTTTATCTTACAGTTTTACCTGCCGCTAATATTTATCAAGATAGAAAGACATTAATCAGAAATCGTTTGTCACTGTCACGGATTTGACAGTTAAACTTTTGTTGTCAACTTTGTAATTAAATTAATTAACCAGAAATGTGGCTTCTCATGGCAAACACCGAAAACCAAAAAAGCAAGCTGATTGTCAGATCAAGGAGTCAACGAGCATGCCCAAAAATACCACTAGCGAACCGTATCTGTATATTTCGGAATTTTTCAAAAAACATAATATAGATATTAGTACTTAAATACAGATATCGTTCAACGATTTACATTATTTAGATTTGTGCAAACAGAGGTCAGTAGTTGTACCGATTTTAAATTAATCCTATATTTTGTATTAAAATTTTAACCAAAGTAGTAAAACTAACATGTATATGTTACAACTTTTCTCACGAATTATTTATAGAAAATAATAGATTTTTACGGTTGGCGATAAACTGTTGTATGCACCACGTCAGTAAAGTGTCTTTATTGACTTGGTACATAAATATAATTACCAATCCAAAGTAGGGGCAAATGATTTATGAAATATCTTGGCTTAGACACTGTTATCGTGTCCTACTGAGTTGACTTCGTTCAATGTGAGATCGACTATATTTAAATGATTAAAAATTGTACTTATACTCCCAAGTCTTTAATTTAAACCTTTTTACAGGAATGTTGCCGCCGCGTTGAAGGATGAAAGCTGTCATTTCATGGGAATTCTTCTGTCACTCGTTTTGTGAGTAATCGCACTCTAATTTTGAGTGATTTGTGCCTGCAATTTTGAGCCGTGGGATGGAACCTGCGTGTTTATCGACAAAAAAAAATGAGAATGAGTTTAAAGTATGAAGTACGTATTTTTAGCAATAACTATTTTCTTTTTTGAATGGAGTATTATTTCTGATATAGTTATTTGAATTTTTCTGTAGGGGAAAAAACTAGATCTGCTTATGTAACAAATTCGGACTTATTTTGATGTAGATTCAATTCATATTGCGCATTTTTAGTATAAATAGAAATTTTATTCGAAGATGTTGTCAGTGCCTTCTATTGTAAATATTTGGTAACTATGTAACTTGAAATTTGGTTAATCTTACAATTGTTAATTGAAATTATTGTGATCGTTTTTTGTAGGTCACAAATGACCAAACCAGTGACCAGTTAAACTAACTAAAGTGAATTGTTTTTTTGTCATTTTCACCAATGAATTAATTTGTAATATTTCGAAAGTTTATTGTAAAATCTCATTTAACGGAAAACTTTATCAAAAGAAAATATAAGAAATCCATTAGTATTGTGTTAAAAATGTTAATCAAAATTCATTGATGACTTTTATAAATAAAATATACTCCTAGTTTTACAGTGCATTGATAATTTATCAATTGTATTAGTTATTTTATAGGCAGATTGTTTTTTGCGAAAAAAAAATTAACCACTTTTTATTTCTGAATATGCTATATCTGTTAAATTAGTAATGTCCACTTTCTTATTGAAAATTTCATACAGTTATGGCTTGATATCCCGGGAAGTTTCTGTTATTTCAGAAATTTTATCAATGGGAAGACTGGTCCGCATATCAATTTTTACATCTTTACATATTTTTGTCTACTACTTTCTCTCATTAGTTTAATTCATTTTTAAAATAGGGAAAAAGGTCACTTTTTACTTAAAGAGAAGGGGTTTAAAAGTGTTATTTCATTGTGTCAATTATCTAGTTATTTTTGCCAACTCTGTAGACCACCACGAGCAACATGTATTGATGATGAACCTCTTCTTGCTCTCCAAGCATGGTCTAATTGGTCTATCTACCTTTACTGGATGTGTTTTAGTTCAGTTATCTGATCCATCTATTTTTTATTTTTTTTTGTTGTATTACAACTATTGTCCTGAGTTGTGGAGGCGGGAATCTTTTAAAGACGCCTTACGCTAGGTTCTATGTGTGAGGTGGTGCAGGACTCTCCCCTGATCAGGGGCATACCTGCTAAATCTTTCTCGGTAATTTGTCCTGGTATTGTCCTGTTCCTCGTACCCTTCTGTAGGACTAATATACTCCTTTTCGGGGATACTTGGTTGGTGTTGTACTGCAAAGGAAAAGTGTTAGAAAAGACCAAGATATTTTATTGTTATATTATTAAGTTGATACTTACGGGCCTCCCGGGTGGCGTATATTTACATACTACACTATTTTGCAACTACAACCCATGACAGTTGCGCTATATAGCAGTACAGAATGTAGCTAAAAAACGCTTCTGTTATATCTACTTAGTATACTACGGCCAGCGTTGCCAATGCGCTAAAAATGCTCACATTGTGAGGATTAAGGTACTAGCTGGAGCGAAATGCGAGCAAAAGACAAGTGCGAGGATTTGGTGAGGATTTTGTTGTATTTTCTGATGAATTACATTTTATTTAATAACTTAATTATTTTCACATTCCCACAGTTTATTAAATATTAACTTCTACGGAATGAAATTTATTTGGCAACATGGCACTTGTCTGACTCAATTAAATAAGCAATAAAAGCAGTTTATTCTACTACACTTGTTTTAGGCTTGTTCCTGAAACGAGTTCCTAACTTGTTATGAATAAATTGATTGAGTCTGCATAATATAAAATAATGGAATAGTTATTTTATATTGTGCAGACTCAATATGCTCATAAAATTAGGAACTCGCTTCGAGAACAAATCTTTTTGTTATTCCTTCCTTTACTGTCTGAAATTAAGTTATAATTTAAATTTCTATTTTTGTATGTTTAATGAACTCATGCAAAAGCAAAGCACTATTAATTGTAGGATTCCTAAGCATATCTTCTATTGCTAAAGCAGAATTAAGAGGTTTATTAATATTAAGCATGCCATAATACAACTTGTTACTTTGGTGTCTATAATTTTCGCATTCTAAAATTAAGCGTCTTATATTACCTATTTCACCGCACGAACATAGAGGTGAGTCTTTCATTTTAATCCTGAATAGGTGTTCCGGGGTTCTACAGTAACCAGTTCTCAGTCTGCATAAATTGGTAACCATTTCTCTACTCAATTTTTCTTTGCAAAACCAGGGTTTTTTCATAATTTTTTGAGATATATTATGCAGGTGTTTTCCTTTGACTTTGCTTATTTCTTTGTTTTCTTCCTCCCAATTCCCCCATATTGTGTTTTTGATTATGCCATATATTTCTTTGACGTCCAATTCTTTAAAATTCATGTCCTCTTTGTTTAAACCTTCCTTTGCCAACCCATCCGCTTTTTCATTACCTTTAATGTTGGTATGACTTGGTACCCAACATAATTTAATTTTAAGATCCTTATTTTTAGCTTCCCACAGTAGTTCTCTTGCTTGTAGAGAAGGGTGTGAATTGTTGCTTATTATTCCTCCCCTTGTTATACCTTTAATTGCACTATAGGAATCAGTTATTATGAGCGTTTTTGGTGTTTTGTCTTGAATGGTTTTTTTAATGGCCGTGACGATTGCCAGAGTTTCTGCTGTGAAAATGCTTACCTCCTCAGGTATTCTGACGCTGATTTTTATTTGTTTGTTTTCCATGTAGACTCCAAATCCTGTCCTACCCTCTTTTGTATTTTTTGATCCATCGGTGTAAACCCGCTCCCAATCTTTGTGTTTTTTATTAATTTCTTCAAGGAATAGTGGTTGATTATTTAAACAATTCTTATTAAGATTAAATTTTTCTGTTTCAATGGATTGTATTTGCGATTCGTAGCTATACTCATAGCAAGGGACGATGTTTGTTTTTTTAATACTGGGGTGATATTTCAGAGCATAATCGAATCCCTCTATTATTGGGAAGTTAATACAATTATAATTTTCAATCTGATCTTCATATACGTTGAGAAGCTTTCTGAAAATTGGGCTGTCATTAATGGACATATGTTTTAAGATGCTTTTGCAGGCTAACCATATCCTTCTCCATTTTAAGGGCAGTTCGCTAGTTTCGGCTAATAGTGAATTTGTCGGAGTGCTCCTCATAGCTCCTGTTATAATGCGTAAAGCTTTATAGTGTATTTTATCTAGCTTATTTAAGTTTTGCTGAGATGTGTTAAATATTAATTGCATTCCGAAGTCGAGGTGAGAACGTACCAGTCCTTTATAAATCATTAACACAATTTTTGGATCAGCTCCCCATTTAATTCCTGAAACTGCCTTCATTACATCTACCCCTTTCTGTGCTTTGGCTATTATACTGTCTATATGTAGGTTGAACTTCATTTTTTCATCAAATTTCACTCCCAGATACTTAATGTTTTGAGTATAAGGAATTGTTTCGTAATTGTATAAAATATTTGTTGATATATTGTTTTTCTTTTGTTGAAATATTATAGCCTGCGTTTTACTTACTGATAATTCCATTCCATGTTTATCCAACCATTCCTTTAAGTTTTCTAATCCTTTATTAATTTTGTGCCCAATTTCTTGTATATTATGTCCTTCTGCCAATACCATAAAGTCATCTGCAAACCCTATGCCTTCTAGGTCTTCTCCTATGACCTCATACATGTCATTGGTGTATATGTTGTATAATAATGGTCTAGTGCCGCCCCTTGTGGCAGTCCCTTATTAACTTCCCCTGTTTTGGAGCATGATCTAGTCCTGTTGTCTCTAACAACGATTTTTCTGTTGGTATACAGTTGTTCGATTATTCTAATTATTGGCCCAGGAATGCCCATTCTAGCTAATTTGTTTAATAATAAATTTATCCTTACATTGTCGTAAGCGGATTTTATATCCAGAAATACACCCATAACTTTTCTTTGTCTTTTGAATGCTGTTATAATCTTTGTTTGTAATATAATGTGGTTATCTATTATGCCCTTTCCTTTCCTGAAGCCCTTCTGTTTGTAACTAATTTTTTTTTCATTTTCAAGTTTATATTCAATTCTCATTTTTATTATGTTTTCCAGGACTTTCATTATGCAGGATTGTAATGCAATATATCTATAGCTATCTATAGATAGGTGATCTTTGTTTGGTTTTAATATTGGGCATATTATTTGAGTTTTCCATTCTTCAGGGATGGGTTGTCCTTTTAGGATATTATTGAATACTGTTAATAATCTTTGTCTGCATCCTAGAGATAGGTTTTTGATTTGGGAGTATGATATTGCGTCCGGGCCAGGAGCAGAATCTTTTTTTCTTGCTTTTAGGACTGTGTCGAGTTCTTCAATTTTAAATAGTTTACATGTTTTGTTTTCCGCTTCTATTCTTATATGCTCTTGTGGTATTTCTGGGTTAGATATGTAATCTGCAAATTCATTTAAATTGTCCCTTATGAAATAGTTGTTTTTAGGTTTTGTGTAGCAATTTTTGAAGCTTTTAATTGTTTCCCATACTTGGGATAAGTTGCTTTCCCTGTTTAATGTACCGCAAAAATTCCTGAAACTGGACCTCTTTTTGTGTTTAAATGTTCTTCTAGCCCTGGCCGTGACTTCGTTCATTTTGATGTAGTTTTCTGTAGAACTATTAGACAAGTATCTTTTCACAGCTTCCTTTCTTTCATTTATCATTTGCGAACATTCTTCGTCCCACCATCTAGTCGGGTTTTTTTCCTTCTTTCCTCGAAATGTACTCTCTTGTCTCCTAGGTATAGTTCTGACTGAAGTCTGATTAATTATATCCATAAAACTTCCATATGATTCTTCCACTGTAGATTTGTGAATCTGTTCACTTATTATGCTATATTCTCCCCAATCTGCTTTTTTTAAATTGAACTTTTGTGTTTTAATTAATGTATTTTCTGTTATAGTCGTGAGGAGATCCCTGCTCTCTAGATAGTTTGATTCATATTCCATAATTATTGGGAAGTGATCGCTATTTCCTCTGTCTTCAGGATGAGTTGTCCAATTTATTTTTAAACCTATTTGTGCTGAGCAAAATGTTAAATCGGTGATGCTTTTGTTCTGACCTGGCAATCTGATCCTTGTTTCTCTCCCATTATTCAGACATATAAAATCTTTTTCTAGAATCATATCCACTAAAATATTTCCGTTATGGTTATTGTTTTCGTTGCCTCAAACTCTGTTTTTTGAGTTGAAATCCCCTGCTATGATTACATGTTGAAAGTTCTTTTTTTCTTCAATTAAATCTTTTAAAAATCTATTGTTTAGTCTTACATCTATTGGGTTATATATATTGATGATTAATAAATTGTTAACTCTTACTGCCTGTACTAAAAGACCGTATGGTTTATTGGTAAGTTTCAGGTTATATAATTGACCACTTAGGCTGTCTTTAATTAAAGTTGCTATACCATTGTGTCCTTCGGACTTATCTATCCTGACAATATCAAATTTATTAATTTTCCAATTCATGTTTTCTTTTAGGAATGTTTCTTGTAATATTATTACGTCCGGATTCTCTTTGTGTATGAGTAGCGCTAAATTATCATTGTTTGAATTAGTGCTTCTTATGTTCCACTGAATTATTTTCATTGTTAGTGGACTGCAGGTTAATGATTGATTTTCGAACCTGGACTGAGCTCAACCTCTTGGTCCATCTGACTTTCGGTTTCTTTGTTTATATTTAAGCTTAAAGGAGTAATATTTGCTGATTTACCTTGGTTCCAATGTTCTTCCATGACTTTTTCTGTTATTCCTCTTTTTTGGAGGGTGGAGTATATAATTTGGGTGTAATTGATAAGGTCCTCGGTGGAAGTATCCTGATGGGAGAAATATTCTTTGATATCGATTATATCATTGCTATTTAGTGGGCTTTTTACACCTTTCATTCTCTTCGCAGAGGTTGGGGTAGTTGATGGGGTTGTAATTTGCTGACTTCGGCTTGTATTAGTGCTCAGATTTAGCATAGGGGTTCTAGGTAATAATGGTGACCTGATTAGACAAGCATTATGGGTAGCTTGGTCATATCCAGGACTTCTGGGATTCTTTCGCTTGTTTACAGCTGCGCTGTACGATATTGGCCTGTTCGTTTCCGTCGATGCCATTTTCCGTTGTTCAACACCTATCATTTGGATACCTTCTTCTCTGTTTGGCAAAGCTGGGAAGTTAGTTTGATTCCTGTCTACTTGCTTGTTTTGTTGATGTGCCTGGCTACTTCCTGGGATCATTTTGTTTGCTTCATAATACGGTATATTATGAAAGCTCATCAGTTCGTTTATTCGTTTTTGCCTTGATAGTTCCTCACACCTTTCGACGTCTCGGATACACTCTTCAATCATAGACATTGTTTAGAATTGGGGAATTTATCACTTTCAGATGTATGGATATCAGTACCACATTTAGAGCACCTTTTTTTACTTCGGCATTGCTTAGCCGGATGATTGAACCTTAAACAGTTTAGACATAAAGTAATTGGTCTGATATAAGTTGAAACCTCTAGTTTGTTTGAATATAGGCATACGTACCTGGGAAATGACTTTCCTTTAAATGTGAATATAAAGGTTCCTGTGGCTACATATTCTACCTCTTGTGGCAATTATTTTTGCAAAATAGAATGTGTTTTACTTCTTCTCTTAAATTCAGCCATTTCCGATTTAAGGTCTATAATTCCTTCTTTTTTTTTTTTTTTTTTTTTTTTTTTTTTTTTTTTTTTTTTTTTTTTTTTTTTTTTTTTTTTTTTTTATTCTCAATAAAGATCTCCTTGTCGATTTGCTGAAATTCGCAATAAGTCGGTATGTATTTTTTTCTCACTCACTGCATTTTAGTGAAACTGAAACAGAGATGCATGTGTATGTGCGAGGATTTTGTGAGGAATTTTGTGTGTGTGAGCGAAATGGAAGCATTTCAAACAGAACACTGGATCTTTTTATAATTATTATGTTGGCATAACATTGTGCAGTTCGGTCGCATTAGCAGTAAACCATTATTATACATATTAATATGAATTTTCCCAACAGACCGAATAGTCAACGATCGATGATAACTAACAAGCTGCTAAGTTATTAAATAAAATGTAATTCATCAGAAAATACAACAAAATCCTCACTAAATCCTCGCACTTGTCTTTTGTTCGCATTTCGCTCCAGCTAGTACCTTAATTCACACAAGTGAACATTTTTAGTCTAACAAACATTTGTCTAAAACAGATAAAATATCAATCGGCGGGTACCAATTTGCGATACTGATATTAAGCTGATAACAAACGCGATAATAATCTTTGATCTATGACAGTTGGTCGAGAAGAAGAGGTAATAAAAAATGGGTAATAATTGTAGAAAATTAAAAAAATGGGTAATATTTTTACTTTTCATTGCTTGCATCACTAAGAAAACAATTTGCAAGGACAAAGATTAACTGGAACTGAAAAACAGATTTAGAAAAAAACACAGTTGAAAGCAATGACGGTCTTTGTACCGGGTGGGCAAATAAGAACGGCCGTCATATCTTCGGATCGGATTGTAGTACAATTTTGGAAAAAAAAAGTGGCCACGAGAAAAACCTGGAAGTTATTTAATTACCGTATTGTTCTAAAAATTATGCATATATTTGATAATACAAGTTTTGATATAACTATTCAAATAAGAGTAGAAGAGTGAGAACTTTGTTATGAAAAAACGACCATAACTCCGATTCTGCTTAACCAATCTTGTTAAAAAGAGCTCTTTTCCACCAGTATAAGGGTTATATTCTCAACTCCACTTAATAAGTAATGTGTACATTAGAGGGCGTTGATTAAAGTTTATAGTTCGAAGAATATGATTATTACAAATGAAGAAGTGTTTGACTTGTATATGAGTATATGCTCAACAGTACCCTAACAGAAGAGTTTTTCTTCGAATCGCCCAACGTTTGCGTACTACAGGAAGTGTTCATCCTCCCGTGTATCGTAGACGTGGTAGAGGTCGAACGGAGGAGAATATAATAAATGTTTTATCCTATGTAAATTTTAACCCCCATTTAAGCACACGAGCCATAGCCGGAGATTTGGAAATACAACGAACCATCGTCCGAAATATTTTAAGAGATCACAGATGATTACTTATTTTTATTAACTTTTATGGTTTTTTTTTATTTATTTTCGTGCCCTATCTTTAAAAGCCTATAATTTACATATTTTTCATTTTTTGATTATAACTATAATTAAACGTCATTATGTCTTAGCAAATTGTATTATTTGTATCATTCTTAAAAGCACCAAATAAGTTAAAGCACTTGGAGTCTTCTTTAGTTACAACGAATGATTTCAATGTGTGTCTTACAATAGTACCTACTATTTTTAGATGGCACCCATTCACCTAATCCTACACAGGGCTTCTTTAAATAAAAAGTTTTTTTGAAATCCTTTTTCTGTTACATACTAACAAAATAAAACTATTAAAATCTACAAATCACGTTTTGCTATAACTAGACTACTACTCATATTATAACACGTACAAGTTATTTTAAAGATACTAACTTTTTGCAGATGCGACATTTTCAATAATTTTAGGGAAGTCGCAATTTCTAGCTAATCTGCACTCAATAGCTAATGTACCAAGACCACTCAACCGTTCCTGGGCCATGGTAGACCTTAAAATATTTTTAATTCTAGAAAGATTACTGGAAGTTCGTTCTGCTTTGGCTGCGGTTACAGGGATAGTACAAAAACGTCTTAATGCTATGATTATATTTGGAAACAAGGAATCTTAATTTTAATTTGTGAATTTTATTTAAATGGGGTAGAGTCAGTATTCACAAAATTTGCAGAAAAGATGCTATTAAAATGTTTTTTTTCTTTTTTTGAATTGAAAATTGATATCTGCTTGGTAATAATTTTTAAGACGATTGGCTTGCTCTTTAATTTCTATATCTTCTAAACTTAGAAATCTCCATAATACACTAAACATGTTTACAATTGTTTTTAGCTTCTTCAAATCTTGTTGAAAAATTTTAAATATCAGGATCTAAAATTACATAAAATACTTTAAAGTATTCCTCTCCATAAAGTAATGAATCATTTGATGTTTCGTGGAAAAACATTTTCTTTTCCGTTTTATTTTTTCGGACGAAGCTAGTTCATTTGACATTCCCAAATTATTAACCACTATTTTACATTCATTCAAAATGTTAGCCCAACTATTTTACTTTTAGCCACGTTGAAGCCATTCAAAAGAATGAAATTATTTTAAAATACTATTTAATTAATCTCTTACTTCTGGTGTTAAATTAAGCTCCAATAACTTCAATTGCGTCCTTTATTCGGGGTAACTTCTCTCTGGTTGATTTAATTGTTTGATTTTGAAGAAATTGAAATTAAAAAAAATTAAGTGGAAAACGAATTTGTCATAAGAGAATTGTCATTGGGTTTTTGAGAACCGTTAGAAATAAAGTGATTTGTTAGATTTTTATAGAATTTTATTGACCGAAAGAGTGAATTTTTATTTGTACAAAATAAAAAATTACTCTGCTGTGTTGGGCTCGGGCCCCGATATCTTATACTACCTTCAACACCCTCTCGTCGGGTCTGATCCTACACCAAGCTTTAAATGCTGGAGATTTCGATAACAGACTGAATTAGTTACGAGAGAGGTCGTGTAAAGTGCTATTAAAATCTGCTGTTCAAAAATAGTGAGTTTTTGTGAGATTACCACTAAAGAATTCAATGAAAAATGGTAAACTGTTAGCTTACGTAAGCATATACTCAAAAAGTGCAGTTTGATAAACAATAAATTAGTGAAGGAACATTTAATCTAATTAATTAATTATTTGCTCATACCCAAATAAATTGCTATTTTTAAAGAAGACAACTACAAGGTTATCAGAGAAATTTTTTGTTAGTTTTTTTTCTGTTATTCTCAACAACAGAAAGAGTGATTGTATATACCAGTGGCGTACTACAAAAATTTATGAGAAATAACTCTAAAATTGAACTATGAATAGAAAATGGAGTGCTTCTTATGTAAAGAAATTAAACAACCAAACAAAGATATAAGAAATCCATGTCACCAGTGTGACACCTGCAGAAATTCGATGTCTGCCATTACAAAACGTTTACTACAATTTAACTGCAAATCATGCCGTAATAATAACCTCGTAAATTTATTAAAGAGTAAAATTGAAGATAAAGAAACTATTATCAAGGATAAAGAAGATATTATAAACAATAAAAACGAAATAATAAGAATGCTGCAGGAAAAAATTGAAGAATATGAGCAAAAAGAAAAAAATCAAACTATTCTATCTTATGCTAATGTTACATCATTAAAAGTAAATACGCAACCCCCCAATGTACCACATAATGTTCCAGATGTAATATTCAAACCACAAAAAAATCCAGATCTAACTCAAATCAGAGAAGACATAATAACTAACATTGACCCAGCTAATCTAAAAATAGGAATTAAAAATATGAAAAGTACCAAATCTGGATCTGTAATTATCAAATGTAAAAGTAAAAAAGAATCTGAAGTTCTTGAAAATATAGCAAAAATAAGATTAGGAAACTCTTATAATATCGAGACAGCCAAAATGAGAAAACCACGTGTCAAAATAGCAAGCTTTAACCAGGAATTAAATAAAGAAGAAATTGAGAACTCTATATTGCGACAAAATGAAACGCTAAAAGATTTTAATGTAACATTTATTAAAAAAGGGAAAAACGGAGAAAACACAATATATGGAGAATGCTCAGAAGGAACTTTTAACCAATTAATGCAAACAAAAAGACTGTCCTAAACAAAAAAAAGTTTGTGTTAACTGTATATCTTCAAATAATAAATACAAAATGAAGAACACCATTAACCATCATTCAACAGACATTGAGTGTCCCACATTACAATATCACATCAATCTGCTAAAATCCAAAATCGATTATTCGTCTTAATGGTACAAATCGACCAAAATATTATCTTAGATAATTTAGGTCTACTAGAACAAGATCATCGTGGGACCTACATAGACCCAGACAAATATGCATCCCTAACAGCAAATAAAAAGTTTAATATTATGCATATTAACATACGAAGTGCAAACAAGAATTTTGATGACTTCCTGGAATTGGTTGAAACATACAAATTTTCTAGTTGTGACATCTTTGTGTTAAGTGAATGTTTTCAAACCGCTGTGGTTAATAACCTTAATATTCCTGGCTACACCACTGTACATAATGGAGGAGACTTCAACAAAAATGATGGTATTTTAACACTAATTAAATCTGAACTTAATTATAACATAACTAATCACAAATTTAATATATGCGGAGTTTCTCTTTCTATCATAAATCTAACAATTTCTAATGTATCCTACAGAATAATAGCGTTATACAGACCTAACCCAAGTAACTTGACTTCTTTCATTGATGAACTTGATACATATTTAGACCAGACTCAACAAAATGCTAAAATTGAATTATTAATCGGCGACATCAACATTAACTTAATAAATGAAAATGACTCGCATGTAAACAAATATTTCTGTGTACTTGCCAAATATGGTTTTGTACCCTACATTTTGAATCCTACCCGTGTTACACAGGAAAGTGAATCTTGTTTAGATCATATTTTTGTAGAAAAGTCACTTAATAACCTACAAAACTTAACGTTTGACTCATATATCCTTAATTGCCACATCACAGACCATTATCCGGTTCTTTTGCAGGTAAATTATAAATTAGATACAAAAAATACCCTACATTCTAATGAAAAAATAATAACCAAAATAGACAAACATAAACTACAAAACGTAATAAAAACTTCAAACTGGAGCGATACTCTAAATGCACATGATCCACAAATCGCCGCTGATTGTTTTTTGAGCAAGTTTAGTAACCACATTGAGAATTCAAAAATTTGCATAAAAAGCAGGACAAAGTATTTGAAAATAAAACCATGGATAACAGAAGGTTTAATTGTATCTATAAAACATAGAGACAAATTAAAAACAAGACTAAACTTCACTTCTCACCAGAACTAGAACATGAATACAAAACGTATAGAAACAGTCTGAATGTCTTGTTAAAAAAATCCAAAAATGGCTATTATTTCAGGCAAATTGAGGAAAACAAAAATAATATAAAAAAAGTTTATCAACTAATCTCTGATGCTACCAACGAAAATACCAATAAAAAACCTACACTTCAAATTGTTAATGATAATGAACTTACATTTAAAGACAACACACAAATGGCAAATTATTGTAATGACTACTTCATCAATATTGGCCTTAATATGGTAAAAAATATAAAAAAACTACTTTCACAGAAATGACATCAAAAAATTATAACACCATGTTTCTTAATCCTGTTACTGACAAAGAACTAATTGAACATATATCCTCGTTAAAAAGTAATGTTTCTCCAGGAATTGATGGAACAACAGCTGACATTATAAATAACAATCATCAATATATTCTAAAACCACTTAAACATATAATTAATTTAATATTTCTGAATGGCGTTGTCCCTAGACAATTTAAATCTATAATTACTCCCATTCATAAATCTGGAGATAAATGAATAATATCAAATTATAGACCAATAAGTGTGATCAATAATTTTGGTAAAATATTTGAAAAGTGCTTGAAAACTCTATTAGTGGCTAAATGTGAGCCAACTTTCATTAAATGTTAGCAAGACAAATTATATCGCGTTTACCTTAAAAGAAGCAAATACACCAGATTTTTCTAGGATAAAAATCGCAGGTATGGAAAATGAAATTAAAGAGACGAACAAAATCAAATATTTGGGTATAATTATAGATAAAAATCTAAAATGGTGTTAGATTATCTAACGAAAAAGGTGTGAAAGCTTATCTACAAATTTTACCAATTAAGAGAGTTTCTTTCAAGAAAACTGTTATTACTAATCTACAAGTCCATAATTGAATCACTCTTCTGCTATGGTATCTTTATTTGGGGAGGAATGTACAGGAACTCACTGCAGAAACTAAATACTCTGCAAAACTACGTATTAAAAATTGTATTAAAGAAACAAAAAAGATTTCACACAAGTCTTCTATACACTGAAAATATATGCAATATCCGAACATTATATTTTCACAGCCTATGTATGTATGCCTTCAAGAATAAATTATTTATTAACAGCATACGTCCTGTATATCAAAATCGTAATACTACTAATGAGCTTCTGTCAATACAAAGATTTCAGAAGAATATTTGCCACAGATTTTTTATTCATACATTGCCCAAGGCGTGCAATTTATTACCACTAGAGATTAGGCTTATCACTAAACATAAACGCTTTTCTACTGAAACAAGAAAATTTATTTTCCGAAATTACACTGAATTCGCAATAATTCTAGAATAACGAAAATAAAGACCGGAAGAAAGATAGGGAGGGGAAGGGCGAGAGAAAGGGGAGAATTGAAATTAATGAATACAGAAAATGCTACTATAATTCTATGCTCTTACAATTTTAAATTTTACTTTGATTTTTGCTTTGATCTTTTGTTTTTCTTTAAGCTTCTCTTACTATTATTTTTTGTTTATTAAATTCGTAGATTTTGCACAACACAAGTGTTCAATCACTTAGGTGCACACTGCATTATTAGTATTATTATTTTTATTATTTTGTTTAGATAATATAAAAAAAAATTGTAACTGGCTATTGAATATGATAGAAGACAATCCTGAAATACTTTCACACATTATGTGGTCAGATGAAGCAACATTTCAGAGTGATGGTAGTGTAAATCGCCATTACATGCATTTGGTCTCAAACAAATCCCACTGGATGCAGGAGGTTCAACATTAGGGTCGTTGCTCCGTAAATGTGTGGTGCGATATTCTAGGTGGACAAACAATTGGACCTTATAATTTTAATGAAAATCTTAACGGAGACACATATTTAGATTTTTTAATAAACGAATTGCCACTGCTTTTAGAAGATGTACCCCAGGCAATTCGTCGTGATATGTTTTTTTAACTTGATTGTTGACCGGCATATTACTATAGGGATTTTCGAAACTTCCTAAACCAAACATATTCTGACAGGTGGATAGGACGTGTTTAGATTTTTACTTGTGGGGACGAATAAAAGATCTACTTTTCTCTAACAGACCCACAACATGATCGTGAGAATAGGAACTGCAATACAAAGTATTTCAGTTGCAGAAATTGAAAATGCCGTTTTATTTACCCGTAAGAAATTGAAATCTTGTATCGAAAATGATGGACGACAGATTGAACATCTACGACGTCACTAATCGCATCCTTGGTAGCTATTTGTTTTGTTGATTGTTAGTTTGTTAAATTGTTTTCAAATTAATTTATTAATATCTACTGAGAGGCCAGTAGAAATAGACAGAATATGCCAAAAATTTAACAATAATTACAAAAGTTTTAAAACTTTAATAAAGTGAAGAGTACATTCGACTGATACCAAGTCTGATTTTGCAACCCTTTTTTCTGAACGGAAGATGTTGAAAATCGGGATTTAATAAATTTTTGCAATATCAGAGCGGAGAAATTTGCAAAAGTTCTGCAAACTTTCGAAGTTTTGAAAAATAGCAATTTACATCTTTTGATAAATTTGCAACCATTTAAACAAAACGGAAATGTTTGTTTTATCAAAAATAATTCATCCTAATTCTTCTATGAAAATTCCAAAAGTTCTGCAAACTGGAAGAAATGAATAAAATTATTTTATAAAAAAGTGTTTTAATTTGCAACCTCATGCATCAAACGGAAAATATTTTTTTTCATAAAATTGGATTTTTTTATAAAAGTAAGTTTCGAAATAATTCCAAAAGTTTTTAATTAGGGTTGCAAATGAAGATATTCCTAATAACGATATTTTTATTAATTTTGCAACCTCACCTGGAAATGAGTATAAAATCACACGGAAATGAGTATAAAATCAAAAAAAAAGTATTTGCCTATTTCCGCCCTACCAAAAAAAGCAAAAGTTCTGCAAACTTTCGAAGCTAAAAAGAATTGCAGCATATATCCTTTAAAAAATTTGCAAACGGAAATGTTTGTTTTATCAAAAAAAAATTGTTTTTCATCCTAATTTCTCGATGAAAATTCCAAAAGTTCTGCAAAATAAACAAAATAACGAAAATAATTTTCTTAAGAATTGTTTTAATTTGCAACCTCTTGCGTCAAACGGAAAATATATTTTTTCATAAAATTGGTTTTTTTATTAAAAAGGTTTAATATCAATTCCAAAAGTTTTAAATAATAGTTTCAAGAGAACATTTCTTCACGTACAATGTTTTTATTAATTTTCAACCGCCCGCAACAAGTAAATGAGGATAAAATCGAAAACAAAAATAATTTCATATTTGTACGCTTCAAAAAAAGCGAATGTCCTGCAAGTCTGCCAATTGGTATATATTTTATAATCCGGAACATATAAGTGAGCGTGTTTTAAAGACCACTTGTCGACAAATACTTTACGCCTTTTATTTATTGGTACGCAGGCATATGATACGCAGGCTAGGACTTGCAGAAATTCTTATATTTGTTTTATTTGTTATAGCTAATAATAGGATGATTTGAATAAAAATTGAATTTATCAATAAGATGTATGAAAAATATTGGGAGAATTATGTGAAATTTATCCAAAAATTTTCACCGCAAATTAAACAATTGTCATATATGGCAAACAATTTTAAAACACAAACAAACGCTTAGAATAGAAAACGAAGTAGGTACCTTTTCGTCATTGTTATAGAAACGAAAGCGTATTTTATTTATATAAACCTCCCTTCACTCGTACTGCACGTTATAATTCGTCTAAATATTAGGAAAGTGTGTTTCCGGATTGCAGAAAATATTGTAAATTAATGAGCACCTTAATATAGATCAATATTCGAATATCTTAAACTTATTTACAATGTATGGCCAAATTATCAAAAAAACATAATAAAAATATTTAATAAAAAAATGTTCCGTTAAAAAATGACGGTTCCAAATTTGTTGTGTCACGTAAAATATTAGTTGTAATTATAAATACAATTTGCAGAACTTTTGCAAATATTTCAGCAGTTGTAAACATGCAAAAAATTAATTATTAGTGAATAAATTAAGTTTCCGTTTTTCGTACAAGGTTGCAAAGTTAGAAATTCATTGGGACCGCTATTATCTTTATTCGCAACCAAGAGAAAAAACTTTTGTAATTATTTCGATGCTTATGTGTATCAAAAATGGCAGCATCCAAGAAAAAGTTTGATAAATAAACGATCCGTTTGTAGGAAAAGGTTGCAAATTTACGTGAAGATGTTCAACTGTTTTTCCATGCACCGTACCAATTTGCAGAACTTTTGTAATTTTTTTAAACAAATTACAATGGAAAACTCAAACAAATGAGAAAAAACAATGTTCCATAACTTTTACAAGGTTGCAAACTTAATGCATGTTGTAACAAATTAGTACTAGCAGTATTCCAAGTTTGCAAAACTTTTTCAATTTTCAGTGCAAAAATAAAGCATTAAAACGTTTTTTGCGATTTAAACAATGTTCCGTTCATCCCAGACTTCTGCAAAATTTTATAGTTTGTTTTCATTATTGCACTAACACACCATGAAAATTTGAAAACTTTTGGTATTAATGTGAATTGATTGTCTCCACCGACTGGCCTATGATCTAGGTACTGTTTGATAAAAGTTATCGAATAGCGATTTTTAATGATACAAGTTTTTATGTAGTCTAATCTATTAAATTAGTATGACAATATTTTTAATTACTGCAGATACACCAATGTAAGGTCTTTCTAAGAAGACTAAATTTGTTTATTTCCAGCCTAATTGAATTTGGATAAAAAATTTCCACCATTACTTACACGTATCTTAAAATATCTTGGGATAGGAAAAAGATATCGACATGCGGTTTTTGCCAATTTGTTGCTATTTTGGTCTACTTTTTTGTAAACTTTAGCTTTTTAAAGTTTTTTTATTCAATAACGCCCTCTAGCGGTGGACTTACAAATAATTTCCAGGTTTTTCTCTTTTCCACTTTTGTTGCAATTTTTTTTCCCAAGTTGTACTACAATCCGATGATATGACCGACGACCGTTTTTATTTGCCTACCCGGTATAACGACTGAAATTCATGCGATTGTTTTAAATTTTTGCTCTGCGTTTAGTCTATTTTAAGAGTGCGATGGGTTTATTAATTCGGGTCTGTTGGGAGAGGATCGGTTTATTGGTTTTCAGTCTATCGAAAGTCAGTCGTTTGAAGCAACTACGAATCAAAGTTTCGTGATGAAAATCTATCTAGGTTGCCTCTATCTTTTAACATAAGTGGAAATTTAGTCCAATATAATGGTAAAATCGAATTTTCAATCTACATCATTTTATCTTTTAAGATGGATCTGACTGGAGTTTTTTTTTACAAAAAACAATCTGTACACTGCATAATTCATTAAAAACTCCTTTACATATCAAATACTACTAAATATTCATTATTTTGTTGTGAAAATAAATAAGTCAGAATTTAATTTGCAAATGGTTATCTTCAATATACAGTAAATAGTAACTACTGTATGGAAAAAATTTTTCTTATTTCCATGAAAATTGTGATTTTTTTAATCATGGATTTTAAGAAAATTCGTAGAAAAATTACGCGAAAACAGCTTTTAAAACAATTAGTTAATTGAGGAAAGATGCAAGAACGCTTCTTACTCCTCTTTAACCTGTTATTATCACAATATAAACGCAATCTAACTAGATCGAGATTAATTATATAGATAAAAAATTGATAATAACATTATTTCTTGGAGTCATTTGATTGTCGACAATGACTTAAATTAGCAAATTTTATAGCCCGTACTGGCTATTTAGACACTACCTAACAAATGCCGAATACAATCATTTTGTAATCTAATTAACAATAATTAGATTTTTTTAATAATCATTGACGTTTATTTGGAATCTAATCATTTTGTTATTAGTCTTAATTATGGAAATGTAAGGGGCATTTAATTCAAAAATAAATCCTGTTAAAATTATAACAAAAAGAAACACTGGATTCTAAACGTGTTTTTTAAGTCATGTTAACATTACAGTATGCTTGATCTATGGCTGCTGAAACTAAAAATTTGACTTTTCAAAAATATTTAGCCAATTTTGAGTACTTTGATACTTTTAATTCAAAAAACGTCCCCAAGAATTAAATATTTTACAAAACCTAAAAAATATGAACTAATGTTGTAATATTAACAGGAAATGTTATATTAAACATTTTGTCTCCTACTTCTAAAAATTATTATCCAGAAAAAAATTTATTTGTTTAGTTTTGTTCAATTTGGGGAATTTTATGAGTTCATCAACTTCTAAAAGCATTGTTTAGAATATAAAGTGATATTTTTACTTGTTAATTTCTGTTATAAATTTGTAGTCCCAATGATAAGATTGTGTTAAAAAATAATTTAAAACTGATTATATTTGTTTTTTTTTTATTATTGATATTTTATAAAATAATTCTAAAAATGTGGTCCATCTTTGTTGTATTTACAAACCATCAAATAAACATTATCTACAGCTAATAATTTTGTTTCAATTCACCAATCTTACAATATAAATCAATTTATTATAATTAAGCTAACATGACAATTTTAATTTTAAATATAAAAACATAATTATCTAGTAAAACTTTATTTTTTTCCCTTTCCTTTCATTTGTGTCCGTCTATTTTTACCCATCCTCTGATTTTTTGGTTTATTTTTGTTTACAAATTTCTTTCCCATTTGATTCGCATTAAATTTCTTTCCCGTTTGATTTGTGTTAAATTTCTTCCCAGGTTTACCAGGACTTTTATATTCACTTATATCTCCTGCACTATCTCTAGTATTTTTCTTCATTCCTCTTTTCTTTCCTCCAAAACCGAATTTTTTATCCTTCATTTTTCTTTTTTCCATGGCTCTTTTTCCAGACTGTTTATTTTTACCATCAAGAAAATCGAAATCTTTGCTCATTCCCTTACGTACTTTTTTTACTTGATCAAGCATTTCTTTCTTCTCTTGGGAACGTTTTAATTTCGTTTGAATTTGTACCATTTTACCATCTTTTCTCTGTTGTCGAAGTTGTTTTACTCTCTCGCTTCGTTTCTGCTGTTCTTGTTTTTTCATTAAATTCTCTCGTATTTTGTGCATATGGGCATCAGTTTTTGCCATCTCAGCAAAATAATCATCTGGCCTAAAAAATATTAAATTACAGAGTTTACATATTTAATAAATACATTGCTTACCTAATAGTTGGAATGCTCAATGCTTTTAATTTGGGTATAGATTCTAAAACTGCAGCTTGCGCTTGTCTATGAAACATCATCTCTCTCTTAAAGTCATTAAGTACCGGATCTGCAGTTGGGTCAAATTGTGGAAGTTTTTTATTGTTTTTAAGTTGATTACTTCTTTTTTCTTCATGAGTTAACATTTGTGCCGCTAATTCAGGTGCTAACGGAGCCTGTGCATTCACACAATCCAGTCTTTCAATCCAAGGCAATTTAAGTTTTATTTCTTCGATTTTTTGTTTTAGGCCGCTCTAGACAAAAATATATTAGTTTGAAATTGTATTTTACTTATTAATTCTTACTATATTATTAATGAATTGCTTCGGTGCATTCTCAATCGTATTTAAGCCAGGTTTTAATCTCCCATCCAACAAGGCTTCTTGAAGCTGCAAAATAAACGTGCTAGTTTGTTACGTTATTAAAATATAGAAAAAAAAGTAATACCTCGACATCGCTGTCGCTTAATTCTGATTCACTGGCACTCATATTTTATAAAATAAATTGATAGTTTTAAAATATTTTCAAACACGCAACTTTAACCTTAATTTTCTAGTAGAACTATCACTCTTCGTCTTCTTTTTCAGGTATCTATATGGACTGTTAAACTACTACATACAAGCACATTAATATTATCTATATTTGAAAATTAACTGTGCTTTGCAATAAACTTATAAAAAACATAAATTTTAATTAAAAGAGTAATCGCTTTCAAAAATTGATATTTTAAAATGTAAATCTATTCAAACTTGGTCAGCTTATTTATTTTTAAACTTGCCAGTAGTAGGAATACAGCCAAATATGTTAATTTGTATTTTGTTATATTATTTTCGCTAGAGTAGTAATAGGACAAATGGAGATTATCTTAATGTAAAAGTTTGATAATATTTATTTTTAGATACATTTTCGTATATTAAAACTTTGCAATCATGATTATTTATGTTGTACCTAATTACGTTTTCTTAATTATTCAAAAAAAGAAGATTGGAATTGTTAATCTATAAATTAGGTTATGTTTCAAAATCCTGTAAACACAAAAAGTTAACCAAACACGTGTTGTGAAAATGGGTAAGAAACAGAAAAGGAAGCTAGAGGAAACTCAAGAAGTAGTTACTCCAGCTCCACCCGCTGTACGGCATTCTGATGAGCCATTAGAGAAAAAGGTATAGTGTAGATATTAAAATTACACAGGTTATCTATATCTCAAATGTGGTCCAAGTTTTTAAGAAATAAAGTACAAAGTCAGGTACCACAAGAATTTTAATTGTATTAAACAAGCAAATACAACTAGTTTCGATAACTAACCATCATCAGGCCTTTACAGTTAGGGCTTGATGATGGTTGGTTACCGAAACTAGTTGCCTTTGCTTGTCAGTCAAATTATTGTGGTACCTGTCTTTGTGCTTTATTAAAATGTTTAATGTATAAATTGGATTTTTTTTTAGAGAAAATGGGTAAATAAGCAAAGAGTTTTAATTTTTGCTTCACGAGGAATAAATCATAGGAATCGACACTTAATGGAAGATTTAAAGAAATTAATGCCTCATCATAAACCTGAGGCTAAAATGGAACGTTCTAAAACATTGTCAATTATTAATGAAATGTGCGAAATGAAAAATTGCAACAAAGCTTTAATGTTTGAGGGTAGAAAGAAAAGAGATTTATTCATGTGGTTATCCAACGTACCTAATGGACCTAGTGTTAAGTTTTTAGTTGAAAATGGTACAAATAGCATATATTTAATCTATATTTTTACTGATTTTATTTTTTTTCAGTATATACAATGGAAGAACTTAAACTAACAGGAAATTGTTTAAGGGGTTCTAGACCAATCCTCAGTTTTGATACAATTTTTAACGAGAAAGCTCATTATATGGTGCTAAAAGAAATATTTACTCAAATATTTGGAGTTCCCAAACACCATCCAAAGAGCCAACCATTTTTTGATCATGTCTACACTTTTACAGTGTTAGATAATAGGATATGGTTTAGAAATTTCCAAATACTTTCTGAAGATGGAGCCTTAGCTGAAGTTGGGCCACGATTTGTTTTAAATCCTGTAAAAATATTTTCGGGTAGTTTTGGAGGTGTATCTTTATGGGAAAATCCTAACTATATCAGTCCAGCAAAGTATAGGCATTCAATTAATTTAAAAGCTAAAAATAAATATGTAAATAGAATTGAACAGAAAGTACATGCAGAAGCTACACGTCCAACTGACAGTTATAAGTTAAAACCTCTTGATGATATTTTCCAAGGAGATCCTTTAGAAAAGGCAAAGGAGTTTGAACAAAAGGAAATAGAGATAAATAATAATAAAGAGACAGTGATAAAAAATAAGAAAAAGAGAAAAGTTAATCTAAAAAATAAAACAAAAATTGTTGAAAAGTCTAAGAATAGTGAAGTTGGCAAATTACTAAAGCAAGGAGGTATAAAGAATACCAAAATTGATAAAAAAGTAAAAACTAGTAAAAAGAAGTCATTGAAAGTTAAGGTGAATGGACTTGTTAAAAAATCTAAAAAGGTGTTAAATTAAAATGTTTTTTTTTTATATTATGATGTATGGAAATAAAAAATAATATCAAGAGTTTTGACATTTATTAAGCTTGTTTTGAACATTTTTTTTGGTCAACTAGTTTCTAATTTCTTTTTAATAATAGCGCAGCAATTTGTGTAAAATTTTTAAATGCACAATAAAATATCTTTAGGTACACCAATATTGTGACAAAGTCCAATTAGAGATCTGAAAATTGTAGATGTGAAATATGCATCATTTTTCTGATTACTGGGACAATTTGTACAATTTTTTTTGTTTCTTACATTAAAGGATTCATTGGAGTTTGTCACATAATTATAGTAAATTCTTATAGATAAAAATATAAATATTGCTATAAGAAATCTAACAGTTTTTTATATACTTTTTAGAATAAATAGTATAAAAATACATTTTATAAAAAAAATATTTACTCAAATTGATAAAATTGTAAAAAACAATTGAGCAGTTACTTGAAGCGGAATATAATATAAATACTTTCTTAAGTTTAACAATGTTCCCGTTTTATAATATTCTATATAAAAAATATGCAAAGTGGTGTCGAAGTTCTGACCCCGGAACATAAGAACAAAAATTAGCTGCGTTTACTTTGGTAGTTACATTGGGCTTAACTACTTGCTATTATGTATTGTACCATTTGAGAAAAAAATTGTGGACTATTTTTTACATATTGAACTAAATACGTTCAGTATTATTTAATAAAAAAATTGTATGGTTAGTAACTCTTATTAGAGTCCCAATGTAAGGACGAAATAAATAAATTACTCGCAGTGCATAAAATAACATGTTAACATTGCCGAGATTTTGTCGCCCAGTAACAAGTCTGATTTTTTTTTATTAAAATCGGTAAAATTCGTAAATGTATTGAAATAGAAAAATTACTGTATTGTCTCCATCTGAAAATTGTAAAATATTCTCCACTTGGCGCCAAATTTCAAATAATTATATATATTTTAATAACAATGGGTAGAACCTTTTGTAGGCCCACATATTAATTAAAAGTATTCAGTTCCATTGAAATTAAGCTTAAAATCACGTTTTCAGAGTTACAAATCTCAAAATTATTGTTTCACAGTAGGCCCTCCTTATGTCGCCCAGTGGAAATCCCTTAAAATATGACATCTTGGGCTACTGAATTTAATTTGGATTTAAGTTTACCAAGGTAAGAACTTCGCGCCACTTCTTTAACAAAAAATAATAAAAAGTAGAAGCTATTTTTATAAAAAATATAAACATTCATTTTGTAATATCAACCGAGTTTTACTATGTAGCATAATTTTGAAACATATAAAACTAGTTCTAGAAATTTTAATATTAAATTTACATATTTTTTTAATTATACATTTGAACCATTTCATAAAAAATAAAAAAATATTGATTTACGTTGTTCGAATCCTGAAAGTTTCGCTCACACTTTGACAATTTATTTTACTTTACATTCGAGGAAATGTAGCACTCGAGTTGATTTTTTTTTAGGTAGATTTCCATATATGGAATCTACCTATTGTAATCGATTCAATGACGGGACCCAGCACCGGGAATAGGGGCACTACGCCGTTTATGACCTGGAGAATGAGAATCAGTAAAAAAAAAAATATCGGCACGATAGAGCTCGCAATTTTTGTCCAATCGATACCAAATTTGGTACAAAAATTCTTTGGGGTAGTAATTCGCTGCATATTGCAAATGGGCATTCTACCTCTAAGGGGGTTGAAATAAAAAATTCAGATCTCCCCCATTTTTGAAAATATTAAAAAAGGTTATGGGACTTTCTTTATGCACTGATTATTATAAAACTAATTTGTCTGAAACTTTTTTTCATGCGAATTTCACCTGGGGTTTTTTGAGTCGATGAACCTCTATATTACATCCCGTGCACCTGACGGTCAGGACAGCACCAATAACGTCACCACCAAGTAGAAATTCATCAGAAATCGACCCGGGAGTTTTTCAAGTTGCTCCGTCAAGAATCTAACATCGACAAACTGCCCGGAGTATTTGGTGCCCCGGACGACCTGAATGGCGTCATTTATTACCAAATCGCCACAAATTCATTGTTCGGGGGTTTTTCGAGTCGCTTGTCCCGAATCTGATGGTATCTCAAACCACCTCACTAATGGTTTCATTTCCAGGAGTTTTACTGAAATTGCTTACCAAATCTACGAAAACTTCTCCGTTTTGAACAAGAAAAGTACGTAAAGCGTCTGACGAAATTGAATTTTGGATGAAAAAAGTGAATCGTCTCTCTAAATCAACGAAAATCGACGTCAGTTTCATTATTTCTGTAGTTAAATTAAAGAATCTTACTTCGTTCGACAATTTTAAGCTTGTGCTCAGTTTGTCTGTTTAATGTAAGTAATAATTGTTATTGCGAACATCTTTTTACTATTCATTCTATTAATACTCTTATTGGACGAATAAAAATTATAAAAAACAAATTACTACAAAACTTACAATTTCAACATGACCACAGTAAAGCCTGTCGTATGTAGATGTCGGATTCGGGACGAGCGACTCGAAAAATCCCCGGGTTATGAGTTTTGTGCAATTTGGTAAATAATTTCAGTAACATTCCTGGAGATGAAGCTATTAGTCAGGTCGTCTGCAGCACCAGGTGGGGAGAGGTTGCCGATGTCAGATCCTTGACGAGAGATTAAAAAAACCCCCGGTAATGAGTTTCGGTGGATTTGTTATGAATTCTCATGGAATTCCTGGTGATGACGTTCCTGGTGCTGTCGATCCTGACCACCAGGTACATGGGAAGATAATCTAAACATAATATTCAGGATCAATGACTCAAAAAAAACCCGGGGTGGAATTCGCGTGATTTTCGTCGAAGATATGAATTTTCCTTGACCATCTGTAAAGACGCACCTGAATAATGAGATTGGGGTGATTTGGTAAGTAATTTCAGTCAAATTCACGGAGATGACGCCACTTGTCAGGTCGTCCGGGGCACCAAGGTACTCGAAGGGAGCTTGTCGATGTCAGATTCTTGACGGAGTAACCTGAAAAACTCCCGGGTAATGGGTGGATTTGTTATGAATTCCCATGGAACTCTTGGTGATGACGTTCCTAGTGCTTTCCTGACCTCCAGGTACACAGGAAGATAATCTGAAGATAATATTCACGATCGGTGACTCGAAGAAAACACGGCTAATGAAATTCGCGTGATTTTTGTCGAAGATATGAATTTTTCCTTGACCACCTGAAAAGATGCACCTTTAAGAATGCACTTTCCGATGTAGCAATGCAATTTCAAAAAAGTACTTGACCAAAAGTGGTCACTAACTCGTTAGACGAGTTCATGAAGCCAATGCATAAAACCGCATCTCAATATCCTTCTTGAAAAAAATTTAACTTTGGACTTTTTTTCTGCTCTATTTCCTCGTCTATTACTGTAAATCGTTGGTCTAATTAACAAACCTCGTAACTCCACAGAATTCCATTTTGTGATTTTTAAGCTAATGTAATTTACTGCACAAAGTATTAAATCCTTGTAACTCTCAAAAATATTAAATAATAATCATTATAAAAATATTTTATTGTATATAATATGACTTTTAAAACAAAAATAATTCAGTTTTTTTGTTTCCCTTTTATAAAGTGGGACACGTGAGTTACGTGGTTTGTTGCTTGCTTGCTATTAATTTTAACGTCTCTTTTCTGCTACCAGGGCTAATCTGGACGGGACCTACAGCTTATCGTGGACTCCGAACCACGGTCCTCAATCACCCTAAACCCAGGACTATGCCTTTGTCATTCAGGTGATCTACCGACTAGCAAGTGTGTAATTGTGCCACCAACCCCTATCAATTCCACGAGATATCCGATCTCATCCGGCCTGGTTACCGGCGTGAATGAAACTGCGCATGACACAAATACCTTTTTGCACTTGCCCAAAGTCTTATCTGACTTTAATTCCACTTGAGATTCATGGGACTCGAACCCACGACCCGAACACCCTCAACCAACCTGGCCACCGTGTCCGGTTACGTGGTTTGTTAATTAGAGCGACGATATCTAATAAATCTATTTTAATTACAGACAATTTAAATTAACAATTTTCTATAAATAATTGTCAAAATATAACTGAAAGCACATTATAAAAACTACTTAAGTTATTAGCTGCCTTAAAAGGGTGAACAATACCTATTTATGTATCAGAAGGTAATATTGCATGTACGCTTCCGTGGTTCCTTTTTGGGACATGAAACATATTAAAATGTATGCATGATCGAACTATTTTAATAAATTTCATCGGCGAAGTAATAGGAATACAAAAAGATAACCGGCCCCCAATATTAATTTTGTTTATTTTATTTTCATATCTTTATGACTTCCGGTTTAACAAACCAGAACCGGAAGTGATACTACCGGTTTCAAAAATAGCATTCCGACGTGATTTTTAACGCTAAATCGATATTTCAAAACAGATTTAAGATATATTTTATGGTTCATGAGATAAATGCGTGTTTAGAAGTCGTCACGTATGCCTGCTAACGCTCAGGCGCTTCTAACTTGTTTATTTCTCTTTTTTCCAATTAACAAAAAAAAAGCTAAATGACTGGCCTTCATATAATTTAATTTAATCATTCGGTGGTATCACTTTTTAAAGTGCTACAGTATAACGAATCTACGTCAAAATTAATCATCTTGAGCTTCAAGAGATTTTAAAAAAAAAATAAAGGGTTATAACCCTTAATGGGTCTCTTGGTGTTTTATAGTTTCCCTTCTAATAAGTTGCATTTCTAATTTAAAATAAATTGTTGTGGTACCTGACTTTGTTTTATTTCTAATATTTTTTGTTCATACAAGAAATTAATACCTTAAATATTATCAAATTAAGTGACGCGGAATTTTGTTATAATTAAAAAGTTCTAAAGCTAATTTATAGTTATTTTTTGAGTATAACTGTTAAGCCACACTTTATAAAAATTAATGATTCATAATGGCAGTGCGATATTTAAGAATACTTTAAACAGTTTACCACGAGTGTGGTATATTTTAAAAACTATAATAATTAAAACACCTATAAATTTTTTAATATCAATAAATATTCGATATTTTCTATGACATACCGTGAATCGTAAAACACTAATCACGGAAGAATCAATTTTAATTTGAGCTAAAAATTGTCCTAATAATAATTTTTTACCGTAACTTGTTACGTTTAAGCTTGATATTAACAATTTATTATGTTTTTCTATATTGTGCACACTTTTTTAACTACATATAATCACACAGATATTAAGCAATCTATAGAACAACCCTTCATCGTTGTGCGCTACTGACAAGTTTCCAAATAGAGTATGTCAGTAATTATTTAAATTCAATAAGCTCTAAATATAGTGATAATTAAAACCAATATTGCTAGAGACTGATATTACAGATTTAATATTTCAATTTCAACGTTTGTTTGTAATACAAATATATTATTTAATTTAATCTGGTATCAAAACTACTCATCAAGAATTTAGCTGTATATTGGTTTTACCTTAAGTCAAATATTTAGAATTTGTGTTATATTTGTACTTTTATAAAGGTTTATCGACATTTCTTAGAATGTACTATATTATTTTGAGACGGAACTTTAAATTTTCGCTCCCAAAATATAATTTGGGCTCTCCTATAATTATTGCTACTTTCCTTTGGGTTATTATTTCTTTTACTTGTTCTACACTGAACGCAAAATAAATAACTTTTTTTATATGTCAATACTGGGTATTAAATTACGGTTTGAATTTAAATATTTTCGAAAAAGGATTCGAGATTGTCGTTTTTTGCATTTAGAAATAATACTAGATATTTCTAAATATTAAAGTCAAATAAAATTAAGTAAAGCCTTGTTTTATTTATAGGCGAATTTTTGTTTATCCGGATCATATATATCCCGAGATAACAATGAAATAAACAAGAATTCATCACATTCATCACTGGGCTTGTGTTTAAATAATCTAAAACTCTCTCTGCAGAAAGAAAAATAAAGAAACAAATAAAATTCATTTCTTCTTATTTTTTACTATTTGTTTTATCTTATAGGAGAGCTTTAATTTGATCCGCATAAAATTCCCTATTCTCCATTATATGGTGATAAATTAATCTTTTAAGTTAGGTACTTGGCAGCTGTTAATGGTTCCACATATTTATTCCAATTGTACTTCTTCTGGTGTCTGTTGATTACCATTTATGTTAATTCCAAGGTTTTGCATTTTTATACCATCTGGTGCATCTCCGCTTTGGCACATGCATAAATAAACAGTGTCTAGCACCATCTAAAAAATAATATCATACAAATTAAAATTTTATTCAGAGGATTCCATGATGTTTCAGTTTACAAAGGATTCTCGGATTATTATTCGGGGCCAAAAATAAAGTTTGAATTTCAATTTATAGTGTTAAAGAATATTGTCACTACTAACCAAAACAACACTTTTTTAACACTCAACGTACGTTTCGCTAACTATGTTAGCATCATCAGGAATTAATGATAAACTAAAAAACTGTTTTTTTAACGTACGTAGAGTGTTAAAAAAGTGTAGTTTTAGTTAGTGGTGACGATATGCTTCAACATTTGGAAAACCAAATGTTCAAAATTCCCAATTCACGTTCTATTTATAGAAAAAAATGTACCGTTGGACGCCAAATTCCATTTCGAGCTTTATTATAATAATAAAAGAAAAATTGTTTGTTTTAGAAGAAAAACGTCAAAAAATTTCAAAGTAACGTTTATTTACAGCCTGAATTAATTTCGTAATTGTTTAATTTTGACTATAATCACTGTGATGGAAAGGGTTATTAAATATTTTAGTTACCCGTGTTCTTTCCCAATAACTAATTAATTTAAGAAGAAATCAAAAATTTATTTCTAATTATTGATGCATAAGAAAGAGAGAGAGAGAGAAATTAAAACGTCATTCCAATCCCATTTTAAATACAAAATATTGATTAACATTTCTATTAGTATTCCATATAAAACAGTTGTACTCAACGTTTAATCGTACAAGCTATAAAATAGAATTTCATAGGCTAACAAATCCCATCATTTTTAATTATCTTCTACATAGAAATGATTAAGAGCATTCTATCGACAACAGATACTAAATTTCTAATAACTTTTTCAAAGAAGTTTCAAATTTAATTGTGATTTTCACTAAAATATGGAGAAATAAATCTATTATTGTGGCTACCAATTACACTTTTCTATGAACTTACTTTTTTCTCGCAGTAAATTTTTTTTTAAAACTTTTAGCTTTCCACAATTCTCCATATTTTAACAGATTTGGTGAAAGAAAAAAATTAAAATTTAATTGGAATTCAGTTTTAAGCGCAAATTAAGATAAACGCATTTATCTTGCAAGTACTGCCACAGCTTAGATGCATACTTTACAGAGATAAAGATAAATAAACATACCATTTAGAAAAGACGTACGCAATAACAAAGGCGCACATAACAAGTAACAGAGAAATTGGTAGAATCCGACAAAATTTTGTAATAGATAAGAGCATTGTATATAGACTTCCTAGTAGGATACTCTTATGGAGACTACGTTGGACCGAGATGGAGGCTGTGTCTAGATGGCAGCACTTGTATTTGGATGCCAGCTTGCTGTTAAGCGACATAATCGCTTGTCGAGGGTTGGATCCGCTGACCTTGACCAATTATTTAAATACCTAGTTTTCCCTTTTTGGTCAGGTCAGATCCGCATTATATTAGATTTTTATTTTGTGTTGTTTATCAATTTTACAGCATACGTAGGTAATAAATATATTTTTGAGATTTTATATACAGGGTTCGGTAAACCTCTGTCGTAGTTCTATAACTCTTATATTGTGTAAAACTTACAGATTTCTTTGAAAGGTATCTATTAATGGTGCTTAAGAGCTATTGCCGAAGTGAATCGGCTAGAAATACCGAAAAACGCATTTTTAATATAAAATTTACAATTTTCAAAATAGGTTTTTGATTTTTTTTATACCAAAAGTGTGTTTTAAGTATTACCGGACAACATTAAAATATAAACAAAAAAACTCAATATGATCAAGAAAAAAAATTAATTTACATGTGACCATGGGTCGGCGTTTTAAGGATTGTGAGTTTACTATTAATCTAATAACAAAAAAGTTCAAGCAGTTTGTAGATAATTGGTATCACATGAATTTCTATGGAAAAAAATTTTATTTTTTTAATTGGTTTCCGATATATATCATGAATTAAAAAAAATAGAAAATTAGTGTTCTCCCATTTTTCTATTTTTTTTTTAATTCTTGATATGTTTGTAATACAAATTGTATAAGTATGTATTGTTTAAAAAATAAAAAAAAGAAAATTTTAAATTCATTGAACAATAAGTGTCTAGCGTTTAAAATAAGAATCACGAAATCATCATTTTTAAAACCAAATAATTTTTTTTCTGGACCATGTTGAGGTTATTTGTTCATATTTTTAATGTTGTCAGGTAGTACTTAAAACACACTTTTAGTGTAAAAAAAATCGAAGACCCATTTTAAAAATTGTGAATTTTATATTAAAAAATATCGCAGCGCACCTTTTTCGGTATTTTTACTTGACTCACCGGGGCAATAGCTTTTAAAAGCAAATATTTTAAAATTATTTTCATGTATACGGGGTGAGCACGACATTTTTAAAAAAATCACAAGTTTTAAAATTACCAATGTACAAAGACAATAAACTGTAGATTTTTTTAAACTCAGTTTTAAATTTTTTATTTTTATTTTTGATCTAAAATACATTTGACATTCCAAAAACTTTCATTACAGTTTTTTCAAATGAGACACTTTGTGTAAATATTCATCAATGGATACTGAATTTTTTGCCCTTCAACTCTGCAATTTACTCTCCGTAAATTAGAATTGTTATTTATACTATCCTTTTATTAAAAGCGTGTAAAATTGGTATCATTAAAACAATAGCATTGTTTATTATGATAAGGATACTTGATTGATTATCTACTTTTGATCCAAAGCGAGAACACCCTACTTAGATTTTAACCAAAAATGTGTTTTTTCACATTTGCCTAGGTTACTAATGGACCACCCTGTATACATGAAAATCATTTTAAAATATTTGCTTTTAACCACCATTAATACCTTTCAAATAAATCTCTAAGTTTTACACAATGAGAGTTGTAGAACTTTGAAAAAATATAAGTATAATGCAAATCTTTATTTTGAGACGCCCTGTATAAATCGAAACAAATTTAAATTGTACTCATAGACCCTGCATATATCTACATAAAAAACTTTTTATAAAGTGTTTCATATATCTGTTTAGCTACCATGTATATATTTAGAATTCAAAGTTCCAAAATTTATGTTTCGAATTTAAAAATTTAATTTTATATGTTATGCTTTTAATTTTTACTTTCCGATTTCACATGAATAAACTTTATCTATCAATTTATCAAAAAAGTTATTATTTTCAAACTTCTGTAAAATGCCAAAATTATCCATTTTAATGAAAAATTACAGATTATCAAAGTTGTAGAACATAAAATTTTCTACACATTTTATCCGTAACTGTTTTTTCGAACTCCGCATAGTTTTGCCGCTAGAGGGCGTAAAAGAAATATATACATACTTTAGGGCATTTTGTTAGATTTTAAGCCAAAATTATGCATTTTAATGAAAAATAATGAGATTCCAAAGTTGTAGAACATAAAATTATTAACTTTGCAAAATTTTAATATTAAAAATTAAAAATAATACAATGAAATTTGTAATAAAAAACTTTAAAATTGTATTTTTTTTTCCAAATTTTTGTTTCAAAAATTGTGGAATTATTAAAAAAATAGCTCAATAAAAATTTAAATTTTATTTTTATATTTTTATAATTTCGTTTTATCAAAAAGTATACAGCAAATAAAAAAGTAAACACAGTACCCGAAAGGGAGCAAAAGGTACTATATGTGTGAATTATTTCATAATTTTAAAATAATATTTGTAGATGTTATAACCAAAAATGTAAAAAGTTGAAAAAATTCAAAAGCCATGAATTTTTAATGAAAAAATTGATTTTTTTTAACTAATTTTATTAATTCATCTTGATCCAGAAAACCTGAAAAAGGCATGTTTCTCATTTTGAATGAAATATTAATTATTTATTGATTTTAAAGTTATTAAAAAAAATGTTTTAAATTTTTTTAATGGTAAATTCTAAAATTAAAAAATTGAAAAAATACCATTAATTTTAAATTTTTAGCCAAAAATATGGATTTTTATGAAAAATTAGAATAAGTAAAAATTGTAGAACATGAAATTTCCTACAAAAGTAAATTATTAATTTTACTTGGGCTGTATATTATTTTTTTATTAATATAAATGTAAGAATCGACCCCTAAATAGGTTTCTGGCACTTTATATTGCCATACTCATTAGTTAGAATTTCCTCCTCCCAGAGAGCGTATCTGTACAGGCTAAAATAGTGTCAAGTTAAGAAAATTTATGATAGATGTCGCTCGCAAGTGGCTCCAACAATAATTACACGTAGGGTATCCTACTAGGAAGTCTATATACAATGATAAGAGTCAGTAGTATTCTCTGGAACACCGCTTCGGTTAGAAAGTAGAGGGAAAATGCAACTACAATTTAGTTTGCACCGATAGAACGCTCTTAAAATGATAATTTAATATCGAATTTAACCAAGTTTAATACATGGAGTGACGCATGATTTATTTTATATAAACTGTAACCTTCCACCCCCTGGTCAGTGTATCTTCAGTAAATTTAAGAAAATTACTACAAAAATAAAAACATGAAACATTATTTAATTTTTCCCCTATTTGTATGATAGGGCCCTTCATAGAGACACGCCAATGGGTGAACGGAACAGAAGACATTTGTCACATTTTACCAATTTGTATTTTGTGTTTATGTATTTATTTTTAGTTTTCTTGTTTTTTTTACAACCTTTTTATTTCGGTGATTTTAAATCACGTGTATTTATTATGGTCAATAATATGTCCTAATCATTCAAGTACGAAGATGGGATGTCCGCGAGTCTATTGCCGTCTGCAACATCCCTTATAGGGAAAATTTCATGGAGAGGGCAGATCACATTGCCTCCTACCAACCGAAAAATATTAATTCTTTTTTTTTGTTTAAAAATGACCGTACCTTAAAAGACATAGAAACAATCTTGACCAACTCATAAAAACACAAGATTTTCTTTGTGTAATGTATTGTGTATTGTTTTAATTGGTAAATAAGACTCTTGACTTAACCCTTCATTTCACTTACGAAATGGGGAATAGACATTTCAATTTTGCAATGGGTTATTATGAATTATTTTTCTCTACTTATTTTCCCTTTTCTTTTAAGGGCAGTTGTAGGCACAGGCTTACAAAAATAATTATTACAGGGGTCGAAGTTGGCGGTAGATTAATTAATTGAAGTTTTTCGTCAATGGATAATTTTGCAGGAACAGATTTTCATATTTTGGCTGATTTTAATTTATTCTTTCTCGAAGCGTAGGTACTGTAGATAACTTTGGCGTTGGTAAAAATTTTCAGACTCTTAATTCTTATTTAACAACCTTTTATATACAGAATTTATCTTATTTTGTGACGTAAGCTTTGTAACTGCGTTGTGAGAATCTACCCTTTGTTTATGTTATCGTATATAAAACCGCATTCTATAGAGGGAGACTTTTAGCTAATTTGAGTCTTTATAAGAATTTTAAGGGAAATATTAGTAGTGTAAATTTTATATAACGAAAAATAAAATTAGATTATATACGAAAATAGAAAAATATGGAAAAAAATGGGAATTAATAAGAGATTGATTGAGGAGAGTTTTAAAATTAAGATGAGAAAGAAGATTAATATTGCACTATCTAGGAATATTATTCTAATATTATCGGTAGCATCAAGTACAGGGTGTTTCATTATATTCTGACTGTTCTTAAAAGCTTATATCTTATATACGATTCTAGATCCAAACGGTTTGTAGATAATGAGATGCGGTTTTCATAGTTCAGTTTAAAATTACTTTAAGTTTTGTTGTGACATATTAAATGGATTACTTCCTGTTTACCTGCTATAAAAGTGGCCTGTTTTCGATATTCTAGTTGAAGGTCTGAAACTTTGCTTTATGTGTACCGATTTTAAACTTTAAGGTACCGCTACAAGATAAAAATATGTGTCTTTTAGAATATTACTTAATATACAGGGTGTCCCATTTAAAAAATAACATCTATTGTCCTCTGAAAACACGTCACTTTTATATCGAGTAAACCGGAAGTAGGCCACTTATATAAATATATCACAACAAAACTTACTAAACAAGTTATTTTAAACCGCATATCATTATCTAGAACCTTTTGGAAGATATAAGTTTTTAAAAATAGTCAGAATATAATAAAACATCCTGTATAATATTCACAAATAAATTAAATAATATCAACCACAAGTTAGACCTTTGCGAAATATAATGACTTTATCTGGAGTATAAGATAGTGATTACCAAAGACAATTTTTATTTAATGAATATAATTTGTTTTATTAATGTTTTAGTCTTACCTCGTACAGAGAGAGAATGCAATGAGCAATGAAGAAAGCAAATATGCAGACAATCAACGTTGGAGCTGCGTAAAACGTCAACGACGGATCTCTTCGGAATAAAGCCAAACCGACGCATCCCGTAACCGCCGTTACGAAGCACTTGCCCAAAAAGAGAATAAAGTCCCCTAGACTGTTTATTGTGGCTACTTGTAGTGCGTGTGTCGTCAATACTTCAAAAGCCTAAAATATTAATAATAATTAAATAATAATAATAATACTAAAATAATAATTCTTCTAAAGGCTTAACCCAACCACATAATGTTCTTAATTCAATGACAAAAAATATTTAATATATTAAGAGCGTGACTTACTTTACGAACAATTACACTATAAGTAGTGTAAGCAATAGTTTCGTAGTCCCCCGATTTTTTTTTTTTAATTTTAATTTTTAAGAAAGCAAAAAAATATACATAAAGAGATAAAGGTTAAATCTAGGCTCCTACTCTCGAAAATTGTGAAAATATGTTTGTTTTTTCTGAAAAAAATCGTGAAAATCATTAAAAACCTAAAAATGTTCAACAAGTTTACGAATTTTTTTCAAAAAAAGCAGATACATTTTTTCAAATTTGGGAGAGTAGGAGCAAAGATGTAACCTTTATCTACATATAAATATTTTTTTTATTTTTTTTTAATCAAAAAATAAGAAAAAAAATTTGGGTACTACGAATATTAACAAAATCGAGTTTTATGAGTGAACTTAAAATACTATCTGTTTTACTTTTAATTTACGAGGGGCATACAAAATGTATTTAAAAAAATCGAATCAGGTCTTATAATTTATTTTCACTCATAACATTATTTTTATATTGAATTACTAAACTTTTTATACTCTTTTGTTTTTTTTTTCAATTTTGTTATAACATTTAACACATATGGCTGTACTTTGAATTTGTGCATAAATTTCAATTTGAAATCCTTTTAACACATCTATAAATTTAAATAGATTAGGATGAGGCTTATAAAAATAGTTTTCTACTAAATAATCACAATATTTTTGTAAACCCGAGAAAAAGATATGACTATTAACCAAAACCATAATTGGTACTACCAGGGGCTGTATGTAAGATGCGCCACGTGCCGCGGGTGGTCCCAAAAGGACATGTAAAATGCGCCACATATTTTGAATTTGAGGATTAAGAGATTACAAAAGATTACCATAAAAATAATTACTATACTTGATTTTATCTACATTTCAGCAAAAATAAAACAATTTTTAAGTTACTTTTATTTTTTTTTAAAAAGTTATGATGCATAATTATTATGCAAATATAAACTGGAATAAATTTAATGTAAAATATTTACAAATTTAAAGGGATAAATTTAAGTATTTAACAAAAGAAAATCTTGAAATGTTTTTGGCGTCGTATTCTTTAGTCTTAGTTAATTAATAAACTGTATTTTTTGTTTAATTTTTTTTCCTGAATTTTAAGTTTCATTATTGCAACTTTTAACATCAATTTGATGCACATTTAACAGAATATTAGCGAACTGAAAAATATTCGGATGTTGTTTGTAGAATTAATAATGGAACAAAGCTGTAATTTTTCATCATTGCTCTGTTTTTCTTTTTCTATTGTTTTTTTATTTTTTCTTTTCTACTGATTTTTCGCAATAATTTGGGACTTTTTTAGGGTTTCTTTGGGAGTTTTTACATTTTATTTCAATTTTTTGAATTTTTTAATGGCTACAGTTGTTTCCGGTTTTTTGGTTGTTCTTTGGGTTTTGCGATGTTTTTCGGTTTTTCTCAGGTTTTTCTCATTTTTCTGATTTTTTTTCAATTTTATTTCTGACTTTTGTCGATTTTTTCTAATTTTTACTCATTTGTTTCTCATTGTTCTGTTTTTTTCTAATTTTTTCTCAGTTTTTGATTTTTTGTGATATTTTTCGATTTCTTGCGTTTTTTCCGTATTTTACAATTTTCTATTTTCTAATTTTTCTCTCAATTTTTTTTCGAAGTTTGTTGTTTTTTTTTATTTTTTCCGATTTTTTCTGATTTTTTTTTCGATTCTTTTAATTCTTTCATTTTTATGATTTTTTTTTTTTTTTTAAATTTTTTTCAATTTTTCTAATCTATTGTCATTGTTCTGTTTTTCTATTGTTTTTTTTTGTTTTCTAATTTTTTCTCATTTTCTTTCATTTCATTGAATTTTTTGTAATAGTTGCGTTTTTTGTAATTTTTGTTGCAAATAAGAAAAATAGTAAAAAAATATAATAAAAAATACGGAAAAATTACTGAAAAATATGAAAAAAAAATGAATAAGGGAAAAAATAATGAAAAACAGAGACAAAATAATGAAAAATACGGAAGAAAGTAACGAAAAATAGGGAAAAAATAATGAGAAATAGGGAAAACTAATGAAAAAAAGCGAAAAAAATCAAAAAAAATAATGAAAAGGAGCGAAAAAATTTATAAAAAATTGGGAAAAAATAATGAAAAATTGAGAAAAAATAATGAAAAATAGGGAAAAAATGGTCTTTAATAGTTCTACAAGAAAAATATAAGCATAGTCGACTACGTTTCAACATGTGTGCAAAAAATGTATATGCAGAAAAAAAAGGGCATGGGGCTCGTAGTCGCCGCATTTACATTTTGAGTGATATAATCAGAGTAATGTTGACATGATTGAGTGAAATTGTTTCATATGATACAAAATGACAAAATTTGATTGGTTGTTAGAACTGCCAAATATTTTTCATAAAAACTGACTCATTAATTTTCGTTTTTTGTAAATATCGGCAATAATAGTGAAACTATTATAAGACTTAATACCTGCTTGATGAACTGGAAATGACCAAAAAAACAGTATTAACAATTATTAAACGGAATTTTTCAAATTTCATTTACATTAAAGAAAATACTTATTTACTATAAATATGATAACGGGAACTCAATTTTACAAATTGCAATAAACGTATTTCAGTATTATCTAATTTAACGTATAATAAAACTCAAAGTAATACCACATACATTTATTAAAACAGGTTAAACTGGGGGCGACATGTTTCGGCCACAACGATGGTCATCATCAGGCCTACAATACAAATATAAAAAAAGAAAAAAATCTAATTGCCTAATTTTTTTTTATTAAATAATTTGCTTGTTTTGGGTTTTAGAATCCGAGATTTTTTGTTTATAAATATTCTGAATTTGTATATTTTGCATTGATAATTTTCTAAATTCTTGAGTTTCCGAGTTGTTGAAAAACATAAAGTACGTACGTAATACAATTTTAAATAAAATAATCCTATTTTCTGAAAAACACATTTTGACCTAAAGATAAATGTATTAGAGCCTATCGAGCCTTCTGAATGAACCGATCGGATAAACACTCATTTCTACCTTTATTTTATTAGGGGATTACCGAAGCAAGCGATAGGTACCCTAATAAGGGATTCGAAAGGGATTAAAAAGTACTAATTTTATAATAATGTTTGTAGAAAAATTCAATGACAATGAATTTTTGACAAAATATTTCTTTTTTTATTTTTTTAAACTAATTTTATTCTTTTATTTTGAGGGAGAAAAACTAAAATAAGTGATTAAACAATTATTTTACTAGAAGTGATCGGAAAGTTGGGTTTAATTTGTACCTATTATATAATTTGTTAAGTGTTGTATCTTATTGGTATATGATGAAAAATAGTATTTTAAATTATATTGCTTCTGCACGACTACGCACAGATTTTAACGAGCATTAATAATTGAATTTATGGCTCAAAATCTTCTAAAAGTTATTCATAATTAATGTATTGTATACATTTATATATTTGTATGAGTATTTTTATAATTAAATGTTTTTTTTATTCCTTTTGCTTATTTATTACATTAAACCCAAAACTCTCATACAAATGTAACTATTGGTATAAATCCAGTCGATACAATTCGACCAACATTTATAGCTACCCTGGTAGAGGCCGAGAAACGTTGTCACAAATGGGATAAGACACGCCCCCTATCATAAAATAAGCTTCCTCCGACCACACTGATCCCCTTTAGGTGTACCTGTTCGTCAAGTAAATCATGCTCTTAATAGGCGGAAATGTATTATTAGTGCCGAGACCCCTGCGGCGAGGTGGTACAAAATGATAATTTTCGGCAAAATTTGTACATGGATTCATAAATATTTAATTTTAATCTATAATTTAAAACAATATCAATGAATGCCATCTGGTCCATAGGTAAAGTCAAACACCCCCTAAACAAATTGTAATTATGTTAATATGGAAAGGAAAATCAACGTTAGTATCAGGAACATTTAGAATATGTTGCGCAAAACAAACAATTTCATTTTCAGTAAGAGTGAATGCGTAATTCAGGTAGGAATTCCATATTCTTTCCTTAGAGAATTATTAAATAATCGCTCAGATGAAATTTTATCCCAAAATGGAATGTGTTACATAAATTAGAACGAAATTGCATCCCCAGACTAATAGGCTTCGGGCCCACGAATACGAAAATTTTTGTGATAACCTAACTGTTAATACTTCGTCTGTACGTTCTTTACGTCTAGTCGGACAAATTTTTTATTGTGAAAATTCTGGGTAGGGGGGCGTTTTCTTTTGGGACCTTCCAAAAGTCATTGCTTTAATGCACAAGAAAAATTAACGACCTAAACATATTTTTTTTTTAAATTGCAAGTTTTTTTAATTCAAAAGCGGAAAACGTATTGTCGGCCAAAAATATTGGGCTTTTTGGCGCGTCCGACACATCAAACATGTTAAAGTTATGACTTTATAAAATTTAGTAACTCACAGAGCTGATTTTTGCAGAATCGTTTAATGAAAATATTGAAAATTAACTGGTAAACTTGTCCGACAAATTTTTGAAGGGTTATTGGTTGTCGGACTCGCTAAAGTCAAGTGTTTTATAATTACTACCTTTTGTCGGACAAAGAAAAGGAGTGTGAAATATGCTATTTTTTGATCAGTGATGTAATTATCCGACAAAAATATTAAGTAGAATTAATAGTCTGACAAAAAAAGTAAATTTTTAAATAATCTCTATATTAATACGTAAAGACAAAACATCCGACTCCTTTCTAATTGTATTGCGCGGACGGCGACGTCTGATCCTTCGCATATTTAAAGTTTATATACAGAAGGAGTGCAGAGAAACCTAAATTTAATATATAATATGTATTACAAATAAATTATATAAAATAATATAACAATTCTTGTTTATGTCAAACATTAGACTAAATCTGACAATCAGTAGCGTAGCTGAGTGGTCTAATGAGCTGTTTTAAGCACGAATCTCTTTGGAGACGTGGGTTCGAATCCCACCGCTTTCCCAACTTTTTTTGTTTTTAGAAACATGTGTCTTTATTTCTTATTGTAATTTTATTTTATATAAAAATGTATAAAATATATTTTTTTACTTCATCCCTTTTTTCTCTCGATATTTAGGGTTGTCATCACTCAAAAAACTATACAAAAAACAATCCATCTTCATTATTTTTATCATTGACTCACCAGTGACACAAACCAGTAAGTATATATATTATGATTTCTATGCACAAACCACAATGCTTGAAAAACTGACGTTTTATGACATACTAATAATTAATTTACATAAATTGTTCAAAATGTAGCATGTTTTTTGATTTTTTTTTCCTAAAGTACCTAATATTATTGTCGGACAGATGATCCAATGTGTTGTAAACATTACAAAAAGGACGAAATAAAAATTATATGTGAGGTAGTTAATATAAGAGTTGCGTAAAACCCTTGACTTTAGCGCGTCCGACAACAAGTACCCGTCCAAAAATTTGTCGGACAAGCTTACCAGTTAATTTTCAATATTGTCTTTAAACGATTCTGCAAAAATCAGCTGTAAGGTACTACATTTTATAAAGTCATAACTTTGCTATGCCAATATATTTGTCTGACAATATGTTTTTCGCTTTTAAATTAAAAAAAACTTGCGATTGAAAGAGAGGTCATTAATTTTTCTTGTGCATTAAATCAATGAGTTTGGATGGATCACAAACAAAAACGCCCCCCACCCAGAATTTCCCAACTAAAACATTTGTCCGACTCGACTTAAAGAACATATACACGAAGTCTTAACAGTTAGGTAATCACAAAAATTTTTTAGGCGTGGGCACGAGGCCTATAAACTTGATTTGTTAGATAAAATTGAAGTTATTTTCATAGTGTGAAATGTGTTATGAATTTACAATAAATTTGGAAAATCCACAAACAATAACTTCTCAGAAAATTCTATTTAAGAGTTACAGTCTGCTACTGTCTCAGTAAAAGTAGTACGAAGTGATGGGAAATGTAGATATCATATTTTCTAATACACACGTTACAGTTTTTACAAAATTGTTTTGTAAGAATTACAGTGCCGTACCTGATACAAATATAAGGGTAATGGAGAAATATTTGCATGTGATAGTTGCAGATTTCTTTTTCGATGCACTGAATGTAGGAATTTAACATCCTTAAAGGAATGTAATTGAAAAAAAAAAGTTGAAATTTTTCTGTGAAGAATGCGAAGATGAATTCTTCAAATTTCCAGCAGCCATTAAAGATGTATCCCAACTCAAAAAAAGCAATAACAAAATCCTTAATAATGAAAATAAAAAAGCTAACCTCAATGCAAATCCCGAGTCGTCTCAAATATCTATGGAAGATGTTATTTCAGAAATGCTTGCCCAGGTAAAATAGAGCTTCTAATATAACAGTCTTAATATAAACGAATCTATTACAAATACTCAAACTGAACGTAATAAGCAGGATAAAGAAACAGTTCTAAAAGTTTTGGAAGATTGCAACATTCATAAATCGAATATGAAAATGTTTAGAATGGGAAAATTCAATGGTAATAAAACTCGACTTATTAAAGTTATCTTGGGCTCTTCTGCTGATGATGTAAAATTAATTTAGAAAATAAATCAGTAAAAATTCCAGGTGTCAAAGATCGTCGCTGATCAAACTAAGGCTAAGCAAGCATGTTTTAAACAAGTGAAATCTCAACTTGATGAACATATTAGAAATGGGGATCAATCAAAAACGATCGAATAAAAAAATATATTTTTTTACAAGAATATCCAGAAATTTATGATTACATTCCAGAGTTAGTTTTGAATTCAATTATTCAGCCTCATTTTGATTTTTGCCTTTGATTTATTTATTTGTTTAATTTAAATCAAGTATCCAAACTACAAAAACTACAATAGCAGGGTATCCGAACCAACCGATTATACTACAATCTTTAATACATATAAGCGGCAAAGTCCTGACTGATTGATTGACTGACTGACATAGAATCAACGCATAACAAAATTTACTTAACCCAGAGACTTGAAACTTTGAGAATACATTTTGTTCATTATACAGGCATCAACTAAGAAAGGGTTTAGCGAAATTTTGATTTTAAGGGGTAGAAAATAGCAAGAATTGGGGTAAATGGGAAAAACAGAGAAGTTAGAGAAAACTAGAAAAAAATATAAAAAAAACAAGATAAAATATGGAAAAACAGTGAAACATAGCGAAAAGTAGGGTAAACTTAAAAGCGAAAAATTGGGAAAAATAGGAAAAAAAATAAGAAATGTTGAAAAATATGAAAAAATAAAGAAAATAGTGAAAAATGGGAAAAAATGGGAAAAATAGAAAAAAGCAGGCAAAAACAGGAAATAATAAAAAATAATATAGGAATAAATGCGGAAAAAATAATGAAAAACAGGAAAAATATGAATAAATACAAAAAATAGGGAAAAATAAGTCCAAATAGGAACATATAGCAAAAGCAAAGAAAATAGGATAAAACAATATAAAACAGGAACAAATAGAAAGAAATAGGAAAAATGAAAAGAATGGGGAAAGTAGCGAAAAATAGAGAAAACATGTGAAAAATAGTGAAAATATGGGAAAAATAGTGAAAAATTGGGAAAATAGGAAAAAAGTGGATTAGTAATACGGGATGATTCCTTAAAAATTTGGTTGTGTGTATATTGATTATTAAATTTTAAGGAAATGTAATAACCTAACATCTAGTAAACTATTTTGATAAAAATAAATGAGGGTACTTAATATTGACAGTTTACTATTTTTTATATTAAAGTAATTTCGTGTTCCCCGTCACTGAGGTATAGAATTATTGGTTAATTCCTTATGGTGTGCTCATTTACATTTTATGATGTTATTTGAGGTTTTTCGGGGTGGTCATACTAAAATATAGTGAAAATTCGGATAAAACGGTATCAATATTTACTTTTTCTCCGCTTTGAACAATCCTGTATATAGACCATTGCCATAAAAACTGTGCTATCATGCATTTTCAAATAAACTATAGCAGACTATGTGGAAAAAATAATATATTATTGAGTAACTATCTTCTGTGATTCTTCATTTTAATTTTTGTATTTTTAGTCTTTAATTATGCAGTATATAATAATGAATTTTTTTTTATATTTTTATGCTTCGTAATACGTTTGTATATTATAGGGTTGAATATTTTTAAATAAAGTTATTCTTATTTACTAAAAACGACATTTTTGTAAATTTTAATAAACATCGTTATGATTTGTGACTGATTATTTTAATAAATAATATGATTTTGTAACTGATTAATAATTGTTTTCTAAACCAAATTACAAAGCCTTATCAAGTAAGGACGCAGTTTCGTTGTGACGTTCTAAACTGTACTTACTGTACCAGCAGCTTTGCAAAAGTTAGAACCATCTATGGCGATCACTGTGTAAGCATTATGGTTCAAGTAACGAATAAATTTTTCCAAACAATAAAAGCAACAAATGCAACATCTTATTCCGCAAGTAGCACATTCGTTTCCTTTATCTTTTCCTCGAGTCCATCTGTATATAAAAAACAAACATTATTAGTATCATAAAACATTTTATATCCCAAATATTAATCCAATAAATCCAAATTGAAGTAATTTATTATTTTTTACTTTTTGAATTAAAATGTCTAACAATTTAGAAGAAAGAAGACACTTACTTTTCATGAAGATACATCAATATCAACCTCGGTACTTTTAACATAGTAATAATCAAAGAACCAAGAGCCACTGAACCAAGATGATATTTTATCAACTTTCCAGTGGCGTAACAACAATGCGAATTATCCTTATATTTATGTCTGTAAAACCAATGAGCTACTGTCCCAGCTATAACCATCTGTTGACAAGCCATAATAAATTCTGACGTCCATATTAATCCGATGAAATACACCCACCACATGCCTCTTATCCAAGAAGCATCTACGTATTCCACCACGCTGACTGAAAAAAAACAAATTTTATAGTTATGCTGCATAAGATATTAAAGGATCTTACACCGGACCATAAAATAGGAATTAAGATTTAAGATTTTATGTAACTAGTAATTATAATTTCAATATCTTAATATATTTGTTGAGAAATCATGATAACTTACTTTTTACGCGATCTGCGAACGAATCAAGATTCATTTCTTTTTGATTAGCTTGCGTGGGAGCTGCCGTAGAAAATATGCCGCTAGAGTTTATAGCTGGGCTCATTGGATTCTTTTCTGGATAAGAAGCTGTTGCCAAACATAGCTGGACATAATATATGTTTAAAATTTAAATTTTTTAGTTAATTTTTTGTCTATTCCACCATATACTCACCACTACAAATATCCAAAACATAAAAAATAGCACCAATACAATAAACGTCAATATGGGTTGAAAAAATAATTGTGGAAGATGCATAAGACATTTTGAAGTTTCTTGAAATAAATTAGCCAGAAAATCAACTTGTTTTCTCATAAAAATTATTATTATTAAAATTATTACCTACAAAAATATTAAATTATAAAATGTAATATTAAAATAAATAAAAAATACTTACTGTAATCACAGTCGCTATAATTGAGTAATATAGGAAAGCTGTTTCATTTCTAACAGATTCTGATAGTAGCATAAATTTTTGGGTTTTATCTAAATGGTATTTGATATCGAAATAAGTGTACCACAAGAAAGCTGTACCTCCTATACTAGCTACGGTGAAGCCTATCATTATAAAATAGGATACTAAATGTGCCAAGCAATGTAATATACCAATGGTGATAAGAGAAACGACTACAATAAAAATAATATATAGAGTAATAAAAGCATTAAAAAAACTAGATATGATAAATATCTTTTTAATGTATTCATAAAATTTCAAATACAGTAAGGCAAGGTAGGAGAAATTAATGCCTGGGGAAAGTGCACCATTATTAAAAACTATCATATGATTATTTTGGTTCGCGAAACGTATGTAGAGTGTTTTAAAATGTGTAGTTTTGGTTAGTGGTGACGATATTCTTCAACATTGTTGAAAACCAAAAGTTCCAAATTCAACTTCCTGCCAAAGGTAATTTTACGAAACTCGTAATTTACATGCTCATCTGAAAAATCTACATGCTGGTCCTCAGCACGTCTTAAACACAATTAGACCAGAATTTTGACCACTTAGTGGTCGACGTACTGTTAGATTGATATTAAATAAATGTATTGTTTGTTTTAAAACAAAACCTTTAGATTTTATTCAAAAAATGGGTGATTTACCATTTGAAAGAGTTAATATTTCTCTTGTAGTTTCCAAAGTATGTAACAACTGATGTCTCTTCAATTGGTGTTTTTTATGGGAGGTACCCTATTAGACCATTTACTATTAGACATGCCTTGTTTACATTTTTATATACAATATTTTGAAGTCGATACATCTTGTCTCTTTCTATGACATTTCTCATGGTGAGGGGGATCCGGTGTGTGCGGTGAAGTGTTTACAAACATTAATAGAAGTGGCGTACGCCCATGAAACTTACCACAAGTATCGTTTACAATTTAAATAACTCAATAAAACTCTAGAAAATGGCTCGGACATTTATTTAAACCCTCGATGAGTTACTTGCGATACTGTTTGTTTACGTGTTTGTATACAAACAAATTGTCATATCACAACCCGCTATGCTTAGATATCGACTTCAAGAGAAGGATGGAAAATTGATGTCTAATAGTAAATGGTCTAAGGAGGTACTCCCCTGTTGACGAAAGCTGATGATGATCGTTGAACGAAAGCGCTCAGACAAATTTCATTAAAAAGGCAATTTTCGTAATTGTCTTTATTATTTTACACATTTATGTACTCTCCTCTCCACGTTCATTCGATCAATGTGTACTCCTGATCCAATATTTTTATTAATTCATAAATAGTCTACTGATGTTAATATTTTGAAGGTAGGATCTATGGTTATGCTGAAAGAAGATTCTATATTTCCTAAAAATTGGCGCATTGATAGAATCGTAGAATTGCATCCTGGAAATAATGTCACAAGTAGTGTCCATTAGGATTTTTTCTGGAATAGTGAAACGTGCTGTTACAAACATTTGCGTATTGACTGTTGAAGTCCAAGATGATTCAAGGCGGGCGGCATGTTGAATATATGATTTTAACTTGAAACCAGTCCTGTTTAATTAGTACAATGTAGCTAAAACTTCCACTGTATATTTATATATTTAATAACAACTGTTTTGTCATATATACAGGGTGTTTCATTGGGAAACGGAAATACTTAAAACGCGAATAGAGGTTACCGAGGTGGTTCTAGATATACCACATTTATTGGCTCTTGCGGCCTTTGTAACCGAGATACAGGGTGTTTTATCGATTTTGCTAATTTCTTCCTGGGGCCATAACTGTCGAATCGCCCCGTACATTTCTTTGATATTTGGTACACATGTTTCTTATTCAAAGACCAAATGAGCCAGTTACTAATCACAAGAAAAATCCAGGTCCGGCTTAACAAAAAAATAGAAAACAATTGTGACCTTGAAACAACACCCTGTATATTGAAATTTTCAAAATCTATTTGCATATTTGAAAAGAGCGCAAAACACTAAATTGAAAAGTGCGCTTTAAATTTTTGCGCAGACAATTTAACTACTTAAATTTTGAACTTAAAGTGAAGTTTTTAAGACTAAAAGGTGGTTATTTTTAACTTTTAATAATAAATTATTAAAACTATTAAATCCATACTCTTTTTAAAATTACTAAATAATTATTGACTACGTTGGTTTCCCTTTTTATAGCTGTAAATCGATCAAGTTTGTATTTTCCAGGGTCCTACTTGTCATTTTTGAACAGTTTTTAAACGCCCTATGCATGTATTAAAAACTGAGAAGAATTAAATCGAAATTTAACAAAACCAAGATAATAAATTAAAATATTTCGGAGTGATTTTCGGATTAAATTTGGATTTTTTCTCTGTATTTCTCGCATGCTTCTTCTATAGACATAAATGGACAATTATGAGCAATTATTATAGTTTGTATCTTTTTAATTTAGTATAATAGTTTTGTTAAATTATTGTATTTTAAAACAATGAAATTATTTTAGCTGGAATGAAATCGACTTAATTTTTCTCAATTCTTTTACTAAAACATTAAAAAAAAAACATAACACAATACCAATTTTTAATACATGCATACAGGGCTTTTTAATAACTGTTCAAAAATGACAAGTAGGGACCTGGAAAATACAAAATGGATTGATCTACAGCCTTAAAAATGGGAAACCAACGTAGTCAATAATTATTTAGTAATTTTAAAAAGATATGGATTTAATAGTTTTAATAATTTATTATTAAAAGTTAAAAATAACCACCTTTTAGTCTGTAAGTTCTTAAAAACTTCACTTAAAGTTCAAAATTTAAAGCGCACTTTTCAATTTAGTGTTTTGCGCTCTTTTCAAATATGCAAATAGATTTTGAAAATTTCAATATACAGGGTGTTGTTTCAAGGTCACAATTGCTTTCTATTTTATTGTTAATCCGGACCTGGATTTTTCTTGTGATTAGTAACTGGCTCATTTGTTCTTTGAATAAGAAACATGTGTACCAAATATCAAAGAAATGTACGGGGTGATTCGACAGTTATGGCCCCAGGAAGAAATTAGCAAAATCGATAAAACACCCTGTATCTCGGTTACAAAGGCTGCCAGAGCCAATAAATGTGGTATATCTAGAACCGCCTCGGTGACCTCCGTTTCCCAATGAAACACCCTGTATAAGTATGTTGTCTATAAAAATTTTGAATGTCTTTGGTAATATAATCCTGATTTTCACAAAAATAAGTTATAAAGAATAGCTTTAGATCTCATATCAGTAGTCTTAAAACTAAAAGCCGAATTCAGGGAATTTTTAAACGAATCTTCAGATGAAGAAACTCCAAGAGCCAGGTACTTTTTTCTGCAGAAGAGATTTTATTGTTGGAATATTTTCAGAGGTGTCCTTTGAAAGTAAATTCAAGTTAGCGCCGCCATCTTGAAATACACGTTTTGTAAAGTATCGTGAACCGTACGAGAAAAATAGTAGAGATCATTTTTTGTAGATTAAAATATTCTCTGCAACTTTATTTAGTTTTTTTAGTTTTTTTCTGTATGATACATGTTTTTATTTATAGCGCTCCAAACTTTTTTCAATGAGTTTATTGATAATATATAGTTAACCTTTGATTTTACGTTAAAAATAGATGGAAATCAAAGTAGAGCATACAATTTCCAAAAAAATCATGTAAATCTTTTTTTCCACGAATATTTAATAATAAGTTAATTCTGACTACATTCTTCCACTAGTTGAAGAATAAATTTAAGAATCCACGGTAAATTAGATAATCACATCCTTTATTTCTAGAATTTACATTATCAACACAAATCACATTACTTTGAAAATAACTAATCAATCGCATCTTATCAACACCCTAATAAGTCGGCATTTTATTTGATATGTCAAATACACAAACGTCAAAGTTTAATATTTTAAGCTTAGATCATATATGCTGCGCTAGATACGGCATCATGTAGTATTACGAGTCGGATACTGATTTGTCATTGGTCAAACTACGTCGATACTGATTTCTCATTCGTCAAACCATGTCAAAATTTGAAAACGACCAATCACTGACATATAGTACACCCCTCCCTTCCCCCGGACCAAGAAAAAAAATATCCGTATCTAGCGTAGCGTATATGATATAAGATTTTAAGTGTCAATTAAAGATTTGTGATAAAAACTATGATTTTAGGTATGTAATTTCTTGTATAGTCGTGGAGAAAGTATAGTCTTCAACTCGCATAGAATTATGGCTATTATTCACTTGAATTATTCCGACACGAGCGGAGCGACTGTCGGAATTTTAATTCTCGTGAATAATAGCCTTCATTCGCTATATTCTTGTTGAAGAATATACCATTCCCGTAAACTTTAAAGTTTCAGAGCTATATATAGCTACGCAAAACTTGCACCCCTTAAACTATCAATAGATATGTGTCGGCTCGTAGTACGGAAAACATTTAATAACGCACAAAACGCATAATAATAATAACGCACAAAACGCATAATAATAATAATAATAATGATAATATTAATAATGAGAAAGAAAAGGTGTACATGAGCATAAAAAGAGCTCAATTATTGTTTTAAAATAAAAATGGAATCAAACATTTATTGATTTAAAAAATTTAGCACGTCAACTTGAATTTATTTTCAACAATAAAATCTCTTCTGTAGACGATTGCATTATAAACCTACTTTGTCAGCTCTGGCTCTTGGACTAATAAAGAGAAATAACGAGAATAAAGAAGCGCGTCGCATTATTTACAATTATCCCGTCTCGTATACCAGTTAGGATAGATGACGTCAGGACGGAACAAAATTATTAAGTGGAACCACAACTTTAACATGTTATAACTCTGTTAGTTTTGGAGATATCTTAATTTCACTTTCACACGTTTGTTCAGTTTTGCTTTAATATTCAGTTTCATTCATAAAAAAAATGGTGAACTTCTCCATTGTGGGTTTTTATTGGATGGTATCCCCTTTGTGACGAAGGCTCTGATAATGGTCATTGACCGAAACCACTAAGCCGATTTTATTAAATGCAATTTTACTCAACATTGTCTTAACTTTTACACATAGTATACGCTCCTCTCTAAGTTTATTTTAATCATGATTCTGACCAAATTTTAAAGCTAATTAAAGAAACCACTTATAAAATTATAAGATATGATTAATGTCATTAAATGGATAATGTTGTATAAGAAATAAAGCGTAAAATGGTTAAATTTGGACAAATTGGAGGATAGACAATGTACAGTTTAGAAAGAAGTTCAATCATGCTACCTTGCCTTACACAAAATTAAAAGACGAACTATATGACAAACATATTTTTAAAGCACCATACACTTCATGGAACGAGGTATGGCAAGTGATAAACGCGTTCTTCAAGATGTGTAGTAAATTCTTACCGAATTTACCCCATAATCCATTCAATACAATAATATAAATAAACGTTTTTACATCTTTTTCTGGCCCATACTTTGCTTTGTTTCGTTCCGTGAATTGTATTTCTTTATGGATAAAAACTTACTTAGGGATAAAAACGTTAGGCCTAAAATTTCCTTCCAAGTACTATATAAATCTCCTAAAATTTGATCGATTACATTCCAACTGTTCAAGAGGCCATAAAAGTTGCTAAGTACTGATTCAGAAATTTCAGTAACTTGCTTTGGTACACATCTATTTAATACTGGAGTACTGAAAAAATAGAAAATATATTAGGCAATTCACTGGATGGAAAACGCTCTTATAAAAATGAAAAAATGTTCGTTTTATCTTTGAAACAAAAAATAATTGTATGTCACTCAGATATTTTTTTGTAGTTTTTTGACGAGGCTAATCGCTTGTACTTAACTTTAGCCTCAAGTGATTACGTCGCTTGACTGAGTTTCGTGCCGTGAACTTTGTTTTTGAGAAAATTTTTATTCAAATTCAATAATCAGCATCCATTTTTTATAACTGGCAGATCAGAAGTCAAAATTAAAAGGGGTTGTTAACTATGCAGACGACACCGTGATGACTCGAAGATCAACTTCAGTTGGTCATTATACTACAGTCATTAGAAGGAATGACAACTGGATTATGGTCTTGGCGATTTCAAATTCTTTCGAATAAGCGTACATTTCTTATAATAAAAAATATAATCATAACTATTGTATTTATATTGCAAAATAAATTTGATTTTGTAAAGTTTTAGGTTCTACAACTATGATCCTCTACAATTTTTCATAAAAATGAATAATTTTGAATCAAAACCTAAAAAGGGAGGTGGGTAAAAAGAGGGGGCCGGAGTTCCGGGGGTGAAGTACTGGATCGTCTCATATGTGAGTGATAATCCAACGAGCCATCAACGAACTCAATCCGTTGAGCCGTTACCGATTTCTCAACCTGACAGATGGACGGACAAAGTAAGGACAATAACGGTTTTTATAAATAAAGAGGAAAATGCGCTAATAAAGCGGAAAATTCTCAAGCTTTTTGTTTTTTGATATCGTCATAATTTACGCAGTTGTCTTGCTAACTTGATATTAACTTAACAGATGTTTAATTTTTAATAAAAAAAGAGTGGCAAATTTTTTTTTTCACAACTAATTAGCGGCAAATTCTCCAGCTTTTATTTTTTTGATATCATTATTTTCAAGCAGTTGGCTTGCTAACTTGATATTAAGTTAGCGAGATGTTTTAATTTTTAATAAAAAAAAGAGCGGCAAATTTTTTTTTCCACAACTAATAAACGACAAAAAAGCGGCAAATTATCCAGCTTTTAGTTTTTTGATATCGTCATTTTCACGCAGTTGTCTTGCTAACTTGATATCAAGTTAACAAGATGTTTAATTTTTAATATTAAAGAAAAGAGCGACAATTTTTTTTCCACACCTAATTAGCGACAAAAAGCGGCAAATTACTGATAAGATACTGTTGTAATTTTGACATTATTCCATTAAATGTACAAGATGATGTATTGGGAATTAAACCAGTGTTTCTAAACAAATCATATTTTGTTTTTGACGTTTTGGTGTCTTATCCGACCAGTGGCACTTCAAAATCTTGTAACGAAATATGTAAAGTTTATTCAGTGCCCGCTGATCCCTGCGTCATCACTAGCACTTGTCTTAGTAGCACATGTAAACCAGATGAGACAGACAATTTGCATCTAAAGGGAATATCTTAAACGTTACTGTTTCCGGGTATTTTACCCGAAACTCGAGTATTTTGAACAATGTGCCGGGTAAAATAATCAAACTGGTAAAACCGGGTATTTTGACCCTCTGGCTTCGTTGACATTCAATGCAGCATTTCTGTCTAAAAATGAAATTCTCAAAGTTGTCGGTGCGTTTTTGATTGGCACTGGTCCATCCAAAAAAACTGAAGATATCCTGAATTGCTTTGCGGATAAGGTCACCAATGTATACTTTGAGTTTATGAGTGAAACAGCGTTTGGTATTTGACGATGATCCATTTTGGTATTGTTAGCATTGCAAAAATATTCCAAATTATGGACAAAATAAAGTACTTAATCGCTAATGAGAATTTAATGTGTTAATTGTTACCTTTTTGTATCTTCCCATACTTGAAATTAATAATTAGAGGTAGATAGGTAGGTATAGTAAGAAGAACTATTTGAGACTCATTATAAAGATTGAATGTAATAAACTACCTACACTTAACCACATTTAATAATTGTTTATGAGTACGGCCATAAATTCAAACTCGTTTCAAAGCTCAGACAGCTCTCTGGTCCGTATTACAAATTTTGTTTTTAAAATAATAGGAATTGACCTGGAATTTTAATTTTCAAGAAAATTAGATAAGGTCGATTATAAAGTAATTAAAACGAATTTCTTTTTAGCAAATACAAAGGTAACATTTCTTTAAAAGATTTATAACAGTTGCCTATAAAGCAGTAAAACCCTCTCAAATCGCGCTTCCACTTACTATACCTATTTATTTATTGTATAGCTGACGGTATAAAGGTATATACTTAGAAAGATTAAGCATATTAAAAAAAATCATGCATCAGACTTTCTGCGCCCGGGATTTTCATACTGAAGTGCGGGTAAAACAGGGTATTCTTTCAAATTGGTGTGGGTAAATGAGAATTTCAGTCCGGCTACATTGGTCTTAAATAACTTCTACAATCAGTTAAATTTTATGTCAGTTTTGATTTTGACATGATTTAACATTTACGCATTTTAAAAAAATGTAGAGATATGTTGAAAAAGAACAACAGTTAATATTGCAATTAATTGATTATTTCCAACGTGAAAAAGATGCTGGAACGACTCTTTTGCCCTTGAGTGCAGTTTATTAGGTAAGTAGAAAAATATGTATCAATAAAATCGCAAAGAGTATATATATCTACTATCCGTTTTAGAGAGTTTCTGATGCTCTAGGAGTTTCTTGCTCAACGAGAATTAAGGCGTATTTATACGGGATGTATATAGAGCAGGTAAATATATATTTTGTTACTTTCTTGCATTAAAGTTCACTTAGAAAAAGGAAAATAGGCAAAAATCAATACCTCCAAAACATTGATAGTGTTCAGATATCCACTGGAGATTTATCCAATACTTTAAAGAAAATTAAATTTCAATGGCGTAAATGCTCTGTATCCAACAGACTATTTTTGATAGAGCACAAAAACGACTAGAATTTTTAAGGGAATTTAAAAACAACGAGAGCTCTCTATGTCCTCTAAAACCTGTGTATCTGGACGAAATCTGGATATATAGCAAAATCGCATTTCGCCGGAGTTTTCAGGACCTTTCTCTCCAGACAGTAAGAAAAAAATCATCACAGGGTGTGAGATATATAATTCTGGGACCAAATTTGGAAACAAGATATACCACTCAAACGTTACAGGTTATTATTAAAAATGATTTCGGAATTATTACATTCACTAATGGATGTGGAGAAATAAGTTTATGTTTAGGTACCTACGTAGGTAAAAGAGCGTTTTTTACCTCTCGCCCTTCAGATAAGAGAGGTATAGGAATCATGCTAAAAATTGGGTAGTGAGTTTTCAATGGATAAACACGTTTTAGGGTCCCTAGAATACGATTTTAATATTTTCGCGATGATGTCTGTGTGTGTGTGTGTTAGTTTGTGTGTGTGTTAGTGTGTGTGTGTGTTAGTGTGTGTGTGTTAGTGTGTGTGTGTGTTAGTGTGTGTGTTTGGATGGATGTTGTAGTAACGATAACTCAAAAACTACTGAATAAAAAAATTTGAAATTTTGCATACAGAATTCTGATACCCTAGATTAGATCTGATTAGATTTTGGTGCTAATCGGACAACCGGAAGTGGCAGTTGCTATGGGTGATGACGCCATTATTATACAAAACGGCAATAAAGTTTTACACATATATTTTGTATAGCCTATAGTTTATTTTCATCTCATTAAAATTTTCGAAACTTTTGCCATTGTTGCCAGATTTACAAAAAAATAATTTTTTTTCATACTTTTTTGTGTCAACCTGTAAATTTTTGATTCAAAAATGGCGAGAGGTCATGTGCTGGCCACATCAGATTTTTTTTTTTGGTTCACAAGAATTCATCCCTATGAAAACCCAGCATAAGAAAAAACATAACCTTCATCAATATAATGTCAAATTGACTGAATTTATATTCGACTTACCACAATTTTTTGAAATTAGGTTATTTTATGATGCAGGGATCAGCGGTCACTGAACAAACTTTAGGTTTGTAGAAATATGTTACTAAAATTTTTAAGTGGCTTAAAAATATACTACGTTAATCACATGATGTTAAGTTTTTCATGAATGAAATCATTGGAAATCTCCAGATGAAACCTAAGAAAAAAACAGGCAAAAACTTACAATACTATCCACAAAGTAGTAAAAAAAATGATGTTATTTACACAGATAAATGAGTTCTAGAAAATTAGATTTTTACCAAATTTTCCCCAACTATTAGGAGTCAAATGTAGAGATCATAAATTTGTGACATATACGGTACCTTATGGTTGAAATCTAGGTTCTTTACTATAAACCAAACACAACACAATACAAAAATGCTACTTTTTTCTAATAGGAATATTTGTGTCATACTCTAATAAAAATAATTACCCTTCATAAACTGGCAAAACAGGACAAGGTCCAAAAGACCCACTCAACGAACCAGCTTTATACCCTTTTAAATCATTATAATTAAAATCGTATCTGCACAAATCCACTCCAGCTATATGATAATTAATTAAATCTTGTGCAGTACTTAATTTTCGTTTTGGACATTCCTTCACGCAAATTTTTAAAGACTGTTTCAATTCCTTGATATCATAAAATAACAAAAATGGTTTATTGGTAGTATCAATTCCTGTTAAAGGCATATTACCAATAACTTTATTCTTATGGGTTCCACAAGTGTTTCCGAATGAGTCATAGCCGTTAATTATCCTTAGAGGATTTCCATAAACGAATGAAAATGCAGCAATAATTATCTAAAATAATATAAATTAAAAAGTTTTAAGTAAAGTAAGATTTTATTTTACCATTAAGAACCAAAAAAGGATGTATAAACATAGCCAAAAAATATCCGTGCATTTTCTTTCAGCGATTTCCTCAGTTTTATTCTCTTCTTTTGAATCGCAACAACCCATGATTAAAACATAAATAGAAATGACAACAACAAATACAAATTTGTTTGTTTATAAGTGTCAAAATCATTAAAATTTGACAACTGACGTTTCATTCCTGTCCGAAGGCAGTGTTGCAAATAACAAATCACCAAAATACCCGCAACTTTGCCCCAAAATACACGATTTTACCAATACCACCTAAACTAGTTTAGGTGGTATTGATTTTATACGCGTGGATTTCCAAAATACCCCAATTTTACCCGCAAAATTGAAATACCAGCAAGAATACCCACAAAGCAGGAAAATACTCGAAAATCGGGTAATTACCCGCAGATTGGCAACACTGGTCCGAAGTTCACTCTCCCAGTCTCCCACAAATCCTACATAGATACAATAGTTAGAAATTAATAATTATGACCTTGAAAAAATCTTCTCACCTTTAGCAGTTATCTGAATGGATGAATTTGTTTTACTCAAAGAAGTATATAATTTCAATCAATTTACTCATTTCTAGTCCATTGCTATTTTCTACTAGTTGTAAATCTTTGTACTTTGAATAGGAATGTGTCGAGTAAGCAAACATGACAATGGGGCTTGTTTTTTGCAGCAGTCAGTCGACGATCGAGAAATCCCGTCCAACCAAATCACATTAAAGCGGACACGTAAGGATGCCGTATTTCTACAAGGTATGTCTTCCTCATTTCATAGAAGTATACTGTTCTTAGGGGATCACAAAGATATTTTAAATGTTGTAATAAAACATTTATTGAACAATTTATCCATTTTTATTAAACAACAAAGTTTCTAGATGGACTTGAAAACAATTTTGTAAATAAATATGCAATAACTACAAAAAGAAATACCGAATTTATTATAATGCCTATTTCGACATAACCTTAACTTTACCCATGAAATGGTCGATCTATATCGCTTTATTCTATGATTTTTTTAAGAATATAAAAACAAATAAATTGCAAAAAGTAATCCAATAACAAAAATTAATATAATTTGCAACCTTACAATGACAAACATAAATCATGTTGCTATCAAATGGTCTAAATTCCAGGCGATGTAAGCGAAATTTGTATTTAAAATATTTATAAACACTTTGAAAATTCTTGCAACCTGGCAACATTGAAATGTCGTCTCCGATAAATAATGTTTGGGCACAACTCAAACATAAGCAAGGAGCGTCTGAGTAGTATATTAGACCGGCTTCTATTAAATGCATTGAGTATTAAAGTTTGTTTTTTTTTCATCTTATTTAGTCCCGAAACGTCTTTTTATGAAAATAAAATGAAAAAATTATGCCCAAGTTATAATATTTGGACCCTTTACCCTTAGGCCTGTTCATGTAATAATAGTTGGTCCGTTATTTACCCCTTACGTCTCTATGCAAAACAATTAGGCGCTTTACCTAATAGCGTCTTTTGAAAAAGGCCGAGACTACACACACGTTAACCTGTGGATAATTTCAGAAATTACCCACACGTTAAAACATTAAACTTGGTTATCTGATCTAAAAAAAAAGATTTATTTTATTAAAAGAAGTCTTTACTATCTAAATCTAGCCTGTGTATTTAAAAAAAAATAATATTTATTTTATTAAAAGAAGTCTTGACTATCTAAATCCAGCCTGTGTTTAAAAAAAAATAAAAGGCCATGTGGGATTCGATCTCCGGACCCACTGCACCACTAGCGGGCACTATAGTATGTCACGCGGCTACTAGAGCTCATGATTTAATATGTTCAAACTTATTATTTAAACGAATCACGTCTGACGTGTGGGTAATTTCTGAAATTAACCACAGGTTAACGTGTGGCTAGTCACAGTGTTTGAGAAAACCACAGATATCTATGGAAAAACGAACAAATCTACTTCAAGGTCACGGCTGCAAATCTCTTCTTTTATTTTGAAAGTATAATTTTTCGTATATATGTGGTGCTACTACTGTTAGAAATTGACAATTAACGTTAAACATGAAAAAACCAATGAAACTTTAAACTTACGATCACGTGACTTAAGACAACCAATAAAAAATCTTATGATCACTCTGGAATTAGTTAAATAAACATATTTAATTTTCTCTCTGTCGATCTTATGACTATAGTAATATACATATCTCACTCAAATGATTACAAAAACGAACAATACTATTTTGACGTTTATCTTAAAAGTAGAAAACTTTTAAATGTCATGTAATGTCATTGTACTTTAAGTTAGCAAGTTCCACATGTAACAATTTGTATTAATTTTTTTCTTATTAAAAATTGTTAAAGTTCTGTTGTAAGTTGCAGATATGGCGTTTAGACCTCTAACAGAAGCTGAATGTGGACAAGCAAATCCATTATCAAAATTAACGTCTCATATAACACGAGATCATGCATTTTCTGATAATCATGGCCAAGTTTTTCAAAGTAGTTCAGACCAACTGGTCGAGCAATTTCTACAAGAATCCAGGGCCATACCTCAAACTTTCAGAATGGACGGTATTTTTTAAAAAACATTTTTTATATTTCGAATTTTAATGAGTCATATATTTCTAGATTTGATGAGAGAAATGCATGAAATTGAATCTCAAAGGTCAGCTTTGCCACCCATTCCTGCATCAACAGTCAAAGATCAACTACATGATAATGCTTGGGCCCTTCAATATATTGAAGATGGAAAAAGATTTAATGTATGTAATTTTTTAATCTTACTGTAATTTAAAATTTAAATATGAATAATTACCATTGATTATTATGTTGATTTCTTTAAATTACCAATTTAAAATCAAAGTAATAGTATTAAATTTAATTACAAAATTATAATATTCTTTTTAGGAGACAGTATATAATAATGAAAATGTATGGGCTGAGATAATGTCACAAGAACAAGGGGAACATGACTTTCAAAGATTTGCAGATGCCTGGGCTAATGAAATATTAAATCATCCAACAGCATCAACAGATTTATTGTCACCTGAAGAATATTTACAAGACTCAAGTGATAATTCAAAATTTGTTTATTCAAAGGTAAACATATTCTTAACATTTCTTTTAAATTCCACCCAATATTTATTTATTAATTTATTTATTGAATAAATATCCATACAGGTTTACAGAACCTAATTACATGGATAGTATTTTTTTACAATTTGAATATTATGTTATCTCAGAGAATGTTATTTTAGTTTTATACTGTTACGAGGTATTTTGGATAACTCAAAAAAAGGTCTAAATATTAATATTTAAATTTACTCTGTGGTTTAGCCTCCAATTTACCACATTAATGTAGGGTTAACAGAAATCAAAACCAACTAGTTAACAATAAACGTAACAAATTTATTGAATAAAACAATATATAAAAATACTAAACATTCAAAAATAATTGTACAAAATTATACTTACTCTATCTTATATATTCTACAACTGAGGACCAACATTTTTCAGGAGAGGCACTTTTACTTTTCTGCTGACTAAACGAAATTAAGTTTCTTTGTTCACCTTGCAGTGACTAAAGTTTATCCAAATAAAGAAGTATTTTCAAACAAATGTTTTAAAATTTTGTTCTACATTCAAAAACGAGGATTTAAACAATTATTTTGCTGCAATTAATTGGAATGATTATTTGACATTTTCAGACATAAATGCCAACTAAATTGAATTCTATCATCTGGTTAACATGGCCAAAGCTTTTGTTTGTTCCTCTTAAAAAAATTCGTAACCTCTAGTTTTCCTAAACAGTATAAGTTAAAATGTAGTTTAGAAGATTACAGAATATTTTCAGAACTAAGATCAATATGTAGAAATCTCTCCAGAACTAATTATAATCAATATATAAGATCTGTAGATGAATCATCAATGTATTATGATGGTGACATAGCTAGTGAATGGAACCAAATTGTAGAGCACTTCGCATTCTATTTTTCTACAGTATATACTAATCCAGTTTGTAAAAACGTTAATAACAGTAACATAGATGCAGACCTAAGTCTTTATACAGGGTGTTTCATTGGGAAACGGAAATATTTAAAACGCGAATAGTGGTCACCGAGGCGTTTCTAGATATACCACATTTATTGGCTCTGGCGGCCTTTGTAACCGAGATACAGGGTGTTTTATGGATTTTGCTAATTTCTTCCTGGCGTCATAACTGTCGAATCACCCCGTATATTTGGTACACATGTTACTTATTCAGAAACCAAATGAGCCAGTTACTAATCACAAGAAAAATCCAGGTCCGGATTAACAAAAAAATAGAAAACAATTGTGACCTTGAAAAAACACCCTGTATATTGAAATTTTACAAATCTATTTGCATATTTGAAAAGAGCGTAAAAAACTAAATCAAAAAGTGTGCTTTAAATTTTTGCGCAGACAATTTAACTACCCAAATTTTGAACTTAAGTGAAGTTTTTAAGAACTTTGATACTAAAAAGTGGTTTTTATTAACTTTTAATAATAAATTATTAAAACTATTGAATCCATACTCAATTTAAAATTACTAAATAATTATTAACTACGTTAGTTTCCCTTTTTATAGCTGTAGATTAATCCACTTTATATTTTCCAGGTCCCTACTTGTCATTTTTGAACAGTTTTTTAAACGCCCTGTATGCATGTATTAAAAATTGGTATTGTGTTATGTTTTTTTTAATGTTTTAGTAAAAGAATCGAGAAACATTAAGTTGATTTCATTCCAGCTAAAATAATTTCATTGTTTTAAAATACAATAATTTAACAAAACTATTATACTAAATTTAAAAGATACAAACTATAACAATTGCTCATAATTGTCCATTTTGGTCTATAGAAGAAGCATGCGGGAAATACAGAGAAAAAAATCCAAATTTAATCCGAAAATCACTCCGAAATATTTTAATTTATAATCTTGGTTTTGTTAAATTTCGATTTAATTCTTCTCAATTTTTAATACATGCATACAGGGCGTTTAAAAAACTGTTCAAAAATGACAAGTAGGGACCTGGAAAATACAAACTGGATTGATCTACAGCTATAAAAAGGGAAACCAACGTAGTTAATAATTATTTAGTAATTTTAAAATGAGTATGTATTTAACAGTTTTAATAATTTATTATTAAAATTTAATAATAACCACTTTTTAGTGTCTAAGTTCTTAAAAACTTCACTTTAAGTTAAAAATTAAGTAGTTAAATTGTCTGCGCAAAAATTTAAAGCGCACTTTTTAATTCAGTTTTTTACGCTATTTTCAAATATGCAAATAGATTTTGAAAATTTCAATATACAGGGTGTTGTTTCAAGGTCACAATTGCTTTCTATTTTTTTGTTAACCCGGAACTGGATTTTCCTTGTGATTAGTAACTGACTCATTTGGTTACTGAATAAGTAACATGTGTACCAAATATCAAAGAAACGTATGGGGTGATTCGACAGTTATGGCACCAGAAAGAAATTAGCAAAATCGATAAAACACCCTGTATCTCAGTTACAAAGGCCGCCAGAGCCAATAAATGTGGTATTTCTAGAACCGCCTCGGTGACCTCTATTCGCGTTTTAAGTAATTCCGTTTCCCAATGAAACACCCTGTATAATTTAAGCCTGGAAATTATTTTTGTTAAAATATCTAAACTCCCCAATAAATTTAGTGTAGGACCTGATGGCATTCCCAATGTATTTCTCAAAAATTGTGTATTTTCTCTTTTGCCAGTAATATTGTTTAGTCAGTTTTTGAAAGAAGAAGTGGTTCCTGAAATGTGGAAAGTTTTATATCTTCAATTTTTAAGTCTGGGGACAGAGAAGATGTAAAGAATTATAGAAGTGTGTGTATTCAGTCCTATACCCAGAATTTTTGATAGTTTGATTTATGATCAACTTAGTTTTTACTCGAAAGAATTATTGATTAATAACCAACATGGTTTTTGTCACAAAAAATCAACAACCACCAATTTGTTAATTTTTGAGCAAAAACTATTAAAAGTTTTGGAAGGCAACTGGATGCTGTCTATACAGACTTACTTCTCCAAGGCATTTGATATGGTAGACCATGTAATTTTAGTGAGAAAACTTGGGTTTCCTTTAAAACTGGATAATTGGTTTAAAAGCTTTTTGGAAGGTATGTCACAACAAATTAAAATAGGGGGATATAAATCAATGTCAATTAATGTCACTTCTGGAGTACCTCAAGGGTCTCATTGTGCACCACTATTATTTAATATAATCATTAACGACATTTTAAAAAATTGCGAATTCTTAATTTTTGCCGATGACGAAGTTGTTTAGATCAATTTTTTCAATTAAAGACCATTATCACATCCAAAATGCTCTTGATAAGTAGGTGTAATGGTGTGATATGAACAACTTAGAGCTAAGAGTTACATACACTCTCTCATCTAAATACCGTACAATAATTATTGTTAATTCTTTGGTCGTCCGTCCCACTCTTCTATCCAAAATTGGATTTTTTGTACCATCCGGAGTTACAAGGAATGCCAATCTCTTTTTCCATTCCTATTGTAGGACTAATATAAGAAATTTCCCACTTATTCCTAGGACCCCAAGAGTAGCTAATAGATCTAACTTGGAATTCTTTGTCGTCTTTACTGAGTTTCCCAAGCAGCTGCAGATGTAGGTTATATAAGAGTCATTTGTATTTGCCATTTTATCTTTGCCATGAAAGTTTATTTGTGTTTTAACTTGTATGTATTTTGATTTTTATTACATTTTGTATTTATCTTAATGAAGTTTTGTCTATAATGACGTTGTAATTTTATATTTTTAATTTATGTATATTCTTAATGAGCCATGTCCCATAAATAAATAAATCTTGTGGCATATTATTATATGAAATTGACTAATATTAAAAACAAATCTTAATACAAATATTTCTTTAGTGAATAAACTTGTTTTTAAATATAGTTCATGAAATTTATGAAAGAAGAAGGCAGTGTGAATATAGAAGAAGCAAAAATGACAGAAAAAGAGGCTGCCGATTGGACTAAGGAATATTTTGATCCAGAAGCACCACCACCTTCCTCTGATACAGTTAAAGCTATTGCTCAAAATTGGACAGAAGAACATCTTCAATCAGAATCTAAAGGTAAAAATAGTTTTTTTTTAACAAAATCATTAATATATGCGATACATATAGCTCATGTCTCTTGCCTTCGCCTTCCAATCATGATTTAATTCCTCCTTTTCTTATGTGTTTTGACGCGTCAGTGTACAACCTTTTTTTTTGGTTTTTCTTTTTTTCTTGTTCCTGTATGATCTGTGTCTATCATTTTTTTTGTCATTCTGGTATCTGGCATTTTCTGTATATAGCTCAGCCATTCTATTCTTTTTGCACTTATTAATTTAATTATGTCTTATTCTCCATATAAATTCTTTATTTCTTGGTTTGTCCTTCTTAACCACACTCCACCCTCTTTTTTTCCTCCTAATATCCTCCTTTTCCATATATTTATTTTACTTTCTTCTTCCTTATTCAATATCCATGTAGGTGTACCCCAGGGTAGTGTGTTAGGCGCCTCCTGTTCATTCTGTATTTAAATGACTTCTTATAGACGTTGATTTTCTACTTAAGGCGATACTTTATTAGCTTGTTTGGCTGAAGATTTATCAAACAAAATGAATTACGCTCTTTATGTGATTAATAAATAATTTAAAATTAAATCAACTAAAGTTAAATACTCTAAACATCAAAGCTGTGATAATAACAAGCTGTGATAATAACGACGAAATACAAGTACAACTGTCTTAATATTATTGACATTATTCTTAAAATAAATGAAAAAAAATTGTAACGTCCATAAAATATCTTGGATTTTATATTGACAATCTATTGTTATTTTTGATATTCATTTTGATTATATGTTTAAAAAAATATTATTTTTCTACAAGAATTTTCAGGAAAACACTATAGTCCAGTGTTACAGTTTTCAATTCAATTATTCAGCCTCATTTTGATTTTTGCTCTTCTGTTGTTTATCTGTTTAATTTAAATCAAATATCCCAACTACAAAAAGTACAAAATCGGAGTATGAGTAATATTCTGTGAACAAACCGATATTCTTAAATTGTAAATATGTTTCTACAGTGGTTCTCAGTTTCTCAATGGTTGTTCTACCTAACAATGATCTTTATATATAAAATTCTACATAATTTGGTATCACCATACTTTTATGAATTTTTAAATTTTGATGTCGATATTCATAACTACGATGTAAGACATAATAATAATAATATTTACATTCCTACAACTAATAAAAAGTGCTCTATGAATTCTTTGTGAACTATAACAATTTACCCAATACAGTTAAAACGATTTCATCCTTAATAGTTCGTCACCGCTAGTCGTTCTGCAAGGGTTTTGAAATAATTTTTTTTTTGAAATGGTATAAGCTATCAGTCTAAAATAAAAACAGACATGAAGAAAAATGAAGTTTTTAATTTTGGTTTATACATTTTAAAAAATTGATTAGAATTTTGGGACATATTTATCATTTTTTGTGCGTTTTTTAAACAATTGTACTGTGTAAACTACAAAACTGACAAAAATTTATTTTAATATGGCTTTAGTCTGGTCCTTAATCATTCATTTGACATTAAGTTTAAACTAATTGGATAGTTTTTAACAAAAATTTTAGGTATTCTTTCCTACCTTCGTAAATTTTGTCTGGAGTGCAACTATGTAGAATGGGTTGCCTACTTCTTCTACAGATATTTAATAGATCTTGCAAATGACGAGAATTCATCGTAACAGAGAGTAACTCAGGCACATTGTTACTATCTGGGTGTAGTTGTGATTTTGATATATACATTTTTAAGGAGTTTTGATCTGTTTTGTGAATTTGTGATTACATTTATAAACTATAAACACTGAAAGAAGACCATTGTGAAATTATTGCAACAAACTTCGTCGAAATTTGACAGCATCTAATTTTGGCATAGTATTTAAAATGCGTCAAACGACAAGCTGTAGCTGTTAAAAATATTATGTACAAATATGTAGTTAAAAATATTATGTAAAAATATGTAGTTAAAAAATCTACCACATGGGGAAAGAATAATGAAGAACAAGCGAAGGCTTTATTTGAGAGAAAATTTTCTAATCCAAAAATATCTGATTGCGGGATCTTAATCAACAAAAAATGGCCATATCTAGGAGCTTTCCCTGATGGCGTAACATTTGATGATAGTTTAATACAAATTAAGTGTCTCTACTCAGTAAGGAACGAAAATATTAAAGATGCAGTTGAGAAGCGCCTAATATTATATTTAAAATTTGCGGAAGATATTTTTACGTTAAAAAAATCATTATTATTATTCAAGGTTAACTTAATATATGACAAAAACAAAAATGTTACTTTGTAGTATGGACATTATAAGATTATATTTGCGTCCCTATTGAAAGAGATTCAATTTTTTTTTAAATTAAAATGTTGGAGAAGTTAACAAAATGTTACTATAATTGTCTACTTCCATAGATTTAAAAATTCGGAATCCTGATTACATTTTAAATGCTGAGAAAACCACAATTATAGAAAAGGAGAAAAACAAGAATTAGAAAACTTATTGAAAAACAATTCAATGAAATTACAAAAAATAGACAGAACTGACCATTTAACATTTATATAAACTGTTCTGTATCGGCTTTTAGTTGACGAAAATCCATTATTATATTTAAATAAATAAAACAACATTTTTTAAATTTCACAAAAATAACAAAAGTTATTAATTTATTTAGTCTGATGAAGTTACTATGTAACAAGACCAGTCACTGAATAAATTAATAACTTTTGTTATTTTTGTCAAAATCATAAAACGTTGTTTTATTTATTTAAATATTTATATAAACAAGTAATTTATTATTATTTTATTTTTACTATTAGTTTTATCATAAAGAATAGAAGTAATATTTCAACATTTTACCTAAATATTTTTTTGTAATCTTTAGGTTTATATTACTTTAAAAAACAGTACAATTTTTTATTCAAAAGTATATTTTATTTCCTAGTATTTCAATTAGTACTTTTAGTCAATATTAAAGTTATTACATTTTTTATGTTTTTTATTGAAATGCAAAGATATATTCCCATATTACTTTTAAACTAAAACAAAAACTATATTTTGAATCAGAATATATTTATCCTTAAAGTTGATTACCTAATTCAGCCTCATTTTTAAAAGTGGAATAAAAAAGTACTTGCAGGTTAAATTGCATGCGCCAAAACGCGTTGATGGACTTAAGGATTTTTAAACAACATCTAGCCGACTATTTCAAAAAAATAAATAATAAATCAATATATTACTATCTTCTATTATTTTGTAATTCATTTTTTTTATATTTCTTTTAAAGCGTTCTTTAATTATAAATTATACAATAATTCTAATGTTCGTAAACGCCTTATTTTATATTTTTATGCTTTGTTTGTATACCTTTATCATGTTTGTATATTAGGGTTATCTATTTTTCAAATAAAGTTCTTCAATATTTATGTTTCACTTCCATAGAGTGCCATATAACAGTTTTGTATAGATATAACTTGGTCTTTCTGGATACTTTATTTGAGTTTATTATTTTATTAAAATGTCCTGCCTGCCTACTCCCATTCGCTAACCTTACTTCAATGTTTTTCTCCTCATCGCCATCTTCTTTGATAACTACACCTAGATAGACATAGCTTTGGACTTATTCAAATTCTATTACCATTTGTCAGTTTATTTCTACTGGCAAATTTCTTTCTGTCCTTTGTGGTGTTGTAATTTTCATAAATTTTGATTTCTCTTCATTAACTCGTATGTTTGCTGTCTCTGTGAAAGGTACTTTTCAGCTCTTTTTCTGATGTTGACAACATTACTACATCATCTGCGTATGCCAACAGTTGTGTTGTTCTTGTTTTCAGTGTCCCTGTTCTGTTTATTCCACTTTTTCGTACTATCAATGACAATGTAATATTTAACAGCTTAGTGGACATAAGATCTCCTTGTTTTAGTCCAGTGTTTGTTTCAAAACTGCTATTTTTTGTTTCACTTTAATCTTTGTTTTTGTATGTTCAAGCGTCATTTTGATGAGATTTATCAGTTTTTTCGGTATGTTGAAGTCATTCATAATATTTACATTTCTTTTAACATATTTCTTTTACCAGTGTCAAAGTCAATAAAAATGGTAAATAATGGTATGTTCATATCCTATTATTTGCGTTTTGCTTCAAAATTATAATAAAGTCCATTACTGATCTTCCTGTTGTAAACCCGCATTGGTAATATCCAAACAATTCTCCATATTCCTTTACCATTTTTTCTATTGTCTGTCATTATTTTCTACTTGCGATCCCTCTATAATTCGTACATACGCCTTTTTCTCTTTATTATAAATTTCTCACGCTTTTGGCATTGTCTCTTGTTCCTATATGTTAGTTATTAGCTGGTAGGTTTGTGTTGTTAATGCGTCTTCGCCATATTTGATCAGTTCTTACTCTATTTCGTGTTGCGGTATTATCAGTAGTAATATCACAAGACTATCGAAAATAATCGGATACACGTCATACTCACGAGACGTATTTTGCGAAACACCACGAGAGCATGGCTCAAATGGCGTTTAAAAAAAATAAGTCAAGTGAGAAGGACAGTATAAATATTATTTTCGTATGTTCGCGTGGTATTCGGTACAATTATATAACGAATTATATTGTTGACATTTGCTTATTATAAACACCCAACATATTGTTAATATGTCAAATTTTTCAAGATGGAAGTATGCGAATCACCAAAACGATTATACCACGTCGTCAAGGGTATATTCACTTATCAATACATGGTAACTAAGTAGAAATTGCAACTGGAGGCAGTATTTCTTCGTTGTTTTGCACATTTCGGGTTGTAATTTTGTAACGTATTTTAGCGATTTGCGTGAGTTCGAACAATAAAATTCACAAATATTTAATATCAAAATTTTATTTAGTAATGTGTTAGCAAACATTCCCCAGAAATAAAAAATATAAATATAAGTGATATAACAGCCCGATGTAACTATTTTGTCATTTTGAATTAATGTTTTATGTAAAATATTACTTAGAACACAAAAAAAAATTAAATACTATAGTACTATAGTTTACATTTATATACTGTTTAGTAGTATACAAATTTGCAATTGAACTGGTGACGAGTTTTTCTTATTACAACGCTTTTTAGGTTGTGTTTTATAAAACAGTTACTAAATTAATTACACATAAAAAAATAATTACAGTTGTATACGTAGGGCGTAGAAACAGAGTGAATAAAAATTTGTCACCTATCGAACAAAAAAAAAGAAAACGAAATAGTTAACGCAATTATGGAAAAATAAGGGGTTAGTAAGTAAAGAATTAATTTCTGGCCTGATATCCGAAGTGCCAAGTAAATTTCCAATTTCCAAATTTCTCGATTTTGATCAGAAAGCTCGAACATGAATCCACCCAGATATTTGGTTGCGTGGTTGGTGTTAAATTCTTCCAAACCTAATTGGACAGAAAAAAAATTGACACATTATGGATCGAAAATATTCAAACCACGCCGAGAAGATTCATATCCCCAATCCTTAGTATACGGCGAGATAAATAATGTCGTCTACGATAATAATAACGAGACTATAACGGAAATTAAAGCCAAATTCAAAACTGAACTATAACCCTACAAAAAAGAAAAAACTATAAGATACAAATATCGTAAGATTCACGGTTGGGAGAGATAGATTTAACAAATGGCAGACTCACCTTAACGAAAGGGTTATATTCCACACAAATCACAAAGGGAGGCAAAATCAAAAATTCTCACATAAAGCGAAAACGTGCCCGGTTCACAGGCTTAACCAAATATCACCATCTTAAGGCCTGTGCAAAAATCATTGTTCACGTACAAATGGCAATTAGTGTTGTCTCTTACTCTTTTACTCAAGAATTCAACACTCTACCACTCTCTCTTTTAGTTTTACTTTAGGTGTGATATTGGCGGTCTAATTACTAGGAATAATCCAAGTAAAAAATTCATTTAAAGAAAAAGTCAATGACCAATATAAATTTTGAAAAAGTAACATGTTACAATTTCTTTCATTTCATCTTCTTCATTTTCTGTATTCGATATTTCTTTTCATCTTTGTACCATTTCGTTTTCATCTGTTATTATATTTCGTAAGTTTTACTTTCTCTTTATTTTATTTGACTAAGGGGGTGAAATGTAGGGCGAGTATTATTATTATTATTATTATTGATGGAAGTTCTTTATTTCTTTATTCACAAATCTTTCTTCGGTTCGTTTTATTAGGTCTTCCATATCCTGTCTTCTTTGTTATTCTTCTTTGCTTTTTCTACTGCCTTTTGCCTTTGTCTGTACCTGCCAGTAACATTTTCTATTTGGCTTGTTTTCTCTTTTTTATTTCTTCTTTTATTCTGCATCGAGCCATTTGTCTCTTTTCATTGTTTTTGTTTCCTGTGGAATCATTTTTTTTTGTTGCTATCTACATTTTCCTCTATTTGTTTACATTCTGATTCTGTTCTTCTACCAGGCTCGTTCTGATTTCTTCCAGATATTTCCTTTTCATTGTTTTAGCTTTCCCACTTGTAACTTTTTTTTGGTCTTTTTTGTTTCTCCCTTCGTTGTATATTTTATTGTATTTTCGCTATTACTAAAAAATGGTCAGTATCCGCATCTGCTCCTCTATAGGTTCTCACATATTTTTTACAATTTTCATTGATTGGTGTTGTATAAGAAAATGGTGTATTTGATTAGTATACATCCCGTTTGGCGCTAACTGGATTCCTTTATGGGTTTCTTTATCATTAATATTTTGTTTTAATTTGATTTATTAGATGATGAATTTAATTCCGCATTTTGGGACAAACTTCAAGAAGAAATGAAAAAAGTTTCCGATGCTGATTTAGATCCATCACAACCATGGATAGACGAATTTAATTCTTACTATAATACTTCTACAAAGGTAAACATATTAATCTGTTAATTTTAGTGTGTTTTTAATTTTGTTGTTGTTTAGGAATATGAATTTAGCGAAGAAAATCCAATGTTGGAAATATCGAAACCTCTGGAAAGGGGTAAACAATTCTTGGAGCAAGGCGATTTTCCGAGCGCTGTATTATGTTTTGAAGCGGCGGTAAAACAGGAACCCGAGAATTCCGAAGCTTGGCTGCTGCTTGGTACTACACAAGCTGAAAATGAACAGGTAAAAAACATAATTTCGTAGTTTTCTTTTTAAAGTAAAATTAATTTTATTTTCGAGATATAAAATTACCAATTTGGGAATGTCCTACCGCCACTCATCCTGTTAAAATTTTACAACACTCTTGTCTATCGATAAATACCTGGTTTTATTTAATTTATTATTAAAAAAACTTAAAATTCTCCAAATTAAACGTAATAACAAAATAGTTTTAAATAGCACAAGGTATTAAAATTATGTTGAATTTCTTTTTCAGGATCCCAATGCAATTCCAGCATTGAACAGGTGCCTTCAATTAGATCCAATGAACCTAAAGGGTTTAATGGCTTTGGCGGTTAGTTACACGAACGAAAGTTACTACAACCAAGCCTGCCAGATGTTATTGAATTGGTTGAAACACAACGACAAATATCAAGATATTGTACCGCCGAATTTGAAGTTATCCGGGCAAGTTACTAGTTTATTAGTTCAGTAAGTGAGGTGCAGTGCTGCATGCGCGTTTTCATTTTATACAAGTAATATGAGGCAAATTTACTACTTTTTTCTTTTTTTTTATTTATTTGCATGGCAATATTAACATATTTAGTTATATAGGTTTAAATATATTATCAAGTAGGCCAATTAAGTGCTAAATAATATTTTTGTCTTAACAATTATTATCTTTAAATGACTGTATTTTGATTTTAATACTGTCTAGCTATGTTGTGAGGTCATGATATTTATTTACATCTTGTGTAGGTGCGTTTAGAACCTAAAACCGCTCCACAAATTTAACTTTAAACAAGTTAATTATAGTAGTTTATTTATATATTTATTTATTCCGAATAATAAGTAGCAAAAAAAGGAAAATGTATACGAAGAGTACTACAATAATAAAAATTAAATTTAAAATAAAATACAATCAAAGTTATCCTTAATAAACATACATAAAAGAAGAAGTACAAACAAACATATTTAAAAAAGCAAAGTAAAGTTTATATTTTATTATTCGTTGTTCTTAAAGAAACCTGTGAATATCGGTTTCTTTATCTGTGCTTTAAAGGAGTTTGCTTGCAGTCAACTAATTGTTTGAGGAATTTTATTTATTTATAATGGAGTGTTTGCATGATTTTAGGTAAATGGGCCATTAGAAACCTGACCAATAAATATTTAACCCTTGTTTTTTAATTTTAAAAAAAACCTGTATTGGCCCTATAATTTAAAAAAAATTAAAATCTGTGACGACTTAAGGTAGATCAGTTAAAAAAATATGCGAAAGGTGGCGTTACTCTGATTTATCTGAATTCAGGTTTCAGCTGACAGTTTTTCAAAAACTATTAAAAATACTATTGAAGATTTCGACACAATAATTATAAGGAATTTTGTACTAAAATGTAAGAATATAGTTGAATAAATAACGTCGATTGTAGCGCCATCTTCACAGAAATAGAGATTTCATGGATTTAAAAGTAATACAGGATACTGTTTTCTCAGGTTCCTTAAAGTTGCGATTAACACCGTCGTTGTTCGATAGATTCACAGATAACGCTAGCATACTAATTTAGTGGTTCAAAACATTCTACAGCAGTCCCAACTAAAAAGTCGACACCACCTCGTACATTTCAGAACAGAAATATTCTGACCCACTATATGATGATTTAGCAAACGTGCATCTCCGCAGATTTTTAGTAAATTTTAATATTTGTGTGTACTGAACTTCGTCTTCCAGGCAACATTGCCAAATTTAATAAATGAAAAAATATTGGCATTAATTATAAATAAATTATGAATCCATAAAAAATAAATAACATATTTTATAACATAAATGAAATACAAAAATATTTTAAACCGGGAATAATTCAGTATCAAAAACAGTATTTTGGCACAAATTTTCAGAGCGTAATTTCTATTTTCAAAGCACTCAATATTAATTTTTCTTTGCCAAAAAAGACAAATGTATATTAGGCATTTTTTTCTCTACACCACTGAATTCAGAATCGTTACAATGGGAGAGTTCCCTCAATGTTGCCAACCTAGAAAAAGGTCTACCAACGGGGAAGGATTATTTTTGGTCAAAATCTACTTCATTATTTTCGCAATGATAAAATATGTGTACAAAATCCTATTGAGCTTTCCAGAATATATCGTTAGCGAAATATAATGATTTTAATAATAAAATCTTACTTCTGATTGGTTGAAATTTCGTTGTCAAATGTAATTCCTCATAGAGTAAGTATAACAGAGTGACATGTTTCATTTTCAGATTATAGAATATTCAAACTACTCGCCAAATTCAGTTTAGTTCCACACGGCTGTAGGTCAGTCGCTGAAAATGAAACGTCGCTCTGTTATACTTAGGGCCATTTTCACCAGAAACAAACTAAACTCAGATTAGTGTAAACTCCGAAATTAAACTCGGTTAGCGTCATGTTGTTTTCACCGAGCTATGTGAGTGCTATCTTAACTGCGTTTATGAAAACTCAGTTTAAAGAAAATGCAAACACTGGCAATGTTGCAAATGTATGAATTTTTGTACTTTTGACAGAAAACCGAGAAAAACGACAGAATTGATAGTCAATATTCATAAACCGATATAACCTCTAATGGGATTTTGTGCCGTGGGTTTTTACTTTTACTAGTTTTTTCGTGATTTGCATACATCCAGTTGCATAAAAACCCAAAGCACAAAGAAGTTGGTTTATTGGAGATACGCAATTATTTTTGTAATAATAATTTAAAACAGATTAGTTCAAAATTACAAGTATTATGTTTATATTTTAGAATTTTACTGATCGTCTGGGAATTCAAATTGTCCTTCTATTCGTTATAAAAGTAATAAAGTAGTCCCTTTTGAATGAAGAAATCGCATTTCAAAATCCTTATCATCAAGGTTCTAAAAGTGATCTTGTTTCTCCTTTATCCACCTATATAGGATGTCTTACAACAAAATCGTCATCGTCTTCCAAAATTAAATTATAAGCTCTTCTACGTGCCCTTCTTTCGGTACGATCGCAACAAGAAGTGTAGTACTGACTTATAAAATTATTAAAAGTATTATTGACTGCCCAACCTTATTGGAAAAAATTAATATTTGCATTCCCAGAATTTCTTCCAGACACCCCAGTACTTTTTATGTAAATACATCTCGCACAAATATTCTGAACAATTCTCCGCTCCATACCATCTGTTAGCAATGATTTGGATATATTTTACTGTAAGCTGTCTGACATAAAATCCCACTTTTTATCTTGATTTTTTAGTTGCTTCTTAGGAAAATTTAATTATTATGTATGTGCTTTTAATATACATGCGTTCAAAATCGATGATGTATTCACTTTATACTGACAATTCCTGCTCTGTAATTGGGTTTGACCTGTAGAGTATTGTATTAAATAAATAAGTAAATAAGAATAGTTTTTTTAAGAATGTAATGAGATTGAGGTTATGTAAATCTTAAACTGCGTTTAACTTTTAACCAAAATCGGACAGTTATTTTTTTTAACTCCGGTTAACGCATAAACCAGTTATTTCGTTTTGGTGAAATCCGCTTTGCTCTTTAACTGAGTTTAAGATGGTTAACTCCGTTTAAAATCGGTGGTGAAAACGGCCCTTACTCTATGACGAATGACATTTGACAACGAAATTTCAACCAATCAGAAGTAAGATTTTATTAAAATAACGATATATTCTGGAAAGCTCAATAAAATTTTGTACACATATTTTATCATTGCGAAAATAATGTAGATTTTGGCCAAAAATAATCGTTCCCCGTTGGTAACCTTTTCTAGGTTGGCAACATTGAGGGAACTCCCCTATTGTAAACTACCAAAATTTTATAAAAAAATTTTTATTAACGACAAAGTTATTACAACATGAATTTGGAAAAAGTTGTATTTTGATTAATTTTTTACGTAGAATGTAGACGAATTTTACAAATCAAAATATCGTAAACAAAACCTAGGACTCGAAATATATTGCACAGTAAAAATTCGAAGCCGATAATTTAAACCGTTCTGGAGTTATAGTTTCTGAAAGTAATGTAAAATTGTGCTTAATAATTTCATTTATATTCATTTTCATGGCATACTCGTTGATTTTGTTAATAAATGAAATTATTAAGCACAATTTTACATTACTTTCAGAAGCTGTAATAGTTTTCGAGATATTCAATACAATATTCATCACAGAGTTTAAAAAGTAGGGGAAGGAAACATATAAGAAGGAAACTTTTATTTATTCCAACATCAACGCGGGCGAAGTCAAGGGCAATAGCTAGTAAAAAATATTCTAAAAGAATCACCCTGTGCTCCCCTACACTACCAAAGGAAACTACCCTGAACATTTCACGTCTCTATAACCTCTGGTTTAGGCTGTGCGTTGATTGTCAGTCAGTCAGCCACACGTCAATTTTATACATATAGATAAAAATAAGTGGGGTACGGTTTTAAACGTACCCTGATTTTTCCAGAAATTCAACAAGACGTTCATTTGCAAAAATTAAAAGTCTTGACGTGGTCGCTCCAGAGTCAAATTGTAAAAAATTTTGTCCGTCGCTCATACATTGATACTTAAGTGGGATAATTATTTAGTCTAGATTGTGGTAGAGCAGGTGCCCAATCGGCATTTTTCCTAATATTTCGGATTGTTCTTTTTAGAAATTATAAATTTAGGTATTTTTTGAATTCCCTCGGCAAATTGTTTTACTTTGTTCATAAATTTGATTAGTTCAAGACATCTTTTGTAATCATATATGGATCTGATAATTGACGATAATTTGTCATGGCAACTATTGACTCATAACATTTACGATTATCTCAAATCTGAATACGTCTGTGAATTCAGCGTTCAATTTAACGTCGAAATGGTTATATTTAAAACCGGAAGTATCTTCCGGTACAGGTTTGTCAAACCGGTTTTGAAACCGTAAGTCGTAGAAACCTGAAACTCGCCTATACACACATTCAAGATGTGCCGAATTTATAGCCGTTGACCGTTTGTCGCTATCTGTTATAGTTCTGAGAAATAGATGCAGACAGACGGACAGCCGTATCATTAGTGCTTTTTTTTCCTTAAGGGAAAAACTACCCAAAACCTTCTAAATTTAGGCGACCATAATTTTATAATGAGGCAAATTTTAAACCTATAAATTCCTATGAGTCAAAGCAAGAAGATTCTTAGCTCTGAAAATTGAAATGATTGTTTTCTTTCAAATTGATGTGCCAAATGCCAAAATCTTACAAATTAAACATTTCTGTGTAGATTTATTTTTCTGTGATGTAAATAAATAACGTGCGATCACAAGTTATTTTTAATTATTAAATAATTATTACATTTTCGTTTGATACTTTTGAATATAAACTGTATGATAGACATTTTTTGTAAGTTCACATAAAGAACTATAATTTTTTCTCTCTTTTGTCCCATATTATTTGTTTAAATTGACCAAAACGATTTCATTCTTTTGTGCTGTTTTGCTTTATATATAGCATAACTATTTATTTTGCTTGGCTTTTTTTTAATTTTTTTAATAATCTACTGTAGGCAAACTTGTTTATTAACTTTTACCAAATCTGGATATAATACTGACCTAATATAATAAAAATAACACAAGTCATTAAGAGCTAATTTTAATTTTTTATTAAATAAAATTAACGAAAACATATTAATTGCAGTCAACATAATACTTTCCCACTGTTATTTATCAGAATATCATTTACTAACTGTGATTGTTTTTTTCTGAACTAGCCTATTTATTTTAATTTATTATTCTTGTAAATACTTATTTTAGGTTTTCTTTATTTTTCAGTAAGTAAATACATAATGAGATCTCTTACTTAGGAACTATTTAATTCCATATAAATTAACTAATTTCCATGAATAATTATTTTAAAAAGAGGGAATGGCTGATGTTAAATACGTTCCTAAGTATTAAAACTTGCTTATTAATGTTTATTTTTCTCCAATATAGGAACGACCACTCGGTAATTCAAGATTTATTTATAAAAGCGGCTCAGAGAAATCCTAAAGACGTGGATTACGAAGTACAATGTGGATTAGGAGTTTTATTTAATCTTACCGGAGAATATAGTAAAGCGGCAGATTGTTTCACGACAGCGCTATCTGTTCGACCAGATGTAAGTCTTAAAAAATAATTTAATTTATTCATTGTTATAATTCATTGTTTGTTTCCCAGTCGATATTTTATTAATTTCCATAGTAATTTAATCAATTTTCTGCCCATAATTGTCTAAATAAATTAGTAAAATTGAAATAGTAGTTGTTCTAATTGTAATTATCTATACTCGTATATATTTAATTGGTATATTCTTTTCACACTAACAAAAATATAATCAATTTAGTCATAGAATAATTGACTTTCAAATTTTGAAAAGAAAACTCTAATCTCCAGGGTAAGTTCAATTTAAATCAAATTCAAAAAAAAAATTATAATCAATATTAATTCTTTAATACAGAAAACATACTAACCAAAAATTATTCAAATTCAATTTTATGATATACTATAATAATTTTGTTTTATCATTTTTGACGAAAAAAATTTCAGATCTATAATTCCTTTTTGTTTACAAAAGAATAACGCCTAAAAATAAAAATAAACAACTTATCTATTTCCTGTTACTCCTTCATTTTTGCCATTAAATATTTATTCCTTATGTTTTTAGGTTCCATATTTTATTAAATAATTTCTTAATTTATATAATTTTTTTATATATTTGATATAGGTAATAATGACTTATCAACATTAATTCTGTTTCAATTTTTTTTTATTTATCTAACAAAAGAAAATCGCCGCCTACTTAATTTTAGTCTCCAAAACAAAACAAAATAAAATCTATACTCGAAACTATTATGCATACACACCTAAAATTTTATTTTATAACTTTACTTTCTTTCATTCCTGTCATATTTACATATGACAATTACTTATCACCTTTCATTTTGATTCAACCATACAATACATAAAACATCACCAAAATTATGCATTTAATATTTATAATCGATTTCCCTTTTACCTTTCGGTGTCGGTATGAATGTTTATTAGTTTTCTACAAACTTTTTTCACTCCTTTGTGTTTTCGTTATTGTTTGACCCTTTCTCAATAACATTTTAGCTATTGTATTGTCCCAAGTTTCTTTTGGCCTGCCTCTGTCTCTTTTGGTAACTATCTTGATGTAGATGACCCCACCAACTCAGCTGTCTTTCTTCAATGTAATCTAAGATTGACTTTATTTTCATTTCTTCTCTTATATGTCTGTGTTCTTTTGTCTGTCTTTCCTAGTAACTCCTTTGAATGTCCTTAGATACTTCATTTCTATAGCCTGGTATTTGACTCTTCATTTTTCTTTCAAGTACAAATGTTTCGCTTCCATATGTGTGTATTGGTCTGAAAACTGTTTGGAATACTGTTATTTTAGTTTTTCTCGAAATTTCCTTGTTAATAAATTCGATTCTTAGTAAATTATACGTGTATATGGCCTTTTCTGTTCTTTCCATGATATCTCGTTCTTGATTTCCACTATTATCTATTATTGCCCTAAGATATTTGAAATATGTCACGTGTTCGATATTTTTATCTTTTTTTTTGTTATGTTCATTTTTGTTTGTTCCTTTACTTAACTTTACTTTTTTTGTATTTATTTTCATTCCATTCATTTCCAGGGTTCTGTGCCAAGTATCTATATTTTTCTGTAGTCCTCTGGTTGTAGTTTTCTCTTTCTCACGTGTAACTCTTGTGTGTCTGGTTTACTTTCCTTAATTATCTGATCTATAAATATATTGAATAGGGTAGAGGCTTAGGGGTCCTCCTTGTCTTAACCCATCTTTAGTTTCGAATTCTTGCGACGTTCTATTATTTTTGTTTACGTAATTTATGTTGTATATTCTCAGGATAGTCTTCATCTATCCATATTTTTGTTCGTTTTAACATTTTTGAATTTTTCAGAATATTGGTTCTTGCGCTTTCTTTTGTTAATTTAACCAATATCGGCCTTTTTGTATCATTACTATATTTTCGAATTCTACTCATTTGTTTTGCATTATACTGTGCGTTTTTTTCTTCGACTTCACTCTCTGTCTCACTTTCATTGTCTCTTATTACTTTTACCATAATATTTTTCTTTCGTATCTGCCATTCTAACTTTTCTATTCACTCTTCCTGTTTTGCTACTTTTATTCTTCATTTCTAAGACAAACGTTCATTTGTTTTATATTTCCATCTATTTCTTTATTTATTATTCCACAGTTGATCGCGTAAAAAGGAGACTCCTGTCTTCCCGCCGGAAGTCAACTTTTATCCATTTTCAAAAATGTCTTTCCTTTACAGGCTTATCTGTAAGTCTGGCAACACTCTCTTGTAAGAATTAATTGTTACATAAAAGTGCAATTCTTGAAGTAGAAGAGATTTCCGTTTTTTCAAAAATCTGGAACCTCTTTTGGCTCTGCAAGAATTGTGATTTTATGTAATACATTTATTGTTGTTGCGATTTGAATTTATAGTAATTTGAGTGTTTTAAGAGATGATAATTTAAGATTAGTTATAGACTGCAACTACTACTTACAATATTTCTTTCAAGAGGAAGTAATACTATACTATAAAGCAGTGGATACAAAGGTTTCGTAGTCCCTAACATTTAAAGTTTAATTTTTATTATTAGTGGATTAAAAAATTTGTACGTGTTAGTAAAGAGCTGATTTATGTTCCTTACACCTCACCTTTTCGAAATTTGTATTGGTTTTTTCAAAAAAAAATCGCAAAATTTCATGTTTTTTACTATTTTCACATTTTTTTTTAGAAAAGATCCAAATCAAAGTTCGAAAAATTGAGGGGTATGGAACATAGATCAGGGGCTCGATTCTTGAATCTCGAATGCGAAATGTCGAAGTCTACATTTGTCACTGCCAGTGTCGAACAGTATTGTCAAGACCTATTCTTCAATACGAATCGGGATTTAAAAACAATGCGACATTATTTGTCGAAAGTATAAGTGGCAACGATGTAATATTGTGACATGGGACGTAAATTTGGATGTCAAACGTCTTGCAAAATTAAAAATTTGTTAGTTCATTGGTACCTTGCTGCATTGTATCAAACACAGATATTGTATTTTACTTGTGAAAATGGAAAAAAAATGTATTGTAGCAAAGAACAAAAACAACGTTTAACGGAAGTGGTTATAGGGGACAAACATTTATTAAGTGGCAAGTTTACTAATACCTTTACAGCCAAAAATAGTATGGAAAAGTGGAAAAACATTGCGGAAATGTTACAATTCGATACCCGGGGCTAATAAAGATTGGAGACAATGGAAAAAAGTAAGTATACCTTCGTTCACTTACAAGGATATTTTTACAACTCCGTCTGTTATTTATACTTAGCAAGATCTCAAGAGTTCCACAAAAAAGAAACAAACTGCTGCAAGGATGCACATGCAAGGTACTGGGGTAGGGGGGCCACCTACGAAGGAAATTTTGACGCCGACTGAGGAAGCAGTGTTATAGTCGCTCAATACAACAGTTGTAACTGGAAGCAGCAATGTGTTAGAAACAAGCATAGCGTTTGAGTGGGATGACACAGATGCTGTGACAGATATTCCGCCAATAGCAATTGCTACTACACCCAGCCCTCCTCCAACAGATCACACTTACATTAAGGGTTCAGAAAAAAAAGGAAAAGAGTAACACCTGCAAAGCGCCGGGCAATAAGTTCAAATGCCACACAGGTGTTAGCACAAGTTTCAGAGAGAGAGAGAGAGATTTAGAGATAAGAGAGCGGTACTATGCAAAAAAAATTGCACTAATGGAAAGGCAGACATTAGCTATTGAAAAAATAGCTAATCACTTCTCTGCGTAAACTATATGTAGATTTGTTACATTGTACATATAAACATTTATTTATAGTAATTTAGAATGTGTTTAAATGTACTTCTCAACAAAAATATCTGTCGTCAGTTTCTGAAATAAATTATTTGATCTTTCATTTGCATGTTATGCTGTAAAATACTGTCATATTAATTTTATTTAACGAATGTGTACATTAGGCGTCACTCCCTATTTTATTAAAAGGAAATATTTAGTACCACATGTATGCTTATTTTTGACGAAGCTCATTCACCTCTCCTGAAGTGTGTGGAGAGTGCACCCACTCGTTACATATTTCTGGTCTGTTTAGTGCTTCAGAAACTTCCTTAACACTTCTACTAACTGAAGCTTGTGATAATCCTAATAGTGCATTTTTACCAACAGCTGTTTGATAACTGCCAGTTGCAAAAAAGTTTAGTGTTGCAAGAACCTGTAATTTTAGTAACTTGTTAATACTCGGATATCAAACATGAACATTTGCTTACCTTTCTTTCAATTGTTAAGCCAGACATGCGAGTTTGTTCTTGTACATATGGCGTAACTTTCGTTAATCTATAGTTTTTTTTTAAAATTCGTGATCATTCATTTGAAATGCATCCATGTAGTTCATAATTGGTCTGGGAGCATTACCATCATCTTCCATTTTTCAATAGCCACCACTAATGCAACATTCGGATTCATTTTGGTATTCATAAATGATTTTAGTTTAATAAAAAAAATACCTTTACGAAAAAACGATAAACAACCTAAAACTCGCAATTCATAACAAAACACATGTATCTACAGTGTAACTTTCGAATTCGACATTAGAAGTCGAAGGATTTTAGTCGTTCGATGCACTCTCGAACGAGAAATGTCGAATTAATCTCGAACTCGACTTTCAAGAATAGACAACACACAACACCATCGACATTTGTCGAAAATCGACTCTGAAATTACGAATTCGGGATTCAAGAATTGAGCCCCAGATCTTTACCTATACGTACAAATTTTTTCATCCGTTAATAATAAAAAATAAACTTTAAAAGTTAGGGACTACGAAACCCTTACATTACAACATTTTATATCTGGAGAGTGGCGCCGCTATCAGAATTCAAAGGAATTAATCATTTATGAATAGAGATAATTCATTTACTTTCTACAATGTTTCCGAGGGTAAAGAATTATAATTTTCGTGAAAAATTAAATTATTATTATTTCATATCGTACGTAGGAAAGAAAAAAATTAGAAAGACTCAAAATAATATAAATAAAAGTACTTGACCTGAAATACATGACCAAACATTTATTTTTGAATTTAGCTGGAAACCGATGAAAACAATTTTTATATTTGTTTTGGTCAATTTTTTGCTGCACACACAATTCTACTTTTACTTGTCATAAATAAATGAAAAAAAAAATATTGCAATGTGGTCACAATGAAGAATATAGTTATGAAAAGAACGTATATTCAGCACAGAGGCGACACTGCAATTTAATAAAACTTGCCAATGCCCCTATTAAGAGGTGCCAATACAAAATGTCATTTTGCCTGAAATAGTTTTTGGACGGGCGATCCGCTAATTTAAAGATAGGATTCGATTCTGTATTTACTTGTTGAGAGCGCGTTTATAGTATTTTTAGAATTATTTTTAGGAACAGTGATACGACTATCAACTTTGTCTCTAGATAAATTTGAAAAAAGTAGAACAGATGCGCTCTTCTGATAAATATTTTCGTTGGGTAATTCTCTAAATGGCAATAAAGCATGTCACGTGGCCTCTTCCACTTTCCGTGTGTCGAAAAATAAAACAGTTTTATAATAAATACTAGATGAATACCTGTACGACCATGCTTTACTTGATTTTTTCCCATTTTATCTTGACTGTTTTTTTCAATTTGTCCCCATTTTTCCTATTTTACCCTGTTTTACTCTATGTGTCCCTATTTTTCACTATTTTGATACATTTGTTCCCACATTTTTCCATATTTTTCTGTATTTTCCTATTACTGCTTATTTTCCATATTTTTCTGTATTTTCCTATTACTGCTTTTTTTTTCCTATTTTTTCGAATTTTTTCCCATTTTTTCCTATTTTTTCCCATTTTTTCTATTTTTCCCTTTCTCCTCTTTTTTTATTTTTCTTATTTTTTCCCATTTTTTTCGTATTGTTTCGAATTTTACCCGTATTTACTCAATTTTTCCCCATTTTTCTGTTTTCCCCATTTTGTCCTATTTTGCCTATTTTTCACCAAATTAATTAACTTTTCTCTATTTTTCCCTGTTTTGTCTTAATTTTTACTATTTTCCTCATTTTGCCTCATTTCCTATTTTCGCTATTTTTCTCCATTTTCCATATTTTACCAAATTTTTTCCTAAATTTGCCTATTTTCACTATTTTGCAGTAATTCTTTTTTTTTCATGTTTTTAACTTTTTTCTCCATTTTACCTGTTTTCCGTAATTTTCCTACTTTCACTAATTTTCCATATTTTATCCTACTTTTGAATAAAAGATAAAAATGAGGGGGTAATCCCACCCAACTTTCCGAACACTCCTAGTAAAGTAATTGTTTAATCGATTATTTTAGTTTTTCTGCATCAAAATACATTAATAAAATTAGTTTACAAAAATTAAAAAAAAAAACTTAATTTTTTGTAAAAAGTTTTTTTTGTATAATTTTAAAATTATGAAATATTTCACACATAATGTACTTTTTGATCCCTTTCGGGTGTACTATTTACTTTTTTTATTTGTTTTACCATTTTCGATAAAAAAGGACAAAAAAATTTAATTTTGTTTTATTTTGGTTATAATAATTACAATATCCTTAAAATTTAAAAAAAGTAAAAAATCGTTACATGTGTGACCTTCTACTGTACCAATTTTAACCAAAATCAATTGTTTAAAAGTTATTAACAAAAAAGATTAATTAATTAATATGTTGTAAAAAAAATTCCGTTTCATTTAAGATAATTAATATATAATATGAGTAGAAAGAATATTAATACAGTCGTATATTATATATGAAACTCGCCAACGGTTCGCTTCCTATCCTACAACATGCTCGTGTATTATTGGCTATCAATATATTATCGTTGCATAATATACTATTATAAACCACGTTCGTGATCGTAAGTAAGCAGGTAAATCGATATTATTCCTTTCCTATTTTTCTTATTTTTTGTTATTTTACAATTCCACCAACGGTACCGAAATACCGAATTTAGACTCCCCCTCGTAAGTGTTAGACATAGATCAACATCTGGACACAAGTAATAAAACTTCGGTCTAGGAACGGAATGTCGACTAAGTAATAATGCATTCGTAGTATTTAGGCCACGCCTATCAGTAGCGAATATTATACCTCCGCTTCACCCGACACCCCGCAGGTCTTTCTGTTTGTAATGTATCACTTCCTCTTAATGTAAATCAATTCAATATTTATTATTGGTGGTATACACACTTCAATTTTATAATAAAAGTAACAGTATGTTTGATAAATCTGATCTATTTCGTATTTATTATGTTTTATCATAAAATAAATTGGTATAACGAATAAAATATACCTGTATCATCCATCTCTAGACTCAATCGCTCTGATACACAGGCGTACGCACTTCTATTGTAAATCTGTTATTCAGCGTGTTCATCTATCTGTAATCTATCTGTGTTGCGAAGTATCAATTATATATTATATATTGGGATGATTTTTTTATCAGACCAGATCGAAAGGGGTTATTTTTTATTTGAATCAAATTATATTAAATATTGAATGCACCTTGTAGCATATAATGTTACCTGATCAGAAATTATAAAAAATATATATTATAATGATTTTAATCATTGATTAAAACTTTTGATACTCTATCTCAATTCAGGATTGGGTTCAGATCTAAATAATAAAAAAAACATAAAATTTAACAAAATAAATTGTGAATAATAAAATTTAGTGCCTGGTATTATTCTTCTTTATAACCAGTTGTACCATTATATCTCCTCATTATATGTTCCAAACCATATTTCTTTTGTACCAATATCATTTGCAACCATTTGTTTACTCTCTGTTCATCTTCTCTATTTATTACTAATTTTTCTAACTTTCTTTCTTATATTTCTTTTTCCCCTAGTCGTGTTTTATAATAAACCTTTTTTATTTTATTTTCACAAATCTTTATTATATTTAAAATTAATATCTTTGACAAATCGTATATCCAAAAAATATGACTTTTCACATTATTTTCCCGTCTCTAATTAACTCTAACCCTCTTTTTTTTAAACCCTTACTTGCTTCTTAAAACTTATACCAAATTTTTTTAATACTGAATGATTTTTAATTTTCAAAGTTAAATTTTAAATAATTACTTTTCCAATTAAAAATTTTATTTTTAGTAAAATTTCACAAGACTCCTTTATGTATTCAAAATTGTTGATTTAAAAAAATTGTTTGTTTATAAAAAAGTTTCAAATTTGATTTTTATAACACAACACTTATTTATAATAATAACAATAATAAATAATTAACTTCTATAACTCATACAAAATGATTTCATTATAATATATAAAATATAAAGTTAAATTCAGTTATATAAATTGGTATTGGCGAAATTTATTGGCGAAATTTTTCTTTTCCAAATAAATATCCACGAAGTGAAAAACTTGGTCATCTAAAATAAAATAATGGTATAAAAAATGCTAGTGAGGAAATAAACAAGAAAGGACTCCATTTTGGAAATTTAAGGAAGGACGAAGAAAAAAAAGATTCTTTCTCAAATTATATCAAAAATAAGCAATAAATATTATAATAAATTTATATGAATACAGTGTAATACAAAAAAGTACAATCATAGTGAAAATTAGAATCATATTTACCTTGATGGAAGGAATATTATCAGGTATACGAAAAAAAATTGGCTGTGTCACCCCATAACTTTCCCGGCTCGGCTGTAGAGAATAGAATTAATTTAATTACAAAACACCAAGCATTACATTAATTTTTGAAACAAATTTTAAATATCAAGCCTATGATGAATACGTCTACCGAATTGATATTTCAATGTCAATAATGATATTATAAAATTGCAATAATTTCGTTATACGCGTCGGCCTTCGTGTTCATTATTAATCCAGTCTATCCAATCAACGATTCTGCCGACCATGCAAAAATAACCATAATAACCAAAGTAACTATTCATATTTTAAATTAATAATCGGTACTAAAGAACGAACATTTACTTTTTCAGCATCTCTATTTTTGGTTACGTTACAATTTCTGATTGTTAAATCCCACCGTAAGCCGTGTTAATTATTCAACGAATAATAAAACTCAAAATCATACCACATACATAATATTACATACCAAATATTCATACAGTGAGTTTATATTTTTGGTACTGGAGCTTTGATATCGAGAGATATGTCCTGTAGTCCATTGTCATTTTTTTATATAAAACAGTATAAAATCGTAATAATATTGAATTGTTCTGTTTTAAGGACGCGCGACTTTGGAATAGATTAGGTGCCACATTAGCGAATGGTTCGAGACCGGAGGAAGCAGTAGATGCCTATCACCACGCTCTAAATTTATCTCCTGGTTTTATTCGAGCTAGATACAATGTAGGAATTACTTGTATTAATCTTAATGCTTACAGGTAAATATCTAAAATCATTTATTGAAGTGGTATTTTACCACTTAAAAATGTCACTTTACTATACAGTTATGTATTGTTACATATTTTTAATATGGAATATGTAATCGTAAATTGGATGCGTTAAGGCTCTTGCACGTATATTTTCTACTACTGTGCGTAAAGTACTTACTTTACGCACGCCAAGGAGTGCGTAAAGTTTAACTTTTTTTCACTAGTGCGTAAAGTAAAATGAAATTTTTAAATTAACTTTTTTACATGTGCAACACATTTATTGCAATATCCTTATGTTTCTTATCTTGCCAAGGTCCTATGTGCCAGAAATCAACTGGTTAACTTCAAGATTTTGGAAAATAGCTTGTTAATCTCTTGCATGCGAAATCTATTTTTGTACATAAAAATTATGGTAGTAGAAAAAATATGGTATGCAACTAGTGTGTAAAGTGCCTTTTTTCACTCATGTGATTGTCGCACTCGCCTTTGGCTCACATTCGTGAAAAAAGTATCACTTTACACACTTGTTGCATAAATAACTATTTGTCAACCTACTTTCATTTGAAATAGGCATGCGTGCAAACATAAATCAACTGTCAGATACCTTTATTAATATAATTATATAGTAATAACCTAATATTTTTGTAATTTTATTTGTACATATTAAAATCAAGTCATAAAATGGACCTTTATACTACTTTCCCGGCGAGAGGATAATAAAATATGGAGAAATTGTAGATGGTTACTGTTACTTAAATTTATTTCAGTCTCAGTAGATAGTTCAGAGACATTTTCAGTTTGAGTTTGATAATTTTCTTTATTTGACTATGGAATAACTGTGATCTTCACTCATATTTATTTTTATTCTACAATTAAAAGCAAACTACAGACTCACAAAAATAGTTAAATACAATAGCTCAATATCTTAGCAGCTAACTGCCAAATAGTCAAAGTTGTCAACATCAACAAGTACTGTTTTTCATTGGTCAGAAATAAAACTTTACATAAAATTTTCATCCTTACAGAAAAAATTATTTCATATGTATTATTTCTTAATTTTTTATTTTTAATGTGCCTTGTTTGATAACTGACTGATAACGATCTGTCAAATTTTATTTTTTATTTTTAACTGCTTATTTCTTGTGTAAATGTATGTGGAAGGGGATTTAAAGGGGGGAACCATATAAGGAGGCTGATTTTCAGCAATCTAGGGCATAACCGCGAAAGGACAAAACTGAGAATGGACAAAACCGCGAATAAGCAAAACCCCGAAAGGAAATAACCAAGTACGGAAACAGATAAGAGTCGTAGATTCTAAACGTTACCCATAGGGTACACAATGATGTGATCTACCTTAACTCTTTTTTTTATTTTTATGAAAACAACTTTCCCATCAAATAAAATTTTAAAAAAAAACGTTTTTTACTTCTCAAAACTAACCGACGCTATAGTTAACATGTTATCTTACTGTAAAAATTACTTACTCGCGCAATCTTCCTCAATACGCAAACTCTTTCAAGATTGGTGTACATAGACGCGGTTTTGTCCGTTCGCGGTTTTGTCTGTTTGCGATTTTCTTGTTCGCGGTTTTGTCACTTCGCGATTTTAACCGGGCACGGATTTTCAGGTGTTTTTTTTCAAGTTTTTTGAATAAATACAAAAATAATTAAAATCTGACATAAAAGTCAATGGGCATTTTGGACCCACCCTCAACAGCAATAAATTATATGTCATCAGAAAGGTTTTTTTATATAGAATAATAATTTCAATTTAAAAACGTACCTTAGATACCGCAGTCTCGAGTGATTTAAAGTTACAGGATTATTAATTTAAATGACAGGTCAATGACTGTTTTTTTTAATGTCAAAAACTGTAGTAGTTATTCTATTCCGTTCCTACTCCATCCGGTTTAGATAAGGGATTGTGTGTGTGGGCGTTGACCCGTAACCTGTGACGTCACAGCGTGGATGCTTCAAGGTGAAGGTCAGGGCCAAGGTCGAGGTCATCAATGTCAAGATCATTAAGGTCAAAAGATCAAGGGGGCGCCACAGGGGTAACCAGTGACGTGCCAGTGGAGTACAATCAAGCATAGACATTAATTTTTTTTATTAAACATTTTATTATTCTTTCTCAAACTTAATTGTTACAATCATTTTTTCATTAATAAGATTTCTATAGCGATTTAAATCAATTTCTTCCGTCATCTTGAATGACATACTATTTTTGAAATACATCCAATCGTGAAAATAATAAGTCATTCGTTTAGTAAAACTGTTTTTCTTAATTTGTTGTTTACTTATGAATTGTTATTTTTTAGGGAAGCTGCGGAACATTTCCTAACAGCCCTCAATCAGCAAGCCAGAGGAAAAGACGTGGTAAACTCGGGTTCAATGTCACAAATGTCGGATACAATATGGTCGACGTTGAGAATGTGCGTATCATTAATGAACAGAGGTGAATTAAAACCGTTCGTCGATAGTAGAGACTTGAAAGAATTAAATAAGGCATTTGGAATTGATTAGAAATATTTAGAGCGATGGTCAAATAAAAAAAATTTACGCGTTGGGATCGGCATAACACTTTTCCGATGTGTATTCAAAAAAGAAAATTGATTGGGAAAAACGATTTTTAGAAAGTGTTTTGTTTATTCTAATATGTTAAGTAAAACGAGGCAAATGCAAATGATATCCTAAGTATAATCGATAAATGTAAGCGAATTTTTTTTTTCAAAATTCCGAGGTACATACACATTTTTCTTTTTGGACCACTGATAACCTCAAAACTTGTAAGAATAATCAAAATCTCGAAGTCGGATACATCCCCTATGCATATACCTAATGTTATTGGGTAGCATCTAGCGGGATAGTAATAAATTGTTATTTTTTTATGGATATATTGGTGACATACTTTATAAGTTTCAAATATATTATTATTGTTGAATTTTAGCAGTGTTTTTGTTTTATTTCATTTCAAAAATATGATCTTCAATTAATAAAAATAAATCTGTTAAAAATGTTTTTATTGCCTATTAGATAAAAAATATAAATTACATTCAGACAGTTCTAGTGCTCAACAAAATCCCGCTGCTAAAAAGTGTATTAGAAAATTATTAAACCTATCACATTTTTAAAGTACGCTATAACTGGTCATACATTTTAACAGTTTTTATTTTATTCACAAATTTTAAATGTTATATGGAAATTTTGTTTAGTTTTTACAAAGTACAAAAAAAATATCAGGAAAAATTAGAATGCATTTCACTATCGAAAATAATTAACAATTATATTTTTTATTAAAAAAATCCTACCTTGGTTTTTTTGGTATATTTATTACCAAGCAAAATCAAAGTTCCACATAAACAACGAAGGATTCTAAATCTAACAATAGATTTTTGAGTCATTTTGACGAAAAAAAATTTTGCTATAAAAAAATTTTATAATCGAGACTAGAATTTGCGTTCCAGTATAGTGGATATAAATTGTTCCGAAACAAATATTGGTTTTCTTCATTCAGATTGAAAAAAATCGAGAATCTATCAAAAGAGTTTGCTACATGGTTTGCCAATATTGGTATAAAGTATAATAACTCTTATTGGAAAAAATACAGATGATACCTTAAGAGTTTCACTCATGAAGTCATTATTTGAGGACATAAAAATTTTTTATTGGTTTTTTTATCATGTACTACCCTTACCAGTGCGCCAAGTGATTTAAAGTTAATTTTTACTAAATATTTTTTTAAATTATAAAAATAAATCGCCCGTTAGCAAGATTTGTTAACGACTTAGTCAAAGGATTTGGAATTGTTTCTGAGGTAATGTTGCTACGTTTTGAGACAACATATAAATCCAATAGGTTATCCATAATCTCAAATGTTGTCCAGCGATGAGGAAATGAAAATCAAAGTCTAATACCACAAATATTTAATTAAAGTTGAAAAGAGGCTACTAGTTTCGCCGTACTAATGCCATCATCAGGCCAAAAAGTTAAACATTAAACTCCAAATTATTAATATCGTGGTACAACAATAGGGGGGACGGTACATAGGAATAACGTTAAATTAATGAAAAAAAATTATTATTATAGGGGAGGAGAGAAATCAGACATTGTCTGTTAAAACAAAAAGAAAGTTTGGTAACCCCCATGAAAATTGTAAGCCATCGTGACAAATTGCAGGAAAATGCTAAATTACGAACAAAGTTCGGAAACCAGCATGTGGTTGGAAGGATTAAATAAAATTTAGGATGGTGAGCAGTGCAGGACGGAAAGGAGGAGTACCGGTCAGATATGACTACGACCCCAATACCACTCACAATATGATTAGGCGGCCCTACGGGTGGCCAAATTAAATTCTGGAGAACACTGAAAACAATGTACCGTCCCACCTATTGTTGTACCACAATATTAATAATTTGGAGTTTAATGTTTATTGTATAAACTTTTTCAAGTGCACTCTTGTATTGTAATGTAACCAGTTTTTAAAAATTTTAATTAATAATTTTCCCATCATAATTTTGATCATATAATTTCCTCATATATATCCTGGCCTTCGCTTAAAGTGACATTCAAAATATAAATCATATATTTAAGAAATTATAATAAAACCAAATCATTTTTTACCAAAAATGTATTATAAATTGTAATTTTTCAATTAAAAAAAACAAAACTGATGCATTACGATATAAAAAAAATAAATCAATGAATAATAAAATACTAGTATTAGAAGATACCATTATTTTTGCTCTCCCGTCACTGAAATAATAAAAAGTTTTTTCATCATACCATCTCCCTCAATGACATTCGTATATGAAACTTTTATTCACTAAAGTTTGTTATTAATAAGACAATTTATGTAATTATATCTTATCTCACTAGTATTCGTACGAACTCCCGGTACGTATGTTTTTTCTTGATTCGGTATTTGATTATCAGTGTCGTAGTTTCCTTGATTTTTTCATCATATACTTATTAAATGTCAGGACGCCTATGAACAGTTTCTCAGGGGTGGGTCAGGCGGGAGGAGACGAGAAGGTGGAGCTTGCCGGTAATCAACAATATACTTATAAAAACAATATTGGCACATTAATAATTCGACAGTGATGGCGCGTATAGTATATTGTTTAACAAGTGTTGAAAATAGCACTTTTCACACGCCTGTGACGGTTTGTGGCACGAGCCTGAAAGGCGAGTGCCACAAGTCACAAAGTATGACCACAAGTCACAAAGTATGACCTGTGGCTATGCTATTTTCACACCAGTTACACATTGTACTTTTCCTACGACTGCCACTTTATTTTCTAAATTTGCAATAAATTTGAATTTATTTTAATGAGAAATGAGAACTGTCAGTAGTGACATGCTAGATTTCATCTCGATTCATTGATATATGTTATGTTATTATGAGTAGTTGTATTGTCATTTTACTTTGCACACTGCGTGTAAACGTTTACACACACGCTGTTTGAAATTGATTATCTTGTGGTAGTGTCACACAGCATTGTATTTTTACACAGAAAATGATCCATTTTATTACCAATGCTAAATTGACTTCAACAATGATTCATTTTATGAGTGAAAAACTGAACCGTGTCATATGGACTCAAATATAAAATTTCTTAGATAGATAAAATATCTTTTAATAAAAGTCGCTTTCATCTCTGGTAGCAATAACTCTCTAATATTTTGATAATATATCTTTGCATCGCCTCTAGTGTAACTCTTGTACGGCTCCCCAGGCAACAATGGAATATGACAAAGCATAAATAGCATAATATTGAACATTATAAAAATGTATGGATTAATCCACTCCTGATCGTCCATGAATGCCAAACTGGCAAAAATAAAAATGATTTTTAAGATGCTAGAAAGCATATATTTATTATATTTTAAATTGAAATAAAAAAAGAAAAAAATACATAAATCAATGTAGAAGCATATTTTTACATATTTTGTAAATGTTCCTTCTTTTAATTTAAAACAATTAATAAGTTATTAATACAGATATAATTGTGTATAAAGTTGTTAAAACTAGTCTTGAAAAATATCTGTAGCTTTATAATACTTTTAAATTGTATATTTTAATTTAATAACCGATTTAATAATGTTTAAAACATTTTTTTAACAACATTATGATAAATTTGACATAAATTACACTGTAAGGTAAAATCAGTGATCATTTTATTAATCTTTACAAAGTGACAGTTACAAGTGTGTCCATACTCTTATACAAAATTCACAATGACATAAAGACACAAAATCTTTAAATCAATTTCATATTTTTAACAAAAAAAAAATGTCTTATTTACTGAATTTCTTGATCGCACTATCCTAGTTATTTACATAAAAGTGATAAGTTCAGCACACTTTTGAGTAACGTTACACTCTATGAATTTTTTTGTCTTACTTCGATAAGCAATTGACAACTTGTCAATCCGTTGTGTTCGTACCGGTCATCTGTTCTGATTTTTTACGTTTCTGAACGGCGATCTCCCTTTCCAGTCTAGTGTGCAAATGGGAATGCAGCCTATTTGAATCTTCGATATTGCTCTGAAAAGTTATAAAATGGTTAAAAAGCAAACTATAGTTAATTATCGTAAGATGCATAATATGTAAAATACATTTTTTTCAAGGAAATGGTAAGACATTAGATAAATATTTACTTACCATAACAAGGAAAACTTTTATCTCTCCATTCGCATCCAGTGCTGTTATTCGAATACTCTTTTCGCTTGCTTTTTCAACAACCATCTCTGCCCATATCTACAATGTTTTTTTAATTAATACAGAATACTTTGAACCAATTAAATTAAGATGGGATCAAGAAATCGATGAAATAAAAACAAATGTTGTAACAATTACAAAAATCGTAAACGACAAAACCAAATTAGTCGAAGATGTAAAAAACGAAGTCCTCCTGATATCAAATGAAAACAAGTTAAAAGATGAAATGAGCGAAAGACAAACTTAATCTTCAAATGTAATCATAGTTAATATAAATGAAATACTAAAATACGCTATGAAACTAAAAGGAAAAGTTTGTTAATTTCAGAGATTGGGAAAATACTGTTCGGGAAAAGTGCGACCAATTAAAATTATGTTTTCAAATAAGAAAAAGGCGACCTCACTTCTTAAATAAAATTAGTTTATGAACTTTTAAATCGCGCCATTGTGGTTTTTTCTTAGCGGAAGTTAAAATTTCATTTCCCCGGTATGGCCTAATAAAACCTATGACCATACATAAGAGCCTGGGAACCGCCGCTATTATGATACAAAACGCGGTTTCGTTTTACGGGCTTAATAATTAACGAAATTAGTTTTTGTTTGAAGAAACATGTTTATAAAGTCTAGGTGATTACCGGAGCTTCAAAATAAATTATTAAACAAAAATAAAATTAAAGTAATTTTTATTCATTGCTTTCAATTTAAAACATAGTGAAGTTCCGGTGAACGATATTAAAAAAGCGTTTTTTCCAATACATCATTTCTCAAATATTTTGAATATTTTGTAAAACGAAACCTAATATTTAAATAAATAATATTCGACAGGTTCTGCTCTCTTCGATTTGATCAAAGATGGTATAAAAAGTTTGTAACTTTGGTAACATCGGATCGATTAATTGTTTTGACAGCCACGCCACTTGAGCTGAATAACACAACACAGCTGATTTTAGTGATATTGGAGTGAAATCAGTAGAGTGAAAAATAGAATAGTTAGAAAAAAATAGCCAAAATAAAGAATAATAGGGGAAAATAGAGAAGATCGGAAAAATGGACAAAAATGGGCAAAATAGAAAAAAAAAGAAACAAATAATAAAAAAAATTCTAAAAAACACTAAAAAAACAGAAAAAATGGTATAAAAAAGGAATAATATGAAAACTAGAGAAAACCAGGGAAAATGGTTAAAAAATAGGGAACAATAGGAAAATGGGACAAAATTAGGAAAATATGGAAAAGTAGAAAAATTAGTTAAAAAGTAGTGAAAAATGGTAAAAAAAATTAAAAACAAAAATAGGAAAAAACAGTATAAAAAAGGAAAAATTAAGAAAAACTAGAGAGAACCAGGGAAAATGGTAAAAAATAGGAAAATGGGAAAAATAGGGAAAAGAAGGAAAAAAATAGAAAATAATTGGAGAAAGTAAAAAATATAGAGAGAAATAGGAAAAACTAGGCAAAAGTTGAAAAAATAGGGAAAAAATGAAATGGGGGAAAATAGAAAAAGTAGTTAAAAAAATTGGCAAATTAAAAAAATGTAAAAAAAAATGGGAGAAATAGAGAAAATTGGGAAAATAAGGAAAAATAGTCAAAATAGAAAAAAAAAATAGTATAAAATAAAAAAATGGGTGAAAATAGAAAAAACAGGAAAACAAAAAAATGGGCAAAAATAAGACAACGTAAAAAATAGGGAAAAATGGAAAAAAACAGGGAAAAACAAGGGAAATATGGGAAAAAAGGCAAAATGGTTGAAAATTGAAAATAATTTTAAAAAATTTAAAACAACAGGGAAAAATATGCAAAATATAAAATTGGGGGGAAATTGAAAAAACCAGCAAAAATAGAAAAAAGCGGGAAAAATAAGAAAAAATAGAGAAATATTGGAAAATATATGCAAAAATAGGAAAAATGAAGAAAAATCGAAAAGAATAGGAAAAATGGGAAATAACAGGAAAATACGAAAAAAATAGGTATAGACGTAAACTTTAAATTTTAATGAATTATGGTCGAATTTCGACCACAGGACGACCACTAGTAAAGCTAAAAATACAAACTTCGGGTTAGGTAGTTGTAAATTTATTAAAATGGTTAGAATATCCCAATAGTAATAACACTGTAATTTTCAATGCCCCTTCAGAATTTAAGCGGTGTTGTCATGTGTAAACGATTGTCCTACTACAAAATTTTAGACACCCACTCGGTGTGACCCAAAGTGTTAGGAAGCGGGAGGGAAGTGGAAGTTGATGACGCGCTTCCCAAGCCTCTTGGGATTGGTTCAGTCAAAATGTGGAGTTTTGTAGAAGATAAAGAAGATAAAGATGAAATTGTTAACTTGATCCTATACAAACCAAAAATATTACTAGAAACTAGAACAATTTATGATTTTGAATTGTCAATTGATGGCTAAAATACCATACATTGAAATTCCAAAAACACTGGTGGTGTGCTCATGTATATAAAAAAGGACATTAAAGTAACTTGTGTAAAAGAATTTGTGGAAGAAAAAAACTATTGGTGCATTTGGTTAAAAAAGTTCACAATGGAAAGGTTATAAAACGAATATATGTCCCAAGCGAAAAGAGAAATGAACGTATTGTTATTGTGGATGATTTTAACATTAATTTTCTTCTCAAATGAATTTTATAAAAATAACGTTAAAGAAATAATTGTACACCTACAAGTCAAACATGATAAAGAAGTAAAAGATAAGGTGATAATACATATAAGGCATTTAAATTATGTCATAATATTAATGAAAGAAAAAACATGTGGAATGAATTTAAACAGCAGCGTAATCAACTTACAATAATCCTAAACAAATTTTATTAGGAATTAAGATAGGACTTTTAAGAACGGATCAATTGTTTTTAATATTTAAAATAGCAATGTTCTTGCTAATAATGAGGAGAATATAACTGAATACTTTAATGAGTTTTTTATCTCGCGTCATATAAATTCAAGACGAGCAAAAACACATGGGTAAAACCTGAATATGAAATATATTCAAAACTTAGTACCTTTCAGGAAGTAACTATTAAAGATTTAAAAATCTAATCTTGGTAACAATAAATAGTAAAATACTTTTGCACGCATCTTTAGCGGCTCTATCCACTACTACGTTTCCTGTAACTCCACAATGTCCCCTGGTCCAGACCGAGGAAATTGTTTTAGATCCTTTAATTTTTTTTATATTAAAAATTAGAACATTTCAGTATAATAGGAAAGTTCTAACTTCTGAACACATAAAGTTATTAAAATTCAGTGTCAACTCTGGTGGTCAAACCGTGAACTATAATCCAGTGACAAAATGGCGATTTTGTTATTATTTAAAGAATTTCCAGTAAAAGAAAGTAATTGGCTTTAATAATCATTTGTTGACAACAATATTTAAAAGCGACAATGTCAAATATATGAGCTATTCGATGAAGTAGTTTAGTTACAGAATTATGAAACGAATTTAAATGCCATCAAAAAAACCATTCACGATAAATTTAGTATTTAGAAAATCAATTAGCCACTTATTTAGCATTGTGTTATATTGAAAATTGTACATAGTACAGCCCAAACTTTGCTTTATTTAGAACAACTTTAAAAAGTCATGCAATATTTTTACTTTTTTAAATTACTGTCTTCGCAATGACTGATATTTTTGCATGTGTTATTTTACCGCCATTTATGTTTTAATCGCAACCTTAAGATGTAATAAACGACCACCTATTGTACAAAAAGTAGCAGTCAGTAAATCAGAGACTTAAAACACCTGCAATGATTTTTATCTTAAAAATCACTAATGGTCTCATACCTAAATATTTAAATCAGTTCTTAAAGTTGACAGTCAGTGAAAATAATTTTCATCTAAATACTAAGAGCTATGAATTCTTTGTTTTATAAGGGTTTAAAAGAATTCAATGCATTACTTATATAATGAAATCAAAGAGTTGTAAGAATATCCAATCATTTGAAAAAATAGTGATTAATTACATGGTAGAGTAAAAATAAACTGGTCATACCCTACTTAATTAATACTTTTGATTTCTCTTCTTCCTTTGTTTTTTTTGTAATAAAAATAAATATATCTTGTCTATTTTTTTCTTTTTTGAATTTAAATTAATTGCTGGTTATACTAAATGTACATAACTGTAGGATTCTATATTATTAGGATGTATATATACCTAATTGAATTGAATTATATATTCTTACTTTAGTATTAAGTATAACCCTTAAACTTCCCGACGTCCGGAACACGAGCCTACTTCCAATATGATCACCATCAGATTCACCCTCGCCAGTAAGATCATTCAATCGAAGACTGCCTCTGCCTAGTTCCAACCAGTTGCTGGATACTTTGTTAAAAGAAAACAGCTTACAAGAGATAATTAAGATGTTTGTTTCGTTTTCTTCGCCAGTAATAACCTCTACTTCTTCGTATTTTCTTTTGTTAGCTCTAGATTCTTCATATTCTCTGGCAGATTCGCTCAACGTTTTGGTTTCTTTTGAAGAATTTGAGACGCCGTCTTGCTTTAGATCGTGTTTTATTACGCTGCTGAATAACATTTCAGACGTTCCATTGGATCCTGTAATGAGAGTTTTCTTGAATAGATATTTTTTGCAATTGCAATAAATATAGGTATAATTTCACGTTGTAAAATATTATAAAGGATATTAATGTACATTGTTAATTGTAGTAACGTATTGAAAAAAAAAATTGTCTTAGGAGCTTCTGATTAACATCTGGAAATAGTTATGGAAAGTTGAAGATGACAAGCTCTAAGGCCGATTATTTTTAAGAAAATAAATTGTTTGTATGTGTTTGTTTAACTGCAAACGCCATATTTTTTGTCCATATTGTAGATATAATATTAACAATTATCTCATTTTATTTTTTCTACAAGCGTGCGGAAAGTTGTACTTTTCCACACTAGTGCGGAAAGTTGTAACTTGTAGAAAAAATACTTTTTGCTAAAATTTTTTTTTAATTCTAGGCGCTTGTAGAAAAAATATTGTTCCTAACACTTGCGTAAAGTATCTTTTCCCCACTTAATTGCATGCCCGAACTCCGCTTCGCGTCGTTCTGGCAACTGCAATTGCGTGCGGAAAAGTATAACTTTCCGCACTTGTTAGGAAAATAACTATTCTTTTTCTTTCAATAAATATAATTTGTTTATATTTGAAGAAATAAAACCAGTCTAGTACCACAGAATATTTAATAATAGATTTAGGAAACTGGCAACTAGTTTCGGCAGAAATCTGCATCTTCATACCTATAATACAAACGTTGAAGTTAAACAGAGTAAAATTTAGGAATTACAGTGAGACTTACCAACCAAGTTACATACGAAGCGAGAATTTTAATTATACCCAGTGTAAAAACATGGTTGCAAATGCGCACTTAAAACTAAGAAAAAATATGTTTGTATTAATAGGGAACTGGAAAAATTAGATCCAGTGAATCCAGAAACCATGTTGTGGCATGGCGAGTTAGTGCTAAAAATGAGGGTGGTTAGGAAATACCGGGCGTAATACCCCAGAAAATAAATTGGAAAAAGGCTGGGAGAGATTGTATTTAATGTGCATCAATATCAATTCATACTATCACTTGTGGCCGCCCTCAGGATCGCCAAAAAGCTTAATATCCTCTCTGGGGTATTTATATCCCTTCCTTTTTCCAATTTATTTTTTTGGGTATTACGCCTGATATTTCCTAACCACCCTCATGTTTGGCACTAACTCGCCATGCCACATCATGCCTTCTGGGTTCACTGGATCTAATTTTTCCAGTTCCCTATTTTTACAAAATTCTAATTCCTTTTAAAACGTTTCCAGTACCACTTTTTTAAATAAACTTCCAAACATATTTTTTCTTAGTTTTAAGTGCGCATTTACACTGGGTATAATTAAAATTCTCGTTTCTTATGTAACTTAATTGGTAAGTCTCATTGTAATTGATAAATTTTACTCTTCAACGTTTGTATTATAGGCCTGATTAGCCAAGTTCAAATTTTGCAGAAATATTACTGACCATATGTAGAATAACTATATTAAAATTTGATTTATTTGCAGGCCGTCAAAGGGGTAGTAAATACACATTTTTATGCTGATACAAATCACATCAAAAAATTGACTAAACGTTTTAGTATTAACTAAGGTACCTATTTTTCTGGATTACAGAATTTATTGCAAATTAATGAGTACTTTAATATAGAACAATATTCGAATATCTTAAACTTTTATGCAATTTTTTTTTTAAATTTATGGTCAAATTATCAAAAAAAACTAAACAAAAATATTCAATAAAAAAATGTTCCGTTAAAAAGTTGCAAATTTCGTGTGTCACGTAAAATATTAATTGTAATTTGCAGAACTTTTGCAAATATTTCACCAGTTGTAAAAATGCAGAAAATTAATTATTAGTGAATAAATTAAGTTTCCGTTTATCATACAAGGTTGCAAAATTACAAATTCATTGGGACCGCTATTATATTTATTTGCAACCAAGATAAAAAACTTTTGTAATTATTTCGAAGCTTGTGTGTATTAAAAATGGCACCAATAAAGTTTGATAACGAAATGATCCGTTTCTAGGAAATGGTTGCAATTCTGTATGAAGATGTTAAACTATTTTTCCATACCAATTTGCAGAACTTTTGTAATTTTTTTAAACAAATTGCAATGGAAACCTTAAACATGTGAGAAAAAAACAAGGTTCTGTAACTTTTACAAGGTTGCAAACTTAATGCATGTTGTAAAACATTAGTACTAGGAGTATTCCAAGTTTGCAAAACTTTTTCAATTTTCAGTGCAAAAATAAAGCATCATCCTATACTTTGTTTGTTTTTATTAATGCACTAAAACACCATGAAAATTTGAAAACTTTTGGAATTAATGTGAATTGATCGTCTCCAACAACTGGCCTACTGTATCAAAGCATGAAACAATGTATAGTATCTATGTGTTTATAGTTATTAATTGTATAAGTGTTTTAGAAGCATTTTATTCACGCAAGAATGTTTAAACGTGACAACGCAGCTGGAGCATTTAATATTCTTAAGCGAACAAAATGTATCTAAAACACGCATGCATTACAACGTTTTATCCACAAGCACCTTCATTTAGAATCAGAATCGCCATTTGTTCATCAAAAACTGATCTGAAAGCAATTGTCACCTCCTATTGAAATTACGTACAAAAATATCAGGAGGTGTTGAATGGTTACCATTTATTTATCATTATTCCACTAGTGGATAAAGAGGTACTTTATACGGTTCATAAGTGTGGATAAAACTTCAATTACAAGGTGATTGTGGATAAAATATTTGTATATATGCTTAAACAACATAATGCTTGTATTTTAACGAAATTTATATTATGTCTACATATTTTAAATATACTAATACTAATTATATTAAAACAAAAAGTGTTGACAAACCTAAACTTGTGGAGGCTTTGGCATTATCGTCTTTATTCTCACTGGCCACTACCCTTTCCTTTAAATTTTCTCCAAATACAAAAGAACTACTAGAAACTTTAGCCTTAACAGGCTGCTGGTTTAAGTCCTTCACTTTTTGTATTGTCTTTTCAGGTACAACCAAAGGCACAAACTTCGGCATTTCACCATTTAAAGGATTCGTTTTTATATCACTAATGTCACTATTGGGTTTATCACTGTTGGTAGGACTTTTCGATAAAGGATTAAGCTGACTGGGTTTTAAAGTAAATGGTGCAGTTACATTGTTACTATTTAAACTAAATTGAGGTGGTTTTAAAATCCCTTTTGATATTTTATTTTGAGTGGAGGCAAATGGATTGTTAGGTACAGAGGGCTGAAATGATGGACTGCACATCTTGAATTCTTCATTTTCCAACGATTTCATATTCTTTTCGTTTTCTTCACTCTCTAAAACAAACAAAAAAGAATTATTTCTTCGCTAATTAACATTATAATAAGCAGGATTTACCTTTTCCATTTGTTTCATCTGGACCATCTATCTTCATTATTATAGTTGGCTGCAACACAGCAGGTTTCAGAGTTCCATCTGTTAAATCTAGAAAGAAATAATTATTATTAAAAATTTACCTAATATTTTAATATTTAACAAAGGAATTAAATAATTTGTGGTTATTTTTTACATTAAACAACATACTTTTTTGAGCATCCGCCATTTTTATTTTTAATAGAGGCGGAAAGTTATCGATTGTAAAATCGATAGCTTTAGTACTATCGATAAGATATGAAAGGTCTAACTATCGAAACGAATAAAAATACGATTTTAATGGAGTTAGCAACGTTGCAAAGTTATGATATATTTCCTTTTAGGCCGAGACTACACACTTCTTAACCTGTGGATAATAATTTCAGAAATTACCCACACGTTAAAACATTAAACTTGGTTATGTGACCTAAAAAAATATTTATTTTATTAAAAGAAGTCTTTACTATCCAAGTCTAGCCTATGTATTTAAAAAAATATTTATTTTATTAAAAAAAGTCTTGACTATCTAAATCTAGCCTGTGTTTAAAAAATTAAGAGGCCATGTGGGATTCGATCCCCAGGCCCACTGCACCACTAGTGGGCACTCACGCGGCTACCAGAGCTCATGCTTAAATATGTTCAAACTTATTATTTAAGCGAATCACGTTTCACGTGTGGATAATTTCTAAAATTATCCACAGGTTAACGTGTGGCTAGTCACAGTGAATTAAAAATTATGATTATTTGACGCTTCCAGAGATATGGTAGGGTAGATTGTAACATTAAGGTGAGTTACCACCAAAAAACAATTACAAGCAAACATTGGCAAATATTTGTGAACGTTTGAAAACGTTTGGAAATGTTTATTCGGTTCTGTTTGTCTAGTTAAAAACAAAACAAGAATTCGCGAATAACAGTTTGTTTGCGAACACTTGTCAATGATCCATTTTCATTGTACTGCTAAAAAGTAAATAAGCTACTGAAAATACGTTTCCACTAAACGCGCACAAACAACAAATCTCTTTAAAGGTGCATTTCCACCAAGAGCGCAAAAAGTTTGCAAATATTTGCGAATAATCAGCAACGTTTGCAAACCAATTTATAGGTTCGGTGGAGATGAAATTAAGAATGTTTGTAAACATGTGCGAGCAGTTGCAAACGAACAGCAGCGTTCCGGCTGCTGTCGGTACCTCAAAGAGATTTGTTGTTTGTGCGCATTTAGTGGAAACGTATTTTCAGTAGCTTATTTACTTTTTAGCAGTACAATGAGAATGGATCGTTGACAAGTGTTCGCAAACAAACTGTTATTCGCGAATTCATGTTTTGTTTTTAACTAGACAAACAGAACCGAATAAACATTTCCAAACGTTTTCAAACGTTCACAAATATTTGCCAATGTTTGCTTGTAATTGTTTTTTGGTGGAAACGCACTTTAAGGTACCGACAGCAGCCGGAACGCTGCTGTTCGTTTCCAACTGCTCGCACATGTTTACAAACATTCTTAATTTCATCTCCACCGAACCTTTAAATTGGTTTGCAAACGTTGCTGATTATTCGCAAACATTTGCAAACGTTTTGCGCGCTTGGTGGCAATGCACCTTTAGAGACAGAAGTTGTATCCAACATAAACCCTAAATGTTTACATTAGGACTCATAATGAATATCTGAAAGCGGTCTTTAATTTATTTAATATATTCGCATTTTATCATTTTTTACTTTCCGAACAACAGAGTTGTATAGAAGGAAAGTATTGCGATCATGATATTTTGACCATACCCAGATTTTAACGGATCTTTACGTTTTGAGGTCACCTTAATCCATTTATACCATTTTTAGCATGATGTCTGTCTGTGTGTGTGTCTGTGTGTCTGTGTGTCTGTGTGTGTGTGTGTGTGTGAACACGATAGCGTCTAAACGGCTGAACCGATTTAGATGAAATTTTATATACATATTTAGGGTAACAAGGAGACGACCTGTATAGATTTTGGAGTTAATCGGATAACCGGAAGTGACAGTTGCTATAAGTGATGACGTCATTACTTAACAAGATGACAATAAAGTTTTACACATATATTTTTTATACGTTATAGTTTAATTTCGAATGTTTAAAATTTTCAAAAACTTTTGCCATTGTTGCCAGATTTATGAAAAAGTAATTTTTTTTCATATTTTTCTTAAATAACCAAAATAATGCATTTTTATGAAAAATTACAAGATACGAAAGTTGTAGAACATAAAATTTTCTACACATTTTGTCATTACCGGTTTTTTGAATTCCTCATAGTTTCGCCGCTAGAGGGCGTGAAAAAAATTTATATAGACATTTTTGTGACTTTTTTAGATTTTAAGACAAAATTATGGATTTTTATGAAAAATTACATGGGATCAAAATTGTAGAACATAAAATTTTCTATAAATTTTGTCTTAACTATTTTTTCAAGTTGCGCATAGTTTCGCCGCTAGTTTTTATTTTAATTTTTATCTTTATTAAATTATTATTTTTCAGTTAAATTTTTATATTAAAAACTTAAAAAAAATATCTTTAAATTTGTAATAATTAATTTTATAATTGTAATTTTTTTCAAAATTTTATTACAAAAATTTTGGAATTTTTAAAAAATTGGCTAAGAAATTTAAGATTATATTACGATTTTAAACTAAATTGAATAACTTCAAAAATATTAAAGTTATTGAAATGTGATTTTCACCATTCGAAAGATAATATAAAACTCTAAATTTTAAATGTATTTTAGTTTCTTAAAATTTAGAATTGTAATTATTACAGCCAAAATTAAGAATTTTTTAAAATTTTTTTGTAATTTCGTTTTGTCAATAAGTACAAAATAAATGAAAAAATTAAATAGCATATCCGAAAAGGATCCAAAAGTACTATGTGTGTAAATTATTTCATAATTTTAACATAGTATTTGTAAAAGTTATAGCAAAAAATGAAAAAAGTTAAAACAATTCAATGGATTTACCCATGAATTTTTGAAAAAAAATTTGATTTTTTTTTAGTTTTTTAAACTAAATTTATTAATGCATTTTGATCCAAAAAACCTAAAAAAAAGGTCTGTTTCCCATTTTGAATAAAATTGAATGAGATATTAATTATTTAATGATTTTAAAATTATTCAAAAATAGGTTTGATTTGTTTTAAGGTTAAAATTAATATTAAAAATTTTAAAAAAATTACCCTTAAATTTGTAGTAAAAAACTATAATTGTGATTTTTTTCAAAATTTTATTCAAAAAATTGTAGAATTCCTAATTTTTTTTTTGTAATTTAATATAAGTTTAAAAGAAATTGAATAACTTTAAAAATATTAAAGATATTAAAATGGGATTTATACCATTCGATAGGTAATATAATTAATGTATTTTAATGCAGAAAAACTAAAATAATCGATTAAACAATTACTTTACTAGGAGTGTTCGGAAAGTTGGGTGGGATTACCCCCTCATTTTTTAAATAATTTTTTATGTTTAAATTTCGAAATATTACAACGCTCCTGAACCAACGACGCTAGGCGCGTTCGGATATTACATCAAATCGATCAGGGTGCTCGATATCGTTCGAATATTGAAAAACGAGGATATCGAGCTAAATCTACATCGTTCGAATATTACCTATGAGAGGACTTCGAGGCCGCTCGATCTTACCGGAGGTTTCAGATCGAGCAATCAGATAAAATGGTTCGTGCATGCGTCGTAGTCTTATTTTGTCTGTCATGATGTCATTAAACATGATTTTTCTTCCCATAATAACAATCATTGCTGATGACTGAATTATTAGATTAATTTCATTCATCTCTTTAAAATAAAATACGTAAATGTGGAAAAATAAATAATTTTAATTTTAGTGTATAGGTTATCTGATTATCTGTCAAATGAAAATAATATGTAATGTGTTATGTTATTTGTCACTTTTACCAGTAATCCGTTCGTTTATTAAAGATTGCTCAAACATCACGTGACAACATATCCATCTGCTCTACTTACATGTTTCGAGGTAATATCCGAACGCGCCTATTAATGCATTTTTATGAGTCCCAATCAAAACAACAGGTGCTTTTCAAGTCGTGATGTTGAAGCAGTGTTGCCATAACAAATCACCAAAATACCCGCAACTTTGCCCCAAAATACCCGACTTTACACGCGCGGAATTCCAAAATTTCCGCATTTTACCCACTTACAATTTGAAGTATTTGTTATAACGGTTTTTTCATGTATACAACAGATTACAACACAAATTGAAACGTGCAAATACAACACAAACAATAAATAATCTTCTTCTTTTACTTTTTGAGGCCTCATCGGCCAGGGCTATTTTCTATTTGACTTTGTCATCTGACTTGAATTATGTGGAAGTGTTGCCAATTGTGTTCAATGTAAACGTAAACCAATTACTCTTTTTTGTGTATTTTTTGAGAAATAATATTTGTGGCGTCACTCACTCAAAAAGAATTAATTTTATGTAATATAAAACCACAGTAAAATGATTATATATATAATCATTTTACTGTGATAAAACATACGTAAAATTATCCAGCCGAACAGTTTTTGATTATTGAACTCACCAATAACTTGGTAGAAGAAAATAACTATAAAAAGAAGAATTAAATAGGTTATGTAACAAATTTAAAACACGGTGTAAAGACACGTTTTTTCCTTTTTATATAAGCGAAAAATGGCAAAGTTTAATTTAAGTATGTTCTAAATTTTGTTTCTTAACAAGTTAGTAATTATTATTATGTTTCAGAAAAACAATCAAAGCGACAACCGGCTCGTTTACGATATAAAATTGAGAAGAAAGTGCGAGATCACAACAGAAAAGCGAAAAAGGAAGCAAAAAAGAATCCGAAAAAAACCAAACGAATCATCCAAGTTCCAAACATTTGTCCTTTTAAGGAAGATATTCTCAAAGAGGTTGAAGCTCTTAAAAAGCAAAAGGAACAAGAAAAACAAAAACTACGAGAAGCGGCTAGTTTAGAGAAGCAAAAGCTAAAACAAGAGAAACTTTCGGGCGGTTTAAAAGGTCTAGTTAAAAATGCTGAAATTAGAAATAAATTACACGAACATTTAACACCAGATATATCTGAGAAAATCCATGAAACTAATAACGAAAATTCACTTAAACAATACTATAAAGAATTTAAAAAAGTTATCGAAGCTGCTGATGTAATTCTTGAAGTGGTAGACGCTAGAGATCCTCTTGGTAAGTAAATTTGTAATTTTTATCCACTACATCCCCAAATAGAGATATAATTATCAAATAAATTTTAAATATTCTCTGGTGTAAACACTGTCCATTGATATAAGTTGTAAAGTTCATGTTCTGATTTGTCTGCCTTACTCTCTCGGATCAATATTTTTCGAAACCAGAACAAAACTAATAACTATTCTATTTTAGGTACAAGATGTAGGCAAGTTGAACAAGCAGTATCAGATATGAAGTCAAACAAAAGACTCGTTATTGTTTTAAACAAAGCCGATTTAGTACCCAGAGAGATTTTAGATCAGTGGCTGAAATATTTAAAAAAAACCCTCCCAGTTGTTGCATTTAAAGCATCAACCCAAAACCAAAGTAGAAAGTTAGGACAAAAGAGATTTTCAAAATCAAGTAAAGTGTTACAAAGTTCAGCATGTGTTGGAGCAGAACTGTTGATGTCTCTGTTAGCCAATTATTGTAGAAATAAAGATATTAAAACATCGATAAGAGTTGGAGTTGTTGGTTTACCTAATGTGGGAAAAAGTTCAATAATTAACAGTTTAAAACGGTCAAGAGCTTGCAATGTAGGGGCTACACCTGGAGTTACTAGGTATATTTAATAATTTAAACAATATAAAAGGTTAAAATAATATTCTCTCTATAGGGCTGTGCAGGAAGTACAATTAGATTCAAAAATAAAACTTCTAGATTCTCCTGGAATAGTGTTTGCTTCTGGAAATGATAGTAGTGCATCTTTAAGAAATGCTGTCCGTATATCTGCTTTAAGTGACCCAATGACACCAGCAAATGCGATTTTGCAAAGGGTTTCCAAACAGCAAATGATGGAAATGTATGATATTACAGAGTACAACACTCCAGAAGTAAGTATATAAAAATATTAATTGAAAACTTCTAACAATTTACATTGTGCTTTAGGAGTTTTACAATTTAAAAGCTACCCGTACAGGAAGATTTAAAAAACGAGGTATTCCTGATTCTGTGGCAGCAGCTAGAGGTTTATTAGAAGACTGGAACAAGTAAGTATTAAAAAATAGTTATTTATGTACACTTTACTGACGTGGTGCATACAACACAAAATCTATTATTTTCTATAAATAATTGATGACAAAAGTTTGACTGTCAGAGCCGTGACAGAGAAATGATTTCTGATTAATGTCTGGCCACAGAAGATTAACTAATACCGAAGCAAAGGTTCATAATATAGCGATGGTAAAAATTTGAGTGACAGTTGAAGTTTCTGCTGCTTAATACACTGGGGAAAATGTTCAAAATTCGACTATCTAGACTTAAGAATTTTGAACATTTTTTCCAGTGTATTAAGCGACAGAAACTTTTGGCTATATTGATAAATATTAGCAACATGTAAAACTGTAAGATAAAGTGCTTATTTACTGCTGCAAATCGGTATGGTAATGCATAGTTTTCTTGGCGATAAAATATATAAAGTACTAGCTGAATACCCGTGCTTTGCTATGAAGTCTTTTTAGCAACTGGACGACTGAGCTTGCTTATTTTTTCCAATTTTTGCTCATTTTTTTCTGGTTTTCTTTATTTTTCACCATTTCTTTTCCCTACAATTCCATATTTTCTCTAATTTTCCTATTGTTTCCCAGTTTTCATTATTTTTTCCTGTTTTTCCCTATTTGAACGTATTTTCCCTATTATTATCTGTTTTTTTCCTATTTTTACTATTTTTCCTTATTTTCCCCCATTTCACAATATTTTCTCATATGTATTCCTATTTTTATTATTTTCCCTTATTTTGTCATGTTTCCGATTTTTCGTTGTTTATTTTTAATTTTCCTATATTATTTATCTTTTACTAATTTTGCTGATTTTTCCTAATTTTTATGTTTTCCATATTGTTTACTATTTTTCCAGATTTTTCGCAGTTTCCTATTTCTTCATTTTTTTATATCTCTTTCTATTTTTTCCTGTTTTCCATTATTTTATACTATTTTCCTCATTTTTTCCATTTGTCTATATTTGTACTTATTTCCCTATTTATTCCCCATTTTTACTTTCCGAACAACAGAGTTGTATAGAAGGAAAGTATTGCGATCATGATATTTTGACCATACCCAGATTTTAACGGATCTTTACGTTTTGAGGTCACCTGAATCCATTTATACCATTTTTAGCATGATGTCTGTCTGTGTGTGTGTGTCTGTGTGTGTGTGTGTGTGAACACGATAGCGTCTAAACGGCTGAACCGATTTAGATGAAATTTTATATATATATTTAGGGTAACAAGGAGACGACCTGTATATATTTTGGAGTTAATCGGACAACCGGAAGTGACAGTTGCTATAAGTGATGACGTCATTACCTAACAAGATGACAATAAAGTTTTACACATATATTTTTTATACGTTATAGTTTAATTTCGACTGATTAAAATTTTCAAAAACTTTTGCCATTGTTGCCAGATTTATCAAAAAGTAATTTTTTTTCATATTTTTCTTAAAAAACAAAATAATGCATTTTTATGAAAAATTACAGGATATGAAAGTTGTAGAACATAAAATTTTCTACGCATTTTGTTTTTACCGTTTTTTTGATTTCCTCATAGTTTCGTCGCTAGAGGGCGTGAAAAATAATGTATATAGACATTTGCGACTTTTTTTAGATTTTGAGACAAAATTATGGATTTTTATGAAAATTTACAAAAAATCAAAATTGTAGAATATAAAATTTTCTACAAATTTTGTCTTTAATTTTTTTTCGAGTTCCGTATAGTTTCGCCGCTAGTTTTTATTTTAATTTTTAAGCAATTTTTATCCTTATTAAATTATTATTTTTTACTTAAATTTTAATATTAAAAATTTTAAAAAAATATCTTTAAATTTGTAATTATAATTATTATAATTTTTTTCAAAATTTTATTACAAAAATTGTGATTTTTTTTAAAAATTGGCCAAGAAACATTTAAAATTATATTATGATTTTAAACTAAATTGAATAACTTCTACAATATTAAAGTTATTGAACTGGGATTTGCACTAATCTAAAGATAAAATAAAACTCTAAATTTAAAATGTATTTTAGTTTCTTAAAATTTAGAATTGTACTTATTATAGACAAACTTAAGAATTTTTTTAAAATTCTTTGTAATTTCGTTTTTTCAATAAGTATAAAATAAATAAAAAAATTAAATAGCATATCCGAAAAGGATCCAAAAGTACTGTGTGTGTAAATTATTTCATAATTTTAACATAGTATTGGTAAAAGTTATAGCAAAAAATGAAAAAAGTTAAAACAATTCAATGGGTTTACCCATGAATTTTTAACAAAAAAATTTTTTTTTTTAGTTTTTTAAACTTTATTAATACATTTTGATCCAAAAAACCTAAAAAAAAGGTTTGTTTCCCATTTTGAATAAAATTGAATGAGATATTAATTATTTAATGATTTTAAAATTATTCAAAAATAGGTTTGATTTGTTTTAAGGTTAAAATTAATATTAAAATTTTTAAAAAATTACCCTTAAATTTGTAGTAAAAAACTCTATAATTGTGATTTTTTTCAAAATTTTATTCAAAAAATTGTAGAATTCCTCATTTTTTTTTGAAATTTAATATAAGTTTAAAAAAAAATTGAATAACTTTAAAAATATTAAAGATATTAAAATGGGATTTATACCATTCGATAGGTAATATAAAACTCTAAATTTAAAAAATAATTTAGTCTCTTCGAATTTAACATTGTAATTATTATAACCAAAATAAAACAAAAATTAAATTTTGTTGTCCTTTTGTTTTATCGAAAATGGTAAAACAAATGCAAAAAGTAACTAGTATATCCGAAAGGGATCAAAAAGTGCAATATGTGTGAAATATTTCATAATTTTAAAATAATACTTGTAGAAATTATACAAAATTATAAAAAGTTAAAAAAAATTTTTAGAAAAAATTAATTTTTTTTTTAATTTTTGTAAACTTATTTTATTAATGTATTTTGATGCAGAAAAACTAAAATAATCGATTAAACAATTACTTTACTATGAGTGTTCGGAAAGTTGGGTGGGATTACCCCCTCATTTTTAATATTTTTCTTATTTCTTGATATTTTTCCTGTTTTTTATCTCTATTATTTTTCACTAATTTCCCTTTTTTTTTCTGTTTCCTTATTTTTCCCAATTTTTTTATTTGTAATTTTCCCATTTTTCGCGCAATTTTTTCACTATTTTTCCCAAATTTCCCCATTTTGTCATTTTTTTCCAAATTTTTTTAGTTTTTCTCTATTTTTCAGAAATTTTTCACTATTTTGCTCAATTTTTTCCCTATATTTCTGAATTCCTTTCCATTTTTTCCCTATTTCCTCGATTTTCGCTTTTTTTCTCCATTTTATCTATATTTCCTATTTGTTTCTATTTTTTTCTGTTTTTCCTTGGTTTTAATATTTTCTTTAATTTTCCTAGTTTTCTGTATTTGTACTTGTTTTTACCCATTTTGTTCTATTTTCCTCATTTTTCCCTACTGTTTCCCTAGTTTTAACTATTTTTTCTTGTTTTCTCTACATTCCTCCCTTTTTCTCCATTTTCTATATTTTTTTCTATTTTTCCCCACTTTTTTCTGCCCCTTAAAAACAAAATTTTGCAAAATCCTTTCTATATTGCGAACAGAATATATTCTCAAAATTTTAAGTCTTTGGGTTCAGCAGATTACGCTCTACGTTGATTCTATGTCAGTCAGTCAGGTCAGTTAGTCAATCAGTCAGGACTTTGCTGCTTATCTTATAAATTAGCATACATAAAAGTATTATTTTTTTTCAGTGGTAAAATCAAATATTATACTTTACCTCCTGAAGAAAATCAAAACGAAGTTCACATAAGTGCCGCTATCGTCAGCCAAGTTGCAAAAGAATTTGATTTAGACAGTTTCGAGACAATGGAAAAAGAAGTGTTAAATACAATTGAAAAAGAATCAGCAACAAAAACTACAAACACATTTGTTTTAGAAAGTTTGGGACCAGTTGATTCAATTGAAGATGAGGTTGACGATGAAATTGAAGATATGGAAGATGTAGCTGAAGAAACCCAATTGGTAATGTATCCACTTCAAATTATCTCTAGTTGTTAAAGAATTTACTATGTGGTGTAAAATAAATGCATCGATTGTTAATTCCAACAAAATAGTACTTATTCAGTTTCATTCTAGAACAAGAATAAGTACAGATTTCTTGATACAAATAAATAATGATTTTATTCCACTATCCACGGAAACAAAATTTCTAGGAGTTCTTATATGAGCTGGAGTTACAATATTGATTCCTTTTGTAAAAAAATAAAATAGTGCTTATGCAATTTTATTATGTATTATTTATCTAATTCAAAAAATTAAATCTTAATAGCTATTTATGCAACCAGTTACGAAAAGCCTAATTTTGTGTAACATTCAAAGTGGTTCAATTTTGTCATTATTGACTGTCCATCCGGATTGTTTTGGTAACAAATTAATGCGTTGTGCTTCAGTGGCATTTTGCCACATTGAAGTTACATAAATCGTTCTTAAAATTTTTTGTTTTAACGATTGCCAACATGGTGGCAGTTGTGTTGAATCAAATCTTTTTATATATTTTTATAAAATATTCCGCTTTTGTCGATGATGTGAATTGGTTTTGAAACATTATCAATCCAGAATCATTTACACTTTTACAAATAATTCCGTAAACCTTGGGGAAAAAGGCAACTTATTGTAGTATGTAATTGTTTATTAAATGTTCCTATGTTTATCTCGTAGTAATAACATAATATAGTAGTAGCATACGACTTGGGGATATAGAAAGCAAGAAAAGCACCGTCCGTGCCCGGCATTGTAAAAAGACGTTAAATGTAGCAGTGTTATTTTTTCTAGTAGAAAAATGTTTAATTATTAATTTAAAATAAATGGGAAAGTGTTACTCGATAGGTAAAGAAACGTGCCAAAAATAATAATTAAAAAATGGTTGTGCCATGACTCCCTTCAGGATTTAATTAGGCACTATTCTACCATCTTTTTTTATTAATTAAACACTAAATTTTAAGAGTAGTGCCATGCTGTTACTCTGTAGGTAAAGGTATGGTCCGAGTAAGGATATACCCATACTTCCATCAAACTCAGCCCTGGCAGGTAGTGACTTTATGAATGCTCTATGTAACTACTACCATTTGAAAAATATCTTATTGTGTTACTCTATCGGCCGGACTTTTTGCAGCGGGCTCTTGGACTATGATCTATGTTCCTTACCCCTCAAATTTCGAAATTTGATTTGGATCTTTTCTGAAAAAAAAATGTAAAAATCGTCAAAAAACATGGAATTTTGCGATTTTTTTTAGAAAATACTCAATCAAATTTCAAAAAGTGAGGGGCAAGCAACATAGATCAGATCTTTACTAACATATACAAAATTTTTAATCCACTGATAATAAAAAATAAACTTGGATACACTACTTTATAGTATAGTACAACTTCCTCTTAAATAGATTATAATTTTGTTTATCTTGTTGCAGATTAGTGATAAAACTAATGTCGTATCCACCAAGAAGAAAGTCAAAGGTAAAAAGGAAGCAAGATTGAAAAAAGGCGACCCAGAAATGGAATTAGAGGGCAATCTACAGCTTAATCAGATCAAGAAAAAACAGTTCAAGAAAGAAAAGAAAGATAGAAACAGAAGAGATAAAGTAGCACAACAATTGTCTACTGGTTTAGAAAACTTTTCATTAGACAGTAAAAATAACGTAGAAAATTACGATTTTGTTACTGATTTTGCTCCAAAATAGATGTTTTGTTAGAGTAAATATTTATTTTATTTTAAATAACCTAAAAATGTATAAAATACGAATATGTAAAAAAATTTAAAGCCTAATTTACAAATAAAAAAGTTAAAAATAACATTATAAAAAATCATCTTCGGGTGGTTTATAGTCTGGTAAAATTTCCCAAACTTTTTGACGCCACCTCTCCTTTTTTATTTCTTTGGCTCTTTCGAGTTGGATAACTGCTTTTAAGGATCTCCATTGATAGAAATAATGGAACAAAAGCCATCTAAAACAAAATTTAATATATTATAATTTGAAAAAGGTCGTGTTGATTTAATTATTACAAAAAATAGTTGTACAAACCTTTTGTAATGATTATCAGCTTTCTCCGCATTTTTCTTCTGTTTCATAAATTGTATACAAGCGTAACGATTCCAATGGGTAAACACATTACTTACTAGTCTAAAGTCGTATATATCTTCAGCAACTTGCATATTTCTAATACTCTCTAAATGGGCCTACAAAATGTTAACATTAAATCCTCTAGTTTCAAAACTGGTCATATCTTTGTCGAAAAAAATAATTTACTATTTTTTTGGTTTATTCTACTGTTTCGAAGACACTAATTTATTATCTGAAATATGCTGCGTTTTCTATAAACGAAATATTGTAAATTCTAGAGACGTTCAAACGGTGGTGCACCGTTTCGGGACTTCGGCCCATCGAGCGAACACTTTTTATGCGTTATTTAGGCTACTTGTGCGATCCTGGCCAAACTTCTGAAATGTATGTACAAACACTATTATACCTGATCTGACGTATTGTTTTAAATTTGCAGTGTAAAAATTTATACATTCAGAACTTGATTTTTATGGATCGTTGTGGGGCGGGTACCGGAATGGCTTGTGCGATACTGACCAAACTTTTTACAAACATGTAAGGGAATATTACACGTCCCGGTCGCGACTGGTATGTTCATGGACTTTTCAATTCTGGAGCTGAGACTGAGTGTGAAAAGTATTTGGTCCGCTGAAATTCCCAGTTTGGGTCCGGGAAAATGGCCCATTGGGGCCGGAAAATCATATTTCGGACGTACCAATCGCAACACTGGGATTTTTATGTAGTAATTCCTGTAGCGTAGTCTGTGCTTGACAGGTTTATGGCCATGTGAAATTCCCTGTTCGGATCCCTCAGGTCCAGAATTGAAAATACCACTGTTGTGCTTGGTATGTCCGAAATATGATTTTCCGGCCCCAATGGGCTATTTTCCCGGACCCAAACTGGGAATTTCAGCTGTCCAAAAATTTTTTGAGCATACTCCAAGGACCAGGATTGAAAAATACATGAAAATCCCACTTTTGCGACTTGTACGTCCGAAATATGATTTTCCGACCCCAATGGGGCATTTTCCCGGACCCAAACTGGGAATTTCAGCGGAAAAAATACTTTTCACACCCAGTCTCAGCTCCAGAATTGAAAAGTCCATGAAAATACCATAGTCGCGACCGGGACGTCCAAAACAGGATTTCCCGCCCCAATTTCAGTTGGCCATAAACTTTTCGAGCACAAATCCGGCTTTAGCTCCAAAATTCAGCGTCGACTTCGCCTTATCCCGGGAAAATCATTTCAGGCCATTTTCGGCCCCTGGGGCCAATTCCAGATGTGTAGGCCCAATTCTGAGCTCGGGATCGGATTCAGCGTCGAAAAATACATGGGAATACATATGTCACTCTCTTGTGTATGAACTTTTTTTTTGTGGGGCTGTATTATAGATGATGTGAAGTGGAATAAATTTTAATTGGAAATTTTTTTTTCCATGCAAGCCACTTTAATTTGTATGGCGAGTACCGGAAGCCGGTCCGATCCTGCTCAAATTCAATAGGGTTCTTTCTTGGACAAAACTAACTCGGTAAAATGATAGGATTTTTTTTGCATTTTCGGACTAGGAAACATCGAGAAAAGTGATAAATAGTGGGGGTAAGAGGCTTTTGGGTCTCAGTAATACGTTACAAATAGGAAAAATTATAATTATTTGTTAAAAATAAAAAAAAATATAAAAATGGGGAACAACAAAAACTATTAAAAAAATAATTATAAACCATCTAAAGAATAACTTAAAAATACCATGAATCTGTTAAAAGTTGTGCGTTCGGCGGATCCCCGTTAGGAAATAAAGTTTCTTACGTTATTTTTTCACTTAAAATTTTAAAATAAAACAAAAATCTGAAAACTTTCAAAAGAAATCGAAAAAAATCAAATCGCAAGAGATGGAAAGGACTCAAAAGAAACCGAAAAATATATAAAAGAAATGGAAAAAATCAACAAAAATCGAAGAAACCGAAAAAAATCAAAAGAAATGGAAATGAATCGAAAGAAATTTAAAGGAATCAAAAGAAATCGAAAAGAACATAAAAAAATAAAAGTAATCGAAAAAAATCAACAAAAGTCGAAAGAGATCGAAAAAATCAATTGAAATAAAAAAAAATTAAACGAAATCGACAAAATCAAAAGAAATCGACAAATTTGAAAGAGATCGAAAAGAATGGAAAAAATTAGAAAAATAAGAAAAAGTTAGAAGAAACCTGAAGGAATTTGAAAAAAATCAAAAAAACAATGGAAAAAATTCAAAAACAACAGAAAAATGGGAAAAAATTCAAAAAACCGAAAAATCAAAAAAATATCGGAGGATAGGAAAAAATTAGAACAAAAATAGAATGAGAAAAATATTGAAAAAAACAGAAAACAAAAAAAAATCAAAACATTTAGTTAAAAACGAGAAAAATTAGAAGTATCGAAAAAATCGGAAATAATCGAAAAAGAAACAAAAAATTATCGGAAAATATAAATGAAGAATAAAATATGGAAAAGAAATTAAAAAAATCGCAAAGAACAACCAAAACCCGGAATTGTGAACAAAATAAATGAAAAACATCGAAAGAATTAAAATAAATCGCAACAAAATCACAAAAAAATCAAAGGAATAAGAAAAAATGAGAAATAAATTAGAAAATAAAAAAGAAATTGAAAAAAAAAAGAAATTTTAAAACAAGAAATAGAAAAAAGACAAAAAAACAAAAAATCATAAAAATGAGAAAAAAAATGAGGAAAAGTCTCTTTCTATAAAATAATTATAATATTATAAAAAATTAGAAAACGAAGAAAAGGAAATAAAAAAATAGAACAATGACAAAAAATGAGAAAAGATTAAAAAAAACCAGAAAAAAAAAACAAAACATCAGAATAATAAGAAAACAGGAAAAAGTAAAGAAAAATAATTGAAAAAATAATCAAAAAAGCCAAAAAAAAATCGCTAAAATCAAACAATGTGTCAATAATTTCTGCAACTCCCCATCCATTTCGTAAACTCCATTTGACATTTTGTTCTAAAAATTTGTATTTAAAAAAACTTTTCCTATGCAAACTACTTTAATTTGTATGATGGGTACCGGAAGGTCCGGTCCGATCCTGCTCAAATTCAATACGGTTCTTCCTTGGACTAAACCGGAAGTCGATCGGAGCTTTCGTTCAAAAGTTACAGTGTTTACATCCAAACAGACAGACATCCGCAGTGTTTTTTTTGCATTTTCGGATTCAGGGAAGTCGGAAACGGCGAGAAAAATGATAAAAAGTAAGGGTAAGAAATTTTTTTTCACGAAACTAATACTGAGGCTTTTGGGCCTTGGTAATAATCACTCTTAACTTTCCTTTCGCGCTAACGTAGTAAATAGGAAAAAACTTACCTTACGCCATGTAGCCATACATATTTTTAATGTTTTATATTCAAAATGAGCGTCTGCCATGTCATATTTAATTTTGTAACTATTTTCCACCAAAATTGCTAAATCGTTGATACATTTTTTTAATAAACCATTTTGATAATGTTGGTTAGCTAGACAAGACTTTTCGCGACTTTTTTGCATATTATTGTAAAGTTTTTTTAGACAAGATTTAAGTAAGAGTTTGTTGTAAAATTGGACAGCTTTATTCCATTTTTCCAAGAAAATTTGTTTATTTATTTGCCTTATTCTATCCAATTCCAGTTCTTTTCTTCGTCTCTCTTTTATTAACTCCAAACTGAGTTTCTTTTCCTCTTCTTCTAAAACTCGCTTATTTTCTACTGCCTCTGCTACCTACAAATAAGACCCATAAATATATGAAAATGCAGCAATTTTTTGTTTGAAATATTTACCATCTTTTGTCGTTTTTCTTCTATAATTCGCTTTCTTTCTAATATTATTTCCCTGTTTTGAGCTCTCTCGAGTGCCTTTTGTTCCATTTTTTGTACTATTTTAGGAGCTCCTTGAGTGCTTACTGAAAATCTAGGTTCCTCACCTAGAATTAGAGGTATTTTATATTTAATTGAACTCGAACAGTTAGCAAATATTTCACGAATGTTTATTTTTGCTTTATCCATCGATTTCTCAATGTCTTCATTTATTATACCCAATTTTAAATCTTGTATTATTCTATTTTGTTCTTCAAGCTTTGCTTTTTGTAACTCGATTATTGATTTTTGTGCTTTAAATCTATTTTTATACTTGCTACTAGGTTTTGGTACCATTATTTGTACTTTCTTTTCTATATCGTTTTTATCCTCTGGTTGTTTTGTTTTCTCATTTTTTTTGTGTTTCTTAAATCTCTTTATAAATAACTCTAATTTTTCCTTTTGCCCTTTTACAAGTTCTTCATGTCTCTTTTCTTTTTTTATATCAACAAAATCCTTCCACTTTTTAAAATATTTTTCACATAAATATTTTTTTTTTAAATTCTTAGTTTCCACTTCTTGGATTAGGGATTCATTTTTCTCCAATATTTCTTCAAATATAGATTCCACATAATGCTTTGCTATCAAATTAATTTCAGATATATCTGTTTTACCTTTTTTTTGATTAGGTAAATCGTTCCAAAATATTTTGTGTGTGTTTTGGATTGAATACTGTTTTAATTCATCTAATTCTAATAAAAAATGTCTGAAAAATAATACTGTAATTAAGATTATTATTTTGAATAAAAATTACGACTTACCTTTCAGTTTCTGAAACTAAATCTCGGCAAGTTGTCATTTTAATTTGTTATTTTAGCACTATAATTTCTGAAATTTCATATGAATGTTGACACTCTGTTGCCTAGTTACGATAATGTCAATGTTGCGTAGTTACGATAATGTCAATGTTGCCTAGTTACGATAATGTCATGTTGCCTCCTTACACAATGTTTCTTCTAGTTCTATGAAATTTGATTCCAGGTATAGAATTTTTTATGGAGTAACAAAATAAATTAAAAAAATTTGATGCTTCCAGTTCCAGTTTTTTTTTTTATTTTTACAGACAGGAATTGCTTCACTTATGATTCAATAATACGTGAACTAACTCATTCACTCACTTACGGAATCGAATCATAATTAGGAATCTAATTAAGTATGAATATTTTGAAAATGTTCTTATTTTTGTGTATTAAATTAACTTTAAAGAAATGTATTGATCTTTTCTGCCACACAAAAAAAATATTAAAAACACTTTATAAATAATAATATAATTTATTAACATGTAATTACAAAGTTCTTGTAACAGGCACTGTTAAATAAACCGAAAGAGATTAATTGGAATACCCGTTAATTATCTAGTCTCAAAATGAGTTACATACCAAGAAATTGTATTTTATTAATAATTTTGTTTTCTGTCGCGTTTAATATAAAAAAATACACTTATAATTCAAAAATGTAGTAGACAAAATTCATATTTAATGGCTCACATGTATTACTAAATTAAAAAAATTATATAAAGCAACTTAACTTCTTGGACTGTACCTTTATTTCAAAACTCATTAAAAACCCCGTTCCATATTAATAGGAAAATGAGTTTGATCTGAAGAATACGATGACTTTGTGAAAGAATTCAGCACCAAAGTGGGTCGCAAAAGTGAACGAGACCAGGACACAATTTCTGGCCTCAACAGAAATGCCATTAAATGGTAGACTGATGGGTCCAGGACAGCAGAGGGCACTGGAATATGGACAAATCACCAAGTATCTTTCAAACGGAAATATACGCTATTGAAAAATGTATCGGAAAGAAATTCCGTAGGCAAGAAATTGTTATTATGTCAGATAGTCAAGCAGCCATTAATGCGCTGAGCTCCCACGTAATCAGAAAATAGTCAAAGAATGCTTAGAAAAACTAAATGTAGTAAGAAAGAATAATACGATTATCCTTTTGGGTTCCGGGTGGAGAGAATCGATATAACAGATAAACTCGCTAAAAATTGGGCTGAAACACCATTTCTGGGACCAGTAACAGCATGATATTGGAAGAATTGGGAATAAAGGGATCAACCACTGGAGTAATTTACAAGGAATGAGACAAGCAAAAGTTCTTCTGGTAAACTATAACCAGGAGAGGTGCACAGAATGTATCAACCTGAGTAAAAACAAGCTTCGCATAATAACAGGAATCCTAACAGGGCATTTCCGGCTGAGATGACATCTTAAGAAGCTTGGACAAGAAGAATGCAGATTTTGTGACTTAGGGCCGGTTGTTCAATCGGAGATGATCCAGTGATATTGACTGAACCAAGTTCAACAGTTCTGTTTCAGTTTTTCAATAAAGGTTTATTAGATAAACCTAGTTTAACCGCGGTTTAAACTAATCTCAGGAATTCGGTGGTTTAAAAGAGATAATTGACTGATTCCAACCTATATAAATTCTACTATGACATTGTTTGATAAACATTATGTTATTGTGGAACATTTTGATATCGGAATATTATAAACTTTTTTATTACTTAGGTACTACATAAATTATGGATGATATAACTCATGATGAAGTTTTTTGGAAATGATTGATGATTACCCCAACAAGAAAGATACCATCAGTGTTTAGACGACGTTGAAACCATTTGGAATGGTCAGAAACAAATTTTTATATCGATTTCGGTTGCCAAAAGAAATCACCTGTAATATTCTAGATTTAATAGACAAAGATATTGGTAACCAGACAAATCAGTAATATTTATTCTGTTTTTAATTTTCCATACAGATTTGAATGTGTTTTTTTAGTAATGATTCCCTACCAGAAAAAATAGTTCTACTAACTTTACGGTTTTATCCCACTTATCAGTTCTTTTTTTATTTAGAGAGGGCCCCATTTCATGAAGAATATCAGAATTCAAAATTTATATTGAATTAAAAAGTTAAGATTACGTTTCAACTTTCCGCACGGAACATTCCAAATGAGTCCGAATATAATCCGAATGCTGCGAATGTATTGCCAACATATGAAAACAATGGATTAAGTGATCCTTGATTAACATTCGATTGAAAAATGCATGATGCTCTAATCCATAGTTAAATATTGAACCCGGTTCACTTAATCAACGAATTAAACTTCCATTGAACCATCGGCCCTTAGAGGTTGAAAACTCAATCCAATTCACTGCTTTGCAAAACCCAAGGGCCCAATACCTATGAACATATCAGATAGAATCTGAAACAGTCAAGACATCCGTAATAGACAGGGTGCGGGGTGAAAATTCTCCAAACTCCATATTCGCATTAATATAGTGCGGGGTTATTTTGAACTTAAACATAAGTTGACTACTAAAATCACAAAAAAAAGATTAAATTCAGTCTCGAACGCGCATATTCCAAATACTAGATCTTCTCATACCGACTGTAGGCCTTGCCACGGAACTAAACTTGAATTTATTAATTTGCACTCGAGCACCCAATCCGTCTTGGATTTGTCTCAATTCGTCGACGTCACTGTACCCGCCGTGGATATCGAGATATGAAAGATTAAACAATTTTTTCAAGTATCTGAAATATAAATAAGAAATAGAAATACAGTGTATGGTTTTAAATTGAAGAAAACTTACAATAAAGCCTTACAAGGTATTAAATAGCATCTGGATAGTGCAAGAAAATTTAAATCTTCTAATACTGTAATCTGCCTTATTGCCTCTCCTGTTACAGAAGTACAATCTGATAAGTCTAATTCTCGAAGACGTGGACAACTTGTTACTAAGTCAACTACATCTAAAAATAAAACAATGTTAAACTTTCTTTGGTATATTAAAAATTGAAAGCGACTTACTTTTATCAGTCAAAAGTTTCCTACAGCCAGAAAAATTCAATCTATCCATCGTGGATGGTAAATTTTCACAGATATATTGAATACTTGAAGCATTTAAATATGTCCATGCAATGTTTAATTCTCTAATTCTAAAAAGAAAAACAACCTTTGATATAGCCAAAATATTTAAGGTTTAAGTTCAAGCTTTAAAAATCGCCTTAAAAATACATTTCGTAGGACAATTCTTAAGCATCTAATTTAAAATATAATTAAGTATTTCATTATCTAGAAGAATAAATAAAGGTTTCGGTATAGGTAAGATAGTAAAAAATAAATTTGTTTAGTGGATTAACGGAATTAAAAAAAGCCAATATTTGCTTTATTTCAATCATTCTTCTTTCATTAACAATAGTGTAACCAAGTCACTAAAATACTAGCATGTTTCATTTCTTTACCCCGGTTTTTGTTATATTTTTATTTATTCACCCTGTTATTTTTAATTTGCAAAATCCGTTTATGAACATTTAATTAAGTCTCGTATGAACCGCGATACCGAGAAACTCACAAAACCTCGCGCATTTCCTACTCTAAGAGAGGGGACCACTATCGCCGGGCCAGACGGCAGTCGATCGAGAAATTTTCTAAGTCCAATATTTCGAGAATTAATAAAAATAAATTTCAGAATTATTCAAAGTCCGATAAGCAATCCGCGCAGGTCTGACTCCCTCCAAATTCCATTTATCATCAAAGTTCTATTTCAGAGTCATCTTAGATATACCGACAATAAGTAATCGACGGCAAGTACACTCTGTGGCTCGTTTACATTGTGCTTTCCGTCGACGGGTTTAAAGTAGCCAATTGACTGTCAATCCGATCTACCGTGGGTGATGATCGACGGCAGGTACATTCTGTGGCTCGTATACATTGTGCCTTCCGTCGAAGTGTTAAAATAGCGATTTAACCCTTAAAAGCCCTGCGTTACTTATATGCAACGGCTGCTGTGATTCATGAAGTGGGTTACTGTGCTTAGGTTTTTTCATTTCGAAGATAGATGGCGCTACCTATGTTACTAAGAGATATCGTTTTATATATTCTAAACATTAGTTGCTGAAATATTGTTGTTTATGTGCGTTTTAAAAACAGACAAAAAACAGCTGATTAATAAGAGTGAAAAATGGAAACCAATTTCGAGTAAGTGTAATAAAATATTAAAACTACATTACTTTAAACTTAAATATCTGTAGTGTAATCATTAATAAGTATATTTTGGACCCTCTCAGGTTAGATTTAGGAAAACTGTTTTGATTTTGTTATAGCTTACCTAAAAGTTGTGTGTTACATATATGCAACGCTAGGCCTTCCTATTACCGTTTTTTTACAATAAGCCATTATGTGTGAATATAATATAGATATGTGAGTCTTTTGATAAATACATTATTTTAGAACGAATTTTTGTTCTGTTAATGGGATTTTTTTTTAATGGCATGGACTTTATGTCATTCAGCCAACTGCAACATCATGGGATTAGAGTTTACAGTTCATTGTTTTACCTGTTTTATTTTTTTTTTCTTTTTTTTATAGAAAAGGGTTTACGACGACTTAGATGTATATGCAATATATACTGAGCCTCCAGATATTAACGTCTAAACTGATGAGGAGTCTGGTGATGAGGATACCGAGGGAGATGTTAATCATCTTCCCCCTCGTCAATTGCAAGCGGGTGCTAACATTAGATTCAAAAATAATTCAGAAATTGATCAATCATATTTACTAAAGGATATGAGAGCTGAAGGATACTGGTGCACAGGAACAATGCGAGAAAATCTCCTGCCAATGGGCATACCTCTTCCCGCAAAAAAGACTATCCAAAAATCATCAATACGTGGGAAACATTACTCCGTACTTGACCGAACCACTTCTAGAATCGTGTTTGTGAAATGGATAGATAAGAATATTGTCACCGTGGCCTCCACATGTCATGGAGTTGAGCCAGTATCCCAAGTAAGAAGATACTCGCAAAAGGAAAAGAAAATCAATACAGTTCCACGACCAAATCTGATTGGAAAATACAATGCATCAATGGGAGGAACGGATTTGATGGACAAAAATGTAGGAAGGTATCGCATAGGTATCCGTTCCAAAAAATGGTGGTGGCCTATATTTTCGTGTCTAATTGACGTCTCTATTCAAAATGCCTGGGTCTTATATAAAAAATCTGGAAAGCCTGTCACTCAACTTCAGTTTGGGCGAGAAATAGTAAATACTTACATGTCAAAATACGGTACTGTTTCAAAAGGAGCTGGAAGGCTAACATCTTCGTTGATCAGTAGCCAAAGAAACAGAGTTAGTGATGCTATTAGAATAAAACCGATCATTTGCTTGTCTACATACCAGATCAGAAAAGAAGGCGTTGCGCGATAGAACTTTGTAACACAATTGCAAGAACAAGAGCAACGTTGGCCTGTGTTTGATATGTAATCTAGGGTTTTATACTAAGTAATAAAAATAGGTAGTCATAAAGCCTAGTGTTGCATATATGTAACACCTTTTTTTTCTTACTTAAAGGTAATAAAAAAATTTAAAACTTTCTTTTGTAGTTTTATTATCCCCATTTTAGTACAAACTCAAAAAGAACAAAATAAATCGAAAAAAATTATTTCGGGCTTTCAAGGGTTAAATATAATTTTGATATACCGTAAGTAGTAACCGTCGGCAGGTACACGCTGTGGCTCGTTTACATTGTACCTTCCGTCGACGCGACCAGTCTTTTATATACCGAAGAGAAATAACCGGCGTCGAGTACTCTCTGTGGCTCGATTATATTGTACTTGACGTCGACGTGTTAAAGATTGGCTGTCATTGCGCTACCGAAAGGAAAATCGACAGCAGGTACATTCTGTGGCTCGTTGACATTGTGCCACCGAGAGAGAATAATCGTCGGCAAGTACTCTATGGGGCTCGATTACATTGTACTTTCCGACGAACCGTTAGTACAAGTGATTACAATAATATAGAGATAGAACTACCGCCGCACATATCCGTCATAATTGATTTGTTTGGTAACTTGCACGCCCCGCTTAACTTTCGCTTTCCCCATTATCGTAGATTTCGCTTTTAATAATAGAATTCGTTGCACATTTTCCCCTTTTTCCGCCTGCACTTAACAGGTTGATTTTTGGTATATAGTTGTCGAATAATAAAGATTATTAATATTTTATATTTTCTTTTCATAATCCTATTTGAGCGTTAACTTCGTAGCAGCAGATACTCCGGAATTTAGCCCAGGAGGGCAAGTAAAATCTGCCCTACCGGCCGACATGAGATTTGTCGAGGCCATAACGAGCCATGGAGTATTTAATCCTCCTCAAAATTATGAAATTTTTGTATAATTTACTAAGTAATCTATATTTGAAACGCCATCTGTAGATAAAAAATATGACACATTCACTATATTTCAATTCAGACCTTCCTGTTAAAAAATTTAGAGTTTAGACTATAATGAATGTATCTTCCAAACAAAAAAGAATTAATATGACAATCAGATTGCTCTCTCTAGTAATAGAACAAAGACTATTTGGAACATAATAAATCATGAAAAAGGAGTAAATAAAACAAAAAAGAAATGTTCACTAGCATAAAAATTATAATGAGTTAATTATGTCGCCTTGACATTTTCAATAATTTCTTTGTATCAGCTGCCAGTAATCTTGTAGGTATAATTCCAAAAAATACAAATGTAAATCATATTTATCCTATTGCTAGTTCAATATATTTAAATGAAAAGACAGAAAATGAAATTTTGGAAATAATTTTAGGTCTGAAAAACAAATACTCCAATGGAGATAATGGAATAAGCAACATAATGTTGAAAAAAATTGCCTTTCATATTTTAACGCTTTTAACATATTGTTATGAAATTTGTTATACCCTATATAAGATATAATTAATTTGTTATAAAATACTATAGTAAGTAGGGGTTGGTTGAATTAAAAGAAAATGGATAGGAATTGGAAGTAAAATTAACAGTGTTCCTTTATTTGAAACATAAAAAAAGAAAAATGTGAATTAAAAAAGAAATTTTAGTAATAGTAAATGATATAAACTAATTTTGAATGAATAGGGCTTAAACCATTTGAAGTATAAAAATTCCTTGTGACAGGTTGGATGACGCTCGCCAAATTTTTGTTTGTATTTCCCGAGTGTAAACGGGTCCGGACAAGTGAAAATTATTATTAACAATGAATAAGTGGGATGGAAATCAGATAATTTCGTTTTTCAACATATCCGAAAAATACGAAATTTTGTGGAATATAAAGATAAAAGCACACATGAATAAATTAAGATGAGAAAACGCATTTGAAAAACTTTTAAAGGAGTTACAAGAAGAATCAAGATTTGGACATTGACATAAACCTACTGAAAGCGAAGATAAAAACAATAAAAACCGTTTATAGACAGGAAGTGAATAAAATTTTAAAGTCCAAAAAAAGTGGAAGTGGTACTGACTACTGAGTACTTCTGCGCTTTATCCAATCTCTAACCCAAACTCGTATTATTCTATTTTTCTTGCGTTGTAACATAACTATTAATTTTTTTAATTTCACATGCAAAAAATTTTACTAGGAGCCATTTTCTTTTTAACTACTTAGCAAATAAAATTGAAAAATTGTAAACACAAAACAATAAGCAAATTTAGTGGTCGCAAGTACTTTCCACCAGTAAACTTGCTAAATGTAAATGAAGCTTTAGCCAGCTCGTCTAAATTACCGATAAAAAAATAAGGTAGAAATCAATCTATTGATGCAAAGTTTTAACCGAGGATTAAAATGCCAAAAATTAAACATTTCAGGATTTTTTTTTTGGCAGCTAAAACCCACCGGTTTTTGCAAGTGAGGGCATTTTTGAAATTTTGCAAAATTACGTATTTTTCAATCCCACTTTTGTAATTTTAATGCTTTCTAAAAATCAAAACTAAATTTTTTTACAAGTTTTTTACCAAGCCAAAGGTTACGATGGTTTTAGAATTTTGAGAAACGGCGCAGTTTTCGAAATTAGTGAAAATTTTTGTGTCAAAACATTGCAGCTATAGTTAATTCGAAAGATCAATCCAAATCCACCCAGTTGGCAGCAACTGGGTGCAAGTAATGTTTATCGTCCCTTGGGCTGCTAAAGTCATATCAACACGATTTTGTAATTTTTCACATAAATTTTCATTAAACGTTAATTTAATTGAAAGTCAGGAATCAAGAGAATAAAAATGTAAAGGGGTGTTGTTATATTTTCCTATTTTTTTTGTAGGCGAAAAACAGTTGTGTGTCACACATACAGAAAACGCTTTAGCAGCCCTTAGCTATTAGCTGCCCTTTTTTCACTTTGCTTGCTTGTGTTGCTAATAGCCGCAGGCTGCTAAAGTTCATTTTCTGTCCTTGTGATACAATATACTATTTAAATCAATTGATTTAGCCCGTATGCAAATGTATATTTTAAAATTTGATTATCTTAACTATTTTTATCAGTATTTTATATAACTTTTTATCATTTATACTTATTTATTTCTAATTATAAAGGAAATTTCATTTTTTTACTTACTTCCTACAATTTGTCAATAAATACTTGAGACCATCATCCATTATTCCCGTGCTCATGGCAAAATTGATCACTTCAATGTCTTTATTGGCGGATAAGGCGATTAATACGTCATCCGTAACTTGTACGTTTTCCAAACTTAATTTTTTGATACGTCTGCATTTACCAAATAACACAGTTAAAGTATTGGGAGAAACATGTGCCATACTTAAGTCTAAATAAAGCAGTCTTGATTTGAAATCGGGTGAAGTGGCCCTAACACCTGACAATATTGGAGGGAAATTAATCTAAAAATTTTAAATCGAGGAATTTTTATCATTTAAAATATAGTAAATTCATACCCACGATTTCGCTAGCCTTAATACAATAACTTGTTTACTTAGCAGTTTACCAAGTTCGCCTGGATGAAGGTGTTTATTGGATACATCCATTCGAGTCCAAAGACTTTCATCTTGGGTAAGTCTATTAAATCTTTTACATACTAATGCAATATCCATGAGATAAGTTTTTGGTAACCATCTTAATATATGTAATATTACTTCATCTGATAGTAAATCAAAATAATCTACAAAAATATTGTTCAGATATGTAAAATATATCCTTATATAAAATAAAATAATTATAAACGATTGTTCTAGTTTGTATACTGAGATTGTATATATTATATGTCAAGTAAAAATGATAAAAAAATGTAGAAACTTTCTAAAATGTGAACTAAAATTCTAAAATAATCCTTTTAATAATTTCATGATCCAATAATTATTTTATTAAACAATGAAAGAATTAAATAATAAACATTTGTAAGCAAATATGTGTTAAGTAATCAAAATATGCATGTTATTATTACATAATAAAATTAAATGTTTCAAATTGTGTAAGATCCGAAAACTGAAAAAAATGTTACACTTTTGAAATAACTTGAATTAATTGTAAAAAAAAACAATTAATATTCAAATTATTAATAATAGTTGCAACCCTGCACAAAATAAAATATCTTATCAAGTACTTACTTGTTTTATCTGAAGCCCTAATTACTGGTTTTTTTACTAGCAATGCATCCCATTCTCCTAGACTTAATTTATCTAAAGATTCTTTAGTAAGAGTTGATTCTAATAATGAAAGCTAAAAAAAAATAACTTTGTTTAATCTGTTTGAACAGTCTTACAGCTTCATCCAGCTGGCATTGAAAGGTTAGCGGAATCAAAAAGAATATACAAATGAATTAGTTGCCAAATAAACGATTTAGTTGCTCATACCGGTTACGAGAAAACGCGAATAACGCTAGCTTTTTATAAAGGTAGTACAAATTTAATTCATTACTAGAGTAAAAATAATAATATATTTATTGTTCTTAAAAACAAGGTTTTACAGCAAGAGTTTGACAAATGAATAAATATACCTGTTTATTTATTAAATTGAATGACTTATTAACTAAAAAAAAAGAAAAAAAATATAAAGGAATATAGTGCAATGTTATGTAGGTACAACCTATATTAAAATAGAAAAAAAATATGATAATTAGTAATAGTTATAGTTTGTGTTAGCGTTACATTCATTGGTTGAATTACTATATTTATTAGGAGTTTTAATAGATATAGTAAGTACTGAATACATTTGTATATGGAAATAGAAAAATTAACAGTTTTAGTATATAATTATCACGGTGGGCTTGAACATGATTTAAATGCGAAGTTCTAGCACCACGGATTTTCTTTCGGCATTCGATTCCCGGAGTCATAAGAAGGCTGGAAAAAAATTCCACCGATAGCCTTTGAGCCGATTTTAAAAAAACGCCTTTTTTCACGAGGAAAGATCCAGTGTTCGAGATATCGACATTTTTGTACTTTTTGCTCACTTCTAGTTGCCAAACATCCCCAATTTGGCATAAATGATGTTTTCCTATCAGTTTTACACTAGAACGCAAAAATTTACAAAACATATTTTTGAAATTGCTCCTTTTTACTAAGGCCGGAGATACTCTTTGGCGGTTCTCAGAAACACGTTAAAATAGAAAAAATGATTTTTTATTCGAATGAGTTTTGCGCTAGTATGTCAACAAGCGAGAATCATATCTTTTATTTCCATCCTTGTCTGATTTGCGGGGTCATCGAACTATCACCAACCCCCACCCCCGATTCTTTGTTTACGTTTTGTTATACTGTAGATCAAATGATCAATGTTAATTGTGCAATTAGTTACAAGTTCAGATAGTCTTCGACCCTTCGAAGTGAAGTTGTAATTGTTCTCGAAATTTTTTGTGAAAGTATATGGACAGAAAATGAAAGGATCATGCAGGGACCCATCAAGAAAATCGGGCGCGCATATGTTTTCTCTGTCTGCAGAAGAAGAATCAAATGGTCAAAATCAGTGGTGCTTTACGTGTGAATTTAAAAAAATGTGTGAATTATGCTGAACATGATGAACGTTTTCCCAATGTTTTATGTAGCGCTTGCAAAATTATCGTATATCGGTCAGTGAAGTGTGAAACTATCGAGAAAATAGCTCTGCCGGACTATACAAAGTTCAAAATTTTGGAGAAAACTTGGTACGAGATCCAGGGCCATATAACCAAAAAAAATGACAAGAACAAAAAGACGAGGAGCAACAAGTGCCAAAAAAAATGTGGTGAAACTTATTCGGCAGGGAAAAAACATTTTTGTACCCCAGAAAAACACTTCCCGAGTTTCAAAGAACATGTAAGTAACTCGCTTCCCCTGAAACAGAGAGAACATTTGGCGTATTCTTTAATAAAGGACATAGTTTTAAATGAGAAGACAGAAACTAAAAAATCAAACTACAGGCCCGCAACAGATTTCCGCGGGAGATGTTTGTAAAATAGCCACAAATTATGGCCTGTCCAGCAATGTAGTTGAGGGCATAGCAAGAGACTTACGCGTTGGCACCCAAAAAAGAAACCTGTTTGAACTACATCTGAAGATGAAACTTGCTACACACCGCCACAGGCTAGATGAATTTTTTGATTTCAAAAGTTGCCCCATAATAACATCCAAAGCTGGCGAGAAAACGACCTCTACAGAAATATTGGCATTTTGTACAGATGTTCCAGCCTTAATCAATTGTATAAAAGCAACTCGAAGCAATGATAATCCCCATTTGATGTTTGGCATTGATAGTGGGGGAGGTTTTCTCAAGATTTGCCTTTCAGTGCAAGAACCTGATTCTGCTGTAATAGACGGTCGACAAAAGTATATAGAGGGCGTAGGGGCTAAAAAATTCAAGGATTCCGGAGTCAAAAAATTATTTGTCCTGGCAATAATTGCAGGTACACAAGAAAACTACGAAAATATGAGAATGTTATGGTCTCTCTTACAGATAAATGATTTTGCCGGCACAATTGCGACCGATTTGAAACTCGCCAACATATTGGTAGGAATCATGTCTCATGCCAGTAGCTTTCCCTGTACTTGGTGTTTCGCCTCGAAAGAAAGTTTGGACACTTGTGTTGAGAGGAGGACTATACACAACAGCCAAGAAAATTATTTAGAATGGGAAAAAGCCAACTTCAAAAAGTCCTTTGCAAAAATTACAAAAATTGCTCGAATTTACCTGTTCTGTCTAGAGGCATGGATGACTCCAGACAGATTCTTGACATCATTGCACCCCCTGAATTGCATTTAATTCTCGGAGTAGTGAACACGCTTTATAATCGGATGAAAATAGAGTTCGAATTTGAATCTTTTGAGTGGGGCAAAAGGTGCAATGTCAGCCACGAATTTGTGCATGGGGCCCCTGCATTCGCGGGTAATTCATGCAAATTGCTTCTAGATAAAACTGATATTTTGCAAAATTTATGCAGGCCTGGTTGTCTGAATTATGTGAAATGTTTCCGAGAATTTCGAGCAGTGGTGGAATCTTGTTTTTCAATAACTCTTCAACCTAACTACAGAGAAGCAATAGACAGATTTAAAAGAAGTTATCTAGATTTACAGATCAGTGTTACTCCAAAGGTCCATGCTGTGTTTTTCCATGTACCAGAGTTTTGCGCTAAAACAAAATCAATGGTTGGGGTTTTTTAGCGAGCCGGCCATGGAATCAGTCCACCATGACTTTGGGATAACGTGGAACAAATTTAAAGTAAAAAAATGTCATCCAGATTATGGAAGTAAATTATTGACCGCACTCCGAGAATATAATAGTGTTCATTTATAACTTGTGACTCAATAGTTGATTTGTTTAAAAAGCCAAGAATTTCGTTTTCTATACTACTATTCTTTACTTCAGACATTAATTCTCAATTATCAAACTATTAATTCTTGTACAATCATTATTTAAACATTTTTTTTTTCATTAAAATTATCAGTTCAATGATCAAAATTTCAATTTTTCATCATTCGTTTTCCCGTCAACAGGTGCTTGCAGAGTTTTTTTTTGTGTGGATCCAGGAAAAGGTTTGTCTATCTTTGATCTTCCGTTGGGGAGTTTGGATATCACATTTTTACCAAATTGAGCATGTTCAAGTCCAAAAATGCCTATTTTTCTATCTTTGCAATCGGCTCTAAGGCTTACGGTGGAATTTTTTTCCAGCCTTCTTATGACTCCGAGAATCGAATGCCGAAAGAAAATCCGTGGTGCTAGAACTTCGCATTTAAATCATGTTCAAGCCCACCGTGTTATGTAAGTATAAAGGTTTTAATATTATTGAGTAAATTGTTTTGGAAATGTCAAAGTGATGGGAAAGAGAAAAAAAATGGAAGATCAACTACAAGATAAATAATAAAGGAAGGTGAGACAGACAAATACAATAAGAAACAGTTCAGACAGCGACAGAATTTAGATAGAAGATTTGAATTATTTTAGCAAAGAAAAATTGGATGATCAGAAATAAAAAAAAATGGAAATATGTAATTAGATGAGAAGTGAAGCAGCTGGGAAGAAATATTATAATAATTTGAATTGTATGTATTTTTTTTGTACAATTTCTAGTATTGTGAATCCAGCCCAAGTGAGAGCTAGTCTACATGAAAAGGAACTTTTTGGATCTTATTGGTTTCCAAAACAATAGTTTAAGTAGATTGACTAAGAAATTAAAGAAAAAAAGGAGATAAGAAATTATTTAATATGAATGAATAAAAAAATAAATAAATGAAAAAACTGAAAAATTAAATTAAAGAAAAAAAAATAAATGAAAATGAATTAAACAAATGAAAAATTAAATTAAAGATAAAAAAAGAGAAGAAATTATTCATTTAGTATGAATGAATAAAAAAATAAATAAATGAAAAAACTGAAAAATTAAATTAAAGACAAAAAAAATAAATGAAAATGAATTAAAAAAATGAAAAATTAAATTAAAGATAAAAAAAAGAGAAGAAATTATTCATTTCATAGTCGTGTCGTGTCAACGTCGTGTGTGTCGTACTTCAAGTGCAAATTTATCCTGTTTATTAAGCTCAATTTAATAAAACTTTTATATCAAATCGTCAATATACTTATGAACTACAATTTGAAAAAATAATTGACTCCAAAAAACAGTTAATTACGTTAATAACATCAAAAATAAGTGCATTCAATCCTAATACTCATATCAGCCCAACAAAAACTCATTCAGATAAGGAGAATCAAAAAAAGAAGCACAAACACTAATAAACAATTACTTCTTAAAGAACTTTACCAGTGGCGTGCTACCTAAAAATGATAACTACGGTCATTGAAAATGGAGAAACTGGAATGTGCAAGATGTAAAACAAAAAATTCACCCAAGGACCCAAAGAACCCTATCTTCCCATATGACATATGCAGAACTTACATATGCGGTGAGTGCTCAGAATTATCAGCATCAGAATTAAAATGTATAGTTCTACAGAGACGTATATTGAAGTACCATTGTGAAAACTGCAGAAAATGGAATATCATTGATTTTTTTGAAAACACAATAAAGGACAAAGAAGAGATAATAGAAAATAAAAATGCAATTATCCAAATACTACAGGAGCGAATTAAAGATATGGAAGAAAAGCAGAAACAACTTCAAAGAGCAGGAACAAATAATATTTCATACGCAGAAATGACGAAGAAAAATACGTTAGAGAAAATAAATATGATACACAATAATATCCCAAAAATTATAATTCGACCCAAAAATGTACAAACATCGGCAGACACGAAAAAAGATATTAACAAATCTATTAATCCCACAGAATTGAAAATAAACATCGAAAATATAAAGACTACAAATAATGGTGGTATGTTCATTAAATGTAAAACAAGACAACAAGTTGATTTATTGATGAAATCAGCACAAGAAAAACTACGAAATAAATATGATATATCCATATCGAAAATGAGAAAACCAAGAATAAAGATTACAAATTTCAATGAAGACATGACAATAGAAGAAATTGGTAAATCTCTACAAGATCAGAATAACATCAGTGGAGATCTTAAAATCACTTATATTAGAAAAAACAAAAGAGGAGACAAAACAATATATTGTGAATGCTCCTCCACATCATTTAAAAACCTAATAGAAAAGGGAAAAGTATACATTGGATGGGAGCGCTACCCAGTCTTTGAGGAATTGGATGTATTACGTTGTTTTAAATGCCAAGCATTCCATAACAAACAACAAGAGTGTCGGAACGAAGTGGTGTGTTCGAATTGTAGTGGAAATCATTCTGAAGATAATTACAACAGCCAGCAAAAATGCTGTCATAACTGTAAAAATGCTAACGATAAGTATAAAAAAATTACAACATGGAACACTCATCAAACGATTCAAAATGTCCTTCTTTAAAATATTTCACAGATGTACTAAAAAGTAAAACAAATTACCTAAATGACGACTGATCCTATTGTTAACATCTAGACAGTTTGGAAAGTGAGGAGGGTGATCCATGTAATATAAAAAATGTTGACTATGTAACGAAATCAGTTGAAGATATAAAAACAAAAAAAAGTCTAATTAACATCTTACATATAAATATTAGAAGTATTAAGAAAAATCATGAGGGTCTGCAATTATTCTTAGAAACATATCACTTGAAACATACTGACATTATTGTACTGAGTGAATGTTGGAATGTTGAATCAGTCGATAATTTCAGTATCATAGGCTTCACCACACTTTATCATAACAGCAAAAACAACCAGAATGATGGAGTTCTTATTTATGTGAAATCCAATCTAGGCTTTTCTTTTGATAACACAATTTTACCTCATTGCAAAATTACCATTAGTCAAATTTGCTGCACAATAAATAACATTAATATATCCATCCACGCCTGCTACAGAGCACCTTCTACAAATGTGGATCTTTTTGTAAATGAACTTGATAATTATTTGCAGAACATTCCTCAAAATCAAATAGACATATTTGTTGGAGATATAAATATTGATATACTGGAGAAAAAAGATCTTGTTTCAAATAATTATTTTGCAGTTATGTCATCTTTAGGCTATAAGTCATATATAAACGCTTACACGAGGGTAACACCTACAACATCAACTTGTATATACCATATATTTATGAAAGAAAATCTACAATATGCCAACCTAAAATATAAGTCGTTCGTCATCAATGCAGATGTTACTGATCACTGTCCTATATTTCTAGGACTGCATTATGACGATTTATCTGTTCAAAACACAAAAAAAGATAAAGTTATCGAAGTATTGGATGATAATACATTTTTGAGTCTAACAAAATTGCAGGACTGGAGAGTTATAAATAACTGTAATAACCCAAATGTAGCTTTTTCAACATTTGTAGATATATTTTTAGAAATATATAAACAGAGTCTACACAAAAAAGAGATAACTATGAAATACTCTAAAAAAATAAAACCATGGATGTCACAGGCCATTATTAACTCTATAAAACACAGAGACAAATTAAAGTTTACAGCAATTAAAAGTAAAAATGTAATATTATGGAATGAATATAAATCATATCGAAATCAACTCAACAAAATAATACATGCAGCAAAAAATAACTATTACAAACATTCAATCAATCAAAATAAAAATGATATCAAAAAATTGTTTAAAGTAAGTAATACTGACAACGACAAAAATAATAAAACAATAGATATTCATGATGGAGATGATATTAAATTTGATAATGACGTTGACATGGCTAACTATTGTAACAAATATTTCAATGAAATTGGTGTACAAATGGCTGGTCAAATTAAAACAACTGCTAATAACTACAAAAATAGATACCCAATTTCTGCTGAATCTATGTTCCTATATCCAGCTACTGAAAATGAAATAATCCAACATATTAACTCTCTAAAAAATAACTCTTCGCCAGGCGTAGATGGAATAACAACCAAAATGATAAAACTAATACACCCATATATTATATCTCCACTCCTGCATATAATCAACCTAATATTTGAAACAGGCATAGTCCCAGACAAATTTAAAATATCAATCATAACCCCAATTTACAAAAATGGCAAAGCAACAGAAATTTCTAATCACAGACCTATCAGCATAATAAGTAATTTTTCCAAAATCTTCGAAAAATGCATGAAAGTTAGGCTTAATGATCATTTGATTAAGCATCAAATACTACATAAAAATCAATTTGGCTTTAGGGAAAATAAAAGTACATCTGATGCAATGTTTGAAGTAGTTACCTCAATAAAGGATGGCTTGGAAAAAAATAACAAATGTATTGCCGTCTTCTTAGATTTAGCAAAGGCTTTTGACACGGTTCCACATAATAGACTCCTCGAAGTACTGGAACATTACGGTGTTCGTGGAACCGTTTTAAAAGTCTTCCAGAACTACCTTAATAATAGAAAACAAATTGTTAAAATCAGAGATTCATTAAGTGATCCTTTGAATACTCAACTAGGCATCCCTCAAGGTACTGTATTGGGCCCATTACTTTTCATTATCTATATAAATTCCCTACTATGTCTGAATACTAGTAAATCCACAATCTCATATGCAGATGACACTGTGTTGATCTTTGAAGAAGACACCTGGGAAGTAGTTAGAGAAAAAGCTATAGAAGGTATTCAAAAAGTTAAAGAGTGGCTTGACTTTAATAAACTCTCACTCAATATAAAAAAAAACAAAATACATAGCATTTTCAATCACAAATTACAACAGACCTAATTACAAAAATTTGAATTTGGAGAACTCGACTGACCCTATAATAGAATGTGACAATATCAAGTATTTAGGTGTTACTATTGATAAACATCTTAAATGAGATCAACATGTAATTGAATTAGTTAAAAAAGTCCGTAGGCTTATATACAAAATGTACCATATCCGTAAAATTCTAAATAAAAAACAACTGTTGATTGTATATCGAGCACTGGTAGAGTCACTTATAAAATATGGCATACTAGTATGGGGTGGTTTATATGAGAACACCTTACATCATCTAAACGTAGTCCAAAATTAAATACTAAAAGTTATGTTCAATAGAAATAAGTACTTTTCAACCAGTTTTTTGTATGATGAAAACATATAAAATGTCAGATATCTTTATTTCCTAACCATTTCAACATTCTACTATAAAAATAGTCATTATCTCCAACAAATATCTCATTCTTATTACACACGAGCAAAGGAAAATGTACAAGTAACTATACCAATATTCAAAAAAGACTCCTCTCAAAGATTTGTTACATATTTAGCACCAAAAGTTTTTAATATTCTGCCGCTAGAAATAAGATCATCTAGCACTGTGAAACTATTTAACAAAAAATGTAAAAAATATATTTGTACTAATTACAGTAAGTTCGAAACATTGTTATAAAACATATTTAAGTTTATATATATATATACATTTTTGTCTATTTAGTAATTTAGTAAACACACAACACCTTTTGCTCGACTTATACCTAGATTAAGTTTTCACTAATTTAGGTAACTGATTTTTGCACACACAAGTGTTGTACACTTAGGTGCAAAAAATAAAAAGCTAAACCTACAATACTCACAACTTTTATATATAAATGTTATACTTGTATATTTTATGTGGTACAAAAAAAAAATAATAAAAAAAAAAAAAGTATGAATGAATAAAAAAAAAAATAAATGAAAAAACTGAAAAATTAAATTAAAGAGACAAAAAAAGTAAATGAAAATGAATTAAACAAATGAAAAATTAAATTAAAGATAAAAAAAAAGAGAAGAAATTATTCATTTAGTATGAATGAATAAAAAAATAAATAAATGAAAAAACTGAAAAATTAAATTAAAGAGAAAAAATAAATGAAAATGAATTTAAAAAATGAAAAATTAAATTAAAGAAAACAAGAGAAGAAATTATTCATTTAGTATGAATGAATAAAAAAATAAATAAATGAAAAAACTGAAAAATTAAATTAAAGACAAAAAAATAAATGAAAATGAATTAAAAAAATGAAAAATTAAATTAAAGATAAAAAAAAGAGAAGAAATTATTCATTTAGTATGAATGAATAAAAAAATAAATAAATGAAAAAACTGAAAAATTAAATTAAAGAGAAAAAAATAAATGAAAATGAATTTAAAAAATGAAAAATTAAATTAAAGATAAAAAAAGAGAAGAAATTATTCATTTAGTATGAATGAATAAATAAATGAAAAAACTGAAAAATTAAATTAAAGAGAAAAAAATAAATGAAAATGAATTTAAAAAATGAAAAATTAAATTAAAGAGAAAAAAAAGAGAAGTTATTCATTTATAATGAATGTTCTGAGCTTCAAAATATTTGTTTAATTTTTCTACAGTTTTCCCCAATTACAAAACCAACATTCATGAAATATTTATAGGTCTATGTCTAAAAATCCACTTGAGAGGCAATAGAAAAATATTGCAAAACAACTTTGCTCAAACATTATTTATAAGCATTGTATGATCATGTTTTTCAAAGAGATAAATGCCTGTCCACGCATTTCACATCAGTAGATTTAAGGCACTTTGATATTTCGAACTTAATAAGATCAACTTAAATTTTTGAAAGATCTTTAATAGCACATTTAATAAAAGAAATTTGGTTCAATAGTAATTTTATTGGGTGTCAAAACAAAATTAAGCCCTTTCGAAAGTAAGGAAAGTATCTGATTAAAATAGAGATGATCTAACATTGTTAATGGAGTTTTGTTCATTTTTTTGCATGTTTGTCTACACAATCTCAAATACATCTAAAGGGATTTTCTTAAAATTTTGCACATATATTCCCTTTGGCCCCCTGAGAAAATGAGCTATTGTACATGTCTGGGAAAACTCTGTACCCCAAAAATGGGGTAGGGGAGCGTGAATGCGCTTGATACCTGTTCATAAGACTTAATACAGTATTACTAGTAAAGACAGAAGTTTGGATCAAAGATCTCGGATGAAGGGACTTAAATTTATGTTAGTAGATGTTTTTAAAATTTTTGGAAACTTAAGATGAAGATTATGCTGAATATATTGAACTAGTGATAAATCAATATTTACCTGCTTATCACGGGTGTTAGGGGTCATAGAAGCGCAGGATACATCGATAGCACCCGGTTCATTTTTACTAAAAATTGTATCATCATCAGTAAATATCTCTTCATCGTCGCAATCCAAACGTCCCACCCCATGGTCAAAAACTTCGTGTAATATTACCTCATTTTTATGCAAACTCCACCGTTCATTTTTATTTAATTCATCGATATCTTCATCGTACCTTGCACGTTTGCTATGAGTAAAAAGTTGAGAATTAAAGTTTTAAAGTTTTTTTTTGTATTTTTTTTTACTTACCGTACGGGTGATCTATCGATATTTACATCTACTGGTTTTAATATACTTGAAGACATTTTTTTATAAATAATACTTTAATTTAATTTTAGATACCGTCCATCCTACAAAATACACTACGATTTGCTAAACAAATTCCCTCCAAGAAAATACAAAAACGAGAAACTGACATTTCGCTAATATAGTCTTCTTCTATTTTTATTACCTCTCCAACTGAGTTATATTGCAAAAAAAATTGTCTGAAAATACTGTACTTACAGAATGATATTTTTTAATTAAGTAATTGTACAATCTATTTTTGTAATAAAATTTTCACTAATTCAAATTTTTAGCTAAAAAAATACTATTTCTCATCACTTTCAAAATCGTTTTTTCCATAAATGAATGAAATATAGTAATGAACTTAAAACAAATTATAATTAAGGATTAACTCATCAAATATTAGAAATTAAGAGGAAATTACATAAAAAAAATAAACGCCAACAAAAATAGAAATTGAATCTACACACTCCATAAAAAAATGAAAAGGCCTTTATGCCCGATTCCACCAACATTTTTAGGGCTTACTTAACGCTAGGGAGAGAATATCTTTAGGTTAGGGGTCGATTTCATTTCCACCAAGTAAAATCTTCACCTAAACCGGTCTAAGGCAGCCCTATATTTAGGGGTCCAAATTTCTCCACCTAAACAGTCACCTAGTAAGGGAATGGTGAATTCTAACCTCATTTTTTCAATATTTTCATCATTTTTGTGTATTTTGTGTATAATTTTTGTACCCATACCGTTTTTTCGCTTAAATATAATAATGGAAATGTTTGACGACGACTTTGAAATACTTGATTTAGTTCAAAATGGATTTCCTAGAAGAATATATGATAGAAATAATCACTTTGATGATATGGATAATTTAACGTTTTTTCGTCGGTTCAGATTAACTAAGCCAACGGTTGTACGTGTTTTGGAACAAATAGAGGATCAGTTAGAATATCCAGATGACAGGTGAGTCAATGAGTGTTTTTATCCTTATTATCTAATTGTAGAATGTAGATAATCCCTTTTTGTATCATTTTTAGAAACAACTCTATATCACCTGTAAATCAGCTATTGACTTGTCTAAGATGTTATGCCACTGGTGGGCATTTAAGTTCATGTGCTGATTTTATGGGGATATCTGTGAGTAGTGCCTCACGAACTGTGAAAAAAGTAACTGAAGCAATAGCTAGTTTGAGGCCCCTCTATGTAGAAATGCCTAGGTTAGAGGCTGCAGTTGTTACCAGCAACATGTTTTTTCAAATTGCTTCTTTTCCAAGAATTCTAGGATGCATTGATGGGACTCATATCCGCATCCAATCACCAGGTAGGGATTGATAACATGAACAAAATTATAAATTGCAAATTCTTTCATTCAATACTCATTTGCTTATTTAATCTAATTAGGAGGTAATGACGCAGAACTGTTTAGAAATAGGAAAGGGTATTTCTCCATTAACACTCAGGTTATTGGAGATGCAGAACTTAAAATTAGAGACGTAGTAGCAAATTGGCCAGGATCTAGTCATGATCAAACAATATTTATAAATAGTAGAATACGCGCTAGGTTTGAAGCTAATGAATTTCCAAATTTCGCTCTGCTGGGTAAGTCAAAATTGCTTAATTTTCATTCTTCAAATTAAGGCCTAAATTAATGTGTAATATAATATTTTTAGGAGACAGTGGATATGCATTAAAGAACTATTTGCTTACGCCGGTAACTGATCCACAAACTCGACCACAACAACTATATAATGAAGCTCAAATAAGGACAAGAAATACAATTGAAAGATTGATAGGGGTTTGGAAAAGGAGATTTCCAATATTGGCGTATGGCTGTAGACTCAAAATTGATACTACTTTAGCTGTAATTCCTGCTACAGCAGTACTTCATAATGTAGCCATAGAAATGAAGGAAGGTGAACCTCCAGCCGAAGGCAATATAAGAAATTTACATTATTTAATCGAAATGGGAAATATTCCTGATATTCAACTGCCGCAGGCACCAGAAGGACAAATTTTTAGAAATGATGTAATTAATTATTTTGCTAATTTATAAATAAAAACAATTTTTTTCATATTTGTACTTTATCAACTGCAATTTTGAAGAACATACAAACATATATAGAAACTCTTAAAAGAAAATAAACATATTGCATATAATATAGCATAACTCTTAAACTAAATTTTTAGAAACAAACAAATTCTTGGAACATCACAGGGTGACTTAAACTTCACAACCAACAAAATACCAGTGGCCCTAATATTAATTTTTAGCACAACATTGGCGACTCTAGTAATAACTCATCAGAGTCTTTAGTAGCTAAAGAGGCAAGTTGTTTTTTTTTTAGTAAAATATCCAACTCCAACGCTTGCATTCTTAACTTGTGCTCTTGTTTTAGACATTCAGCCAATTCAATTTTTTTGTCCACCAACATTTCATATTTTTCTCCCAATTTGGAAGATGTTAGTGTTACTACTGTATTGGGTCTTCTACGTGATGGTACAAATTTTTTCTTTGATACTTGCACAGTCTAAAAATAAAAAGAAACGAGTTTTTAGGTATTATTGTTTTAGGTTATAATAATAAAGGTTTATTAATGAAAATTAAGAAATTCAATCAAATACTGAGAATTGGTAGAAAGTAAAAATACTTTAATATGATAAAACACAAGTATTTCATATAAAAACTAACAATTAAATTCATAAAAATACCTTATTAACATTTTCCTTTAAAACATTGCTAATCGGCCTTTGTAAATGTACCCCTTTTTTCCAAATGTGTGATGGTAAACATTCACTAGGCTTTTGAGATTTCTCATAAACAATTTCAATATTGTTATTACTATAACTGCATGTAGGTATATCCAATGATCTCTCTGATTCTCCTTGTTGGATTAATGGATCCTATAAACAGGCACAATACACAATTTTCAATAATATACCTACTACTCAATAATATTACCTCTTCAGTGGCATCTTCATTCAGTACCTCAACATCAGATGTTGTAGCGGCAAAGGTTTTCACACTATCCTAAAATAAATATAATATATTTTTAAGTTTAATTTATAATTAATAAATTTTAATACTCAGTGTATGTACATACAGTTATAGCAAAGAATAAAAAATCTAATAATAAATAAGAAATGACTACCTGTGTATCATTTGATTCACTTCCAATTATCATTCTCTCGTTATTTGAATCGAATTTACTTCCCAATCCTAAAACGGACTTTTTATTAATTATTGACAGTAAGAGGTCATCTTGCTGGTTATTATGTGGCCCAAGGCCTCTGCCTCCACCAGTTTTATATAGTTCTGTTTTTATTTCCGCTGTTTTTTTTCGTAAATCTTCTTTCATTTTTTCGTAAAATTTTTTTAGGGACTCTACAGGCCTATAATAAAGATTGGGAGATGAAGTATTAAATTGTTGACATATTTTTTGCCAGGTTTCTTTTTTTTCTTTAACTGAAACACCATCGGTTTTTTTATTTTCTATAACATCTTTTTGGTTTTCCATAATATTAAGCAACAGCTCTCTTTCATTATTAGTGTAATTCGGAGCTCTTTTTTTGGATACAGTCGGATCTTTCGAGAGATCCTCTTGCTGGTTTCCTTGTTTCATTGTTATTATTTTATTGTTTATAACTATAATTGCAAACAGGTAAACGGTCAACAAAATAACACAAGTTGTGATTCACAACACTACGAAACAATGTGCGCAACTTACCTTGACAAAAATAAAAAATCCCCACATTTTTGCGATGTTGCCAGTGTCTTTCTCCACTTAGTTAGGAAATTCATAATTTTGATTGGTGGAAACCATTCTACACTTTTAAGGTATCCCCAAATTAGGTAAGCCCTACCTATTCTTTCCTTACGTGAAAGTCTGTGGAAACCGGCATTAGAGTAGTACAAAAGTCAGACTATGCATAAAGTATTCAAATAACCAGAAGAATCATAGAATACGTACCTACATAGAAGCGCAATCACAAGGCCGAACCACAGAATTGTAATTTACTGACTAGAACTGGCTTCCACTTGCGCGAGGTAACCTATCCATTTGGCCGCCATTGTTGTTTATGTCCTCCTCGCAGTAGCGGAGCCATTAAAGTGGCATTGATTCCAATGAAAAATAGGGTATATTATAACATAGTACATAGAATATATGTACTGTGATTATAATAAAAACTGTTTTTAGTAAATGGTACAGAGAGAATTGTGAATATGTCTTATCTTCCTCACACACGCATGTAATATGCTTATGAAGTCATACGTTTCTTTATTCTTTGGGTGTTCTCCTTGCGTAACGCATAGGGGTGTAACAAAATTTGGGTAAGCAGTAGACTATGAGGGTTCTAGATAAATTACAATCTTAAATTATATAGGGCTAGATGTAGCATGTAGATTAGTTTGTTGGTTAATAAAGGGGGAATACGGTACTAGATGTTCTCTTATATTGGTTGATTGAAATTGAAATACGCGAATAACATTTGACAGACTTGACAGTTCTCTTTTCACATGTATATACAGAGGCGTGTCTCATAAATGGATAACAGGATATAAGAACTACTGTTTATTGCTAAAGAACTAATATAATGAATAAATAGACAGAAATAGGTACAAGAATGATAAGGATATATTATTAAATGACAAAATGTAAGTGTGTAGAAAATTTTGTCTGGATATAAACATTTACTAAACCAAAAAATTAAAACCTTTTTAAAACGGCACGTTACTGATTCAATGGAACCCCTTGGTACGTCTCTTCTCACCTTGCCATTCCTCGCAAGAACCAAACAAAATGTATAGAATAACTATAGCGAATAATTACAATAGGGCAGTGTCAGCTGACGTCACAACATGGCGGTTATCAATCAGCTGATCAGGGAGCAAACAAAGGCAGACTACGTGTATGTCTTTCTTGATGATTTTCTACAAAGCCCTATATGTTAGGCAATATTTATTGACTACGTTGTGATTGTTGTTTCTATGGAGCGTATAGAAGGAGGGCAATCTCTAATTAAAATGTGGGCAAAATTTTATACGCAACTAATGGTACATAAAATAACCGACGTGGCGCTGACGTTCGTATGTTGAAAAACTGTTTGTAGATTGATTAGATCCATAGTCTCAAATAACGTTTTTTATTTAATGAGCCACCCAATTTTAATAAAATACATATCTTTTAAAAGTTTACGTAATGAATTAAAATTATTATTTGAAAAAATCAAAAGAAATGTCAAAACTGTCATCAACAGTCGATCAACAGCGCCACCAACTGGCTTCCAAAATCGGGCCACTTTTTATAACGTTGAGATGTGCCTCCTTCTATACCCTCCATAGTTGTTTCATTCCTCTATCTTGTCCTGATGGATGGGAAAAAACTTAAAAAGTTAGGTTAGGTCCAGATTGGATAATTTACTACAACCAACAACCGCACAAACCTGTATATTATATTGTATTTATCCCAAAAACTAATACTATTTACAAAAGTTAATCGTGTGACACCGTGTTTTCACACTGGAAAATAATCACAGCGTAGTCAATAACAATTGCCTAAACTTATAGGTTTTTCTTATGGAGGGTATAGAAGGAGGCACATCGCAACGTTAGAAAAAGGGAACCAATTTTGGAAGCCAGTTGGTGGCGCTGTTGATCGACTGTTGATGACAGTTTTGACATTTCCTTTGATTTTTTTTAAATAATAATTTTAATTCATTACGTAAACTTTTAAAAGATATGTATTTTATTAAAATTGGGTGGCTCCATTAAATAAAAAACGTTATTTGAGATTATGGATCTAATCAATCTACAAACAGTTTTTCAACATACGATCGTCAGCGCCACGTCGGTTATTTTAGTACCATTAGTTGCGTATAAAATGTTGACCACATTTTAAACGTGTTGTCCATTAGAGATTGCCCTCCTTCTATACGCTCCATAGTTTTTCTAAAAAAATCTATAAGACACACGTTTTTTATGGAGAATGCCTTTGTTTGCTCCTCGATCAGCTGTTTGTCAACTCTCAGATTACGCCATTGACACTGCCCTGTATTATGGGCGGAATTTTGATCTTCAATGAGCTTATTTTCGTGGCATTCGTTCTAAATGTGGTGTTAGAGCGTTTTCACACGTAACAATATTTTGTGAGCAATAAAAGTCATCGCACCCAATATATTGCAAATGATTTTCACACGAGGTATAATTGATGCAATAAATGGCACTATAGAATTTGCTGTGTTGCCTATGTTAGTTGGTATTTTATCAAAATAGAGAGAAGACGTAGAGTTTTTATAACTTGCTGTTCCTCAAAGAAGATAACAAAACCAAACTATTTTAGGAGTCCTGAAGGATCTTTGCATTGTGAAATCATAAAAAGAAAATGTAATTAAGATTATTAATTCAATAATATTTAAAACATTAACTGTTCGTATTTTATTTTCCTTCTCTTTGAAAAACTGGATAACTTCATTACACGCGATTTATCACATAAACATGGTATTTGCTACACCTATAGCCAAATGGTGCCATCAATCATCAGTAAGTCGCCCGGAACGCCACGACATATAATAATAATAGCCGTCCCTTCCCCACACAAGCCTTTGAATTCTGTCATTCACTTGTTGAGACGTAAAATATAGGCAGAGTATTATTATAATCATTAGTATTTTATAACACGTATTTTCCCGCAACACTGTTTAAATGATACTAACAAAATTGGATCTATTGAAAAACCCTGCTAAATATTTAATTTTTTTATTCATATTTTATAATACGTCTTTGCAACACTGCCAAATAAATTGCCACTATAAACAGCGCCTAGTGTGAACACCTGCATAAACATACATGATTTTCTACTATTGACACAATACGATATCGCAGAATTCCGTAGAACATACATTGCACGTCATTGCGATAGAAAAATATTGCTGCCATAATTGTATCGCATCGAGTTGCATGTGAAAATGACTTATTTAAATGCACGTATTTTAGGTGCAAAGCGATATTGCAACTTTTTATTGCTGCAACATATTGCTCCGTGTGAAAACGCTCTTAACACCTGTGACGACTTTTGAGCGGCAAAAATTAAATTAATGTATAATAGATTCAATCACTTGCGAAGAGCGAAATAACAATAAGTTGCACATCATTATGTATTATGTATAGAACTTTCATGGCGGTTTCTGTAGTCATCGTCCAATTAACTTCCACAATCCAAGCATTCCAGTTTGATACTTTTTCGTTTAGACAATGATAATTTTTTATGAGGATTCAAACATTTTTTATTAAAAACTTTATAGACTATAAAAAAGTTTCATAAAGTTTTCAAAAATGTAATGAAAAATTTTAAAAATAATTTAATTCACCTCATAAAGTATTTTTTCTACTACCGCTTTGTAAAACAAACTTTTAATCATGTTAACCTTTTTAACCAATGAAAAACGTTGAAAACACCAAACACCGATAGGACAAAAATTTCGACGTTTTTGATTGGTTCCAACTTGCCGGCAAATATGTTGTGTTCGTTGGGTTAATTCCTAATCGATTCGAAATCAGTTATTAGTTATGAATCGCGAGTTATCGATTAGTAAAAATGGTCACAGAAAATTCTAATAATTACTTATGATGTGTCTGGCATTGGTTTTACAGATAAATTATAGTTTTAAAATAAAATCAAAATTTTTTTATACCGTTCTGATCAGCATAAGAATCACTACCGCGAACAAAGGTACTGACAATTTGTCATCTGTCAAATTTAAATTTTAAATGGCCGTATTCGACGTAAAATAATTTTCAAGAATTATCTTGTTTTATTTTTATTTATAATTGGAACCGCTGTCGTGATATGATGGTGCAAACGGTAGGAGACAAACCATTGTACGTAACACGACTAGTAGTTTGCAGTTTCGGTACGTAAATTACTATTATTAATTTATTATTACTTACTGAATTTTTTCACTGAAAAGTTTGTTTGTTCTAAAAAATAAGACTATATAGAAGTTGCGATGTACATGGTACAAATAAAAATGAACATATACATTATAAATTTCATCATTTGTAACTACGTAAACATCCAGAAAAATATCATGCACTCATAAACTTCATGAATATTACAACTTTTGATTTTATTTTAGAACAAATTCAGCGATTCAAAAATGGGCAAACTTCAATCGCAACTCTATCAATCCAGTGCAATGCAATGCCTTTGCAGAGACTTTAAGGTATGTGAAATAGATTATAGTGCATTTGTATATAATTTATTCCAATAATAACTAAACATTTCCATTCTGCAATTATGTTGTAACTTCCTGAGGATTTGTTTGATACTCTGGAGTTCTGGATGTTCCTATACATATTGCGATTGACTCATAAACAAAATTGTAAACCATCTGTTTGTAATTTAATTCTTAACAACATTTTACGTTGTGGTGTAATGTTATATAGAAAACTTGCAAAAAAAGCTCTCATCTTCATCTTTTATATTTTCCTTTATAGCGTGGTTTTCTAAAAATCGTAATTTATTTTATTCAAGCCTAATAACATCTTCATTCTGTTTTTTTCATTTGATTTTCTTGCCAAATGGTTTATAATATATGAAGTCGGTCCTGTTTTTTCTGGTTGCTCATCGCCGGTGATTGGGCAACTTCCAATTGTTGAGTGGTATACAGAGTTTGTATTACCTTCCACAAAAATAGCGTCCTGTTCAATCCCCGTACAAAATTCCTGTAACTCTTCGGGCTGTAAACTGATCTGTCAGAAAATTTACTCTCAAAATAATGGCCTGATGACTTCCAGTCACTTGCGCATGCATCGTCTTCTTGCAAGGTTACTTTAATAATGGTAAGTAGCTTATATTATTATATTTTGTTTGTAAAATTCTAATTTGAATGCATAAGCCTGATGATGGTTTATTACCGAAACTATAAAATTTATTGTACTTTAACTATTACTTTATTTCTTAAAAATTTGGATCACATTTGAGATACTTATGGATAACCTATTGGATTTAGAAAATATATTTGTTCAAATAAGATTTTAAAATAATTTATTTCATTTAAATATTGAATATTAAATTAATATTCACCCTATACAATCTTAGTATAAATGACTTATATATTATTAATTTAAGAGATTGGGAAAACCCAGGTGCATTAGATAAATACTTAAAAGGATAGATTATTTTGGAATTCCGGTGAATAATATTCAAAACAGATTAGATAAAAACAAAATATTATCCATACTCAAATGTGGTAAAGTATTTAATAAACGACATAACGTCACACTGGCGACATATGTTTCGGTCTACAACGACCATCATCAGGCCTATAAGAAAATGGACATTAACTGAAAGCTAACTTCAACCTTACTCTGGGGATAGGGTTAACCCATCAAAATTACTTTATAACTTATGTTCTTTAACATTTGAATATGGATGCTTTACATATTGTAGCGAAATGGAAGACCAAAAATATTTCGACATAGGCCTAATTTTATCGAAGAATACAACGGTTTAGATTGTTTCAAAAAATTTAAGATTGTCGAAGCGAACTGTTGAGATAATCGTAGAAGTTCGGAACATTTTGGAATATTCAACATGTTTGCTTTGTTTTACTACATTTGTTTTTAGTTTTTTTATATTTATGTGTTTCCCACTGTTCATAGAAACATATTTAGCCACATTATCTCCTTCTAAGAAGTGGCACCACTTTATTTACCTTTTATTATTTCTTTGTATTTTTCTACGGCGTTAACAAGAACTTCTTCTACTTCTCGGCCGGATCTGGCTCTTGAACTCGAATATTAAAACAAATAATGCCTCAGAACACATAAAATACAATGTTGCCAGATTGAAATAAATTTAAAATTTAGGTTAATTAACAAGAAGTACAATTTCACTTGAAAAACGTACGCTTCTTATTTTAACTAGAGGTTAACCATCAAGTAGAAGTTAGTTAACCTCCAAGTTAACATTACATTGAAAAACCGGCCCTAAGTACATTAATTTTTTTTTTTTAAAAAACACCGAAACTTTTAATTAAATAACTCCATTGATTAAGTAGAATCAAAATGCATCCCTGATTCACTATTGAGCAGAGCTAGGGCGTTACTAAAAAAGGAAACGAGTTACTTTACCATTACTTTTACAAAGTAACGTAATTACCGTTACTATTCGCCCACTTTAAAAAGTAACGAAATTACTTAACGCATTACATTTAGTAACGCGTAACTGAAAAGTAACGTTTTAGTTTCGTTACTCTCAGCTCTGCTATTGAGAATCAATTAAATATAATTTTTTTTTTAAGTTTTCCTGTACCACAAACCTTCCTCCCTTTTACAATTTTTTCCCCATATATCTACCGGTGCGCGCATTTTTAATTTAACAACCATGCTTCTTTCTTAATAAATATATTTACTTCTAAATCAACAATTACAATTTTAAATAAGCATATTCAATACATTATAATTTAACATTTGGTAAGTTTAACTTAAGCATTTCCTAAGAACGTTGTATTCCAGGCCTGATGGTGGCAGTTTGCCGAAACTAGTTGCCAACCTTCCCCTTTTTCATCTTTATTAAAATTTTGTGGTACTCAACGAGTTTTATTACTGCAGCGGACCACATTTGATATAATGTATAATTTGTGGAATTTATTATGCTTTTTATTATTAATTAATTAATCATTAATTGTAATAGTATATGGCCTGAAGATGGCCTTTTAGCTAAAATTAGTTGCCTCCAACCCTAATTTTGAAAATTATATGATATTGTGGTACATGATTTTGAGTTTCATTTATTGACAAATACTTGACCACATTTGGAATAAGGATAATTTATTGGATTTATATAACATATTGTTTATATTCTCGGTTTTACCACACAAGGTGAGGAAGATTAGTGTGGAAGACTTACTAAAAACTACTTAAATTTCTTACAAAAAAACTTTAATGACAACTAGAGCTTTATTTAGAGCAATTAGTTAGTGTTCGATTTCACCTCACCATTTCCCCATTTTTCATAAAAATGTGAATTAAAAATTACATAAACTAAAACTTTTTATTACTAAAGTCAAATTTACTCACCACATTCTCTCAGCTCTTTTCTGTAATCCTGAACAACCAAACTCTTCCACAAGTTTCCAGAAACTACTATTGTTACACCTCTAACTCCTCTAAAACAACCTACGTATCTAGGCGGACCGACAAAATAACGTTTTTCATGCCAGCTCTTGTAAAGGAAAACTGATATTTCCTGCATTAACTTGTCAGCTTTCGCCACGCGCTAACTACCAGTACTAAAGACATTAGCCAAAATATACGTGATGTTTGGTTTCACCCCGTTTGACGATATAAAACAATTTGTTATTAAAATAAACAATTTAACCTTAAATAACGTTAAAATCAATTTAATAAATTAAATATTTATAAAATATAGTATGATGTAATTACTTACAATAATATAATAAATCATTCATTCATTCGCTTTAGCACTTCTTCGCAGTTTCTTAATGTTAGCCAGTAATAGTGGATTAACTACCAAAGCTCTTGCCAAAGAATCGTACAGTAGATTCTCTTGAAAAAACGGTTTAAATGGCATATCTTCCAGTGAAAACACGTGAACATTTCCATCTATGTCTCCTACAACAAAAATATTTTGATAATCTAATATTGATTAAGTAAATAATCCCACAATCCATTATCGTTTAAATAAACAATTTAATATTGTTGAAGTAAAATGTATAAATATCAAAAAGTTTGTTAGGTAAAAAATATAGAAAATTATAAAAAAGGGTCCATATTTACCTACGATTAAACATCGTCCAGTACTAGTAAATTGTACGACTGTGTTTCTACTACCAGTGGGTGAAATCGTAATCGACTGTGGCTCGTAAACTTTCCTCTGAACATCCCAAATTTCAATATACTGAGCACGAATCACTACTAAAATCGTGGAATGCGTTGGGCTCCAATCGAGTCCTTGAATACTCTGAATACCGCCAAAAGAAAGAATTGGCTCTGGAATTCCTTTAAAAAAAGCAAATCATTTACGTTTATTAGAACCTATTCTAATGTTGTATAAAAATTTCACCTTCTGCCCAAATCCTTGTGTGCCAATCGTCCCCGCAAGTGGCAAAAATTTGCTTGAAAAAGGGAGAAAACTTGAGTTCGTGAACGGATCCTTCGTGGGCCAAAAATACGTCCAAGTGTTGGCTAAGATAATTCAACGAACACTTGTGAATGGTACCTTCATTAGTACCGACAAAATAAATGCTCGGATCGAGTGGATGGAGTCTCACAAACAACGCAGAAGAGTATCTTGATACGGGAATGGTGAGATTGGTGCATTTTTTCATAGCGTCATATCCTTTCAGTTTTCCATCTGCTTTACCAACTCTCATCAGTTGACTCATCTAAATTAATTACTACAAAAGCTTAATTAAAGTACAGAATAGTATTAAGATTATTTTTGGTTTTATTAAAGTCGTAATTGAGAAAATCGTACAATATAGTACATTTAAACCGAATTTAGTTAAACAGAGTTTAAAAATTAATATCATATAATATATTAAAGAAAACATCAGTTTTAAAGGGCGACTAGTTTCGGCTTGAACTATCTTCAGGTCATATAGTGGTTGACTCAATAATACATAACGTTTTGAAAGTTATAACTAATATTAATATTACTTTGATCCGTTTCCCTACTCCCACCCCTTTTTAAAATGTGTTAAATAACTTTTTTAAAAACGTTATGTATTATCAGAGACAAATAAAGTGTCTCTGGTATTATTGACCATTGTTAAAAATTATATGGCCTGAAAATGGCTCATAAGTCGAAACCAGTCGCCCTTTAAAACTGACGTTTTCCTTAATATATTGTGGTACATGAAGTAGTTTTATTTCTACTTAATTAAATGTACCACATTTGAGATATGGATATATTATTATTTCAATTTAAAGACAATACAAGATGTTATTTTAAACTTTACCTCCAATTTTCTCTGAATTGAATACGCACAAATTCTTCCATCATCAAAAGTTACAGTAACTAATTCTTCATTTTTTCTCTCATTCCTTCCATATTGCCACAAAATGCTCCAACACGGTTCAAAAGTAGGAAGATTTTCACCGATGATCATCGTTTCTCTACTGGAAATGTTTAAAACTTTCACGGAACCATCGTAGAACCCAACAGCTAATAAAACCGGAGTACCCTTTGAAAATTGTAGCGTTGTAACTGGTTTTAGAAAAGGGTATTTTCTTTCCGGTTGCACTGGGTTCTTTATGTTCCATATCAATACTAAACCAGTGAAGTTATCGTGGAAGTAGAATTTACCATATCCGACTGCTAATATGTCTTTGTTTTGGGGATTCCAATCGCATGAATTCACTGATCTACCTGTCAAAAATTAAATTTTACTTTTTACCTCTCGCCCTTCAGATAAGAGAGGTATAGGAATCATGCTAAAAATTGGGTAGTGAGTTTTCAATGAATAAACACGTTTTAGGGTCCCTAGAATACGATTTTAATATTTTCGCGATGATGTCTGTGTGTGTGTGTGTGTTAGTGTGTGTGTGTGTGTTAGTGTGTGTGTGTGTGTTTGGATGGATGTTGTAGTAACGATAACTCAAAAACTACTGAATAAAAAAATTTGAAATTTTGCATACAGGATTCTGATACCCTAGATTAGATCTGATTAGATTTTGGTGCCAATCGCACAACCGGAAGTGGCAGTTGCTATGGATGATGACGCCATTATTATACAAAACGGCAATAAAGTTTTACACATATATTTTGTATACCCTATAGTTTATTTTCATCTCATTAAAATTTTCGAAACTTTTGCCATTGTTGCCAGATTTACAAAAAAATAATTTTTTTTCATACTTTTTTGTGTCAACCTGTAAATTTTTGAATCAAAAATGGCGAGAGGTCATGTGCTGGCCACATCAGATTTTTATTATTTAAATTTGGGTTGTGATCAATAAGTACAGTAAGTATAAACTATATGAAGAACACAGTTTTTTTTATTTTAGGAATGCTTTATCCCTTTGCAACTTAATCATTGCTCCTAGTTCATTATACTGAATTCTAAAGCTTGAGTAAACTTGAAGATTATCTAAACGTTTAGTCCTATCAGTTCATCTTGTGCATTGGTTATACCTAAGATGCCTTTTCGGTTTCGCACCAGTCCTGCGTTTCTTTTGCCATATCACACATTCTACAATTGGTGGTTCCATGATGGAGTAGCATTTTCTGCAAGTATTTGCGTAGTTTCCCATGGCCTCTTAGCAAGCCAACAACTTCTCCCAGTGGTTGTCGCAAGAGCTTTAACAGTTCATTTACTAGGTTACGAGAAGGTTGTTTAATACCTCTTTTTGCATGCCTAGTGCCATGTAATGATTTGAGCTTACAAAGATATTAATAACTAGATTATCTTACCGGCAGTATCATTATTAGCAAATGTCCATAACAAATTCAATCTATATTTATACTGAATATTTTCTCTAAACGGATTTGGATCGGATAACCCAATAAAGATTTTTTGTTGTTCACTGTAGCAATTATTGGCGAGTAATCTTTCCATTACGATACAGGCTTCTAGAAATTTCGGGTTCTTCACTAGTTTCGTCATGCTTCTTTCGTCCGAAGATAATTTGTAACTTTCTATCGATCCTGATTCATCTAATTTTACGTTTCCATCGTCGTCTTCGTCCGTACCTTCGCTTTCGTCGTCTTCGCTTTCTTCCTGAAATTTAAAAATTGTAATTTTTATATACCAACAAAAATTGTTTACAAAACTTTCACGAAAATCTTTTTAAGATTAATCAAAGATTGGATGGCCGTTATTTATTTTTATCAGACAAATAAAATTGATTTAGTTATTGATTTTATTTTGCTTACTCCCATTCTACATTTATTCTAAAACTATGTAAAATCTGTACCTTAACATCTTTAAATGTGTCGTACATATCGTATACAGACACAAACGCTGAACCGACTTGTGTTTTTATTCTTTCGTATGAAGTATTTCGAGTTTTCATCACCATTGGCATAGTTTGTACTTCCGCTTGCACTATTTTTCTATTTTTTCCTTTTCCAACTGTTAAATATTCATACTGTGCATTGTCCGCCTCTACTTCGTTTCCTACAACCAACAAAAAGAACTTTACCCACCAAATTTTTCGGAAATCTGACCACATCCCTAAAAATTTTATTTGTGTATTAATTTAAGGTGTAATTCTACATGCCAACATATGAAAAGAACTTATCTTTTGTATAACAGAAAAAATTACTATTTGATTTAGATATTAAGACATTAATTTACACATTTTACACAAACCTTCCTCAGTATCTTTAAACTCCGTACAGCTGCGTATATCCAATAATATAAAAGTTGATGTTTCACTTAAAATGAGGCTAATACTAGTGGGAATTTTTTTAACATGTCGAATTTTAACAATATCGCTTCCTTCCGAAGCAGAATCGTAAGTACGGTCATCTTCTGCTGCAAATATATCCAGGTAATCATCAGCCAAGGACTGGCCGCTTAATCTCATCACTGAACTAGCCGGACCTGGCTTGTCCAGATCATACTTGAACCTTACGGTTGATTGAGATTTAGCAACGCACAAAGCTGAACTTTCAGACGCTGCTCTATCAGTAATATCGTATACACTAATTTGCCTTTCTCGGCCACCGATGAAGATATCAGCATTTAAAGGTTTTGGTGTAACATTATCTCCGGATTCATTATATATTATTAATATTGTTTTCTCTGGTTTAATTCGTTTTGATGTAATTAAAATTGGTTTTCTTCCGCCACTCGAAGAACCTGGAACAGATGCCCGTTGGGAGTGATGCTTTACGGCAGACAAATTTCTTTCCATATGAATGTTAAAACACTAAGGTTGTAAAATAAAAATGCTTTGTACCTGCTTGATTGTCCGATATTTTTCATACTTCTATTTGATCAATAACGTAGAAACTACGTAGCAACACTTTGTAGATTAGAGCCATAAAATTACGATTCAAATAATAATTTCCCGCTTCATATGTCATTTCCATTTAATTTGTTCTTCTGCCTTGCTTTATTGGTCTCCACCGTAATGGTTATTTGACTAAAACAGGTGCGAGGTCAGACAGAAACGTATACCAATGTTGCCACATTCCGGATATAATGAAGGTCAGAAAATATTATGATAAAATAATCGTAATTATAAATGAAATTACATTTTGTTTGCCATTCTAAACTTATTCCAGTGGCCTAGAATTCAATCAAATTTAGTGTCGATTTGCATTGCCTAGTAAAACTTGTTTTTTCATTCTGTAGCCCGAGTTGGCAACGTTGCATGATTAAATTTAACAACGTAGAAGAAACTCGTGTATGGAAACTTCGATGTTGGGGTGGGACGTGAGCATATATGTAATACTCCTATATCGTCAACGTCCTATCTTTGCCTGTAGAAACAAAGCGTTCCGACAGAAGGAGATGCAAGATCGGAATTGGGTGCCAAAGCGCATGCCCATATACATAAATTGCATTGGCGTCGTGTCCCGTGGTGAAAAAGGAACGTAGAGAAAAGGAAAGTTAAGCAAACGTAGGCGATTTTACAGCTGTGACGCCTATGACTATCCGAGGCTGCGTGAGAGAGAAACGATCGTCTACACTCTACCGTTGTCTGAATAAAGAATAGTAATGTAACCTTATGGACTATAAAAACACTTTTTTGTAGTGTTCGACCAAACGTATAGATGGCGAAGAAAACTGTTTTCGCTCAAATTTAAAAAGAAGAAAACTATTTTCGATACAATTTTTAGCATTGGGTTGGTTGGCTTGCTGTTTTCTGATGACTGACAAGGTTGCCAAAACATAAAAAAAATCCCAGTTTATGAGGATTACCTGTGAAATTGGGCAATTTGTTACAAGCACAAAAAGACTTTAAATAAATGAGACTTTGTAGGTAATATGTATATGAGAAATTTTTATTTTACATTTGCATCTATTCAGGATCTAATAAAATGAAATTAAAACTTGGTCCAAAGGAGAAACTGAAGAAGCTGTAGTCCAGAGATAAAAACTTGGTACAAAGGAAGAACGAATTCCAGAGAAAAAAATATAATTCCCAGGAAAAAAAACTTCTTGGCCCAGGGAAAACCCTAAAAGTTCAAATAAATTAAATATAAAGCAAAATACATAGATTCTCAAAATTATTTCTCCAACTGTCCCCCGTCAAAAATAAAAAAAATTGGTTGTGTCGCCCCAAAACTTTCCCGACGAGTATCCAGGAATACTTTTTCAGATATTTAATGTTAAAGTTTCAACTTTTGACATTTTTTTATTTTTGACAGGTGACAGTTGGAGAAATAATTTTGACTGTTCTGAATAGAGTTTTTCAAAGTGCTTTTAAACGACATATTGCATGTCCAATTCCGTGACATATTGCATCTGTCATTTTTTGATAGTGATACTTCCGTGAGACAGATCTCGTACAAAAACTAATGGGTTCTTCCGACAGATAACCCAAACCCATATACCAAATTTCAGCTTAATCGGATTAATACTTCTTCAGATATTTAATGCTGAAGTTTCAAATTTTGACATTTTTTATTTTTGACGGGTGACAGTTGGAGAAATAATTTTAACTTTTCTGAATAGTTTTTCTAGGGCTTTCACGGAATTGGACATGCAATATGTCATTTGAAAGCCCTAGAAAAACTCTATTCAAGGCGCGTTCGGATATTACATCAAATCGTTCAGGGTGCTCGATATCGTTCGAATATTGAAAAACGAGGATATCGAGCTAAATCTACATCGTTCGAATATTACCTATGAGAGGACTTCGAGGCCGCTCGATGTTGTCGGAGGTTTCAGATCGAGCAATCAGATAAAATGGTTTGTGCATGCGTCGTAGTCTTATTTTGTTTGTCATGATGTCATTAAACATGATTTCTCTTCCCATAATAACAATCATTGCTGATGACTGAATTATTAGATTGATTTCATTCATCTCTTCAAAATAAAATAAGTAATGTGTTATGTTATTAGTCATTTTTACCAGTAATCCGTTCGTTTATTAAAGATTGCTCAAACATCACGTGACAACATATTCATCTGCTCTACTTACATGTTTCGAGGTAATATCCGAACGCGCCTTCAGCAGGGTTATTCTACTAAGGAACTATAAAACAGGCTATATGTTTAGTATACTAAACATATAGACTGTAAATTATAGTCCAGCCAGATTCCACTATTCTAAGAAAGAGTCTGACTATAAATTTAATCGGCTACAAGTAGAGTACTATAAAAGTAGTCTGTGGGATTTGGCAACGTTGTTTTCTATGAACAAAAATAAGAAGAAGAAGTGTTTACTTATTATTTTTAGGATGACTTTTTTTACTAGATTTTTTTGGTTTGTTTCTGATTTCTTTACCAAAGTTTAGTAGTTTATTTATTAAATTTACTTTATTTGGTGTATTTTTTATAATTTAATATTAATTAACAGAAAATAAATATCACACAACAGATTTGGGCAATGGTGTATAGTTTGTGTAGCGCAAATAATAATAAATAATGTGACAGCAGCACAGAACTATCTCACCCTAGCTTAATCCTAAAACATATTTATTTTCTGTTAATATTAAAAAAAAAGTTTAGCAAGGGTGGGCGAATTCTAACTTCTGTGCTACTGTCGCTATTATTTGGCTAAACGAACTACAAGATTATCCAGAATTTTTTAATATCGCCTTGTGCAGTACATTAGTTTATTGGTTCACTGCAAGCAGTTGTTTTTATTAATCTAGAAATGTGATTAATACATGAACCGCGGAATAACAATATTAGATATAAATATGAACGAGGTATTTTCTGAAAAAAGTCAGCCAAGAAAGCCTTTAGAGAAAATAGAAAATACATAATAAAAAAGACTTGGGAATCATGAGAAAATCATAACAAACACAACACCAAATACTTACAGATAAAACAAAAATAATAGGTTATGTGTGCTTCTAGCATACTATAATTTTTAATAGGCACCTCATTTGGTGGTTATAAGAATAGACTACAGTATAGCCCTCATATGTAGACTGCAAGGGGTGCTAGAAGCTTAACAGAATTCGAAAAAGCTACAACTCCGCTTTGAAGTTAGCAACACATCAAATTCTAGTCCAAAATCCAACTTGTAGTCGGGCTATAAATTTAGTAGAATAACCCTGCAGAACAGTCAAAATTATTTCTCCAACTGTCACCTGTCAAAAATAAAAAAATGTCAAAAGTTGAAACTTTAACATTAAATATCTGAAAAAGTATTCCTGGATACTCGTCAGGAAAGTTTTGGGGCGACACAATCGATTTTTTGATATGTTATCAACACTATTTTAAGGATCTGATTCTATATTTGTCAGATTTTACTTTTCAGTTTCAAATTATTTGTGTAAATAATAGTATATTATATACACCAAGGTCGAGAAGTAATTTTTCTCAGCCGAACATTATTATTATCTCGAGATGCTTCGCATCTTGGGATAATATAAGTTGTTTTGTTAATATTTAATTTTTAAACATTTGTGACAATTTAACGGCAGTTTTTTAAAAAAAGTTCTTTTATCAGAAGAATAATTAATTAAACAATTCCTTTATTGAGTGTTTGGAAAGTTGGGTGGGATTGCCTCTTCTTTATTTTTTATGTACTTGTTTCTAAATTAAAACAAGTCAGAAGCGCCTGCGCGTTAGCAGGCATGTGACGACTTCGAAACACGCATTATCTCATAAACCATAAAAGATATCTCAAATCTGTTTTCTCAATTCAAATATCGATTCAGCGTTAAATTTCACGCCGGAATGCTATTTTTGAAACCGGTAGTATCAATTTTAATTTCTCGCATCTCTTTAGTCATAAAACCACCATACCAGCGCCATCTATCGTAATCAGATTTACCTAAATTTTGACTAATAAAATAAAAATCATTTTTATGAACTCCCCAATAACAAATTGTAATTAAAACTTCCACATCACAATTCCAAGATAGTTATATTTATTCAGTTTATTATTGAGCGAATACAAAGAATCGTTGTCTGTGCTGCTATTTTCTAACTCTTGCGAAAATTTTAGTATACGAGTACTCGTATACGAATTTTTTTCGGATGACAAAAGTTTTTGGTATTTTGGATGCCATGCGAAAAACAATTCGTCTCGTATAGCTTTAATACGAATGCCTGAAGCCGACAACACTGTCTAAATCGATGTATACCACACAAATAAAGATATGACAAATTACAAATCATAAAGGAACGCTTTTAATATCAAACATTTTATATATTATTGACACTAGTGACAATATTACTGATGCAACTCATTGGTTATCTGTCCAAACTTTGAACCCTAGAAAATGTATCTACATTCACCCTTATTTTTTAATCTAATTTTATTTATACTTTCATTACTTTCCCTCTATATGCCTAATTTTGAGAGGGCCACAGATTTTTAATTAAAACTTTAATTTTTGATGCCAAAATGAGTGACAAAAAAAGAACAGGGAATATGACATCTAGTCAAAAAACAGAATTAATTAATTTTTTAGATAAAAATCGTCTTCTCCTTGGTCTATTTGCCAATATTTCGACTTCTTCCAACGCTGCTAAACCCGCTAAATTAATTATATTATTGAACATGTTTAATAATAACTACTTGTTTTTATTCCATATTTTATATGACAAGTTTTGATTACTCATCAACAGTTGAATTTAGTATGCGGATTCATTAATACGCATCCCTTTGACCATGCGATGTATTTCCGCAAAACAAATTCGCCTACGGATATTTTTCGATTCCTTCAAAATACGGTTTATTGCAATTTATACGAAAATGCCAAAATTCCGTATAGCAGCCCTTTGTAAAATCAGTTTTGAAACTGGAAGTCATAAAAATCTGAAAATCTATTTGAGAGCTATTCAATGTATGCTGAGTCTATTATCGTTGACAGTTTGTCCCTATATATTTAGTTATTTGATTTTAAATGATTTCATATTTTTATACATCATATTAATATAAAATATACATCCATTCAGAACACTGATTTATCCGAAATTATCCGAAAAATTGTTCAATCCGAAAATTATCCCAATTATCCGGACATTTTCAGCACTGGGACTGGGACTAAGCTTTTTTTACGTACTATAATCCTAAAGATTCGCCAATAATCGTCTATAATGTACTTAAATGATGAAATTTGTACTAGAATATAATTGTATCCACTTTGGCAACATTGCTTACAAATTTTCTTTACGAGAAATACGAACATGCGCTGTTGAGAGAGGGTTCCGCCCTGTGTATTTTTCAGTATTTCCCCGAAGTTTAGTTGAGTTGATATTCTCATGTGATATGTGCTGTTGTGTATCATCGTGTGTATCTGAATTTTTTTATTGATATTGAAAATATTGATTGAGGTTGACTGCTGCAGAATACCCATCCGGTTCCACGATTTAAAATAATTTTAAATTGTTAGTTTTATATTTATACAATTTTTTTAATTTACATTTAAAATGTCCGAAAAAGTTGATTGGGCAAAGTATGTTGAAGAAACCGAAAAAAAGGTAATATATTTTAATTAAAAGTGAATCATATTTGTAAAGATTGTATATTTCTATACGACATGTACTACACGCCGACTATATCTATCCATATATCTCTGTATTGAAAAATGCTTACCATGATATTTATGACAATTTACAACGATTTGTCGTTATATATATACCACATCTAAAGAAAATATTTTTAACTTTCGGTCTATACAGGGCGGTGTTCCGAAAACAATGACCAACTTTGTTATTTTAAATGCATGGAACACTGCATATTATGACATTTCCGAATTTCACGTAAAACTCTAGACACTATATTTTTCGAGATATTGATATTAATTTTTTTTAATTGACTGACCGGGTGTTGTTCACCATTCCCATTGCGGGGTTCCGTAATCCTAAATCCTACCAGTCTTGGCTCAATTTTTAAAATTAGGTGGGCGCTATATGATGGTTATCGGCCATAAAGTATAACTAAATCCTTTTGATTCAAAGTAATATTTTTAAGAAAAAATTATAGGATTAATTTCAGTAATGTTTTTAATTTTTTTTTCTCAAAATAAATATCCTTCATTTGATTTGTAGGTATGTTAAAAATTTTTTCTCCAAATAAATAATCTCGGTTTGATTTGTAAAGTAAAGAATTTTTTTCTTCAAATAAAAACAATGAATTGACAAAAATTTTATTTAAACTATATCTAAAACAAATTAAAAAAACTCATAATTAATACAAAACAATATGAAAAATCACAAGAAATATCCTATTAGAAAAATACACTAAGAAAAATATAAAATAGCTACATAAAATACAGATTAAAAATTATACTAGGTATTACAAAAATACAACACTAAAAAATATAAAATACCGGGTGACCCTTGCTGGATCGAATTTTGCATCATCGAAATATTGTAGCATCGAAAAGTTACTGGGCCGAATAGTTGTAGGAACGAAAATTGCCCGTTCGAAAGTTGTAGGAACGAAAATTGCCCGTTCGAAAGTTGTTGGATCGAAATATTGTTGGACCGAAATATTGCTGCATCGAAACATTGTCCGTTCGAAAGGTTACTGGGCCGAAATATCGTTGGACCGAAATATTGCTGCATCGAAACATCGCTGGGTCGAAATATCGTTGGACCGAAATATTGCTGCATCGAAATGTTGCTGCACCGAAACATCGTTGGATCGAAAAATTAAGAGGGAGTACGTACAGTCTGAAACCCAAGTCAAAGTTTATACATAAATATCATAGGCGGAGAGCAAGGGTAAAAAAATGCTCTGATTATGGCGGTAATGAAATTCATTTTCCAAGGCAAAATATTGTTATATAGATTATATATTACATATAAATCGCATTTTTATCAATCAGATATTTAAATGTGGGGACAGAGCTGGTCAGTCAGCTCCAATAACAAGTACAATAAATAAATAAATAATACAGTGAATATTTATGGGCGTTATGAAATTTGTCACTAATTTTATTTCTTGAATCGAATGACAAATTCACAGGTACAATTAAAGGGTGTCCGAAATATTTTTTTACTTTAATAATTACAATTTTAAATTAGAAGAAACTTAGCTATATTCCGAATTTAGAGTTTTATATTCTCTTTTGAATGGTACAAATTCCCTTTTAATATTTTTAATATTTCTAAAGTTATTCTTTTTTTTTAAATTTAAATTAAATTTCAAAAATTTTTATACGTATTCTACAAGTTTTTTTCTAAAAATTTAATGGTATTTTTTTAAAAATTTTAATTTTAATGTTAACCTTAAAAAAATATATTTATTTTGTTGAATAATTTTAAAATCAATAAATAATTAATATTTTATTCAATTTTATTCAAAATGGGAAACCTACCTATTTTTAGGTTTGTTGATTAAAATTCAATAATAAAGTTAGTTTAAAAAACCTAAAAAGAAATCAAATTTGTTGTCAAAAATTCATGTGCAATTTGAATTGTTTCAATTTTTTATATTTTTGGCTATAATTTTTACACATATTATTTTAAAATTATAAAATAATTGACACACATATATTAGCGAAGACGTAATACACACCCTGTATATGGCTGGCATTCTTAGAATTAGTGGTCGAAGTGCTGGGTAAAAGACACTTGACATGGGATATACGGGGTTTTTAAGATAAACATGGACACTTGTTGTTTAGCTTTCGTATGTGAAAGATTATAAACTAGATATGACGTATAATATAATATTTTAAATGGAAATTATAATAATAAATTGTGAATTATTAAATAATAGTGCTTTAAATACCGATACCTAACACATAGTACTTTTTAATCCCTTTCGGACATACTATTTACTCATTTGATTTGATATATACCTTTTGATAAAACTAAATTACAACAAATTTTAAAAAAATCTTCATTTTTACCTCTCGCCCTTCAGATAAGAGAGGTATAGGAATCATGCTAAAAATTGGGTAGTGAGTTTTCAATGAATAAACACGTTTTAGGGTCCCTAGAATACGATTTTAATATTTTCGCGATGATGTCTGTGTGTGTGTTAGTGTGTGTGTGTGTTAGTGTGTGTGTGTGTGTGTGTTAGTGTGTGTGTGTGTGTGTGTGTGTGTTTGGATGGATGTTGTAGTAACGATAACTCAAAAACTACTGAATGAAAAAATTTGAAATTTTGCATACAGGATTCTGAGACCCTAGATTAGATCTGATTAGATTTTGGTGCCAATCGCACAACCGGAAGTGGCAGTTGTTATGGGTGATGACGCCATTATTATACAAAACGGCAATAAAGTTTTACACATATCCTTGTATACCCTACAGTTTATTTTCATTTCATTAAAATTTTCGAAACTTTTGCCATTGTTGCCAGATTTACAAAAAAATTATTTTTTTTCATACTTTTTTGTGTCAACCTGTAAATTTTTGATTCAAAAATGGCGAGAGGTCATGTGTTGGCCACATCAGATTTTTTCTATAATAAATACAATTCTAAATTCGAAGAAATTAAAATACATTATAAATTAAGAGTTTTCGAATGGTTAAAAACGCATTTTAATATCTCTTATTTTAAAAGTTATTCAATTTAGTTTAAAATCGTAATCGTAAAAATTTAAAAATTTTTTGATCCATTTTTTTAAAAATTCCACAATTTTTTTAATAAAATTTTGAATAACCCTAATAGCACAGAGACGTTTAAAAAAACATCTTAAAAACGTACACGACCGACCATCGGGACGTTTTAAAAAAATTCGTTAACTTACCCGAGAACGTTCATAAGACATTTTTCTATAGTGCAAATGTCACAACTTCTAACGTCAGATAGACGTCGAAAAAAGACGTTTTAAAAACGTTTCAAAACGGACTAAATAAATGGTTCGACGAAAGACGTTTTTAGGACGACGTTTTTCTATAGTGCAACTTACAAAAACGTTTAACAAACGTAACTTTCTGACTTTTTTACAAAACATGCTTTTGAGGACCTAAACAAAACGTTTTCTGAACGTTTATAGTGGTGGTTTTTTAAAAAACGTCCCTTTTATGATTCTTTCTCAAAATATACTTTTGCATATCTAAAAACAACGCCTTTTGGACGTTTTTTTTACAGTGGTTATAAAAATAACTTACAAAAACGCTTAAAAAACGTACCCTTCTGACTTTTTCTCAAAACATGCTTTTGAGGATATAAACAAAACGTTTTTTGAACGTTTTTACTGGTGGTTTTAACAACGACTTAATAAAACGTTTTAAAAGCGTCCCTATTGTGATTTTATAAAAAACCTTTTGACATGGACGTTAAAAACCCATTTAAGTAATAGATGTTTTTATCGTAGGTTTTAAAAACCTCTGGAGTGGTGTAGCTTGGAAAACGTTGTTTTTATTTATTATTTCGGACTTTTTGTCGACATATTTTAGACGTTTCTTTATGTTCCTTCTAAAAACGTTCTTGCACAAACGTTTATAAAACGTTTTATTTTAGTCCTCGGACGTTCTGAACTTAAATGGACCATAAAAAAACATCAATCGAACCTTTTGTGCCATTTGGAAAAATCGCAATTATAGAGTTTTTTATTATAAATTTAACAGTCTTTTTTTAAATTCTAATATTAAAATTTACCTTTAAAAAAAATTAATTTAATAAGATAAAAATTATTTAAAAATTAAAATAAAAACTAGCGGTGAAACAATGCGGATTTCGAAAAAAACGTGAACACAAAATTTGTAGAAAATTTTGAGTTCTTTTTTCATGTTATTTTACATTAAAATCTATAATTTTGGCTCAAAATCTAAAAAATCTGATGTGGCCAGCACATGACCTCTCGCCATTTTTGAATCAAAAATTTACAGGTTGACACAAAAAAGTATGAAAAAAAATTATATTTTTGTAAATCTGGCAACAATGGCAAAAGTTTCGAAAATTTTAATGAGATGAAAATAAACTATAGGGTGTACAAAATATATGTGTAAAACTTAATTTCCGTTTTGTATAATAATGGCGTCATCACCCATAGCAACTGCCACTTCCGGTTGTGCGATTGGCACCAAAATCTAATCAGATCTAATCTAGGGTATTAGAATCCTGTATGCAAAATTTCAAATTTTTTTATTCAGTAGTTTTTGAGTTATCGTTACTACAACATCCATCCAAACACACACACACACACACACACTAACACACTAACACACACACACACACACACACTAACACACACACACACACACACTAACACACACACACACACACACACACTAACACACACACACACAGACATCATCGCGAAAATATTAAAATCGTATTCTAGGGACCCTAAAACGTGTTTATTCATTGAAAACTCACTACCCATTTTTTAGCATGATTCCTATACCTCTCTTATCTGAAGGGCGAGAGGTAAAAAGAGGAGCAAAAGTCTATATAGTGTATCCAATTAAGTATGGGAAACTTTTTTTTTGTTAGTTTTATGAAAAAAGTCATTCTTTATAAAAAGTTCTGCATGGTAAAAAAAAATTTGCTCAAGAGTACCCTTATTTTAAAAATTTTAGAAAAATGTAATTTGGAAAACTTGTTTAGAAACAATATGTACGAACAAATATAAAATCACAGTCTCCTATCTAAAAAAAAATATTTTTTCCAATTTTTGATTGGAGCAAAGTTCGAAGTGAACTGTTACTTATAAAATTAGTTTTCATACATTATTTTAAGCCAAAACCATTAACTGGGCTTCAAAAAAATGTGGAAACTAATTTTTTATGTACCCGATCAAGAAAAATATTAGAATAAATATTGCTTTGAGATAGGAGGCTGTGATTTCATATTTGTTCGTATATATTGTTTCTAAGTAAGTTTTCCAAATAACATTTTTCTATATTTTTTAAAATAAGGGTACTTTACTACTGAGCAAAATTTATATTTTTTGACGCCCCTCGCATACGGGTAAAAAAATGTATTATCTGATGGTTCTACTCCTAGAACTTTTTATAAGGAATGACTTTTTTTCATAAAACTAAGAATAAAAAATTTTCACATATGGTTCCATTATTATTGATTTTTATGTAGAATTACAAGAAATCAAAATTGTAGAATTCAAAATTTTCTACAAATTTTGTCTGTACGTTTTTTTAAATCAGCAATTTCGCCGCTAGTTTTTGAGTTAAAAATTAAAAAAAAAAATGGTTAAATTTGTAATAAAAAATTTCATATTTACGATTTTTCTCAAAAATATGTCAAAAAAATTTAAAATTTTATTAAGATTTTAAATTAAATAACTTTTATAATATTAACGATATTAAAATGGGATTTTCACCATTCGAAAGATAATACAAAACTCTAAATTTACAAGGTATTTTAGTTTTTTCTAATGTAGAATTGTAATTATTAATGCCAAAATAAAGAATTTTTTTAATTTTTTTGTAATTTTGTTGTATAAAAGTATAAAACAATTGAAAAAAGTAAACAGCACGTCCGAAAGGGATCCAAAAGGACTATGTGTGAAATATTTCATAATTTTAAAACAATACTTGTAGAAGTTATAGACAAAATTATAAAAATCTGATGTGGCCAGCACATGACCTCTCGCCATTTTTGAATCAAAAATTTACAGGTTGACACAAAAAAGTATGAAAAAAAATTATTTTTTTGTAAATCTGGCAACAATGGCAAAAGTTTAGAAAATTTTAATGAGATGAAAATAAACTATAGGGTATACAAAATATATGTGTAAAACTTTATTGCCGTTTTGTATAATAATGGCGTCATCACCCATAGCAACTGCCACTTCCGGTTGTGCGATTGGCACCAAAATCTAATCAGATCTAATCTAGGGTATTAGAATCCTGTATGCAAAATTTCAAATTTTTTTATTCAGTAGTTTTTGAGTTATCGTTACTACAACATCCATCCAAACACACACACACACACACACACTAACACACTAACACACTAACACACACACACACACACTAACACACACACACACAGACATCATCGCGAAAATATTAAAATCGTATTCTAGGGACCCCAAAACGTGTTTATCAATTGAAAACTCACTACCCAATTTTTAGCATGATTCCTATACCTCTCTTATCTGAAGGGCGAGAGGTAAAAAGGTAAAAAACATTTTTAAACAAAATTTTATTTTTTTAAACTAACTTAATTAATGTATTTTGAGGGATAAAACTTGAATAGTTGATTAAACAATTACTGGACGTCACACATTTAGCGACTAGCGAGATGTTTATAATAACATTTAAATATCTATCCAAAACTGACTTTACATGATCAGCGTTTCAATAATAAGCGCGGCTAAAGATAGGAGATATCAGTGCCGGCCTAAAGGAATATATTATTTTATTTCATTAAAAACAATTTCAATAAAGTGTATTATAGGGCATTTGTTAAATATGTTCTATTCGGTAATCTAAACTGGTAAAGAGTGGAATAATTTTGAAAGAATAAAACTAGTTAAAAATATTCACATTTAAAGTACTGCCCTAGAAAATTTAGGGTTCGACATATACCAAGAGGAAACACCATTAAGATTAAGACAATAAACACTTGGAAGAAAATTAAAACAAGAGGAGAGTGATTGCACCAGTAGTCGGCCACTTAAGGGCATATCGTATGACAAATGGAAAAGGTATTAGAAATATGAAAAAAATATTACAGAACCGTAGGCCACCAAATTGTAAGAATTATAGAAAATAAACTAATGTATTTTATAAACAAAACATTTAAGACTATATTTAAAAGCTAAAAATCTTATTATACTATAACGTATCGCTTTTATTCGTGTATCGATATTGCATTGCTACTGCCCTTCACACTGTTGTATCATAAGCTTATATTCCTAATACAAACAAGAATAAGCTTCGTTTATTTTGGTTTCTTCGAAATCCCATAACTACAAACTTAAGTGGTTGTGTCTGATATATGTACGTCGTCGTCATCATTTCTTACAAAAAATATTCTTCCTTAGAATAAAAAAGAAACATCTAACTAAAAAAAATAATAAGTTGCGACTTGCAATCAGGTATAGTAAGAAGAAGTATACAATTTTTGCATTTATTTTGGCAGCTTCAGAATAAGTATTATTTTTATCAGGTAGTTAAAACAATAGGCGAAAAGTGTTGGAAGTGCATTCAAAAATATTGCTTTGTCAAAATGTTTCTTTTTAACGTATTTTCAAAATTTTCTGGCAACCACAACCATGAACCTCAGAGTGATCGTGTTTTATTAAATAGACAGAAACTTAGCAATACTGTTAAAAGAAAAGCAATGAAAGATATCTCTATGAGACCTAAAAAATAATTCATCAGGAGATTGCCAAAATTAGTGATATTTTGGAAACACTCATTTCACATGATGTGAAATGCGTTGCCAATAATATCAGAAGAGCAAAACTTCAACACAACCCAAAATTAGCAAAGTCAATGCAATAAGTGCAAAAGTATTAAATATTATTAAAATCCAAACAGCATAAGATGAAAATTTTATTTTAATAAATCATATATCTACGAATATTGTCGTGTTTTCGTTTCCATCTAATATGAAATTTATGTGCAAAACCCAAAATCAAATTTATATGGATGGAACATTTGAGTATTGTCCGAAGCATTTTATCCAGCTATTGAATTGCCTATTGAATCGAAAATGTAATTCTACGCACTTAAAAAAAAATGCGATTATTGATTTTGAGATGGGAATGGATCAAAGTTTTCATGAAATATTTCCAACGACAAATACCATTGGTTGTCGGTTTCATTTGCCGAAGTCATGGTGGGAAAAAATCAACACATGGGACTTGCACAAGATTATAAAAATCCAAATTCTAAAATTGGATTACGGTTACATAATATAGTCGGTCTAATGCTTTTACCTCGTGAAGGATTTGGAGATGCATTTGCGAAAGATTTTATTTCCAGCTTACCAAATGAGAAAAATGTTCAAGAATTTGAAGATTATTTAACAGAAACTTATATAAATGATGATTCTTCTTTTCCGCCTAAAATTTGGGCATCACTATCATCATCCGTATCTAGAACCACAAATTCATGCTAATTGTTTCGTACTAAGCTAAGAAATTACTGTGAAACTTCTCAACTCAACATATACAGATTTTTATAAGCAATAATTGGAATGCAAAACGATTCATACACAAAATTGAATAGTTGCAGCGTAAATGAAAGACCAAGGTTTGATTTAGAAAGAAAAAACTTTGTCATGAAAAAAATTTGTCACGAAAAAATTTTGTCAACAGTAAAAACACAAGAGCTTTTTTTTATCGGATAAATTTCTCTTTATAACGAAAAATTTTGCCAATCAGCAATTTTACGAGAAAAACTGACATGGAAAAATGCCAAATGTTATTATTCATCTTCCATAATTCAATATCAACCAAACAAATAATTTTAACTGACAGAACTAAGGTTAAAGTGACGTGCCGATGCGATTCACATCTACTAGATACAGTCTGATTATGAGGAACATGCATTTTTATCGCGAGGAACAGGCATTTTTATCGCGATAAAAATGGATGTACCTTTTTTATCGCTGACAAACTGACAAAACTGTCATCATTAAATGACACATTTTATATAGGAGTTAATTTATCAAGAAAAAATTGAGCAAATTAAAAACAACATTATTCAAAGAATAAATTTGGTCAAAGTTTGTCATACAACAAATTTTCATAAAAACTTTTCTATATTTTGTTTTACTGTATATTAGATATTGTAATATTTTTTATAATATTTATGCATATAAAATAAATAGTAGTGTAATACGATTAAATTCTAAATTTTCTACATTTACCTGTTACCTACCAGTAACAATAGCGCGCCGCTGCTTAAATATTTCAAAAGTTAGTTCATGTCAAAATATAACTTTTTATAGATATTGCTTTGGCAGATTTGAAAAAAATATTTTAGTACATTTTTAATTTAAGACAAATTTTTTATTTTGATTTCAAACTATTAACACCCTGTATCTCAGAAACTAATTCCTTTAATATGTTCCTATATAAAAATTAACGAAACAATTAAACTATTTTAAAACAATTTGAAAATGAAATGTGAAAATAAGCACGACAATTAGATATGCAGAATGTGTAAATAGTCTATAATGTGTATGTGTGAACTTTGATTTGGGTTTCAGACTGTACGTACTCCCTCTTAATTTTTCGATTCAACGATGTTTCGGTGCAGCAACATTTCGATGCAGCAATATTTCGGTCCAGCGATATTTCGACCCAGCGATGTTTCGATGCGGCGATGATTCGATGCAGTAATATTTCGGTCCAACGATATTTCGGCCCAGTAACCTTTCGAACGGACAATGTTTCGATGCAGCAATATTTCGGTCCAACAATATTTCGATCCAACAACTTTCGAACGGCTAATTTTCGTTCCAACAACTTTCGAACGGGCGATTTTCGATCCAACAACTATTCGGTCCAGTAACTTTTCGATGATACAATATTTCGATGATGCAAAATTCGATCCAGCAACGCGTTCCCAAAATACCGAATAAAAATTATATTATATTTTTATAATGATACGAAACTGCTTTAATAAATTAACACCTTGAAAGTATGTTATTTTTGTATTGTTTTATTAAATTCGTTAAATACGCACATGGTGTTTTTTATAATTTGAGTTTTTAAGTTTGCTAAGTATATATATTGTAATGATTTTATGATTATCTCAATTTTGGGGTGAGTTCTAAATAAATAAAAAAATAATAAACATTACATAATATAAAAAAAATTAAATTTTGTTTATGTTCTTTTACTCTAGTTTATTTCACTTCCTCCACTTCCTGTCCAGTCTCCAATCTTTTCTCTCTGTCTTCTCCCTACCTCGACTACTTCTTTTCACTACCTCCTCTTAACCCAATTCTCCGGTCTCTGTTCCTTTACTTCTATAATCTTTATACCCTTCTTACTTGTTTTTACTTGGTTTTCTTCTTTTAGTTATCTTCAATTTTGATCATAAATTATAATATTTTTTTTAAATGAAGAACATTTTATTTTAATTGGCGTATACTTTTATTGTTATTCTTTCCGTCCTTCCATATTATATTTTACAAAACCATATTTTTTTATCTGATAATAATTTTTTTTTAAAATGTTCAAATTGATCTGTTTATTCTTTTTTCAACTGTCTCTCTCTACCCAAAAATTTTTTTGTTACTTGATTAATGAATAATTTTTATCTGTTAATCACTTTTGACAAACTTGTCATTTACTTTTTAATTATACTGCAAAAATTTACTTTAATATTCTTTCCAAAATTTAACTTTTCGATATGATAATACACATGCACTTCGCTCATTTAAAAATGAATTATCCTTACTAAAATCGGATGTCCTTAAGCTGAACAAAGATTCTTCGAGTGATGTAGCACCCTTGCGATACTCAGATGTTGTCAAAAACAAAACCTATCCAGCTGTTATTATACAACCAAAAAATGCGGGTCAGGATGTGAATCTGACGAAATCTGAATTAATGCTTAATATTCTTCCACATGATAATAATCTACGATTAGCAAAAGTGAAACATACTAAAGGTGGTAGTGTCTTAATTGGATGCAAAACTAAAGAAGATAACGAAAAAATAAAGAAGCTGGTAGAAGAAAAGATGTCAGATACTTATGCGGTTAAGGAAGTCACAGGTTTGAATCCTAGACTCTGTATTGTGGGGATGACTGAAAACTACTCCGATCTAAATTACGTGATTTAATTGTGAAATGTAACCCGGACATATTTTCAGAATCTAGTGATTGCAAAGTTGTTAAAATTTTCCCTACGAAAAAGAACTCTGGAATCTTTCAAGCTATCATTCAGACTGAGAAGTATGTCTATGAGTGGGTCTTAAAGGCTGGTAATTTATTCCTGGGTTTCGACAGCTGTAAAGTGTATGATGCAGTCGAATTATCGCGCTGTTTTAACTGCAATGAATTTCACCATTCCTCCAAATTTTGTTCGAAACCATTAAGCTGTCCTCTATGTGGCGAAACCACAATGTTAAATCATGCAATTCACAAACTAAAAAATGTTCGAATTGTGTTAAACTGGCTGGTAAACTAACATTCGGTTATTCCAAATGATCATGCCGTTTGGGATCGAAATAACTGTATTGCTTATAAGTCTGCACTCTCAAAGTTAAAAAGTGATTTGCTCGGTAACATATAGCAACTACCTGTTTCCCACGATTCTCGCCCCTCTCTGAATGCATGCGCTCCCAGCGGCACTGTCGCAGAGTTGAATAATTCCAAATCTTTATCTGTTTATTATCAAAACACTAGAGGTTTGCGTTCAAAAACAGTAGATCTTCTTAATGTCGTTTCCATGCGTGAGCATCAGGTAATAGCTTTTACTGAGACCTGGCTTAATGAGTCCATTTTAAATGGAGAAATATTTCCATCTGACTATTCAGTCTATCGTAGCGACAGATGCTATCAGGAGTGCAACTGCTCAAGAGGTGGAGGCGTTCTCATTGCAGTAAACAGTGTACTTATGTCGTCCAATGTTGATATAAAAAACTTCCTTCCTTCTAACTTAGTTTCTGTGGATTTGGTATTGGTGAAAATCATTACTGATATAAGCTCTATATTTGTACTTAACTTATATATCCCCACCTTCTTTAAGCAATGAACTTTATGACAGTCTCTTCGATTCACTTACTAGTCTGGTTTTTTGCATGGCAACAACTTACTCATATTAGGTGATTTTAACATTTCTTCTTATGCCGATTATTTGAGAAATAATATTGTGAATATGAAGGTTGCACTATTAAATGATTTCCTTCCCATTTTTAACTTAACTCAACATAATACTGTCCTCAATGTCTTCGGTAATATGCTAGACTTGTCTTGTATAACAATAGTTGTCAGGTGGACAAGTCTCTGGAAATTCTGGTCACTGAGGACAGATATCATCCCCCATTGAATATTTGTTTGTAACTTTCCTCTACTGTATCAACGTCTTACTTATATAGATTGGACTTTCCTAAAAGCATTTGACCATCCAGATGATGCTTGCACATACGTCTACGGTAAAGTTTACGCTGTTTTTAATGAATGCATCCAAAAGCAGACCAAATTCTTTAAATGAAAATACCCACCTTGGTTTACGCCTGATATTATTAAACAGTTACGCTTAAAGTCGAAATTTAATAACCAATTTAAGAAATATAGCGATCCAATGGCTCTTCAACAATTTAAACACTTACGAGCAAAAATAAAACGCTGTACTTAAACTGCCGTTAAACGGTAGCCTACTAAAATGCCGTTATTAGATATGACGTCATTAAAGTGACGCGTCTGACGGATTTTATTCGATGGTCGTGTGTAATGCCGTTAGTGCTGCAAATGTCCGGATAATTATCCGATTTTCGGATAATTTCGTCTATCATCGGACAATTTTCGAATTGAATAATTTTTCGGATAATTTCTGATTATTCAGTGTTCTACGGAATGGATGTATATTTTATAATACTAAAACCTACCATGAATGTATGATGTATAAAATTATGAAATCATTTAACATCAAATTAATAGATTTTGAATTTTTTTCAAACTTTTTTGTGTAAACGTGTAAATTTTTGCTAGCCACATCAGATATTTAATTTAAAAATTAGTTTTTTTACACATCAATTGCACAATAATTTATTCAACATGGCCGCGTCTGATAAATGAAATGTAAGAAAATTAGTACGTAAGCTTTGGAAATTATTAGTAAGGTTGTAGATTTATTGACTGTATAAAAAAATGGCACAGTTCCAATAAAAAAAAATCGATAGAACCCCTACGGAAATGAAAATAAAAATTAAATTTCGTTTTTTGAAAAAATCCTAAAAATACTGGTACCTATCAGTAATTCAAACTACTATGTTCTTCTCTACGGACAAGTCTACACCATTAATAATAATTTTCATAGCCTACTTGGTACTTTTCTTACGCGGCCATTTTGAATAAATTAAAATATTATTTGTGTCTCACTTATTTTTTGAAATTTTTTAGATCTCAAAAAACTGTTGCCATTAGAAATTTATACTTAATGAGAAAACATCAAAAAAATATAATCATTCAATTTAACTGTTAGTCTAAAAGTAGCCCATTCTTGTCTAATTAATGTGTGAAAAAAACCTTATTTTTAAATTAAAAAACAACCTAAATATTCGGGGCAAACATCGACTCGTGGCCACCCGCTATACTCTATTCCAAGTTTAATCTAGCCAGAGTAGGACAAGTACTGATTTATTAATATGCAACAATAATCAACAATATGAATAATAATCAGTCCTGGTCTAGTCTGACCAAAATAAACTTGGGACAGAATATACTGATTATGATAGCTAATCAGTCAGATAGATCAATAATTGATTAACGGCATTTTTATTATGCTACAGTTTGACGGCAGTTTAAGCAAATCCAGTAAAAAGCCGTCAGACGCGTCACTTCAGTGACGTCAAATCTAATAACGACATTTTAGTAGGCTACCGTTTAACGGCAGTTTAAGTACAGCGAAAATAAAATCTGACCTTGGCAATTAATACAAAAATTATGTAACGTCCGTTGAAGCTGCGGTGAAGGGTGATCCCAAAAAATTCTGGGCTTTTATTAATAGTAAAAAATGTTGTACTGCATTGTCGAATAGAATGTGTTACAATGGTCAATTACTTGATAACCCCATTGACATACTCAATTGTTTCGCTGAATTCTTCGCACAGTCTTATTCTACCACCTCGCAGACGAATAGTTTCTGTGACGTCTCAAATGTACAAAATCTAAATATATCAGTATTTCACGAAAAGGAGGTTTTATTAGCACTTAAACAAGTTAAAAAGAAAATGACAACAGGTCCCGATCTCGTTCCAGCTTTGCTATTGAAAGACTGTGCAACAATTCTTGCTTCACCCTTAACCACACTGCTTAATATCTGTCTTAAATACTCCACTATACCTGCAATCTGGAAAACGTCTAATGTTACTCCAGTCTTTAAAAAATCTGATGTGGCCAGCACATGACCTCTCGCCATTTTTGAATCAAAAATTTACAGGTTGACACAAAAAAGTATGAAAAAAAATTATTTTTTTGTAAATCTGGCAACAATGGCAAAAGTTTAGAAAATTTTAATGAGATGAAAATAAACTATAGGGTATACAAAATATATGTGTAAAACTTTATTGCCGTTTTGTATAATAATGGCGTCATCACCCATAGCAACTGCCACTTCCGGTTGTGCGATTGGCACCAAAATCTAATCAGATCTAATCTAGGGTATTAGAATCCTGTATGCAAAATTTCAAATTTTTTTATTCAGTAGTTTTTGAGTTATCGTTACTACAACATCCATCCAAACACACACACACACACACACACTAACACACTAACACACTAACACACACACACACACACACTAACACACACACACACAGACATCATCGCGAAAATATTAAAATCGTATTCTAGGGACCCCAAAACGTGTTTATCAATTGAAAACTCACTACCCAATTTTTAGCATGATTCCTATACCTCTCTTATCTGAAGGGCGAGAGGTAAAAAGGAGATAAATCGGACATATGCAACTTTCGCCCAATTTCAATATTGTGCAACTTTAGCAAAGTATTCGAAACATTACTTTATAATCGAATGTACACTCATGTTAGTAACGTCATTACATGTAATCAACATGGGTTTATAAAAGGACGCTCGACTGTCACAAACCTAGTCAACATAACTCAATTCTTGGCTGAATGTATCGACGATCGGGCACAGTGTGACGTAGTGTACACGGACTTTTCTAAGGCATTCGACCAACTTGACCACGGAATTCTTCTATCTAAGCTAGACCGGTTGGGTCTGTCAAATTCACTAATCAGTCTTCTTTCCTCTTATCTCAGTAATAGGAAACAGTGTGTAGTTTTTAACGGCTTCAAGCTCGAATACTTGGCTACTTCTGGTGTTCCGCAGGGCAGCAACCTGGGCCCTCTACTATTTAACATCTTTATCAACGATATCGTTAATACACTGAACGTAAATTGCCTATTATATGCGGATGACCTGAAGATTTACTGTCAAGTTAATAGTATTTCCGAATGTGAAAGACTTTCTCAAAATTTGGAACGTCTTGAAATTTGGTGTCTAAATAATAACCTATCTCTTAATGCAAGTAAATGTAAAGTACACACTAAAGACTGATTGTATTAATTTTGAGTATAAAATTAATAATTCTGTCCTTGAGCGACCTTCCACTTTTACCGACCTGGGTGTTACGTTTGATAGAAAGCTTTCCTTTATTGCTCACATTGACACTGTTTATTCTGCTGCCAACAAGATGTATGGATTTATAGAGCGGAACTCTCGAAAGAACTGAGTATGCGGATATAATTTGGAGCCCATTTTATGATACTCATATTCAAAAATTGGAATCAATACAAAGGCGGTTTCTAAAACTCCTGTCATTTAGAATAGACCATGTTTATCCACCACTTTCTATCAGCAACACTGAACTTCTTTCCCGACACAAAGTAAATAGATTAAGCCACCGGAGAGACTGTCATTCAGTAATCTTTTTACACAAAATCATCAGTAACAAACTTAACGATCCAAATTTTCTGCAGAAACTCGATTTTATTGTTCCAAGAATAGCATCTAGAACATGTCAAACCTTTTACCGTCCCACTCCCCGAACTAATATTTTAAATTTTCTCCCTTACATAAAATGTGCTCAAAGTGTAACACAGTGAATTACCAGCTTGACATCTTTAATACTAGTATTTCGGCCATAAAGACGTACTTCTTGGGAAACTAATTGTTATTTCTTTTTTTGTATTTTTTTACCTCTCGCCCTTCAGATAAGAGAGGTATAGGAATCATGCTAAAAATTGGGTAGTGAGTTTTCAATGGATAAACACGTTTTGGGGTCCCTAGAATACGATTTTAATATTTTCGCGATGATGTCTGTGTGTGTGTGTTAGTGTGTGTGTGTGTGTTTGGATGGATGTTGTAGTAACGATAACTCAAAAACTACTGAATAAAAAAATTTGAAATTTTGCATACAGGATTCTGATACCCTAGATTAGATCTGATTAGATTTTGGTGACAATCGCACAACCGGAAGTGGCAGTTGCTATGGGTGATGACGCCATTATTATACAAAACGGCAATAAAGTTTTACACATATATTTTGTATACCCTACAGTTTATTTTCATCTCATTAAAATTTTCGAAACTTTTGCCATTGTTGCCAGATTTACAAAAATATAATTTTTTTTCATACTTTTTTGTGTCAACCTGTAAATTTTTGATTCAAAAATGGCGAGAGGTCATGTGCTGGCCACATCAGATTTTTTTAATCTGTTAATGTGTACTCTGATGATATGTATGTATTTCTGTATGTATTTTATATTGTTCATAGATCTGTTCTGTAGTTGGGTGCAAACCTGTTTGAACAGTAAATAAATAAAGAATAAAGAATAAGATTTTTTTTATATTCCACAATTGTTAATTTTAAATATTTTATATACCGCAATTAATCTCAATAATGTTTTAAAATTAAACTTTTAACAATAAACCTGTTTATAAAATTCAAAAATCACAAAATATTTATGTTACTCAAACCTCTCAACGAATAAATAATAATTAACTTATAAAAAATGACTCATACAGAGTATTTCATTACAATATATTGTAATGATATTTACAAACTACCTCAGAAATTTGGCTGGGTCCTAGTATAAAAAAATAATAAACATTACAAAAAAAAATATAAAAATAATTATAATTTTGGGCGCCTAAATATAATTTTTGTTTCACTTCTTCCTGTTCACTTTTCCATATTCTGTCTACTTTTTCTTCTTAAATTTTCTTAAATTATTTCAACACAAATTGTCTTTTTTTCTTTTTTAATTTTGTACCATTTCTACCTCTTCAAAATAGCGTCTTCCATTTTTATTTACTTGGTCTTTGTATTATATTCTTTCTTCAAATTTCTTCCTAATTTGCTGGCGTTGATAGAATCCTCGTTTTAATCTTTTTAAAAAAATTCTTTTATTTTTAATTTTTGGCAAATTTAACAATAGTTTTTCTTCAATTGGTATTTAATTCCTTTTTTTTATACAATTTCTTTTATTAACAACTTTTTGTAAATCGTATATTGTGATATTTTTTTTTTAATTCTAAGATAATGACAATTCTCAAAAATTGTTTGACAACCCCTTGTTTATTATTTTTTTTTTATTCCAAAAATTTTTTACCACTAGATTTCTTTTTTTAAATTTCCTCAGCCTTATTTTAGATTATTAACCCTATATTCCCTTTTTACTATCTTTACTATCTGACTTAAAATTTCATATATGACAATTCCAAAATTTCGATTTTAATATAACATCTTTTATAATTTTAATAACTTTTAAGATTCTTTCACTTTTCTTCAATTTATTGCCAATTTAACTATAATACCTTTCGTTTCCTATTCTTTACTTGCATATCAACTCTCCTATCTTATTTAATAAACATAACATTTAACTTTAAATAATCTTTTAATAAATTAAATTTTAAACATAACTTTATCAATATTAATATAAATTTTATGATATTTAACTCATTTCACACACTATCATATATCAAATTAATTGCTAACTTCCCTAATAACACAAAGTAGTCCTACAGATATCCATAGGGCGTCTTCTTCGGACATTCCGGACATCCTTTTCTGGTACACTGGACGTTCTATGGACGTCCGAGGGACGCACTAATGTCACAACTTTGAACTGAATTCGAACGTCCACCGCGGACATCCATTGGATATCCCCCTGGGACCATAACTATATATATCACTTTGGACATTCACAGAACGTCCTATTTTGGTACAGTGGACGTCAGAGAAAGTGATTTTTTTTGTTATATTATTCACACCAGTTCAATTGTAATTGTGAAATTGTTATTTCAACACCTGCTCGTGTCGGAAACTTCATCTACGTGAATAATAGCCACCGTTTATGCTCGTTGAGCGAGCTCGGAGCAGACTTAATAGGATGTTTTAAATCGCGATATACCATACTATTCGTGGTGTCTAAGAAGCATCAGCGCAAGTGTCTCCATCTTTCAGGCGGAGCTTTACTTTTGGTCCATATTATGTAGAGTGAGGACCACTCTTAGGTGTCTGTCCCGGACATGTTTTTGACATTGCCTGTATTAAGTCGGCGAGGGATTGTTTTAAGACTATGGTATGGATATGTTATATTATATCCATGACGGACAACTACTGGATATCCGGTATGGACATTGTACATAAATTGTACAAATAATGGATATATATCGTGGACGTCTTAATACTGTCCAAAAACAAACATCCACAGGACATACATATTAAGTCCATGGACGTTCCGACATTAAATGGACATAAATTGTACGTCCCAAGGACGTTGTGTGCTATTAGGGTTGTATATTAACTCAATTATAAACATCTAATAACTATTTGAACAGAAAAAAATTTTTTTATTTTTTTATTTTATAACATTCCCATATACAGGGTGACATATTTTAAATTTTTATAACAATATATATTGTTACGGACCACCCGGTATATTATACAGATGTCTTATCTAAGAATCTCAATCCTAGTTCGGTTCATATTAATAGGTCTTATCTCTTCACTTTCTTCAGTCTTGCTCTTCTGTTTATGTTTCTTCTGTCGCTCCTATCTCAAGTTTGTTTTTGTTTCACCTTCTAGTCTTTCTATTTTCTTAATATTGTCCGTCCCTGTTTCTTTCTGTCTACTGTCTTATCTAATCGTTCTTCCCTTCTTCGCCTTGCTATAACTTCTCGGTTTCACCTTCTCTTATTACTCTCTTATATTATATTATTTTATTTTTATCCTTTGTCTAATCTAATTTTTCATTTCGTAATAATAAAATATTGTCACCTTGAAAATCAACTATTTTATTTATATTTTTCTTGTAATATTTTTTTATAAACAAATATTTATTTACAAATTTTTATCTGACAATTTTAAATTTTTTTGATTACCAAAAATTGACAAAATTTAAAAATTTTTTATCTATCACTTGATTATTTTTTTTTAAATTATTTCCAGATAATAAGTCAACGATTGATCATCTTAGATATGACATCTGAAATGACCTGGCATCATATTTTAAATTTTCATATCAATATATATATGTGTACTATTTAATTTCACATATGTATTTAACTGAATATTGAGAATAACATAGATGAATTTGAATATATTAATTCGATTAAGAGTATTAGAGTAGTAAAATAAGACTAACTCCATTCATAAAACCAATAATTTGACAATAATTTTATTTAAACTGTATTTAGGAATAATCCACAATTGAAGAGATTACAAAATAAATAATCCCATTTCATTTTCCTAGAACCCTTAATCCCGTTTTCGTGCCCAAAAAGCCTACACCTTTGGACGGGACAAAAGATTAAATTCGGGTAAAACTGATCGCTGTGCCGAAAGATATGATATGTGAAATGCCTGGACATTTATAAGTCTGAGCATATGCCACGAGTGCCCAAAACCCATAAATGCCCGGGTATTTATGCTTTAAAAACATAAATATAACTGTATATTTATCTCTTTTAAAAACACGATTATACAATGCTTATAATGTTTTAGCAAAATTGTTTTGCAATATTTTTCTATTGTTTCTCAAGTGGATTTTTAGACAGTGGCAGTGGCGAATTTAGATATTTTCCACCTAGGGACTGATTGTACATTGCCCCTCCCTCCCCAACACTATGCACATTCTATCCCCTCAGCCTCAGGTAAACCGGGAAATATTTAAACAGAAGTTCGAGTTATATTTAGATGCTTGTCATACAAGTTCGTGGACAGAAAAGAGAAAAATGGGTTTGTTCTTATCTAGTATTGGCGATGAAGGGCTAGAACTTTATAATACTTTCAGTCTCGAAGGAAACTCATTTTCAAACCTGGAAGATGTGATTAAAAAGAACCGAATGTAATCTTCGAAAGATTTCAGTTTAATAATATAAGTCGGAAAGAGGGTCAAAATTTTGATAATTTTTTAAACGAGTTAAAAATAGGTAAGGTAAACCTGGGTATGATTGTCCAACAACTAAAACGACACCTCCAATTCCCTACTTCTCTAATTTTCCCTTTGTTGTTTCGTTCCCCACTTCTCAAATTTTTAACCAAGCGGTCTGTTTAGTAGTTGGACAAAGTTTAAGAGTGAACGCTTTTTTGATTAGTGCAATTTAAAGCATTATAACTTCTAAAATATATGTCTTTTAAATTTCATATTTTAAACATAGCTAGTATGAGTATCTGTCTACATGATTTTTGAGTTTTGCTGGTTAAAAGCAAAACACTTTTACTCACCTTTTTTTCTTTTTTTTTGTCCGGTGTTCACACTTGCCCCATTTGGGGCAAGTGTGAAATACTGTTAAAAAAGCTACAATTTCGTTTGTTTGAACACTTTAATATCTAAAATAGTTAAAAAGTTCTGAACTTTTCAAAATGAAATATAACTTAAGTGCCTAAATTAAAATTTGACCAACTACTGAGAAAATGAATGTGTCTCCTCTGCGGCCTTTCTTGGGGTCTGGCAGGATTCTTATGATCATTTCTTTATTAATCGTATCAATATCGTCTATATCGGGCCAAGAAAAGGTTTTTCTGCCGAATTTAAAAAATTTCACTTCCCATCCTTCATCAGTTTTGTTCAAAATGTTGCCAACAAAATGCCTTCTTATTCTCTTCTTGGTTTCATATTGAACTACCACCCATTTGCCGTTTTCGATATTAGTTTGCTCTTCTTTGATTTTGTTGTCCAGAGTTTTATCTGTATCTAGCTCTTCTTCTGTATCAGAACTCTCTGGAAGTCATCTGCTGAATCAATTACAGAGAAATCGTCCAGCTCTTCATCTGTAGATTCGATGCCACTTTCTTTCTGGATTATACGCTTTTTATTAACTTATTGACGGAAAATAACTTTCTTAGTCTTAGTCGCTTTTTCTTCTTCTAGTCTAGCTAATACCTGGGACCCAATTCTTGAAATCGTAGGAATCGATTCTCATGAGAAATTTACGTCATTTTCTCTAGATTTTGTAATATGTCTATTCTTGAAATATTTCGTAGGAAAAAAATCTCCAAAAATTGTGAGAATTATTTCCTAATGTCATTTGCTGGAGAAACTTCAAATTCTCATGAGAATTTAACGAATTAAGAGTGTGAGTAGTACGTGTTTGACGTGTTTTGTGGGAATTGAAATTGAATATCATTGTTTTTTTGTTGTTACCGCCGTAAATATTGTTAAAATGAATAATTTTGTACTCGAAGCTATCGTTTTAGATAATTTAGAACAGGTGCAACTCGAAGCCGCCAATATTAGACAGAGACGAATAATAAACAGAAATGTTTATGTAACGTTAAGTGACGAGTTGTTTAAAAAGCATTTTCGTCTATCCAAACAAGCCTTTGACGATCTAATGGAGCATATTGAGCCTCTTTTACTACCACCAAGCAGAGTTGGAGCATTAACCAAAAGAGAAAAGGTTTTAGTAGCTCTCAATTTTTTTGGAACAGGTAGCTATCAAGCTGTTATAGGCAGTAATGTCCATTGTACAGGAATTAGTCAGGCTTCAGTAAGCAGATGTATTGAAGAGGTGGTTCAAGCACTTAATTATCATCCAGACATATTTAACCATTGGGTTAAATTTCCCAGTAGGATTCAAGAGCTGCAGAACAACAGAAGAGCATTTTTTAATAAATTTAGAATATCTGGAATAATAGGTGTGATTGATTGTACACACGTTGCTATTTTCCCCCCCACCTTCAGAAGACCCAAATTATCCAGAGCATGTATATGTGAACCGCAAAAATTACACTTCTTTAAACGTGCAATTAGTGTGTGACGACGTTTTAAGGATAATTACTGTTAATTCAAGGTTTCCAGGAAGCACTCATGATGTTCACATTTTTAATAACTCTGCAGTTCATGACGCAGTGGTTAATTTAAGTAGAGAGCAACAAGGTTTTTACTTAATAGGAGATAGCGGGTATGCCTTAAGACGATTGCTTCAAATACCAGTTCCAGATGCTCTTCCAGAAACTCCTGAATTTATTTACAATGTAGCTTTTAGGAGAGCTCGTAGCCTAATTGAGAGGTGCAATGGCCTACTCAAAATGAGATTTCGGTGTTTATTAAAACACCGAACATTACACTATCAGCCTACAAACGCTGGAAGAATTGTAAATGCTTGCGTTCTGTTACATAAACATTTGTATTCAACATAATGTGCCAGAACCAGAGAGAGAGAAGAAGGCGACGATGATATTGATCTTGAATTATTTAATCAAGAGATTGAAAATAACATTGAAGTAAATTCTCAAAGACGAAAACCTGACTTAATCGCTGGCCAAAGACTTCAAAACATAGTTATAAGATCTTTCATTCAAAATAACAATTAATGTACCTATTTCTAATTTATGTATTTATAACATAGTTATAAGATTCTTTATTTAAAAAAAATATCCAAATAAGAAAAATTTACTGATTTACAATTCAACTATAATGCATTGATTCGAAAGAATTTGGAAATTGAAATAATGGTGAGTAGTGGTTAAATAAAATGCATCCAAAAATTAACATTCAACTTTATTGTAATAAAAATTTTTTGAGAAAATGAAATCTTAAAATCCTAAAAAATCAAAAACAATCCTAAAAAATAATAATCTTTTAATTAAAATAATTTCCTAATAGCTAATAAAATCCAAAGGAAAAAACATTAACGTTACTGTTCCTTTAGTGCTGCAGGGAGACAGTTAACAAAGCATATACAGAATACAATACTAATGAAAAATAAATAAATTCCTTATACCTAATAAAATTCAAAAAACAAAAACAAAATACATTCAAACTTATCACTTATACTAAAACAGTCTAACAAGATATCAGTTAAATCATCACATTTATAACACAGACGTTCAGATAAAAATAATAAATTTCCAATTCTGGTTTTAAACATTATTTTTCTAAGAGTTTTGAAAGAAGAGACAATATTTTATTTTTGACAGTCAGATCTTCTTCTTTTAACTCTATGTTTCTTCTTTCAATTTCTAATTTTCTTTCAAAATATCCCTCAAAAATATTTAATTTTCTCTGGTAATAATGTTTTTTAGATTGAGATCTATATTAGCCACATCTACCAGATTTTCAGAAACCCTCAAAGATTCTGATAGAGTTTTTTTTTAGAATAATAATAATAATAATAATATAATAATATATCCTTTATTCATAATTATAAAACAAAAAAAAATAGTTACATAGATTATCTTATAACAAATAAACATGGTTAGTAATATAATAATAATAATAATAAGTGTTATGAGAATGACAAAAAGAGTGAATAAAGGTAAGATATCGATAAGTGTTAGTACGCTTGTTTCGGCGCTTAATGTACTTAAAAACATAAAAGTAATAGAACAATCAAAGTAAATGTATGGTACCGATAAACGGTTATACGTTAGTTTCGGTTAATAAAGTAGAGGAATTCATAGTAAGTAAATACAGGTACAATAATAATAATTGATTTAAATAAATATCTGGAATGTAATACATATATAATTTTTTTTTTTTTTTTTTTTAACTGCTGTCAAAATATTTATTTATTGTTGATATTTCGGATTCAATGATGAATTGTCTTAACTGCTTTTTAAAGGTTGGTATGTTTTTGAGTGATTTAATTGTATCAGGAATCGTGTTATATAGTTTTGGCGCTAAGAATGTATATGATTTTTGTGAAATTGTTTTCAACATAAGCGGTATAACATAATGAAGTCTTTGTCGGGTGTTATGTTCATGGGACGGAAGGTGGGACCTGTGCTTATTTATATGTAACTTAAGACATGATGCAAGAAAAAATAATTGCCGCATATTTAAAATATTACTATCAGCATGGAGCGCTTCTGTAGGATATCTAGCATTTTTTTCAAAAATTAATTTTAAAAACCTTCGTTGAATTACTTCAAGTGGATGTAAGTGGGTTTTTGAAGCTCCTCCCCAAACTGTTATTGCATAACGAAGATGGCTTTCAACAAGAGACAAGTATAGAGTTTTTAAATGATTTAAAGGTAATATTGTTTTAATGATTCGAAATTTATATAAGATGGGTCTTAGTTTATTAATAATATATGAAATGTGTAGATCCCATCTTAGATGTGAATCTATAATAACACCTAAGTATTTGATTTTTGTTTTTGGTAATATTTTAATTATTTCGGTGCCAATATTAACATCTAAACGAGAAAAGGGGGGAGAGCCAGTAGAATTGCAACTGAACGGTAGGTAATTAGTTTTCTCTGTGTTGATTGTTAGTAATTTATATTTAAGCCACTTTACCATAAACGCGAAATCCTGCTCTACATTAGTTTTTAAGGATTGCCAGTTGTCATCCTCATAGAATATGGCCGTGTCATCTGCAAAACCAATTATTGTTCCTTTGCTTTCCAGTGAAAACAAGCCATTTACATAAATATTAAAAAGTGTTGGGCCAAGTACCGAGCCTTGTGGAACACCATATTCAATTTTCTTTGTAGCGCTGACTACATTACTCACTCTTACAACTTGGAATCTGTTACTTAAGTAACTTTCAAATAGCTTCAGGCTATTACCTCTAATTCCAATATCATTTAATGATTCTAATAGAAGAGTATGGCTGACACTATCAAAGGCCTTAGATAAATCTAAAAATACGCATAAACTTGGTTTGGTTTGATTTAGTGACTTTACAATTTTTGTGGTCAGTGCTAATATTGCATCCTCGGTTGATTTTTTTTCCCTAAACCCAAATTGACACTCTGATAGGATTTTATATTTTTTCAAATAGGAGTCAAGTCGTTTTTTTATGATTTTTTCGAAAATTTTTGACATATGGGTTACTAAAGATATCGGTCGGTAATTGGAAACATTCGAAGGGTCCCCTTTTTTGTGTAAGGGAGTAACAATTGAATATTTAAAAGCTGTTGGGTATATGCCTTGATTTATACATTCATTAAGTAAATAGTTAAGTGGATCAAGAATATATGGAGTTATTATTTTAATTGTTTCAGCTTTTAAATTATCCACTCCGACTCCTTTTTTATTTTTAAGCTCACCAATTGCATTTGTTATTTCCGTTTTATCGATGGGTTCGAATACAAATGAGTTTAGATTTGTATGCTTTCGGGGGGAAAAATTTTTATCTTTTTTTATAGCTTTGACCATTTTTTTTCCCAATTCAACAAAAGTATTGTTAAATTCATTGGCTATATCTATTTGTGTAGTCAGTATTTCATCTGAATTTGTTTTTTTAATTTTTTCGATACTATTTATTTTTGGTTTGGTTCCACTTAATTCTTTAATTACTTCCCAAAGGTTTTTTGAAGAAGTTTTATTGTTTTCAATTTTTTTCTTATAGTAATTAGATTTAGATTTTTGAATTAAGGCGTGAGTTTTATTTCTATATCTTTTATATATTTTTTGCAGTTCATCGTTATTTGGGTATTTTTGAGCTGTCGCATACATTTTATTTTTTTCATTATTTGATTTTAATAATCCTTTTGTGATCCAAGGTGCTATTTTATCGTATTTTCTGCGAAGTGTTCGTTTTTCTTTACATTCCTCCAAGCCTTTTGTGATAATGCCAATGAATTTTTCTGTTGCCGTATTTATATTTAATGAATTAAGTACAGGACCCCAAGATATATTTTGGAATACTTTTTCGATTTTCTGTTCATTGATATATTCAATAAATCTATCACATGTTTGACGAGTTTTATTTTGAGTTTCAAACATAATTTGAATAACTGTCGAGTAGTGGTCAGTAATTCTGGTTTTCAAAACCATAGGAATTACATTATCATTGTTATCAATTTGAGAATTGAAAAAAATATGGTCGACACAAGTTATACTGTTGCCGGATTTTCTTGTCGGTGTGTTTATCATAGATGAAAAGCCATGTTCACTTAATATATTCAGATATTCCTGTATGGTGTTTTCGTTGGGTTTTAAAAGATCCAAATTAATATCACCTGCAAAAACATACATGTCTGCTTTAGTCTTTTGTTGTTCTAAATAGCGGTATAGGCCGATATTAAAATCGTGTACGTTTGAGTTTGGTGATCTATAGAACGCTGTGATAAAAATTGATTTTTTATTTTCTAAATATATTTTAAAGTTAAGCGCTTTTATGTTATCAAATATTTCGGCAGTAAAGTGTTCAAATTTTAACTCAGCGCTAATATAGGCCACAACTCCGTCGTTTTGATTGTGATGACTATCATTATAAATTGTGTTATATCCAGCAATATTAATCATACTTAGATCTGGAACGTCCCAAGTTTCACTTAGAATGATACAGTCTAAATGGCAGTTCAAATTTCGTAGGAAGACTTTAAATTCATCAAGATTCTTGTTTACACTACGAATGTTCATCTGTAATATTTTAAAGTTCAAGTTATTACAATTGACCTTTAAAATTTCGGAACATTCATTTGTTGAATCTATATTATATGTTTCAACTGGACTGATTTGATAATCTCGTAAATATTGATCCATTGTTTTTAGATTACAGCAAGAAAAAAAAATAAGCAAAGGAGAAATTTAAGTACTACCGACGATTAAAGTGATTAATCAATAAGAAAAGCAAAAAAAAATGAATGAATAAAATAAATAAATAAAAACAATATCAGTAATAATAACTTTTTACAATGTGATAAAAATCAGATATATATATATAGGATGTGTAAACAATTTTTTTAGGTTTTATAGTGAATTATAAACAGTTTACTTTGAAGATGAGTTGTGTCGAGATTGGAGGCGGGTAGTGGCTTTTCCAGAATTTGTTTGTGTTATATTTCCCCTCTGTTGTCTACCTTGTATCGTGGTAATTTGTTTTTTTATTTTTTCGGATATTGGTGTTGCAGGTGCACTATTACTTGGGTTTGAAATATTCTCGTCTTCTATCAGATCTTCTATTCTGTATGGTTTGTTTTCAACATAGAGAATGTTGCCTTTAATGCGACAATTTTTATTTTCTTGTTTGGCAAGGATTAGGTGCTTTCTCAAAAGTTTCCCTTCTTCTCTTTGTTGGTAAGTTTGATCGTTTGTAATTGAGATATGTTTTCCTTTTAGTTTGTAGCAATTTTGTTGTATTTCTTTTTTCTTCCAAAAGTTACAAAGGTCGACTTTTAGTGGACTGGTCGTTTCGTTGCCAAGTTGATAAAAATCGTTGATTTCAAACGGTTGCAAATTTATTTCAAGTAACTTTTCCAGAAGGTTGCATATGTATTTAGCTGTAGGTTTTTCTCTTAAATTTAACCCGAAAATTATTATGGCGTTTTTTTTGCAATCTCTTTTTAAATGTTCTATATCCTCTTTAAGTAGCTGGTTTTCTTTCTTTAAGTCTCGTACTTCACAATTTAGTTCTTCTATTTTCATTAATAACCTAGTTTCAGTTGCTTCTAGTAGTAATTTATGTTCGTTTCTATTTTTCACTATCTCGTCATATAAAATATTTAAAGTGATTTCTTTCTTTTTATCCATTTCTTACTTATCCAGTTTAATTAATTTTGATCAGAAATAAATGACGATCTGGCAACGTTCTTGATGTTTAGATTTAGTGATTGGTTCTAATCAGTAATTGATAATGGTATTTATAGTTTTTTCGATATAGCCAATAATGTATTTTTGAACAGAATTTTATGCAAACACTTACATTAATCTGGTGTTCATAGTGGCGTTGAGTGATGCACTATTCAAAATTTTTACACTTAACAAAACTCTAATTTTGATTAACAAAATTGCACAGTTTTTAACGATGTTTGTTGCGACGTTGCAGAATAATGGAACCTCGGTTTATTCAATGGTATTTTTTTAATATTTTCTTTTCTTTTTTCCATTATAGGTACCGGCTCTTGTTCCATTTCAAAGTCTAGTTCTAATTCTGGGATTAATCTTTGTATATCATCAGGTTCATCATTTTCATTTTCTTCTTCGTTATAATCTGGTCCATCATATATATCCTTTAAAACATATATACTCAGTAGATAGAACCACAGTACATATATTCTATCAGTATGGCGACTCTCAGGCGGTCCGTTTGATCTTTTTAGGCACAGAAATTTAACCTTGACGCCATTTTAGCCGTACTAATTTTCAGGGTTGTCAAATGTAGTACAGTGGTGCCAAAAGTGGCACCAGCGCACTCACTACTGAAAAATAGACAAAACTAGCACTATTTAGTTCTATAATGTTTTGTTTTGTTATTGAATATATTTCTTTATCTGAGTATGTCCAGAAAATACTGTATTTAAAACAAAAACTCCCAAATTTGTAAAAATTAAGCGCGCACACCATCTATGGGTCGAATATAAAATGCAAGTTACTACAGTCAAATGGAATCTGCTATTTTTTGACCGTCATAAACCACGCCTGACAAGTACAGAGAAGATGGCGACGATGCCTGCGCGAAGAAAAAACGCGAACTTTGGCGCCAACCGAGAGTCGCTTTACTAGGTTGTACTATGATAGAACGTTCTTGTAACTTTAACGTCTTTAACGGTTCTGTAACTAATGACAGTGACATTTAGATTGTGACAATTGTACAAGAAATCAACTTGTAAAGTTTTATTCTAAACGTCATTGCCTTTACTTACTGACTGTCAGTAGATAGAACGTCCTTTAACTTTAACGGTTCTGTAAATAACGACAATGACGTTTAGATTGTGACAATTGTACATTAAATTTTATTCTAAACGTCATCGCCTTTAGTTATTGAATCTTTAAAGTTAAAGGACGTTCTATCTACTGACAGTAATCTTTAAAGTTAAAGGACGTTCTATCTACTGACAGATAGTCTTCAATATTGATAATTTCTGATATTTATTTTTAAGATGTTTATTATAAATGAAAATAGAAAAACTTATATATTTAAACAGCAGCATTTAGAAATAACTGTTGACTTGTATGGTGAAAAATTCACATGTCAAGAACTTGACGATTTGGAGCTAAATAAATAAAATGTTTCCATAAGACTATTTTAATCTGGTGCATATTTACTACACACTGCAATGTGACGCAACACAGCGCCGCACATTATAACATAAAGAAATGATTGAGTGGCTCTGTGTAAAGTCGCGTCGAGTATATGTGTGTCTCTAGGCCTTACCGCTGTTTATCTCTAAATACCCAATATGAACTATACTATACTTACAATAACAATAGACTCTTCAATATTGGGATCTCCTGTTACAGGTGTCTCTCCTAAAATATTTTTTATTCTTATATCTTCATTATTTAATATAGTTTTTAATGGAGGCCCTCCACCAGTTCCACGGGCATGACTATTTATTAATGACTAAGTATATTATTATGACTATAAATATTATATTCAACAATAACTTACTTTTTTCCATCGAGGAGGCGTTTTTGATGCCCCCGGTATTGCATTCAAAGTGTAGGGCTGCTAGCTCCCACCTCTTTTGGGCCTCTTTGTGCGTAAACGTATTAGAAAACTTTCCTCTAAGAAGTTCCTGATCATTTTCCAAGAATTCTACAAGGAATTTTTTTTGCGCCTCGCTCATAAAATTTCGTTTGGCCATTTTAAATAAAAATTGAACAAATAACCAAATAACAAATAGCCAGAGTCAACTAGTTGTCTGTGTAAATAACCCACAACTGATTTACATTTCTGCCAACTTATTAAAATAATTTTTGAGCACAGAACTAATAGTTCTGTATATTTGATTGGTTGAGTTCATGATATACTTGGATTTAGTAAAGGCGTACGTCACTTTTTTTAATTCACTAGAATTTCAGTTCCGACTCATTAAAGAACAGGACTGGCGATTCTCAAGAGAATTTTTTTTCGGGAATCAATTCTCTGGAGAAATAATTCCTACGATTTCAAGAATTTGGTCCCAGTGGTGCAGTGATGACTTCTGCTCCACATGCCACTTTTCTTTTTTGTACCTGGCCACTATCAGAGTGTCTTATTGTTTTCATAAGAAGCTCTTCAAATGATAATTTTGATGTGGATCGACTAGTTATAGCTTCTATATTTGGAATTTGTTCGACATTTTGGTTGTCTTCGATATTTTGGTTTTCTTCGACATTTTGGTTTTCTTCGACATTTTGGTTGTCTTCGACATTTTGTTTTTCTTCGACATTTTCGTTTCCTCCAACATTTTTGGTTTTCTTCTCGTCTCTTCTCGTCTCCCAACAGCATTACCTGAGGTGTGTTTTCTCCACCTTCTTAAACATTCAGGATCAGATATTGTCTTCAGATATGACCTTCCGATCAAATGGCTGTATACCAGATTTTACAAAACCATTACTAATAGTGATAGGCTTGAGGTCCTTCCAGGCTTGACCGATCATTGCCGAAAATTGTTTCTTTGGTATTTTAATTCCCACATTTCTCCTTTGCCAAGCCACTAATCTTTTATCCCGTGTACTCTTCAGTGATCTGAACACTGATATATCTATACTGGCTGAAGAAGGTGGCTCGTGTGAATTGAGAATTGTTACATTATTGGCAATTGCCAATTCTATTAGAGGAATGTTAACATGGGTGCTATGACCATCATAAATAATCAGAACAGGTCTGTGTGGTCCCAGAGTAGGCAGTAGAGTTTTTTCAAAGTAATTTAAAAAAATGTCTGTCTCCATCCAGCCTTTTTTGCTGGCAGCAAATGACATTCCCGGATACGAGTCTTCTTCATTTGTAACCCAGGCATCCCAAATATTCTTCCCCTTATACACAATGAGTGGAGGGGCTTTTAATCCGGAAGCAGATAAAGCAGCTAAAACAGTTGTATTTTCCCGGCCCGGACCTGACACGGTTCTAGAACAAGTTTTTCCCCTTGCACCAACAATTTTTGTTTTATAAGGATCATGAGAAAAAGAACTGTCATCTAGGTTCCAAATTTGTTCGGGCTTGTTACGAAGTGATAAATCTCTTAAAGTTTGATTCAAAATATCGAAATATGCATTAATGATAAACGGATCTGTCATCTTTTTTCGGGCGTACTCAACTGATTGGGGCTTCTTTATACTCAGGTGGTGACGTATTTTAAAGTTTCTGAACCAATCATCACCAGGTATGTTGTTCTTGAATGGTGTCTTAATATTATTTTGTTCAACATAACTTGCAACAACCATCCAAAGCCCCACTTCTCAAGTGTGCGAAGAGCATTTGCTAATTTGATTTCATCCTCTTTTGGAATCACTGTAGAACGGCCTTGTGTCTCGCTTTTTTTCCTCGGGTGCCTTTCATATGATAAAATAGAGTGGTTTTCGGAATATGATATAATCTCTATGGGCTCTATGTATGGTTAGAGCACCGCGTTTAATTTCAGCCACAGCTAAATTTATATCTTCCTTTGAATAAGCACCTCCTCTGTTAGTCTTTCTTACGTAGACTATTGGCATATTCTGAAATGAAAAATTTTTATTAAGTTTTTACACCGCAAAAATGTACGTTCACACTTGCACTAATGAAATGTTCACACTTACCTCATTATGCGAAATACTAGGGGTAAGTGTGAACACGATATTTATCAACAGTACGAAAAAAAACCGAAAATGCATATATACTGTGTTAAACTATAACATATTAAAATTGGTAAATGTATTTTTCCTTGTATTTTAAAAATAACACGGTGCACTCATCAACTGTGATCACTTCACATGTTTACCTTATTAAAAAGTGTAATTATCCAAATATGATTGTAAAAGAGCTTTTACGAGATGTAGTTGTGTTTGGTATATCTGACAAATCCACTCAAAAAAAATTGATATTAAAAAAAGATCTACCCTAGATGATGCAGTAACATCTTGTAAAATTGCAGAATTGCAAAAGTCAGTGTGAAGTTGTGTTAGCATCGTTGAAAAAAAAATATGCCTGAGCGACCTGAGTCATCTCTTGGAGTTGTATCAAACATGAAAGTGATAAGTGAAAAAAAAAGAGAGCGCAAGAAAGTGTGGTTTTCTTCAAAAGTTTGGGATGTGCTCTGCCTTTGGCAAAATATGTACCGAGTGTCATGGTAAGAATCATATATTGCCATGATTACCCCACTACATTTGATGATGAGGATATTAATGGAAACAATAAGCTGCTCAATAATAGCACTGAAGTGAGAGCTGTGTCTTTGGGTAATTTGAGAGAAATAATGTGTACAAGTCAAAATAAAGTTATGTTTAAGCAGGATATACGTGCGTAGGTGGAGTGTTTTACTAAAAAATGTTTTTAAATTCACAGTAAATCTGTAATTGTTTGCTTATGGGAATCCATCATTTCGATTACAACCAGAAGATTATATCACTCTTAAATGTTCTGCTAATAAGAATAAATTTAAGATCATGCTTTTGTTGTTTTTACCAATACTATATCCTATAGTATCTCCGTCAAACCATTCATTCTTATGATCTTCCTACCTACTATTATATCCGTAGTCGAGGAAATATAGCTCAAAAGAGCCCATAGTTGAATTTTTTTACATTAAGACGAATTGATCTCGTCTAGAAAGTTTGTGACCACTTTTGGTCAAGTAATTTTTTGAAATTGCAGGGCTTGCCGCATCGAAAAATGTATTGTTAAGGAAAAATTCATGTCTTCGACAAAAATCACCCGGATCACGCGAATTCCACTACACGAGGGTTTTTTGAGTCACTGAACCTGAATATTATGTTCAGATTATTCTTCCGTGTACCTGGGGGTCAGAACAGCACCAGGAACGTCATCACCAGGAGTTCCATAGGAATTCATAAGAAATCGACCGAAACTTATTACCCAAGGTTTTTTTGAATCGCCCGTCCCGAATCTGACATCGGCAACCTCCCCCCGTACGTGGTGCTCCGGATTAATTGACCAATGACGTCATCTTCGGCAGTTTCACTGAAATTGCTTACCAAATCGGCTCAAAATAATTTCCTGGAGATTTTTCGAGTCGCTCTTGCCGGCTCTGACATCGGCAACCGGTAGCAGGTAAATTATTCGAAATCTGGCTTTCGATATGCTTTTGTGTCATGCATCGTTTGTAGTTACAGACTGGAAACAGTTCCACATTGCATGAACAAATATTGGAGAGCGCCTTTTATTTCTCCTTTCAGGACATCGTATCCGTGTGTCTTCAAAATAATCCTCCACTACTTGACCTTCAGAAAGCAGATCCGCATCGCTCAACCGATTAAAAGCAATTTCTATATATTTGGCAGAAACAAATGCCAGTGCGTTTTAACATGCTCATTCTTAATGAAAACTCTGGCTCGCTGTCATATCGGTTTAAGGTCAGACGTTTGTATTTTTTTTATATTTGCAAAAATGAAAGAAACAACCTCTAATAACTGTTGTGGAAACATAATGGATACTGCATTTATCACAGCTTTCTCAAAGTCTATCATAATTGTGTTTGGTGAAGTTATGGGGCCTAGGTCCTCGGTAATCTTCCCCCGAGTACCTGGTGCTCCGGACGACCTGACTATAATGACGTCTCATCTTTTAGGCAGTTTTACTGAAGTTGCTTCCCAAATCGGAGGTTTTTCGTGTCGATCGTTCCGAATCTGACATCGGCAACTTCCCCCGAACACCTAGTGTCTTGGACAAACTGATTAATGACGTCATCTCCGAGATGATAATCTGAAGGTTCAGTGACTCAAAAACTCCCGGGTAGTAAAATTCGCGTGATTCGGGTGATTTTCGTCGTAGATATGAATTTATCCTGAAAAGATGCACTTTTCGATGCAGCACTGCAATTTCAATAAAGTACTTGACAAAAATTGATTAGAAACTGTCTAGATGAGTTCACGAAGCGAATACAAAAAACCGCGTCTCAATCCGTCTTACCGCAAAAAAAAACCGAAGCAACTCATCGAGTGTTATATTACCTCGATTTATAGGCTATCTGGAAACCTCCCTTTTATTAGAGTTTTCCCTATGAAGCTTTCTTATAAAACGGTTTTGTCTGTCCGTCCGTCTGTTAGCCTATAATAAACACGAGAACGGTGAGAGATAGAGACAAACTAAAAACGGCAATCGATTCAGCATCGTTAGAAACCCCAAAAATGATATTAATCTTTGACCTATTGTTACTTTCCCGCTATTTATAACATGCTATAGTATATAAGGTATACCTGTATAGAAATTTATTTTCGTAACTTTTAATTTTCGAAAACTCGAAATTATGGCAAAACTATTGCCGTTTTTCACTTGTTATTATATATGTTTGTGGTACACGACTTGTTGTTTTATTTCTTGTAAAATTATTTATATTTCATGAGTAAAATGTACCTACATTTTTTAGATTTTTAAAGTTCGAAGGTAATAAATATGTTTTTCAGATAGAAGCTATAGAAATAACAAACAGTGATGAATTATCGAGTGAAAAAGGAGATCCAGATAAATCAAGTCCTTCAGAGGCGTCACTATTAGCAAAAATAATTCGTAAAGGCTTGGTAGAAAACAAAAATGACATAGAGATACAAAGAAAGGATCCTCGTTCTCCTTTATATTCTGTTAAAACATTTGAAGCCTTAAATTTGAATTCAAATCTTCTTAAAGGTAATAAGTCGTTTCCCCTAACATGATAATTTATAAGTTTATATTGTCAACTATCAATCAAGCATTTATATGTATGTAATGGTTTATTTGTTTAAAGGTATTTATGAAATGGGATTTAATGCACCATCAAAAATTCAAGGAACTGCTCTACCGGTATTGTTGGCAGATCCTCCACAAAATTTAATTGCCGAATCTTGGCCAGGAACTGGTAAAACAGTGGCATTTGTACTCGCTATGCTTTCAAGAGTAGATGTCAATAAAAAATATCCTCAAGTAGTGTGCCTTTCACCCACGTATGAGTTAGCAATACAAACTGGAGAGGTAACCAATTTTTATTTCTAAAATTTTAATTATTTTACATATTGTTTTAAGGTTGCTGCACATATGGCGAAATTCTATCCCGAAATTGAAATGAAATATGCTGTGAGTGGGGAACAAATACCCAGAAATTCCAAACTAACAGAACAAATTATAATAGGGACACCTGGTAAAGTACTAGAGTGGGGAATCAAATTTAGATTTTTTGATTTGAAGAAAATCATTGTGTTTGCTTTGGATGAAGCTGATGTAATGATTTCCATGCAAGGTCATCAAGACCAATGCATTAGAATTCATAAGAATTTGGATGCAAACACTTGCCAGATGATGTTCTTCTCTGCAGCATATGACCAAGAAATCATGGATTTTGCTGAACACATTGTAAAAAATCCTATTATTATTAGACAGAAAGAAGAAGGCGGTTTGGATAACATTAGGCAGTACTATGTAAGGTGAGTAAAAAACTAGAACTTTTTAAATAATGAGAGGTTACATTTTAATTATATTTCATTTGTCCGTTTTCCAATATAACACTTGGTAGTTTATAGTCGTCCGATAAAGTGTCGCAACGTTTAGAGAAGATTTTAAGTCGCCAAGCTATATCCGTAAACCTTAGTGCCTGCAGTATTTCCACACTGAGGGGAAGTATCCCTTTGGAAGCGAATTTAGACTTTAGAGGGGAAGAAAAAAGGAAAAGGGCTAGAGAGGGGAAAAATCATAATACGATTATACTTTATTCGACACATTTAATCATGTTTAATCATATCTTTCTTGCTTGCAGTGGCTGTGGCGCTTTCTGGCACAAATTTTAAATAAGATATTTTAAATTCGTTTTCCATTAATTGTGTAGGGAAAAAAGGGAAAATAAATTGAGGCGTAGTGGGGAACTGAAACCATTAAAGTGAAAACAGTGCGTGCCTGCGATCCAGCCATCGCCGATCATTATTGTTCGTTGTGTTAAAGTGCAAACACGTTAAGATGCCGAAGCGAAACAAAAAATCGAAAAGTGTCGTGAAAAAAAAATTTCCTTTTTTTATATGGAAGGTCTGTTTTATTTTGTGAAAACTATTTTAACAAAACGCTCGGACTGCCTCTTTATGTGGCTAGGGCGTTACGCGACCTTTTTTCCTTTTTTCGCAAACTAAGAATCAGCCAAAAATGTGGCAAAAACATCCGACTTATGCAATTTTTTTCCACATAAATGCAAATCTGCGTAAATATATGTCCAATAAAAAAAATCGGTTTTAGATATATTTAATGTTGAAGTTTTAAACCTTGACATTTTTTTTATTTTGACACATAACAGTTGGAATAGAATTTTTCAAGGCCTTTTAAAAGACATACAGTCGGGCCAGCGAATGATTACCCGTGCGTCATCAATAATATTCAAACGAAATTAGTCGAAAAGTTTTAATCAAAACAAAAACTGTCTTGTGTTCACAATCAACGTGCCTACTGCCACCACGTACGTGCAAATATTGGTTTTTACATTAAATTACTAAATACCTATTATAATAATTTCGTTATATTGCCACAACATATTTGGAAGATATTTAAGTATGCAATTGAAAAATATGTGGATTTTAAGGAGATATAAGAACTAAACTCAGATTTAACAATCAATTACAATAAAATATCAAAGAAAAAAAACGATTTAAATATGAATTTTGTTTTGGTAAGATGTAAGATACAATACATAATTAGAATTTTGCACTTGTATTATTTACAATGCATAATTGGTATTTTGCACTTTTATTATTAATAAACAAAGCGTGCAAATAGCAGCTACACAAGGTTAAATATTTAGGGTTCAAGAACTTTATCGATACCCTGTCATCTAGCAATTCAATAAAGAAAGTGTTATTATTACTATTTTTATTATTTAAAATATAAAAAGCCTTTCATATATGTCATAATATTTGAATACAAAGAAAAATATATTTTTTACATGTACAACTTAAAAAATACAAATTATTCTTCATCATCACTTTCAGAATCCGATTGGTCACCTAGGTTTATAATTATTTGTTCAACATCTGTGTCACTTAAATGTTGCTCTCGCTCATACCATTTTTCAATGAGTTTGTCAGTATGTCTCACACAATTAGCCCACACTTCAGCGTTACACTTTTCTAATGCTTCGTTCCACATATTTAGAACGTTTTCATCACTATATCCATCTCTGCCAATATATTTGTTATAGTATGTCTTTGCATCAGCCCAAATTAACTCGATAGCATTAAACTCAGAATGATAAGGAGGTAATCTTAATACTTCATGGTCATGTTCTCGTAGCAATTCATCAATTATATACATATTTTCTTTTCGATTCATATTTGCACATTGCAGTAATTCTGGTCTTTTAAATTTTTCATCAAAATTAATATTGTTGTGTATTTATAATGATGGACTTTTACTTGAAACGTTTATTATCATGTAATTATAACTAGTAACATGAAACAACTTACAAGATCAGTTGTGTCGACCTGATCGCCGGCTGCCGCCATTACCAACTCGTTGACAGATCAGTGTCGACTTACAATGTACCAACCTAAGGATGCGTTAAACATCTTATCCTAATATATAACATCTCTCCTTCCTTAATCGAGAAATCTCGACGGTCTTTTAATAGCTCGCAATGATCTACGAAGAGGTTCAATGGTTTTATCCAATTCTGGAGATTGTACCAATGGTTGGGTTATGGTTTCCTTATGACTTTCATTTTCATTTATATTACTACTAGTGTTTAATGACATTGGTACATTCTCCTTGCATAACTTATTTCCATTTACATTATAATTTGCTACTGGAATAGAACTTAAATTATGTGATAAAGGAACAATTAATACATTTCTTTGCTCTGCTACATTATTTTTAGGAGAGTAATCTCTATTTTGTGTTACCATATTAGGCTCAAAATTGTCATCATTTTCTTTAGAAATGACTCTCCTAAGGTGGTCTATATGGACATACCTAACATGATCATCCACCATTACTATATATGTGACAGGACTTACTCTAACTTTAACTTCTCCCTTTGACCATTTATTTTTTTCACCACGAACATTTTTTATATATACTTTTTCTCCCTCTGTAAATTCTCTGTAATTATTTTCCGAATACTTTTTATTTTGATTTTCTAAATTTGTAGTTTGTTTATCCTTTACATAATCATTTAAATTTGGTTTAAGAAGGGACAATTTTGTTTTAGGTGTCTGTTTCAACATTACATCTGCAGGGGACATTTCAGTTAAACTGTGTGGAATATTTCTATAGAAAAATAAAAAATTATCTAATTTTTCTTGATCTGATATACTATTAGAACTATCATCAAACATTTGTTTTAAAAGGTTACTTTTAAAAGTTCGAATACAACGTTCTGCACTTCCATTGGAATTTGGATGTAATGGGGGAGATTTTAATACTTTAATTCCATTTGATGTGCAAAATCTTACAAATTCTTCAGAATTAAAAGGCGGACCATTATCACTATGTATTTGATCCGGCAACCCAAAAACAGCAAAAGACTTTCTAAGACATGATATAACATTTAGAGCATTTGTACTTTTTAATATCCAGGCATCTATCCATTTACTGTGTGAATCTATCAAAATTAAGAAATTTTTTCCATCCTTTTTTGCTAAATCTAAATGCAGTCTCTGCCATTTTTTATGACACCACGACCAAGAAGTGTTTGGTGTCTCAACTACATTACTGCTATTTAGTTGACAACATTCACATGTTTGTACGGTTTTCTCTATATCTTTATTTATATTATTCCAAAAGACATAATTTCTAGCTAATATTTTCATTTTAACAATTCCAGGATGTTGGTCATGTAAAAGCCTCAATACTTGTTTCTGTAAAATTTTTGGAATGACTACTCTATTTTTAAAAATTATACAATGTTGATCTAAAGTTAGTCCTTCTTTAATTTTGTAATAAGGTACTACGTCTGCGGAAATACTTTTTATATTACTAGGCCATCCATTTTGTATATAACTTTTAATTTCATTTAAAACAGGATCTTTTACTGTTTGTCTAGCTATATCTTTAAAAGACAAGGGAAATTCTTTAACTAATGAGAAGTATTTTACCATCTCTTCACTTTCATAATTTAGTGGCAACCGTGATAATGCGTCGGCATTTTGTAGCTTTTTTCCTTCCCTATATTTAAAAATAAAATCATAACCTGACAATAATACTGCCCACCTTTGTACTCGTGCTGCTGCTAATGGTGGTAGAGCCTTGGAAGGCGATAAAATTGACTGTAAAGGTTTATGATCATTGTACAGGATAAACTGCCTACCATATAAATAATTATGGAATTTCTTGATCCCGAAAACAATACTAAGAGATTCTTTTTCTAATTGACTATAATTCTGTTCAGCTTTTGATAATGTAGCTGAAACATACATAACTGGTCTTTCGCTTCCGTCAGGTAGGATATGTCCTAAAACACACCCTAACCCATACTGGGATGCATCACAAGCTAAAATTATTGGTAATTTAGGATTAAATGGCATTAGAACATTGTAACCTGTCAATAACCTCTTACTTTTTTCAAAACATTCATCTACATTTTTGTCCCAACACCAAAGAACATCATTCTTTAATAATCTATATAATGGACTCATTTTTACAGTTAAATTGGGTATAAACTTTGCATAATAGTGTAACAACCCTAAATATGATTGAAGTTGCTGTTTGTCTTTCGGAGGAGGTGCATTTAAAATAGCTTCTACTTTTGTTTTTGACGGTTCAATACCTTTACTTGAAAGAACATGTCCAAGAAACTCTACTTTTTCCACAAAAAATTTACTTTTCTCCAGATTTACTCTAACATTAAAATGTTTAAAAGTTTCTAAGACCTGTATTAATTTTTCTTTCATTTCTAACTTATTTTCAGCTACAATTATACAATCATCTAAATAATCATGAACGCCTTTAATATTTTTTAAAATTTGGTCCATTACAGATTGAAAAATATGCGTAGCTGATTTTATACCAAATGCCAATCTTTTATAACGAAACAATCCAAACGGAGTATTAACTGTTAATAGTTTTTTGCTTTCAGGACTTACTTTTAATTGAAAATATGCATTTTTCAAATCTATAACAGAAAACACTTTACCATTACCTAATGATGCAAAAATCTCCTCTGCTGTAGGGAGTGGATAATAATGATTTTCTATGACCTTATTTATTGTATTTTTAAAATCACCACAAATTCTAATTTTGTCATTAGGCTTTGGGACCACTACGATAGCACTAACCCATTCCGAAGTTTCAACTGGCTCTAATATATCTTGTTTTACCAAATCCTCAATTTCTTGCTTAACCCTATCTTTTAATGCATAAGGGATTCTATAAGGTTTGCAAAACTTTGGAGTAGCTCCTTCTTTGACTTTAATGTTTACTAAAAAATCTTTTATACATTCGTTTTTATTAAAAACATCTTCATATTTTTTTTTAATTCTTGAATAACTTCTGTAACATTAAAATTTTCAATTTCTGTATGAAATACTGATAAGGTTTCAAAAGACTTTCCAATTTGGTAAAAGGATATTCAACCAACTCCTGCCTAACAGACAGACTTTTACATCAGTATTAACAACTTTTAAACCTAACTTAACTAATCTATTATTTGCTTTTACATTTACCATTGCTTTAAAAACTTGCTCAGCTGTTTGGCCAAACAATGACTTTAATTTTACATGATCTGGTACTAACTCTACATTTGGATACATATTTTTAAATATTTTAAAAGGAACAATAGAGCTATCCGCACCTGTATCAATTTCAAAATTTAAAATTTTACTTTCGACTTCAACATTCACTTGCACTGGACTACATTTATTACTCACATTTTCCAAATGAAAAACTTCTTCGTCTTCTATCCACAGTGTTTCCTCTTCCCCACTATACTCCTCTTCCTGCACTTCATATGTCTCTGGCTCATCTGACGGGCTCTCTTCCATATAATTTACTCTGTTTTTACACAGCGGGGACTTTGACGTATGACCCACTCTATTACATGAAAAACATTTCCATTTGATAGCAGGACATTTAGTGGGGTCTCCATGTATGCGTAAACACCTTTGACAATTACCTCGTTCTTTATTTTTTAGACTTAACAATCTCCATTGTTGACTTAGACTTACTTTTTGACCATATTTTGTTGACAGATTCTGCTCCTATTGATTTGGCTTTACCTTCTGCTACTTCCATAGCAAAAGAAATTTCTAGTGCTCTAGAATATGTAAGATTATCCTCAGATAATAATCTTTTTTTTATATGTCCAGATCTTAAACCACACACAAATTTATCCCTTAAAGCTTCATCTAGGAAAGTTCCAAAATTACAATATGTTGCTAAACTTTTTAACTTTTCAGCATATGATTTTAAATCATCCTCGACTTCCTGGCAACATAAATAAAATTGATATCTCTCAGCTATTACTAACCTCTTGGGACTATAGTGACTTAGTAATACATTTTTTAACTGCTCAAACGTCTTTGTGCATGGACTATCAGGTGATAACAAATTTTTTATGGTTTTATATGCCTCTCCACCTATTAGTGTTAGGAATAGTGGAACTCTTTTCTCCTCTTCAACGGAGTTACACAAAAATAACTGCTCCATCCTTTCTAAATAGGTGATTACATCGGTGTCTTTGGAATTGAACGTTTCTATGTTTCCAATCAACGACATTTTTGGTATTAACAGACTTGACTTTCTCAACGGTTTGCACGTGCGTGGGATATTAACCTCAAATAGGTTATTCACTCGTCTAACGAAATCCTTTCGTTAACGTAAGGAAATCCTCGTCGCCAATAATGTTGTGTATTTATAATGATGGACTTTTACTTGAAACGTTTATTATCATGTAATTATAACTAGTAACATGAAACAACTTACAAGATCAGTTGTGTCGACCTGATCGCCGGCTGCCGCCATTACCAACTCGTTGACAGATCAGTGTCGACTTACAATGTACCAACCTAAGGATGCGTTAAACATCTTATCCTAATATATAACAAATATTATTATCTTTAAGCCAAGATATTATTTCAGCTTTTTTTGTAGAAGTCGAAAGTTGTTTATTTTGTGTTTCGCTGTGGTACGGTGCATTGTCCATTACTATTAAAGATGGCTCCTCTAAATTGGGAATTAACTGTGTTGTAACCCATTTGCTAAAAATCGCACTGTTCCTTTCTCCGTGATAATCTAAAGTTAAAGATTGTGAACAAAACAGTAAACTTGCTCCTTGAACAAATCCTTTCGATGAACCAGCATGAACAATAATAAATCGTTTACCATCATAACCTTCTGGTTTACGAATGCTTTTGACATTATTATCTTGCCAAGACATTGTTTTGTTTCCTTTAGAATAATTCCACGTTTCATCTAAAAAAATTAATTCCTTTGCATAAATATTTTCAAGGTTTTCCATATATTTACGAAAGAAACATGCTTTGTGATGCAATATTTGTTCTTTCAACCAAGGCTCTTCGATTATCATCCTTTTTAAATTTAAAACCAAGTTCCTTTAATAGGATGCTTAAAGATGATTTTGAAGTAGAAACTATTTCTTTATTCCTTAGTTCATTATTTAAACTTTTGAGAGTAACATGTTTTTCTAAAAAAAAAATTGATTTAGTTTTATGTGTTTAATATTAAGTGAGTTTACTAACTTTCCTCAAACATAGTATATAATGTATTTCGTACTGCCATTCTATTTCCTTCAGGTAAATCTGTAGTCTTCAGTTTCAAACGAGGCCTATTTTTTCCAGGGGAAGATAAAATTGGATTATTATCTTTCCTATTATATTTCAAGTCAAATTCCGCCATGATATATTGATTCTATCATTTTTTGACAGTGATAATTCCGTTTGATGTACCCGCCCTAATTGAGATCACTGGAAATAACGTAATATAGACATTTGTTTTTGTTGGTGGTTTGCACCGGTGTGATTAAAGTGGTAGTTAAAGTTAATTACCAGTTATTCACAAATTAACTTTGCACTGATATATATGGAGAGTGATATTATAGTAGAAAGGTTTAGACAAAGTATGGAAATGCATAATTTAAAATACTTGCAAAGAATGTGTCACGAATCAAGCACGGTACATCATATTATTATGTCCAAAGCTTCAAAAAGGATCAGTCCAATTTCAAGTCTCAAACTACAAACTACCAACAATAACCAACACATCACCGAAGATTTAACATTCTGCGTCGAGACGAACACCATCAGCAGAAGTTACAACTTATTTCTAATTTGTTTATTTGTTAATTATTTATAATTAATATATTTATTATGATGGTGGTAAGGTTTTCCGGGTTTTCCTATACCTTTTGTTAACATCGTTGGATACGGCACTGGCGAGGGGCAGTCATATCGATATGTCTCATCGATGAATGTTACTTACGTAAAGGGGTCGGCGGATAAAAATTCGGCATTCAGTACTGTGATTTCATTCGATAAATACATGTGAATTATAAGTGTTTAAATTTATTATATTTTGTTAAATTTCGGGAAGTTTGTGTTTTATTTAACTTCACACTTTTATGCCAAATGGGGCCATCATTCTTCAATAAAACGCCCCGGAGTGCAATGGTAATTTTTCTTAATAAATAAATATATTGTTGAGATTTTTTGTGTTTTGATTCATGTTCACTTGTCACCAAATTTTAAAAGAATTTCTGAGGTCATTAAAATTATTAATAATATTGCTATTATTATTACTACGATTATTAAACACAACGTAAGATCCTAAACGACGATCTCAGCTATTGGGGTAAAAGGCCACAGATATAAAAAAAATGTAAAAATTATTGTTGCAAATAACAAGGATAAATAAATTTCTGGCAAAAAGTAAAACTTTAGACAGCAGAGGGGTGGGAGGTCACAAATATAATGTTTATAATAATGGATTTTCTCTTTCCATTATCATCAAACCATCATAATAAGCTATATACTGAAAAATTGATTTTTTTAGTATTAATTATATATTATAAATATATTAAACCTTAATTGTTTTTAAATAACATAATACTTTTATCACGAACATTTTCAAAAAAGTAAAATTATTAGTCCAATCGCCATATATTTGCAAATAGTATCAGAATTCCAGTAAAGTTGGTAACTGCGGGTTTAATAATTATTTTTGGACAATATTATTTTAAAATCAACATTGTTAAAAATATGAGCTATTGAATGAAGTAGTTTAGTTACAGAATTATTAAACGAATTTAAATGCCATCGAAAAAACCATTCACAATAAATTTGTTGTTTAAAAAAATCAATTAACCACTTATTTAGCATTGTATTATAATAAAAATTGTTCATATAGTAAAGAAACTTTGCTTTATTTAGAACAACTTTAAAAAGTCATGCAATCTTTTTACTATTTTAAATTACTGTCTTCGCAATGACTGAAATTTTTGCATGTGTCATTTTGCCGCCATTTTTGTGCTAATCGTAGCCCAAATCGAATCTGCTTATTAGAATTGACAACCCTGCTTTCTATAATGGCTAAAATGCGTCGCAAGAAAAGTCTCAATTTCAGTATAAAAGAAGAAATTCCTAACTTCCGATCACTTAAAGTTACTAAAATTCAGTGTCAACTCTGGCGGTCAAACAAGTGAACTATAATCTAGTGACAAAATGGCGGTTTTGTTATTATTTCAAGAATTTCCAGTAAAAGATAGTAATTGGCTTTAATAATCATTTATCTGACATTAATATTTAAAATCAACATTGTCAAATATATGAGCTATTCTATGAAGCAGTTTAGTTACAGAATTATGAAATGAATTTAAATGCCATCGAAAAAACCATTCACGATAAATTTAGTGTTTTTAAAAAAATAATTACCCATTTTTTTAACATTGTATCGTATTGAAAATTGTTCATAGTAAAGCCCAAACTTTGCTTTATTTAGAACAACTTAAAAAACTTATACAATCTTTTTACGTTTTTAATTTACTGTCTTCGCAATGACTGATATTTTTGCATGTGGTATTTTACCGCCATTTTTGTTGTAATCGCAGCCTTAAGTATTAATTAAAGTGATAACTATTAATTAAAGTTAATCCTATGAAGAAGTGAGGATTAGTGGTTTCCTAACCTATTTATTAAAGTTGTCAACTTCAAAAGTTAATTAATAAAATGAATGCGCCGGCAATAGAAATGATAAATTTTATTAACGATATGGAAATAGATGACAATGAGTAGAACTAGACCTAGGCAAATCTATGAAAGGGCCAATTTAATCAAATTGATAATTCTACATTTCGAAAAAGGTTTCAGTTTTCGAAAGAAACAGTTTAGGAACTTCTAATTGCTTTTCCAAATGATTTCGAAGTCCTTATTTTCAATAACATGCTTGTATTTTTTTATAGATAAATTATTTTTTCCTCGTTAGTAAAATTTAGGGATCTTTTGACGCTTTACTGGTGGTAATGGTTTATGAATATTCATTTTGAAGGAATAAAATTTACCAACAGCACGCAAATTATAAAAGACCCTATCAAAAGCTATAAACATATAGTATCAACAGAAAATGACCCAAACAAAAACAAATTCATAAAATATCTGGCAGACAGAAAAAAGGCAAAAACACTACATGCAACGCAATTTTCACAAAGACACTAAATTTCACGACTACCAACTTATATATTTAAATGTTAATCTTTAATTACGTATAACCAACAAATTACGGTCTTCGGTGCAAGCGTTTCAGATTTAATTATTAGTCAACATTAACTTGAGATTAGTTAATTATAAGTTAATTTCTGATTGGTGCAAACCACTGTGTGACTTTTAAATTTTGGATAACTCGAAAAAAATATTGCTATTTTTCACTCGTTTGTAACTAGATTGGTCAACACTAATTAGTATAAAAAACAGAAGATTATCCATACTCAAAAGTGGTAAGATTATTCAACGAATAATAAAACTCCCAAGTCATACATACCACAATTATTTATGTGATGTTAATATTTAACAATTAAGTGGCAATATGTTTCGGCCAAACAATGGCCATCATCGCAGGCAGAAAGCGGTTAGTCAAGTAGGACAAATTACAAGAAATAATATGCTATGAAAATCACATTGTGAACAAAGGAAACTTTAACCAAAATTAACATTAAATTTAATTTTTTTTTAAAAACGCTAGCCTAAAAACTCCATATTGGAGGGAGCGATATAAATTTTTTTTCTATATGAAATTATTATTAAACAAATAGTAAAATTATTTAAACAATAACTGCGTAGTTATAAGATACCATGCGTCACCAAATTTCCGTATCGATTTCATGTTTACTGCGTATCCAAATGAAAGACACGCGTGTATCCAAATGGATACGTTAAAAAATGCCTTGTTATGTTAAATTTTCCCAAAATCTACTGATTTAATGAAGAAAATAAGTGATAATTTTTTACCTTGTTTTTTGTTTAATCTGGAATGATCAAAAAATAAGGAATCATATTTTCAAATTTTTTATCGGAAACTGACCTCAATTCAAATTTTTTTTTATTGAAAACAGACCTCAAATAATATTTTTTATATTTCTTTTAATAAAATATATTTTTTCATTTCAGATGTAAAAGTCAACAAGACAAATATAATGCCATCAACAATATCTATGACGCAGTATTTATATGTCAAGCAATAATATTCTGTCATACAAGAAAAACTGCAGCCTGGCTGTCAGAAACAATGTCCAAGGATTGTCACTCGGTAGCACTACTATCCGGTGATTTAACCGTGGAACAACGAATAAATCTCCTAGATAGGTTCACAAAAGGAAAGGAAAAGGTTCTAATAACAACTAACGTTTTATTTCCAGGAATTTATGTAGGACAAGTTACCATGGTCGTAAATTTCGACCTGCCCGTAGATAAGGACGGTAATGCTGATTGTTGGACTTATTTCCGCAGGATTGGAAGAACAGCAGGATTTGGCAAAAGAGGTATCGCTATAAACTTGGTAGACTCCGATGAAGCCATGGCAGTTTGCAAGAAAATCGAGGAACATTTTAATAAGAAAATAAATCTTCTAGATATTGATGATTTAGATGCATTGAATATTGTATATTAAAGTATTGCTAAACATATTTTTTATCTCTTATGCTACCAAAATCTGATATATACATAACATACATGAAAAAAGTAAATGTAATATTTGTTAATTATCTGAGCCCTCTGAGTGGTTTTAGATGGCTACTTTATTAAATGCCATATTGTCTGTGAATCAGCAAAACCTCCTCTCCTCTAACAAAAACAAAAGAATTTCAGTAGCCACTGTTAGATTTCTTATTTTCTATTCATTTGAACTAATAATTTAAATCTTTTTTTAACTGTTTTAGTTTATAATCTAATAATTAGTCTTAACAGTTCAAAATTCTTAAAATTTAAAGAAACAATTAAAATATTAATTTTATAATATAAAACGCAGTACTTGGGAATTACGATAATAATTAGAATTGTTCATGTGTAAAATTCGCCCAATTTAGGAGGTATTACGATTCATGGTCAATTTTTATTTTGTTTTACGTTACATATTTCTTGGAATAAAAATTATTTTTCATTTATCTATAATTTGTTTTATATTGGTTCTTAATCAGAACTTTTACACAAAGTTTAGACTGATCTTTAAAAATTATACACTTTGGTCAATATGTTACAATATTCATCAATTTTGATCTACCTGAATAAAAGACCATAGGATTGGAAAAGATAGAAAATTGTATAGCTATATTAACATTAGATTACAATGAAACCGTGGCAATTTGAAAAAGAATCTATACGTTTTATTAAGAAAATAAATATTCTAGATGATTCAGATTGAACTGAAAAGGTTAGAAGGAACTTTTTTGTTCTTATTTTCCAATTAAGTTGGAACCATATGGGAAACTTTTATTCATAGTTTTATGAAAAAAGTTATTTTTTATAAAAAGTTGTGCATGGTCTACAACGTAAAAAATGCAACCATCAGATAATACATTTATTTGCCCGTATACGTAGGGCGTCAAAAAATATAAATTTTGCTCAAGAGTAAAATATAGAAAAATGTTATTTGGTAAGCTTGTTTGGAAACAATATGTACGAACAAATATTAAATCACAGCCGCTTATCTCAAAACAGTTTTTTTAATAAACTTCCTAGTGAACTGTTACATAAAAAATTTGTTTCCACATTTTTTTTAAGCCCAGTTAACGGGTTGGACATAAAATAATGTGTGGAAACCGGCGTTGTCTGAATTCTTTATTCAGACAACGGTGGAAACTAATTTACTTAGAAAAGTTCATATACAATTCCCACATGGACATAAGTTTACCATCCTTGATCAATTTTAGCAACCGATTAAACAAAATAAATTCATTTGATTTATAATTTGCTGAAAACTAGTGGTTTGGTCTATGTTTACTAAATTTCTCATTTTTATTATTGAATAGAGTAATTAATTTTGCACCGAGCATGCGCAACAACGTAAAAGTTTTTGTTTTAAAAACTTCAGTTGGCTACACTGAAAGAGAACTGCCCGCATATATATGTATGTAAGAGCGTTTTCACACGTAGCAATATTTTGTGAGCAATAAAAAGTCATCGCACCCGATATATTGCAAATGATTTTCACACGAGAAATAATTGAGGCAATAAATGTAACTATAGAATTTGCGATGTTGCCTAGTTTTATAATTAGTTAAGTTAGTTGTTATAAAATCAAAATAGGAAGAATAGGGTTTTCTTACTATGGTTCTTCTTCAAATAAGAGAACAAAACCAAACTATTTTATTGTACTGAAGCTGAAGGAGCTATGCATTGTGTAATGAAGAAAATATAGAAGTATTCATAATAAGCTTCTTTAATAGTCAAGTTATGTTTTTAATAATATTGAAACATTGTTTTTGCTACACCCATAGCCAAATGGTGCCATCAATCATCAGTAAGTCGCCAGGAGCGCCACGGCAAATAATAATATAGCCGTCCCTTTCCCGCACAAGCCTTTGGATTTTGGGGTTCACTCGTAAGGGGGTGAAATATAGACATGCAGAGTATTATTAGTATTATTATTTTATAATACATATATCTCGCAACACTGTTTAAATGATACCAAAAATAATTGTTGCTATTAAAAAAAAACACAAAACAACTATATATAATTTTCTTATTCATATTTTATAATACGTATTTGCAACACTGCTAAATAAATTGCTATAGATTGTCCAACAACTAAAACGACACCTCCAGCGTCCCCACTTCTCTAATTTTCCCTTTGTTGGTTCGTTCTTCACTTCTCAAATTTTTAACCAAGCGGTCGGTTTAGTAGTTGGACAAAGTTTACTATAAACAGCGAATAGTGTGAACACCTGCATAAACATACATGATTTTCTACTATTGACACAATACGATATCGCAGAATTCCGTAGAACATATTGCACGTCATTGCGATAGAAAAATATTGCTGCCATAAATTTATCGCATCGCGTTGCATGTGAAGACGGCTCATTTAAATGCATGTATTTTAGATGCAAAGCGATATTGCAACTTTTTATTGCTGCAACATATTGCTCCGTGTGAAAACGCTCTAATACTCCTATATCGCCAGTTTGAGAGAGAAGTGTGTCGCCGATAGTAGAGTGTAGATGATCGTTTCTTTCACGCAGTCTCGGAAATGCATAGGCGTCACAGCTGTAAAATCGCCTACGTTTGCTTAACTTTTCCTTTTATCTACGATCCTTTTTCACCACGGAACACGACGCGAATGCAATTTATGTATATGGGCATGCGCGTTGGCACCCAATTCCGATCTGGCATCTCCTTCTGTCGGGATCTTTGTTTCTACAGGCAAAGGTAGGACTATGGAGCGTATAGAAGGAGGGCAATCTCTAATGGACAACACGTTTAAAATGTGGTCAACATTTTATACGCAACTAATGGTACATAAAATAACCGACGTGGCGCTGACGATCGTATGTTGAAAAACTGTTTGTAGATTGATTAGATCCATACGGAAGAGCTAAAGTGTCAACGCTCTCTTTTTTATTTACATTTTCTTGAGTTTTTTCTCAAGATCTTGAGAAAAAAAACTCAAGATCTTGAGAAAAAAACTCAAGATCTTGAGAAAAATACTCAAAATCTTGTCCTTTTTTCTCAAGAGTACCTATATTACATATTATTTCTGACATAAGATGGTTAAGCGTCAAAAATAGAGATGTTCGATATATCGATACTGTAGAGTATCGACATTGTATATAGACTTCTATAGTAGAAGTCTATATACAATGGTATCGATACTTTGATTGTCGATCAATGAACTGTATCGTTGTCTGAATAATTCAGACAACGACTGTATACATTGTTGTCGATACTCGATATTTTGTATCAATACTTTTAGCTATATCGATACAGGGTATCGATACACAAATACGCAATATCGTATCGAAAATTAAAACAGCTATTATTGTTCTTTATGCAACACTATTTAATCCCAACATAAAATAATAGCTAATAATTACATCTTCGATGATTAATTTCAAAGCTAATCTATTATTTTAATCCTTTATTTAGCAACTGCAACTAGGTAATTAAAAAACTTTTCTTCACTACTTTTTTATTGTATCAGAAAAAGGTTAGACCTTCGGAAAAGTTGAGAAATATACTCAAGATCTTGAGAAAAAAGACAAGATTTTGAATTTTTCTTTTCAAGATCTTGAGAAAAAAACTCAAGAAAATGAAAATAAAAAAGAGAGCGTTGACACTTTAGCTCTTCCGTAGATCCATAGTGTCAAATAACGTTTTTTATTTAATGAACCACCCAATTTTTATAAAATACATATCTTTTAAAAGTGCTTCCTTCTATACCCTCCATAGTCCATAGGTAGGACGTTGGCGATATAGGAGTATTACATATATGGATAACTCATTATTCGAATAATTCACGTGGACCTTAGGAAATAAACTACTTTCCGATATAGGATAAAATCTTCGAACAGGCAGAAGAGAAGAGGCCAACATACAAGAAGAATAGGTAGAACTGGCAACGTAGGTGCGACGTCCTAATATTAGCTCCTCCTCACAAAATTACGTTTTGAAATTAGTAGCCTGTGTCTGACTTATTAACTGATCTGTGGTACTACGTGTTACACCGAAAGTTGAAGAACTAGTACGGAGTAAAATAATCAAACATAACATACATAATAATGCAATTTTGCTGTTTGTCGTAAATTAAATTTATCGCACTTCGTTCTAATTCTCCTGGCAGTAATTTGTAAAAAATCTATATTATAGAATCAGAAAAAGTAAAAGAATGAAAATTTGATAAACATGGATTTATCACAACCTCCACAAGGTCAGTAAGTTGGCTATCTCTTTATTTTAGCATAGAACTAATTTAAGGTTATGTTTATAGACACTGATCTTAGAAATATTATCGATAAATTAGCCCAATTTGTGGCTCGAAATGGACCCGAATTTGAGCAGATGACCAAAAATAAACAAAAAGGAAATCCGAAATTTCAATTTTTATATGGTGGTGAATATTTTAATTATTACCAATATAAAGTATCCACAGAACAAGCCAGTAAGTATATATTTGTTTGTATTAAAAATACTTGTTTTCAACATATAAAGTATTGATTATTGAACATATTAAGTAAAACATGGTTAATTAAATTTTAGTATTCAAGCAACAACAACAGGGTGGTATAGTTAATGAACAGGACAATTCGTGGAATACACCACCTCCACCACCCGCTCAAATGCAGCATTCCGCAGAAATTGAGCAAATCAATAAACAGCAAGATGCCTTAAGAGAACAAATTAAACAAAGTGAACAAAATTTAACAGCCCAACATACTGTACTTCTTCAACAACAACAAACTCAAGTTGAACAGATCGTGGGTGAGTTTCAAATTGTTATTTCCATAATTAAACATTAAGTACATGGAAAGATAGATAATTTTAAAACGAATTTTATAAACAATTTCAGAAATTAGAATGAAGTAGTCCCAGTTCTAGATTTAATCTTATCTGTCTAAAGAGTGTTCCTGAATACAGGAAAAATAACTATGTTACACCAAATAATAATGAATATGTTAAGAACTATAGGGAAGTCCCGAGTGTCCTATTATATTTTCCAGTATTTCAAAAGCTTAGAACTTATAAATGAATAAAGACAGATACATTCTGTTTTCATTGAAATACTTCACAATGATACAAGTTTTGTTTTGAACTTCTAAAAGTTTTCTTCTCCCTTCAGGTTAACCAAAAAACAAAATGGCGTTGTTTTTTTTGTTTGCTTTTTTAAATGTAACAAACTTTATATTTTCTGATGAGATGAAAGCCACTTCTTTCAGCTACCTGCCGGTATAAGATTTTTTTTGTAAAATTAGCAGTCAACAATTAATTATCATTAAGAGACACTGGCATATTTTTAATGTGAATGTCACAATTCTTGTATCGGAGTTCTTTCACTAGATTTTTTTGCATAAAAATGGTATTCTCGGATAAAACTCAGGAAAATGAAACTAAATCTGTTCAAACCAGAATAAAAACGCTATTTTGTTGTTTGTTTAAACGGAAGTGGGAAAAAACTTGTATTTCAAAGAAAACCCTCATGTATCTGTCTTTATTTGTTTAAAAGTTATAAGCTCTTGAAATACCGGAAAATATAATGGGACATGGTATGTGTTCAATCCAACATTCCCAAAGTGCTTGTTAAATTGGTTTTTAAATATTTATCTAAATAATTAAAAAAACTTTTAATTTAATCATGCAATCTGTTAAATCGTTCTATGAGGAGAATTTGATGGTAATGGGGTATATGTGTTTCAATATTTTTCTAATAGCTGTAATAAAGGTAGCTTTAATTTTATTTCTGACAAAAATTCTTCAACATGTGCTTCTCCAGTATATATCACATCCATGAAGAAGTATTTAATAGAATCGGTTCTCTATGAGATAGAGTAAGCAGTTGCATTCCATCTTATTTTGGCAAATAATGTATTTACTCTCTTAATTAAACTATTACAGATTATGTTTAACTTTTCTCTTAAATTTGCATTGAACTCATTGAATTTTTACTTGTAAACTTCTTTAGATTTGTTTAAAGTTCATTGTCTAGTTTTAAACTTTTTGTACACACATTTGTAACTTATATACCGTTTTGTTTGTTTCATATATTTTTAATAAAATTAATAAACAAAATAAAAATAAAACAATAATCCTCGAAGGTAAAGAATCATCACTGCATAATAATGGTCTGATTAACAAATGATATAATGATTTTTATCAACATTTATATTTATAGGTAGTTATCTAACAAATAGAACTCAGCAGGTTCGAGTTAATCCTTATTATTCCCAAATTTTCTCAGTAAATATTAGCAAATATCACAATATCCGATATTGTTATAACCACCATTAAATAATAACATTTAACTATAGTTTATTTGATCACGTTTTGGACTCTGTTCATCAAATCAAAGATCTAGGGATCATCTTTGACTCTGATCTTCGATGGCTATATTGCTGCTACATTTCATAAATCAATGAACATGTTGGACTTTGTCAAGAGGACAACTTCAGATTTTTCTAATTTGAACACAATCAAAATACTATACTCTTTAGTGAGGTCACAACTTGAATATTGGTCTTCAGGATGGTCCCCATATTAGATTAGTAATAAAAGTAAACTGGATACTGTTCAAATAGTTTTTTTAGATACATAGCATGTAAGTTTGATATTTATTACAATTATGTTGAATTGCAACATTATGTAAATATACCTTATCAAAATCAAACTTTTAGTGCCGACGCGAACTACTAGACAAATACAAACATTACATCAGCCTTTTCACTGCTACAATTATGCTTTTAATACCTTCATTCCTAGAACACTTACAGCCATAGGCACCATTCCTCAGTTTACCATTATCAGATGATTACGTCCATAACAGACTAATAAGTGGCAGTTTTGGTATGTACCATACGTAAATAATGTTTAACAAACTGTTAAAAACGTCTGGTAACTTAACAAACAAAATTGGGCAGTTAACAAATTATCAGTCTGTTAAATACATCAAAATATTAGAATAAAGGGTTTGTTTTGGTGATTAGGTTTTTTTTTCAAAAAAGTTTTATACAAATATTGTAAAATATTTTATTAGGTGTATTTAAATAATGAACAGGCTTGGTTTTAATTTATTAAGTTCATCATCATCCGATGATGAGGTTTATGTATTATAACTACGGCTTAGAATAATTCAAACGCGAAACAATTTAATTGATGAATTAGATAATCAACAGTTCAAAATGAGATTCCGAATGACCAGTGTGTATTTTAGCAGATTTACTAGATGTTATTGATAAACCTGCAACTCTGAGGAATCAACCTTTATCAAAAATAAATCAGTTTCTAATAACACTTCGATTCTATGCTACTGGATCTTTTGAAATAAACTTAGCAGATTTATTTTGTGTCTCTCAATCATATGTATCACGCATAATTTATAAAATAATCAGAACTATAGCTGCCCTTCGACTGCAACTGATTAAAAATGCCGCAAAGTGAAGAGGAAAAAAGGAATACAGTAACTGAATTTTACCATATAGCAGTGGCGGCTCCTCGAAGGATGCCATGGAGGCTCAGCCTCCTTACCAATTTATCCAGAAAACAGCAGCAGAAATATTTTGTTGATCATTCTTCATTTTATCTCCTGTTTCTCTAATAATTTTTTAGACTTTACGATTAATTCCCCGTTCTCAGTAATTATTTTTGAATCTGACAACAGTGCCCTGAGGCTAGATTCATCAACTCTGTGTATCCTAAACTCGTGTTGCTCAACACAGTTGCCGTTTTTCGACCAGTTAAATTGCTAAATACCGTAAAAATAGCTGAAATGATAACACCGTTTTTAGGCAAGCCTCTAGCCTGTCGTCACAGTAAAATAATCATTTTACTGTGCTCCCCGCTGTCGCCTGCGCTGCGCCTGCCTTTTTTTTGGTGATGTATGTCAAACCGTAGTATTGAATTCATTCAAAAATCTCAAAAATTTTTTTGCTCCAAATGACTTAAAATGTCATGAAACGTGGAAAAAATTGATTTTCCGCGAAAAAAAGGTTTGTGTAGATGTCTGTACGCACGATAACTCGAGAACGGTACGACCGATCCCAGTCCCGCCTAGTAAGTGAAACTTCTATTCGAGATATCTCAATAAGGAAAGCAAATTTGTCGATCCTGATTTCTTTTAAGGTGTTGTGTATGTCAAGACGCGTCGATTGATATCCATATCGCATCCGGCTCGTTAGAAAAAAATTGACAAAAAAAATTATTGGAAAAATTCCGATTTTTTCGAATCGGACTTTCTCCGCTGACGGAAACGGGCCGTAGTCTTGAAAAATCGCGCAGAGATTATTCCTTTTACTAGTTCTTTTTTAATTTTCTTATGTTCTATGTCAACACTATTTTATTTCAACTGAATTGGGCTCTGCCCGTAAAATAAATAAATAAATATTTTAGCAAAATGCGAAGCTGCGGACTTACAGAAAGAAGCTGACATATGCGAAGTGTCTTTAACTGACATTCATAATATTCTACAACCTATAATTGATAGTTGTACCAAAGATAGTATTAGCAATGGAAAATCTTGGTTTCTTCTAAATGCCACAAATAAGGAAAAAGCACATTGTATAGTTGAAAGTTTGTTGTATAAGTAAGTACATTTCTATTATTAAATAGTTTTTAAATTTGTTATGAAAATAATTTGTTTCCTTTTGTTTTAGAGTCTTACAATCTGCAGTTTTTTCTCAAAAATTACATATTATTTATTTGGTCAACGATTTATTGCATCATAGGTAAGATTATTATCGTTATTAATTTATTTACACATCAATATTTTTTCATAATTTATCAATTTTAATTATTTCATTGAATATATTTATTTAATAAACGGATTGATAAAAAAAATCAGACAAGTAAACTGAGTATCTTCACTGAAGCAAATGGACAAAATTAATGTAGATAAATAGAAACGATATAAACGTAATGCATAAATTAACATTGATGTATTTTATTCAATTATTGTATTCCATACTCTGTACATTAAATACTTTTGTATTTAATAGTGCTAGAAAAAACGCAAACGATTTAAAAGATGCTTTAGAACGAGTTGTGGTACCAATGTTCTGCAACGCGAGCATAGCCGCCACTGCCGACCAGAAATTGAAGCTTGACAAACTCTTAAAACTGTGGGAATCCAAAACTAACTACTTAAAGTCAGATACGTTAGAAAAGATGAGGAATCCGCTGCAAAGTTATCAACAGTACCAAGCGGACCAAGTTGGGAAATACACCACCGAAGTGGCAATTCTTACCCAACAGACTAAAGTCACATTCGATGGGTACCAAGCGCAACATCAAGCGTTCGTCTGCCATGCCATGCAACAGATTATGGATCTGCAACAACAGAAACAGAATTTGGAGCAACAACAACGACAAGTTGTTGTCCAGCCACAGGTGCAAACGACCAGTCCGTCAGGTAAATATTTTTCGGCTTACTTACATCATATCACTCTTGCATGTGTCTGCTTGTGACGTATATAATTTGGTATAATGTTGGGTCTTAGGTCCGACGCGCACTTATTTAGACATTTAAAGATTAAGAAATATATATTTTTTTATTTTTAATAGGGATGAGTTGGTCCTCGCCAAAAAATGTTTTAATTGTTTGAAATCATAACTTCTAACCATTCCAAAATATTTTTTTCAAAACTTTTGGTTAAAAAGATTTAGCTCAACATATTCGAAAAAACACAGTTACCTTTCTTATCGTCCAAGTTTCTAAAATTGAAATTTTGATATTAAGGCTGGGCTTTAGGCGGGAAATGTACATATGTAAACTATAGTGTAAAACATGCTCACCTTACTACGCACAGGGCAAGCAAACAAAAGCAAATGTATTGAAAGTAAAGTTAAAAATGTGTTTATAAATAGGGTGATTTTTAATTAATTTGTCCTGCAAATAGAATATCAATTTTTCTTTGGTTTGGCTTATCAAACTTGTCAATTATTAATGTAATATGAATGTTCTGTGCGAAGTTAACTATAAATTGACAAATGAATCTAAATAAAACATGGCTACTTGTATATGAGAATGTGAGAAGGCGGAAATTACTAATATTATTTGTGACAATCACTAACAGATTCCGCTACTAAAAGTCAGACGATCTATTGGACTTTGAATGTTTATTTTTCTTAAAAGTGCGTTGTTAGATTAATATAAGAATATAAAATGTAGTTAGTTGAGTAGAGACCTTTCCACCGTTTTTAGTGTATTTATTCCATTAACCAACAGTTTTTGCACTAGTATTTTCAAGTTGTTCCTTTTTGTGCATTTTTTATATTGCTTTGTAGATAAGTCAAATTCGATGATTTAATTGTTTTGGATTCTCTGGTTACATGTATCTTTGACCGAATCTCAAAAATAACAAGTAGCGAGTTCGTCCAACTTTTTAATATGCATGATTATAACTGGAATGTCACAGAAATAAATAAGAATTAAATTTTGGTAAGAAAACTGCGATTTAAAAAATAACTTTCAATAGTGCAGCTTTTTATATATATGAATATCCAAGTGCTGGGTTTCCCGCCTAAAATTCAGCCTTAAACGACATGGGGACTTGTGAAGGGTTGTTGTTATGGGGGGGGGGGTCTAATTACACCGCGACCTTTAAGAACTATTGTGCTCCTTCTAGTGCTTAGTCTTTGAGGATGTCTCAGTGATTAGAGTAAACCTATTCTCCTCAGGAGATTTAGGATGTCTGACGGTTTCATATTTGGTAAATCTCTCTCTTCTATCTGATATACTCCTAGGTATTGTGTCTTTAGGTTTTGCAAAGTAGTGTATTCAGAGAGCATGTGGATTGAGTTTTCAACCTCTGTTAATATGCAAAGTTTTTTTTTACTCAGGTTGATACAATCTGTGGACCTCTTCTGGTTATAGTTTTCCAGAAGGTCTCGCTTATCTCATTCCTTGTTGGATCTTTTTAATTCTTCCAGTATCATGCTGTTACTGATCCCACAAAAGGGTTCAGGCCCCAAAAATCGTATTCAGTCCTTTTTTTTTGAGTATCTGCTATTTCGTTTCCCTCCACTTGGTGTATCCCGGAACCCATAGGAGGGTGACTGTATTATTCTTGCTTAGCTCATTTAGTTGTTGTAAGCATTCCTTGGCCATCTTAGAACTGATTACGTGTGAACTCCGCGCTTTGGTGGCTGCTTGACTATCCGACATAATGACAATTTCTTGCCTGTGGATTTTCTTTTCGACTTTGAGCTGTACATATTTTTCAATAGCGTATATTTCTTGCGTGAATTATACTTGGTGATTTGCCGAAGCTTTCGAAGCATCTGGTACCAGGCCCATGTACTCCTATTATAGTTCCCTCTGCTGTCCTGGATCCATCAGTCCCATTCACTTTTTTGATATCTCGCCCTGAGGTATGTCCCAGATGTGTCCGTCTCCGATACGGAAACCGGGTTTACTTCTGGTGATTCCTTCTTGAACCATCCTGCATGTTGTCCTTTTTGCCACATTCTCCACTTGTATGTGAGGTTTAGGATTACCTCCATTGCAGCCGTTGGACACGTTCTCATTGCTTCTGTTATGCATATGCAAGCTAACCTCTGGACAATTGAGAGGTTGCAAGGTTAGTTCACAAAGTTTCTGCATATACTATTAAGGCTTTCAAAGCCTTAGTCGTTGCTTCTTTTTCGTGCTTATTCCAGAGCAGTTTATTGTCTAGGGATAGTCTCATATTTATTTGTTCTGGTTTCCACTCATAACGTGCCCATCCAATTTTATGGTTTTGAGATTGAGGTTTCGTTTCCCCCTGAGGGCTACAAGAGTGATTTTGGTGGGCTTGATGTCTAGTCTCATTGATGGGCACCATTCTTTTATCAGGTTTGTGAAGGCTTACATACCTACGTACTTATGTCGATATATTTCCTCATTTTGAGATCTTTTATATTCCGACTCAATTAAGATATCTCGATGGGGTTCCACTAAAAACTTGGTAGGGTCATAATTTTTATTGGGTTATACCGGAAATGAAATTGTAAATTCTTAGAAAACACCAAAATGGGGCAATTTCAAAGTTTATGAACTAATTTCCCTTAAATGAGATAACCTGTATATTAATACATTTTTGAAAGATGCTTGGATAGGTAAATTGGTCGAATTGCAAACAATTATTTTTCTAAAATGACAAACAATTACAGAAATAAATATTTTCTTAATTTCTTCAACTTTATTAGTTTCAAATCATAAAACAACAATAACAAATAATGAAATAAGGAATAAAAAGATTAAATTAAATTAAAATATTTATTAAAACCAAATAATAAATGTTGAAAACGTTTTAATAACAGTTGAAAGTTCAGGAAAATTACCAATTGACAATTGACAACCATAAACTGTTCATAGCATCCTAAATAATTGTAATAAATTTCATTTTACAAATATTAATATACAGGTTATATCATTTAAAGAAAATGTGAAAACCGCATCGAGATTTCTTAATTGGTTCGGAAGATACAAGTCCTCAAAATGTGGAAACATATAGTTAGACACCCGGTATTAACTTATTTGATAAACTTTCATGCATTTTAATAATTTTAAGTCAGCTTATTAGCTATTTTAGCAGGGACGGATTTAGACGTCTGCCACCCCCAGGCAGTAATATTCGGCCGCCCACTTTACACTCGATACAGTGCTACATTTGAGCTGCATCAATAATGGAACACAAGTTTTAAAAAAAATTTCGTTTTCTATTCGTAATTAGTTTTCTGCCTTTTAAATTCCGCCCCCCTAACATATTTTGTCACTCAAGGCGCGCGCCTAGTCCGACTGGTTGCAAATACATCCCTGTATTTTAGTGTTTTAGTGTGAGGTTTTATTTAATTGTTAATATTTAATTGTTTATACTGTTTTTCATTTGATTTATTGTATTACATTTCTATATCTGTGACATCCCATACACTTACTTATAACGTGGTAAATAAATAAATAATTCTTGGACTGTTCGCAGCGATTTTGATGGAACTAAAACGACCCTACTATTGACATTGACGATTGAATAAACGTTGTTAAACTTAAAACTTATAAAAAATTATGACTTTCAACTATTTAATCTTATCAATAATCTTTAAAGACAAATTACATTAGATAAATACTTATGTAAATTTATAGTTATAATTTATGATTTTGTAACACTGGATTTTATTTAATATTACGCTTTGTCTAGTTTTCAATCTGATAACTTTCTAATTGAAACGTTACCATCAAATAAATATGTCATAGATGATGTGCGACGGTTTTTGGTTTGTATGAGCCATGATTTGACATTAATTTGAAGTTCCCACTAGAAGATAAATGTTCAGCATACAATAGAGGGAGTTGTTGGTTTTGATAAAGATCCATTAGCCTAACATTATTTATTACTAATATTATGTCATGTGCTTTACTCTTTTAGTAATTATTCATTTCTTCCTTAACTTATGATTACTTAAGATTGCCTTTGAATAGGTTTAAATATGTGTTATATAAATCAACCATACAGGTTTAAGCGAATCCTAAAACTAGTTAACATTCGTTTAAACAGGTAGTTCATCTATCATTCCTTTAGAATCTATCCAAGCTAGTCTCCAGCAGACGATACAGAGTCTCAGCCAAGGAGTCACAACGAATGTCATGGCAAATTCTCAACCGTTTCCCGCTAATCCCACCGAAGCCTACATGGAGATGAATATATCAATACCGCCTCCAAATTTGGGCCCACCAAATACTTTCAATCAGAATAACGCGCCCGTATTTCCCGCAACCGATTTGAGTCAACAACCTCCGCTGCTGACCGCCGCGCCGAACGGTCTAGAAGCGCTGGCGTTTACTCAACCACCGCCCGGGTATTTCCCCCCGCCAGGGATGTTTCCGGATTTTTCGAAGCCGCCGCCTGGTTTCCCTGCGAAACCGGAACCTTACTTGGAGGAATTGATGCCATCGGCTCCTTACTATGATTTGCCTGCCGGGCTTATGGTTCCTTTAGTAAAGGTATGTAAGGTTTAAAACTCAAAATATTATAGGGTGTTCCACAACTAGAGGGAATTATATATTATAATTCAATTTTATTAACAAGGTTAATCACTATTAACTCATTAATTCCCGAATTACTTTTTTTTTAACAATTTTACAAATATGGTTAGTGTGGTTGTATTTTAACTGAGACACAGTGTTAAAATTTTAGAAAACAATTTATTTAGATAATAAAAAAATGCTGTTACAATAGGATAATATGAAACTTTTTAAAATCAGTGTTTACTTAATTTTGGTATGAAATATATAATTACACTCTAAACACAGACCGACGTCGCATTTTTTGCGCATAGTTCTGGCACTGGTACTGCATCCTTCTCCATCACATCTTCGTTTTTTATCGGCAATATATACAAGAAGATGATTTTTTTCATCATATCGTATATCATCCGATACTCTGTTGAAAGAAATGCTAAATTTTGAAGTACTAGGTCGGCTTGCACCTTTGCTAATAGTTTCAAACATAATTGCAGCATGTGCTGATTACATCCTTTTCTAAACAAAATCCAGGCATTGCTGATAGCAGCGTCCAGACACCAGGTGAAAATGCACCACCACCATTTTTCGATCTAATGGCGATCCGGCAAGTATTTATATTCTCGTCCGTCGGATCTGTTCCGCCCATGTTGCTGTTGTATTTTCCAATAAGGTCAGGTTTGGGGACATTGAAATACATTTTTTCTTAATATATCGTTTTACATAATTCAACGGCTTCACTCCATATCAATTGGAAGCAACTCTCACTACGTTATTTTCAACCCATTTGACAAATATTATACCATTATTTTTATTTAGAGCCTGTTCTATCGATCCTCTATCCAGTTCACCCGTGACCATTTTCTTTCATAAAAATAAATATATTGGTAGTAAAAATATTGTCTAAATAAAACTATATGGATATAGTCTTTTGGGCAACTAATCTACCATATTTATCAAAGGAGCAGCCGCTTTTCCAGACATTTTCTTCCTCTCTGATACAGCATTGAGTTGTTTTCCCTGGTGTGCATCGAAATTTATTAGGTATCCATCTTTTGAATTCATTGACCCAATTTTAAATCCAAAACGTAACGGCTTGCCTCTGATGAATTGCTTGCAGAAATGCCTGTCGAAATACTTCACCATTGACTCACCATTAATTTTTTAACAGGCACAATTTTTTTTTAAAAAGTTTTGTTTGAGAATATTCATAAATGGACGTAGTTTATACATTTTATCGTATACATCAATTTTAGTGCTGTCGACACAGTATAAATTTAAGAATTTCTTCAAATCTATTTCTTCTCGTAGGTTCTGTAACTGCATAATTTCTATGTCCCTTAATCTGGCAGAGCAAAGTCAGTATAACAAAACGCAAATTTAATGTAGTAATTAAAAATTTAACGCCCCTTTATAAAAGAAAAAAAACTACATTCTGCTAGCTTAAGATAAAGTTAGCAGAACAGTGGTTCAAAAATCGTTGAATAATTACGTAAATAATATAAAAGAATGAGATAATTAAACGCAAATTAAATGTAATGAATAAAAATTTAACGCTCCTCTAGAAAAGAATTTGATGCTCCATTAGAAAAGAAAATCAACTACGTTCTGTGTACCTATTCTTGAAATCAAGAGAAAAGTTACTCCCAAAGTATCTCCCTACTTTTTCTACTCCCAGCTTTTTCTCTCGGTACAAAAATACCTTATTCTTGAAAAAAAGGAGTGAGTGAAAATACACACATAGTTGCCAAGTGTTGAAATTCAATTTTATCCAATCGCAACAGTTAAATTTCTGACAGCCATGTGACATAACATAACCAAAGAATAACTATCGTATTCTTTGACATAACTGTAATGTATTATGTATAGACCGGTGTCGTATTAAAAAAAAAATAACAAAACACAAAAAGAAATGCTGGTCGATTACATTTCGCAACGACGACAGATGTATTCTGGCAAATTTACCCCCACATTCACCAGGGCTCAGTGCCAAGTCCTCTGGTCTGAGCTGGCCACAATTTTTAATTGTATGCCTGAGGGAGCCAATAAAACCTGGGAAGCTTGGAGGAAAGTAAATATTATGAACTCTTTCTATTTCAACCTCCTCCAGAGCTTCCTCCACATCGTCATTCATTATCCATTATATTAGTAAACTTCCCATCAAAACTCAAAAAATAAAAACACGAAATAGAAACAAAATAAATCGGACCGACAGATTAAATAGTTAGGTTAATGAGGTAGTAAAACTCAAAATCCTGTACTATAAATTTTAATATCTCTTTGATAGAAATGGGGGGAGATGCTTCAAATTACAAAAGGGCGGCGACTAGTTTCGGCATTATGCCACCATCAGGCAGAACTAAATACAATAAAAAATTAATACAACATTATAACATCTTACGAAAATTGTGCGCACAAGTAGGAAATAAAAAATGGGGGTAACAAAGGGCTGTTATAATGTTGTATTAATTTTTTATTGTATTTAGTTTGGCCTGATGATGACATAATGCCGAAACTAGTCGCCGCCCTTTTGTAATTTGAAGCCTCTCCCCCAATTTCTATCAAAGAGATATTAAATTTTGTGGTACAGGATTTTGAGTTTTACTATCTCACCATTAGACCACATTTTAGATTATGGATAACATTTTGGACTTAGTTAGGTTAATGTTTCAAATAAATTTCTACTCCCTACAAATTTCACTCGCTAATGACCAATAGAAATTTTATACTCCCTGGGAGAATAAAAGTCCCACATATTTCCATCGAAATATTTCAAGAATAGGGTTACTGATATCTTAATATAAAGTTAGCAGAACAGTTGAAAAAATCCAAAAATATATGTTTGAAGGTAGTCCTACAAAGTGAAGAAAATTGAAATAAAAACAATACGTTTGGGGCTATTTGTTATTAATATAAAAATTTTTTAGAGAAAAATGTTTACGTCACATGTTTACCGAATTGAAAAAAGAAATTATGTGTTTGATTGGTACAATAAAAAAATTAACTCATGTATATTTTGACAAAAAGGTAAAAAATATAAAATTACATAACCGCATAGGTTAGATATATGTAACTTAAATTCTATTGTAGACCAACAAATTTGGACAGCATTCAAATGACTCATTTTCTGAAAATCATTGGCAGGAAATTATTCATCGATTTTCGGTATTCTGCTAACTATATTAAGCTAGCAGAACATAATTTTTTTTCTTTTCGAAAGGAGCGTTAAATTTTTATTTACTACATTAAAATTGCATGTTATTTACATTTAATTATGAAATAATAATAATAATCGTTTTCTGCTGACTTTGGTCTGGACATATAATTTCTCATATCATTAGCAGAATCCCAGAACATTCTTTTTCCACGCTTCTGGTCATATCCTCTTTAAAATTGCAATAAAATATTTCATTTCATCGGCAGTTATTTTTAGATCATTACAGTTTTTATGAATATTTTGTCGATTCTGCAATAAGCAAGTCTACTATACATCATCAGTAATAAAAAAAATTTAAGACCGACCAGACAGTATACACTTTTGGATAATTTTTAATCCAGAAAATAACGTTTTGCCGATCAAGACCGGAAAATGAACATCAGGAACCGGCAAAAGCTTTTTCCGGTCCCAGTTGTCAATGTGCTTTGATTTCGTATTATGACAACAACGTTGCGATTAATTGTCAAGTGACAGTTCGTTGATTTTTTATTTGTCATACTTGTTTCGTGAGTTCGGAAATTTAATTTGAAAATATGGATTCAGACACATCTTCCCTTCAAATAATTAACGTTCACAATTGTACATTTAACATAAATATTCAAAAATAATGTGTTTGTTCAGTTTATGCAGTTGTATCCAGTATGTAGTTTTATTATAATAAAATAAATAATTAAGTTTACATCAAAGTGTCGGTCTCGCGACCGAAAATTAAGTGTTTTGCAGGCCTGTCCAAACGGTCCGTCCTGGAATCTATTTGCCTCGTCCTGCAAAACACTATTTTCCGGTCTTGTAACGTAAATTACTATTTCAAATATGACAAGCCTTGAAATTGTTTATAATCTTTTGAATGATCCGAAAACACACATGCAGCTGATTGCTCTGATCCCCTTCTCGATCTTAGATTATTTCTTTTGCTTTTTCGGATATGTTTTGATTTAGTTTTATGTATATTCATTGTTTGTTTTATTTGTATGTTGGTTCGGTGTTTGGTCAATTTCTGAATTATCTTTCTCTATTCGAACAATATTCGACAATTAATTCGATTATTATTGTTCAAAACAAGATCAACAAGGCTTTGTAATTGTCTTCCACTCAAGTTATCCATTGTCCATTATCTTCGGCACCTGAATCCTCAACAGTGAGAACACTTACTTCTGGAGATTCATCGTATATGTAACGCTAGGATATAATGCGTTAATATGCTGTAGAAAGAGGACGAAACATAATCATCCAATCATGTAATTAATTTATATACTCAAAAATTATCTCCCTCTGTTGTTGTCGGTATTAGCGTTTGACTGACATATTGTATACTTTTTTACTATGACTAAGATTTCTTAATTATTTTTAATAAAGTACCATAAACAAAAGATTAGAATTAGCATCGAATTGCACAATTTTGATCTGGTATTGTTTTCGTAATGTTTATTGATTTTTAGTTAGTTATTTACACATATTGAGTCGTGGGACACCCTAAATCTATTTTTTATAAATGTACGAAAATAGTAAAAAAAGTTTTGTAAGTTAAACATGGAATCAAGTAAACTTGGCTGTTTAGTAGAAAGGGTAATAAAAGGCAACGAATTAATTGTTATTTCAATCATTGGTAATAAATCATAATCAGTTACAATATATCCTCAACATTTATGATAAAATATATGTACATGGAATATTATAATGGTATATTGCCGCACTTATTCTAGTTGGAAGAAACGTCATATAAACCGTTAGATCCTAAAGATATTAGGTTGCCCCCTCCAGCTCCACCGAGCGATCGTCTTCTAGCCGCAGTCGAAGCCTTCTACTCGTTGCCGAGCCACGAACGGCCCAGAGACAGGTAAAAATAGGTTGTTTTTCAGTGCTCTCGTCATTTATCGAAGAGAAAAATCAGAAGGAGTTAATTTAACCAATAACCGTTTTAGAATTTAATATTCTTTAGGTGATTAAATACCATTTAAGGTTGCCAACAGTTGTTTATTTTAATAAAATCTTCTATTCTAAAGCAAAAGAGGTCATTGTTTCTTAGTCTATAATTTCATACAGTCCTAAATGTTCAAAATTGGCCTTTATGTCCAAATATGGTCCAAATATCAAGTTCTGTTTTATTAAGTGACCTCAGTTCATTTCTATTGTCGTTTATTTACAAGTACACTTTAATTCCGATTACAATATCTTCTTTGATTTAAGACAGGTCTATAATTCTTCTTTATGTTCAATCGCCCATCTTATTTTCAGTTACAGCATTTTGTTTCCAGGAAAAGACCTGTAAAAAAATACTCTTATTTGAAGGAAATTTAATTTTTCATATAGATTCGATAATTTTCAGAGAGATTCCTTTATATTCAAGGACAGCTCTTTATTTCTTATCTGGAAACACTTATTTATTCCCTCGTAAATTAAAATACAGCAAGCACCAATTACAAAGAGGTTGAACAGATCCTGAAATTTGTCGTACTTTACCTCATCCTAGCTACAATGAGGTTGCACAGATGCCGAAATTTGTCGTACTTTTCCCATAATGCGCGGCTTTATATTTTCCTAGTTGGCGCTTACTGCATTTTGGTTTTATAAAACTTATTTCAAGGAATAGTTTAATCCCAATTCAGTGTTTTATTTCACGCGATGACAGTATTTTATACCTTAAATTTATTTCCAAAAAATTTTAATTCATAAAAGTTGGCAACCCTAGATTAAAATATAAATCACAGAATATATATTTCTATTTTCCTAGTTTCAGCGATTATGTTTGAATTTTTTACATAAACAATTACCTATTAAACCATTTTTAATTAAAATTGGGATTGTCATTATTGCTGTTTTATATACATTAGATTGTTTTTTCTCGATCAGTTATAAACAAAAAATGATTTAATCGAACTCCATTGAAATTAATTACTACATTAATAGGATTTATTTTAATTGATTACTAATAAAAAACGCAGTACTGATGAAACTCCCAATAAGAATACTTCTGAGAGCCCCAATTTATTATTGAAATTATATTAACTGGACTTTGTTATTTCTGATAAATTATCTCGTGTGCATAAACAGCGAAGGTTGGGAAAAACTAGGTTTATATGAATACTACAAGGCAAAAAATATTGCTAAAAAAGAGAAAGAAGAACTGATAGTGGCGGGGTTAAGGCAAAAATCGAGAAGTCCCAGTCCGATCATACTACCCGCCGAAAAAGAACCTTCTCCTCCAAAGAGGAGGTACAGGAGTAAATCGCCCCCTCCAACGACGAACCCGCACGCCTATCGCAATAACAAAAGGTCCAGAAGCAGATCCAAATCGAGATCGAGGAGCAGGTCGCGAAGTCCGAGGAGAAGACATAGAGATTCTCGAAACGAACGGGAGTCTAGAAACGATAGGGAGTCCAGGAGTGAAAGAGATTCGAGAGTCGACAGAGACAGAGAGCCGAGGGGCGATAGAGAGTCGAGGAGAGATAGGAGACGGAGGAGTAGAACGAGGTCCAGATCCAGATCTAGATCGCCGCTCAGAAGATCTATTTCGCCACCGGCTACTTTCTCGTAAGTACGATCATTTTTATTAAAAATTTTGTATAAACCTTGAAGTGTTGGAATTTCCACTAAGTTAAGTTTAAGAACCTAAATCAGTAGATTTATTTGACAATTTTAATCGATAGAAAAAAGTATTACTGCCTCATATTTCATACTTTAAATTTGAAAGGCAGATTATATCTCGGATTTTCGTTTCTATTCAGCTGCTTCTATATTTTCTAAAATATTTAATCGTTCCAGTCATCTTAGTTTGATGCAAAACGCCATCCAAGAACTGGACTCGTCGAACAAGGGCCACCAAATGCTGAAAAAGATGGGGTGGGGCGGGAGTGGTTTAGGTGCTAACGAACAAGGTATAGACACGCCGATATCGGGCGGTGACGTTCGGGACAGACAGGACCAATTTAAGGGCGTGGGTTGTAATCTCAACGATCCGTACGAGAATTTTAGAAAAAATAAGGGAGCCGCCTTTATTACTAGGATGAAGGCTAGAGCCGAGGAACGAGCGGCAGAGAGTAAGTTTGACATACTTTAAATTTTACTTTTATATTTTTGCATTTGTCTATCTAAAAAGTGAAAATTACATCACTACTTTGGTAGATGTATGACATTTCTGCATTCCGTTTTTATTGGTAAGATCAAATTTCAGTTCCATTTTGCATTAATTTCGTTAATTAGTCTTAACAGGTGATTAAATAAATGCATCACCCCAAAAACTCTTTAACCCTGTTTATAATTGACAAGAACCTGGCTAAATGTTTTGTTTACCTCACCATATATTTTTTTATTCAAGTAGGTTATATGAATGCATAAAACAGCCAAGCATCAAAATTTCCCAAACTCATGAACTTCTATTTTTAAAATGTACATAAGGTAAACTGTAATCTCGAGGCAGAGCTGGCTATATTTATTTGCAGTTCTCACAAAAACAAATTGTAGCCATAATTATTTGCACGAAAAAGTACATTGAAAAAATACCAACTTTTACTAAATACATGCTTTTAAGGAATGGGCCCCGTTCAACATTTTTTTTATTTCAGAAATTTGAAGTAGAACATTTTTTAAGGCAATTTCCAAATTTTTAGATTTATTCGAACGCTTAAGTCAATTACTAAAGTTCGACTACGCAAAAACGGGACGGAGCTATACGTGACGTCACTTTGCATACAGCCGCTTGTAGATGTTTTCCTATACAGTGTGTCTACTCATATGGGAAACTTTTTTATTATTGGTTTTAGGAAAAAAGTTAATTTTCATAAAATGTTGTTAGTAAATGCCGGAAAAGGTTAATGTGCTCTGGAAAAATCTCCCCTGTGTAGCTGACTACTTCTTCGTGTAGCACATTTGTAAATTATGAGATGACGTCGAAGCTCACTAGAATGTCGTTAGAACCTAAGGTAATGTTCTTCGATAAAGTGCGCAGAATCTCGGATTTCTGCCAGATGCTTGTTCAGGTGATCATATGGCACTTGATATTGGTCTTAAGGTATATTATCTTTATGAATTTTTGATAGTCCATATAATCTATGTGATAGAGCATCAGCGCTGCATATTTTAGTCTTTTGTGGTAATATCGATTGTTTTATCAGTTTGGTAGTTTTTCTAAAGATCTTCTCTGTTCGATCTTTCCGTTTGAAGTCTCGAGTTGTTTTGTCTGAATTTTGTTGAAATATCTCTTTTGTCTCATTGGATAACTGTAGAGTTATTTAAATATAATTGAGTTGCCAATTCCTTTCGTGTTTGTTGGATTCTCTTCCTTAGTAATGCTTTTTCCATCCAGTCGAAAATTCTTTGGGCCTGAAGTGTCTTGATGATCTTTTTTTTTCATTTCCATTACCTTGGTAAATATTATAAACAGTGAAACCTAATTTAGCGTAAGTTTCAATATCGTCAATTCCCACTCTAGATTTTTTGTTATGTTATTATACTTATTTATCTTCGGCCATCATTGACGAGTTTGATAATTAATTTTTTTCACCATGAAACGTGTAGTTCAGATTGTACTTTCCGCTAAATATATTGTGCTTATTTTGATTTAATCGGCAGATATTATGTAATTAATCGGTAATAATTTTATTTTTTAATTTAAAGAGTTCTTGGATAACTCGATTACTTTAATGAACTAATTTTCAGCTCAGCAACATACAGGGTTTTTCACAATGAGCTTTAGCGTACTAATGAACTAAGCAACGGGACAATTTAAAAAGATAATTCTATACAGGGTGTTTCATTTGAAAAATCAAAGTTACTTTTACTTTGTTACGAAAACGTTTTAGATCGTATCAATTTATGCATATCACCAAATTTTCAAATTGGTCCATTGCCTGGTTCATAAAATGAAACTTGCTTTAAATATTATTTTTAAAAAATACAAATTTTAGCCAAAAAGAAAACGGCCGTTATTTGTTACTAATTTAATATTCATTATTCTAAACTATTATTTTCATTTGTATTTTTTTGTTATTTTTTATTAATCAAACTTTTTGTTTTTTAGGAAGAGATGACTAAGATTAATCAATCTTTTTGTTTTTAGGAAGAGATATTGATTAACCTATGGCTACTTTTTATTCAGTTTAAGTGTAAAAGTGCATTTCACTTTGTTTCACTTATTTAATTTCGTTTATTTAGGGATCCTGTAGAGGATTGTTTTATTATTTTTTTTGTATATTTTTCGTGTAATTGTAACGAGAAATTCGTCTGTTGTAAATATGACCAAACTAAAATATATTCAATAAATATTAGTTTTTTTTTTACCTGGAATCTTTGGGTAAATAAAATACTCGGGATTCATTCAAAGTATAATACTTATTACAACTAATTAATAAAATATCAAAAATATAAAATATAAAATATCTCTTACCATCCACAAGTTTGTAAAATCAGGAAAAAATATGAACTCAATCGGTATTTTTCCTTAAACGAACCATGTGGATACCTTGTATCTATCACACATTAAAATTTAAAATTTTTAATAACGAACACAAAGCATGTACCGAATTCGTAAAAACGAATGGATTATTTACATAGTTCAGTCCCCAATCTGGCGTCCTCGAAGGGTCAGGTAAGTAGTTTCCTGGAATAATAAATACGCTGCCACCCTTAGCACCCTGCCTCTTCACCATATTTTCCTTCCTTATCACCAACCCCTTAATTTTCTCCATTTTCTGTTTAATATTCGCCAAATTTAAGATCCGTCTTTTCCAATGGGGCGAGTGTGCGAACAACCAGAATAAAGTGCAAAGGGATGGGAATAACTGAGACTCCTTGTCGCACCAATGAATCATTATAGTAATGAGCTTATCGATGTGTTCGGGCGCGAAGCTACAGTCTCTGGTTTCTTGTAATTTGTTGAAAGAGATTAATATGTTGACGCTGGAAATACAAGCGTTCATTTCAGGCAGTGATCTGGTCATCGATTCCAGCAATATGTATAGTTGCTTCGGAAGGAACTTGCCAAGTTGTATACAGATATTTTTGAATCGTCTCGTTGCGTAATCTGGAATAGAAATTTTTAAATTATTAAGGAAAATAATTATTTGAGATTATTAAGAATTCTCTTCCTAATAATTCTAGTTACGTTTAATTTAATTTCACTTGTCGCTAGCCAAAAATTATAAAAAGTGTTCGTTCACTAATGGAGGAAAACATACTTGGAAAAGTCAGGGAATTTAAAAAAATGATAGTCAATTTATTTAATATAATAAAATATTTAATTATTCACAATATTTATGGTTACATTGTTACAGTGATGAAACGTAATGTTTGAAAGACATGATTTATTGAAATAATTACACAATGAATTATTGTGTTATCAGATACGGAAATGAAATTGGAGACATACAATGTACCTCATTGATCTATCAAGAACAGTTAAGAAAGAGCATTATTGTATTATAGCCGTAGAAAATAGTATATTATTCAACGAGCGGTAATGTAGGTCATAACTCACGCAGATGAAGTTTGCAGCACGAGCCGCAGGCGAGTGCTGTAATTCATCAAGTGAGTTATGACCATTACCGCAAGTTGAATACTATACTTTATCTACGACTATAACAATAAATACTATGCTGCAAGTACAGAGAAAGAACTTTATTCACAATTTATGTTGAGTGTGTTTTTTAGAATTGAGTAGAAAGTTTACAGAGACGATGCTTTATATTTATTGCTAAGTTCCTTAAAATATGCCAAAAGTACATTTTCTGTAAACGAGTTTACATGCTTACTTCTACACCAATCTTGAAAATTTTTGTATACATCTTTATATTTCTTTTGTGATTTTTCGGGTAAAAGATTCTGTATTATAGCATCTATTTATCTTATTTCTGGATATCAAAAAAAACAACAGCAAAAATCAGAAAAGTGAGAAAAAAAAGGAAAAAATAGTGAAACATTGAGAAAATAGAAAAAAAACAAGAAACAATATGGAAAAATAGGGGGAAATTGGGATAAATAGGAAAATAAGAAAATAAAAAAAAAATGGAGAAAAGAGGAAAAAATAGTGAAACATGGAAAAAAATAGGTAAAAACAAGGAAAATGGGGGAAAAGTGAGAGAATTCAAAGAAATCAAAAAACAACAAAAAAAGAAAAAACCGAAAAATTGAAAAAAAAAATCAGAGGAATAAGAAAAAAATCAGAAAACAAAAGAAACAGAAAAAACAGAATAATGAGCAAAATTGTAAAAAACAAAAAATCAGAAAAATGGGAAAAACGAGAAAAAATTTGAGACAATTTAAAAAAAATGAGAAAAAACCGGAAAAGAAAATAAATATTTAAAAGAAAAATCAGAATATTGGAAAAAATGAAAAATCAAATTGTAAAATACGAAAAAAATTAAAAAATCGAAAAAAACAAAAAAAAATGAAAAAAAGGCGCAAAAAATCACAAAAATCGAGAAAAAAAAACAGAGGAATAAGAAAAAAATTTAAAAAAAAGACTGGATCCCTTTGTATACTAAATATACATTCCTATCCATAACTCACTATAGTGAGTTATGAAAGTCATAACTCACGCTATTTGTTTATGGATACTATTAATTGCTCAAAAGCAGATGAATAATTAATATATAACTTAATAGGAGTAGATAATTTTTTTTTTAAAACTAAATTTTGATATTGGAATTAATTAAACGAGATTAGAAAAAATAATGGAAATCACATCAAAACATTTAGGAAACATTTATGACAAAAAAATATATTAGTTGATTATTCCTTGAAATTAATTTGGAATAAAATAAATTATCCACTTCCAAATATAAATAATTCCCAACTTCAGCGACTTGCAAAATTTAAAATCATGAATCAAATAATAAGATTTTCATTCTAGAAATTGAAAGTACAATTACGTGAGTAATAAATTTAGAAAACCTTTTATAAAGTGCCAACAAACGTTATTTTAACATTTTTATTATTTTATCTACTATTAAGTTATATATTAATTATTCAACTACTTTTGAGCAATTAATAGTATCCAGAAACAAATAGCGTGAGTTATGACTCCATAACTCACTATAGTGAGTTATGGATCGGAATGTATATCATTGAGGGGAGTAATGTTACTTGATATTTTTTTATATAATTTTAAAGTGAAGATGAATTATTATGTACATCTACAGAAATAAGACAAATAGCTAATACTACAATACAGAATTTATTATCCGAATGATCACAAAACAAATATAAAGGTGCATACAAAAATTTTCAAGGTTGGTGTAGCAGTAAAAACGTTAACTCGTTTACAGAAAATGTACTTTTGGCATATTTTAAAGAGCTTATCAATAAATACAAAGCATCGTCTCTATGGACTTTCTACTCCATGCTAAACAACACAATCAACATAAATTGTGAATAAAGTTCTTTCTCTGTACTTGCAGCTTAGTATTTATTCTTATAGTCGTAGATAAAGTATAGTATTCAACTTGCGCATAACTCACTTGTTGAATTACAGTACAGCACTTGCCTGCGGCTCGTGCTGCGCTCGTTGAATAATATACTATTATTCATTCTAAATTTAGATTAAAAAAAAAACAGATAACAAGATGAAATTACTACACGGATTACAATTTTCACTGAAAATATACATAATTTCCAACATATTCAAAAAAAAAAAATGGAAATATATAATAATCCTACAAAACACTAGATTGTTCAAATAGGATATTATTGCCCAATGATTTCTTAAAATTATTGAAAGATTGGTTGAAAAAATCCACATTTGTATTATTTGCATTCCTCATTACACACGTTAACGGGCTGTTAAGTCCATAATGGAATTTTAAATGGAACGTAGACGTTGGCTTCAATCTCATACCAATATTGTGCAGAAAATCAGGACAGGAAATTTCACCTGATAGCAATATGTACAAAAAACAAAGATCCGTTCCTGTTCTCCTATTTTCAAGTGTTTCAATATTAGTTAGGATCATAAATTTCTGTAGTCCACATGATAGTTGACTAATAAAAAATATGAAAACTACTAGAAAAGAGTACCAATAATTTTTACAATGTACCATTAAAGTACAAATACTGTTTATAGCTAAATAGTTATAATGGTCCGAGAAAGGAATAAGTATTTGGAATTAATAATAAGTTGTTGGAAATGTTCTAACGAGATGTAGGGCTAAAAAAATTGGGAGAACAGCAAAAAAAATTGTACTAAACATTAAGAACATCCAATATAATGATACAACAAAGATGAAGAACAAATAAATTAGCTCAAAATGATAGAGCTCAATATAACAAGTTGCGTAAAGCCGCAATAGTTATTCAACAGAGATGGAAAGCTAAAAAAATGGGAGAAAAAATTAGAAAAGAATATATAGCATTAAAAACTGCTACTCTAGTATTACAATCACTTTAGAGGGCTAAAAAATAAGGGAAACTGCGAAAACTATTCGTAAACAAGAAAAATTTGATTCAATGAAGAAATCCACTGTAACTAAAATAAGGTGTAGAGCATACAAGACAAGAAAAAGGGATCAGCAATATTATCAAAATCTAAGAAAATATTCATTGATTATTCAACAACACTGGAGAGCTACGATAACTCACAAAATGAACAAGATTAGAGTACCAACCTTTATACAATTTTCATACAACAAAAATGGTGAGCTAAAATTGTAGTGAGAAAAACTGGAAATTACTATCTAACATTAAAAACTTGTGCAATTATAATTTATTTAAAAATATTAATTAAATGTATTCTACCACAAAAATTCATTTACCCCAAACTATTGTAAAGCCTAACGCAGTTTTTAAAGGACAAATTTTTTATCCAAATGGCCAAAAAGTACTGTGTATAATACCTTAATACTTCCCCGCTTTACGTTAGTTTCATCAATTTTGTACATGTCTAATAAAAACGAAATTGGCAGAATGCAGAAAAGTTAAAAGAGAGACTCACTGCTTTTAAAACAATGTTACACCAGTTAAATTGGCTTTCAATACCATATTACTTGGAATATCAGAACCTAATACTTATCCATAAAATTAAGATGCCTTTGACACCTTCGTATTTGACATCAAAACTAATTAAAAACAAAAGCTGACTGAAAAATCACTATTCCATAAAGGCATTATTACTTATAATGAACTGAATGATTCCTTAAAACCTGCATCACTATTAATTCTTTTAAAAATAAACTAAAGGACTTTTTATTATGTAAATGTTTAAATTAAGTTTTAATTATGTGTAGAATTATTTTTAAGACACTTTGTTTAGACTTTTTAACAAAAAAAACTATTCAATGTCTGTGTTTCATGTATTGTAAATTAGCTTGTCTGCTAAATAAGGATTTATTAATAAAAAGAGAAAATTATTAACGTAAAAATATACAATGTGCCATAAAAATAATTTTTATAGATGAAATATATTTAAATAATCATACCAATATCTTCGAGAGCCTTTATAATATGAAACATAGTGGAATTTGTATGGACAAATATTTCCAACGCTGCTTGACACTTGAAATGAATCCTTTTTTCGGGAACGGCAGTCTCGCTTGCTTTTATATATCTCTGTCTTATTTTCTTCATTTCAGGGATTTCATTCCTTGTTTTGTTTCCTTTCCAAAAAGCCTACAAAATAATTTCCATCATTTTTAAATAACTCTTACTTCAAAAAAATATACTTACTTGAATTCTCGTCGCAGATTCATTTTTAATTTTTATAACCTTCCTTTGTTCCCTAGCCTCCTCCGTAAAATACTCAGCATACTTTTTTCTTATTAAATATCCTCTAGCTAATCTTTGCATTTCTACAGCAGCTTTTTGTTTAAGCAAATACTTCTTTCGTTCTTCTCTGGCTAGCAAAACACATCTGTACCATCTCTGTAGGATAATTGAAGAATGTTTCATCTTTGTATAAGTTTCCTTATGCTTTTTCATTAGGAACGTTGCTCTATACCATTTTTGTATAACTACTGTCGCTTGTTTTAATACTCTATAACATTGAAATTGGACTGCTAAAAATTTGTTTGCTCTGTATCGTTGTTGAATAAATATAACAGCTTGTTTTAATCGTAGATACTCCTGGCGAGTCTTCTTTCCTGATTTTAAAGCCCTCCATTTTCTTTGGATAAATATAGTAACAGATTTTAATTCTATGTACTTTTGTCTTTCCTGTCTTCCTAATATTTTTAACCGCCAAGTATTCTGAATGAAAATCGCACTAGTTTTTAATGTTAGATATTTATTTCTGGTTTCTCTAGCTATAGTTTTAGCTCTCCATTTTTGTTGTACAAAAATTGTAGCTTTTCTTAAAGATTGGTACTCTAATCTTCTTTTTTTTAACTCTAAATTAGCTCGACATCTTTTTTGTATTGTAATTGTAGATTTTTTAAGCTTCAAATAATGTTCACGTTGTAGTCTTGAAGCTATCGTAGCTCTCCAATGTTGTTGAATAACCAATGAAGATTCTCTTAGTTTTTGATAGTTTTGCTGATCCCTTTTTCTTGCCTGGTAAGCTCTCCACCTAATTTGAAGAGTTATAGCGGATTTCTTCATTAATTCAAATTTTCTTTTTTCAATTCTTGCTTCTAAAGTAGCTCTGAACTTCTTTTGAATTACTACAGCAGCGTTTTTCTTGTTTACAAATAGTTTTCGTTCTGTTTCCCCTATTCTTTTAGCTCTCCAAAGTGATTGTAATACTAGAGTAGCAGTTTTTAATGCTACATATTCTTTTCTAATTTTTTCCTCTATTTTTTTAGCTTTCCATCTCTGTTGAATAACTTTTGCCGCTTTACGCAACTTGTTATATTGAGCTCTATGATTTTGAGCTAATTTATTTGCTCTCCATCTTTGTTGTATTATTATACTGGATGTTTTTATTGTTTGGTACAATTTTTTTTGTTGTTCTCCAAGTTTTTTAGCCTTCCATCTCGTTTGAATATTTCCAACAACTTTTTTTAATTCCAAATAATTATTTCTTTCTCGGACCATTAACTGTTTAGCCCTAAATAATATTTGTACCTTAATAGTACATCTTAAAAATTCTTGGTACTCTTTTCTAGTAGTTTTCATCAACTGATTAGCTCTGTATCTATTTTGAATAACTACTGCAGCGTTCTTTAACATTTTAAATTGATTCTTACATTCCAACATACTTTTATTAGCTTTAAAACGGCGTTGTAGAACCACAGCGGTATTTTTGAGTTGTAAATAATCGTTTCTTTGGATTGTCATAGCTCTGTTGGCTCTAAATCTTGTTTGAATCGAAATAGCAACTACTTTTAATGCAGAATATTCATTTTTACATTGCCTCATAGCTAATAACGCTGCGAATTGTCTTTGAATTGTTATAACAGCATTTCTAATACGCTGATACTTCGCTTTGTCTTGCCGCATTAGAATTTGTGCTTTATATCTATTTTCTACTTTGATCACAGCATTTTTAAGTGATAAATATTCGTTGCGGCGTAATCGCATCTCAATAGTAGCTCGATACCAAGTTTGAATTTGTACTACAGCATTTTTGGTTTTTAAAAAGTTAGTTCTGTTAATTTTCATAGTTAATTTAGCTTTATATTTGCTTTGGATAGTGACAGTGGCTTGTTTTAAAGATTTAAAATATTTTTGTTCATTTTCCATTAATACTTTAGCTCTAAATCTTCGTTGAAGTACAACAGCTGCAGTTCTGTACTTTAAATATTGAGTTCTTGCTATTTTCATAGCCATTTGAGCTCTGTACCTTTGTTGGATAGTTATGCACGCTTTTCTGAATGTGTTATAAGTTTCTTTTTGTTTTTTCATGGTAGTTAATGCTACATAACGTTTTTCTATATTTAAAACTGATTGTTTTAAAGTTAAAAATTCTTTACGACAAAGTTTCATTGCTGTAAGTGATCTATACCAGTTTTGAATGTTAATAGCAGCTAATTTTATTTTCTGGTAATTTTGTTTCTTTATTTTACATAATTGGTTAGCCCTAAATCTTCTCTGAATGTTAATTGTTACTAATTTGAGTTTCCGGTAATGATTTTTGTCTCTTTTAGATAGCATATTAGCCCTAAATTGTGTTTGAATGAAAATTGTAACAGATTTTAGTTGTCTGTAGTATTCTACTGCTGCTTTTGTTTGTTTATTCGAACGATACCAAAGTTGTATAGTTTTAGTGGAATTTTTGATTGCCAAATAAGATTTTCTTGCTTGATACATGCGTACATAACTTTGGATTAGTACAGCACTTTTAATGCGATTAATATAAGAGTTTCTAACTAACCACCCTCGCGAGAATCTTTGTATTTCTTTGATAGCTACTAGTTTTTTCATATAAATGCTTTTTTGTTGGTACATTCTGTAGAAACTTTGAATTTTGATACTAGCTTTTTCTATTTTTATTATAGTTAAATATTGTTGTAATTGTATAGCGAATGTGGTTAAATTTCTTGCTAAAATTTGTCGTTTATACCAAATTTGTATCTTACTAGCAGCTTTTTCTTTCTCTAATTTTATTTTCTGTAATTTTCTTCTTTTTAATACAATTGGTAGGCTTCTAAACCACGTTTGTATGATTGTAGCGTTCTTTACCATCAGTGGGGCTTCAAATTTGTAAACAATTTGCCACAAGAAAGACAGGGTTTTCTCACGATGACCATCGACTAAATCTTTTGGAGAAATATCGTATAAGATTTTATAACTAGATTTTTCTAAAGAATCGAATACAATTTTCATATTATGCACTTTTTGTAAACGTGAAATGGCCGGTACTCTCAAATTACTTGTCAAGTCATCCTTCATTAAAATTAATTCCATGACTTTAGTTAATCGCACTCCATCTCTTAAATCTACGCCTAGATTGTTAACTGCATAGTCGAATTCGTGGATGTACGTTTGAACGTGGCTCACTACATATCCAGATAATTTTAAAAATTTTGTTATATCTCCAACGGCTGATAGTAGTTCTCTAGCTAGTATCAAGAGAAGTTCTTTGCTGTCTTTAATATTCGACGTTTTGCAGAAAAGACAAGGATTGTGTGGTATAAGCTTTCTATTTTTAGCTTGATCAAGAAAATACACCAACATCAAGAACTTTTTTAAGAAAAACTTATTAAATTCTGCCGCGTATTTCGGCGAGTGCATCGATTTGTGTTTTCTTATCAAATATGGATCTTTAAAAAGCTTGTCAAGTATGAATGTGGTTAAACCAACAACGTCAGAATTAGAATTAAGAGGAATAATTTCGTTGTAGATCGTTTCCAGACCGATTCTTAACCATAACGGATTGTAACTCAATATTATCGAGAGTATTTGCGACTTTATTGCAATATTCAAGTGGACATATCTATCTTGTCTTATGCTAAGCTTGCCGGCATCGACAGCTAGTAACACTTTGGATAATACGTCGCAGATTTCTTTTGATCTAAACAGGTTTTGCGCCGCTTTTCTTAAATTGTTTAATTTGCCGTTCACGTGGTACTTGTTGGAAATGTCTTCTTTTGTTGGTGCTGCTTCAATTTCTCTTTTTTTACATTTCTGCAAATTGATAACATTTATAAATACTACAAAAAAAAATTATTAAAAAAAATTGAGTAACGTTATATTTTCTGTTGGGAAATTTTTATTCTAAACGCCATTCATGATCACGATACTTTAAGGCTAAGTAAAAAACTGTCAACGGTGGCAACTTGCTAATTAAGTGCAAGAAGCAATAAAATTTATATAAGAAGCAAAAAAGAAAGATACAGCAAATAAATATAATATGCAACTATCCCAACTGAAAAAACCCAGAATAAAAATACTAATGTCGAATAACGATTCTATAAATCTAGAAGAAATTGAAGACCACCTAAGAAACCAAAACAACTTTATAAGAGTTAATGATTACCTGAAGATAACATACATGAAATCGTTAAATGGAAAAAAAAAATTTTCGCTGAATATTCTAGGGACCTTCTTAAGAGTCCGTCACCGCTAGTCGGTTTGCAGGGGTTTTGAAATAACTTTTTTTTTTGAGAATGGTATAAGCTACTAGTATAAAATAAAAACAAACATGAAGGAAAGTGCTAAACTTTCGGCTATATCGTAATGCAATTTTAAACTTTGGTTCCTACTTTTTAAAAAATCGATTCGAACTTTGGGACATGTTTATCATTTTTTTGCGTGTTTTTTAAAAATTGTACAGTGCAAACTACAAAATTGACAAAAAATGTATTTTAATACGGCTTTAGTCTGGTCCTTAATCATTCATTTGACGTTAAGTTTAAAATAATTTGTTAGTTTTTAACCAAAATTTTAAGTATCCTTTCATAAATTTTGCCTGAAATGCAACTATGTAGAATGGGTTGCCTACTTCTTCTATAGATATTTAATAATTAAAATAGGAAAAATTAGGCAAAAGTTGAAAGAAATGGGAAAAAAATAAAATGGGGAAAAATAAGCAAAATAGAAAAAACAGGAAAATAGAAAAAAATTGAAAATTAGTAAAAAATAGAAAAAAAAATAGGCAAAAATAAGACACCGTAAACAAAAATTGGGAAAATTAGAGAAAACAGGGAAGTATGGAGAAATTTATTCAAAATGGTTGAAAATAAAAAAATATATAAAAAAAAATGTAAAAACTAGCGAAAATAGGAAAATATATGCAAAATATAAAATTTGGGGAAAATGTAAAAAACCAGCAAAAATAGAAAAAAGCGGGGAAAATAAGAAAAAAATAAGAGAAAAATTGGAATATATACAAAAATGGGAAAAATTGGAAAAAATGGAAAGACAGAAAAGAAAAAATGGGAAAAATTAAAAATTAGTAAAAACAGGAAATAATAGGTATAGACGTAAACTTTAAATTTTAATGAATTAACGGTCGAATTTCGGCCCAATAGCAATATTGTAATTTTCAATGCCCCTTCAAAATTTAGGCGGTGTTGTCATGTGTAAATGATTGTCCTACTACAAAATTTTAAATACCCACTCGGTGTGACCTGAAGTGTTAGGAAGCGGGAGGGAATTCGAAGTTGATGACGCGCTTCCCATGCCTGTTAAAGAGATTTTTAGGTATATTAATCTAAAAAAGTAAACAGTGCTTTTATTTCTTATAATCTTTAAATGAAACTAAATTCTTCCATGTCGTCACACATGCTTCATTTTCTTGAACAACCCCGTTTCTCTTATCTTCACAGTAGTCCGCAAAAATTGCAACTAACAATTCTTACTCCGGATCCTTGTTTCAGTTTTTCCTCAGATAAAGATTTCTGTAATTTTTTTAAACTGGCTATTTTTTTTCTTTATCTTATTACTCAAAGGTAGCCTAGGAAATCTACTTGATCGAATCTGACATTTTGCCTATTTCAACCAATAGCAATGGGCGATTCAAACCAATCATTTGGTTTTATACTGTAAACTACATGGTGCTCGATAAAACAGTGTTTACATTTAACTGTCAAAAATTTTAAAATACAAATCAGCAAAATGTCAGATTTTGACGGTATCGGTAACATACCTGTCCGTTGTTTGATTTATTGAATTTAATAAAATCTTGACGAAATGAGTTCTTGTTATTTCAAATTGATGTTTATTTAAGGCAAAATCATTCAAACAAACCGAAATTCGATAAAATCACTCGTCCTAACGGGCTCGCGATTTTATCAATCGATTTGTTTTCATATTTTTGCCAAATAAACTAGTTTTCGTGGAAAATACAAAATTATCGATAAAATTTGAAGGACAAAATTGCAGAAACACATAAAAAACACACTCCGGGCTCATAATATGCGCAAATAATAAACTAACACCAGTTAGGTTATAAAAAGTACGTGTTTATGGCTGAAATAAACGCGATTTATTCGTCTTTCGGACAAAATCCTTTTTGTTTATTAAATGTATGTATTTTGCATGTCTAAGCGGTTTTCACTCTACATTTTAGGATATAATATGATTTTAATGTCCATGATTTTATGAAACGATAGACATTTAAAATAATAATGTAACGAGACTTTTAGTTGGAAAATTGAAAATTTGGACAAACTACGTTTTGCAAGTCTGCTCCCCATATATACCTACTTATATTTGGATTGTATTGTCAGATATAAAAAAAAATAAATTAGGGATCAAGCAAAATCATTAACTAAATCACTAATTTATAAATTTATGATTCGTACCTGCCAAAGTTTAGCAACATCTACAACTTTATCTTCAGACAGTAACTCCTGAGGTGGAGTCAGAAGAGAATTCAACCATTTCTTAAAATCCTTCTCTTGTTCATCAATCCATTCATCACTGACATAAAGTTGAGGAGTTATGAATGGATCAATCATATTTGTGGCGGCTAGGAGAAACGGGTTTTCGATTATTAATATGTTCGAATCCCTCCTAGTAATTTGCGAGATGGCCTCTTTATTGGTATGTTCATCGAGTTTTGTTAGTTTTAATCCAGACGAACTTTTGGAAATTCTAACAGCAGATCCGCCCTTTCTTGACCAATGTTTTGGACCTGTTAAACCTCCACCCACTTTGGAGTGATTCGCAGTCAAGTCTAAATCGCATTTTCGTCTTTTAGTTGGTATACTGTGAAGAAATGATTCTTCTTCAATGGAACTTAATACCTGTCCAGTAGGTTTTACATAACTAAAATTGGTAATGTATGGATCATTAAGAAGTGGTGGGGTAACTGATCCGTGACTAATTGGAGATATTAAGTTTGATTCCTCTAAAGTATCTCTGATGTAAGTTTCTCCACTTAAGTTACCTTTAACGTAAGTTTCGGAACTTAAATTTGACTTTATATAAGTTTCAGTGCTTAAGTTAGGACTTGGAGCTACATTTTCTATTTCTTTAAATTCTGTATAAGAGGATGTTATGTAAGTTTCGGTGTTTAAATAAAAACTTGGGGGTTTATCCTTTTTCTCCGTACAAGTTTTAATTGGTTCTCTATTAGTTACTGTAGGCGAAAAACAAAAGGATTCAAAGTACTTTAATTTATGTTCAAATCCGTAATTTGTTATATCTTCACCAACTGATAGTAAAGGTGTAGATGGTTTTTGTTTGAAGTAAGAAGATTTTGGAGAGTCATAACTATTGTGAGATGCTAATACTGATCTTGGATAAGCGAGTGGAGTTGATATTTTTTGTAAACTTTCTGGCGATATTAATTCTAAACTGTCATTAAATTGTTGTGAATCGTTGAGTTTAAAAACGTATGTTCCTCTTTCTACTGTATCTGTTGCATTCGAATAATAATTATTATAGTTTACTTCTTCTTTAAATTGATTTTCTTTGCCTCTTAATTGATTCATATTAGTATTCGGGTGTAGTAATGTAGTAGTTTTTAAAGTTTTAGTCGTTTTTGGAGATGGGGAATATTTTTTAGATGAAATATTGGGGGGCCGAGTGGAATAGTATTTTTTTGTAGGCGATTTCTGTGGAGATTTTCTCTTAAGTCCTTTTTTGCCATCTTTTGGTTTCTAAAAAAAATAAAAACATTTGTTATGTATAGAAAAATCGTCTTGAAGATTTAAAAACTTACTGTATGTAAGACAGTTTTAAAAGCTATAGAAACATCTCTGTGAAAATTTTTTCTAGTGCTGTCGAATGTTATTTTGTGATAGGAAGATTCTTGATTTATCGGTTTCCAAATTAATTCAAATATAACTTCAGAGTCCTTTTCTATAGTACAGCTCTCCCAGCTATAGCTCACATTTAGTTCAGCAGGTAGTTTTTTTGATAAAAATATCTGAAAATTTAGTTTCATATATTCAATATAGCTCTCAAAAAACAAAGTTTACAACTACAAAGCAAAAATAACTTAAAAAACTAAGTATATCAACATATGAACTTTTATTAGTTATATTTATTTTATAGTAGGTTGCAAATTATAGTAGAATACCTTCCAGGAATTGTCAAGGGTAGGCAGCATACAGGGTTGGAACTAGGTGAAGGTGATTCTAACAATTTCACAAACACAAAAATAGATTTTTACATGATTACAATGTGAAATAAAGTAATTAATAAAACAAAACATGAAAATAGATTTTTCTTTTGTTTGTTGCAAAATCAAATAAAATAATTAATAAAATAAAATACGAACATATATTTTTAATTTTTGTACGTTAGAGCATGAAATAAAAAAATAAAAAACATGAAAATAGAATTTTAATTATGTACTTAGGAAATAAAATAACTAATAATTTGATTTTGGAGTAGTACACGAATATTTTACTTTCCCGGGCCTATCAATGGGAAAGCCTAGTGAACGAGCAAAAAAAATTCCAGATGTGATTCTAATAATTTTACAGATTTTATAGATTTTTAATTTCTTTTTGTTGTAAAATCAAATAAAATAAAACACGAAAATAAATTTTTATACTTACAACTTACTTTTGTACAACAAGAAATAAAGTAATAAAAAACATAAAAATGATTGTTACAAAATTTGGGTTTTTCCTACTACCATAATTTGACCTGATCCTTAAATAATTTTATTAATAACAAACTACCCTAATTATTTTCTTGAAATGCTTGTCCCACCCTAAATATTTTTTTAATAATCTTGAAAAAAAAATAATTAAAATTAAAAAAATCAATCAAAATTAAAAACATCATGATTTTTATAAAGACTGCTAAAAGTTTAAGCCACCTTTAATTACATTATGAATGTGTGGAGTTTCGACATTTTAAATAAATGAAATAAATCCAGGTCGTTAAGAATGGTCAGTTCTACCTTGTTAACGCTTGCCTTTTCAACTGTGCAATGCATTACAAGAGTACATCTTTAAAAATAAGGCCATTTAAATGTAAAACTAAATTAAGTACTACATAAGGATTACAGTCGTTTACTCAAATTGGAACATCTGTCGATAACTAGGACTGTTTCCTCTGTAATAAAATTTGGGCATTTCCTTTCTACTATAATTTGCAATGCACTATAAGTGTTTAAAAACAAAATATTATTTTAGGAGATAAAAACTTACCGTTATATCTTGTTTGGTAGGATTTTTCATTAATAACTTGCAAATTGCAGTTTCTCCAACCTTAACTCCATCGAAAACTAATTTTGGAGCTGGAGCAAAAGGAGCCAAAGATAAAATTTCGATATTTTCTGGTTTTGCTTCTCTAACAATTATTTTTGGCCTTTTCTCTCTTTTAACTGGTGAAATCTAAAAATTCACATTAAATATATAATATATCTTTTTATTTGTAACATGTAAATTTACAATTTTACATCATTTTACATTAATGTTATTATGTACATAAATGTATAAATCTATAAATATGAAGATTTTTCTCTTAAAAAAAACATTGGACCAAAGTAATAAACAAAATTTCAAATAAAAGTATTTCATTAACCCTTAAATGGAGTGACTGTAATTGAAACCACTGTTTTATACAAATCGATAAATATCGGTGTACCGAAATGTCAAAAATAAATCAATTTCTTTGAAAACAACGGTTTTATTCCCCATTAATGCTCTTCAAATTTTTGAATAGGCAGTCTAGTATATTAGTCGTTGTCTATTGGCTAGATTGTGAAACATTACAATAATCTCTGTCCTTGACTTTCTGGTTAGCGTAATAGACCCTGATTTTGAGGACTTACTTCAAGATGAATGAATTTGATTGACCAATATTAGTCTTAATTTAAAATCTACTATGAAACACTTAAGCTTAAACGTGAACATGACATGAAAGATAAAAAAACCTACCAAGCCGAAACCATGATATATTTGTCTAACATGAAAATTTCATTGACTTGTTAAAAAGTGGAAAAATGTTTGTTCACAATGTGTTAATTAAAAAGGGTGGCAATTTTTTTTAAATGGAGTTCGTTATTGTTACTGAAAGATTTCATTTTCACTCAATAAAGTCAAAATGTCAGACACATTTACAAAAATACTATTAACCAATTGTTGGTGGTTTTACTACCCCACATACGTTAACTATTTTCACATCCACAGTAAGACTCATGCATGGTACGAAAGTACTACAAAAAATTGACACTCAGTACTTAGTACCAGTGCAGACGAGCGTTAAATTCGACGTCTTACAAATTGTACGTGCTATCAGGTATTTACAGCATGGACAACGACGCTAAGTTACAGTGTAATAATATGATTACTATTATAGAAATATCACGCCATGCTTCATTTTTTTACCCAGTCCTTTTAATCATCTACTGAAATGTGCCTGAGAAGAGTATATCCGCCATGTCAGACTTTTTACCCTTTTTTTTACAAATCAATTTTGCAGCGTGCTTTTACAGACTTACCAGAGAAAATATATGGAAATATTGCTTACCTGAAAAAACATTGTAACAGCGAAACTTGTACTGGTTATATACAAAAAAATGTAAATTAATAGAATCACGAAAATCCGTTGTTATAATCGGCACATACATATAATTGAACTGAAGTTTTTTAAATACTTTTATTTGACAGTTCCTTAACGGATTATATCGGTAAAAAATATTTCTATATCTACTCATTTAATTTTTAGCTGCGGGTAGATTCGGAACTACTTAACAATCTTAAAAATAATATAGATGTCGCTCTATTGATTCTTTCGTTGTCTGAATAAAGAATCAGACAAGGATTCTTTGTATTCGCTCAATAATAAACTGAATAAATATAACTATCTTGCAATTATGATGTGGAAGTTTTAATTACAATTTGTTATTGGGGAGTTCATAAAAATGATAATTTTTATTAGTCAAAATTTAGGTAAATCTGACTACGATAGATGGCGCTGGTATGAATGGTTTTATGACTAGAGATGGGAGAAATTAAAATTTTTTGGAGTAATAAATGCAAAAATAAATGGAATTTTTTATTAATATTTAACCCCGGTTAGTTTTTCTTTTATTCTAATAATCAGAAAAAACATAATCTCTAACATTAACAATGCATGCGCACAATGTGAAGCACTTTCCGCCCAATAACTCCACCTCAGAGATATGGTAGGGTAGATGTAGCATCAGAGAGAGAGAAGTTGTTATTCAACATAAACCCTAAATGTTTACATTAGGACTCATAACGAACCTCTGAAAGCGGTGTTGACAGATTTAATTTATATAAAATATCGGCATTTTATCATTATTTTAGGTACATATCAACGAACTGTTATAAAAATGCATTATCAATGAAAGTTGAATAATTAGGTAAAAAAAATTATGAACAAAGATTAAAACATGGTTTTTTTATTTTAAATTTCTAAATGTTACTACGCCCCTGAACCAACGATGCTAATGCATTTTTCTGAGTCCTAATCAAAACAAAAGCTGCTTTTCAAGTAGAGATGTTGTGATCATCGGCTTTACATTGAATACCCATAAGTCTGTCTTTTTCTTGCTCTCTCTAACCTTATCCTATCTCTATGGGTCACATTCATAGATTATATACAATGTAAATCGCTAATCCTCTACAAATATCGGTTAAAAGCTGATGCCCAATAGCAATTTTATTTTTCATAATGTCCATGCTCACCATTATTTTCTTTGGGCCGTAATGTAGTCAAATGTAAAAAATATTCTTCTTTGCAATTGAAGTCTTTATAATTAAGTTAACTTCGGTGCGAAATGTATTCGAAATCGAGTTGAATTTCGTGAATCTGGCAACAATGCTAGAAATTTGTATTGACAGTTTTGAAGGAAGTTGTTAAAAGGGCGGCTCCTATTTTCTAACTCTTGCGAAAATTTTAGTATACGAGTACTCGTATACGAATGACTGGAGCCGGCAACACTGTCTAAATCAATTTAAACCACACAAATAAAGATATGACAAATTACAAATCATAAGGAACGCTTTTAATATCAAACATTTTATATATTATTGACACTAGTGACAATTACTGATGCAACTCATTGGTTATCTGTCCAACCTTTGAACCCTAGAAAATGTATCTACATTGCCCTTTATTTTTTAACCTAATTTTATTTATACTTTCATTACTTTCTCTCTATGCCTAATTTTGAGAGGGCCACAGATTTTTAATTAAAACTTTAATTTTTGATGCGAAAATGAGTGACAAAAAAAGAACAGGGAATATGACATATAGTCAAAAAACAGGATTAATTAATTTTTTAGATAAAAATAGTCTTTTCCTTGGTCTATTTGCCAATATTTCGGCTTCTTCCAACGCTGCTAAACTCGCCAAATTAATTATATTATTGAACATGTTTAATAATAATCACTTGTTTTTATTCTATATTTTATATGACATGGAAGTTTTGATTACTCATCAACAGTTGAATTTAGTATGCGGATTCATTAATACGCATCCCTTTGACCATGCGATGTATTTCCGCAAAACAAATTCGCCTACGGATATTTTTCAATGCCTTCAAAATACGGTTTATTGCAATTTATACGAAAATGCCAAAAATCCGTATGCGAAAGTCGCTCGTACGAGTTAGAAAATAGCAGCCCACCGACGGTTGTCTTGTCAGAGACAACTTTTCTCTCTTGAGTCTTGATGCTACATCTTATGATTACATCTACCGATCTACGTTACCCATATCTCTGGGCACAGCGCAATTCATATAGATAATTTGACAGTTCATTGACATGTCAGACTTCTTTTAATTTACTAGTGGCCATTTTCCTAATAATAAACACTTTTTATTGAAACTTGATTTTTTTTTTTAAATTGTCTCTGTTTCTTGATATGGCTCTTTTCGGCGTTCTTGAGCTTTACGTCACACATTTATACGGAAGTGTAATTTCAGTGGAGCGGTTGCTTACTAGATACTATACCCAAATATAACATGACTTATATCATCATTCTTTCTTTTGTGTACATTATGCGACTGGCCAGGCGTAACAATGTACTGTTATCGTACTACTTTCCTTAGTTACTTTTTTCCAGGCATTTTCTTTACAATTGCTTTCAAGTATAGGTACATCTAACTTTTGATAAGACATTTAATAAGTATATGATGAAAAATTTAAGAAAACTACGACACTGATAATGAAATATGAATCAAGAAAAAAACCGAAGACTGGTGAGATATACTTTGTCCAATATTTCTTTTTTCTTAAAATGACAAGACTTCAGGTCGACAATAGAACCAAAACCAATTTTAGTGAAAAGAAGTCGTCAAAATAGTTATAAAAAACACTATAACTGTATTGTTCATACATTTTATTAATGGAAACACCTAGAATTACAGAAAGATAGTCAATTTGCCTACAAAATTTGAATTTGAAGCAAGTACTTCAGTAACACAATTTTTTTCTTAAAAATAATACTATTTTATATTAAATATAAATCCTCACACGAATGAAAGAACAATACACTTTTTCAACCAGCTATATTCTTGAACATATCACCTAACATTAAACTGTCCAAAGCTTTTTGTACGGTAGGATCTTTCAAAATAGGAGTCGCTTCGGTCGTCGGCGGGAGATCAGGGGCTGTAATTGATGTGGGAATTGCAGGTTCACCAGATTTGTTCAAAATGTTCATTATTCGACTTTGCAATTCGACATGCTTTGGGTCCGCCTCTTCTCCCGGCACAATACCCTCCTCTACTTCATATTCCTGTTGTAACAATTTACGTTCCTGAAGATATTTTATTAGTTTGTCATATTGGACAGATGATATCTGGCGATTCTCTGCCAATAAGTTAAATATTAGCTGGAAAAAAGTATGATTATAATTTATTGTTTAATAACACATAAAATATCAATTAACTTTGGCAATTTCCAGTTTAATAAATGAGAATTGGTTATTTATATGATACCCTACAGAATTTATTTTATTGTAAAATAAAACGTTTCAACTTATATCATAATAATTTACAGACCTGCATTTGAGTTGGATGTCTGTCAAGTAATGTCATTTGACTTGGATCAGTTTGCGTGTGTTCTCCTTTCATATAGGATTCAAAATCTCTCGAAATTAATATCATAGCATCATCAACAGGTATATTTCTGTGTTCTAAAAAACATTTTTATTTATACCAATAAAGATGACACAAAAACAAATAAGTACCTTGAGAAATTCCATGAAGGATATTAAGTGTTATGCTTCGATGCTCTTCATTAATTGGCATTATGAGAATAGCATATAGACATCCTCTACTTGAAATATTCGCCAAAACTTTACCAATTGGAACATCTTCATTAGGAAAAAGTAAATCAACCAAAAGACCATGAGTCTTTAATTTTTGTTCTATAAACTCTGCATATTCACTAAAAAAAAAAAAGGATTTACAAATCCTATAAATTCTAAGAATATTAAAATATTCTTACGTAAGTTGTTTTGCAACAACAATGATTTCACAATCATTTTTATCACTATGTGGTGGAGGCGGCATATCCATAATGGGAGGTGGATAAGGTTCATTTCTATGTGGAGGAAAATCACGATTATCTCTTCCATAAAACGGATCCCTGTTATCTCTGTACATTTCCATTTTGGGAGGAGGTTCAAATCTACCAGCAAACCTATCATGATCTCGATCATTGTGTTTATTAATTGGAGGCCCTCTCCTGCCACCTTCAAATTATAATTTACCTATGTCAGTTAAAACTAGCCTTCAATTCATACAAAATATTTATCACTTATAATCTGTTAGCAAATCAATTTACAATTAGAAAACATAGTTTTGAATATTAAACGATGCATACTTAAATATAACTGAAATTAATTGTTATAGAATGTTAATTAACAATCTGATAAGTACATTTACCTTTATGGCCTTTATCTTCTATGTGACGTGGGGGTCCAGGGGGACGAATATTTGGTCTATCATCTTCAATTACATCCTCTATCATATCAGTTTCATTCTCCGAAAGGTCGGATTTTACTGTAACATTTTGGGGTGGAGGCGGCGGAGTTTGTTGTGCAGGATTATTAGGTTTTGGAGGAGATTCTTGGAACGGAGGACGTTGTTGAGGTTGGGGTTGAGGTACTGGGCCTAATCTTTGTGGTGGAGCTTGATTTATATTAGTTTTAGGCTGTAATGCTTGTTTTACCACAATCTTTCTGCCACATAAAAAACTCCCGTTCTCTGCTACTATTGCTGATTGTGCTTCGTGTTCATGTTCAAATTGTATAAATGCAAACCCACTGTTTAAAGATAGACCGACAATGTTTCCGTGTTTTTTGAATTTTTCTTCTAGGTCGTTCGCTATTACTGTTTTCGCTAAAGCACCAACGTAAACTCTCATAGCAGACGTAGCCGGGTTTTTCATAAACTGTTTATCTGTTCGATACATTTTTATTGATATATACTTCCACAATATATTATAATTAGTTAAATTTATAATTTCCACTAGTTTCTAGATATTATTTACAATAATTATCGTAATAAACACATTTTTGTAATCGGCGTTTCTAATTTCTTCTTTTTTGTTTAATATTTTGATTTTGATATATGTCCATATGTCAGTATCGTTGCTTTGTTTGCAGGGTTGCCGCGTCCCGCGTCGACTTTTTTCGTAATAGAAATTTAAATGAAAGGTTATATAGAATGGTAATGGATCTCCTGAGCGTAACAAAAAGTAATAGTGCAAGTCACTTGGTACATAAAATTGCAAATGAAGTGAATATATCTATCAAAACAATAAGAGCATTTTCACACGTAGCAATATTTTGCATACTTTATTTTATGATATTTTGTGAGCAATAAAAAGTCATCGCACCCGATATATTGCAAATGATTTTCACACGAGGTATAATTGATGCAATAAATGGTACTATAGAATTTGCGGTGTTGCCTATTTTTATAATTAGTTAAGTTAGTTGGTATAAAATCAAAATAGAGAAGACGTAGAATTTTATAACTTTCTCTTCTTCAAAGAAGAGAACAAAAGCAAACTATTTTGGGAGTCCTGAAGGATCTTTGCATTGTGAAATCAAAAAAGAAAATATAATTAAGATTATTAATTTAATAATATTTAAAATATTAACTGTTCGTATTTCATTTTCTCTTTGAGAAACTGGAAAACTTCCATTCCACGTGATTTATCCCATAAACATGGTTTTTGCTACACCTATAGCCGAATGGTGCCATCAATCATCAGTAAGTCGCCCGGAACGTCACGGCAAATAATAATAGCCGTCCCTTCCCGAACAAGTCTTTGGATTCTGGGATTCACTCGTTAGGAGGTAAAATATAGGCAGAGTATTATTATTATTATCATTATTATTTTATAAAACGTATTTCTGGCAACACTGTTTAAATGATACTAGAAAAACTGGACCTATTAAAAAACCCCCTGCTAAATATTTAATTTTCTTATTCATATTTTATAATACGTATTTGCAACACTGCTAAATAAATTGCTACTATAAATAGCGAATAGTGTGAACACCTGCATAAACATACATGATTTTCTACTATTGACACAATACGATATCGCAGAATTCCGTAGAACATAATATTGCACGTCATTTCGATAGAAAAATATTGCTGCCATAAATTTATCGCATCGCGTTGCATGTTAAAATGACTCATTTAAATGTATGTATTTTAGGTGCAAAGCGATATAGTAACTTTTTATTGCTGGAATATATTGCGCCGTGTGAAAACGCTCTATAAGGAAACTACATGATTTTACTTTTTTTTGAACAACCATTTCATCTCTTTCTCTCGAAATAGCACAATTCTCTCAACAAATGTTTTGAAGTCGACATATCTTGTGCAGAAGTGTATACAAACAAACTTATATATCACAAGCTGTGATTAGATATTTAATTGACTTCAAGAGGATAGAAAAACTCTGTGTGTAAAATATGTAAAAGTATCCCGATAGGGGGAGACGGACTTGGCATCGTTGCCACCTCAGATTATAAATATAAAATATATTCTATGTATTAACCTGAGGTTGCCACTTTAATTAAATTCGCCAATCACAGACTACGATGGGCGGGAACCTTAGAATATATAGTAAGTAGGAACTGTAGAAAGGAGCATATCATTTTCGCTTAGTGAAACGCGATATGTCCGCTCGTCTGACACAGCGATAACTCGAGAATTGTTTTGAATTTTGCAACAATGTTTTCAGCAATCGATGGCTGGTTGCAATAGCTCGCACGATTGTCTGTCCGTCTGTGCGTGTGTCTTTCCGTTTATCTCAGCGATAACTCGAGAACGGCTTTTGGTTACCTTAGCTCGCCCACCTATTGTTTTTAACTTCAACCGTCTATCTCAGCGATAACTAGAGAACAGTTTCGAATTTTCGATGTCTGGTTTTAACAATCGATAGCTGATTACCCTTAGCTCGCCCACCTATTGTGTTCAACGACCCAAGTCAACTGCAACCGTCTGTCTGTCCGTTTGTCTCCGCAATAACTCGAGAACGGTTTCGAATTTAAGATTTCTATTTTCAGCAATCGATGGCTGGTTACCTTAGCTCGCCCACTTATTGTTTTCAATGACCCAAGTCAACTTGAACCCGCTGTCTGTCCGTTTGTCCGTCTTTCTCATCTATAACTCGAGAACGGTTTCGAATTTTGGATTTCTATTTTCAGAAGTCGATTGCTGATTACCCTTAGCTCGCACACCTGTTGTTTTCAATGACCTAGGTCAACTTTAATCCGCTGTCTGGCCGTTTGTATCAGCAATAAACCGAGAACGGTTTCGAATTTTAGATTTGTTTTCAGCAATCGACAGCTGGTTACCTTAGCTCGCCCACCTATTGTTTTCAATGACCGAAGTCAACTTAAATCCGCTGTCTGCCCGTTTGTCTCAGCAATAAATCGGAACGGTTTCGAATTTTAGATGTTTTCAGCAATCGATAGCTATTATGGTTACCTTAGCTCGCTCACTTATTGTTTTCAGTGACCCAAGTCAACTTGAACCCGCTGTTTGTCCGTTTATCAGTATTTCTCATCGATAACGGTTTCGAATTTTGGATTTCCGTTTTCAGCAATCGATAGCTGGCTACTTTAGCTCGCCGACCTATTGTTTTCAATGACCCAAGTCAACTTGAACCCGCTGTCTGTCCGTTTGTCTCATCTATAAATCGAGAACGGTTTAGAATTTTAGATTTCTGTTTTCAGCAATCGATAGCTGGTTACCTTCTCGTCCACTTATTAATTCATTGTATTATTTTCAATGACCTCCGTCTGTCTGTCCGTATAGCTGAGCTACTTGGATACTTGCTTGCTGGGTTTATTTTGTATGATGTATGACGTAAAGCTCAAAAACGCTGAAAAGGACTATCTAGACTAAGGGCCATTAAGTATATGTTTACAATAAATTGCGTTGTTAGTTTTAAATTGTTTTTGTGTTATGTTAGTGATATTTTTTAAAGGAGTGCGTGTAAAAACTGAATAATATATTTTTTTTCTACAAGCGTGCGGAAAAGTATACTTTTCCGCACGCATTTGAGTGCGGAAAGTTGTACTTTTCCGCACTAGTGCGGAAAAGTTACTTTTCGCACTGATTTTATAAATGCTAAAATGATTAAAAAAATATTTCTTGCTGTTTCCAAAGGAGACTGGTATTTCGTCATCCATTTTGGTATATTATAATTAGATAAATATTAAAAATTCACTAATGTCAAATTAAGTTGACAACTTGTAAATTAATTCTTGCTTGGTTACTATGATTACTTTCAGCCTAATGTTTTATTTATTAAAGAAGCACAAAGAAAATTTTTGTGTAATGACAAAAAAATATTTTTGCTAAAATTTTTTTTTAATTCTAGGCGCTTGTAGAAAAAATATTGTTCCTAACACTTGCGTAAATTATTTTTTCCCCACTTAATTGCATGCCCGAACTCCGCTTCGCGTCGTTCGGCCAACTGCAATTGCGTGCGGAAAAGTATAACTTTCCGCACTTGTTAGGAAAATAACTATTTTCTACAAGCGTGCGGAAAGTTGTACTTTTCCGCACGCTTGTAGAAAAAATACTTGTTGCCAAAATTTTTTTTTAATTCTAGGCGCTTGTAGAAAAAATACTTTTTGCTAAAATTTTTTTGTAATTCTAGGCGCTTATAGAAAAAATATTGTTCCTAACACTTGCGTAAAGTATCTTTTCCCCACTTAATTGCATGCCCGAACTCTGCTTCGCGTCGTTCGGGAAACTGCAATTGCGTGCGGAAAAGTATAACTTTCCGCACTTGTTAGGAAAATAACTTTATTTCTACTCGTGATTGATAATTTAGTGTAATACAAATATTCCAATCGACAAATTGCGTATAGTCCTGCAAACATTTTTATTTTCAGGATTGAAAAAGTATAAAAATTGGTAATTATGACAATGTTACTTCACTTTCCCAATAAAACAAGACTTTTATTATTAAATAATTCATTTAATTAACAAAAATAAATATTAAATATTTTTAACTGATTTATAAAAATACGATTCTGTGTTGGACATTAACGCGTTTGGTGTGTCAAATTCAACAATTTCGCCCTGATGCATGACCAAGACTCGGTTAGAATCTAATACAGTTTGAAGTCTGTGAGCTATCGTCACCACAGTACTATTTCTAAACGAACTACGTAAAGTACTTTGAATAAGTTTGTCAGTCTCTTCATCGACGTTAGCCGTGGCCTCGTCGATTAACAATATTTTCGGGTTTCGGAGTACAGCTCGAGCCAAACAAATTAGTTGTTTTTGACCTAAAGAAAAATTCGAACCACTTCCGTTGATATAACATTCTAATCCTCCTAAAGCAGATATTGTATCGGTTAGTTTTGTTTTTCTTAAACAAGTCCATATCTCTTCGACTGTAAATTCTTTTAATGGATCTAAATTTTCTTGTAAAGTACCGCTAAATAAAAACGGGTCTTGTGGGATACAAAACATTCTGGACCTCAAAGCTGCAAGGGATATTTTTTTTATATCTACTGAATCAATGCAAATACTTCCACTTTGTATCTCAACCAATCTAAATAACGCTGCTATAAGTGAACTTTTTCCGGCTCCGGTACGACCAACTATTCCAATTTTTTCAGACGGTCTTGTTTCAAATGAGATATTCTTTAGCGATAGATTCAAATCTTTTCTATATTGTAAAACAACATTTTCGAAAGTTATAACTCCTTGACCTGGCCAAGCAAACGGAGGATCGATTATAAAATAAATACTTTCAGGAGGTACTATATCAAAATATTGATTAACGCGTTCCACTGCGATCATCTCTCGTTCAGTTTCAGTAAAAGCGTTTATAACTCCTGCTAAACTGCTGGTTATGGATAAAGCATATGATATGGCTAAGCCGATAAAACCTGGATTAGCTATATCATATTGGTGCTGTATTACTGCTATGAGACTAACTCCTGTAATGATGGTGACACTAATGCACTGCAGTCTCAGACCTAACCAGCGCGCTGCTGATTGGCTAGCGAATTGCGCTTTGAGATTAGCTTCTACGTTGTCCTCATTTTCGCGTTGAAATCTTACAACTGCCTTCATTGCTCTAATATGTATCAATCCTTGTAAAGTTTCACTAAAATGGTTATAGACAGGAGATAGGGTTACGCTTGAAATCCGTTTGAGTTCTCTGGATGTTAAACGATACTGATTTAACAACCATGTATAAATAGGAATCAATGGGATTAGAATAATACAAATCCATGGTAAACCGTAAACAGTTATGATGAGTGCTCCAAGCAAACCAAACAGTTGAGCCAATAAGATATTCAATATAAAAGGTAAAGAATCATCTATTGTGTAAATATCACTCGAAAATCTATTAATAATTCTTCCAATAGGAGTTATGTCAAAAAAAGAGCATTTAGCTAGTAAAACAGTTTTTAGCAGCCTCTTGTGGACAGTTTTAGCAGCAATTACGCCACCATAAGCAAATATAAAAGCCCTCATCAAGGTAAAAAGGGTATTAGCACAGGCAAATCCGATATAGAATAATAAAAACATTTTCATATTATTATTATCATCATTCAAAAACCAAGTGGTTTCTTTAAATACGAAATATGTAAAATTAGTTGAATTCTCTCCTTGTATTGTTACTTCGTTTGCTAGCCACCAATCTGTTATATTTCTTGAAAACTGCATCAGTGTCATAGTTATTAGAATTGAAATACTAATAATATGTCCCATAGATTTCCAATAAGATATACATACACTCAATTCCACACTTCCTTTTTTACTTATTTCTTCTTTAACACAATCCGAATCATTTATTTCTACTTCCTTATCTGTATCTAAGTCAGGCGTTAACTCTAAATCTGTTTGTACTTCTAAATCAGTCTTAATAGTATCAATGTCATTTCGTAAAACGTCAATAGGTGCGCCCATCAATTTAAACGTTCCATTGTCTAATAAAACAATCTTATCGGCTGTGGCTAAATATTTCAAATGATGCGTACATAAAATTCTTGTTTTATCCTTCAACAAACCCATTAGACAGTTATTAAATATGTGTCTAGCTACTTTTACGTCGACAGCTGCAAGTATGTCATCAAAAAGATAAACGTTTTTGTCCTGATAAACAGCGCGGGCAAGAGCTATTCTTGTTTTTTGGCCGCCGGACAGGGTGCCCCCGCTGTCTCCTATTTCAGTTTTATCGCCTGAAGATAATTCTTTTAGATCCTCTTTAAGGCCACAAGCGGAAATAATCGATTTGTATTTTGCTTCATCGTACGGCATTCCGAACAAGATGTTATCTCTGATGGTACCTTTTTGAAGCCAAGTTTGTTGACTTACAATTGCAAAACCTGAAATTAGAAATATGTTTTTAATTTGTCACAAGCACTAGGCAGTGTTGTTAAATATTTAAATCACTGAAATATTATCCAGAATTTACCAAACAAAATATAATTCTTTTAAAATTAAAAATATTCATTATTCGGTTTATACTTTTGGCCAGTACAGTATTTTCTACCATGCCATAATCTAAAAATAGATTTCAACTTATATTCATCTCAGTTCTTGTCGTTCAGAATTTGATTCAGAGACGTGTGCAAAAAATACAGCTCGTAAAAAATAATTTACTTAATACTACTGTTGCTAAGGACACCTGTCTCTCTAATATTATTAGTGACAAGTGACCCCCACTTGCAAGAAGCTTTGGGCGCGCTAATATATAGTTATCAATTTATTAGCTTCTAGATTGTTGAGCAGAATGGTTGTCTGCCAACGAGAGCTTTTCAATATAAAATGTGAAATTATAAAAGTAGATTTTCTGAGGTTTTAAATATATTAAAACTGTGAATATTATTTTTACAGTGATAGTGAGTGAGAGCAGTTGCTCTATAAAAATAATAAATTGTAAAATTAATAATATTGTTTAATAATGAACCGTGAATAAATAGCAGTTACACTTCACTTAAACGATTTATTTGTTTTAAGATAATAACTCCTGAGATGCTGTATTCAGGTTGGTCCTTCGATCTAATAATGGTTGATGTCAAAACGTCGACCGTCTAGTAATATTTACAAATATTTATGAGTTCTTAATTCATATTTGTTCAATCCCTTCATGTAGACATAAAGTTTCTACTTGGTGGGCCGGCGCTTATTGTTTATTTTACAAATTGTTTATTATTCTGTTACCTACGTCTCTAATCGCTACGATCTATTATTTCATGGAAGTCCTAACGAGTAAATAATTTTAATTAGATTTACTGTTTTCTGGATTTCTCATTGGCCATAGAAAAGAAGCGATGGATAGTTACAATGTTGAATTGCCATATATTTTAAAAAGTGGAGTTTTTTGAAGTAACATCGACGACCAATACCCAAAAAACCCGACTCAGCAAAAAAAAGCAGATTTCAGTGGCGTAGCACACCACATGCAGAAAGTTCAAAAATGGGACTTAGAAGTGCTATGAAGTATTGGGCATGGTAAAGAAATCTGAATAATAAAAAAGAAAAACTACTTGAGCGGAACAGATACATAATTGAATGAAAGTCGAAACATAGAAAATATCATAAAACATTCGTCACATTTATTTAAGCAGTTGTCCCAATTTAGGACTCAGATAAATATACTGCCTTATGTTTTAATATATCCCTATTAAATTTATTAATATAATTCTACAAAAAAATTTAAAGAAACTTAACGCAAAAAACATGGTCTGTTTTAAACACATGCTCTGCAAAAGCACTTCTACCATTAGTCATGCGAATAAAACAACTGGTAGGATGAAGAATTAGGAAAATCTTCTCTTATACTGATTTGGCCCCACAATTTTAGACTTGTTTTCCTACTTAATAATTTCTCTATCAGATAGGGACTAAAATAGCAAATAAATCAAATATTTGGAAATAATTCATGTAAGATTTGTGGAGAATCAAAGTATTCTGTAAATACTTATAATTATAAAATATGTTACATTTATTTTGTTATTATGTTATTTTGATATGTTTTTTTAGGCAATTAAAAGTAAAATTACCCCTTACCTGTGTTTACGGGCCTAATTCCAATATTTCCAGACGTTCTCGATAATTCCCCTAATATAGTTGCCAAAAACGAAGATTTTCCGCTTCCAATAGGACCAATAATACCAATAAACTCTCCGGTTTTAATTTTGAAATCGACGTTGGATAATTTAAACATAATATTGTCATTTTTGGAGCTATTTGAACTATTTTCATTATCATCCCATTTAAAAGTGCCATTTTTAATTAATATTTCAACGTTTTCGTTATCTTCTGTTTCTAGAAGAGTGTGATCGTAAATCTTGTTATAGTCAATATTGGGAAGATCCAGTAATTTTTGTATTCTCTTCAAAGACACCCAAGCCTCTGTTAGACCGTTTAGTACCCAAGGAAATGCGTTCAGAGGACTCACCTTAAAAAGAAAAAATTCTAAAATATAATTAACATTGACACTACAAATAACTTACCAACATGTTCAATAGAGCTATAGTAGTAAACACACCAGCAGCAGTCAACTTATTTCCCAACAAAATATATGTACCAATAGTTAATATGGCGATAACGACAGGTGTAGTAGCCCAAAAATAAACACACAAGGCATCTAAATACTTCCTTCCTTTCAAATACTTCAATTCGACATCTCTCTTTTTCGAAATCTCGTTTATAAAATGCTGTTCCCATACATAAAGCTTGATGGGTTTATAACCTCTTAAAATCTCTGATGTTAATTTAACTCTGGCATCTTTTTGTTCCATCATTTTAGTACTCAACTCTCCTATTTTATTAGCTATTAATTTATTTATAGGTATCAGTATAATGCTGAATATAACTCCAGCTAAAAATGCTATTCCTACTTGGTTGTAAAGCAAATAGAGAGTTACAGTTATCTGAAAAGGTATACTCCATAAGGAATGAAAACTCGGACAAGAATTAACAATACGATCAGTATCAGTAGACATATAATTCATAATTTCACCAACAGATAAATTCCCAGTCAAAATAGTAGTACGTACTAATAATGTTTTCTTATAAATCATCGTTATTATACCTCCACGCATTTTTAAACCAACCACAGCCATTTTAAAATTAAAGTGAGTATCGCACAAAGCTGCTGAAAAAGTACTCGCTATCAACAACAAAGCATAAATGTACCCCCATTGCATTTCTTCCGATTTATTTTCTATAAAACTCACTAATCTATCCAGTAAAATCGGCCCAGCAAAACCACAACAATCTGCTAGTAATTTTAAAATTCCTATACTGTAGAATTCCCATGAGTAACATTTATGTAGGGCTCTTAATAAACTCCAATTACTTAATTGCACTTCTTCCAATCTTTTTTCTAACTTATCGCTGTTATACCTTGTACTTATGGAAGACGGAAGATCATATAAATCTTCTGAATTTGTAATAGTCTCATTAGCACCTTTATTTATCAATGGATTCACCCAGGAAAAGAATAACTGAGAAATATAATTTGTGTGCTCCATAGCTATTCCAAGATATTGAGGATCTTCAACACCCTCAAACTGTACATATGAGTAAGTATTACTGCTTAGAAGAGGGTCATTTTCAGTAATTTCATTAGTATTTCTAGAAAAGTCAATATCTGTATTATTTGCTTTACCTGGAATCATAGTAATGGCATATGCTATTTGCAATATCATAGTGAAACAACTAAATCCAAATGACTCAGTAACAGTTTTTTTGTTGTTAATATTATTCTGTATGTAAAGCAAGTAATGACTTCTGGTAGTTAGAATTGTTAAAGAAAATAGTAGAGACCAGATAATAGAGAGTAGCATTGGACCTCTAGGGTTTTTAGTCAGTCCTCTTTTTAGCCTTATTGAATATATAAAATGAGAAAACCAAGATATACCTGAAATAAAAAATATATTATTATAAGACCTATTTTAACTATTATTGTAACATACCTTGAACAGCTCCTAACAACAAAGAAGCATTCTCTATAGTTTCATCGTTTAAATAAATGTTATTGTATATTTCCATTACAGGAACGAAAGCTAATAAAATACTAATAATACTTCTTGCAACTAAAGCGATTTTTTGAACATTATTCCTTTGTATAAAACTTGTTTGTACACCAATGTAATATCCAGAGGAAATTCCGAAAACAGCTAAAACTGGAATGTAAAGAAAGAGATTTTGAAAGCAAATACCAAAGTCATGCTGTTTTTGGGACCAAATAATTAAACCTTCGTCCCCACAAAAAGAAATCCAATTCCAGTTAGAGGCAATCATTTTTAAAACCTTCGACGCACATTAATTGTATAGTTCTTTAATCCTATTTGCTAAAACATAAATTTTTGTTATTATATATACCTAATCTCAATTTTTATACTTGTATCTCTCTAATGAACTGTCAAAATAATTTTATCTTTACCTTTAATGCTTTGCATTTTTTTTTGTTTCACATATTTTTATTAAATATATTATGTAAATGACTGTAACATTAATTATAGATAAATTAATTTCAAAATTAATCAGTACAAAAAGTTTGGTTAGGTTTTTTATTTGTCAATCGTTCATGATTGAGACATTTCGATTCAATCGTTGAACGATCGAATCTCGCTATCGATAATTACTTTCATTCGCGACATTCACGCACACACAAAACTTTTCCTACGGGGTCTATTCAACAATTTATATAGTCTATTCAAAACAAAAACCGTTGTACGTCATCGATGTGCAAATAATAATACGGCAGTGCTACCACCAAATAGAGCACGCAGAAATTCCTTTTTTTTATACATCTTTATTAGTTTCTATAGATAAAATAAACCAGAAAAGTAATGACGTCACTAATGTCATTCTTGTCAAAAACTGAGTACAAACAAACCTCTGTCAAAGTCAAATTTGGCAACTAAATTATTTTGCCTGAGAAACAACATCCAAACAACACAAACTAATGAACAAAGCATCAACAGAGAACGTAATCAAATTCTTTGTTTGGACAAAGTTTTTGACAAGAATGACATTTGTGACGACACACTTTCCTCATCTATTGAAAAACATTTTGTATACAAATATGATAAAGCTACAATCTACAATTGGAAATATCGAATTTATTAGAAAATGCTACGTTTATGTCGACATAACCTCTAACCACCCAACCAACTTACCTATGAAATGATCAATATATCGCTTTATTCCATGATTTTTTATAAACTACATAAATCTGAATCATTTTTTAAGTCTATAAAAACAAATAGCGTAAAAAGTATCTAATAACATTTACAACCTGACAATACACTGAAAATGATAAATAAAAATCACCTTGCTGCTAAATCAGGCGGTGTAAGGGGAATTCGCATTTAAAATATTTATAAACACTGAAAATTCTGGCAACATTGAAACGTCGTCTCCGATAAATAATGTTGGTTCAGCACAACTAAAATATAAGCAAGGCGCGTCGACTTAAAATATGTTGTCGAAGATTTTAATAGTTTTCTAAAGATATTTTAATTGAACATAATATCAAAATCGAAAATCGAGTTATAAAAGATCGATTCTGAAGAAGATCGAATCGAGATCAGAAACCCTAGAATGAATGAGTAGATTGTGATTGTTTTGACAGATGAAAGTACAGCAAATGTGAGGTTAAAAAATTAAAAATAATTTTTCTATTTTTATAAAAATATGAATAAAATAAATGTATTTAATAAATTTATCAAACCACTTCAAATATTAACTGTCAAAAATAATAGTACTAACATAAGCAATAGCTTTGAAGACGAATTTTACAAAAATCGCATTGAAACTACAGCATTTCAAAAAACCCTTTTAACTGTGGGTGCTGCTGCGTTATCCATTTTAGACCCATACCGGGCTGATATGATAGCATGTTTAGGTGAAACTACGGGGGATAATTCAGCTAAATATATTATGGAAAAAATGCAAGTGTCAGATGAAGGTAAAAAGCTTTTTAGATACAAAATATAGTTTTAGTTCATATATATCATGTTTTTAGGAAGCCAAATACTTTCAGAACGCCCTAGAATCAACACTAATACAGTCGACTTAAACTATTTGTCGAAATTGCCAGACGGTACTTTAGGAAAAACTTACAGCAATTTTTTGGAGATCAACCATGTTACCCCCGATTCTAGGATGCCTGTTCAATTCATGGATGATCCAGAACTTGCTTACATACTCCAAAGGTACAGAGAAGTTCACGATTTGACTCATGCAATTCTACAGATGCCTACACACATGTTGGGAGAAGTAACTGTGAAATGGGTAGAAGCTATACAAACTAAATTACCAATGTGTATAGGTAAATCGTAATTCACTACATTATAATTAATCATTTAGTAATATTTTTTTTGTAGGTGGAGCTATTTTTGGGCCAATTAGACTCAAGCCAAAACATCGTCAATTATATTTGAAATATTATTTACCGTGGGCTATTAAAACTGGTAAAAACGCCGCATTTCTTTTAAATATTTATTATGAAAAAAGATGGGAACAGCCACTTAGTGAATTTTACAAGGAAGTTAACATTGAACCATTGGCATTAAATAAATAAATATTAATAAAGAATTTGTGATAAATAAACAGAGTTGGATTGTTACTAATCCAGAAGAATAGCCCAGAATATTTGAATAAGGGAAAAGAAGGTAAATTGTTCTGTTTTTTTTATAGAGAAAATTTGAAATTTCCTTGTTTTTGCTTTCTGTAAATAACAGTATTTGTATATAAGTAGAAACTTTTTAACACTGGAGAATAAAGCGTAATAGTATATTTTTTAGAAATAAAATTCATTCACAATATTTTTCGTTTATTAATAATTGCACAAAAGCCTTCCTATCCTATAAAAAAAACAATCACATAGACAAAATATTGTCTAATAACTACAGCATAATAGTAAAAGTAAAGCTGAAGCAAAATAATACAGTAATGGCAAGATACATATTTTTATTATATATAAAAACCTAGAGAATTTTTACTACACAATTTTATACTGGGAAACTCCAATATGATTTTAAGTCACTGTTTAATTGGTTTTAGATACATTGGCAGTATTTTCTTTATTTACAAAAATTAATTCTATTTATATATGCACAACAAAATTATAAATGGAAAAAAGGGTGTAACTACTAGAGATAGGTCAAGGTTTCAAGTGACTTAAAAACATAATTTTTTTTAATCTCGCCAAGAAGTATCTTTGTGGCGGATCTAAGTAGAGACGATCGTTCCCATTTTTTTCCAAATTGAAAAAAATTGTGTAGTAAAACTTTTTAGATCTTACCAACGGATCTTTTTAAAACAGTCTTAAAAAACCATAATTATTAGGCTCAGATCTACCAGTCAAATTTTATTTTATAAAAATAATTTCATCCAATCAAAATAAATAAATAAATAAATAAAAAAAATGTAGGGATGACTGGATTTGAAATCACAGCTCGAAATTTTGGATTTTTTTCTTAATGACTAGATTTTGAAAAAGCCGATGTAGACTGGCCCTCTTCTTAAATATCCCTTAAAGTACTAATGTAGAGTTTATCAGGTATAGAGTGGAGTGCTTCAATATCATTGTGAATTTTGTATGATTAGGAATACTTACTTTGTGTATTATTTTATGTTATAAATTTAATAAAATTTTGACACAACTTCAGGCATATAAAATAAAAATTATACGGTGAACAATCTACATTATGTATTTTCATATAAAATCGACAACGACATCGAAGCACTCTAATATAGACTGGTTACAATTTATACATAATGGCAACCAATCCATTTTTAAAATTAATATACTTAATATTCGAAAGTTACTTTAACTTGTGCTCTGGTAAGATTACAAAAAAAAACTAAATCTCTTAAATAATCTCATATTTGAAAACTTATTCTTAAAATATTAAGTACGACATATCACAAAAAAAATACACTGAGTTGCAGTTATAACGTTTTTGACCAAGCAATTGTATTTGGTTAACAAATTCTGTCTCGAATAAGCAGCGTTGCCAACCTGAAAATTCTAAAGTCGGTAGATTCATCCATCAAAAATCGGTAGGTTTAAAAAAAAAAGATTTATTTTGTAAAAAAAGGCGGCAAATTTAAGATTTATTTTATAAAAAACCAATTTATATTTTACATAAAAAATATTAAGTAAAAAAAAATAGCAAACAATTTTATTTAGCTACAAACAAAAATTATACATATTTCTAAATAACTCATATATACCTAAACTAATGTTCGGAACTATATAAATTGTTTTTGGTCATTAAAGAAAATAATTTTTTTTCAACAGGGAAAGTGTAGCAGTTGTTGTTACCTATATATTTTTTGGTGTGTAATAATCCTGAAATACTTTCAGTATTTAATTTGTTTCTTTGTTTAGTTTTCATCAAATTTATAGCAGAAAACATTAGCCGAGGAATGTGGAATTGATAATGTTGAAAGCAAAAGAACTTAAAATATCAAACATTGCAGATCCGTCACCCAGTTTCAGTTTTTTACTTCTTTCCAAAATAATACAGCATTATTTGAAAATGTTCGAATTTCGTCGGTATTTCTCAGTAACCGCCATTTACTGTCAAGTATTTGTAACTGCGTATCATTTATGAGGTTAGGAAATACAAGAACTACTTGCAAAATAGAGCTTATTAAACCATCTTTCACAATTCTAGGATCAATAAAATTAAATAATTTAATTATATTTTCTTTCAACAGACATCTTTGAATAATTAGGCTACATGCATCTACTTAGAAATTTAAACATCTCAATTTAAAAAAAAACTTATTTGGTCCTCTGTTAAATTTAATTCTAATAAAGATTTTGTAAAGTTGGCACCATAATAAATTTCTTCAATTGGTAAATAGTTAGAAGGATCTTTGTATTGCACATTTTCCATTTCAGTGTTCTTTAAATAGTTTCTTTTAATAAAACAATCAAAAATGGATTTAAGTATTCTTTTAACACCTTCATATAAATTATATAATTTAGGCGATTCTGATTGCATTTCTTTGTTCAGATTATTAAAAAAAGGTAGGCTAAATTCCAATAATTGCAAAAATGACTTGGCAGTAGGATCGTTTAATATTTTCGGCTGCCAAAATATCATGGTTTGCTACAGAATCTGTAAAAAATAATTGTAATGCCCCATATTGTTCTAAAATTCTACAAACCACACTATGTACCGATAACCACCGGGTTTGCGAAGGATGCAGGATTTTAGGAATTTTAATACCACAAAATGTTTGAAATTCTGCATACTCAGCAATCCTCTTGGGACTAGAACTAAAATAATTATATATATATATATATCTCTGGTAACATCTTCCACAAACCTCGGCAACTTTTCACATGTATAAGATGCGCATAAATGGAAGGACTGGCATATGCACTTCATAACAAATAATGAAGGTATATCACGTTTGAATAATATCATTAACGAATTTTTATTTCCAAACATAACATTTGTACCATCCGACGCAAACCCTATCATATTGTCCTTATAAGGAATTTCATTTCCATCAAAAAATTTTACCATGTGGTTATATAACGTCACCGCATCCCCACCAGAAATTTTAATTAGGCCCAAAAATGTATCCTGGATATTCTCAAAGTCATTAAAATATCTCACTACTAAACATAAATGTTTTGTTGTAATCCTATCTGTTAATGCATCCACTATTAAAGAAAATTTCTTTCTTCATAATTCTTGGCAAGTTGATTGAAAACCTTGACGTCCTAATACATTTTTCACTATTGCATATGTTTTTGTCCGACTGCATGCTAGTCCCTCAGCAATTTTCGAGTCAGGGCAAATTTTGTGCATTAAATTTGGAAGATGTTCCATGGCGTTAAATGGCAAATTATGTTCAGCAATGAACGCCGTCAAACGTATTTCCACTAAAAAAATTAATCCGGGTAAAAAAAATTACATGAAAAATACGGCTTTAAATTCAAGATATGACTTACCTTCTTTAATTTCTTCTTCTTGTGTTTTAGCCGATGTACCTGGATTCATAAAAAAAGTTATGGGCTTGTGTAGTCAGAGCCTTACATTTCTCTTTGTGATTATTAGAAATTGGGATGTTTAATTATCGACTCCTTTCCACTTTTTACATTAATGTCTTTATCGCAACATTTACAACAAGCAAATTGATCACCTTTTTTACTTTTTTTATCCACCCTTTAAATTCTGGTAATTTTTCCATTCTTCTTTATACTTTTGGGAATATTTAATTTTTTTCACTGTTTTTGGTTCACTATCACTAATTTCAGTCTCGCTTGATGACATTTATAACTGATAATAAAGGCAAGGCAAAACAAAGAACTATAATTTTTCAACTTTCAACCCGGCGAAATCGTTTTATACTTACTAGGTGAAAGTTATACGGTAATTCCCACACAGAGTTAAAATAATATGTATGTGAATCCCGTGTGGTGAGTTTGCTCTATTGATAAAATGTAGAAGGTGTTGCATACATTACCTTTCAAGCATAATATTTAATAATTTGTAAATAAAATATATAAAAATATAAAATAGTGAAACAACCTAAAATGTCAATAAAAATCGGTAGATCAGCTCGCAAATCGGTATATTAGTTCATAAATTGGTAGATCTACCGAAGAATCGGTAGGGTTGGCAACGCTGCGAATAAGAGAAATCCCAATTTATAAGGCCAAAAAATTAATAAAAATGTACAACGTTGTCAAAATTATTTTCAACTATGATGTCAGGAAATAATATGTAAAAAAATTACTTTATCCCATCTAAGGGCGAGTAAAGATACTATCAGAGGTATAAAATAATTGTTAACGAGTCCTTATGGAGAAAAAGATTGATATTGTTTTTGTCTTAGTAGTAAAATGTAAATCCAGATTTTAGAAAAGTATTGCAAATTGAGAAATACGGATAGAAAAAAATAGTGTTCAGCCGATACGGAGCTTTTGCCGATACCGATATACACAACATTTGCAAAAGATCTGTAACTAAGCAATATACACTAATTAAGTAAAAATTGCCAGTGGTGGCAACGCTGTAAAGTGAATAGCATCAGTAAGTCAAATACTGGCTTGGCATCGACGCGGACATAACGTAAACAAATTTCGGTAATTCCCAAGCCGTCTGAGTGTTTAACGAAATGCCTTATTTGATTTTTCATCTAATTAGTAAATAATTTAACATTAATAAAAATAATAAAATAGTTCTTCTTAAATATGCCGATAAGATACGATGCATATGTCATTGGTCAAAAACGTTATCGAATTAAATTTGCTTAAAGAGAGAGCATATAATTAGATAAATGAATATATTTGACTAATTAATAGACGATCAGTTACAACTAAGGCCTGTATTATCACCTATTTCAGATATATATTCAATATTTTTATACTTTAATACAGACCTTAACAAAAAAAACAGATAAATAAATGATTTATAAAAAATGTTTCTAAATTATGGTATCTTGGAATTTAATACCATAATTTAGCTATCACTTTGTAAAAAAAAAAACAAAACTAGAAGGAACTTAAAAGTATTTTTTTACATCCTTTTAAAGGATGAATGCTTCCATTACACCGAGCTGCCAAAAATTAAAAATACTTGTACGCTTTCACTGGTTAATAGAGGAATATTTCCTTTCATTACCTAAAGAAACGTTAAGTATTAGTATAATATACCCTTTGATTAATATCAATTAAATAAACTAGATAAAAACTTACTGAAATATAATATAAACCAAATTAGGCTTCTTCATAACGATGTTTATCTTCGTTTTTCCATGAACTAACTTGTATGTGAGGTGGAGGCAAAAAACTTCTCAACGATTGGATAAGTTGAATCGTATCCATCAGTGCTGTAATATTAAAAATTTTATTCAATTAATATATCATTTTAATTTAAAAAATAACGAATATTTTGAATAGATATTCAGATAAGATCAAAGCTTATTGAATCATTATCCGAAAGCCGCTTTTTTAGGGCTCTCAAGAATTCAATCTCGAAATGTCATCATGATTAAAATTCAGGATTTTTGGGGTGTATAAAAAATCTGATGTGGCCAGCACATGACCTCTCGCCATTTTTGAATCAAAAATTTACACGGTGGCACAAAAAAGTATGGAAAAAATTTACTTTTTTGTAAATCTGGCAACAATGGCAAAAGTTTTGAAAATTTTAATGATATGAAAATAAACTATAGTGTATACAAAAAATATATGTAAAACCTAATTGCCATTTTGTTTAGTAATGGCGTCATCGCTAATAGTAACTGTCACTTCCGGTTGTCCGATTGACACCAAAATCTAATCAGATCTAATCTAGGGTATAAGAATCGTGTATGCAAAATTTCAAGTTTTTTAATTCAGTAGTTTTTGAGTTATCGTTACTACAACATCCATCCAAACACACACACACACTAACACACACACAGACATCATCGCGAAAATATCAAAATCGTATTCTAGGGACCCCAAAACGTGTTTATCCATTGAAAACTCACTACCCAATTTTTAGCATGATTCCTATACCTCTCTTATCTGAAGGGCGAGAGGTAAAAATCTTCTTTGAGACACCAGGCGGAAAATCTGCCGGCGGATTTTCTGTATCCAACTCTATTGGTCGATTTCGAATTAATTTTCAAAATCGATCAATACAATTGGATTCCGCCTAGTGGGAATCCGTCTTTACACTGTTATTTTTGAAAATGGAGAAAAATTTAAAACTAAAATCTGAACACAAATATAATTTTACAATTTCCTCTACAAAAATCTGTAATTAAAAAAAAATTGTAACAACTCAAGAGAAACCAATAAATAAATCTTGATATTAATACGCAAAGAGAAAACTTCGGACTCCTTTTTGAGCGAAATGCGCGATCGGAGAAGTGTGAAATTTTTCATAATTAATTTTTATATACAAGAGCAGTGCAGAAAGTTAAACTTAATATATAATATTGGTTTTTATTATGTGTTGGGGAGCCGAGTGGTCTAAGGGCTGATATTAAAATGCAAGACTCATTTTTTTTTATTTTTTTTAGAATTAGTTTTTACTTTTCGTTATTGTAATTTTATTTTTGAAGTCAAAACTTCTATAGGACCGTTGGACGATTTTTGGATAGGAAAAAATGAGAGAAACTGGAAAAATGGAAAAAAATTAAATTAGAGGGAAAAATAGAAAAATTTGGAAAAATGGGAATAACTGTAAAAAAAATTTAAAAAACTGGGAAAATGGAGAAAAATTGGGAAATAGAATGGGGAAAAAAATTGGAAAAATAGAAAAAAATTAATGGGGGAAAATAGAAAAAATATTAAAACGTAAAAAAAATAGACAAAAATAAGACAACGTAAAAAAATTGGGAAAAAGAGGCAAATATAGGGAAATATGGACGAAATGGTTGGCAATGGAACAAAATAGGAAAATGGGAAAAAAATAGTGAAAATAAGGAAAAAAATGGAAAAAGTAGAAGATATAGAGAAAAATATGAAAAATGGGCAAAAGTAGAAAAAAAATGAAATATGAGGAAAAATTAGGAAAAATGGGAAATAGAGAAATTAATTTAAAAAATGGGGAAAATGGAGATAAATAGGAAAACGTAAAAAAAAACTGGGTGAAATAGAATGTTGAAAAAACAGGAAAAATGGAAAAAGAAAAAATGGGGAAAAATAGAAAAAATTGGAAAACGTAAAAAAAGGCAAAAATAAGAGAACGTAAAAAAAATAGGGAAAAATAAAGAAAATGGCAAACTTTGGGAAGTACAGGGAAAAATAGGCAAAATGTTTGACAATGGAAAAAATAGAAAATAATTGAAAAAAGTAGAAAATATAAAGAAAAATAGCAAAAATTGGAAAAAATTGGCAAAAGTAGAAAAAAAAATGGTAAATAAGAGGGGAAAATGGGAAAATGGAAAAATTAGGAAAAATGAGAAGAAATGGAAAAGTAATTAAAATGGACAAAAGTAGAAAAAACAGGAAAAAAAATTAAATAAGACGGAAAAATAGATAAATTGGGAAAAATGGAAAATTGAAAAAATTATTAAAAAAATAGGGAAAATAGAGAAAAATAGGAAAACGTAAAAAAATTGGGAGAAATAGAATGGGGAAAAATAGAAAAAAAAAATTGGGGAAAATAGAAAAATAGGAAAACTTAAAAAATAGGCAAAAATAAGACAACGTAAAAAAATAGGGAAAAAGAGAAAAATGGGCAAAAATAAGCAAAATGATTGACAATAGAAAATATAGGCAAAATAGGAAATTGGGGAAAATTAAAAAAAAAACAGGAAAAATATGCAAAAATAGAAAAAATAGGGAGAAAAAGAAAAAAGACATGGAAAACAGAAAAGAATAGGAAAAAATGGTTTAATACAAAAAATAGTAAAATACAGGAAAAAAGAGGAACCATTGGTAAAGTTAAAAATACGAACTTGCGGTTAGGCAGCTGTAAATTTACTAAAACCCGGCACGATTTTTAATCGTGTTGACAGCTGTCCAGTGCCACTGGAATCGTACGTTTATTTATTGTCCGTTTGTCTCAGTGGTACACATAACTAACGCTCCTTTCACATTATACGATTTGGCTCGTCCGATTAAAAATCGTACGTTAAAATATGGAATCGTACGTTTATTTATCGTCCGTCTGTCTCAGTGGTACATATAACTAAATGAGCGATTTCACATTATACGTTTTTTAGTCGTCCGGTATCTACTTTGGAATGTGCATATATAGGACTTCTTATTGATTTATTTTATTGCTTTTTGATATTTTTGGTTTATTATTGATTAAATCGAAGAAATTGATGTTGAAGTTTTAATTCGCTTATTGAAGCCAAATCTGTATTGTGGGACAAAACTAGATATTTACAAAGACCAAATCGCGGCACGGAATGCTTTGAGGGAAGTTTATTTGTCACTGAAATCAGATTTTGATGAGATTAGTGATACAGAGAAAAATGCATATGGAAAGTATTTATTAATAAATTAATATTTAAACAAGAAAAATTCAACTTCAGCTCATTTTCCCATAAATCAACTAACGGCAAAAAACCGTAAGGCAAAAAACGTATAATGTGAAACCACAATGCACACGATATAAAATCGTACGCTTTTTAATCGGATGAGCCAAATCGTATAATGCGAAAGGAGCGTAAGGGTATCCCATAATGCTATATGTTCCCTATATAACTCAATTAGTTTGCAGGTCTGTTCCTTGCTCCACTCCATTAATAATTATTATTGATAACCAAAAAATAATAAACTAAATTAATAATTTCTCAGCCCACTGCACTCTACCTACTTCTATTTTCATCCGCGCGCGACCCTGATAAAGCAGGGTCCACACTTGCTACATAACACTGCGAAATAGCAAAGTTATACAACATGTTACATATTTTTAATCATATTTTGCAAATTTCTCTGCTATATAACTTGTTATCCACTTCTGGTCGGTAAAGATCAAAAGATGCTATACAACATTGCTATTATAACATAAAACAACACGTCCACACTTGCAATGTTTGTATTTTAACTTGACGTATTATCAGTGTCGCGCTCGGATGAAAATAGAAGTAGTGTAGAGAGCAGTGGGATGAGAAGTTCATTTATTTAGTTTATTACTTTTTGGTCATCAATAATAGTTATTAATGGAGTGGAGCAAGGAAGAGACCTGCAATCTAATTGAGTTATATAGGGACCACAGCATTATGGGATACCCATAGTCCCTTATTTAAAGTTAAACAAAAGAACCATAATGCATGGATAGAAATTTCTAAAAGTATGAATTTGGAGAAAGTTGAGAAAAAGATGCGTTGTCTAACTATTACTTCACATACTTCGGGCACAATTAGTGATACTGTTTGGAAACATTAAATAAGTACATAAGACTTTGGTAGGAGTCTCCAGGAGCCAAAAATCGTAAGGTTATGGCTAATCGTTCCACAAGAGGTACAGCATCTCTAAATCGTGTGTCACATTTTTGAATCTTTGGACTAATTAAATTTATCAGGTGTTCAAAATCAGAACTATTCATCCTACAAAAATTTTTAAAGCTCCTCCTGCGTATTCCAATTCCAAATTCGGCGAGGCACAATAATCATACATTTTTAGGTCTTCTAATAGCTGGCTTCCAATATATCTGGATCTTGCTTTTAGGCTATGACGGATCAAAACCGCCTTTTCCGCACTTTTCTTTTACTTTCCTCAAAAATTATTACGGACGCCATTGCAGCGAGCAAAGCCTGTTCCTTTCTATACGAATTCATGATTACTAAATTATTAATGTGGACGTAACCCTGTTTTTTAACATGTAGCAAGTAACATGTTAAATAGCAATGTTATACAACATGTTACTAAGTGAGTACCCTGCTTTATACATCAAGTTAAAATACAAATATTGCAAGTGTGGATGTGTTGTTTTGTGTTACAATAGCAACGTTGTATAGAATATTTTGATCTTTACCGATTAGAAGTGGATAACATCTAACAATTTATATATCAGAGAAATTTGCAAAATATAATTAATAAAGATGGAGCATGTTGTATAACTTTGCTATATCGCAGTGTTATATAGCAAGTGTGGACGCTGCTTGACACACCTTATTGTCAAAAGCGTTATTTACTCAAATATTATAAGTATTTTGAGGTGAAGATAAAAGATAATAATATAAACAATACGTATATAAACTATTGGAAATAAAAACAAGTTTATTATAATTTTCTACAACATGAGTTACAAAAATGAGTATTTTAAAAATTATATATCTTTACATTAGTTAGAATTTTTTTTCGAGCATTGCAAACAAATAAGAGGTTTCTGGCATTTTATGCATTTGTAATTTGTGTTTCTATTTAGACTATATGGACAAATCCTACATCTTCGTTTCTTCTATAATTCTCCAAATACGTGTACAATTTACATGGTTATTTAGTATACTCTATTAGACACTGCAAGTTGAAACTATACCTAGTTTACCTCAAAACAATAAGCAACTAAAGTATGCCGACTTAGGAATTATGTTGAAAAAGGCATGTTAGGAGCAAATCTAGAGGTAGGGATACGTAGCACATTTGGTGTAGATAGAGATAAAATTAAAATCGGTAGGTATCTGTTAGATACTTACTTCCGATTAAGGGCTAAAAAGTGACCATGTATAAACCAAATTCTTTTGATTAAGTGAAAACTAATTTTCACAGATATGGAAAAGAAAAAGTGTCTGGAAAATATTGATCCAGTTATTATTTCATTAAAGGAGGAGACACACTCCTTATGGAACAAGTAAGTGTCCAATCCTATGGCTAGTTATCGACATACAGGATGTTGAAATTGCCAAATTTCAAATTTAACTTATACAATATCTCGAATTTGAAGAATTTCATTAAATTTTTTTGTAGTTGGCGTAATTCTTGTACTATTTTGAAATATACAGACCTATACAGAGGAAACGAAAAGTAGTTAATTACAGGGTGATTACGAAATTAAAAATCATAGTTTTAAGAAAACCAAATTCTTGTTACTGGTACCATAAAGTATAGCACAAAGTATATTTAGTATTAATTATACAGGGCGATTCATTATTCTGGGTGCACCAATCCCGAATTTTTTCAAAAATCTTTCGGAGGACACTGTATAAACGAAACAATTTACGTTATTGATATCTATTTGAATACCAGTTTTACTATTTTCTCTAGTTCATACAAGGTGATTTGTTCATTTTAAAAGATATAAAATGACCAATAATCTTGAAAGATAGGGATTTTTCAGTCAGTGTAATTCTTGTACTATTTTGGAATATGCAGACCTATACAGAGGAAACGAAAAGTCGTTAATTATAGGGTGCTTACGAAATTAAAAATCACATTTTAAAAAAATCAAATTCTTGTTGTTGCTACCATAAAATAATAGCCGCTCTATACCTTTTAACTACGAATGAAATGCTAATATGTGCGCAAAGTATATTTGGTGTTAATTATACTGGGCGATTCATTGTTATGGTTACACCAATCCCGAATTTTTTCAAAAATGTTTCGGAAGCCCGTGTATAAACGAAACGATTTACTTATTGATATGTATTTAAGTACCTATTTTATTACTTTCTCTAGCTCATACAAATTGATTTATCGATTTTAAAAGATACAAAATACCTAATGGTTTTGAAAGTTAAGGATTTTATGTTATAATCTTACTTTTTTGCAAAGCCTCCGATTGCTTGCCATAAGGCTTACACATTGCCGGACGAACGTACGTTTTCATCCTCGACATATTTTTCATAACTTCGCTAAAGGCACGCACAATTTTTTCTTGACCTCCTTCCGATAAATTTTTTTCAGACGGTGCCGTCGATGACGGCGCGTTCGCGTTAGGAGTCCACGCTCCATTATGAAGAGCCAACAGATCCTTATTCGAAGACGATAATCCTGAAAACAAATTTTTGAGTTTAATATTTAATTTTCTTTCCAACATAGGTCCCCAATTTATGACAACTTAGTAAGAACCTAATACTTCACCAATATTTACAAATGTAATCATAAAATCAAAAGTTTATAAAATATAATTTGTATACCTTCTAAACTTTCCAGGTTAGCTCTTAAAAAATCTGTTATTTTATGTTCCATTAACGGTAATTCGAAGTGTTGCTTTTGTTGTTGTTGTTGTTGCTGCTGTTGTTGCTGCTGCTGCTGTTGTTGCTGCTGTTGTTGTTGCTGCTGCTGTTGTTGTTGTTGTTGCTGCTGTTGTTGTTGCCCTTTTGCCAAGTCTAGTTGTTGTTGGAGTTGCATTTGTTGGCGCTATTTAATAATACACATATTTATTTAATAACTAGATTTTATATAAATATTATTTACCTGTTTCTCCAAGTTGGCGTTTAATTTTTCAATATTTTGTTGCGCAATGACACGATTCTGTTGTTGGATCAAAGCGGCTGTAATTTGCTGCTGAGTTGGTGCTACAGATTTCGGTCTTTCCATTATCGGCGGATTCACTTTAACATCCAAACTATTTTGTCCCGCCATATCAACAGCACTCAAACCTGTTATTAAATATTTGATAAATTAAAGTACTGGATAAGAAGGAAATATTCTTACGGTTTCTTAAATCACTGCTAGTGGGTTGAGATTCTCCTAAATAACTTGCGTTGAGATGCTGCAGTGTTTTTTGTGTTAGTTCCATTTGACTTTTGTAATATCTACATGCAGGATTCGGACAGTTTTGGACTACTTCTATTATAAATTCTTTCTCCATTCCAAAATTTTCTCTACCTATTGTATATGAATCCATAACCTTGAAATTAACAAATTTTAAAAGCTTTAGGTACTTTTTTTTAAATTTATACTTACTGCCCTTACAGTAGCTTCTACACCTAAATGCAGACCGTGTGGGCCATTCATATGTTTTAACATAACTGCATTAGCAAAATGTTCAAATGGAAGGATAATTTTTCCATTTTCTCTAAGTATTAATCTTCCCTGAGAGTCTAAAGTGACTCTAGATGCCATCATTCTAAAAAAAAATATTTCCAAAATCTTAACAGCCCTAAATTAGTATATTTAGAAGAAATTCTACAACATATAGCAGACAAGGATAAAACTATTAAAGAGCAAGAAATAGTAATTAAACTATTAAAAGAAAAACTGTTAATTTTGAGAAAAACAACAATTCAACATATTCCAACGTTTTAAAATGTTTCAAATAAAACGCAACATCATATCTAGTACAGTATCTTCAAATTTGCGTTTTCATGTAGATCTTTAAAAGTAGCAAAAAACTTTGAACTTATCACAAATGTAGAATATGATTTTTTTAAAATATTTATTAAGTTCAATGAGTTCCTTGTAATTTTTATCTTCTGGTATTTTCTGCAAGCACAAATTATACAAAAGTTTGTGTCTGTTACCAAAAATGAAGTATTCCTCCACATTAAAAAATAGTAGTGCACCTAGTTATGTCATTGCGTTTGTCAAGAGTTTTTTTTAAATTATTATTATTATTTGACTTCCTATCATTTTAAGTACATTTTCGACCTGATCAAATAAAATAGAGGTAAGTACTTCTTTATCAGATATATTTTCGTTTGAAATAGTTTAAGGCTATGTAATAAATATTTTGATAATGATTAGTGCTATTTATACAATAATACCTATTCTAAAATTAACCTAAAAATCAATTTAATAGTTTTTCAAATCTAAGTGTCAAATGAAACAAATTCTTCATGTTTTCATCGCTACTTGAAAGTTTTAAAATTCACAGTGCAATTAACATAAATATAACAAGTTAAAATAAATAATGAAAAAATTGAAGTCGTAACGTCAACGTCAATAAAATATTTGTGTTTTCAGATAGACAACTTACTTTTATTCAATGAACACTTTGATTATATGTTAAAAAAGATATAAAAAAACTATACTTTTTTCCAGAGTATCTAAAAACTTGTCAACGCAAACCAAGATTTTAGTCTATCAGTCAATCATCCAACCACATTTTGACTATTGCTTGTCTATGGTGTATTTATTTAATTTAAATCAGACATCGCAACTGCAAAATAGAGGTATGAGAGTCATATTAAACCTAGTGTGTATTATTTAACAATGCTTTTAGAGATTTTGTCCGTCCGTCTGTTAGTCTGATTCAACTCGAGAACGGTGAGAGATAGAGACAAACGGACAACTGCAATCGATTCAGCATCGTTAAAAACCCCAAACATTTTCTTAACTTTAAATTTTCGAAAACGCGAAATTACGGCAAAAATATTGTCGTTTTTCACTTATTTATTTTTCAAAATAATTAACAATTTGTCTCCTTCCTATTTTATAGAATTCATCACTTACAATTTAGATGTCCACAGTTATTCTACAAGAAACAACACAAATATATACCTCGGTGATTTTAGCACCCAGCCGGCCAGCACCAAGCTTATACCGAAGTAATCTTGCCCACGGCCGGCCAACTCCAAGCGGCACTTTTCCACCACGGTCAAATACTTTTACAAATTCATTCTGCCGATTTGGGGTCTACTCATACAAAATGTCTCGTTTTATTAATTTGTTTACATTTTTTGTGGCGTTGAAAATGGAAGGACCATCAGACAACATTTTTCGTTTACATACATCTCTCCCAAAGGGCCACCTCCAAGAATCTATTTTTGTTCGGGGCCGCCCATTCTCAACCCCCGAAAAAAAATATTGAAATTTGTTCGACCGCTACGAAAATCTACTTTTCAATATTTTTAGCTGGCCCTTTGGGGGAGATGTATGTAAACGAAAAATTTTGTCTGAATGGTCCTTCCATTTCTCTATGTAATCAGCTAATTTTTGTTCTTAGCCGCCTATTATCAACGCCACAAAAAATGTAAACAAATTAATAAAACGAGAAATTTTGTATGAGTAGACCCCAAATCGTCTGAATGAATTTGTGAAAGTATATGACCGTGGTGGAAAAGTGCCGCTTGGAGTTGGCCGGCCGTGAGTCAAGATTACTTCTGTATAAGCTTGGTGCTGGCCGGCCAGGTGCTAATATCACCGAGGTCAAATATATTCAAAAAACTAATAAAAAATCTGCAATGAGTTCTCTTTTCTTTAAAGATTTTGAATAATACAATAAACTACCAGGTAATATTAAAACTTGTCCATCAATTAATAATTTTAAACACAAAGCTCTTTGTCAAAACATGATAATGGACCATTAAATTTAGTTTTATATTAAATGTTAATGTTTATAAGATACGCCACTACGATTGCCGAAGTGATGGAAATTAAGATGTCTAAAAACCCTGGTGTATCCACTGATTAGATTTTGTTTCGAACTGTTAGGGACTACCACCTGTTGCGTTCAATAGAACTTGGTAGAATTTTGTAAGATGGCGCTGTTTCGAATTGTTCGTGTCCTAGCTTGGTTTGTCACAGATCATTTAAAGCTGATGAGATGTCAAATAAATTATTTTTTGTCAATGTCAATGCGGATTTTTACCTCTCGCCCTTCAGATAAGAGAGGTATAGGAATCATGCTGAAAATTGGGTAGTGAGTTTTCAATGAATAAACACGTTTTAGGGTCCCTAGAATACGAATTTGATATTTTCGCGATGATGTCTGTGTGTGTGTGTGTTAGTGTGTGTGTGTGTGTGTGCTTGGATGGATGTTGTAGTAACGATAACTCAAAAACTGAATAAAAAAATTTGAAATTTTGCATACAGGATTCTGATACCCTAGATTAGATCTGATTAGATTTTGGTGCCAATCGCACAACCGGAAGTGGCAGTTGCTATGGGTGATGACGCCATTATTATAGAAAACGGCAATAAAGTTTTACACATATATTTTGTATACCCTATAGTTTATTTTCATCTCATTAAAATTTTCGAAACTTTTGCCATTGTTGCCAGATTTACAAAAATATAATTTTTTTTCATACTTTTTTGTGTCACCCTGTAAATTTTTGATTCAAAAATGGCGAGAGGTTATGTGCTGGCCACATCAGATTTTTTATTCAAAAATGGCGAGAGGTCATGTGCTGGCCACTTCAGATTTTTTATGTATGTGGTAATAGTATTAGTTCAAAAGGAATAGTTCTAAATAGTGTATAAGTATGGAGACTTTTCGTCAAATGGGGCCGTACTCTTTTTGTGCGGACAGTGTAAAGCTGCAGATTCGAGCATTCGTCTGTATTAAGTACCAGATTATAAATACACCCTGTGTGATCTGTGATTAGTTTACTATGAGCGATGTATGCGCCATCTAAAATTTTTAATCTGAAACTTTAGTAATCTCTCAAAAATCAGTCAAAATCAAGTAGGTTGAAGTATAGTCGTTTTCTTTCGCCAATTATTTTGGATCATGATCTTCAAATCATGTTTCAGTTTTACCGTTTTGATTACAAGAACATGATCACCTGTCAAAAGACGAAAGAACAGTCCCTACTTGTCAATCAGCAGTTGTGCAAATTTAGGTTATGCTTTTAGTTTATAGAATAATATAGTGGTTTCTTTACTGATTTTTTATGTGTAATAATGAATAATTTCACCAAATAACCATAATCGGATTTTTAAGGAAGAGCCTTGGGAAGAGCTTTTAAGAGCTTCATTGCCATGAGATGGCACGTTCATAATCTTCGTCGCTTAGAGCGATGCAGTAATATTTTGCTCTGGATCATGTGTATATGTTTAAAACTTTCATTTTAAAAATACTTTAATTAATTATCCTCTGTCTTATCTTTTTTGAGGTTAGAAAACATTGATTTGGATCTGTCAATCACACATTTTCAATGTTTCAGGGGGAAAAGGGATTACTGATCATGATCCAAAGTTATGAGGCGAGTGGGGATGAATCACAATTCAAATTTGCTCGAAAGAACATGATTCGGGAACATAACGCGTTTTGATTCCAGGAACATGGTCGAAAGAAAGCAGCTTATATCAGGTTAGACATTGCGCAGAATATGTGACGTCACCTGGTGCCCATCAAAAATTTTTAGTGTCATTATATGAAGTTATTGTCTTTTTTGACATATTTTTATTTAATTTCACCTGTAAACTGATTAAAAATATATTGCGCTGTGTTTGGTGTAAAAGTAATACTCGCTCTAAAAATAGTACAAAATATTTTCGATTTCCGAAGTACCCTTTATTACAAAAACAGTAGGTTATCATATGAATAAACATGTTTAACATTTTTAGACTTTATTTTAAATTATACAAAAAAAGTTCTGTAAGATGTATTGTGTAATAGCTTTAAGTTAGCATTTTATTCAATAATAACAATAAAGCACTGCACAACTTATGAAAATTTTTATAACATTTATTTTACATACCAACTTGTATGACTGTAAATCTAAATTATACTCGTATTTACATTTGCCATATTCGTTCTTTGAGTGTAAATTAAGTACTAGGTATATAAAAGCCTAAGTAACATAAACCTGCAATAACAATATGCATCAAAAAGTTCCACTGATAATATAAGCTATTTCAAATCACTTTTTTATAAAAATTATTTTTTTCATTAAACGTTTATAAAATCACTCTAAAGTTAATCTAAAGTATTTTATTTGTTACATATTTGACAATTAGTTTAATGATAAAATTAGCCATAATATAATTGAGCAGTTTCTGGTTTTTACATCAAGCAATTAAAAAGTTTATACCTTTATTAAAGTAGTTATCACTACTGTACAATACTTTACATTTTTATTAAATATATAGCCGTAAAAAAATAAAAACCACCCGAAAGACACAATAACCCTATGCAATCCAATGTTAAATTATTTCGTTTGGACTCCAGCTGACGTCATGCGCAAACTTGGACGAATTTGGGACATCTGAGTGTCTAACCTGTGTAATTTTTAAATCATGGGTAGATATCTCCTAGTTTTGACCCAAACTTTTACAGGTATAAGTGAAAACACCATGATTTTTAGACATCTTAATGGAAATATAAATAAATAATGATTGTCAAAGTCAAAATTAAAATAATAATACTTCTAGAATTTAATAAAAAATACAATTAACTGAACATAGGCAATCGAATTTAGTTGTTTACATATTTTTTGTACAATATAAGTACTGTAATTATACTAATCCAAATCCTGCTATAGTTCAGTTTGTTTGTGTGAAGTTATAAAACACAAACTTCCCGAAATTTAACAAAATATAATAAATTTAAACACTTATAATTCACATGTATTTATTGAATGAAATCACAGTACTGAATGCCGAATTTTTATCCGCCGACCCCTTTACGTAAGTGACATTCATCGATGAGACATCGATATGACTGGCCCCTCGCCAGTGCCGTATCCAACGATGTTAACATTTGACTATTTTTGACACTATTAGAAAAAAATATTGTGTTGCTAGTAAGGTGCATCCAGACAGGTGCAACAAACAGCACAAAACGTTCACGAACATTTTGCAACAAGCATTCGGGTGAGCGTGGATAACGTCTAAACTGCAGCAACAATTTTTTGTTTGTCAGTGTTCGTTGATGTTTCCATTTTTGTTCGTCAGACTCGCTGTGTAATTCCATTAAATAAATAACACTCTCATGGTCCCTCTTTGTATTCATATCAAAAATTCGTCAATTCAAAATTCAATAGATTTTGACAATTCAATATATTTCTACAAACTAAACTGCGTACCGCGCGTTTAATTCAATAATCCACGTCCAAACTAACGTGCACAAACAAGCAAATTTACTTTGATATACCGACGTCGCATGGAAAACATTTTGCACTGTTCTGCACAGCTATTTTATATGTAGTTTCCTATTTTTTCGAAATAAAATTACATACTTACTAATACGCCCCAAGCGCAACAGTAATTTTTCTGGGTTCCTAACGTAACAATACTAGACGATCAGATATATTTTATGATAATTTTGAATATGGAAATTTCTTACCGAAATGGTCATCGGTTTGTAACTTTGATAAATTGAGATAGGGGGTGGGAGGTCACACTATATATGTTTAAATAAAAATAAAATAAAAATCTTCATCGTAGACATTCCGAAGAATTGAACAATTTTAACACCTTGCCATTATATTATTTACCCAAAAATAATGAATCGTCGTTTATAAATTACCCAATCGCTATTTTGAGCACTAAATTCTGGTATTTATCCATAATATGATAGATTCAATAAGTTTTGACCCAGCATTTCTTAAGACTTTACCGATAATAAAATACACCTCGTCGCCAAATCTGTGGGATATTTACCTAAATAAGAGTTAATTTATTTATTTATTTATTTTTTATTACAATACTCTACAGGTCAAAACCAATTACAGAGTAGGAATTGACAGTATATAGTGAATACATAATCGATTTTGAACATGGATATTAAAAGCACATAATAATAATACAACGATACATAATAATTAAATTTTCCTAAAAAGCAACTAAACAATCAAGACAAAAAGTGGGATTTTATGTCCGACAGCTTACAGTAAAATATATCCAAATCGTTGCTAACAGAATTTGTCATTTTACACATGATATGGAGCGGAGAATTGTCCAGACTATTTGTGCGAGATGTATTTACATAAAAAGTACTGGGGTGGCTGGAAGAAATTCTGGGAATGCAAATATTAAATTTTTCCAATAAGGTTGGGCAGTCAATAATACTGTTAATAATTTTCTATGTCAGTACCACATTATAATATTCACGCCTTCTTTCGAGACTGAAAAAATTATGACTTTGTAATAACTTAGAGTGAGGTGTGCCTATTGGTGGATAAATGCCTTTAGTTTTTAGGCTTTGCAATTTTAGAAATCGTCTTTGAATGGCTTCTATTCGATCTATATAATGATGATAAAACGGACTACACACAACTGAAGCATATTCTAACTTTGATCTTATAAAAGCGTAGAATAAGGTTTTTAAAGTCGAGTTTTCTTTGAAATCACTACAACTACGTGCAATTACTCCATACATGTGATACGAAGAGGATACAACATTATCGATATGTTTATTAAATGATAGTGCAGTGTCAAACGTGACGCCAAGATCCGTAAATGTTTCCGGTCGCTCAAGGGCAACGTTTCCAATGGAATAATCAAAGAATAGTATATATATACACGCCTTAAATTTTCCGAGAGGTTTTCGCAATCACCTATATTATCCACGAGGCAGTATAGTTTTAGATCATCGGCATACAAAAGGAAATATACATCTATAACTTCAGCAATATCATTTATAAAGATAATAAAAAGCAGTGGCCCCAGGTTCGACCCTTGTGGAACACCGGAAGAAGCGAAATATTCGGCAGACTTAAAACTATAGATGGGATTGAAAGAGTGCAATTAAAGATGGAGATAATCCAAATACAACAAGTTTGTTAAGCAAAATGCCATGGTCAAGTCTGTCAAAGGCCTTAGAGAAGTCTGTGTAAATCACATCAGTTTGGGCTCTGTTGTCAATAGATTCAGCAATAGATTGTGTAATGGTCAAAAGGTTAGTGACTGTTGAACGACTTTTCATAAAACCGTGTTGATTTATACTTATATTGCAACTTATATGTCTCATAACTCGCTCCATAAGGGTTTCAAAAACCTTTGCAAAGTTGCATATAATAGAGATAGGCTGATAATTTGATATATCTCGCCTATCTCCTTTCTTAAAAATGGGACAGACCTTTGAGGATTTCCATATCCTTGGTATTGTAGCCAATTTTAAACAAATGTTAATTAATACCGATAGAGGACGAGCAAGTACAGAAGCACAATCTTTTAGAACGAAAGCTGGAATATCATCTGGTCCGGTAGTCTTCTTTGGCTTAAGTGATCTTAGTGCATCATAAACTTCCTTTTCACTGAAGCTTGTAATATTTAAAAAGTGATTATTATCTGTTCCGTAATTAGGTAGAAAAGGGGAAGAGGCAGTATAGGATTGTTTAAAAAGATTTGCAAAACCGTTTAGAATATCGGAAGGGCTCTCCAGTATTTGACCTCAGTTTTACATATAAATTTTTTATATGCGACATCAATGTCATGCTGTATTTTTGCCCGAAGTTGTTTAAAATCCTCAAATGCCTGTAAATAACTTTCTCGTTTGTATTTGCGCCAGATTCTGTTTTTAGCCTATAAATCTCTAATAATGCTACCGTTATACCAAGGAGGATATCTGTTTTTGGATTTAACTGTATACTTGGGACAACAACGATCAAAAACATTATAAAGCTTTCCATAGAAATATGTGGATGCATCTTCTCAATTATGAAAAGCTTCCAAGAAGGTCCAGTCAATAATAGATATTTGATCATACATTTGTTGAAAGTTGGCTCTTTTGAAATTATAACTGTTCTGGAAGCAGGATTGCAATTTTCTTTTGGAGTTAGCTTTTTACTCAAGTATACAAGTAATATCCAAAGCAGGATGATGTTGATCTTCAGTTACAAATGGATCCATGGATTTCTCCACATGACAAGCTCCATTAAAAAATACCAAATCAAGGAGTTTATTAGAGTTATTAAATACAAAATTATTTTGAGATAGATCAAAAATTTGTGAAAAATTATTAAGAGTAATAATTTCGCTATTAGCTGCACCACAATTCAGATAGTTAGAATACCCGCTAACGTTAGTCTCCTACAATGAGAATGCGCTATTGTATAATATATGCAACAATGACAAGGCTTCAACAAGTTGTTCAAACTCAGTTAGTGTAGTTTGAGGAGGTATGTAAATATTTAGTAAATAAATATATTTATATAAAAAGTTTATTTTAACAATTACGATATCAATCAATTGAAGTTGAGGAAAGTTAAAATCAGATAGATTAATTTCTACAGAAAGAAAATCTTCATGTACTCCAATAAGCACACCTCCGCCTCTTTTTAAGGAAGTTCGTTCAAAATTATGATCCATCCTGTATATATCAAAACTATCCGGAAATAATTCCAAATTGTTAACAGATGCGTCAAGCCAGATTTCGGTTAATGCAAAAACCCGGTAGTTAGTTTGAAATACAGAATTTAGAATCTGACCAGTTTTTGTCTTTAAACCTCGAGTATTTTGATAAAAAATTGATAAGGTGTTTGCATCATACAAAACTCATACAAAAAAGGGATCTAGGAACACAAAGATAAACATCAGTGTCGTTACAATTAGCATGCACAAAATAAAAGTTTTTTTCACACAAAACTAAAACTTTGCAAAAATTACTTACTGTAAATAAGCTGCACTAGGAAGCATAGAAGTCTCCTTTAATTCCGTGAAGCACTGCAGGAGTTCTACGGACGGATTCCACCCTTTATTTTGTAAATATAACTGCAGTAGCATGTACAATTTTTCTGTAACATAACCTGTACCAGGAAATCCCATATTTGCTGCAGAAGGCAAATCGCTAACGGAAGTTTGTTGCATTCCTTTGGCAAGTACGTTTTTCATAGTTTCAGCTAAATCCATCGTTATTATTTTAATTTAAATGTGATTTCGATAAATTTCGGTTCAAGTGATGGACCTGTGAGATACGAGTTATGAATACTATTTGATAATTACGGTTGTTCGCCCTACTCACATTTTAGTGATGATTGTTTCACTTCCTCATTACGGTAATTAACGAAACAGTAACATTGTACACCCACTAACAGTTTAATTAACTTATTGGTATTTATGTTTATTTAACTTTGCAATTTGCAAAAGATGCAGGATGCAAAGCCGAGTAGAGATAGACAGATGACAGATGATTTTTCTGTACTTTATTTACAGAAAACTTTTTAACCCTACTGTTTAGTTTTAGGTTATGATAGCAGATGGCAGTATTGAGACAATTGCATTTTATCAGAGATATGGGTAGGGTAGATGTAGCATCAACATAAACCCTAATGTCTACATTAGGACTCATAATTAATGAACCTCTGAAAGCGGTGTTGACAGATTTAATTTGTATAATATATTCGCCTTTTATCGGTTTTCCAAGTAGAATCCATTTCAATAGTAAAGAACCCATGATTTAAAAATTACACAGGTTAGACACTCAGACGTCCCAAATTCGTCCAAGTTTGCGCATGACGTCAGCTGGAGTCCAAACGAAATAATTTAACATTGGATTGCATAGGGTTATTGTGTCTTTTGGGTGGTTTTTATTTTTTTACGGCTATATATTTAATAAAAATGTATTGTAAAGTATACGCAACTCGGATTAAGATTGCAGCGCTCATGCGGTGACAATTGGAACCCTGTTAAGGAGTAATAATTTGTTTACCTCGTGTTTTTATATTGTATTTTACGTGTTTATATTTTGAGTTTTTTCTTCAATTATTTAAAAGTGTAAGTTTTGTGTTGTGTTTTTATTAAGTGTTTAGTGGAACATTCATTTTATTTTACAAACTATACATCATAAACATTTATTTAATATTTTTTAAAGTGAAACATTTTCAGTTGTATTTAGGTGAGTGGTTAATTATATGGTCACGACTTTTATACTTAAATACGTTCTGGTGTAAAATAATTTTTTTTCATGAATTTTTAGAAATGAAGCTAAGTATTTTAGAGTACATGAACTATTTAGGTGGTTCTACTAATTCAAAATGTGTAGTGGAAGGTGAAAATGTTCTGAATGCAGGACATCTTATTTTGGCTGGAAAGATTAAAGAAACTTCCGACTGGATAGATGTATATGGTTTGTGTTTACAATCAAGTTCACTGGAATCTCATCCACATGAAATTACAGGGAAATTATTAATTATGAACACTGTAAAGGTGGACAAACTCTTATGCTCATGTAAAGCAGGGAACAGTGGAAAATGTAAACACATTTCGGCTTTTCTTATTAAGTGTATAAGGTGAATTAAAGTCCAACCAAAAAAGCGTTATCATGCAAAAATGATTTTTTTTTGTTTTAGGGAAGATGTCGAGTTGTTAGAAAAAGTGTCCCAAACTGACAAGAAATGTATTTGGTCGACACAAAAGTACGAGATGAAAGAGAAGTATCGGCCAGTTTCTGTAGATGAAATGCCATGCTTAAAAAACAAAGTACATCATGATAATACTGCAGTTGATTCTGATGATGTTAGGAATTTTTTTTGTAACAAACTACCAGTATCAGCAATTACCAAACACAGGTTTAATGTTTGATATATAATAGAATACTTTATCTTTTCTAATTCATATTTTAGACAAGGGCGGAGAGGTACACCTAAAATGGCTCTTAATGCTTCTCCACAAACAAATATATGTGCAAACTTTACAGCTGATATTCTAAATAATGCGTATCAGTCACCACTTATGATGCACTTAGCATCAGTTTATATACCTATTCCAAGAGCTTGTTGCACACAATTCTTATCTAATTTGGATAATGAGGACATAGAAGTAGCAATAAATATTCCTCAAGGTTCAGGTGACTGGAAGAAACTTAGGAAATATAGGATAACGGGAAGTCGGTGCTATGAGATATATACTTATAAAAAAGATGATTGGAAAAATAAAGCAGTAAAGTATTTTAATCCAAGTTTTATTAATAATAAATATATAAAACATGGCATAAAATATGAAAATTCTGCAAGAGATGTTTTTATTCAAATCTCAAAAATGGAAGTAGTAGAATGTGGCTTAGTTATTTCGTCTGCAAATAAATGGTTAGGTTATTCACCAGACGGCATTATATTTTTCAATAATCAGCCTCTGTATCTTTTAGAAATAAAATGCATATTTGAAGGTATAATTTTTAATAAAAATGTATAAAGATATTAATTGTAAATATTGATTCTTTATTTTTCATGTGACTATATATATAGATATATTTGTTTTTAGGTAAAACGAAGACTATATTAGAAACACTTCCTAATTTAAAATATATTGTTAAAGAAAATGAAGTCTACAAATTAAAAAAAAACCATAAATATTATGGTCAAATACAAATGGGTATGGCAGTATTAAATTTGCAAAAAGCCTACTTCGTTATTTATGCTTCATATGATAACAGCTTGTTAATTGTGGAAGTAGATTTTGACTATGAATTTACATTTGAAATGTTATCAGTAATAAAACATAATTATTTAGATAGAATGTTGCATGTAGCTTGTACTTAATAAAATCTAATGTTTAGGTATATCGATTTTTTTTATTACATTTACCTACTATAGCAAAATAGGAAAAATACAGGTGAAAATATGTAAAATTATAGTAGAAAAATGTTTAAAAGCCACAATAATCAAGAGAAATTTACAGAAAGTAAACATGTAAACATACAATTCTATTTATTAAATAAATTATAAGTATTTTATATCCTACTACTACTATAATATGAAACAAATTACAATTAATTTGACAAAAATTTATTATCAGCTAAAATGGGTGAAGACAGGTTGGTAATTGCACAAATAATAATAAAAATATCTTCAATCATTGGAATAAGTGCCCAATTTAATTTTCCACTTGGAATTTTAAAATTTTTTATTCTTTGGTTGGAACGTTCGATGTGAACCCTAGCTGATGCAATTTTCGCATTTAAAATAGATTCCTCTACAGTCAGTTGAGACTTTTTCTCTAAAAATGGGGGCCTAATTAGTTTAATTCTATGTATATTACAAATATCTTCAATACGAAATCCTTTGTCAACCATCACTGCATCTCTGCCAGCATCTAATAAAGATATAACATTGCTTTCCTCAAAAATAACTTTATCAGATGCTCGTCCTCCATAGGGTTTGCTGACATAAGTAATAAGTCCACCTGGGGAAACGCCAGTCATAAATTTAACTGTAATATGTGATTTATACTGTGAATAAAATCTTATACGACAACATAAACACTTTGGGGACTGTACAAAAATTTCAGTGCAATCCAATATAACTCTCACGTCTTGAAACTCATTGAAACAAATAGGCATATTTTGCAGAATTTCATTTTTAGGAGGAAAGTAAATCAAAGGTCTCAAAAGATTGGCTAAAACTGGGATTAGCTCATAAATGTAAGTCTTAGCTAAATCTGCACTAATGCCAAACAGTGAACCCAAAGTCACATATGTTAAACTAGTTTTAAATTTAGTTAACAATAACATTAGCCTTTGGCGAACATTTAAACGATGAATTCTTTTGTCTTTGTGATTTTTTCAAACAGTTCAACTATTGAGTCAAAAATAGCAAAATTATTCACACCTGTAAAATTTTTAAGCTTTTCATCTGTAGATATGAGCTCACAAATTGTCAATACTTTTGGTGTATTCACTTGCACTGCAATATCTCTAAAACTAGGACCTGCCTGATGTATTTCATCTATTTGTTTATTACGTAGTGCAATTAAGGTTTCAGCTGCTTCCCTATCTTTCTGGTCTTCAACATCAAGCAAATTTTCACAAGGCACTGACACTTGAACTATTTCAGTTTCAATATTACTTGAAATGGTTTCAACAGCTGTTTGTGTTCGTCTAGTTGTTTTAGGTCTGGAAGATGGTCCTGGTTTTGACTCTACTATTGAGCCTACTGGCAAATTTCTGGTAGGAACAGCGCGAGACTTTAATATTCTCCGTTTTACTCTAACTATAAATAAATAAATCAAATTGAAGTGGTAAATCATAATTAAATGTTTTTGCCATACCTTTCTGAACAAAATCACCTTCAGTAAAATGTAGAGAACACACCCTCATGGTATTAGACACTTTTTTGCCCATTTTCAATATTGTGATCCACAATTTTTTCCTATCCACTAATTCTTTATTCCCCAGCTTTGTTTCAAAAAACACCTTGGACGTTCCTGCTTTTGGAAATGTATGGAAACTTAGTTCAGGGTTTTTTTTAGCCCATGATGAACACTTGGGTACACAACAATAATGATTGCTCATTATAAAAAAGTACAGCAAATCAAGATTATTTATAAAAAACAAAAATTATGGATAATACTCAACAACAACACATAAAGAAATAAGGCAAAATGTCAAAAACTACTCCTTAATTCGCTTTTGACAGATGTCACCAGAGGGCGTATTCGTTAGGACGAGAAACGTATTGTACACTAAAAAGTGATAACTACTTTAATAACGGTATAAACTTTTTTTACGATTCCGATGTGCTTTATATTATAAAAACTATTGAATTGCTAGATATAAAAACCAGAAAATGTTCAATTATGTTATGGCTAATTTTATCGTTAAACTAATTGTCAAATATGTAACAAATAAAATACTTTAGGTTAACTTAAGAGTGATTTTATAAATGTTTAAACAAAAAAATAATTTTTATAAAAAAGTGATTTAAAATAACTTATATTATCAGTGGAACTTTTTGATGCATATTGTTATTGTAGGTTTATGTTACTTAGGCTTATATATACCTAATGCTTAATTTACACTCAAAGAACGAATATGGCAAATGTAAATACGAGTATAATTTAGATTTACAGTAATACAAGTTGGTATGTAAAATAAATTTTTCATAAGTTGTGCAGTGCTTTATTGTTATTATTGAATAAAAGGCTAACCAATAAATGAATACGTAACTACTTAAAGCTATTACATAATATATCTTACAGAACTTTTTTTGTATTACTTAAAATAAAATCTAAAAATGTTAAACAAGTTTATTCATATAATAACCTGCTGTTTTTGTAATAAAGGGCACTTTGGAAATCGAAAAAACTTTGTACTGTTTTAAGAGCAAGTATTATTTTTACACCAAACACAGCGCAATATATTTTTAATCAGTTTATAGGTGAAATTAAATAAAAATATGTCAAAAAAGACAATAACCTCATATAATGACACATTAAAAATTTTTGATGGGCACCAGGTGACGTCACAAATCCTGCGCAATGTCTAACCTGATATACTTCAACCATGTAAAGAACCCATTTGCGTCATAGATAACTCGATGAGCAGAAACACAATTTTAACTTGTTTACTTCCGTCGCTTAGCGACGATGATGCCAGTGGCGCGCGGATAATTAGTTGCAATAATGTATATTTTAATTTTGTATTTAATATTTTTTTACGTCCTAATTTAGGTATTAATAAATTAATATTTCGTCCACCTATATCACTCCGGCACCTTCTAAATGATTTGTTATTCTAACTTTTATGACCACCTTGCAGTTTCTGATAATAAAAACAATAGATCGGCAAATCCCTTACGATTTTTAGTTTAGGACTAATATTCGACGGGTTGATTTTTTTTTATAGTTCGGATTTGTGATTTGAGTACGTTAACTTTTCTTTTCTTCATTGTACGATTGTTTTTGTTTAATTCGAAAAATATTTTACATCACACATTCACACAATAAATAATCATAGGTAAAGAAGTAAAATCATTTTATCTATACACCATTTTTGATAATTAAACAATAATTTAGACAATCTTATTCTTTTTAGTAGGTAGGTATTTATCTTAATTCGTGGTAATAATATTAAAATCGCCACGTCACTGCAACTTGCAATTTTCATTATGGCTGTTGTTATGACGTCACGTTCGCGCATCTAACCGTGATGCAAATGGGTTCTTTACTATTGAAACGGATTCTACTTAGAAAACCGATAAAAGGCGAATATATTATACAAATTAAATCTGTCAACACCGCTTTCAGAGGTTCATTAATTATGAGTCCTAATGTAGACATTAGGGTTTATGTTGATGCTACATCTACCCTACCCATATCTCTGATAAAATGCAATTGTCTCAATACTGCCATCTGCTATCATAACCTGTTATAAAAATTCATTGTCACTGAAAGTTGGATAATTAATTAAAACAAATAATGAAAAATATGGTTTTTATATTTCAATTTCCAAATAATACTACGCCCCTGAACCAACGACGCTAATTCATTTTTATGAGTCCGATTATAATTAAAACAAAAGGTGCTTTTCAAGTCGACATGTTGTGAACAACGGTTATAAATTGAATACCCGTAAAGGCGGCCTTGCATACCAGCTTCTAAATTATAACCAATCACATTGCTCAATTTCTTTCCGCTATTTTTCAAGGTCATGCCGCTAAACGTTGGTGAAGTTTATCTTTTTAGCGGCTTTTTTACATTTATCTTCTTTTATTGTCATACCTCTCTTTATCTATGCTCATTTCATAACCAAACTTCTTTGTTTATGGTTAGGCTCCTAGGCTGTGTTTACTGTAGTATTTTAAAAATAAAAAGCAAAATGAGTACAAAAACGACAAGCGTAAAATTCGAAGTGAACGGATGTATTTACAATTTTATAGTGGACAACGATATAGCATGGTTATTGTACAGTTGGGGTTGAAAGAAGTTTGTGTGCAAGGCATGGAAACAAAAATAAAGCTTCTAATTAATAAGAAGTCAACTTGTAGAAGCTGGTATGCAAGGCCGCCTTTAGTCTGTCTCTTTCATGCCCTCTCTAACCTTATCCTATCTCCTACTTACTATATATTCTAATGTACCCGCACCCTCAGCGCGATATTCAATTTATCACACTGAATTTTATTGCTTGACCAATATCCTTTATATATATGGTTCAAACAAATAATGAAAAAAAATTTTTAAGCGGTTGTCAATGTCATGGATATTAAAATTGTTTTACACTGATTCTATAGAATCAGTATTATAATATCTAACTTCAGAAGGCGTATCGCTGTATCAAATATTAGTTATTAATTCGGACCTTCTACATGAAAACTAGGTACGCTACCCATTTACACCATACCAAATTTTAATTACTAATCATAGTAAAACTACAAAAAACTACCACATCTCTCTGGTGCTAAGCTATAGACAAGAGTCTCGGGAGAGGAGTGATTTGGCTGACAACGTTGCCAAATCTACCGCATCACGGCAGGCGGGAAATTGAAAGTTTATATACAAATATATTGCTTCGAGTCCACACTTTGATTATTTTTATTCAAACTGTAACTATTTTTTATACATAAATTATGTATCTATAATTTTGAAGTATAGAAGTAAATGACGTAAATATCTTTTTCTACATATTAATAAATGTCGTAAACAAATATTTTATAATTGTTATAAAACGCCAGCGTATTTTTCGCGACCTCATACCTAAACGGGTTTAAGACAAAATATAAGGGTTAATATTAATAATGTAGCATTTAAAAACTAAGAAAGAAATTCTTAATTAAAAAAACTTAAATTTAATTTTACCAAATAATATACCTACATATATGTACTTACCGTTGTCTGAATTGTCTTTATTCAGACAACGGTACTTACTAAAATTTAATAATTTAATTATTTTTTTTATTTTTGTTCCCTTGATTGTGTTTGTAAATAGTTTGCACCATTCTTTAATAATTTTATTTTGTGGTTTGCTACGATATATGATTGTCGAAGTTATTGTAGTTTTAATTTTTGATTATCTGTCTACTACTTTGTTTGTTATTATTAGTACATTTTATTGCTTCTTTTCAGTACATTCCATATACTCAGCGCGGCATCACTGTTTATAAATAAAATTTGGCAACGTTGTCAGCCAAATCACTCCTCTCCCGAGACTCTTGTCTATCTCTTGTCGCTATAGGGGTATCCGCCATTTGCAAGGCTCATGGCACAGTACATATATTCTATGTACTATGCTCATGGCGTCCAAAGATCGAAAGCGAAATGCTCCAAGTTTTGTTATTTTACACTTTATCTATGTATGTCCTTTATATCTATGGTTTGCACTGTTTAACATTTTCTAAATTATCCCGCTAGAGGGTTACACAGATACTTGGCGTCGTTGCCACATTAATCAGATTTTCCATAACCTTTTAGCTTCTTCAAAGATACATAAAAATAGTGACTGGTTTGATTTGTTCAGTAAGTTTTGTTACAAATTTCAACGAAACAGAAATAAATAATTAGGCAATCGGGTAAGACCGCAATGTTCAATATAGTTAGGGTGCTGCCTCTGCCTCCTAAATTCAAATTTATCGTTGTCTGCTTCTTTATTCTCAGATAACCTTTCATATAGGACTAGATGTAGCATCTAGATTAGATTGTTTGGAAATGAAAGGGGAATAAAGTGCCCGACGATCTCCTATTGGTTAATTTCATAGAGATAGAATAAGGTTAGAGAGAGCATGAAAGAGACAGACTTATGGCTATTCAAAGTAAAGCCGATATCCACAACATCTCGACTCGAAAAGCATCTTTTATTTTGATTAGGACTCATAAAAATGCAGTAGCGTCGTTGGTTCAAGGGCGTAGTAATATTTCGAAATTGTTCGTTGAATATACTTAAAAAATGATAAAAGGTGAATATATTATATAAATTAAATCTGTCAACACCGCATTCAGAGGTTCATTATGAGTCCTAATGTAAACATTTAGCGTTTATGTTGGATACAAATCCTCTCTCTGAACCTACCATATCTCTGGTTGATTCACTTCAAAAATTTTCAACGAACTTACAGTTAGTCATTTCAAAACATACCCTTATGTTTATTTTGTTTATTTCTGTCTATTTATTCATTATATTAGGTATTTAGCACAAACAGTTTATATGTCCCGTTACCCACTTATGAGACACGCCTATGTGTGTGAAAAGAAAACTGTCAAATTTTATGCTAACATTACGTCAATTAGGTCATTTAAAAGGCGCCTATATTTAAATCAACCAATAATAGAGATCGTCGGGCATCTTTTTATCCCCTTCATTACCAAACAGACTAAATATATATTTTGGGTCAAGGATTCTCTATACTTATCATGATCATGAACAATTATTAATGAAACACCATGTATAACTTTATTTTCAGCTGTAAAATTGTTACATAGAATGTTTTAATTTGAATTTAGTTTATTAAAAAAAAATCCTAATCTTGGCAAATTAAAGAAAATACATATATAATTTCTTTTTAATAAAATTTACCAATTTCTTTGAAAGGTAAATGGTTTGTTTATTCATACGAATTACATATTTTTATCAAGTCGTAATAAAAGTCGTAAAAGTCAGGGGTCAATATATATTTGAATAGTCGCGATATATCTACACTCTGTATATTTTGTTACTTGCAGCTGGAATATCTGTTTTACGTTTATAAACTTTCTTATATAACCGAAAACCAATGCCACTTTCATATTTTGCAGCCGGTGCCACTTAAATTAATTCCAGTAAAAGTTAAAAAATGGCAAGTCATAAACATAAAAGTATGTATAATCATTGATGGGTAATTTATAGGATAAATATATAAGCGACAGCGCGGAGAATCACGTGGTTTTCCACGTTACTTTAAACGTGATTTTCTTGGTTCGGTCATGTGCAATGTGATTTTAATACGCTCAGAAATACGTGCCATTTATTATTATTATTTGATTCGTTTTCATTTTTATTAAACGTTTTCAATTAGGTACAAAACCAAATTGTTGATTATGGGACATGTTTTAATGTTACCGGTTAAAAATAAATTAATCGAATTCGGTTTTGTAGTAGAAAATTTTTATCAAATTGTTTGTATGGAATTAGTCACGTAGCGCATTATAGTACAGTTCAATTGAGCAAAAGCATGAAAAAAATTACAATATAATTTTATATGTTGCATTTTATTTTATCTATTTAAAATGACTCCCTATTTTTTATGTAAGTATTTTTTCGAGCATTCAAATATTTTGAAAATTTATCATGATATTTTTTTGTCAAAACAGTTTTAGAGCGAGTAAAACTTTTTAGTTATTAATTCAAGTTATGTGTAAGAACGCTTCACATTAAACTGATAATTTTTCAACAAAAAAAATTAAATAAGTTGACGGCAAAAGTCAAATTATTTTCTTCTCTTTCTGTTCTATGGCTTGCAAGCTAGTGCACAGTACAATGATTTATATACAGTAGTTTCACTACGCGACTTTCCATGGTTGTAATTAATTGGTTCTATAGGTGGATATGCGTAAAAACCGAAAAGCTGAAAAGCTTGGTTGTCTCATTCGTGTTTGCACGTGCTTATTTGACGTGATATTTGCAGTGTTGCCAATGTCAAATATATTTTAAAACAGGTTATTTAGTTTAAGGAAAAAAATACAATTTTGTTCTAATAGATATGACGAAAACAAAAATTAATATTATTAAATGTTAATATAATTATTCGAAATTATCTTAAATATCCGCCTGCTAACAATATTACAAAAGAATCACAACTACCCTAAAATTATCTGTAACACCGGAGTGAAACTACTGTATATTCATTATACTGTGGCTAGTGCAACGGCCAAATGTTATATTTTTTTAGATCGAGTCATATCCATAGAGATAGGAAAGGTTAGAGATAGCATGAAAGAGACATTCTTATGGGTATTCTATGTAAAGTCGATGTTCTCAACATCTAGACTCAAAATCACCTTTTGTTTTGATTAGGACTCATAAAAATGCATTAGCGTCGTTGGTTCAAGGGCGTAGTAATATTTCGAAATTGAAATATAAAAACCATATTTTAATTTTTATTCACCATTTTTTTTACTTAATTATCCAACTTTCACTGACAATAAATTTTTATAACAGTTCGTTGATATGTACTTAAAAGACTGATAAAATGCGAATATATTATATAAATTAAATCTGTCAACACCGCTTTCAGAGGTTCGTGTTATGAGTCCTAATGCAAACATTTAGGGTTTATGTTGGGCACAACTTCTCTCTCTGATGCTACATCTACCCTACGATATCTCTGCATATAGCGAATTCCATTGGCGAAACTAGTTTTGCACTCTGGTTTTGCACCAGTGTTGCATTGACATCTAAAAAAAATCATGAAAAATGTGAACTAGTTCATTTTCAATGGAATACAAAATTTTAGATTAGGTTCGTTTGCTTTCGTGCGAAAAGAATAAGGTTGTTATTATTTTTTATTTATTTTATTTATTTAGAAATGAATGACTCTATACCAGGAACTTATGATAAAATTAACAAGTACGTAAATTTTTCAAATTATTTAAAACATTTTGATATCTTATTCCTCCTCTACTTCATTTCTTCATCACTACTTAAAGATGATGTGAAGGTCATAGAGCTCGCGGTGAAAATGTTGCACTGAGTTCGAATTAGAATGCGCCAGTTCCCCAAAGGAATTCAAAACCCGCCACCAGTTTTCCCAATAGAATAGAAATTATGGACAGTGCGCACCAGTTTTACCAATGGAATTCGCTAATAGGTACATCTGTGGGTCGAGTTATCCTATCTCTATGAGGGAGACCATAGAGATAGGATAAGGTTAGAGAGAGCATGAAAGAGACAGACTTATGGCTATTCAATATAAAGCCGTTATTCACAACATCTCTACTCGAAAAGCATCTTTTGTTTTGATTAGGACTCATAAAAATGCATTAATTATCCAACTTTCAGTGGCTATGAATTTTTATAACAGTTGGTTGATATGTACTTAAAAAAAATGATAAAATACGAATATATTATATAAGTTAAATCTATCAACGTCGCTTTCAGATGTTCGTTATGAGTCCTAACGTAAACATTTAGGGTTTATGTTGGATACAACTTCTCTGATGCTACATGTCTCTGGGAGGTTGGTAAAATACGCTTGGTTAGTTATTTGTTGATATTAGCGTGAATTCGTAAAATCAAAGGATGTGATTGGCCAATTTAGAATGAATTCTTAGTAAGAAATCACGGTGAGAAGAATGTATGCTATTATTCAATTTAATATGCGACAAGAATGAGCATATTATTTAATAGTTGTAGAGAAAAGCGTATTTTTGGATCATACCTTGGAAAAACTTCTACCAAAATTTGATTTTGTATTTATTTATTTTTTTCCCGAGCAGTACATAATTTGACTGGACTATAGTAGAGAAAGAAGACGGAAGGTGGGAAATACGTCTGGAATCGATTAACCCGACTCACGTGTACTCTAACGTTTCTCGTTCGCTATCAGTTCCCAGCCAACTCGATTGCGAGGCAGGGTATAGGAAACAAGTGTTCATACGACACTTGTCAAACTTTCGGTAAACAATTAAAGATCTTGATTTCGTGTATAGAAAAATCCTTATGAAGTTCGGTGTTTTTATCGTTTTGTGTGCCTCTTAGAAAACGAAACTAAATTGTTTTTCAAAATGGATATGACACCGACGTACTGGGAGGAAAATTCGAATATACAGCGTGTGAAATACGAAAGGTAAGATTTAATTAAACATTTTATTAGAGACAAAATAACATGTTTTTTTTGTGTATGCGTTAACGGGTATGTGGATAAATTGATAAAATATCGCGCGATATGACGTAAATATTCCACTCGTTTTTATATTTACCAATTCTGTTCTCTCAAATGTGTGGCTATTAATAACCTGATTCGAATTATTTGCGAAATTGCAATAGATACACGTTTTTCAAGCACGAACTTAAAAAAAATTTACATGAGTGAGAAATGGTTTTTTTTAAATATTGTATTATCTGGGGCTTTCCCGCTTGTATAAATATGAGAGTGCTATAATAACACTTCGTCAATGTATTTTTAAAATAAGTGCATAAATATTAAATAAGATATTTAAAATTTAGCAATACAAACAAAAAAATTAATTTTCTTATTTTTCTTATTAAAAAATACAAATAAATAATATATTAAATTGGTTTGTGGTGCCTTCAATCTCAGAAAGCCCCACGTTGTGAAGTAATTTAAATTGGTATGTTCTGTAGATTTTAAATAAACCAACTTGTTTTTTTAACTATTTTCTCAGGGTGAGTTCAATTAAAAAAAAACTGTATTGCACTAATAAATCGAATTAAATATCTTTCACACTTTTTTAATAACACAAAAAATATCACAAAATTCATTTATAATAACCGAAAATATTTTGGGTTAATTTTGACCATAAAAAAATTCAAGATCTGTAATTTTTTTGGTTTACAAAATAATAAGCCAAACATAAAAAAAACTTTTCTTATTATCACCCCTTTTTCTTCAATTTTGATAAATAAAAATAATACTTTATTCCATAAATCACCCTTCTTTAATATTCCTTTTTCAATTTTTTCTAGTCCACTATATTCTTTTATCCTTTTTATTTTATACATCCATTTTTTTAAACTTCATATTTTTCTCTCAAAATTCTAGTGAATTTCTATTTTTCTTTATTACTTTCCAACCTTTTTTTGAAATGTTAAATATTTTTTTTAAATATTAATTTTTTTATTTTTGTATCAAAATCTCCCGTCAATAATAATTATCAATCATCCAACAAAAACAATTTTTCAATTTTTTTTACACCCACTTTGCCTTTTTGTCAAAATAAAATAAAATCTATACTCAAAAACTATCATGTATAAACACCTTAAATTTTATTTTTATAACCTTATTTTCATTTTTTTTCTGTCATACTTACATACGACGCTTACTTATGTCTATATTTGACGTTTCCGTGGGGAAAAGTGCCATAGCGCGTACTTTTCGCACGCTAAATTATTACTTTTCCCACGGATAACAAAGAAATTAAGAAAAGGCCTGCTTTGCGTATAAAAACTTGTGTAGAAAAGCGTGTTTTGCATAGTGGTTGTAGAAAAAAATATATATTATAATGATCTGCCTTATATCATTATACAATTTTGATTTTTTTATCTCAATGGGAGGTGGGTTCTGTTCTAAACAAAAAATTATAAAATTTTACAAAAAAAAATATAATTAATAGAATTTAGTGTGTTGCTAATTTCCTCTTCTTCCTCTTCTTATATAACTTTGTTGACGTTAATTTTGAATACTACTTCTTCTAACTTCTTCTGAATTTTTCAATTATATTTTTAATTGTTGTTGCTGTTCTTCACCATTATTATATTTAATATCTCATTATATCTTTTCCAAAATCATATTTTTTCTTCTATTTTTTTTATAATATTTAAATAAAATTTTTAAACTTTAATTGTTTTTCATATTTTATTTTTTTATATTGGATGTATAAAAATCATGGTTCGAAAATATCATGATATTTATATCATATCACATGATATATATCTGATATATATCGAATATATATCCGATATATATCATTTTTTTAATTTAATTATTTAATTAGAAAATAGTATTGTTTTTTAAACAAACTAAATTTTAACACAAACACACATTAACAAAAACCTATATTCTAAACAACAAAACTGTTTATTCTAACTCAAATTAAAAATAAAAAACAGAAATAAACAAATATCACTGGGCATATTTTTTTGGTGTGTTAAAATACAGTCAAAATACTGCCAAACAGAATGCTTCGGTTTTGGCATAATATTGAATAAAAATCAGAACTAACTTAACACAACAATCAACACAAAGTGGAAACACAGAAAGCGATTATTTGCAGTGTTACCGTTTTCACTAAACCGTATTCTACCAACATTTCGATAATAAACTACCAAAATCTACTATCTAAATCTAACCTGTGTATTTTATTCTATTTTATTAAAAGAAGTCGACTATCTAAATCTAACCTGTGAATTTTAATCTATTTTATTAAAAGAAGTCTTTGACTATCTAAGTCTAACCTGTGTATTAAAAAAGAAGAAAATATAACACTATTTTATTAAAAGAAGTCTTGACTATTTAAATCTAACTTGTCTATTAAAAAAAAGAAAATAGATCTTTCTCTTTTCACTTAAAACTTATTCTCCACTACGTTCCCTATTGTTTTCCACTTTCCGCTATTTTTTGTTACACTCTTTCCACTTCTTTTTTTCTACTTTTGTGGAATTTTTTATTCTCTTTTTAATGGTATTAAATAGATTAAAATATATTTTTTTATTAAACAAAATAACTTAGATAATTTTAGATTTTAATAAATAATTTTTTGTTTCACCCCTCTAACAAAAAAACTATCGATACTATTAAAACGTGTTAAATATTGATAGAAAGAGAAAAAAATATTCTATATAAATGAATTTTATCAAAATTTTATATAAAATATTGTGGTTGTGAAAATAGGGAGAGACCATAACTATATTTTTTCTCATTTTGGTCTCTCCCTTTTCTCAAGGTCACAATTTTTGCTCAAAAATTTTGAAAAAATTCCCATTTATAGAATTTTTTATTCTTTTTTTAATGGGATTAAACAATTAAATAGATTTTAATATATTTTTTAATTAAACAAAATAACTTAGATAATTGTAGATTTTAATAAATATTTTTTTCTTTAACCCCTGTAACAAGAAAACTATCGATACTATTAAATCGTGTTAAATGTTGATAGAAAAAGAACAAAATATTTTATATAAGTGAATTTTTTCAAAATTTTGGATAAAAAATTGTGGTTGTGATAATGGGGAGAGACCATAACTATATTTTTTCTCATTTTGGTCTCTCCCTTTTCTCAAGGTCACAATTTTTGTTCAAAAATTTTGAAAAAATTCGCATTGATAGAATTGTTTATTCTATTTTTAATGGTATTAAATAGATTTTAATATATTTTTTAATTAAACAAAATAACTAGGATATTTGTAGATTTTTTGTTTAACCACTGTAACAAAAAAACTATCGATACTATTAAAACGTATTAAATGTTGATAGAAAGAGAAAAAAATATTCTATATACTTAAGTGACTTTTATCAAAATTTTTGGAAAATTCGCAAAAGTGGGTGCCAACTTCACTGACCTGCCTTTTAACATTATAAAAATTTTGATTATTATCAATGAGGTGTGTTCTGTTCTAAACAAAAAAATCATAAAATTTTACAAAAGAAAAATATAAATGATTAATAAAATTTAGTGCCCTGCTAATTTCCCCTTCTTCTTCTTATCCAAGCTTTGTCGACGTTAATTTTTCTATAATTTTTCTATTATATTTTTAATAGTTGTTATTATTATTCATAACCATTTGTACCATTATACATTATATCTTCTCATTATATATTCCCCAAACCATATTTCTTCTGTACCAATACCGTTTGCAACCTTTTTGTTCACTCTCTGTTCATTTCCCCGATTTATCACTAATTTTTTTTCTCACTCACTTTCTGATATTTATTCTTCTCCTAATCGTCTTTTATAATAAACCTTTTTTTATTGGGAAATATAATCTATAGCTGGAGTTTATTGCTAGTTTCACTGTTTATACATACAATATGTATAATATGACGCCATTCATGCTTAAGTAGATGACCTTAAATAAACCGTGTTGTTATTCAGATTATTTTGACAATTTGTGTCATATTTGGAAATGCAATTGTTATTTGTTATTGTTATTAATAATATGGAACGAACTTAAAAAAATTCCAAAACTTGAATCGATTTAAAATCGCAATACTGCCATGACCAACTTAATTTTAAATGAGTGAAATTAATCAAAATCCTAGAGATATGTTCAAACTTGTTAATAATACAAGGATAATTGTAAACACAAAAACATACGTATATTTTTTTAGTCAGATGATAAAAATAAATGAGCCGCATAGGTACAATTAAATAACTATTTTTAACCTTTTTAAAATAAAATAAATAATTAAATATTTGCTTCAATTTAGATCTGATGTGTAAAATTATTAATTTATACGATTAAATTAAGATTTGTCAAATATTTTTAATACTCAGAATATTGAGTAAACGTAGAATCGTGAATGTCCGTTAAGTTAGCCCCTCCATTTTCGAATTTAAAAAATAAATAAATTGTGCAATGTTTGTGCTGGGTTGCCCTTTAATAAAAAAAAATTATATATTTTTTTTGTACTTTTTTTGAATGTTTTAATTTTTCTCCGATTTAAAAAAAAGAGCCGTGCTGAGTTGTGCTACGTTTGTGCTATATTGTGGAAATTTTTTTTAATTAAATTAGCCGAGAAAATTGAAAATCAATTTTCAAAAATATTTTTTAAATTTTTTTGCATAACTATTATTTGTGCTGAATTGTGATGTGCTCATATTGTATTTTTGTACTCTTGACTTTTTATCCTAAAAAATTTAATTAGTGGAGAAAATTAACAATAAATTTTCAAAAATATTAAAAAAAGTTTTGGCAAAACTATAAGTTGTGGTGAATTATGCTATACTCAAATTGTACTCTTGACTTTTTGTCCCAAAACAAATCGGTTGTGGTGAGGTGTGTGCTATAATATACTGCTTTATTTGTTCTCCGCAAAATAAACAAAAAAAATGACAGTATGTGCTTAAAGAAAGCTGCCAACATTTTACATACAACAAATTCGTAGAATCTTGTTTTACTTTCCCGGACCTCATCAAAGAGAAAGTAAGGTGAACGAGCAAAAAAAAATCGAGATATCGATGGAAATATCCATTTTAAGGTCTCCCAAGAAGATTGAAACCATTTCCAGCGTATGGTCTGTCTGTGTGTAATCTTCCACGATAACTGCCGAACCGTTTGACCAATCGAGCTGAAATTTGGTATGGAGGTTCGGAGTGTGCCTAGAATGCGACCATTAGATTTTGGTTTAAATTGGTACGGTAGAAGGTCCTCAAGACCGACATTGATTAAATACACATGTAACAATTTTTTACTTTTTTTAAATTTTATGGACAAACAATACACTTTAGTGCAAAATGTTGTAGTACAAAGTTTTAGAGCAGAAAATTCCCTACAACTTTTGTCTTAAGCTTTTTCCAGAATTTAAAATAGTTGCGCCACTAGAGGGCGCGTAAAAAATGTGCATGTAGGTTTTCTCTAGTTTTTCTTGATTTTGAGGACAAACAATACACTTTAGTGCAAAATGTTGTAGTACAAAGTTTTAGAGCATAAAATTCCCTACAACTTTTGTCTTAACCTTTTTCCAGAATTTCCAATAGTTGCGACGCTAGAGGGCGCGTAAAAATGTGCATGTATGTTTTCTCTAGTTTTTCTTGATTTTGAGGACATACAATACACGTTAGTGCAAAATGTTGTAGGACAAAGTTTTAGAGCATAAAATTCCGCACAACTTTTGTCTAAAACTTGTTCTAGAATTTCTAAAATAGTTGCGCCACTAGTGGGCTCCTAAGAAGCGTGCATGTAGTTTTTGTCTAGTTTTTCTTGATTTTGAGGACAAACAATGCATTTTAGTGCAAAATTTTCTTGTGCAAAGTTGTAAAGCATAAAATTCCCTACAACTATTGTATGAAAATTTTTCCCGATTTCTCAATAGTTTTCACACATAAATTTAGGAGATACTAATTGTAGCAGTGTGATATACAACGTGCGCGTGCGCAGCTTATGTCATTATCAACATTGAAATATCAATTCGGTAGACGTATTCATCATAATAAATAACATATTCTCTACGGTCGAGCCGGGAAAGTTTCGGGGTGACACAGCCGATTTTTTTTTGCAAATAAATTTCAAATCTCAGCTAATTTAAGAAAAAGTCTAGAGTACAAAAATACAATATGACTATAGTACAATTCAGCACAACTAATAGTTTTGCCGAAAATTTTTTTTTAAATATTTTTGAAAATCAATTTTCAATTTTCTCGGCTAATTTAATAAAAAAAAAAAATCAGCACAATATGGCACAACTCAGCACGGCTCTTTTTTTTAAATCGCAGAAAATGGCGGGGTCAACTTAACGGTGAGAAATTAAAAAAATGTAAATGTAAATTTTTTTACGGGCATAACCCAGCACAAACATAGCACAATTCAGCACAATTTAATTTTTTTTTAAATTCGAAAATGGCAGGGCTAACTTAACGGACATGAATCGTGAATTCACTTAATTTCTTTCATAAACTATTCACAATGATCGTATTTGTTCTGATATTTCTGAGCTTATATTTAGAACTAATCATTGATCTCTTAATACAGATAGTGTAATTTTAAATATTCAAATCACAATTAAATCAATATTAATTCCACTCATGTAAATTATCATATTAAAGAATTTAGGTAAATATAATACGTACAGAGTATTGAAAATTTTATGTATGAACTTATTTATTATAGAAATAATTTAAACTTATAGTTATACGTTTATGTAAAACAATAATTGAATTAGAAAATTATTAATACTCTTATAAAAGAACGATCGGTTTACTAGTTTTGTTATGAATCTGAAGTTGGCGGCCGAATATAGCGGCCGCATAGTACTGGACTGGCCTGCAAAAAATTTTTATAAAATAAAAAAACAAGTTATATAAAACAATATTATCCCAGTTACATATGATTTTTGTAATATTTAAGAAGATTAAATCTTATATTAAAAAAAATATATAAAATAAACCTACTTACTTCTAAGAAATATTTCTGTTATACTTACTCTATGACGAATGACATTTGACAACGAAATTTCAACCAATCAGAAGTAAGATTTTATTAAAATCATTATATTTCGCTAACGATTTAGAATTTTGTATACATATTTTATCATTGCGAAAATAATCCTTTCCCGTTGGTAGACCTTTTTCTAGGTTGGCAACATTGAGGGAACTCCCCCATCGATAAGAAATATTTATTGTATTTATAGGTAATGTTTTTTTATATATTTTATACCAACCCTCTGCGCGATGTTTAATTTGCCACGCTGTATTTTAACGGTCAAATTTATACAGGGTGTTTTGTAAGGAATGGTCAATATTTAAATCATAGGTTCAGGACCTCCAAATATTAATATTTTATCAAATAACTCTGGGTCAAATGGTATCTAACTCTACAACTAAGATGCAGAGTGGTGAAGTTACCTACTTTAGATGGAATTTGGCGAACAAAATTAAAATTGCAGTTATTAACTTAAATCCATAAAGATAGGATAAGGTTAGAAGAGAGAGAGCATGAAAGAGACTTGTGGGTATTCAATGTAAAACCGATTTTCACAACATCTCTACTCGAAAAACACCTTTTGTTTTTAATAAAAAAAATTCTATTACGATTTTGCTATTTTCAGCGTTGAAAAAAATCATGGTGTTTATGTATTTTCAGTAATAGTTTAGTAGAACTTTAATCACTTTAAAAAATTGTTGAAATCGGTGTATAAATATAGAGAATTTACAGGAGTGGTTCCAATTAAAATGTAAACAAATATATTATTTTAACAACAATTTGATTTATGATTTTTAATATACACGATAACAAAATATTCTTTGGTTTTTTCCACCGAATTTGAACATCACTCTATACTTACCAACAATAAAAAGAACGATATTAACATCAACATCAAGAATCAAGACGGTTTATAGTTTATAGACCTTTTATTTAGTAGCGGAGCGTGTCTAGAAAAGAGTATTTACCTTATCGACGTAACACACGACGTGCGACACGTGTGGGAGTGACCTTGCACTGAACTCTAGCCAAAAATATAAATTTGCATTAAAGTTTTCCTTCGAAATAATTATTTATTATTCAAACAATAATCTAAATAGATACACGTGAACACGTGTTTATATGAATTGACCGCGTGTCGCATTATGTATATGTACTTTAATAATTACAATAGCACAATAATACGTAGTTAAAGGGAAATGTTTTAGTAGAGGACGTAGAACACACCTTGGGGTACACCTTTATATGTTTTTAAACAGTTGGTTTTAGATATTATACAAAATGATAGTTTTAGATGGAACATAATAAACTTTAATAGTTATTTTATGTACCATAAGGGTATAAATAGATCTTTATGCTCTGAGGGCGACAATAATCTTACAATGAGATGCCCATTAAAAATAGCTTGATTGACGACTCAAATCTCACCAAATATCTGACACCGACGCAGATCTCCTCATGTTTTATGTTCCGTGTTTTATTAGCGTCATTATTACCGCATCAAGAGACAAATGGCCATCTACGTGATAATCTGATTACAATTTGTAAATCGTAAATAACTATTTATGATACCAGTTTTGAAGTGGCTTTTTATTTTCGGTGCTTTCGCATAGAACATTTTTATTATCTATTGCATTTTTATTTCGAAAATCACACACACACACACACACACCTAATGACCCCGAGCCAAGAGGATATTGTACCTAATCGGCACTTGATCCCCAAGTCCCCTGCCTCCTCCCCCAGGTTCTCCCCCCGACATGCCCGCTATTGTGAGCATATCGCAGGGTTGCATTTAAGGACCGAAGTCCCCTGGTCGTCATTATCGTCTCTAGTCCTTGGCTGCGCCGTATTCCACCCTATTGGGCATTGGTGGATGCCTGGCTTGTCCTCGGAATTTTTTTGTCTTAGGGACGACCGAAGCCTCGATCCCTTTACATCGTCTGTTTGTCCTGTCGCTTTGTGTGTGCTTTGTCAGTTTGTCATGTATTGTCTTCTCTGTAAAGTCCGCCTAAAACTTAAAACACATTATTAGAAATAATTTGTATAAATTTAAACAACGAACTGTACTTTTTTGTCACGGTTTCTCAAAAAGAAATATTTTTTTTGTGGAGCGAGCTCCTTTTTATTTTTTTTTTTTTTATTTTTTTTTGATGGAGTACACAACTCCGATTTTGATTTTTATTTTTTTTTTTGGTTGGATTTCTCCATTTTTGTTTTTGTTTTTAACGCACGGAAGAAAGGAAGAAGGAGTGGTTCAGAAGCCGGGATGTTTGTTGCCGCATATCTATGCGACGGGATTTTTAATTATCGTCAAATTTAGTAGAACCAAACTTATATTCTCGTTAATTGCCTTCTCGGCCTCGCGTGTTTACCGTGGTTGTTTGCATCGTATTCGAGGAGCTCCCTGAGCTCTAGGTTGGGGTGTGTCCGCAGGTCGCCGAACATCCGTTCTGCTCGGGCATTCAGAGTGTCTAAAACCCTGTCGGATTTTAGATCCCTGAATATCCAACGGTTGGCCACATACCAAGGTAGGTTTGTGGCCACCCGTAAACAGATATTTTGCTGACTTTGGAGTTTTTTCCTATTTGTCCTGCACGTTTGTCCCCACGCGAGTGAGGCGTAGGTAATTAAAGGTATTATTATTGAATTGATTAGTCTTAATTTTGTTTTGATATTTAGTTTGCTTCTCCTCCCTATAAGGGGGGATAGGCGTGCTCGCGCTTGTTTGGTTTTACTAATTATTGTCTTTACGTGCTCGGTGAAAGTTAGACCCACGTCTAAGGTAACCCCTAAATATTTAACTGACCGCTGCCAGTTAATATTTTCGCCGAATAGATTTACTGCACCGTTTGGGGCGTGTCTCCGCTTTTTGAGGAATATTGCCTTTGATTTTTCCGCGTTGATCGCAATTTTCCACTTTACAAACCAATCCTCAAGTTCGTCAAGGTGGGTTTGTAAATGATGTAACACAAGGTGAGGCCAAGCGTTGCGCGATGCTATCGTAGTGTCGTCTGCATACAGGCTGAGCGTAGTATGTGGAGATCGAGGTATATCCGCGGTGTAAATATTATATAGTTGGGGGGATAATACTGCACCTTGGGGCACACCCGCTACCAATAATCCATAGTCAGATAGGATATGTCCCATCTTGACTCTGAAGTATCGTTTCTTTAGGAAGGAATCGATCAATTGAACTAGGGGTTTCGTGTACCCGAACTCCATCATTTTATATATTAGACCCTCGTGCCAAACTCTGTCAAATGCCTTACTGACATCGAAAATCGTTCGGTATTCACTTTTTATGATCTATTGAATCAAATTGCTCAAATGTTTAAAACGGAGCTAACGTAGTTTTTGATAAATTGAGGTTACGATTATGTTATGCTTGTGGTAAAACTCAAACTATCATAAAATCAAGTATTTTTTATTTACATTTTCGGAATCAAAAAAATATTTCTCTTGTAACATTTATGATCATAAATACTATCATTACTCATTTTCTCAATTTATAAATATTTTTTTTTTCGATCAGGCCGATAACAGATGCTTTCAGGAAAATAATAAAAACTGTTTACTCGCGAATCATATCGACATTTTGTCGCTCTGATTTGCGATCTCCAATGCCGAACGCACCGTTTGTAAGTGTAGACGATTGCGGAGCGAGCTTGAGTTACTCTACGAACAAAATAAAAACACTTAACATAGCAGCGTTGCCAGATCCGATATTAAAAAATGATGTTACTATTACAAACATTATTTTTGACATTTAAACAACAACAAAAATTACAATAGATTAAACAACAAGTAATACACATAATATTGGTTATTTCTAAAGTAAAATAAAAAAGTATATAAATTTTAAGAAGGAAAAATGCAAGTAAAACCAATAGATTGTATACGGGGGTTCTACCACCACTATAGGGAATTCAAACTGTTAGAAAGAGAGGTATAGGAAATTAAGCGTGTCAGAAAGACAGCTGAAGACGTTAGACCAGACGGAGCTCAAGTACTTGAAGACGTTAAACCAGACGGAGCTGAAGTACCTGAAGACTAGACCAGACGGAGCTAAAGTACCTTAAGACGTTAAACCAGACGAAGCTGCAAGGGATCGAGGCTTCGGTCGTCCCTAAGACAAAAAATTCAGAAGACAAGCCAGGCATCCACCAATGCCCAATGGGGTGGAATACGGCGCAATTAAGGACTAGAGACGATAATGACGACCAGGGGACTTGGGTCCTTAAAAGCAACCCTGCGATATGCTCACAATAGCGGGCATGTCGGGGGGAGAAGGCAGGGGACTTGGGAATCAAGTGCCGATTAGGTACAATATCCTCTTGGCTCGGGGTCATTAGGTGTGTGTGTGTGCAGACGGAGCTGAAGTACCTGAAGATTAGACCAGACGGAGCTGAAGTACCTGAAGACTAGACCAGACGGTGTTGAAGAACCTGAAGACCGGAGCTGAAGTCCCTGGTGACGTCATAGCGCTCTCTCATTTGGACATGCTGAATTTCCTATGCCTCTCTCTCTAACACGTTGAATTCCCTATAGAGGCGGTAGAACCCCCGTAGGTCTACTAAAACCTTTGAATGTTAATAACGCCCCCTTACATCCTTTTTACTATTTCTGCCTATTTATAGTCTCACAGAAGATAACATTTCTCTTGGTGCGGGGTATCCGGTGTGTGCGGGGAAGTGTTTACAAACATCAATAGAAGGGGCGCACGCCCATGGAACTTACCACGTATCGTTTACAATTTATATAAAATAATAAAACTTTGGAAAATGGCTCGGCCATTTATTAAACTCTCGAAGAGTTACTTGCGATACTGTTTGTTTACGTGTTTGTAAACAAACATATCACAACATGCTGTGCTTAGATATTGACTTCAAGAGAAGGATGGAAAATTGGTGTCTAATAGTAAATGGTCTAAGATATTTACCTGTGAGAATAGAATAAAATTTCAATTAGGGACATTTTGGTAAAGTTGGTAACATTGAAAATTTAAATAAATTTGACAAGTTTGTCAGTTTGATATTTGAGTTTCACAACAAAATTTCGCCAAAAACTGTAGAATCCTGTCAGACAATATAGTGGTTCATTCAAACACTTAGAAATCAGAAACCCGTTTTATTTTCTTTATTAAAGTTACACAAAACAGGAAGCCAACAACAACAACCTTTTTATTATCAAAACTAAAAACGACAAGTGACACTTGACAAGTGTACCAACTTAGAAGTAAACAATTACATTTTAGTAGAATACATTGTGGTAGAACTGCATTAATTCAAAAAAAACCGTTTAGAATGATCTTCAATTCTTAAATTTGTTTATATTTTCATTTCAGCTTCAAACAAGTGAAAAACGGCAAAATTTTTGCCGTAATTTCGAGTTTTCGAAAATTTTAAGTTACGAAAATAAATTTATATATAGGTGTATACCTTATATACTACAGTGTCTATGGTATAAGTAGCGGGAATATAAAAATAGGTCAAAAATTAAAATCATTTTTGGGGTTTTTAACGATGCTGAATCGATTGCCGTTGTCCGTTTGTCTCTATCTCTCATCGATATAGAGTTGAATCAGGCTAACAGACGGATGGACAAAACCGTTTTATAAGAGTTTTTTTTTGAAAACTCTAAAAGCGTGGAATAATTTAATTCCAATACCGAAACAGAAAATAATTTATATGCTAAATTTATCGAAGCCCGTTTTTTAATAGTGTTTGTAGAAAAATTAAATTTACTACGAAATCCATGGTATAATTATTGTTTTTATATTATTTCTATTAAATAAATTAATTTTGATTTATTTTTTTCAGTTGTAACTCCCATGATGAATCTTCGAGACTAAAAGACGAAAGAGGAATATATACGTGTTGTGATACGTAAGTGTTAATTTTATTTATTAATCCTATAACTTTTAATAAAAAAATTGGCAACAGGACACATAGTTTGATCAGGTATTTAGAATTATCTGCTTTTAGAAGTCTGATTAGTGATCATACAATAAGATTTATTGCTCTATTTCAAGTAGTCAATAAAAATTAAAAACACCAAACATTAAAATTCTTATATATAATAATAATATTAAAAGTTGGTTAAGTATCACGTTTTTCTAATGAATGTTTTGAAGTAAATCACCAATTATAATTATTGCTATCTTTATTATTTAGTTCGAATATTAATTTTTCAGGAATTTAAACTTTTCTACTGCTACCTGCAGCGAAGATGACTGTGAATACGGGCCTTACAAAAAAAATAAAGTAACTAGGGTAAGTTTCTAATTTTTAATAGACGTACATTTTTTTATTTGATCATTTCTCTTGATAAAAAATTCGTGTATTCATCGAAGCATGCGTTAATATTGACATAAAAATATTACTTGGAATGTTTTGTCTAATAAAATGAACAAGGGTGTAGATAACAGTTTCCTGTTTTATACTCAAGAACGTTAATAATTTTTGAGATTCCCAGGCGTAATTGCAATCCTTAACGCCTATATCTACGCCCTTGACACTTAATTAGTTAATCAATTAGGTTTCTTAGTAGCCAATTATTTTAGCTTAGAAATAATGCGGTGACGATTAAGATAAAAAAGAATTTGATGGTATATTTTGTTGCTAGCAAGATCCGATGTCCCATCGAATTATAGAAAAACGAAGAAGAGACAGAATGAACAATTGTCTCGCCGATTTGTCACGATTAATACCGACCGAATATTTGAAAAAAGGCCGAGGAAGAATAGAAAAAACCGAAATTATCGAGATGGCTATTAAGCACATGAAATATTTGCAACAGGAACACGGAAATCTCACCGAACATTATCGGTAAAGTATCACTTTTTTTTTTAATTTTCGTAATTTATAATTTAAACCGCATAAAATAATTTGCGTGGGATTTTGGAAAAATTGAACAAATGATTTTATAACTTTCTGTCGTTTTCTTGCTTTTGTGTTACACTAAATCACAGTCATCAAAACAAATAAAGAATTAATGTTACAGGCACAAATATATTCCATATATAATTTGCTATTGTATTTAGTCAATCTTCTCGTCTTTAATCCCAGATCAACATTTTCTTGTATTACTTGAGGTTTCGTCGCTCACCAATGTCAGGTTGAGTACTTGTAGGCAAAATCTCTCAAGTTATCTCATAAATCGTTCGAAGGATCAGTAACAGTTTCTCTTTAAAATCCCCCATTTTCAATATTATATGGCCCATACGCAGAAGAAACTAATTTCGATTTGAATTAACCCGCATATGATACATACAATCAAATACATAAAGACGAATTTCAACCGTTTATAGGATTTTTATACAAAAAATGTTAAAAAACACTCAATCTATGTTAAGAAAAACAAAAAGAGACCCAAATTAGAGGCACCCTATCATAAAATATCCCCTACTAAGCAAAACAAAACTAAAATAACAGGACTGACTGACAAAAATAATCAAACAAGCATACGCAAAGAGAATACGAAAAACTTATAAAAATATCTCTTTACAGGACAGGCCTAGCACTTCTAGAGGCATTTATCAAAATTCAGGTATTCCTAATAATGGATATTACCTCGAACCGATGGGAAATTCAAAAGAAATATCCCATTACCACAGACATATTCTACAAATTAATCTTTCAAAACTAGAAGCGACATTAAGTGGCAGTTTACTCAACACACAAAAATATATGGAAATTTAAACAAATTATAATTTCTAGTTGCCCTGAGTTATTTTAAATTAGTAATTTATAACTTGAATAGACTTTTATAGCATTTATTTTATTCTTGAACTAAATTATTTAATTCTATAATAGGTTGGGATATCAAGAATGCATGTCCGAAGCGATGCGATTCATGGTAGAAGTAGAAGGTCATTTTCCCAGAGAAGCAATTTGTGTTCGATTGCTTAACCATCTTCAAAAACACTGCGAGTCTATATCTCGTTCTTCAACTTTCAATCCCAGTCGTCACACTTCAGAACACATCGTGCCAGTACCCAACATGACTGAACCAATCCAAAACGACGTTTCCGCCAATGGAGCAAGTTATACAATATCCAAGATGGAACCAGAACCAAATAATAATACAACGTCCTACATTACCGGTTCTAACAATCAAATTACAAGCGAAAATGAATTCGATAAACACGCCGAAGTACACGGGGTTTCGTACAAGTATAAAACTAATATTAAACTGAGATTTACGCAAGACGTCAATGGGAATAGTCAGGAACCTCCTAAAGTACAAAAAGTTGAAAATGGAAGGAGGAATTCGTTGACAAGTATAGAAAATCAAAGGTGGGTAGCGGAATGTTTGATTTAAAACTTTTGTCATATATTTAAAAGCTAAATTAATTCAATGTACAAGATACGACGTTGCTTTGTTCAACCATAAAATTTAGGATGATTTTTATCCGAATTATTCCCCAATACCTCTATATTTTTGTGTGTCTTCATTATGCCTCCTATTGTTTTCGGAAGCCTAGAGGTACAGTGTTCTCTTTTAAAATGTTCTTTTGTATTTGTGGATTAGCGTGATTACGTTTTGAACTGCACTGTGTCTAATTTTGACGTTATTTTCACCGCCCAGAAGTTGGCACCCCAACTATCGGAACCCTTTGATTTTTTCGGAGTTCTGGACTCGTCTCGAAGAGTTCTAGAGTTCTCGAGGGGGTGCAGATAAAGTTCTGCAATTTTTTTGCGGAATTTTTAAAAAACAAAATTTGGGGTGCCAACTTCATGCCGCACCCCTTTTGTGAGAAAAAAGAGTTCTGGGTGAATAGATATCTCAGAAATAAAGAGTTCTAGAGTTCTCGGTAGGTTTTGGAAAGAGTTCTGGAAATTTTTGGAAATTACAAAAAAAAATAAATTTTGGAGTGTTAACTTCATGCGGCATCCTTTTTTATTTATTGGGTAGTTTTGGTCACTTAGGGCTGCTTTTAAATAGAGCACCCCTGAGTTCTGACTCGAAAAAATATTGAAAATTATGAAAATGGACATTTTCGAGGGGTGCTACAAAGTTCAGATTTTTGTCGCTAATTTTTCGCCAAAATATTCCAAGTTTTTATTTACTTGGCAGTAGGTTTCGACTCCAAACAACACCCTGTATATCAATCTTTTAAAATTCTATTAACATATTTGGAAAGAACAGAAAGAGTTAAATAACACTGAATGTGTTTGGCGCATCCAATTTTTTTAGTTATTAACTTGAGTCAAATCTTGATCTTTCGATAAAAAGGTGGTACAAATTTTAAAATAAAATAAATGTTTGTTCCTAAATGACAATTTCCAGCTTTAATCAATAAAATCATAATTTATTTCATATTCTATTAATTTCTGAATATTAACCTTAATGTAAAACTTTAGGACATGTCCGCATTTGGGACAAAATAATATCAATGACTAACTTTGAAACGCCCTGTATATGGAAAAACTCTGAGAATAACATTTGCTCATTGCACTGCATTTAAAAAAATAATAAAATAAAAAAATGGTTATTCCGAGAAAAGCATAACTATACAGGGCGTTTGAAAGTTAGTAATTGATAATAATATTTTGTCCCAAATACGGACCTGTCCTAAAGTTTAACATTAAGGTTAAGATTCAGAAATTAATAGAATATGAAATAAATGATGATTTTATTGATTAAAGCTGGAAAATTATCATTTAGGAACAAACATTTTTTTTTTAAATTTGTGCCACTTTTTTATCGAAAGATCAAGATTTGACTCAAGTTAATAAGTAACAAAATTTGATGCGGAATCACCAAATACATTCAGTGTTACTTAAGTTTTTTTGCTCTTTCCAAATATGTTAATACAATTTTAAAATTTTGATATACAGGGTGTTGTTTGGAGTCGAAATCTACTTATTAATTTTTTTAAGACCGGGTCTGGAATTAGAACTTGAATTATTATGTTAATTGACACCACTTTGGACAAAAAACGTACGTACCAAATATTAGAAAAATATATAGGGTGGTTCTTAAGTTATGATTAATTTAAAAAAGGACAAAATTATTAAATCACTCATTTTCATAATTTTCAGTATTTTTTCGAGTCAGAACTCAGGGGTGCTGTATTTAAAAGCAGCCCTTAGTGACCAAAACTGCCAAGTAAATAAAAACTTGGAATATTTTGGCGAAAAATTAGCGACAAAAATCGGAACTTTGTAGCACCCCTTGAAAATGTCCATTTTCATAATTTTCAGTATTTTTTCGAGTCAGAACTCAGGGGTGCTGTATTTAAAAGCAGCCCTTAGTGACCAAAACTGCCAAGTAAATAAAAACGAATATTTTGGTGAAAAATTAGCGACAAAAATCGGAACTTTGTAGCACCCCTCGAAAATGTCCATTTTCATAATTTTCAGTATTTTTTCGAGTCAGAACTCAGGGGTGCTGTATTTAAAAGCAGCCCTAAGTGACCAAAACTACCCAATAAATAAAAAAGGATGCCGCATGAAGTTAACACTCCAAAATTTATTTTTTTTTGTAATTTCCAAAAATTTCCAGAACTCTTTCCAAAACCTACCGAGAACTCTAGAACTCTTTATTTCTGAGATATCTATTCACCCAGAACTCTTTTTTCTCACAAAAGGGGTGCGGCATGAAGTTGGCACCCCAAAATTTGTTTTTTAAAAATTCCGCAAAAAAATTGCAGAACTTTATCTGCACCCCCTCGAGAACTCTAGAACTCTTCGAGACGAGTCCAGAACTCCGAAAAAATCAAAGGGTTCCGATAGTTGGGGTGCCAACTTCCGGGCGGTGTTATTTTCTCATCTCTGAGATTTTATTATTTTTTATTTTTGAAATCTATTCGCTCTGTGCGAGAAGGCGGAGCTTTTTGACCTAGCGCTTGCCGTGATCAGCACCTGAACTTTTGTCTCGAACATTTTTCGACGGAACAAAATGTCAACAACAATACGAAAAACTCGCCGAAGTCCACCAGAAATATGTTGTGTCGTGGGCTGTTAGAGTAATAGTTTAAACAGTTCCAGTACGAAATTTTATCGGTTTCCTTAAAGTCCATACAAATGTGAACAATGGAAAAGCGAACCGTAGGTAATTATGTCAGCTTTGTCGTTACCTGGATTGAAAACTTTGTCCGCGAAATTAAACTCCTTCCAGTGATTTTATGACAATAAAAATTTTACTGTAGTTAGCTAACCACATAAACCGGGTTGTTACGAAGCCAAAATTTTAAAATTTGACTTAGTTTAACCGCTAAAAATTAAAATTATTATTAATATGTAAGTTACATTAAATTAAAGACTACATTTTTGCTTTGGTTCGATGGTTATGCGGTTTAAGACACGGATTTGAAAGCAAAGGATCGTCGGTTCGAATTCCCCATTGCATCTTTTTTTTTCAACAAGTAACTTTTTTATTTTTTTTTTATAATATTGAAAAATTTTTGTTCAGAAAATCCGCGAAATTAAACTAGAATCACTCGAAGCAGTTTAAATTCGGGGATAAAGTTTTTAATCCGAGTCAAGACAAACAATGTTTTTACCTACGGTTCGCTTTGATTAATATTTTTTTTTTATATTTTCTGAATAAAAATTATCGAAAATTATGATTTGAACCGATGACCCTTCGCTTTGAAATCGGTGTCTTAAACCGCATAGCCGTGGCACCTGGTTAAATTTCAGTTCTAAATTAAGCCATTAAATATTAATTATATCTAAATATTTCATTTGGTAAATTTCCAGAAGATTTCGGGTTGGAATTTTAGTATGCGTCACCCCCGGTTGTTGAATAATGGACTCACCTAACATACTAGAGAAATTTGCTACTTCTCTCTTTATCTGCCAGCTTCTCTAACTCTTCAACTCATTGCGTTACTAAAATAATATATTTTTAGGAAGTTGAATAAATATTAATGGGGAGTTCAACTTGAAATATTAGTCCATCTTTTTTGCATTATTCGAGAAAAAAATGAATTTCTTTTTATGAAAAAATCGTTTTTCTGCTTTTTTCTTTAACATGAAAAAATTGATATTTAAAAATTACAGCATCTATGCAACTTCTAGTGCACCTACGTCACTTGGTCAATATGTTTTTAATTGTGTTTACTTTTACCTTGTTTACTTATCTTTACAAATACAAATAAATACGGAAAATTATCAACATCAACCAGCTCTACAGAGTACAAACTACAACAGTGACAGTGAAATATGCAGTAAGCAGACGCGGACGCGACCTTTCGCTTAATCAGGAACGCTTGTGCCCAGCACTTATGTACTAAACAGGAAATTATTACCTGAACTCGTTAAAATAGTCGTTTTCTTTATCTAACAGCGGAATCTAATATCTATTTATCTCTCTCGATTTTGAATGCGAATTCGCAGTGCATAGGTCCAAGTTTTCACCTTTATCCAATTATCATTATTGTTTTCTCCATCTTTGTCTGTATAAGTGAGATTTAACATCTGTTGTTCATTCGTATTATCTTCTTTACCCATTTGCAGTTAATGGCTTGACGGTAACTTCATTGCACATAAGTGACGTCATGATCGAAATGGCGGCATATTCAAATAATTAGAAATTTGAATTTTTAAATTAATTGTTGAACTCCCCATTGGTTCTCGTTCGTCGGGTGGCGATCGGAAGAGGACGAGAGAAAGGGTTTGAGTAAAATTCACACGGGAACGATTCATTCGCATTTTGACTGTCTTACAATATACTTCGCAATGGGTTGCGTTTAACACACAATATAATACGAATTTACCGGTGTTTTATGGTCTAGTATTGCTCATCATGGCATCATACTTAATAAAATGATGAAACAAGCTTTGTAAATTGGCAATATAAAAAATGAGGGGGTTATCCCACCCAACTTTCCGAACACTCCTATTAAAGTAATTGTTTAATCGATTATTTTAGTTTTTCTGCATCAAAATACATTAATAAAATTAGTTTACAAAAATTAAAAAAAATTGATTTTTTTTTAACTTTTTATAATTTTGTATAATTTCTGTAAGTATTATTTTAAAATTATGAAATATTTCACACATAATTTACTTTTTCATCCCTTTCGTATATACTATTTACTTTTTTCATTTGTTTTACTATTCTCGATAAAACAAAAGAAAAAAATTATTTTTTTTTTATTTTGTTTAAAAGAATTACAATGTTAAATTCGAAGAGACTGAAATATTTTCTAAATTTAGAGTTTTATGTTACCTATCGAATGGTATAAATCCCATTTTAATAACTTTAATATTTTTAAAGTTATTCAATTTTTTTTTAAATTATATTATATTTCAAAAAAAAAATTATGAATTCTGCAATTTTTTGAATAAAATTCTGAAAAAAATCATAATTATAGAGTTTTTTACTACAAATTTAATGGTATTTTTTTTTTAATTTTTAATATTATTATTAACCTTAAAAAAAATAAAACCTATTTTTGAATAATTTTAAAGTCAATAAATAATTAATATCTCATTTAATTATTTTCAAAATGGGAAACAGACCTTTTTTTAAGGTTTTCTGGATCAAAATCCATTAATAAAGTTAGTTTAGAAAACTAAAAAAAAATCAAATTTTTTATCAAAAATTCATGGGTAAATCCATTGAATTGTTTTAACTTTTTTCATTTTTTGCTGTAACTTTTACAAATACTATGTTAAAATTATGAAATAATTTACTCACATAGTACTTTTGGATTATTTTCGGATATGCTATTTACTTTTTTCATTTATTTTATACTTATTGATAAAACAAAATTACAAAAAATTAAAAAAAAATTCTTAATTTTTTCCATAATAATTACAATTCTAAATTTTAAGAAACTAAAATACATTTTAAATTTAGAGTTTTATATTATCTTTCGAATGGTGAAAATCACATTTTAATAACTTTAATATTTTAGAAGTTATTCAATTTAATTTAAAATTGTATTAAAATTTTAAATGTTCCTTAGCCATTTTTTAAAAAATTCCACTTTTTGTGTAATAAAATTTTGAAAAAAATTATAATCATAAAATTAATTATTACAAATTTAAAGATATTTTCTTTTTAATTTTTAATATTAAAATTTAACTAAAAAATAATAATTTAATAAAATAAAAACTAGCGGCGAAACTATGCGTAACAAAAAAAAAAGTTAAGACAAAATTTGTAGAAAATTTTATGCTCTATAATTTTGATATCATGTAATTTTTCATAAAAATCCATAATTTTGTCTCAAAATCTAAAAAAAGTCGCAAATGTCTATATACATTTTATTTCACGCCCCCTAGCGACGAAACTATGAGGAATTCAAAAAAACGGTAATAACAAAATATGTAGAAAATTTTATGTTCTACAACTTTCATATCCTGTAATTTTTCATAAAAATGCATTATTTTGGTTATTTAAGAAAAATATGAAAAAAAATTACTTTTTAATAAATCTGGCAACAATGGCAAAAGTTTTTGAAATTTTTAATCATTCGAAATTAAACTATAACGTATAAACAATATATGTGTAAAACTTTATTGCCATCTTGTTTAGTAATGACGTCATCACTTATATCAACTGTCACTTCCGGTTGTCCGATTAACACTAAAATCTATACAGGTCGTCTCCTTGCTACCCTAAATATGTATATAAAATTTCATCTAAATCGGTTCAGCCGTTTAGACGCTATCGTGTTCACACACACACACAGACACACACACAGACAGACATCATGCTAAAAATGGTATAAATGGATTCAGGTGACCTCAAAACGTAAAGATCCGTTAAAATCTGGGTATGGTCAAAATATCATGATCGCAATACTTTCCTTCTATACAACTCTGTTGTTCGGAAAGTAAAAAGGTTGTTAATTTAGCTTTAATGTGTAGTGTTTTCTGTGTCGGAAATTAATGAAACTATGCATTTTTTTTGTTCTTTAATTTTAAGAAATTGAATTGTTCTGTGCTGTGCCGGTATTAATTCCATATTGACCTTTATTGTCTTGCCGTTGGGCACTCACAATCTGTTTTAACCATATTGTTAAGTGAAAAAATAAAAGTATTTGTTTATACTTCGAAACTTTTTTGTTTTTCTCTGGACGAGAAATGGTCTTCCAGATGGATTGAATTGCCAACTCCTATTGATTCCATCGTCACTAAATCTAAATGGTTTGCATGATATAAAGCTGCAAAATCATTTAGCGTCATTAAAAAAATATAATCTTTAATTTAATATAACTGATGACCTACCTATATATAAATAATAATTTCAATTTTGAGTCATTAAACTATATGTATAAGTAAAAAATTTTAAAACTTCGGCTTTGTCACAACCCGTTTTCTGTGGTCAGCTAAATGCAGTAAAATTGTCATAGAATCACTCGAAGGAGTTTAATTTTTGGAACAAAATTTTCAATCCGAGTCAGGGCACGCATTTCGCAGTTATTATTTTTATTTTCTGTTAAATTTTTTCCTTCAGCAAGCATATGTGACGAAATGCCAGTTTTGCACCGTTTTTTAGCGCATTTTGTTTGATTGATTGTACGGGACAAAGTTTTACATTTCAGCCTACAGATGTCGCCACACGGCAAGTTGCGCACAGCGAATAGTCTAGAGATGAACCTTTCACTATTTGATAATATGGTTCTTCAGTTCCTTTCTTCACTTGTTGATTTCTAGTGCGATTTGCTCTATATTTCATGTTTCTCCGTTATCTGGGATTAATACCTGGCTGATTTCCTTGCTCTTGGTTGTTTTCTTTGAATCTTGAAAATTTTGGCATGGAAAACTGCTTCAAACTCCCATAAAATTTGTTATTTAATTCAAATTACCAGATTGTATTAATGTTCCAATGTTTTTTCTTCCACCTCCTTGGATTTGGTTCATCAATTTTAGTGACTCCAGAAATGTTATACCAAGACCGTCTTCTTTCATTGAAACATTCTGTATTCTGAAATTACGCAAAAGAACAACTATCAATAAAAGCAGGCAGATACCTTAAGGTGAGTAAATGCTTGTTCGTTTTATTACAATTGAATTGGTTTAATTCCTCATTTTGTCGTCACACTCACTTCTGCAGGTTTATTTGCACAAATATTACAGAATAGAATTTTTCACTTGAACAATCACAATACATGTGCAAGTTTTTTCCATCACCTTCAGTATATTTGAACAATAAATTTGAGCATTTATACCGTTCAAGTATGCAGTAATTATGTAAAGTCAGACATGCGTCATAGAATCACAGCACATCCTCACTTGGGCATAGAATAAAAGTTTGATTGCAGTACGGCGGCGCTTCGGCTATGCGGATACGTGGCGTCACATGCACCCGATCCGCGCTAAAAAGCAACAACTTTAATATTATATTTCTCCGTTATTTATTGACCTAATTCAAATTTTTACCAATTAATTTTTGTCTATATTTTAGTTAAATGTAATTATTATAGTTTTGAATAGAGAGTGTCTTGAATTCGGCGATCGTTTCTATAAACTGTAAATTGTATGTTTCCTTCTTTTTCTTCACGAAGTTTGGCTGAATTCATCCAGGGTTCAATGAGCAAGTCTTCAGCTGCCCTGAGATTTGTGACTATATCCATTAACGAACTTTAACGGGCTTAGTTTTGACTTTTTAATCGTAGAAGACGCTAGGATGACTTTAGAGACTTCTCATTTTGTTGTTTTTTTCTCTAATTTATTTAATTGGTTTTTGTTGCTATGTAAAGTGGACTTGTTTATTGGAATTTATTTAATATATTGCGTAGTAATTCTTAGTCACCGCTATCTCTAATTTCTCTAATTCTATATAGTTCCAGCCACAGTTCTCCTCCAAGCAGTGAACCATGTACCCGAATCTCAGACAGCGACAACACCCATAGAAGATCTCCATCAGATAGCACATCCTCAGTAAACATAGGACCTAAGTTGGAACCACGTCGAACGGACCTAAACCAAAGGTATTCTCCCCATGTTAAATTACTTTCACAAAACGACGTTAAACAGAACTTCAACATCCCAATTTTCGTCCTACACACCAAAGGATCCTATTACGTTCCTCTCACAATCGACTACAAAACTCTTCTTCCATTTTTAAATAACTACGATATATTGGAAGAGACGCCAGTGGCAGTGCACGTGCTTCATCCCGTAACTATCAGCGTCAATTTTTCGCCTAATTTCAGCAATGACATATCTATTTCTAGTAAGTATAAAAGTGAATATAATAACTGGCATTAGGTTCGTGAGGAAGTACTAAGAGGCTGTGATAGTCAGGTGAATTTAAGACTGATGTAAAGATTTAGATAGTTGTAAATACCAGGTAAAGTCTTTATTTTTTAGAAACCTGTAAACTGTGAAATTCTTGAAATAGGTGATTTGTAGTCTGGGTTGACTAGTGACGATCTGTAATTTTGTTTAGGAGGCTTAAGCCAATTTAATGCCATAAGTGCATCGATATATTTGTTAATTTTGTATAAAAGTACAGACATACTTGATATACTTTGTATAATAATATGATTGCTGGTTTAATCTTACAGTGATATTTATATCATTTTCGTTCCTTAAATATCATGATTTCGAAAACATTCGTTCCAATAAACTATTTGTTTATTAAAATTTGTTGTAAGACAAAGTGAAACAATTTGTTGGTTCTTGGACTTACGATATTTCGCAGGATGGCCCTTGAGGCAATGAAATGGCTTGGATTTACAAGTTTTGGTTCTAAACTTGGAAATTAACCATTTTAAAATCATTCATGTTTGATTAATTATTTACACAAAATAAATAACAGTAACAAGAATGTCTGATATAAAATTGATAAAACTTCTAGGTATAACCTTTAGTGAATATCCGAATATAGTCATGAAGTTATTGTTACAATGTTTTGTTTAGAAATTGTTATATGTTACGTAAATTCTGTCAAGAACCATTGTAACTTTAATGCCTTTGAGTATATTTTTGAATAGAGATAACGATATAGTACGATAGCCCACGACTAAAACGATGTATGATCGTTTTACGGGCAAACTGTATAAAATCTTTAGGTTCTGCGGCCCTGAACCCGACTAGGTACGGAGTAACGGTCAGAAATGTAGCAAATGCGTGGGAGACCATTTCTATTGTGACAGACAATATTATTGTATTACGTCTTATATTCCAAATGTACATGGATTTTATAATTTTATGACGAAATTGTTAGTTTTTAGTTTTCAGAAATGTTGCGCCTAGCATTATGGCTCGAGCGTATTTTCAAAAATATCAAAAAATTTAGCCGACCTGTATTAAAGCAACCCGGTTCAATGTTTTTGTATAACTGTCGGGATCCTTAAAATACTGTTTTCAGAAATTCAGCCTTAATTTTCTTCTGAAAAATGATTCTTTCGCATTAACTAACATAAATTTACTTTCTAAAAAGGTTTTCAGAAGATTGCTTATTTAATCGTTTTTTGTCTCATTTTTAAATTTTTTCTATCGGATTCTGAAAAATGTGTTTATGATAAATTAGATCTATCATTCAACTACATTTCGAAAATCAGAAGGAATGCGAGGCATAAGTCGGCAAATTTTTTGACAATTTTGAAAATTCGGCCAGCCAGGCCAATGCGAAAAATGTCTGATACTAGGTTTTTGGTATTCAGAATGATATAATCAATCGGTTTTACACGGCTTTGACTGTATTCTTATGAAGACAAAATTTTGTTTGTGGGCTCTCGTACTAATAAGTACTGTAAGATTTTATCAAGCACTTAATGAAATCTTGAACAACTCGATAAAGATGTATAACTTCGTGGCTTAAATCTGCTTCATTTTCAATTTTTAGTATAAAAAGGGTAAATCTCACAACTCATTTCGCCATGTTACTAAATCGCAAATAAAATAATAAATTTTCGATATCAAATATGGTTCAAAAGTTAAGCCCTAAACGAGAAACATATCTAAAACGTAAAAATTTGCTTTGAATCGCTGAAGCCATACGACAGATGATTTAGTTTCAACCATTAACATCTCTTGCCTCAAATTGTGCATAGATATAAAAATAAAATGGAAACTTTATTATGACTTAATTGATAAAACGAACTTTCACATTTTAGAGATGTTTCTCTTTTTTGATTTAAACGCACAGAATTAAGAATGGCACAAAAGCGTCTACTTGTATTTACATAAACAATACTGCTAATGATATCAATTTAACTGTGAAACATAACAAGTTAATTAAATGTAAACTTCCAATATATTTTATGTAAACAAGGTCAAGGAAAAATACTATAATATAGATTTGAAAATTTTCTAGCTTAGCAGAGAAAATTATGAATCCCGTCCTGAAGTTCAGGGTTGGATCGTGGGAGGGGACTAGAAAATTTTACTGTAACTAAGTATGTAATAATAACTTTATTTGTTATTGTTGTTATTAATATTTGTCTATTATAGATGAGTTTGGCTTGGTTACTCTTTTCACTCGTTTTACCTGAATATTTTTTATAGTGGTTACAAAAGGTATTACATGATGTCAGGGTCGCCCAGAGCCAAGTAGGGCCCAGAGGATAAAGATTTAACCGGGCCCCCTCCCCACCTCAATTAAACGGGAAATCGAAAAAATGTATTAATTTATAAACAGCATCAGAGTACACAGTGTTTCAGATACCCATATCACACTGTTACAGATACCCACCCATATTTATTAAGGAAGGTTACATCACTAACAGCAAAAGACACAAAAAAATAAAAAATCAAACCTCGTATATTATTAAATAATAACCTATACACAAGAATATTCCAAAAATATATATACACAAGGTTAAAGAAAATATATAAAAATCTATACAGATCTGGCAAAAAAATATACGGGAGATAGGAAATTTGTAATGAGAGGAAGAAGAATGTATTTATGCAACGATTTAATGGGGGAAAACAAAACATTGACTCCACCCTATTTCCACCAGTCTTAGGTAACGTGTGGATGAGAGCGATGTGCTCACGGCTGTATCGACGATTCTACTTTTATACCAATAAACAATAGCCAAATCTCTTGTAAAGTGATAATCAGCAGTCTGCTAAAGCTGAATTCAATTTGAGCACCATACACTCTCAAACATGGCCCGTGTGTTTTTGTCTGTTGCACGAAATACCCTATGTTCCGCAAAGTTTTGTCCAAATCTGTACATATGTAATAAAGCTTTCATTTCTGCAAAAGATTGTGTAACAGGATCAAAATCAACAGTCCGAGCAACTTTTGACTCTATAGTTAATAGCCCCAAGTCTGACAATCTCTGTTGACTCATAGTCGATCTTAAACAGTTCTTTATCCTGCTTAAAACACTGAACGATCTTTCAACCCTACAGAAACTGGTAGGCAACAGAATATGCGTAAAGCATACACACAAAAGATTAGTCACATTTAGTACCACGAGCTTGTTCAAAAGTTTTACAGGTTTCAATGGAATTTTTGATATGTTATAATAGCAATTATTGTGAACAACACTTCAATTTTTAAATGTTCTTCAGGGGACATATTGAAAATCTGATCTACTGATGATGTTTCGTCGTGAAAAGTTTTTCTTTTTCTTATACGATAAGTGAACTCTGTGCCATATGCACACGCAATAAGTTTAAATTCAGACAATATTTTATCCCAGTTATTTCTAAATTCGTCAATTGAGACCTTCAATATTATCAACTTCCACGCCCAAAGTAGCATCCATCGTTTGAAACAGTTGACTTCTGTAATTGATAGGTACTAAAACTTTTACCCAAATTGACTATGCACTTAAAAGTATTTAGATAGTCTTAACACTCCATTGATTGTAGATCTTGTTTCCATTGTTATGTTGAGATTTAACAAATATGATACGGCTTCTCTAATCTTGTCTATGTGTGCTGCTATTGGTCTGACAAATTCCACTCGAGCACTCCACCTCGTGTCTGATAATGAATATAGTGATGATCCTACTATTTCTTTTAAAATCTCCCATCTTTTCGGGCTACAGCTGAACAAATTGTATAGATTCTGAACAACTCCAAAGAAAGTGCAGCACATACTCCGCATAAGTTCAAACTGTGGCATCCACAGGGTGAGTAAATAGCCAGAGGGTTAGATTTTAAAATAATAGCCTATACACCCTTATACTTGCTCATATTGCTACCATTGTCGAATCCCTTTCATCTACAATCATCTAAGGAAATTTCATATTTTTAAAAACTCCTTTAATTAGATTCGCAGTGTCATTTCACTAAAACTAAAAATTTTTCATGTACTTCATATTCTTTAACGTCCTCTTTAAAAAAATATATAGAGGAATAGTATTTTGATCTTTTAAGCTCGTCTGCAATAATTTTAGTTACATAATCAGCACAACTTGATATGAACTCATTTTGAGTTCTCTGAGACAAATAATGCACTTGCATTCTTTTATTTGATTCTTGATAATGCTGAACTTGTTCCAGGTGCTTTGATAGAACAAGGTCATAATGACTTAAAAGGAAGACCACGCTCACTTAAAAATAAAGTCACGTCTAGGAGCCTGTATAAGATCTGTTTCTAAGTAGTGATTTCACTCTCCACTTGTTTTTGAATGCTGTGAAAAATAGTATCTCCATTTCATGTAACATACTTTGTGGCTATGGTTGTATTAGTGTTCAGATATTCTTTCATACAACGTCTGATCTTTTATATACCTCCTAACTGAAGCAAATTTAGATCGCACCGATTCTGGTTGAGTACAAAATAGTCGACAAGGAAAGCAAAATAAAACCGGCTTTATATTACTCCAAACAAGCCAATCCCTTGGAACAACTTCACTATTATGCATTTTGAACGTAAACAGAGATAAGGAAACTTTCGTCCCGTTGAGTCTACAGGAAAAATGTTTGGATGGGCCTTTGACCCCTTAGATACGGCAGCTTCTACATTTTTTGTATTAGGTAGTAACGTACTCATATTGTCTATCTCACAAATGTCTGGTTGTAAAGCAATATTCGTAGATGTTGATAGTGTCTCATCGTGTTCGTGTAATAACCCAACAGTTTTTGTTGACTTCGCTTTGTCTTCTCGTCTCTTTCGCGTTTTTCTTTCTGTTTAAAGGCCTCAGATTTGTGTTGGTACTCCATTGCCAATTCTAAAATTAAACGAGCAATGCACTCTTAACTGTAAATGCTTTGGTAAAAAATGTTGTGTAATAAATTAGAGAATATTTTTCTTCTCAATAATTTTAATATTGACATACTCTAGTTTTAAGTTTTATAGGTTGTAACTGTTTAAAACATCGAACAATCCCTAATTAATATTAATTTATTACAGTGTTTACTTAAAGTGACAATGGGTTCATATTTTTCATTCAATTTATATTGAAAAATCAAATTTTAATTTTAAATGAAACTCTTGACTTAATTTAGAAAACGTAATTTATTATTCCCAGATGTTAAAATCATCTGCAATCTACGTAATCATGCATTCTATATTTAACTGTAACTGACACAACAATGCTTAGACTGGGTATAACAACCTAAAGGTACGCGTCCACTAGAAGGATCGAGCAGAAGCGTCTAGATCCCAATTGCAACTCGAGTGCCCACCGCTGTTGCCATCGGTTTGTACGTTAACTTGAAAGTCCAGTGCTTTACACATAAAATTTCCTGGTTCGAATCCCGAGGAATTTTTTTTTATTTATTGTTTTTTAAAACAGATTAGATTTAGATAGTCAAGACTTCTTTTAATAAAATTAATATTTTTTTTGCGACAATAACACACGTAAACCTGGCAACAGCGGTGGGCACTCGAGTTGCTAGTGGATCGAGCCGGGTCAGATCTTATTAGCGATGGATTCAGAGGGACGGATTCAATTGGATTTGTTATCCATTGCAGTATTCGAAGATTGTTCTTTGTTGAGGATTTTAAAAATGCAAGAAGGATAGTTCTGACGAAGAACTTTTTTATTTCAAATATTGTATGAAGAAAGAAGAACCCAGGCTCACATCACATTATCATAATATACAATATGCCTATAGTAGATTGCTTCAATATTTCTCCTACTTCTTGCCAAATATTCTTTCTTCGTTGCTCTCCAGTATCGCAGATCTCTTTGTATTGTGACAGTAATGAAATTATTAATTCTTCATTAATTTTGAAAATTATAATAACAGAATGCTGAATATATAATAAGCGGACGGGTCGGGACTCGTCGCAGCGATGACATAAATCCCCTGGCGACCAATTCAGCAGCCCGTTCCGTCGCGCCCTGTACAACTCCACGTCCACAACCAGTGGACGCAGTTCCATTTGATTTTATAATAGGAGGCGGATTTTTACGATGCGATCAGGCCCGACCCGATCCGCCTAGTGGACGCGTACCTTAACTGAAATGAACTGCAGATTGCCTGAGTTGGCAAGTCTCGTGAGGGGAATGGGGAGGGGAGGCAGAAGGGGAACTCTAAGTCATACCAACTCTCACTTCTCTTCTACGCTAACGCCTTCTTGATTTGTTATGTTCCCTCCACACAAAACTGAGGTTCCCACAATGCACATTTTCTTTTACTTTAGTTTCCAATGGAATATTTCTTATGCGAGGTAATAACGATCGGGCACAAATCCAATACGTTGAGTTCTTACAAAAAAGAAAACAATTTTACGTGCGGGCCCGGGCCTTGGGGATTTCCCCCCTCTGGTCGGCACTGCATGATGTATTTAAATGTAGACAACAGTCATGTTTATAAAAGTGATTTTATATTGTGATCGATGTAAACTCAAAGCGAGTTGTGAAAAATCGTGAAGTTTAGAGTCAAGCAATGTTTTGCGGAATGGGTTGTGAGATTTATTTCTATACCAGATGTGATTTATAAAAAAAAACAAAGAGAAAATTATAAGTAAATATTATTCTCAGTATTACAATAATTACATTAACAAAAAAAAAATCGTTTTTTTATTTTTAATAACACATTTTTTTTCACTTTAATAACATTTGTTTTAACATATAACAGTTAGGATATCTGTAAATTATCTTTGAAGATAATATAGCCCAAAAAAAGATAAGAAAAAAAAGTAAAATAAATAATAATTAGATTTTACAATTATATATATCATAAATAAATAAATATTGAATAATTCCAAAAGGTTATCCATTATCTCAAATGTGGTCGAATGATGAGGTAATAAAATTCAAAATCAAGTAGCACATAACATATATTTCAACAGTACTTAAAATGAAGAGAAGGTAACGGCAACTAGTTTCGGCATTACTGCCATCATCATGCCAAAAAAAATTTATAATTAAAAATAATGAATTAAAGCATTATAAAATGAAAGATGTGTGCGCGCACAAGTACAGGAGGGTGAATTATTAAACTAAAAGGACATATGTGGTACTTTAATTATAATTCTTTTACCTAAACTAGTACCACATATATCCTTTTAGTTTAATAATTCACCCTCCTGTAGCTGTGCGCGCACACATCTTTTATTTTATAAATTTGTTACCAACAATGCTTTAAGCACTCGCTCTTAATCATAAAAAATTGGCCTGATGGCAGTGATGCCGAAACTAGTTGCCCGTACGTTCTTTTCATTTTAACTACTATTAAAATATATGTTATGTGATACGTGATTTTGAATTTTATTACTTCAAATATTGAATTGTTACTGATGTATTTATGAAAAATTCTCTGACCAGGCCAAATTTTATTTATAATTTAACAATTAAGTATATTGGTTTAAGCTGTGAAGTTTGCAGCTTCTTCAAGATCCTTTAGTTTAAAAATACCATTATTAAGATTAAAGTCTTTACTGTTCCAAAAATTGTGTCTTATCAATGGCAGGACTACAGAGATCTGGTCAAATAAGTTGTTTACAGTATTTGGGTTTGTCTAATTTGTATTCTATGTACTAAATAAATAAATATTCTTGTTAAAAAAGATTTTTTTAGCTAAATATGGGTATTTTTATTGTAAATTTTTATATGGAAACTTGTTAATTCAGAAAATTTTGTTAACTGTACCTGATTAAAATAATAAACAAATATGCAAACTAATAAATAAAGATATTTTTTTATTAATTTATTAAATTTTTTGAGTTTTAAGATTTTTGTATTTCTCTTAAAAATGTTTTATTATTATATAGATAGTATGTTAGAGAATGACTTTGGAGTTACAGTTTTATAGTTATCCTGCCATTTATTAAAGGTTTAATAGTTGATTTTTTTATAACTTTTATAGGAATTCATGTGATATAGTTAAAGAGTTTTATTTTTTTATAAATTACTTATCAGTACTTTCTGAGAACTCTTTAAAGCTTTGTAAAGATAAATACGAGATTTGTTCCTCCAAGAGAAATTATCTGACGACCAACTATCTCTTTATTTTAAATATTAACTATAACAAAAAGTAGAAAGATCTGTTATAAAATATCCTTTCTATTTTTGTTTTACGTCAATTTTTAATATTAATTTTTTTACCACTGGTATTATTTCAACTACGTAACAAATAATTGACAAATAATTTTTTAACAGCTGTAAAGTACTTCTCTTCACATTTTATAAATAAATATTATTTCTATTTGTAATGTTTTATTTTATTTCGATCGTCACCTGTAAAAACTATACTGTAAGTATTTAGAATAACCGCTTTTTACTGAGCTACTCGTCAGTCACATTGACATATTTGATGAAAGAAAGCTCCAAGAACCTGAAGAGTGAAGGCCCAAGTACAACTCTTTGTGGGTTTAGGGTGTTTTTAGTATTTGTTTGTTACGCAGAGCCCACTTTTATCGAAAATAGGGCTAGGATGTAGCAAAATCGTCAGTCAAATTGATATGTTTGATGAAAGAGAGCTCCAACTTTAGGAACCTGAAGAGTGAAGGCCCAAGTACAACTCTTTGTGGATTTAGGGTGGTTTTAGTGGATCGCGACTTTTTTCACCATTTTTTCGAAAAAACTTTTTCGAATAACATTTTTTCGAAATGTTTTTTTTTCAAAAACACTATAGCAATTTTATGAGATTACTTTATAAATATTCATAATATGGTTTGTTTTTTACCCATTTAATAAGTTATTTCTATAGTAATAAGTTGATTTAAGTAGACATCAATATAATATTAAAGAAAACATGTCATACCTACTTGAAAAATGCTTCGGGAAATAGAAAATTAAATTTAGATGGATATTTCTATCTTTAAGACAAAAAAAATAATAAAGTTGCATATTTTAAATGTGAGGATTTTGCGAAAGATTGCAACGGCCGAGTGATTTTTAGAAAATAGGGTTACGAGATGAAAAATACGGGTGAACATAACCACAGCGGTCGTAAAGAGAAGAGTGAAGTGAGTGAAGATTTACAAAATATTAAAAAAAATCCAGTTCATGTAGTACTACACCTCATAATATTATTGCGGAAGCAACATCATCTTCGAGCCATAGCTTTGAAAAAATAATTTGGTGAATCACTGTAAGTAGTGGATTAGGTTTAGGTTGTTCGATTAATAAATATAAATATATGTATTTTTATTAATCTAAGGTTGTTAATTTTGAATTTAAAAAAAGTTCCGTTATAAGAAAGCTGAGTGCAGTGAGTTATAAAAAAATTAGAGGAACAAATAGATTAATCACGAAAAAATATAGAATGTTTTTGATTGAATTTGTTAAACAAATTCCAAAACTTATTGGAATTGTTCCAAATAAATGAATCATTTGTACTTCCACATAAATATGTTCAGGTTAATTTATGTTTAGGTGGAACAATCAATGCATCCGATAACACCTGGAAAATTGTGTTCCTCAAAAAATTTAAAAACAATTTATTCTTAATTTATGTGCACTATATACATGCTAAAATAACATGGAATCAATTTTGATAAAACTAATTTTCTTCTTACTCTATTTAATACTTCTACATTACGGCGAAACTTTGCCCATCTAATTAATAAATTTTAAATAACAAATGTAATATTTTTTACATATGAATCTATGACGAGAAGCGATGACTTTTATTAGTTACGAACACTGAAATTGCCCTTTGCAAAACGATTGAAATTAATGTGTAGGTACGAATACTTTAAAAAGTTGCGAATGGTCAAAAATTGCCTCCCCTGGCCGGGAGAGTGAACCGGTTATATTCAATGCGGAATAGTAGTCAGTGTTTGTTTTGCCTGACCAAGTGTGACTATAAATACGTACTATTTATTTGTTCTATAAAAATGGATATGGAAAAATTGATTTTGGGAGTTTTTTAAAGATGGGCACTATTAAACCAAACAAACAAAGATGGTCACAATCCAAATATAAGACAAAATAATTAAATGTTTCCGATAACATACGTAATTATTCAAAAAAATTCTGTGGTTGTCGTAACGGCTCATCAAATAACAGGTGAAACAAGCCATTTTCAACGGTAATACACCGAGACATTGATAAATATTCGGCTATTTTTATTGCGTCTCAATTTCGAGAATATTTTGACATTATAGATTACATAACACGAGTACTTTTCGATATTCACTTTATTTTACAAACTTACATAACATATGTTACGTTGTTTTGTGCCACCCTGTATTTTTATTATTGTTCTATTCAATACTCGCTTCTTATTTCTTCGCGTCATCTTCTCTTGGTATTCCTATAAAATGTCTTTCCCATATTAATAATGTTCTTCTCTTTACCTACTCAGTTAAAATAATCAACTTTATATCGCCTGTGTTGCTTACCGAAGATTTCTTTTTTTTCTCCCCCTCATTTTATAGGGGTTTTTGGTTTTTTCCTCTGGAAAGTTCTGGTTCTTTTCCTCCCAAACGTTTTGCCTCTGGGCAATTAATTTACCTGGGACAAGAATTTTTTCCCTTGGAAAGTTTTTTTTACCTGTGCCAAGAAGTTTACTTGTGCCAAGAAGTTTACTTGTGCCAAGAAGTTTACTTGTGCCAAGAAGTTTGTTTCCTCAACCAAAAGAACTTCCACCGCTTGAAAAAGCTAAGTTTTTATTAAGAAAAAAAGAAAAAAAACTTTGGCGCCCATCATACCTTAATTGACCTTTCTGTAATTTCCTTTTTCCCTCTTTCTCTGTTCTTTTGTATACTGGTTACATTCTTTTGATCGTCCTTTTTAATTTCTTGAAATTTTTAGTCAATTTGTGAATCGATACTTTATTTTGTTGATAATAAATAATTAATGTGATTAAACTCAAATCTTTATGTTATGGGTTCGTTCCACGAATAGAATTTGAAATATATTAGAAGTAAAATATTAAATGAAAAAAAAATTTTGGAAGCCAGATTTTTTGATGTAATTAGAAACAATTGACAAAAAAACTACGATATATTTCAAAATCCGTCGTTTCTTTTTTTTTAAACGTTATATTTTGTTATTGTACGATAATAAAGTCCAGAGTTTTTTTCTTTTTTTCTTAATAAAAAATTAGCTTTTTCAAGCGGTGGAAGTTCTTTTGGTTGAGGAAACAAACTTCTTCGCACAAGTAAACTTCTTGGCACAGGTGAAAAAAAACTTTCCAGAGAAAAAACTTCTTGTCCTAGCTAAATTAATAGTCCAGAGGAAAAACTTCTTGGCACAGGTAAAAAAACTTTTCGGAGGAAAAGAACCAGAACTTTCCAGAGGAAAAAACAAAAAACCTCTATAAAATGAGGGAAAAAAAAGAAATCTTCGGTAAGCAACACAGGCGATATAAAGTCGATTATTTTGACTAAGTAGATAAAGAGAAGAACAATATTAACACGGGAAAGGCATTTTATAGGAATACCAAGAGAAGAGAGGGGCATGACGCGAAGAAATAAGAAGGGGATATCAAGCGAGTATGAAACTATAATCTATTGAATAGAAGAATAATGAAAATACAGGGTGGGACAAAAAAACGTAACACATATGTTTCGATATACAATATCTTCTTCACTGAATCCCTTGAGATAAATAAATATAAATATTCAAATTTACCTCTAAACGATCAACTAGATTTGGCAAATGCTCCCTTACTTAATCTCTTTACCTAATTTTGGAATTCCCCAATCATTAACATAAAAGTAACTATAAAATCTAGAACTTTGTTTATGTAAGTTTGTGAAATAAAGTGAATATCGAAAAGTACTCGTCTTATTTAATCTTGAACATGGATGTTCACCATGTAAAAGCCACTTCCATTTAATTTTGTCATTTAATCAATTGATTATTAATGCCAAAGTGACTATTTCTCTAGGGAGATAGTCAGTGGTAATACCACAAGAACTGAATAAATAGCCGGCTATTTTTTGTTGTCAATTTTTCGAGTGTGCGGTTTGTCAATTTGACGAGACCAAATTTGAAATTAATAACCTCTGGTCATTAATTGCAAAATTTGTTCGAGTCAAATTGTTAAGCAGACGAGGAAAATTTAAACAATAAATAGCCGCTAATTTATTCAGTTCGAGTGATATTTGAAAGATTATTACATGAACCATCTTTATTTTATCCTTCGTCAATTAAATCTAATGAGATATTCCCGAAACGATTCATTCACTTGTGATGTGAAAATATTGCCATAGAAATATTAAAATTAAATACTTAAATCTCACCTTGTGCAGTTCATTGGTTCATTAGTTCACCGAACGCGTTTGTTTAGCTAATGTAGAAACGTATTGGAACTGCACAAGGCTAATACCTGAATGAAGGAATAACAATATGAAAATAAAAACCAATGCTCAAATTAAATATCTAATATTATTGTTCAATTTTATTTCGGAATGGTTTTAAGGAGGCATTTCCACTTGAAGGTCGGTTATCTAGCAGGTGAAGTATAACTTTTGCAATTTTTTACTATATATGTGAGAGAAGAGTACGAAAGTGTTATGTATTGTGTCAAAAAGTTAGACACGAGTTGTCATACTTAATGAGAATATATGTTGAATGTATAATGAATAAAGGCGATTTATTTCCAGTGTGTCAGAAAGTTACATGAGTTGAAAAAATGTAATGAGAATATGAGGCGACTTTTTAATGAATAAAGGCGATTTGTGTGTGATTTCATAGAGAGAAAGATGTACTGGTGTAATGGTCATCCTAGTAAAATAAAATGCATGAAGTAAATATGATGATGTCAAAAGGCAATGATTTTGATTATTAATACAGTGAGTGATTTGATGATATGTCAGAAGACAATCTTTTAAATTTGTTTAAAGCGACAATTGTGTGCCAAAAAATGGCAAATTTTAAATAAACAGAACAGGTGTATAAAACCTGAATAAGTGAATAAACTCGTGTGACAGTGGCAATGAATTACGAATATGAATGAACTATATAAAATAAATAATAAGAATATGTTTAGTACAAATAGAAAACAAATACAGATGAGTTTTGTGTATTTAAATATAATTTAATTTTTTATTAACATATAGGTTAATTGATATAAATAATAGTAGATATAAATAATAGCAGAATTAGATAAAAATAATTAATAAAATGATTCGATAGAATAAATATTAAAATACTATATAGAAATAGAGTTCATAAAATAATCAATATAAATAGTTTTATTTTTAATTACTGAAAATATTAAAATTTAATTTAAAAAACAAAATGTACTACCCATTTATTTTTTAATTTCATGTCTAAAACGCCGCATAGCTCACAACCAGAAGAAACCGAATTGATGGACCATCCCCAAATCAGTCTTCAGCGCTGTTTCCCCGGCATGGTTCCGTAGCCAAGCTTAATATGACCAGACCAAATCATCCCCGTGCCATGGGCCACACGTTAAGTCCGAAGTATTACCGGAAAAACCCACCAGCCCGTTGAAGAACAACCACATTTAAAAAATGAAAAATATGTGGAAGGAAAAATAGAAATACAGGAAGAACACTGACCTGATTCAACATAATTATTATTGTTTACGGACCCAAATGAGAAATATTAGAAATGATGACATTGACCGAGGATATAGTTTCGACGTTGCAGTTCTATGTTTGACCGTAAATGTAAATAAACTTCAATGTCACGTATCGACGACACAAGCAGTTAGAATAATACAAAAAGAACAAATGAAGAATATTCAGTGTCGTCGCTACAGTTGTTTTGTTTTGAAGGGGAATGGTATGGTATTTCTGATTATGGTTCAATGATATGGTGTCCCAAAGGGTCTTACACTTCCTCAACATGGTCCTGGTAATGACGGGCGGTGATTCTGGTTCCTGGCTTCATCCCAGTTTCCTGCGACGGAAATGAATATCCAGAGGCTTTTACTGCAGGAAAAGCCTTCTGCCTCTCTTCCCCCATTGGTCCATCTGAAGACATTGATGTGTTGTGTGGGTGTGATTGCGGACGTTTGTGAATTTTTTTTTGTAATTTAGAAATAGGAAGTCGAAATTTGTAGAAACATAATTTGTATTGCTAGATAGTTTATTTTGTTATATTTTAAAGTTAAACAAATTTCGTCTTCCTAATTGGTAGTACATTGATTTTTACGCTGGGGGCCAGCGTTCGTAGGCGAGGGAGATATGTCACGGGGAATAATTTCCCAAAAATATTGCCATAGAAATATTAAAATTAAATACTTAAATCTCACCTTGTGCAGTTCATTGGTTCATTAGTTCACCGAACGCGTTTGTTTAGCTAATGTAGAAACGTATTGGAACTGCACAAGGCTAATACCTGAATGAAGGAATAACAATATGATATATAAATACGAACAGGTATTGTTGAAAGGGAGTCAAGAAAGTCTTTGGACTTTACTTTTGACTGTCGGCCCTCTTCCGACAGTTTGAATAACCGACCCTAGTGACATGCCTCCTTAAAGTCTCCGTTAGTGTAGTGTTAAGTAATATGGTAAGAATATTTATTTGTATATATTAGTTAGGTATTTATTTGAGTGTTTGGTTTTTTATCTTATTGTCTTAATATATTTTAATATTAATTATATATTTATTCCTCCCCCTGATCTACATCGTGACAATATGTCAAACTTGATGTTTATTTTCTTTGACAGTAGAGACGCCCTGAAGTTACGCATAGTGGAAGAATCAATTAGATAAAAATTGTATCACTTTGGCTGTTTTTATAGACTTGCAAAGCACATTTGAGACCAATAAACAAACTGCAAAGTATAGGTATAGTAGGGAGAGCACTAGATTGGTGTGTTAACTATTTAGACAATAGAAAACAAAAAATAAGAGTAAATAACATAGTCTCGGAAGAAATAGAATGTAACCCAGGTGTACCACAGGGCAGTGAATTGGGACCACTTTTCTTTTTGATATATATTAACGATATTATAAATTCAAAGGGACTATGTTCAATTCATTTGTTTGCCGACGATTGTTTGTTGTATTTTTCTTGCAAGCTTTTAGATATGTTGGTTGATGCTATAAATCAAAGCTTAGAAGGTCTTTACCAATGGTAAAAATTAATATTAAAAAAACAAAATATATGATTTCTAATAACTACCAATGTTCTGAATTCTTAAATCGAAACTACATTAATGTAGGTGGAAATACTATTGAGATAGTAGAAAAATTTAAATATTTGGCAGTTGTCATTGATAAGCAGATGAAATTCAGAGAACGTGTAAACTTAGTTAAATCAATTTCATTTAAGTTAAGCTATCTTTTTAGATGTTCTTCTGGATTATCTCAATGGATTAAGAATGTTATATATAATACAATTATTTTACCCCATCTTAACTATTGTTCCACAATTCTGTACCTACTGAATCAAAATGAACTACAGAATAGAGCTATGAGAATAATTCTCTCTTGCTCAAAATATACTCCCATTAAAGAGATGTTACGCACACTAGACTGGTTGCCAATAAAAGATTTTTTGTTATATAATGCGTTAATTTTTATCTATAAGATTAAAAATAAGTTGTTACCAAATTACCTTCAAGAAAAACTCAGTTATAATTTTAATATTCATAACTATGCAACTATAAACAGACAAACATTTTTTATCACTCCCGTTGCTAAGAGTTCTTCACAAAATTCTATATTTTTTAAGGGGCTTAACCATTATAATGCCCTACCGGAGTCCTTTAAAGCAGCTACCTCCTTAAATTCATTTAAAGCTAAGCTTAAAGATCATTTGATGCATCAATATTTAACTGGCAGCAATAACTGTTGAATTACTTGTCCATAATTTAAATCTATAAACCAATTTTATTCTGCAATGTTTTTTGTAAATTAGTTATTTTATTTTGTATTTATTTTATTCATGTGACTATGTATGACTTTGTATATTAACTATATGCTTTTTTTAATGTATTCTCAATCTTGTACTTGTATATATTAGTATATACTATTAATTAATAGTTAGTTTGCTCAATAAAGAAATGATTTCTACCTTAATAGTGACTATTTTAGGTGAATATTTCCCGCAGGGCAATAGTCGATTCTCGGAAATGCATGGTTTAGCAGGTGAATGAAATAACCGCTGATATTGGGTCTAGTGAAATAGTTGCTGATACCGATTGATCAGAATTTTAAAAAAATGTGACATTTCATTGGTTGATATAAATCAAATCATGATATTCTCTATTGTTTACCCTCTTATATTTTCTAACATCAAAAAAGGTGAAAAATTGTTTTCCAATAAATATTCGTCATCTTCGGCGATATTTGTCTGAACTGGAACCAGTCGCAATTAAACGCAAGCAAAATGTAACCATAGCATTAGTAATTTATGCTTGGTAGCAGAATTTTTTTTGTATGATCCAATTACAAATTATCACTTTTCGGATTTTTTCCTTTACTTGTGCTGTGAGACCTTGATTATTGATTCTAGCTCAACAGGAAGTACCCTATAGGTTTTAATTTATTTGCAAATGCCAAAATATAAGGCATAAATGGCCGTATATTTTTATTGCGTTAACTTAGAGGCTTGATTTTTTTACAACTTCAAGGGACCATAGACCTCAGTATTTAATAATAAGTTCAACTTGATACCTCCACGCGTCCCTGAGAAAAAGGGTCTTGACACACAGACAGGACAACCAAGTGATCCTATAAGGGTTCCTCATTTTTTCTTTTGAGGTACCGAACCCTAAAAAGGTGCATTTTTTTAGACTGATTCGAGACAACACAATAAAAGCATTTAGAAAAAAGTTGGGAGTTGGAGTCTTTTATCGGTACGATCTCCTCTTTGCCTAGGTGTCGAATTTGTCCGATTTTAATACCAAGATTGGATTTTTTCCTAATATTTATCTACCAGATTGTTGCAAAGAAGTTAATCCATCTAGTGGAATAACTAACACCTTTATCTAAGAAGCTAATATCAGTTTAATAGGTCATCACCTCGTTCCCTGTATCAATGTAACAGAACACAAAGAAGTAGTTAGATATTGTGGTTTAGAGATTAGCACAACGTCACAAAAGACCATAAGGAATATTTAAGCATCTATTTAAACCCTTTCGATACTTCTAAACTAAAATAGATTATGAATAGCACCCCATAATTTGCATAATTTTACAGTAATATTTTATCGAATTCTTTATCTAAGAAGTTAAATAATGTTCTTAAATAACAATTAATACTTACATTTCTCTTTTCTTGTCAACAACTGGAATACTGCTCCCCCATCTAGAATTCTGCTCCTAAGCATACTTTGTGGTTGTTCGATTCTATCCAAAAAGATCAATTCACCTTATTGGAATCCCAAAACTGACTTGGAACATCGAAGAAAGATGGGCGATCTGACTCTTTTTACAGATACTTTAATGGAAGATGTTTGGACGACATTGTTTGCTTGACTCCTCCGTCGAGCTGATATGACTTATCAATTCGAAGTCGAACTTTGTATTACTTGTACCGCTTAAAGGATTTCTTTATTAAGCGTGTCCTGTATCCATAAAAAGAAATAATAATTTATATTTGAATTTACCTCAACAAAACCTTTGGTAATTCGATTGGAAATAGAATCCCCAGATATTACATAATATATTTTTTCTATTTGGATGTGTTTGATGGTTAACGAATTGACAAAAATCGCCATTTTCATACATTTATTCAGAATAAGAACAAATCAAAGTATAAAACCCTTTACACTTACTCTGCTTACTAAAATACTTGGTAAATCTAGCTGAATCTCTGTATATAACATTCAAATTGTTTTCGACTGGATCTAAGGTAATAAGAGCGTTTTGAATCTCGTCCTCGATGGTGACGTATTGGGTTCTTGCACCAATGATATCCGAACTTTTAGAACAGCCAAAATACATTATCAAATCTAATTCGTTTTTCTCTGTCCAATCAAAATCGGTGAGAAGCTAGAATTAAATAAATTAAAATTATTTGGTTATGCACAATTTTATTTAACCCAGTGTATGCTAGTGCATCTCGGGGGAATCTTCTCTTACTGAAGTACAAACTTTAATTTTTTTTTAACATAAAATATATCGCTTCTAAACTTAAATGGTTGAAAATGGAAAGCTGGAGACTTCTAAATATGTATTACAATATATAATTTTAAAATCTCGCTATATCTGGATACTAATAGATAACTTGAACCTTAATATTAGCAAGACTACTTCATATAAATTAATTTTAAAAAAACACTGTTTTAGCCAAGTTTTAAATTTTTGTATTTGCAAAACAATAAATTTTCTATTTTCATTCTACCTATATCATTTGCACTTCTTTCTTTTCTTTACTCTCATTTTAGTGATTAATTTGGTTTTTATTTTTTACTTAAATATGACAAACTGGTAATATGGAACAATTTTTTTATAAATGGAAAAACAAACTTCAATCAATTGTAGCCCTTTATATATATTATGCAACATATAATAAATAATTTATTATTATTATTATTCATATTCACCGAAAACCTACGTTTTAAGAGCTTTATTTTGTATCGACCACTTATAAACTTAATTTTTGTTAGTTGCAAAATAATGAATTTTCTATTTTAATTCTTCCTATTATCTTTATATCATTTATCTATCTTTTCTTTACTCTGATTTTAGTGTTTCTTTTTGTATAAATTTTTACATACCGAATAATTACCAGGTTTCCATCTCTGTAATTCAAATTTCAACGATGCACCGGGTCCAGTTAATTCCAAGTCCGTGTACCTTTGTAATAAAGAAAACATAACGCTGGATTGAAATAAATTCAAGAATCTTTCAAGAACATGAGGTAAGTGGTTCATATCGATTTTCTCGTAAAAATATCTATTCGGGGGACCAAAGGTTATCCAACGTATTTCTGAAAAAATAAAATATCAGAATGAATACCATTTATCACTAAAAAAGTTGTTTATATGATATTATTTGTTTAATTATAGGTAAAATTACTTTCTATAATAGAAAAATTTCATCTCGTGAAATTTTCAAGATAACATGAATCTAAATTACTATAAAACTGTTTTAAAATCAAGGAAAGCACTAAATTTATTTAAATACAAAATCAGAAAATATAAAAACTTAAGTAGAATCTATTTATAGGTACTCAGATATCTTTATTAAATAATTTTATGTATTATTATTATAGTTGGGATTCGTAATTTATTTCTAATTAATTAAAACAAATTAATTAATAATTTAAAAAATAATTAACTACTAATACTTGGTTCCTTTAGATATTTTAAAACACTATTAAATTTTCATTCTAACCTTGACTTTCCAATACCCGTGATATTTCATTGAAGCATTCAGACCTAAGAAAATTCCTTAACGATATCTCCGAATTTTCTTCTATATGCCTCTGGATAATTTTAATTGCTTTTTGATTGAGGTAATCTTCGGCTATCCACGATTCTAAATCTATGTCTACTTCTTTGGCTTTTAACGAGTTTCTACTGTACAAACCATGTTCTAAAGGTGGATAAATTGGCGATTTAAATTCAGGAGGAATTTTTACGTGAAACCAACCATTTATGCTAAGTCTACTATCGTCAATGGTTGTTACTTCTGCTACCTTTTGAATGAAGAAAAATGAACTTTAAATTTGTTAAAAATAAACTAGTTACCTGATGATAGGAATCACTCGTTACTGGAAATAATACCAACTGGTTATTTGCAGGAAATATATCTCGGACGCATTCTTTAGGTTGGCCTTTTTCATCTTTACTGAGTAGCTGTAAAGGACCACCTTTACTCTTACACCAGTTCTTCTGTCTATTTAAATATAAAACGAATGCTACCATTCGATCTTCCCTCTGATCATCGTGTACCAGAAGATAATCCGTATTACTGTATAAACTGCATGTTGCTGATATGTGGGATAAATTATATCCAGTTAAATTTGATACCTACATAACAAAATACAATAAAAAATTCAGAGCCATGGATTTCAGTCAAACTAAGTCATTTAAAAAAATGAATTTGTGATATAAACAGGCTATAATGAGCTTAGTTATATGGATAATTTACTCACCCAGCTCATAGCTTCAGTTTTTAGAAAATTAAATATAACATTGATATACTCAGAATTTAAATATTTCAAATCTTTAGATTGAAAAAACTCATACAAGTCCATATTTCTCATGTTCCAATCCAGATCGTTAAATTCTTGCCGAATATTATCCAATAAACTTTCATTATCCAGAAATTTATTTATAACTATAACTTTAAACGGATCTACAATCAATTCGGCGTCTTTGTTTGCAAAATTTTCATTTTTAATCCAGTGGTTTTTAAAATCGTTTATAAAATTTTCTGATAATAACTCATTTCTTATTTCTGCATTTAATTTGAATTTTTTCTTTGGTGGGGAATCAGGATCTCGACTACACGTTGGCATTAAATGGTCTAATAAATATTTAAGTAAATAAATACATATTATTAAAATAATAAACGCTACTTACAACCTATAAGAGATGACATCTTGGTAGGTATCACTTTACAATCGTTATCCCATTGATTACATTCATTTTCAGGTTCGCTTTCTGAGGATTCTTCAAAGTACGTTATTCCTTCTTTCGTTTCGTTTTCAGAAGAATATTCATTTTCACTTTCAGACGCTATAAAATAAAAATATTATTCCTAGAATGGTGGGTTCTGTACAAAATCTAACCCAAGTAAAATGTAATACAAATATTCAAATTTTTAAAAGCGAAAAATTAGGTCATAGTATTTAAATTTTTATTTAATAAGTTTACAAAAAAAGTAACGAGAACTACTTATATAGTGAACCTTTCACAAAAATAATCGTTAGGGGTAAATTATTATACGAGGCCTATTTTCTTAAATATATTTTATGTAAATTTAAAAAATTAATAAGTATATTATTTTACCATTTAATGTTTTTTCTTCTTTTGAAGTCATTTTTTTAAATAAAAATGTGATTTTTTTGTTATTAATTTTGAAATAATATCCATTTATTCTTCTTTTCGAATTACATCTACTTCTTCGTTCTTGGATATTTGCAGCCAGTAGTTTACAAGAATGAAACTGGATTCAAAATAAACGACTTCATAGTTACACCAAAGAATATAGTAAACCGTTACACTACTATAAATTGCGGGTAAAATTCGGGTATTTCCTTCTAACTTCATCTCATGTCAATTATTCACTGTTTTGATGTTTTGTGGGAGAGAATCTACTTCAACTAAACATAAATATTACCGCTACAGCTATCTTATTTCTCAAAAAATACATAAAAATAGTAATTGGTTTACATTGAACACACTTGGCATTGGCAACACTTCAACATAATTCACGTTAGATGTCAAAATACAAAATAGCTCTGGCAGCTGAGGTCTCAAAAATGAAAAAGAAGAAGATTATTCTTGTTTGTGTTGCTTTTGCTTGTATGTTGAAATTTGTGTTATAATCTGTTGTATACATAAAAAATGTTATAACTAACTGACAAACACTTCAAATTGTAAGTGGACAAAATGCGGGTATTTTAGAATTCGATGCGGGTAAAATCGGGTATTTTGGGACAAAGTTGCGGGTATTTTGGTGATTTGTCATTGGCAAAACTGTAGAAAATAGCCCTGGCAACTGAGGCCTCAAGAAGTAAAAAGAAGAAGATTATTTTTATTTATGCCATAATTTTATTTGTATTGCATTTGCATGCTGCAATCTTTTGTATACAGTAAAAAAAACGTTATAACTAACTGACAAACACTTTAAATTGTAAGTGGGTAAAATGCGGGTATTTTGGAATTCTACGTGTCTAAAATCGGGTATTTTTGGGGCATAGTTGCGAGTATTTTGGTGAATTGTCATTGGCAACAATGGCGACACTAAAAAACAGTAAAATTGTGTAAAATGATTATATAATCATTTTATTGTGCTAAAAATAACTCAATGGCCCCCCACTACAAATTATTTGACACAAAAACAATCGCCGAACAACATTTTGGCTTTTACGTCTTTTGTCTCTGTTCTGTGTACTTCCCATATAATAATTTATCTGATAACCCCCGACCCGTGCCCCTTTGTTTGGTTATGGATAATCCTGTTTTGAGTGTTTTGTTATCTTTTACATTTATATGAGGAAATTTATTGTTTCTAAACGGTATGTAAATATAAAATTTTTATAATAATTGAACATCCCTAAATTTAATTGATTAAAGTATAATATGGATTCCAAGATTATTCGCATAGTAAATTTAGATGACAAAACTACCGAGCAATCATTAAAACAATTCATTGAACAATATTTATCTCTAAATCTAAATGGAGTAATTAAAAGTGTTTATGTAAGAAAGGATGAACTAGTTAATTTAGTTTTCGCATATGTTGTATTTGAATATGGTTTTGCTGCTAGAGTGGCTGTAGAAAGATTGGCAGGGTACTATTACAATGCTCTTTTTTTGGAAGTTGAATTGATCGGACCTAATTTGAAATGCAAAAATTATAGCCAACAACATAGTGTAATTAAACTTGGTACTGCTCAAAATATCAGTCTTTCCAAATGGTCTTCATCATCTAGAACTAGTCCCCATTATATTAACACCCCAAATCAAAAAGGAAGTTCTGTTACTATTAGTTCTAATTCTACATTCATTCAATCTACAAGACGTAATGTTGGAAATGGATGGATGCCAGCTAATTCCAATTCTCCAGGTATGTACATAAATAAAACTTTTTAACATGTATTCTTTCAAATAAAATCGAAGATTTTGATACTTATTTTTAATATATTTGTACCTGTTTTGTTCTTTAATTGTAAGTAATTTAGTAGGTAACATTTAAAATTTAGATAAATAATTGTTCATTAATTTAAAATAAACTATATAACATAAAAGAGATAACGTTGTTATAGCACGAAATAACAGTCCTGCAAAACAATCTTCATCATCTGGATTTAGTACAAACAGTATCCCTAAGTTGATGGAAGTTACTATTGATAAACCTACAAGAAGCCTTAGATCTACCTTTTCACCAGACTCTACGTCAACTAATTCATTTACAAATCAATATGTCAACAAACCGACCATTAGAAGTGAAACTGTAAGTTCGAATTCTACAGCAAATCATAATGTTCGTTACCCAACTAATCGTCAGGCTGTGAAAGCTAATACCAATTCTCCAGGTATGTAAATGATTAAAGATTTTGAACATTTTTTCTTCTTTGACGTAATCTGATATTTTGCTACTTATTAATATTTTTTTCGTGTTTTGTATTTTAAAGTTGAGATCATTAATTAATGGACTTATCCAGTAGGAACGAATTTATTGATTTTATATTAATGAATGAATAGCTTAAAGAACCTAGTTGCTTATGTTGATTTTCATTGTTCGTATAATATTCATTAATTAATAAAAATCAATAAAAAGTAATTAATATATTTTGAAAGTGGCGCTTCTTTTTGACCAATAACTGACGTTTTACTTTATACAACATTGCCAAGATTCTAGCTTTGTTCGTTTGTAGAAAAAGTTGACATACTTCTTTCCTTCTTTTAATCATAACAAATGAGAAAACGAGAGGTGCCAGTTTTATCGATATGACAACATAGCCAAATATAATCTGTTTCAATTGGGCCACGTCACAAGCCACTATAGCCCCGATATTCAAATTTCAAGAATTAATTACAGCCGCAGGATCGGTCTCAGAAGGGCTGGACCCGGTGCAATGTGTTAAGGTGGGCCCAAATTATAAAATAAAAATATTAAAAAAAATCACTGGATGAGTCCATTATCTCGATGATAATCTAATTTTAATAGGCTGTAACCCGCAAACAAATAATATATTATTGTTATAGCACAAAATAACAGTCCTGCAAGACAGTCTTCATCATCTGGATTTAGTTCAAATAGTATCCCTAAGTTAATGCAAACTCCTATTGCTAAACTTACAACAAGCCCTATACCTACTTTGTCGAAAAAGTCTACATCAACTAATCCATTTACAAATCAATATGTCAAACCGACCATTAGAAGTGAAACCGTTATTAATTCTAATTTTACATCTAGTCAATCTGCAATATACCCAACTCATGGTCAAAGTGTGCCAGCAAATACCAATTCTCCAGGTATGTAAATGATTAAAGCTTTGAACATTTTTTCTTCTTTGACGTAATCTAAGATTTTACTACTTATTTTTAATATTTAGTGTAATACTTTTTTCATGCTTCGTATTTTAAAGTTGAGATCATTAATTAATTGTCTCGATGGAAATCTAATTTTAATAGGCTGTAACCCGCAAAGAAATATATTATATTAGAATACCTTGTTGTTTATGAAACTCTCTCTCTCTTATCTTTGGGTTGGGTTTCTTTTATAAAAAAAAATAATAAACATTACAAAAAAAAATTTAAAAAAAATTATAATTTTGGGCGCCTAAAAAAAATTATTTCTTCGGTTCTTCTTTTTCACTTTTACATATCCTGTCTACTTTTCCTTCTTAAATTATTTCAACACAAACTGTATTTTTTTTTAATTTTGTACCATTTCTACCTCTTCAAAATAGCGTCTTTCATTTATTTACTTAGCCCTTGTATTTTCTTTCTTCAAATTTTTTCCTAATTTGCTTAACTTTGATAGAATCCTCGCTTTAATCTTTTTTAAAAAAATTCTTCAATTTTTAATTTTTGGCAAATTTAACAATAGTTTTTCCTTAATTGGTATTTAACTACTTTTTTTATACAATTTCTTTTATTAACAACTTTTTTTTAAATCGTAAATTGTGACATTTTTTTTTAAATTCCAAGATAATAAAAATTCTTTGACAACCTCCTTTTTTGTTTACTATTTTTTTTCTTTTGTTTTTTATCTAACTATTTTTTTTTTATTTAATGAATTTCAAATACCAAGATCTTTTTCTTTAATTTGTTACACAATTGTTTCAATTGTATAAAAGAACTCATTATAAAATTTAAAAAAAATCTTCTAAACACAAAACACACTTAACAAATCTTAAACGCATTTAAACACATCCATACGCACCTTAAACTTCATATCATAACCTTTTTCCCACTGTCATACTTACATTTGACAATCACTTTCTACCTTTCAATCTCCATCAACCACAACACATATAAAACAGCATTAAAACTACACATATAAAAAAAACCATATCAATATATTATTGTTATAGCAAAAAATAACAGTCCTGCAAGACAGTCTTCATCATCTGGATTTAGTTCAAATAGTATCCCTAAGTTGATGCAAGCTACTATTGATAAACCTACAACAAGCCCTATACCTACCTTGTCAATAAACGCTAGGTCAACTAATCCATTTACAAATGAATATGTCAACAAACCGACCATTACAAGTGAAACCGTTAATTCTAATTTTACATCTAGTCAATCTGTAAGATATCCAACTTATGGTCAGAGTGTGCCAGCTAATACCAATTCTCCAGGTATGTAAATGATTAGTTTTTGAACATTTTTTCTTCTCAGACTTAATCTAAGATTTTGCTAATTATTTTTGATATTTAAGTCAATGAGCCTACTGAATAAAAATCAAGCAATTACTTTTTAGCCAAATTAATTGCTTAACTAGTAAATGCTATAAGTAAAAGCGATTGCTAGATCTTGATATGAATAAAATTTTGAAGCGAATGCTGCTTTTAGATTTTTCGAAAAAAAAACTCATAAAACGATTTTATCCTTCCGTCTGTTAGCCTGATTCAACTTGAGAATGGTCAGAGATAGAGCATTGTTAAAATCCCCAAAACTGATAATATTCTTTGACCTATTTTTACTTTTCCGCTACTTATACCATATATACTGTAGTATATAAGGTATATACAGAAATTTATTTTCGTAAACTTTAAATTTTCCGAAACTCGAAATTAGAGTCCATTAAAGCATTTTTTGGCGATGGCAAATTTACCTAGAAATGTTTAGACACTCTGAGGGTAATAAATGTAAAATTGCTAAAAGTATTAATTGAAATAAAATAAAATATACTTCTTCAACCAAAAACTAACTGTTTTTTAAAGTAATAAAATATTTATAATGAAATATTACATTTTTTCTCTATGATTAAAAACTAATAATAATTTAATAACAAATAATTTGTTTATATAAATGCTAATATATAGTCACTTCTGTCTAGATTTTTTTTGTAATTTCGGTCAGTTTATGGGACCGTGGGGTTTGCGAACACTGCAGGTAATTTTTTTATTAAGGTAAATTTGTATGGGCTTTATTTTTATATTTTAATAAATATTTATTAGTGGTAATAGATAGTGTTATAATTATAAAAATAAGTCAATAATAAGACAGGTAATAAACCAATGATCTATAAGCCTTGGGAAAAAAAAATTCCGTTTTAAAAAAATACGAGGTATGTTATACAGGGTGTTTCATTGAAAAACATCATAATGGACTCAAGGTGATTCTAAAAACCCCCATATGTCGAATTTGTCGCTCTTTATAATCGAGATACATGGTGTTTTATTCATTTTGCCCATTTCTTTCTTGCTTCATTACTTTTAAACCACTCTGTACATTTCTGTTTTTACTATTCTTTCCTATTATTACCTATTTCTTACCATGTTTGTTTTTTGCTATTTTTTTTTCAATTTTTTTTAGTTTTCATAAAAAAAAAAACGAAGCTGACATGGTTAGAATTTTGAATTTGTTTGTAACACATATTATGTATTAATTTCAACTTTCTGCACTCCTGTATATAAACTTTAATTATCCAAAATATCACACTCCTCCGTTTGCGCATTTTAAAAAAGGGTCCGAAGTTTTCTCTTTCCGTATTAATATATAGATAACCAAATATATTAAGGAACAACCTAAAAATTATGATTATAACAAAAAAAATTAGAACAGTTGTTCGAAATGACCTCCATTATTGTGGTCGTTTTTCATCGCTTAACAGGCGTTTTCTATCCTTTCAAGTAGTTCATCAATAATATTTATGGGACTAGAATACACTTTAGATTTGTGATGTCCCCAAACGTAGTAATTTACAGGATTAAAGTTTGGAGATCGCGCAGGCCAATGGGTAAGACCAAATCTGCCTATCCACTTATTCGTATTTTGTTCTAATAATTATTGTTCTTGTGGTTTCCCTAATACAAAAGTATTCAATAGGTACATAATTTCTTAATTTATTAGGTCTGTTCCAGCACGGTCTTTTGAACTGGATGAGTATGCGCAGTGGGAACGCAGCGTTTTAGCAACGATTATTTTGAATATACTTAAATGTTCTGTGTCTCAAACTTAAACCAAACATGTTCCCCTGTTTCCAAAAGACAGCATATTTAAAAATATATTAAAATGAATCGAGATTAAAATGCGACGTCCATACTGCGCAAACTCATCCAGTTCAAAACACCGTACTGGAACAGACCTATTATTACTTGTTTTTACTGGCTGTTGATCAAGGTGTTTATTTAATTTCATACATATGTATTTTTTGTTGAAATTCGGTACTGCAATAAAAAAACTTGTCATATTTCTTCCAAAAAATATGAAAAGGGGTACTGTTACCACTTATGAATGGCTTAATTTAATTTCTGTATTTATCGCCTACAAAATTGCCCATTGCTAAATAAAAAACACAAATGTACAGAAATGTCTAAAGATAAATCTAATGATTCTAATGTGATATTTACATGCCAATAAAAATTAATAGTTAGGCTAAGTCTCAGTGGTTACCACAAAAATTCTAAAAGATAGCAATTTAGGACAAGTAAAATCGTCTGCACAAAAATTAAAAGTACATCGTTGAATTTGCTTTTTATCTTCAAGCAATCACTCCCATTTTATAAGAAAAAGCAATTGCTGTATTTTTATTCATTAGGCTCAGCATACATATTTAAGCGTTATATTGTTATAGCACAAAATAAGAGTCCAGTAAGACAGTCTTCATCATCTGGATTTACTCCAAACAGTATCCCTAAGTTGAATCCAATTCCAATTGATAGACCTACAGCAAGCCTTAGACCTATTCCAATTAATAAACCCATAGCAAGCCCTAGACCTACCTTGTCAACAAATTTTATATCAACCAATACATCGACAAATCAATATGTCAACAAACCGATTGAGAAAAGTCAAACTGTTACCTCAATAAGACCTAACATAGCATTAGCACGACAAGCTTATTATGAAACTAGGACATCTAATTATAATTATCCAGGTATGTAAATTCAGTTATCATTTGTGATAGTTCAAAAATTTTAAATTTTAAGTAATAATTCATCAGTAAATGTTTTCCCATACTTCATTAATAATTATTAATTTATTTAATTGCATACGGACATTCCAATGTACAAAAAAACGTAACTAATATATCTAAAAATGCAATAATAGATCATGAACGGTTCTGAAATTCTTGTTCTTCTGGGATTGGCATTCAGATTAATAAGTTCTATTAAATTTGAACAATTGCTCCATTTATAACCTTGTGCAGAAATGAGTAGCCAAGATTCGAATACGGAAAATACCCAAGATGACGACCATATTCCTACCGAATGGACTGTAATTGATTTAAAAGTTAACTTTTTTCGTAATTTTTATTTAAACTAGGAAGTACCAAAAACCGATGCTTCCTTTTATTTTATTTTTGTTGATCGTCGTCAAACATTCTTGGATGAAGAACAACAACCAACTAATCAATAAAACCAACACATTTAAAATGCCACCTGTCTAGTTTCGTGCAAGACCGCAAGTGCCCCGGGACTAGCCCAGTTTGGTGGAGCCCCACCTTAAGAAAAAAAACGGCATGATTAAAGCGGATAAGTACAAACCAAGAACGGGACAGAAGAACATACGAGGTAATCAGAAACAGGGCAAATACAATATACAAAAGAAAAAAAAATTATTTGCTAAATGGAAGATTGAAAGAAATATAGGACGATACAAAAAGATAAAAATAGCGACCAAGCATTCTAACAAATCAAAGGGAATAAAAGATAAAATGGACAACAGTACATGAAAGTACGGAAATGGGAAAAATATTATAGCAGACTGCTTTAAGAAGATGGTGCTGATGATTCCAGGGAGGTAGAAAACATAGTAGCAGAACCAGAAGACGAAATCACGTTAAACTGTCCCTCTGAAAAAGAAATGACGGAAGTAATAAAAAAAATTGCCAACGGAGAAGACAAAATAGCGGGGAACAACTGCAGAGGACAATATCCAAACTGATACAACAAATTTGGATACGAAACAAAATACCTAACGAATGGAACACCGGAATAATAACACCCATCCACAAAAAAAGAAAAAAGGAAATTTGTAAGAATTATAGAACAATAACTCTACTTAATATCACCTACAAAATACTTGCAAATCACAAGCTAAAAGCATACGCAGAAAAAATAATAGGAGACTACCATAACGGGTTCAGACCAGGAAAATCAACAGTAACTGCAATATACATTATCAAGCAGATCCTTGAAAAATCCCTGGAATACAATAATGACCTACACGCAATTTTTATACACTTCAGGAACGCATTTGACTCAATCATAAGATCCAAGATAATAGGAGAACTAAAAACACTATGAATTCAAAAGAAGGTTAGGGAACTGTTGAAAATGACTCTACAAAATAATAAAGGAAGAATAAAATTCCAAGAATTCAATATGAACAAAGGAATAAAACAAGGAGATTCAATTTATCCAACACTATTCAAACTAGTACTTGCAAAGCAAACTTAACCGAGAAAAATATTATCGTGAACGAGACCTAGCTAAATGCTTATGTCTTATAATTGTCGCAAGAACAAAGAAAAGTCAAATAAAAGTAGTAGAGAAGTTGGACACAGAAGCACAAAAATTCGGATTACAAATAAATGAAGACAAAACAACATTGATGCGAATGGGGAAAGGAAAACAGACCAATGATAATCACTTAATAAAAAATTACAAGTTGTACCAAGTTTCACCTACTTAGGAACATCGATAGGGCAAACTGATAAGATAAAAGAGAGATTATTAAAAGAAAACCAAATTTTTAGCATAAACAGGATATTATTAAAATCCAAATCGATCAGCAAAAAATAAAGATACAAATCTATCAGGCCAGTCATTACGTACTAGCTAGAAACAACAATTATAAACCAAAAAGAAGATTTATAAGTATTAGAACTAAAGATACTGCGAACAATACTTGGACCAAACACAACGACAGATGGAGAAAGATGATTAAAATGAAACATAGAAATAAAAAAGGAGGAAATACAGTCCGATTTATAAAAGTAAGAAGACTAAAATGGATGGGACACATTATGAGAAGAGTACCAACAGAAACCTTAAAAAGAATGACGACATGGGTTCCATTAAAGATGGGATCAAGAGGAAGGTCACGAAATAGATGGTGGGATCAATTAGAGAAAGATATAAAAGAATTGAAAATCAGCGACTGGAAATCAAAGTGCAGAGACAGAAGAAAATGGAAAACTATTACAGAAGAAGCCAAGACAGATAAAAGATTATAAGCGCACCAATAGGAGAGGAGTTATCCACCTCGTCAATAGGATTTAATGCAGCTCTTTTTGAGCTAGCCATAATCCCTCGGTATTGAACTGCCATGATGATGATGTCGAAAATAAAATTCTATTTGTAGTCTACTACCCTGTTGCACCCCGTTTTCATTTAATATTTCATTAGACATAAGATACATGTTTTTAACTGTCAATAGAACTATGTGCATTATTATATATCAGTAACATATGGGAAAAGATTTACTGCAAAAAATATACATGAGTTAAATAGAAATTAATTGACTAATCTTTGTAGGTACTGCAAGCAGTAACTATTCATATAATCCTACAGGTTTACGATCATCAACTCTCACACATGCACCTAAGAAAAAGGAATCTAACTGTGTTATCTCATAAAATTATATACAGGGTATTAAGATTAAAATAAGCTGCACTTTTATTTTTCCTGTATTGTTATATTTAGTTGAGATATGATAATTTTTATTTTCAATGATCATCAGCAATAATTACATTAAAAATTTTAAATGAATGTTATTTACAGTTATCATATTTAATTAGGCAAATTGTTTGTATTAAAATTGAATGTACTTTCATACATGCCTTACATCATAAAGTGATATTATTTTTATATTAATTGGATTATTTGAAATAATCGATTTTTTGGCTCTTTAAATTGTCTTTCGTACAATCTGTTAAGTTAGGAATTGTTTTTTTTTGTGTGGATTATTTACATATTTAATTGTAGGGTTTTAATTTTGTTTAAAAATCGTGATTGTAATCTTAAAATATTAAGTGAAATATATATTTTAAATGAAATAGATATCAATATGTGACTATAATTATATTTTTAGTTGTAAAATATAAATGTACATTAAATAAAATAAAGGTATTTGGGGAGAGGTGTACCAAAATTTTCCATTCATATATGACCTTATTGTTATCCCTGATATATTACACATTCGTGTTCTAAAAAGTTTATTGTTTCTAGAACGATTAATAATTGATTTGTTAGTAAATATGGCTGGAAAATTTGAAAACATAATTATATTTAAAATTATATTACTTACCTATTATATTTGTAAAATAAAAGTACTGATTTATTGTATTTTGAGACATTTTTTTTTGCCTTGCCCCCACAAAAAACTGTATTATACCAAAGTGGTTCGAGTCAGGGCCTTAAAAAAATTTGTACTACGACCTATATGAAATCGCGATCTTCGTAATTAAGCGAAAACGGGCTATAGTATCTTCGGGAGAAATGATCCCATCGAATTCTGAACAACTAATTTTTTTCTGTGGCATGTCTGGTTGTCGTCCGCAAAGCTTTATAATGTCATAACTTTTGATTAAGACCTACGAGTTCTACATTTTAAAAGAAAATGAGCGGAATCGGAAAACGAGTAAACGGGGTTTTATAGATTTTTCCCACTTTTTTTCTAGTTTCACAGGAAACACGCTGCAGATCGTAGTTTTTGAGCCTTGACATTTCGTAAAAAGTTAACTTAAAGTACTGTTACGAAGCCTATTGAAAATCGGAATAATCTGAAAATTCCTTATGGGTTTTCCCGAAAATGTCATTTTAAAACATCTAGGAATGCTATTCTAGTAAATACCGCTCAAACTCTTTGTGAAAATGAAATATGTATGGTCTGTCAACGATTTAAAATTTTTTTATATAGTAAATAGATATGTTTATTTGTTATGTCTCATTTCAATATCTATTAACGTTTACAAGATATGATTTTTCATTTTTTTTTTAAGTTTGGCTTCTATTTTCTCGGTACCAGTTCGTTCGACATCAAAACTAACAACACTTTATTGACATAATTTTTCGTGCTAAACAAGAATCTGAAGGTAGGTTTGAAATATCTTGATATTACACACACATACAGAATTATAGAGTCCAATACTTCACTCCTTCGGAGTTTGTGAAAATCGATTATCTATGAAACCGTAAAAGATTTACAAAAAACAAAAATATGTAAAAGTAAGAAATAAACAGATCAACAAGTTTTATTTAAAGTATTTTCCAGAAATTTGTTGAGAAAATTGTCAAAAAATGAAAAAAACAAATTTTTCGAAATTAAATTTCGGAAACGAGGGAGAATGTCGAAAAATGTCAAGAGTACTTTTTTGCTGCACTTGAAAAGATTCTATATATGAAAAGCTTTTATACATCTTCCTTCAATTTTGATAGGATTTGAGATAATTCGAAAATTGTCCAAAATTACCAGTTCAATTGTCGAATTATGCCAGGAAACCTTTTTTGTCAGTCTTAATAGATCGACAAGAAAATATAAGCATATAGTCGACGACGTTTCAACATTGCAGAATTCGGCAAAAAATTGAGACCGAGGCCGATTATCTACGTGAAAGTCTAGAAGATTATGTTAATGTTCCGCTATAGATTAATACATTTTAGGTTTTAAATAAGTATGATTATATTTTAAGTTGTACAAAATTTTGATTGCCTTGTGGTTTTTTTTCTTCCCGGGATCGTTCTTTACAACCGGATTCACACTGCGGCTTATTGTGTTCCGTTTTTTTGTCTATTGCACCCAGTCCACCAACCTTGTTCCCTGTACTAGTTTGAACAGGTTCTTTAATGGATGTTTGCAGTAGTCTTCTGAATCCAGTTTTGGTTTTCCGTAATTCTTTGGTTTCTGTAATCCAGCGCCTCATATAGTTGCATAATATGTGGAGTGCGTTCTCGGTCCCTTTATTGGATTGTCTGCATTTAAGGTCGTCGTTGTATATAGCCCCATTTTGGTTAGATGCTCTTTGGTGGGACGGTGTCTATCAGAAGATGAGCTATTATTGGAAAAATTCCGATTTCTTCGAATCGGACTTTCTTCCGCGAACAGTCTTGAAAAATCGCGCAGAGATTATTCCTTTTACTAGTTTCTTAGATACTCGCGTAAGGACACATTTGTGCAAGCATTTATCGCAGTCATTTCCGCTTAAAAGACCGTTGCCATAGATCCCAAGTTTAGAATGCATGTTTTCACCACTGATCTATAGTTAACTATAGATCAGTGGTTTTCACCGAGTTCAGATGACGGAAGCGTTAAGTCACGGTGGTTCTCACAACATTGGTAAGGAGGTTAGTCAGCCAGTACACCACGGTCGTCGGCAATTAATAAGATTAGAAAAACGTACTGTAAGAGGGGCGCCTGTTAAAATCTCGTCCTGGGCGCTTACAACCCACGCGACGGCTCTGGTTCGAATACTTCCCCGGACCGGGATTAAGTGATGCTTCAAAAATTCCCGTACTATATATAGATTAAGTGGAATTAATGTATTTATTTTTGCGATTTATACAAAATATAGCACAAAAAAGCCCAAACGCTAATTTTTTTGCATTTGCTTCTAGAACTCCTCTAGAAAGTTTGTGACGACTTTTGGTCAATTACTTTTTTTTTAAATTGCATTGCATCGAAAAGTGCATCCAGGTGATCAAGAAAAAATTCATATCTTCCACGAACGCGAATTTTACTACCCAGGAGTTTTTTGAGTCTGAACTTGAATATTATGTTCAGATTATCCTCCCATGCTTCTGGACGTCAGGATAGCAGCAGGAGTTTCATGGGAATTCATAAGAAATCGGCCGAAACTCATTACCAGCTCGTCCCAAATCTGACATCGGCAACCTCCCCCGAGTACCTGGTGTTCCGGGCGACGTGATTAATCCGGAAATTTTACTGAAATGGCTTACTAAATCGTCTCAAAATGATTGCCCAGGGATTTTTCGAGTTGCTCATCCAGAATCTGACATCAGCAACCTCGGCCCGAGTATCTGGTACTCCGAACGACACATAATTAATCTATACATTTGAATCCATACCTTCTGTTTTCGTCTCGATTAGTTTCAATTTAATCAACTCCCAGCAAACCAAATAGAGTCGGAAAGCTAAAAAGATCAACTCGTGTGCTATTTCCTCGGCTAATTAGAATAGAAAATGGTCAAGGTTTTGTAAAAAATCAGCCTTGTTCCATAAATATTTTATTTACATACTCAAAAAAAAAACAAAGAAATAACTCATCAATGATAACATAATATACAAAATTTATCTCCTTTACATAAAAAAACATCGACAAAGTACCAGTCTATTTCCACAAATAAAAAGAACGACTTTGAAGAAAGTAACTGTAAAAAATAAATAGGTCATCTATATTAAAACGTCATCGCCATTGGGTGCGCCACAATATAATTCTTTACTTACAATTTTATTAAATATATTTCAAAATAATACAGAAAAAAACATATATATCTGGTACACAGATTGGAACGCTAATAAAATTAACCATATTTTATTTTTCAATTATAGCTCGACTTCAAAGATTTAAGTATTCCATTTGAAATTCCAACTTGCAATCTATTTACCAGATATATTCTGATCAAATAAGCCTATATATCTCTGACCAATTTTATGAAGTCAAAGCTCTCCACGTAATCGTCAACTTAACCTAGAACTTCACAAGATAGCAGGTTCTCGTCTGAGTCACCTAATTTCCAATGTGACTAATGGGAAACATTCCAGTTCGGAGCATAAAAAGAAACTCCCCTTAGTGGATTCTGTGAGTCGGAAAAAAACTCGATAAGTGTAAATATTTCAGAGACTATATCTCCCATTTTTGAGGAGTCTGAATATGATGGCGGTGGTTTAAGCTCTTTGAGTTAACCGCATCCCCATAAAAGGCAAAAAACCGACCCCAAAAAGGGGTAAAACGCGGATACGTCGTCTTAAATCGACAAAACTTGCGTTACCCCTCGTTTTCGAGGATGCTGAACACGATGGCGGTGCCTTAAACGCCCAAAAACAACCCCCGAAATCGGTGAAAAGCGGATTCCCTCTCTCATATCGACACAACCTGCTTCACTCCCTGTTTTCAAGGAAGCTGAGCACGATGGTGAAGCTGGATCTTTTCTCAGAAGCAAACTAATCCCTCAAACGGCCACAAACTTCTCTTACCCGGTGCACTTCTTAAAAATGTGGTGTCAAGGGGGTAGTTTGACGGGTTAGTTTGCTTTTGGGAGAAGATCCAGCATCCTCGAAAACGGGGGCGACCCAGGTTTATTCGGGGATTGCTTGTGATTGTTTAGGGGGTGGGGTAAACTCGAAAAGTTTAAATCACCACCATTGTGTTCAGCATCCTCGAAAATGGGTGATGAGCAAGGTTTTGTCGGTATGAGACAGCGTATCCGCGTTTTACCACTTTCGGGACCGGTTTTTTGCATTTTTGGGAGGTGCGGTTCAATCGGAGAGTTTAAACCACCGACATAGTGTTCATCCTAGAAACCAGGGGGAGATATAGTCTCGTTATGCTCTGAAATATTTACATATCTGTCCGACTCATAGATTCAAATATCATGTATGTATGCGCTTTTGATATACGAAGTGATTTAAAGAAATCGGTCTGTCCTTTGTGACTGTTTAGTTTATTGTATTCATGTCCCGCTTGGTGGTTACAAATAGATTTTTCATTACTTAATGTTGTAAAGACTAGATATTTTTTTTGGGGCCCACTCGTACGAGAAAGATTATTTTAAACCACCGCAGTTTCGCTATTTTATCATATTGATCATTTGATAAATTGACAAAACATGATTATGATTAAGGGCATAATAGCTTATTTATTATCGCTATTTGCCTCAATTTTTTTTTCAATTAGAATTTTGTTATGAACATTTTACCGATTCAGGGTTACACACAATTCGTATGGTCAACCTACAAAAATATTAATAATAAAATCGCAGATTAATTATTAGACAAAACTATTTTTTTACAATCCATTTTGTAAAAGGTTTTAAGGACTCAAAAATGTTCCAGTTCAACACTGATTTAATTATGACAGTTATTATCTCTCTAGAGAATTCTAGTGGAATAAAATGAATCACTCTGTATATCAAAAACCAGCGAATCAAAATATAATTCGTTTTAAAATACTTGTGTATGTAGAACAGATGATTAAGTTGGCATATTTCAGGTAAATATATTCGAAAACGCTCATCTATATCGTAATTTTGATCTATGCGTACATATCTAATTTTTACAAAAAAATATAATTTCGTATTATTAAGAAATATAAAAATAATTACGAACACATGTCGAATTAGAAATATGTACATATATAGGATTATTTTATGAAATATGTTTTCTCATAATTTAAAGTAAATCTCTTAAAAAATCGTATTAAATATTATATATGAGGTAATAAAAATCGACGTCAAAGTACCACAATTCATTTATTAGGATTTTTAAAAATTGAGGGGCAACTAGTTTCGGCGAAATTTCGCCATCATCATGACAATTTATTCATGGAAAGTTTGATAAAATTAAATTGATTTGTCATAAATAACAAATATTGATAAAATAAGATTCATGATAAATTTTTAAAAGTGGTATTAAGTGGTTGTTTAATTTAAATGGAAAGGGATGAATTTGTCCTGAAAGGATGTTGTTTTTGGTAGTTACGTTGAATATCAGTATATCTTATCATTGAACCTCGTTTGGGCAATAGGGTCGTATACTTTTCAATTGTTTAAGTGGTTTCCTGAGCACTTCCGACTATCGGCCCAATGATTTATTCTTACCTTTTATCCAACAATTATTTTTGAAATTTTTCCACTTATTCAACCTTCTCCACCTTCTCAAAGTTCACGTTTGTTTTTCTAACTTCTGAGAGCACCTGTCTCAACTCCTGCAACTCAGTTTTCCTTTCAGGACATAATGTCATCCATTTTTCTTTAAATTAAAAATAACCACTTTTAATTTTTTTTCTATTATGAATCTTATTTTATCTATGCTATTTATGACAAATTAATTTAATTTTATCAAATTCCCTATTAATACATTCACATAATAATCTTAATAATCTAATTGTGGTACTTTGACATAGAGTTTTATTACCTCATCGGTTGATCATACTTGATAACATGGAAAATCTTTTGGACTTAATTATAACAAAAATTACTGCTCTAAAATTTTTAACTCCGTTAACTCTTTCAGGGACATCGGTACAAAATTTAAACCACCAAAAATGGCAAACTTTTGCTCGTTGGTACATAAAAGGTACCGTATATTCAAATGAATTTTACTAAGTCAGCGTTGGTGTAATTTCTATACCGTGTTTATATTGCCAATTCCACAAGTCGCCTGATAATTTGGTCACGCGCGGTTTCGTAGTTTTAGTGAGTAGTATTCAATGTAACCAGAGTGGTACTATAGTACGTCAAAAAATACGGTGGTACTCCTCTGATAAAAGTGGTACCTAAATTAGTTTCTGGGTACAATGAAAAATATCAACCTTTTATCGATTTTTTCAAATCAGAAATCAAAATGACCATCGCAGATGAGTATGAAAACAGAGAGAAGCATGATTCCAAAAATTTGTACTAGAAGTGTCACTCTCCGGTTAAATTCTCTATGGTGTCCATTATGAAGCGTATATGGTGTCCAGAAAGTAAATCACGCGTTACGCGTGTCTTTAGTTGATTTTGAAACTGAATGAACTGAAAGTTCTCTGTCTGTCTTAAGTTATTTGACAATCATTCTTCTGCACCTTAGGCAGCTCCTTCAGTCTATAGCAAATATATGTTTTTTCTTTCATATGTATTTTTTCTTTCTTATGGGGCTTGCGACTGGGTGGTATGCCCTAGGGTTTTGTGGTTTTTCCACGACTGATGAGTCAGTCAAGGGCTAATGGTCGCAGTCACCAGTCATGTCGAGAGTAACATAATCCACATTCAAAGAAAATAATAACTAAAAATAAGTAACGCTGAGTCTCTCAGTCAGAAATGAAGTGACCATAAAAACGGCGCGCAATATTTATCACTCACCATTCGGCATCGAAAAGGCCTCCCCTGTGACGTCACGACAGAATATTAAAAAGTGGTACAGTAAGGCAAAATTTAGTACATTTTCATCGATTTTGTGGTACTGAAAATTATTCCCACCTGGCAACATTGGTTTTAGAGACAAACAAAGAGACTCAACAACCAGCAGTAATAAGTAAGTGTATTCATAATATTGTTCTTGTTATTTATGAATTTTCAAATCAATTACAATATTCAAAGAATAATAAATAAACTCGTAATCATACCACAATAATATAATTTAAATATTTAACAAGCAAGGGGCAACATGTTTCGGCCATTCGATGTCCATCATCAGGCAAAAAATTGGTTACATAAGTACGACATATTCAATTATACAATGACAATGGTATGAAGAATTAGTTGAAAACTTTATCCATGGTGATTTAAATTGTAAAAATTTTTTTAAAAGACTTATTTTAATACATAAAAAAATTTAGAAAATTGAATTTTGACTTTAAGTAGTTTTTATAGTATGGAGCATACTGGAGGGCTGAGCTAAGAGTATGGAGCGGCTATAAAAACTTTACTTAAAGTTAAAATTCAATTTTCTAAATTTTTTTATGTATTAAAATATTTTTTTTTACAATTTAAATCACCGTGGATCGTTAAGGTTTTGAATTAATTCTTCTTACCATTGTCATTGTATAATTGAATATGTCGTACTTATGTAACCAATATTTGCCTGATGATGGCCATCAAATTTCCAAAACATGTTGCTCCTCGCTTGTTAAATATTTAAATTAAATTATTGTGGTATGACTACGAGTTTTTTATTATTCTTTGAATAATTTTACCACATTTGAGTATGGATAATCTCCTGTTTTTAGGTAGATTTCCATATATGGAATCTACCTATTGTAATCGATTCAATGACGGGACCCAGAACCGGGAATAGGGGCGCTACGCCGTTGGTGACCTTCTGAATAAAAATCAGTAACAAAACAAAAATTTATCAGTATATACCTATATATATGTATGTATGTGTAGACATTCCGTTCCGGCACGATAGAGGTCGCAATTTTTGTCCAATCGACACCAAATTTGGTACAAAAATTCTTTGGGCAGTAATTCGTTGCGTATTGTAAATGGGCATTCTACCTCTAAGGGGGTGAGAATTGCAGGAAGTTGAAATCTCAAAAAATTCAGATCTCCGCCATTTTTGAAAATATTAAAAAAGACCATTAGACTTTTTTTATGCTCTGATTATTGTGAAATTAATTTATCTGAAACTTTTTTTCATCTGATCCACGGGGATGGACCTGGAGGGGGTTGAAATTTCAAAAATATTGAAACAGTTCATAAAACTTTTTTATGTTCTAATTATTGTAAAATTAATTTGTCCGAAACTTTTTTTAATCGGACCTAAGGAGATGGAACTGGAGGGGGTTGAAATTTAAAAAAAAACATATCTCCGCTATTCTTAAAAATATTGAAACAGGTCATTAGACTTTTTTCATGTCATAATTATTATAAAATTTATTTGTTTGAAACTTTTTTCGATCTGACCATATCGTGGAGTGGGGAAGGATGCTCAAATTTAGACAATAGAAATCTACCTCCCCTGTCGACCCTACCGACAGGAATTTTTTAATTACAATATTGACAACACCTTTGATGTATAAAACTACTAAGTTAATATAAGAAAGCTGTTTTTGACATATGAAACGTGGTACTTAGAGCGTACCATAGCCTCGATACGCAAAAACGAAATATAAAATTATTGTTTTTTCAAGTCTCAAAAATGGATGAATTACCTATCAAACTTCTTGAAATGACACAAACTCAATTAGAAAATGAAATAGAAGAGATTCTAAATAATGTACCTAATGCAGAAGATCTATCTTCTGATAATGACTCATATGTGGACTCCAAATGCGTTAAAGTGAGCAAGATCATCTTGATGAAGAGATTAGTGTAGCTGAATCAGAAGATGAGCTGCCGTTATCAATCCGTTTGACTAAATTGCAGAAAGCTTTACAAAAAGTACCGCCAACTCCAATCGAAATTGAAAGAATTTGATCCTCTGTAAACATTAAAAAAAGGATAAAAAAGAAAAAAAAACATGCCTATGATTCATCATAGTCAGTTCTAAGCCTGGATGAAATGTGAAGGAATAATGTTCCGTTGTGCCTGGGTATAAATCTTTTATTTTTATTGCGACCTGTCCCTGAAAGAGTTAAAACAAATTTGGAAAAAATTTTTGATAAAAAATCAAAACATTGCATTTTTATATGAATATTCCGTTTTTTTCAAGAATTTTTTTCTAAGAAATTCCAATATTAGACTGAATCCAGTAAAATAAAAGTTCAGATAAAAATAACCAAAATTTTTCGACGGTGAAAAATCACAATTTACATAAAAATTGGATATATTAAAAAATAAAAAAGAAACGAAATATAAAATAATAAATAAGAAAATTTTGGTAAAAACATCAAAAATTAAAATATTTTAGTATTGAAATCAAGATCGAATATTAAAGATTTGGATTTTAAAACATTTCCAAGTTCAAAAAAAAAAAAACAAATAAAACTAATAATATACAGGGCGGTATATTTTGTAACCATGCACAAAATAATTCTTAAAATAATCCTATAGGGGATGGCCCACTTACGATTTTTTATCGCGACTAGGGTTATATAAGTAAATAAAACATTATTCTTAAATTGGTTTAATCAGATTATTTACAAATTATATCAGTCTTTTGAGGACAAAATTGCAGATCCAACAGCACTGTTGTTGATTTTTTTTTATAAAAAAAAACACTATCACAGATTTGGCAGTATTCGATCTGAGTCTAAGAAAATTAATAATAGTACACCCCTTTTTATTCTTATAATAATACAACTTTTGAATACCCTGTATGTTAACATTTTGCGTTCTGTTTTTATCTAAATATATTGTTGTTGGTTATTATATAAAATTAATAGGTTTTAAGTAGAAATATAATTTGTGGTACCGAAATTACAGGCTAAAATTTATTATGAATTTTTTTAGATCCTAATTTTTTCTCAATTTCGTTACGATGTCCACTTTTTTATAAATCGTAAGAAATTTAAGTAAAAATTGTATTAAAAAAAAATAGAAAACATGAAAATCTACGTGATTTCCCAAAGGTAAATTTTCGTCATAATGACAAAAAATTAGCTAGTGGCCCTGTGGTAAATCAAATGATGGTCACAATAATTTTAATTTCACAATTTTTTTGTTTTTGTTAAATTTATAATGTTAAACTCTAAAATATTGGTCAATTATTGAATATATTTAAATTTTTTACCAAGTTAATGACAAAATTTGTTTTCAACTTGTTGATAACAAAAATTTAAGGTTTTAACTGTTTAACTGTGCCGACTTTTACTTGATGAAAATCCATTATTATATTTAAATAAATAAACGTTTTATGATTTTCACAAAAATAACAAAAGTTATTAATTTATTTGATGAAGTTACTATGTAACGAAGCTAGTCACTGAATAAATTAATAACTTTTGTTATTTTTGTGAAAAATCATAAAACGTTGTTTTATTTATTTAAATATATTAAGGTTTTACTTTAGCCCCTTACAGAGTAAGTAAATATGAATTTACGGCCTTATTCTATTTCAAATTTTGATTTTTTTTTACAAAATTGCTTGCTAGTATTAAAACATTTGGAAAAATAAAAATCAAGTTTCAATTTTTTACCAAAATAGTTTTTTCCCACATATTTCAATATTATCAAAATATTTTGCCTTTAGTTTCTGTTATAACTTTTTCATTAATAAAAAAAATCATAATTTGAAGTAAACGGCGGTAGTTAAGTATATATTTTAATTTTGAACAATTTTTATTAGTACAACTCTTTATCTACTTCTAAAAATAAAGTGAATTCATATTTTTGATCCTTTTCTATATTTTAAAAACGTTAACAGATTAAGTGCCACCATGAAAGAAAAAAATGGGTCTGAGTGGCCATAAGAATTTTTTTTACCAACGAGTGCCAGAGTTTTTGGATACATGGATATGTCAGAAACTTTTGCATTTTTTGGATGTTTTTCATGTGTATCCATGTTGGATACATGCGAACACATAGTATATTTTTTATTTCCCAAGCCATATGTATCCAACTTTGATACATTGGTTTAAGCTAGGCAATAATGTAAATGCGAACGTTGTAGCGTCAGAGAAATTAATATACAAAATGCCCAAAGTGAATTTTTCTTACTTTTATTGATTTTTTTATTTTTAAAACAAAATTATATAAAAATTCTTGAGAATGCACCAATTTTTATCAATAATTAAATATTAAAAAAGGGGCGTATGAAAATTATTTGAACAAAATTTAATGATTTGCCACTAAAAAATTAAAATAATAAATTCTTCGTTGGGCCATCCCTGGATTTTGTAAAACAAAAAACCAATTTACCATGAAAATAGAATCACTAGAAATGAATAAATAATTTAAAAAAAAAACATTTACATGCGATCTGATTCTCATTAATCACGAAGTACTTACAATTTTTAGAAGATATTTTATAAAGTTTTTATAATTTGGGTTTTTTTTAGCCAACCTCTAGGTAAAAAAACATTTTAAAAATGTCAATTATATAGCCATGATCATCAGTGAGCAAAATCAATATTATAGAAACATTTAAGCCCTTTAACCACACTAAAATTTGTAATTTCGATAGATAGGGCGAAAGCAAAAATTAAAAAACATGTTAGAATAAACGAAATCTTACAATGCTTTTGCCAATTTTGATTAGCATGACTTTATATTTGTACTATTATAAAAAAAAATTTTTCTCGTGCCATAAATTTCCCTCGTTTGAAAGCTCTAAATTTTCTCTTTAGTCATATATTACGATTTTTAAGATTTTAAAGTAATTTTTACTGATAAATATAACTTTTTTTAATAACTAATATGCAGTAGTTCAAATGACCCCTTTCAATTATCTACAGCTACAGCATAAAATTTATAAAATCGAATTGTTTTTTCCAAAAAAACTGTTTTTATTTTATCAAAACTTGAAAATATCTGTTTTTCAAAATTTTATTTAAGCGATTATACCACTGTAAAATTTTCAACAAATCGTTCAAAAATTTTTAGGCTTAAAAGGTGCTTTAGCGTCTTAAAAATGATATATCAAAAGGCTGCAAGAATGTCTAAATTTTCAATTTTCGTAGATTTAAGGTATACAGGGTGGCTACTTTTTTTAATGCCGTTATATTGGTAATTTCCAAACCATACTACTTGAAAAGTCAGTTAAATGAAGGGAAAATTGCGTATCTGGAAGCATCTCATCTAGCGCTGAAAACTAATTCAAACTATTAGGTCCGGTTCTTGAGATATGACGAAATATAATTCGATCATTTAATGTTGATCAGTTAATTATTTATCTTATTAAAACATATTTTTTTTGAAATAATTGTTGATTCTCATTTATTTTTTCTTAATTAATCACTTTATGCTCGAAGTTATTGTACAATTTATAAAAATGAACACTGACTAAATTCAATACAGATCCGTACCAATCAAATTTGGTTTACGGTCTATTTTACCCGAAAACCGTCTTTAAATGTCTTCGTCTAATACAACGCTGGAATCAGGACGAAAAGTTATTTCCAATAGTGTCATAAAATATACAGGACCGTACATAAAAAAATAAGTTGAGGGTGATCCGGAGAATACGAAACTTTGGATGGAAAATCTAAAAACATCAAATTAAAAAGACTACTATCGAATGAAAAACGTTCGAAATATTTTTTGCTGATACTGAAAATAAACAAAGAATAACCAAACAACCCTAATGATCAAATTTCGTTGTTTCGTCATATCTCAAGAACCGGCCCTGATATTTGCGATGAGTTTCCACCACAATATGATGTTTCCAGATACGCAACTTTTCTCCATTTAACCGACCTTCTAACTAGTACGGTTTGGATGTTACCAGTACAATCCAATTAAAATAGTGGCCACTCTGTATAACAATATAATACGATTTTACAGTACTGAAAACTTTAAATTCGTTTTTCTCAAAACCATTTTTTTGAGCTTGCCGGAAATATAACTCGATATACACCATATATTAAAAATTGCTTTTTCCGGGATTTTTTTTATATACAGGGTATTTCATTGGGAAACGGGCATACGTTAAATACGGATAGGGGGCACCTAGGTGATTCTAATAACTCCCATATGATGGGTCTAGCGGTCTTTATAACCGAGATACAGGCTGTTTTTATCCTATTTTATATTTGGACTACACATTCTACATACGTTACCAAATCCATTGATATATTCATAAAAAACAAAATCAGTCTGACTTTACAAAAAAAGTGCAAATTTGGTCATCCCTAAAACAACACCCTACAATTTTTGTGAAGTCGGACCTGGATTTTGTTTTTTATGAATGTCTTAATGGATCTGGCAACTTATGAAGAATATGTAGCCTAAATAGAATAAAAATCAATACAACAAAAAAATTGTACGTACGTCTCTTGCTATTATTCTATATAGAATAGAAAAACCTTTACTTTTTTTGTTCCAGGTCAAAAATTGCGATAGTTAAGTTTCCAGGCGTGGATCCTTCGAAAAAAGCACATGAAAAAATATTTTTTCTACTCCACAATTAGTGGTATAAATTCCATTTTACTGAATTTCGATTCATCTCTTTATGGAGCCAATTTTTTTTGAAATATGCCTATTTTTCATGCTCTACAGTGGTATAACACCTTAAAAAATGCAAAAAAACAATAGATATAACAATAATATATATATATAAAAAAAAACTATTTCTCTTAATAAAAAATATTTTGTGAAATTTAAAACATTTGTAGAATTAAAAATAATTGAGTTTTCCAATAATTTCGTTGTTTTTTGATATCTTTAAACTAAAATTTAATCATCTGGAAATATAGGAACATAAAGTAATTCGAGAAATGGCTATTATTAATTAAAAACCCGGTTAATGTAACTTTATAAATTATTTCCTTCAATTGATGCGGATTAATAATGTCCGGTGAAATTTCCAAGACTACTGAATTAAATACAATAGATTTAAAATTTTAAATTCCTATAAAACTGTCTTTGAATTAATCCCAAAAATAAATTATTTCGACATAGAGTGCATTCATGTCTTAGTTTTTGAGTGTGGACACACTAATCACTGGCACCCAAAAATGAATGGGTACTTTTTAAAAAATATACAAAATAAAACATTTAGAGTTTGTGTTTGGATAAGAAAAATTGCTAACAAGAAACGTATTTTCAAAACAAAAGTGATTAAATACAAGCAACAACAGTTAAATATTAGATATTAACATGATTTTTTCCATTCATAAACGTTGCTGTATATTCACAATTATATATTACAAATAAAATATTTAAAACTGACAATAAAAAGTGTGTCTATACTCCCCAACGAAAACGAAGCACTCCATAGACAGTAAAATTTTATTCAAAGATAATAATAATAAAACGAAAATAATCCACGCTTTTTTAGACACAATTACACTTATGAAAAGGATTAAAAACTATCTTCGCTGTCGTCGGGTAAACCGTTGAAGTGTAACGGCCCGAATCTTTGGGCTAAGTTGCTCTCCGATTGGTAATCGTCCGCGGGAGTCGGCGATATCGGGAAATCGATCTCCGTCGAAGTTCGGCCTATCGACGGATCGAACGCCTCCTTTATTTGGCTACTGGCTCCTTTCGGATCCAAATCCGTGGCCCAACTGAAGTGCATCAGGGCCAAATCTGTGTTACCTAATTTCTTATGTACCTTACCTAAAAAAAATAAAATAAAAGAAATGTTGTAGAGAATGAAGTATTGCTCAAGTAAAAAAAATGGTTAAAAATATAGTTGATGGTTATCATTATATCAGTAAATAGAATAGTGATTACTAAAAATAAACATGGGTACGTGAGTACCTAGACCAAGCTAAAACAACGGAAACCCTAGCACTCAAGCTTTAATAAGGCGAAAGAAAATAAAAAACGTGAGAATAAAGTAAGAATAATACCTGCAAGATCAAAATATATGCCGCTAAATGTAGAAAGAAGATATTAATATTTATAATAATGGTTTACTGCTAATGCGACCGATGTCGATATAACAGAAGCATTTTTTAGCTACATTCTATACTACTATACAGCGCCGCTGCCATGGGTCGTGCGTTACATAATAGTATAGTATGTAATACGCGCCCGGACGATATGCCAATTCTATTGTGTCAATTGTCAAAATCCGAAATCATTTTACTGTCACTCTGTCCTTAGTTAAAATATTTTTAGCGAGTGTAATAGTACTTACGAAAACATGTGAAGAAACATCATCCCGATAATTTGCAAAATATCGCACCCCTAACGCTGCTTTCACATTATACGATTTGGCACATACGATTAAAAATCGTACGTTAAAATATTTCCAGTCGACCGAAGAAGAGCATGGACCTATCACATTACACGATTTCAACACGGCACGATTTTCGGAGCTTTTCGTCCTGACGTAAAAGATTTTACGTAGTTCATCGTTTGGTCCTATTTTATTCCCTCACGGATAAATCAGTCGAGATCAAAGTATTCAACATCGAGACGCAGACACCTACAATATGGCCAGACAGTCCTGTTGTAATGTTACGCAACATATCCATGCCGATATGCACTAATTATTTTCTACTGAAAATACTCGATAATATTGTAACGATATTACCATCAATTTTAATTCAACCCCGAAATACCCGACGATAGTGGTTAAACTCAAAAAGGCCGGCACAGCCAACCATCCCATTTTAATTAGCAAACTAGACGTCACACGAGAGATGTCGGAAATAATATCCGACAATAACGTACTGCCCAAAGTCTGTATGAATTACGGTGAGCCAATGACCTAATAAGGGTCCATTAAGTCAATTCTCAAGGGTATCAGCCGCCCGGATTATGCCTGGCAATGAATAAATTAACTAAAATGCAGAAATAAGTACCGGCCTTCGACCGTCGAACCAAAAAAACAGCTGATTTGGGGTTCGTCGGACGACGGAAGGTGCCCTTTCGCTCAACGACGGATAACAGAGTTGGACTGTCACGATCCCATTATATAATTCTAAGACTATGAACCTTCGAATATTTACTTTATTTCGCTGGTACTGATCTGGCATTAATTGAGTAGGGGAGTCCATACAAAAAAAAATACTAAAACAAATATGATATTTCTGATAAAAGAGCAATATTGCCAAAAATGCGGAGAGACAGGGCAAGTCTGGGAATCTGAGCGTTAGATTAAGTAACTTTTCCTTTTCTTTTTATTGGTAGGGTGATATCTTCGAGAGAGTTAACAAGTAAGACAAAAATGTGATTGATCAATTGTAGACCTTTGTAATTCCAGCTTTTGTTCTTTCAAATAAATAAAATTGACGAAATGATGGTATTTTGATTGTTGTTTATGTATTCATCACACCAAACTCTAAAAACTGTTTATTATCATTATTACTAATAATGCAATTATTAAGTATTTAAACACAAGATCGGTTCTAACGACAAAAAAATAGACGATCACAGCTAATGGGGAGAAAGGCCAGATACAGTAAGTATAAATTTTATTGTTACATAAATAACAAAGGCAAATACTTTTCTCGCAAATAGTAAAACTTTGTAAAGCATGGGGGTAGAAAGTCAATCACACAAATACGACTTAGACGTTTACAAACCAAAAAGAGAAGTCAAATGAACGTAAATTGAATGACTCGATTTCACAACGTGGCACTGCCGCGCTTTTCTGTGATTAGATATTAAGGAGAGCGGGCTCTTAATATATTTTACAATTAAACAGGCATTATTAGTAAATGTGCTTTTCATTTAATGAGTTTTATATGCCATTATGTGAAAATTCCGACCTGTGAATGTAGCCCATTATGTTGAAATCTATGAGCATTATCACTAAAAAACAATTCCTAATGATGAACACAACTGTGCATGAATTCCACAAAAACTAATAAATCCAGTTTGCTTTTAAAATTCTACTAGTAAATGAAATGTGCAGTCTCAAAAAATATGTATGGAAGACTTGACAGTGGAGCAATGCAGGTTTTTCAATGGTAAGTAGAATGGAATAATAGACACACGGGTTTTTCAGAGAAATTTGTTTAAAACTAGGAGTTGGTCCCAGAATTAAGCAAAAAAACCGGAAAAGGGCGAGTCTGACTCGCACACTGAGAATTCCGTACAAACTTGTATGTAAAATCAAGCCTCTAAGATTGTTGCCCATTTTTTCCCAGTTTTTAATTGACATATCTACTAATTAACGATTTTCTGATTTTTTCTTTACTTTAGGTGTACAACTATTTAATATTCATTTCAACGTGATACTTCCACGAGTTCCTTTTTTCCTTTTGTGGATCAAAATTGTTAATATGGGCAATAACTGGCATATCTGATACATGGACAGTCAAATAGCTAGAGAATTTTGGGTTTTTGATCCTGCAGATATAAGTTGTTAATGTAAATAAATTATTTTGAAACCCCCTTACACTTCTCTTATGGAAAATGGCTTTCGGCCAATTTTTATAAAATTTTAGAATGTTGTAAATCTTGACGTACTAATTAAATGTCTCCATGGGCTTAATTTCAATTTCTTGAATTTTTAAGAAAATTAATCAGCTTATATTGATTTTGCTAGGATTCAGTTGAGCCCATGGAGACATTTAATCAAAACGAGACATGATCTACAATACACTAAATTAAAAAAAAATGGCCAAAGCCATTTACCATAAGAAAAGTGAGGGAATTAGAATCTTTTAATAAGCGGCGCTTGTGTTGCTGCGTGACAGTAAAAGAAATACCTTTTATCTTAAACATACATACATACACACACAAGAGAACCATATTTGTCTAAAAAACATTGAAAAAACAGGGATGAATTGCCAATTAGATCTTCAGTCCGTTATTTACAAGAGAAATGGATTTATTGGTACAAAATGAAAGAACAATAGTAAACTACAAGGTAAAGCAAAGGAAATACACAAAACGTTCTTTTCTTATAATTAAAAAAAATGCTTGCAACTTACCTATTAAATAGTAAACTAACGATTCTTTGGGTACTATTTCTTTTAGTTCTTCCAGCTCTTTGAGAGCTTCCGCATGCCTGCCTAAGGCGAAATATATCGAACCCCTGTGAAATTTGCACAGCGGACTCTTTGGATTGTTGGCTATGGCTGTGTTGAATGTGTTTAGAGCTTTTTCTGTATCTTTCAAAGCGTGCTGCACCACTCCTAAAATTTAAATATACATAAATAATGATTACCGAGCAAAAAGATTTAATTCGATGATATGTAAAAGTGTAGTATTAAATAAAGTAATAATAGTAGAAGCATCAGATCTATGAAATATTATAAAAATGCACCATCCTAATAACTGTAACTATAATCCGTCTATTATATTCTATAACAAACTAAAAATTGGATAAAAACTATAGAAGTTCATAAATCAATTCACAGAAATCCCAAGATAATTTATTCTTAAGTTCTGATTAAATAATAATAATTAAGATTTCAGAATTCAACATGAAACAAACAGAACGAGTGAGTGACGTAATTTATTTATGGGAATAACCGCATTAAAGGACCCTGCACTTTTCTTATGCAAAGTGGCTCTTAGAGGAATTCGCTAAATTTTTGTACTTTTGTTCATCCTGATCAAGTGTCCATGGGCACAAGCTTCAATAACGGAGTCTTTTTCTACAGAGAGCATAAAAATAAAGAAAAAAATTAGATATTTAAATTTCTTTATCATTGCTAATAAGATAAGTTAAGATTATATTTCAAATTTCATGATCTTGTGTAAAAAAGTGACATAGATCAGATGTTTAAAGCAAACTAAGATATCTTAAATGTTTAAAATTCAGCTCTATTTATTATAATCCATATTCACAAATGTAGAATTGCCCTCAGAAAATTGGTTGAGCTAGGCGGCATAATCACATAGTAGTTGATAAAATTTTTGGATAATTCTTTCCTGCGGTAATAAGTACCATTAATGGATGTAAAAATTATGTTAGTATGTGTACAATGTTTTACTTTACTATTTATTTCTCTAAAATTAGGATACTGTTTATTATAAAAATCATTGGAGCCACCTACAATTACTACATAATTATCTTTAGAATAAAATTTTGCTAATTTCATTATATCCTCAATAACACCCTCAAATAGAGCACTTAACTTAATAATAGTTTCAATATTCAAACAATTTTGTAAAATTTTTAAGTACTGACTAAGATATCTTCCATATTGATCATATAACATGTGACGTGCTTTCTTTCTACAAAAGATACTTGACGTCACTATGACACCCTCGGCTTCGGTATTTCTCTAGATTGCCCCGGGCGCCAGATTTTTGGGGTGGTTTTCTCCACCGACTCTTGATCTACGGTCTCAAGAGTACCTGGGTAGCAACAGATGGAGGTTACAGTAATTCCAGGGGTCTGTTGTCGTAGACTGTTTAGCGATGCACGGTGTAAAACAGGCTTTAATTGTTTCACAGTACCGAACCTGAATTTACCGGTTGCTTGTATTGTAATAAAAAAATTGCAAATATCTATATTTCTTTTATAATTATTAATTCTTGTTATAAGCTAAGTTACACTAACTACGGAAAGCTATTTAAAAAATTGTGTATTACTTCTTAGCAATAAAACCAAACACCACAAGTTATTTACAGTTAAATGCGTTTTACTATGATTGAAGAAAGTGCAATAATAATATGTTTTAAAAGCAGTATGAAACAGCGTACAAATCTACAATAATGCCGGTTATAAAATAAGCCGGTTTAGCGGAAAAATGCTATCTATTAGAAAAGTATGATTTGATCAGAATAAATATTAACGTGGAGAAAAGGAAGTATCAAAAGAAATAAAATATCTCCGGAACCTTCAGATTATTGACTTTTCCTTTTTTAATTCCGGATTCTCTGAGCAAAGGCCCCCTATGATCCTGCTTAGCAGAGACCACTAGGGCGATGCTCCCAAATCCCTGAATCAAAGCCAGAAAAGTCAACTATAAGGTAGTCTGGAATGACAGCCGTATGAGAACCCGCTTAGCGGAGAACGCAAGGGTTGCCCTTCCAAAAGACCTGGGATCTAAACCCGACGATATTCTAATCCCCGATAGTCCCTCTTATCCCTACAAGGCACAATGATAACAGAAAATTCAATAGAAGCAAATTGAACGTTTATTAAAATGAAAGGGGTACAATCTTCGGAACTTGGCAAGCGTTAAATGTGGTTGCAGATAAAAGCGAATAAAAATAAATTTGCAAAATGTTTTCTCTTACCTAGTGTAGGCACACACACTAATCAGTTTCGTTGGTCTTATCAAGAGTTAATGCCGGTTCACGGTATCACAGATTCGGAGTCGGTTTCGGTATTTTAAAAATATCTACGCGGAAAGAGAGAGAAAAAGCCCAGAATTTTCGTGGCTCTTGCCTTTTGTCACATTTTTCAAACCCCACTAAAATAAAAATATGCGCGGCAGAAGACGAAACTGATTTGTGTTAAAAATTAATTTACAGAATTACAAAGGAGTAGCTACTAACAGGAGTAAGAATAAATTAAATACAGTAATTTCCAAAGGAGTAGCGCTTAACAGGAGTAAGAGTAAATTGAATAAAGTAATTTAACTGATTTAAAAAAAATAAAATAAGAGAGGGTGTTTACGGTTAAAAAAAAAATTAAAATTGTACTAATTATACTTCGTTACAAACACTAAAACTTTCCCACTTTTTATTTCTTCCCCCTGTATTATCTTGACTTGGTTTGCTTTGGCTTGGTTGATTATTTTCTTGGCATAAGATTTAGTGCTCTCTTCACTCATTTTACTTTTTAACTAGATTACCTCTTTGGCATAATCATTGTCCATACTCAAGGTGCTAATAGTCTCAATCATGTCCCATTTAATACTGTCAAATTCTAGTTACACATCTTGATATTTTTTTAAGCTGCTGCTTACCTTCTTCTAGCTTCATCTTCAGTTCTGGATTTAAAGTTTTTGATTATTTCTTCAAAATGGTAATGGTAATAAGTTTTGTCTGTTCTTCATTTTCAGTTTTTATATGTTCTTATTTCTCTAGAGCATCATCCTTAAAATCTTGTTTGTCACTTTATGAATTGGTCCTTTTGTTGGCTTTCATTACATAAGTCTTCTATCTGCTCATCTTTCTTAAATATTGATTGATCTAAGTTCTTAATTTTCTCATACAGCTTGTCATTTTCCATGTTATTAGTTTTTTATTCCCATCTTCATTATTTGCAGCAATATATCATATTACCCTCAAGTAACAGTGCTCCTTTTCTTCTTGCAATAAAGTTGTTATGAAACATTCTATAACATAGTTTACAAAAACAATTATATGTATAATATGTTTTTGTTTTTCATAATTAAATTTATTACTTATCCGTCCTCTTGGCACAGTAGACACTTCCAAAAGTTCAACTCATTTTAACACTATCAATATCTTTTTTGTAGTAGATAATTTGTATGTACACATAAAACACCGTTTACTGTCATTTTTAAAAAAAAATGGCTGTATGCATGTTTTCAAATAACAAATTCTTAGTCACTACATTTTAAGCTTTACGTTGGTGTTAATTTAAATATTTTTTTAGTTTTTTTTCCCACTTTTAAGACGGTTTTCCACCAAACGGGCTGGTCAAGTCTGTGTTTTGTTTTTGTTTTTAAGAACTCCGAAAACAAAACTGAAACAAACGCCAAACTATTGTATCCATCAAGAAGACTACAATTTGTTTGATTCTTGTTTTCGAAGCTTTTTAACTGAGACGTGGTGGGTTCATAGATTTTTCGATGGACCAATGTACGAACTTAAGAGTAACGTTAGCGCATATAGAAAAGTCTGGTCCACATTTTGGTATATGACATACGTCATGAATCGGTACAAAGGTGAAACTAAGATCGGGAATTCAATTTTTAACATGTAAATTCCCATATCTCTGTTTTCCAAAGAGGGTCCTAAATTTTAAGAAATAAAATAAAACAAGTATAGACGTTCACACATTAAGAGCAATCAAAACTGAAACACAAACAATTGCCTTTCCACACAGTCGCATTGAGTTTGTAAACACGTCCAAACCTTTTGATGTTACCGCTTTCGATCGGAACACCGAAAAACAAAACAGAAACAGTCGCAGAAAACTCAAGTCTTGAAAAAGTTCCTGACAAGTTGCAGTTTTGTTTTTTCGACACGAGTTTCTGTTTTGTTTCTGTTGTGTTGGTGGAAAACCATCTTTAATTAGCAAATTTTACACGTGTATTATATTGATTAGAGCCATCAAAACTGAAACACAAACAATTGCCTTTCCACACAGTCGAAATGAGTTTGTAAACACGTCTAAACTTTTTGATGTTACCGCTTTCGATCGGAACACCGAAAACAAAACAGAAACAGTCACAGAAAACTCAAGTCTTGAAAAAGTTCCTGAAAGTTGCAGTTTTGTTTCTGTTGTGTTGGTGGAAAAATATCTTTAATTAGCAAATTTTACATGTGTATTATATTGATTATCTTATGTAAAATATTAGAAATTAATTTGAGCCATAATAAAATATTACTTACCAATATGACAAAGTATAACGGAACTTTTGGAATTTATCGACAAAGCTTTACTGTAATTCATCTCGGCAAGCTGATAGCGTTCTTGTTTGGAATAAATAGTCCCTATACCGAACCAAGCATTGTAATGTCTCGTATCCAGTCTTATGGCGTTCCTGAAGCAACTCATAGCCTTATCCAGCTCCTCCGTCGTGATGTATTCGTGTCCTAGCAAAGTATAAGCGTACGGAAAATTCGGATCGACCTGAACCGCTCTTTGGAAAAATTTAATAGCAGTATCATGCTCTTTGTGCAACGAAAAACAATTTCCACTTACACACCACGTTATCGGCGAATTTTTATTCATAGTTATCAGATCTTGGGCTAAAGCCGATAGCGCTACTTCTTTTTGCAAGTGCCATAACGCCGTCGAATATATGTCCATGTAATCTAAGCGGTAGGGTTCCTTACTATGGACTTCGCCGAAGTATTTAATACTGTTTTCGTAATCGGATTGTTCAAAATATGCCAAACCTAACAAGGATTGTATCCATGATGTGTTGAATTGGTTTGGGGGAAGGGTATTGAGGCGTTCTATGGCTGCTATGCAGTCGAACTGCGCCAAATCCAGATATGCCTGACCTAACTCTCTTAATAAGCACATCAAGCCCTCGGCACTCTCTTTCTGCATATTTACCACTTGAAAGAGGCAGCTTTCTGCTGAATTATTTATTGCACTTTTATCAATTTTCGAGTCATGTGAAGTTACTGTTTCATTTCTCTCTTTATCATTCTTATTTTTCGTGTTTAAATCTTTGTTGAGGTTACTTTTAGAAATGCGTTGTTTGGTTTTACGAGAAGGAGATTTCTGAGTTGCAAATTTATTCCTGTTCGGCGATTTATTATTTTCTTTCACTGAATAACTGTTGCTAAACAATCTCGAGCTACGTCTGACGTTTTGGCCTGGTTGGACTGCGAGCGGAATCGTTGGGGTTTTGGATGCGGGGACATTGGTAGATTGGCTGAAAACTGGTTTGCAATTTTGGAAAATCGACTCTTTGCGCCCTATGAATTGGTCGACTTGAGCTCGTACTCTTTTCGCTAGCGATTGGTGATGGTTGTTTGATTCTGTGAGTGTTGTGGGCGATATTATGTCGGGAGTAGCCATGTTCTCGTCAGAAGTATCGAAAAGTTGACCGAATGTTGGTGGAGATCCTCTGGGGGTCTGGAAATTAAAAAAATCATATTATAATTCACAAAATGGTCATTACACTAAATGCTGCTTTTAATTTTTATTTCCACTATCAAGGCCACTTTATTCATTATTGGAACTCATACAATAATTTCTTATTAACTTGGTATCTTTCTAGTTTGGTTGAAATTGATAAGACAATTACTTACGCCTCCAATTTCGATAAATCTGGGTCTGAACGATTTCTGTCTGGTTATTGGAAACGGAAGAATCCCAGACATTGGCAACGGTTGTCCCATCGGTCTGTCTTCCGGTGTGCAGATTTCTTTTGGGTTAGGGTTCAAAATTGAACTCATACTAACTAACTGATCGGGAGTATTAACGAAACTTTCTTCATTGTTAACAGATGCAATATTGTTTGTGATTATGACAGTATCAATATTATTGATGCTGTTACCTGAAATTTAAAAAGTATAGAATTATTTTTAATGCATTAGATTTATTTTTTTTGTTAAAATCTTAATCATGTTCTAGTCTGAAATTGGGCTTTCGAAAATTATAAAAAGAATATAAAATGATAAATTCCGACTGAAATATTTAAAGAGCACATTTAATTATTAAATTACAGTAAAACGAGTCATATGCTATTCAAAAGAACACAAACTCATGTAAAAGTGTAAATTTTATTCAAAAAACTAAAATATTGAAAATCTTTAAATTACTTTTATGCAATGAAACAACGTATGTGTGATTTTTTCAAATTTTTTAAAATGAAAATCGAAAAACATTCAACCGATTTTTTATAGAAAATTATGAAAAATAACACCACTTTTCCAGGGTTTTTTTGGTTATAGTTTATTATAAATAGTATAAATTAGAATAAAAATAATTAAAAATACTGTAAGTGTGGAACTATTCAGAATTTTTTTAAATCAAACATAACAAAAATCAACTAAGAGATCATATCTTTAAGTTACTACAAGTATAATTTTCATCATTTGAAAGAACATAAACTTGTATAAGTCTGCATTGTTTCATATTTTATAAATAAGAAATTGTAGCAAATGGACGTCAGCATTTACGTCAAAAAATAAATCCAGAGATTTAAGAGGCGCCAATAAAATGTGTTATCTTGCTTGAAACCGTTTTTGGACGGCCGCTCAGTTAAAATTAAAGATAGGAAGCTGCGATTTTCACCAATCGATTCAGTTAATTCTTTAGAGCACGTCTCTGGCACTTTTTTTAAATTATTTTTAGTAAAAGTGATACGACTATAAACTTTTTTCTCTAGATAAATTTGGAAAAAGTAACACAGACGTGCTCTTCTAATAAATATTTTACCTTCACGAAAGGACACAGATAGTGAAAATAAGACAGGACTTTGACAATCCTGTTAAAATTCAAATAAGCGTGCCACAAGGAACAGTTCTTAGTCCTATTCTGTTTATCATTTATATAAACTCTCTGTTAAACTTAGATATAGATGGTATCGCAATATCTTATGCAGATGATACCGTATTAAAGTTTGAAGGTAAAACCTGGGAGGCTCTAAAATCACAAGTGATAAACGGGGTAAAAATTATAAAAGCCTGGCTGGATTATAATAAGTTGTCTTTAAATATATCAAAAACTGTATACATAGCGTTCTTCTTAACTGATGCTAACAAGCCAAATTTCAAACAGATCTGTATTGAGGAATCCAAATTTATTATCAAAGTATTTGGGTATAAAAATTTCGTTCAGTACTTAAAGAATAAAATAAGAAAACATATTATAATGAAATACCCTGTAAGAATTGATTTTATAAGTTAATTATTATTCATTTGGTAAAAGATTTGAATAGCATAAATAATTTTATGTTGTTTTATTGTTATAAACAATTTATTGTTAAAAGTTTAATTTCAAAGCATTTATTGAAAATAATTGGTGTATAAAATATTTAAAATCAACAATTGTGGATGAGTATAAAAAAAATCTTATTGGTATTATCATATCATTATTATAATATGAATGATTATTAGTTGTATAATAATTTAATAGAGTTAAATTTTTTAAAAAATATTAAAGTAAAATTTTGCTGTATAAGTAAAAAGTAAATGGCAAGTTTGTCAAATTTGATAAAAAAAATTTGTATTCATTAATCAAGGAACAAAAAAAAAATAATTGAATTTTAAAAAACGTTTGTCGAAAAATTTATATAAAAATAAAACTGATAAAGTGGTACTTTTGTAAATGAAGATATAAGAAAATAAATTATACACCAATTTCATTAAAAATATGGTTTTAATAAAAAAAGTTTACAAGTCAATGAAGGAATAAATAACTGTTGTAAGTTAATCCCTTGAAGAAATCAAATACTGGTGTTGGTAAAATTGCAAGAAATATTAAATCATAACCATATTCAATTTTGGTAAAGCATGAATAAATTGGGAATAATGGAATAAGGAAGTATTAGGAAGAATAGAGGGAGATTAGAGTGGAACTAATTATACAGAAGAAAAGGCACAGAAGAGGTGTTGAAGGATATACATTTTTATATTTTGTGTTTATAATTTTGTAATGTTTATTATTTTTTTCTTTTCATATAGAACTCACCCCAAATTTTGAGATTTGAAAGTAAACATACCAATATATATAAATTCGAAATATTCTATATAAAAAATTACTCCACTTGATATATATTGCTGATTGAATCATTAATTAGACATGGCATAATTGTATAGGGTGGGTTATATGACAATGCACTACACCCTCTAAATATAACTCAGAATTACATCTTAAATAAACCATAAAAATCGTTTGTTTACAACAACCCTTTTATATAACGAGACCACTTTGAATGTAAGATCATTGTACTTTTACTCAATCTGTATGTTCTACTTCAAACTGAAAATTAAAAGATTTGTACGCCACTTTTATATGACTAGAATCTAATAGAAAAAATGCTAAACATCCCATTCTACAAATATAATGGAAATAAGAGATTCGTATCGATAATAGGGCCAAAAATATACAACTTTTTGACAGAGAATATCAGGCAGATTAAGAACATAAAAACCTTCTCTAAAGTGATCAAAAAAATTTATAAGCCAAAACTTCACATAGCTTGCAAACATGTTATAAATACCCAACTACTTTATATATGTATATTTGATTAAGCATCTAGTTTAATATTTATCTAAATCCAATCGATTGTTTACTTTTCTCTTGCACATACAAGTGTTTACACCTAGGTGCTAAGTATTTTCCTGATTTGTAATTCACTTATATCTTATAATGTAAATGTATAATTAATTATTTATAATTTCTTATAAAATAAATACTGATTCAATACACGGAAATTCGATTAACAATTTTTCAACTTTTATTGCGTATGCCTGCACTTTTTACTGTCCCAATCGCTATGCCAATTTCATATAAATCATACGTTACCATAAACTGCATGGAAACATAATAGACCGGCAGTTGGTGACAGATTTTCGGATGTGAATTCTTACAGTATGTCTCTTGGAGTATATTGAGGTATGGACATTCTAACGATAATAAGCCATACATTAATGAATAATTCCGTGTTCTTTATATAAAAAAGTTAGTTAATTTTTGTTTGCAAATTAAGCTTTTTTATACGATTTCTAGCAGGCTGCCATGTGCTTTAAAATGAAATTCAAGTATACCTGTATTTAAAAAAAATATTTTTTCGCGTTTCGGAACAGTCTGCCATTGAGTAGTATACATGTTTATGCTATACGTGAGCTAAAAAAAATATGGCTTACCGTTTTCACATGTCCAAGGGCACCTCGCATTAAAAACATTTAGTAAATTTTTCTTAAGAAATTTCCGTCATTTTAATCAATAAAAAGTTTATTGCATTTAAAAATATGTATCCTAAAATGCCAATATGCAAATTGGCATACGTTTTGAACCAGTTTATCATATTAAAAAATTAATGTTAAATTGTAAAATAGAAAAAAAAAATTCTGTGTATTTTACCAGTATGCCATTTCATCGTAGATATAATCATGATATAATGAAGTGAAATGTCAAACGGCATAAAATTCGTGCTCGTTTTACTTACTCAAATTCATTAAAATTTTTAGCGAACTTAAGAAAAAACATGCCGCCATTTTTCTCAGTATGCCTTTCAATTTATACTTCAGTCAGTTAGTCACAAAGTTCACTAAATTAAAATGGCATACCAGTTTTGCGAGTTTATCGTATAAAACAAGTGAAAAACGACAATATTTTTGCCGTAATTTCGAGTTTTCGAAAATTTAAAGTTACAAAAATAAATTTCTATACTACAGTATATATGGTATCAGTACTGGGAAAGTAAAAATAGGTCAAAGATTAATAACATTTTTGGGGTTTTTAACGATGGTTAATCGATTGCCGTTGCCCGTTTGTCTCTATCTCTCACCGTTATCGAATTGAATCAGGCTAACAAACGGACGGACGGACAAAACCATCTTATAACAGTTTTTTTCTTCGAAAACTTGAACAATCATGTTAAAAAAATTTTACGCGCATCCCGTCATGTTCCTCCCTTGTTTGGGTCTAAATCCTTGTTCTTGGTCTTTGGCTCCCAATTCAGAACACCCTGGTAGCACGTATCTTATAACCATGTAGCCAATACAGTATTATTGCTTCTTCGGACAATGAAGACGATGAATACGAAGACGATGATGAGCCCGACGTTGAGGGAAACCTTGACGTCGATGTGAGAATGGATAGTGACAACAGTGAAGAGGGAGAGTTCGACAGCGATGAAGAGAATTTATTGATGAATGACATGAAAAAACTTAACGTGTACATGGCAATAATTTCTATTAATAAACACACAAATACTGCTCAAATGCCCTTTTGTGTTCCTGCGTATGTTTTTTCTTTTAAAATATATTATGAGTTCGTTGCACTATATTTTTCTCGAAATTTATGTTAGATAATTAAAATAAAATTCTCGTTGAAATGTAATAAATATTTAACTCGTTTTTGTATGTAGATGATAAATGGCTATTGTTCAAAGGAATGTTTCGCGACGTTTCTATACCTCTTGAATCCTAAATAGATGGTTTTAAAAAAAATTCCTGTCTGTCCCTTGGTCGGTCTGCTGGTCAGCAGAGAAAGCATAAACTTCTAGGCACAGTCGGAATCATTGTTTTATTGAGGGGTCATTACTGGTTGTCCAAAGGTGATAAATTAATCCGGTTACAAGGGGAAATTTTTTTCAATATTATCGCTAAAAAATGTTTCTACCGCATATATCATCGGATCTATGCGTGATCCAGAAAATTGAACGGCTCTTTGTGTATACGAAATTTAATTCAATACAAAACATCTCTTGATATTCGTCGATATCTCGCTTAGTTTCCGAGATATAGCCAAAAAGCCGATAAAATCAAAAATTTTGTAGTTTCGAGCTTACTTATATTCCACTTATATAAAAAATTCAGAATAAAACAGATATCGAACAATCAAAAATCGGAGAAAAAATTCATATAAATGATGAAAATAGAAGGCAAACCCCTTTCCTTGATTTTTTCTATCCGTAATGAAAATTCTATTTTTTTGGAAAAAATGGAGAGGCATACTCTATAAAATCATAAAAAATTAGTTATTTATGTCGCAATAGCCGTTGTCGTGCTTTTAGAATTTATTTTATGCTTTGACAGCCTTGTGCCTTACCAAACGGTATGCCATTTGGTATACCACCTAAATATATCTAAATGGAGTAAAAAACAAATGGGCATACTGATTCAATACACAAATATTCGATTAACAATTTTTCAACTTCTGTTGCGTATGCCTGTACTTTTTACTGTCCCAATAGCTATGCCAATTTCATATACATCATATGTTATCACAAACTGCATGGGAACATAATGGCATACTGAATAAAATGACGGAAATTTATTAAGAAAAATTTACTAAATGTTTTTAATGCGAGGTGCACTTGGACATGCGCAAACGGTATGCCATATTTTTTTTTAGCTCACGTATAGCATAAACATGTATACTACTCAATGGCAGACTGTTCCGAAACGCCGAAAAATATTTTTTTTAAATACAGGTATTCTTGTCCGATGCGACCCTATGGACTCACGCAAATGGTATCCCAATGACATTGCCAGTGGCTTTTTCGTTGAATTTCATTTTAAATCACATGGCAGCCTGCTAGAAATAGTATAAAAAAAGCTTAAATTGTAAACAAAAGTTAACTAACTTTTATATATTAAGAACACGGAATTATTCATTAATGTATGGCTTATTATCGTTAGAATGTCCATACCTCAATATAGTCCAAGAGTACGGAATTATTCATTAATGTATGGCTTATTATAGTTAGAATATCCATAACTCAATATACTCCAAGAGTCATACTGTAAGAAATCTGAAAATGTGTCACTAACCCCCGGTCTAGGAAAACCCGGAAAACCTCACCACCATCATAAAGCAGTAAAGAGCAATTTAGACTTATTGGAGATGAAACATCATCACAGATATCATATATAATTATTTTTATCGTAAATATTTATTAAGGGAAATAAACTTTATTAATATATTAGAAAAAGTTGAAATACAACAAATACTTGAGTTTTGTGTAAGAGAGCAAAGAATGAAAACATAATAAAATAAATAGATTTAAGAGCAGCAGATTCTATTATTTTTTAAGTTTGTCGACATTTCTTCCTTATGTTCAAAAGACAGAAATTCATTTTAAATTTAAAATACAGTTGAAGTTTTAATAATTCTTGATAACCAAATTTGGAATTTTACTATATATTTACACATCAAAAACTCATTTTACAGACGTCTTAGATGCAGATTCTATGTAAAAATAAATTTCTCTTTTTTTATGAATGTAAAAGTACTCAGCGCTTCATGACTTTTCACTATATCGATGTATACGAGGGTTTATTAGATTTTATAGGAAGTGGTCAATTGCTTTTAAAGGTTTGTCAAACAAGGTAAAATTTTTCATATCATTTTAAAATGAAAGTCGAAGATCACTTTGAACCTTCAAAATCAATTAACCACCATCTATAAAATCTAATACGCATCCACATACTCTTATAATTAATTTACCTTGGCACATTGACATATTCTCAATATTACTTATTTGAAAAATAGTTTTTGGGTCTGTTTTATCTCCAATGTTGCAAAGATTTTCAAAACTAGACCATAAAAACGGGTTCAGATTCAATGCCTTCTTCCATGCTTCTAAAGCTCTTGCTTTCCGTTCGGTCTTAGCTGCAATTTTACCAAGAAGCAATAAAACAAAGCAAGCTTGTTCATCAAATTCTTTTATCAGTTCGTCGTCATCTAAAGTGCTGCCATTAGTTGAATTTTCTAATATTGTTGCTTCTGCTTCTGCATATCTACAAATGATTCTTAGTAATGTTTTTTTTATCTTGGAATTGTTACTTACTTTTCTAATTCATAGGCACAGATTCCTAGTAAATATCTACATTGCGAAGATCTTCCAGTTTTGTCTTTTAAAGTATAATAAGCATGATCTTTTTGCCCGTTTCTAAAGTAAGCTGTTGCCAGTAAAAACAAGCTTTCTTCAGTATTGACTAAAAAATAATCTTAATATGAACAATTTATAATTTTAAATATTAATATTTACCTTCAGCATATAAACGCTCGGAGAGAAATATGGCATCGTCATAATCGTAATGATTTAAACAATGCCAAATAGCAGCCTAAAAAAAATGAAAATAAGAATGATAATAGATTTTTAACATCATAAATATACCTGAACTGGTTCTTGTACAATCATCTTCTATTGAGTGCGTAATTCTTACTCCATACCCAACGCTTAATGTACTTTGAGATTCACAATCAGAAAAGAAATAATTAATAATATTTACTTTAACAATTCTGTAAATGGAAAATGTAAAATATTCTATTTGATTGACATAACTGACAATAATAAATGTCAATAACCATTTTGTTTCCAAAGAAATTCCAGTTTAGTACACTAGATGTCTCTTCAAAAAAAGATCAATATATAAAAATTCAAATTTTATACACCCGTAATTCATTTACAAATTGTTTTCCTTAATTGTTTTTAAATTTTTTTAACGTAAAAAATATATTTCTTAAGATGGTACTCGATGTGCTTTATAATGTACTAATAATTCAATATTGTTCAAATATAATTTTTCAATCATAATGCAATATTTTAACAAATAGAATTAGAGCGTTTTCACACGGAGCAATATGTTGCAGCAATAAAAAGTTGCAATATCGCTTTGCACCAAATCACAAGATATCGTATATATTCGGCCTAGCCAGAGATATGATAGGGTAGATGTAGCATCAGAGAGAGAAGTTGTATCCAATACAGGGAACTCTGTACTGTACGTAGAAAATATAGAGTTCACTGATCCAATATAAAACCTAAATGTTTACATTAGGACTCATAATGAACATCTGAAAGCATTATTGACAGATTTAATTTGTATAATATATTCGCGTTTTAGCATTTTTTTAAGTACATATTAACGTACTGTTATAAAAATTCATTGTCACTGAAAGTTGGATAAAAAAAATGATGAACAAAAATTAAAATTTGGTTTTTATATTTCAATTTCGACATATTACATTATATATTACAAACGGACAACAGAAATCGATTCAGCGTCGTTAAAACCCACAAAAATAAATCTTTGATCTATTTCTACTTTTCCGCTACTTATACCGTATATAAGGTATATCCCTAAATTTATTTTCGTAACATTAAATTTTCGAAAACTCGAAATTACGGCAAAAATATTGTCGTTTTTCAATTGTTTATATTTCAATTTCGAAATATTACTACGCCCCTGAACCAACGACGCTAATGCATTTTTATGAGTCCTAATCAAAACAAAAGATGCTTTCCGAGTGGAGATGCTCTCTCTAACCTTATTCAATCTCTATGAAATTAACCAATAAGCCCTAATCAAAACAACAGGTGCTTTTCGAGTCGAGATATTCAGAACATCGTCTTTACATTGGATACCCATAAGAAGTCTCTTTCATGCAGTGTTGCCAATCTGCGGGTAATTACCCCATTTTCGGGTATTTTCCTGCTTTGTGGGTATTCTTGCGGGTATTTCAATTTTGCAGGTAAAATTCGGGTATTTCATCTTCATATCATATCAATTATTCATTGTTTTGATATTACGTGGGAGTGAGGCCACTTCTACTAAACCTAAAAATTACCGCTACAGCTATCTTATTTCTCAAAAAATACATAAAAATAGTAATTGGTTTGCATTGAACGGACTTGGCAACACTCCCACATCAACACTCCCACATAATTCATGTCAAATGTCAAAGTCAAATAGTAAAATAGAAAATAGCCCTGACCGGACACGGTGGCCGAGTTGGTTAGGGCACTGGCCTTTATACTTGGTCATTGTTCGGGTCGTGGGTTCGAGTCCCATGAATCTCAAGTGGAATTAAAAGTCAGATAAGACTTTGGCAAGTGCAAAAAGGTATTTGTGTCATGCGCAGCTTCATTCACGCCGGTAACCAGGCCGGATATCTCGTGGAACTGATAGGGGTTGGTGGCACAATTACACACTTGCTAGTCGGTAGATCACCTGAATGACAAAGGCATAGTCCTGGGTTTAGGGTGATTGAGGACCGTGGTTCGGAGTCCACGATAAGCTGTAGGTCCCGTCCAGATTAGCCTTAGTAGCAGAAAAGAAACGTTAAAATTACAAGCAAGCAAGCAAGCAAAATAGCCCTGGCAGCTGAGGCTTAAAAAAAGAAAAGAAGTAGATTATTTATTCTCAAGTATTTTTAAATTATGCATTTCCATACTTTGCCTGAACCCTTCAACTATAATATCACTCTCCATAGCAGACCCATCCCAGTTTTTGTAACACATATGTTTTTTAGGTGTTTCTTGTCTGTTTGTATATCTGACACATAGACAACAGTATTTGTTTCTTACACCAATATACAAAAAGTTTTTAGTAAATTGGCCAATTATAACTCACTAAAGTGGTAATTCTATAACGAATATGTTAAAATTTAACGGACGTTAAAAATATAACGTATGTTAAATATGGAAAGCAATTCTTCACATTCATGTTTAATTTTAACATGTTACAATTTACATATTAGTTCATTTATACCGCAAAAATCTATTCCACAAGCAGAAATATGTTAAAAATTTAACATAAATGTGTTAATTTGACGTTTTAAATTTTGGAAATTAACGGGTACCCTATTAGTAGGCTTTAAAACTTAACGTATAAGAAAATATGGCTTTTGATGGATTAATTAATCTGTTATTACAAAGAAAATCATGTAAATAAGTTGAGAATATAAATCAAAAGGGTTATCCATATCTCAAATGTTAATCATAAATGAAAACCCCAAAATCATGTACCACAATAACATTTAATTAAAAATTTTTTTCTTAAAGGCAACTATAGTTTCGGTTAAATAACCATCTTCAGGCCAAGAGATTAACAGGAATTAAATATTAAATAAAAATTAGCATATTTATAACAGGGTGTGCTGCTACTAATTGAAGGAGGAGGTAGGATGGTAATGAGGGAAAGGGGGGAACATGAAAAAGTAAAAAATTAAACCCAGGTGGGTAAAAACACTAATTAAAGTAAAATATAATTAAAATAAAAATTGAGGCGTCCCATTGTGACCAAGTTCACAACCCCCCTTTACCACTCAATTTTTATTTTAATTACGTTTTACTTTAATTAGGGTTTTTACCCACCTGGGTTTAATTTTTTACTTTTTCATGTACCCCCTTTCCCTCATTACTATCCTACCTCCTCCTTCAATTAGTAGCAGCACACCCTGTTATAACATGCTAATTTTTATTTAACATTTAATTCCTGTTAATCTCTTGCAAGATGTTTATTTAACCGAAACTAGTTGCCTTTAAGAAAAAAAATAATTTTTTAATAAATGTTATTCTGGTACATGATTTTGGGGTTTTCATTTATGATTTGAGAATATAAGTTTAAATAAGGGTTTTGCAATAAGTAATTTGAATAGTTAAGAAATGATATTTTATTTGTAGCCCATGTAAATCTTTTGTCAATAGGTAGTAAGTTTAGTAAGTATGGGTTTGCTGTAGAAGGCGAAATAATCAATTAACCAGGAATTTGCGAGACGCCAGCAATCCATTTTAATTTGTGACCTTCCAATCTAGGACTAAGGATGGAATTTTTACCTTTTTGAATCTAATTTTATACTTTGTTCACATCTAGAATTATATATCATTTATTTGATTAGTATCGAAAGAGAAAAATAAACATACAAAAATGTTTGGTTTAAAAAATAAGACTTACATGAAAGAACATTATTGAAATTTATTAGTAAAAAAATATTGATATAAAAACAATTTTCGTATTAAAAATGTAATTAGTTACCTATAAAATAGCCCATAGGTCGAGTGATTTAGTTAATAATAAAGAAATATTTAAAATATAATATAATTTATATAATAATAATATGTCTTCAGAAATATTAATAAAACGAGACAAATTTTTTTCAAATATAATTTGACGTCTAATAGTTTTAAACTGACGTGACACAATAAGAAATGGTATAAAAAAAGTTATTATAAGTGTAAAAAATAATATTAAGTGTAAAAATTTTATTAAGTAAGCGATTTACGATAAAAAAATTATGTACAAATAAAAAATAGGTAACAAAAATGTTTTCAAAACACTAAAAAAATACCGATTGCCGATAATTCATAAAGCAGCTGTAATTTAAGTAAAATAGTAAATAGGGGGTTCATTTATTACATTAACCAATAAAAAATATATTCCTAGAAATTGTACGTGTCCAAAGAACGAAAACATGTTTCGAAGGCATGTTGAAAATTGAAATATGACAATTGATTTAGTTTATGGTAGCAATACTCTTTTAAAAATGTATTTTAAAAAAAAGCCATCTAAACAACATTAGTAAAAAATCTGTATATATCTCGATTCGCCTCAAAACTATTTTTTTCTTTATGGAATATTCCAATACAAATGAGCCGTAAGCTGAATAATTTTCCAAGAATAAATAAAATACAACATCTGTGTATTTGTTTTTGACCAGAAACAAAGTCAGTTCTACCAACTAGTGAATGTTTATCATAAAAATTAATATAAAAAAGATTTGATTCCTTAATATTAGAGTCGATAGATAACCGTAGAAAAAATTATTAAATGTAAATTGTTAGTTTTAATTGCGATTTGAACGTAAAATCTTATTAAAATTATTTTCAAATTTTAGAATACTGAAAAATAAAACGAAAAGTAAGTTTAGATTAAAGCAAAACGTAACAAAATATTAAAAAACAATTTTAATTCTAAATAATATATGTGATTGTTGATCAGAATTTAAATATCTAGCACGATATCTTCTATTGATTAATTATTGATCCAATATAAATTGTTAGCGTGTAATAAAAATTTTACATGTAATTTTCAATATAACCAAAGTAATGAATCAAAAAAATATACATAAAAATCTTATTAAATTGAAAACAATAGGTCTAAACATTTAGCAAAAATCAGGGCAATAATAATAATGTGATGAATCAAACAAACTTCAACCATTAGGATCGATTCGAAATAACGAGTTCTTGTACTGGTGTGGTAGTGGTAGTCGAACTCAGGTATTCGAATACCAGAGTATTCGATTCTTAAAAGTATTCGAGTACCGAGTATCCGATTCTTAAAAGTATTCGATTCCGCCCATCACTCCAAGTAGTTTACCATAAACTCTTTTTGAAATTTGGTCATTTGACCGCTTCTTTTTCCATAAGTTGTATTTATTTATATAAACAATAAATAATAGAATGGATGAAATCGATGGAATCACTTAGAAAGCACAGATTGAATGACATTCAATTGACATATCATAAACCTTAACCTTACTTTTTCTTCTTTTTATCATTAATTTGAACTACTTTTAACGTATGTTTATTCGATTGAAAATTTAGCGCATATGTTAATTTTATTTTTACAGAATTACAATTTATGTTAAAATTATAAAATTTAACACCCGTTAAAAATAAACATACTAGTTATAGAATTACCACTTAAAATAGATAAAAAATTATTATTTCTATTATTAAAAGCAGCCTAAACAATACAGACATAAACATTATTTTATATTTAAAAATATATTTATTATTATACTAAATGATACGACTTTTTGAATAAAATTTTGACAAAAATCACAATTATAGAGTTTTCTAATACAAATTTAATGGGTTTTTGTTTTAATTTTTTATATCAGTATTAACCTTAAAAAAATTAAAATCTTTTTTGAATAATTTTAAAATCAATAAATAATTAATATTATAAAAGTTATTCAATTTAGTTTAAAATCGTAATAAAATTTAAAAAATTTTTGATTCATTTTTTTAATAAAATTTAGAAAAGAATAGTAATTATAAAGTTTTTTATTACAAATTTTGGAAAATCCCAAAAATACGTCACAGGTATACGGATTAAAATTTATATTTCGGCAAAGTAAATAAATACCTAATAGGATCATAAAATCTTAGAGATAAAGCAAATATATAGTATTATAGGGATTTCCGTTTTCAAAACGAAATTTTATCTATTGCTGGATATTATTGCTAGTAATATTTTAATCAAATTTTCACAATATATAGTTTTTTAAAAAATAATTTTTAATTTGTTTATATATTAGAGAGTTATTGCAGGACATCTGAAATATACCGTATACCTTACACTGACATCTAAGCATGCGCAGACCTAAACAATTTTTTATAAGGTATAAGGTCATGCACTATTTCTTAGGGATAAGGTTAAACGTTAAACCTTATACGTTATGGGAATTTTTGTTCTGTCGATGTGTTTTGCTGATAAATAAAATGTTTTATGGTTAATAACTGACATTTAACCTAACCATTTAAAATTCAGATATATTTTAAAAAGGTATTAACATCTAAAATTTCTTCCATGTCTCGCGAAAAAAAATAAAATAATCTAAAAACTCGAGTTACTTTTAACTTTTAACAAAAAACGTGGCCAACGTAACACAAACGAAAATATTTGATAAAGGACAAGTCTAGCGTCTAACCTTACATAGCGTTTAAGGTAAAGATCCTTGCAATAACTCATATTTATATGCATGCACTAAGCCAAATAGTGCTAAGGTATAAGGTATACGGTATAAAAATTTGGTGTCGTGCAATAACTCTCTATTATGTAGTGCTTTTTAAACATATAATTGTATTGTTTAACTTTGGTAAAAAAAAACTGAAGATGGCATAAGAAATGTAGAAACGTTAGGAAAATAGTAAAATTGTAGGAAAATGGTAAAATTTTCGTAATTTAATTAATAATCGTTATTCCGAGACGAAAAAAGTATGTAATGTATGCATTTAAAGATTGGAAATTATTATGTAGGATTTTGAAAATTGTCTTAATAGTAAACCTTTTTATACCAACATTGATTTGATTTGATTGTTATTGAGTGCGGATAATTGCCTATGTGACCGCATCTCGTACTTCGAGCAGGTAAGAAAAATAAATTAACCGCATCTCGAAACAGACCGCATCGCACGACCCCCTTAGAAAAAAGTTACAAACTTAAAATTATATTACCTTTCATACTCTTCTTGGCTTATAAAAGAATATTCTAAATTATAATGTTGACTAGGGCTGTTTTATTATTGTCAGATAGTATTTGTTCACTCAATTGGAAACATTTTTGTTTATCCAATAATGGCATAAAACCCAAATTAATCCTGTAATAAAAATCACTAATTGCAAAAAAGTTAATATAAGCAAAAACATATTATTTCTCTTTAGAGGTTTACTGGGTTGACGTTTGTATTTATACCCATGATCAGTATATAGATATTATTGTATACAATTATCAAAATTAATCTAAAATATAAAAAATAAGTAAGTACATGATAACTTACAGAACGTAGGCATTTATATTTTACAAACAAGAGTTAGGAGTTGAAATATTTATTTTACCGAAAATATATACTTACCAAATTATACTATAAGCAAGAATTCAATTATGTTTTTTTCAAGAAAACACAAGTTTCACAACAGAAGCACAAAAAACAGTTCAAACACAATAAAATAAACAAAATCCAACAAAAAAAAAAATCACCCAAACAATCACGGGGCGAAATGAAAATGATTTCAAAATCAAAATTCATAATGACAATTGACACCCTCGGTCATCGAAGCGACGCTGCCGGTTCTGCCGAAAAAAAAGAGTTCCCATACTTCACATAACATTTTTTTTAGGTTTTTCATTTTCTGTGTCATTGTTTAAAAAAAAAATAGACTAATTATATCCCGGATTAAAATATTTTTCTATTCCATTTATGTTATAAAATACGTTATATATTTTTTGGTTCATAATTTATTTCTAATTAATGCCAATATTATTTAATTTATTAAATTTGGCAATGTTGCATAGAAGACGAAGTTCAGTACACACAAATATTAAAATTTACTAAAAATCTGCAGAGATGCAAGTTTGCCAAATCATCGGAGAGTGGGACAGAACATTTTTGTGCCGAAATGTACGAGGTGGTGTCGACTTTTTAGTTGGACCGCTGTAGAACATTTTAAACCATTACATTAGTATGCTAGCGTTATCTATGAATCTATGGCAGAACCATGCTGTTAATCGCAGCCTTAAGGCTGGGAAATGGACTAAAAATGGCGGCCTTTTTTGACAGTTAACAAGGTTTTACTAATTCATGCTTTTTATGAAAATAAGGAAAAATTACAAGCAAACTAATTTATATTTATGAACAGCAATGTTGTAAGAATGAATTGAATATAGATATATTCGATAATAACTAACCGTAAATTCACAACATCGATATAAACTTTGAAATTATAATTGTAAAGATGAATAACAAAATTTATTTCAATCCATTCTCTATCGTTTCTTATTACCTTTTACAAAATATGAGGGCTGGATGTGGGATAGTTATTGTTAAAAGCATGATTTAGATTTGCAAATTTTTGACACAATTTTAAAAATTGCCGCGTTAATTATCATGTCATTGTAGTTCACCGTGTTCACCACCAATGCGCCTCGTAAGGGTGAGTTTACATAAGCTTTGAATTGGAACTTGGATAAATGCTGAGTTGTTGTCTAAATAAGTAATGGTTGACCAATCAGGAATGCAAACGGTATCTGTCAAAAACATTTCATCGAACAATGGGAATCGACCTTTAGAGACACTTGTATATGATAATACAACGTTGCCGTATGCATATTTTTATAAAAGTTTCAAAGATACTTTAAAAATAAGAACGGTTTTAAGACACATGCAGTTTTTTGCAGTTTGAAACTTTTCAACAAACGGTTCGACGGAAGGGTAAAATTTAGGTTGACATTTTTCTTTTTTAATATAGTTATTCCGATTGTGAATTTTTGATTTTGTTTTACACGGTAAATGTATAGTAGGTACACAAAAGGTGTATTTTAATACATAATAAAAAAACTTAAAAAATAAATAATTTTGAACTCTTATTATTTTAAATCAGCTCAGAAGAACAAAAACGAAATTCTTAAAAAATAACTTTTTTTTGGTTTTCTAAAGTTCAATAAATTTGCAGATCACAGCGACAAAAATATAATAAATAATTAGAAAAATATTTTTGTAATCAATTTAAAAACATAATCCTCAAATTTTAGGTCAATGTCCCACTTTTAATCCACAAGTTTTAAATAAATGCAGGCATTTACCCTAATATTGGCAACACTCGTCCTGGGTTGCTATGATTAAAAATATTATAATCGACAGAATAGAATCGATTGTATTTAAATAGACATTAAAAAATTTCAAATGATTACTTCTATTATTATCGAATTGAATCGAGAAGTTATTTAAATGATAACATAATCGATTTAGTAGTTTCAGTAATTTACAAAAGATAAATAAACTGACCAGTTTGACCCTCTAATAGGAGGGCCTGTCCTAAGCCGAAACATCTGGAGCACAACCACCTTCTTGCTGAGTTATGGAATAGTTCAATTGTCCCGGTTATTTAAGATTAAAATTTGGATAAATATAGATTACATGTGATTAGAATATACCAGTAGGTACTATGAGAAAATATTTAAATGTTATTTTCATGATTTTATTTGTGTTTTTTATCACAATTAAACTAGGTATTTAGCATTTATAAACCAAGTGCAATTTTGAGCAGATTAACTTTTCATGTTCCAGTGCAATAATTGAAACTGGCCAACAGCAATTTTCATATTATTCTAGTAAAATATTTCTCCACGACCATTACTGAATGTATGAATTCTGAAATCATTTTTAATAATAGAATGTAAACATTCACACTCTAGAGTCTGAATATTTATTCTATAATACATGCCTCTTATGCATTTTGCATGTATTTTCATTCTTTATCTAGGTAAAGAATGGATTTTCTGTAATCGAATTAAACAATATCGATTGCCGTGGACTTCAAAAGTGTCAGTGTCAGATATAAAATGGCGACGGTAATAATTATTTTCAAACAAGTTTTAATTTAAACAAAATAATGAGTGAAAAATCAAGTGAAGTAGATATAGAATTTAATAATATCTGAAATTGTAAATTATGAAAAAACACCAATGCACCAGATTTTAATTTCGGTAAGTGTACCACAGCACTATAAATATTAATACAATGTAATACAAATATGTCAACAAATAACTTGTGTTCAGATTTAATTTAATTTTGATTTATACTTTTTGATCGTGGAGAAAATATAGTCTGTTACTCGGTCAGAATGAAAAAATTCGACACTCGTGGTTCCTCACACTCGCATTCGCTCGCGTTCGGAATTTTCCACTCGTTTCGAATTTTTCATTCTAACCTTGTTACAGAATCTACTATTATATTAGCGTCCGTAAATTTGACAACCTTGAAATAGAAGCACGTACTAAAATTATAAATCGAGCTAGTCGTACAGCTGTCGCCATCTATGTACAATGTATTGAAGATTTGCCTTGTTACAAACCGCTGATGGCGTTGTCGCGCCCTTAAGCTCTTGTTTGTGTTGCATTTTGCATTTGCATATTGTAATTTGTATTGTAATCTGTTGTATACATATTAAAAAAAAGACGTTATAACTAACTGACAAACACTTCAAATTGTAAGTGGGTAAAATGCGGGTATTTTGGAATTCTACGCGGGTAAAATCGGGTATTTTGGGGCAACATCATTACAATCGTCGAAAAGTTTTATGAGTGGAATTAATGATTTGGAAAAAAGACAGATTAATAAGATGGAGGCCTATAAAAGTAAGTTTTTGTACTAAATAATTTCTTATTTTGCATTAGCAGTAGTTGGGAAAAAAATTATTATTTATAACACAAAAAGAAAGCTTAGATTCAGCACTTATTTTGTTACATGAAGAAAATTGCGAAAATGTTCAGTCGATTGTAGCCGAACTTATTTACTTATACTAAAGGAAAAAAAGTCTCAAAAAATATCTTTACTCTGAGATTGCCAATGAGTTCATTCGTTTGTGATAATTTCATGATAAACTTAATATGGTGGGGTTATGAATGAGGGTTTTCGTTGTCAATTTCATAAATGAATGCACTATTCTTAATATAGTGAAATTTTATTTACAAAGTTTGTATTAGTCAAAGGACCACGCAACGCATCAATGGGAAATTGGCTTTCGGTGAATTTGCACGAAATTTTTATATATTGTAAAACTCATGATGCTCATTAAATGTCCCCATTGCGCTAATGCTCTAAATTCAACCGTTTAGGTTATAGGGTGAGTCCAAAGAAAGCAAGTTTTTCAGTGATTTCCAAAAAATTAGAGATGAAATTTCATTCATTTCAATATGCCAACATCATCAATCAGAATTGATATTGGCATCATATAAATTTTTGGAAAAGAATGAAATTCCACCTCTGAATTTTTTGGAAATCACTGAAACTCACTCTGTATACAGTTGCGTGTGCAGGAATGATTATAGAGTATTTGTATCAGTTATATGAATAATCGAAGCATATAGTTGATTTGGTTAATTCATTCAACATTGGAAATTATGGAAAAGTTAAGTTCAGCACCCTGTATAATCTAAACTGTTGATATTAGAGCATTAGTGCAATGAAGATATTTGATCAGCATCATGTGTTCTACAATATATAAAAAATTCGAGCAATTTCACCGAAAGCAAATTTCCCATTGATTGGTAATTTCTACAAAGTCAATCTTTGATTACTAATGTCAAGTTTTATGGAGTCAAAATTGTGATTTTTTGAAAATGGTGTCTGAAATGTCAAAAATTAAATCTGATTTGTAAAAAAAAAACTGGTTTATTTCCTAATTATTTTTAATTTTAGTAATGCAACAAAAATGAACATGTTGTTTATAGTTTCTGATGTATTGTGCTTGTTTACTAGACTTGTTTTGATATAGATATTTTTTAGGTAAAATAATCATGGATTCTGAGGAAATAGAAATTAATTATAATTTTCCATTTGCCGATGAAGTTAGCATTGAAAGAGAAATAACTTTTTTATCTAATCACAATATTTCTCCAAATTATAACAATCATTTTAGCTCTAAAATTGAAAATAGCAGTGACAACAATAATGGTTTAGCTGTTATTGCTGTTCAAAGCGAAACAGAGGATAATAATAAAAATAAAATTAGTGATCATGTAAAAAAAAGTTTTAAGCAAACTGATAGAAAAAAACTAAAGTGTGATATTTGTGAAAAACTTTTTGGTCTGAAATCTTATCTTGCAAAACATTTATTAACTCATACTGGTGAAAAACGCCATCAGTGCAATATTTGTAAAAAAACATTTGTTCTGAATGCTACTCTTAAACTACATCTATTAACTCATACTGACGAGAAACACCATAAGTGTAGTACATGTGAAAAAACATTTACTGACAAAAGTACTTTAACAAAACATTTATTAATTCATACTGGGAAAAAAAACCATAAGTGCAGTATATGTGAAAAATCATTTGGTCAGAATGCTTTTCTTAAGAGACATCTATTAACTCATACTGGTGAGGAACAACATAAGTGTAGTATTTGTGAAAAATCATTTACTAAAAAAACTTATTTTACTAAACATTTATTAACTCATACTGGGGAAAAACAATATATGTGCAGTATTTGTAAAAAAACTTATGGTCAGAAGGCTTCTCTTAAGCGACATCTATTAACTCATACTGGTGAAAAACACCATAAGTGTAGTATATGTGACAAAACATTCACTTACAAAGCTGATCTTACAAGACATTTATTAATTCATACTGGTGAAAAACACCATAAGTGTAGTATATGTGACAAAACATTTACTTACAAAGCTGATCTTACAAGACATTTATTAATTCATTCTGGTGAAAAACACCATATGTGTAGTATTTGTGAAAAATCATTTACTCACAAAAGCAATCTTACAAGTCATTTATTAATTCACACTGGTGAAAAACACCATAAGTATGTAGTATTTGTGGAAAAGCATTTACTGACAAAAGTACTCTTACACAACATTTATTAACTCATACTGGGGAAAAACAACATATGTGCAGTATTTGTGCAAAAACATTCACTCACAAATTTGTACTTAGAAGACATGTATTAATTCATGCTAGAAAACAACCCATAAATTAGTACTAGTAAAAAAAATGCGTTAAATAACCCTAATAGCACAAAGACTTTTAAAAAACTCTTAAAAACGTACACGACCGACCATCGAGTCGTTTTGAAAACGTTCGTTAAAGTACCCGAGAACGTTTATAAGACGTTTTTATATAGTGCAAATGTCACAACTTCTAACGTCATATAGACGTCGAAAAAGGACGTTTTAAAGACGTTAAATGGTTCGACAAAGGACGTTTTTAGGTCGTCTCTTAAAACGTCCACTGGACGTCCTTTAAAGTACTTAAGAACGTTTATAAGACGTTTTTTTATAGTGCAAATGTCACAACTTCTAAATAAATTGTCCGACAGAAGACGTTTATACAAGCAAAAAAAAAATACATATTTATTAAAAAATATTGATACTTATATACAGTCTTGTACAATAAAATAATTTTCATTTACACAATAAGTCAAGTTAAAAAAATCATTAAGCATGAAAATATGTACCAAAAATAAAATAATATTCATTTCTATAACTAAAAATACAGTTGGTCACACATAAACAAGTTAGCCATCATTTCGGTTGGTGCTGAGGTGTCTTCAACGAAATATGTAGGAATATTTCTTGTATTTATGAGACTGGAATCATCAGAATTGGAGGAACTAGAATAATTATGTTGAACTTGATTTTCGACATTTTCAAATAAATCCTTTGATAAATTCATAGTCTTGTTGATATACCTGTACTTTTGATGCTTCGAAACTTTCTTTTCTTTATACATTTCACAAAAAACAAACAAGTAGATTTACAGAGTCAAAAATCTTGAATATCAGGGTTGAAGGTACCCACCTATAGGTGGTAGTTATATATATTATAATATACATGTTAACTGTTCAACCACAGCTATAAGACATAAACACAATATATCACTACTCGGAAACCGAAAAAGAAAAGAAAAAAATATAACAAAATAGATGATAATTTTAGAGATACAAGATTTCCTAGGTTTATCTTAACCAGTTGCAGAGAAAATAAACATGATATTAGATATTACCGAGGTTCACGCCATGTTTTATCGTCCATTATGCAAAAACTGTAAACAACAGCCCCGTTAGCGAGCTAAATTCGTGATTGGTTGGAATCAGACACAGACAGAGAGAGCAAACAAAACGTCTTTTGAACGTTTTTTACACTAGTTATGAAAACGATCAACAAAGACGTTTAAAAAACGTCCTTTTTATGACTTTTTATAGAAACGTACTTTTGGGGACCCAACGAAAACGTTTTTACTTGTGGTTTTAAAAACGACTAAAATAAAACATTTAGAAAACGTCCCTTTTATGATTATTTCTCAAAACGTACTTTTGCAGACCTAAAAACGTCTTTTGGATGTTTATGAAGTGGTAATAAAAACAACTTACAAAAACGCAACTTTCTGACTTTTCTCAAAACATTCTTTTGAGGACCTAAACAAAACGTTTTCTGGACGTTTTTACTGATCGTTTTAAAAACTACTGAAATAAAACGTTTAAAAAACGTCTCTTTAATGATTTTTTCTCAACACGTACTTTTGCAGACCTAAAAACAACGTTTTTTGGACGTTTTTTACAGTGGATATAAAAACAACTTACAAAAACGTCTAAAAAACGTAACTTTTTGCCTTTTTCTCAGAAATGCTTTTGAGGACCTAAACAAAACGTTTTTTTGAACCTTTTTACTGGTGGTTTTAAAAACGACTCAAATAAAACGTTTTGTGACTTTATAAAAAAAACTTTTGACATGGACGTTTAAAAACCATTTAAGTACTAGGTGTTTTTTTAGTGTAGTTTTTAAAAACGTCTGAGTAGTGTAGCTTAGACAACGTTTTTTTATTTACGACTTCGGACGTTTTGACGACATATTTTGGATGTTTCTTTATGTTCATTTTAAAAACGTTCTTGCACAAACGTTTGTAAAACGTTTTATTTTGGTCCTCGGATGTTCTGACGTTAAATGGACATTAAAAAAATGTCAATCGGACCTTTTGTGCTATTAGGGAAGTAAAATTATCTCAAGGCGAATGCAACTATCAAAATTCTAATTATTTGAATAAAATTTTTTTCGGCCAGTTTTAAATCGCTTATTTAATTTTGGAGCAGTTTTCATCATATACTGCCTGTTTTCCCGGATTTTGTATCGATAATATTTCTTATTTAGTGGTAGAATCCAACTGTTATATTTATTTATAGGTATTAGGTATTGTGTAGGTTTTAATTCAATAATTATTTTATTATTCACTTGTATAGTTATCTATATTATTTAAACAATTTTCAATATCACGTTGATATAGGTCACATATACAGTTGTCTCTGTTTTCCATTGAAAGCTTCATACGGGTCACATGATTAGTTTTTTTTTGTATGTTTTCTCAGCTTAAATTAGAATTTTTTACTGTACACACCACGTGACTTTTGTGTTTGCCGATTAGAGAATTACCCAAGGAAAATGTGCTTCAATTGTAATAATTTGGGTGTAAAAATTTTTTTTTAGTATTTTCCGGTTAATGTTAAATAATCCTACTTTCTAGTCCATTTTTTTCTGCGCAGAACAGTGTAGAGTGCCATAAAACATAATTATTCGTATTTGGACGAGAACTCGCCTAATATAGCAACTAAAAATATGCGGTTTTTTTCATGATATTTAAAATATTTATGAGAAGAGCGCGTCTGTGCTACATTTTTCAAATTTGTCTTGAGAAAAAAGTTGATAGTCGTATCACTTTTACTAAAATTATTTTAAAAAAAGTGCCACAGACGCGCTCTAAATAATAAACTACAGAATCGATTGGTGAAAACCGCAGCTTCCTATGTTTAATATTAACGGAGCGCTCGTCCAAAAACGATTTCAGGCAAGATTACATATATGGTATTGGCGCCTCCAGCAACAAACAGCACAACACGATTATTATAAAAGTAATTAAAAATTTAACGCTCGTTTAAAATTATTTATTATTTTTTTAGCCATTTTTCTGATACAATTTTCTTAATTTAGAGAACCTGTTTTTTTGTTTAAAAAAGATATTAAGCTAGCAGAAAATGTGTTTGTTTTTTAAACCAGTGCAGATAAATTATACTGTCAATTAATGAAATATTTGTGATTCCTTCTACTAAAATGAGGATAAAAATCTGATGTGGCCAGCTCTCTCGCCATTTTTACTTTCCGAACAACAGAGTTGTATAGAAGGAAAGTCTTGCGATCATGATATTTTGACCATACCCAGATTTTAACGAATCTTTTAACAAAAATTAATTTTTTTTGTCCTTTTGTTTTATCGAAAATGGTAAAACAAATGAAAAAACTAAATAGTACATCTGGAAGGGATCAAAACGCATTAAATGTGTGAAATATTTCATAATTTTAAAATAATACTTGTAGAAATTATACAAAAATATAAAAAAAAAAATTTATAAAAAAGTTTATTTTTAATTTTTGTAAACTAATTTTTTATTAATGTATTTTGATGAAGAAAAACTAAAATAATCGATTAAACAATTACTTTACTATGAAAGTTGGGTGGGATTACCCTTCATTTTTTAATAAAAAATTAGCAGGTAACACAAAAGAGTATGACAATCTGGCAACAATAGCAAAAATTTTAATAACACGTAAATCTATAGTGCATACAATATATATGTGTAAAACTTTATTGCTATCTTGTTTAATAATTACGTCATGACTCATAGCAACTGCCACTTCCGGTTGTCCGAATAACGCCAAAATCGAATCTAGGGTATCAGGATGTTGTATGCAAATTTTCAAAAATAAAATAAATATAAATAGTTTAAGTCACATCTGTCAAAATTATTGTTTAATATCTTTGTCACTTGGAGAGCTACAGTCGCGTGCCGTCCTGCAGCCGGATTCTCTTTGCTATCGAGTAACTCGATACGAAAGTCAATTACGAAGGACAAATCGTATCGACTTGATTTGATTCTGAAGTGCCTTCGTATACAAATCGCTGTAGTCGATCGTAGCATTCGTAGTTTAATGCGTTAATTTTTTTAGACATGTCTTTGTTATTGGTGATTTTGTGTTTGGTAGTTTATTTAATTTTAGTAGTAGTTAAAATTATTATTACTAATAGTTATAATTTACTGTCAAAAATAAAATAAAGTTAAAAAATTAATTTTACAAATTATTTTCAGGTTATACAATGGTTTTTATTAATTTTTTTGACAAAATATTTAATGTTTGCAGCGCAATTTAATTTTAATTTTAGGAAGTCGACATTTTCGTAACAAAAATCAAAATAAAATCTCCCTTAACCTTGAAACATGACATAAAAATAATTTGAAATATTGATCAAAATTATATACCACCAACTTTGAAAACAATGTTTTATTTAATATTAAAATTATGTTCCTTACATGGCCTCACCAATTATATTAGAATAAAATAAAATACAGAATGCATCATGGCATATATTAATCTTAATAAAAATAGCCATCAGTGTGTTAAAAAAGGATAAATAGGTAAAAATGGTGGAAACGAGACAGAGTAAAATTGACAGTTCTAGACGAAATCACGTGACTTCTAATTCGATTCGATAGGAATGAGAATCGCACCATCTCGGAAAAATGGCGTAAACGATTCGTATCGGACGATACGATACCAAAGAGAATCCGCCTGTAGGATTGACCCCTCGTTTTAGGAGTCCTAATCAAAACAAAAGGTGCTTTTCTAGTCAAGATGTTGAGAACATCGACTTTATATTAAATAACCGTAAGTGTCTCAAGCTCTCTCTACGCTTTCCTATCTCTATGGCAAGTAACAATTGTCAGTTCCAAACAAATCCCTAGAGCTTGTCAACGGAACGGCCATAATAAGCGAAACGCGCAAATAATTTTTTAATTTCTATGACAGCCACACTTTTTTATCTTATAGGTTTAATAGTCCTATTTTCTACTTTGCAAAAGCAAAAATATTTTCAATTTTTTAAAAGTTCACTGTTGGGTGAATAATCCATGAGGTTGACACCAAATTATCTAAAAAATGAAGAAGAAGTCATCATTACGTCAATGTCATGGAATTCATTTTTTGTTGATTTTTAAGAATTTAAGTGCACGTTGAAAGGCGACTGCCGCTTTACAGGTAATAAAATATTTTTAAATAACCATTATTATTTTGGTATATGATTTATTGTACTTAATTCTATTTTTTTTCAAGTTGTAGGAACAATGCCGCCGAAACCAAAACCGGGAGCCCCAAGTAAAAAAACTGAACAGAAAAAAAAGGAGAAAGTTATTGAGGTACATAATTTATAATAATATTAGAATTAAAAATACAAGTGTATCTATTTATTTTATTAGTTAACCTGTTTTATAAAGTTAGTTGATTTCCATATGTCTTGCAAGACTTCTTTTAAGAGGTTATTAATTTTGTTTAAATTAAAATTCGGATACATTTTTCTCTGTATAATCCTTCCAAGCAAAAAGTCCATCATTAATATTAATCTGCTTTTATCCATCAAAGATTTAAATTGGCTGGAATGTTATTTAACCAAATTCTACGCTCATATCTTATGGATTTTTTTAATAGGTCTTCTATTTTTGTAGCAAAATAAGGGTCGCTGCTGTTGCCTATTTGGATATCTTTCTGGATTCCACTTCTATTTTTGTTATTTCTCATAAATAAGCAATAAATCCACTTTTTTATCTCTGGTATATAATTATTACAGTATAATTTTAAAGCATACCATGGTTCCAGCCCAAGATTTCCGAATAAGCAAAAAAACTTGTGAAACAGGCCTAAATTTAATCAAATTTAATTATGGATTCTCATATAAGTGTCCCGAATTTCAAAATTATATCTGCAAAATGAAAAAAACATTTAGTATACCCTTATCTCATCCTCATCTACTAATTTTAAACCCGTAAATACCTGTCGAATATATATTTTATTAATTAATAAGTTACTTATTTCCAATATCTATCTATTTATTCATTATCACTAATAATATGAAGATTTTAACCTTATAAAATGTATCCGTATTAATACAAAATTGTATTTTTGCCATTTTGATTTATTCTGATGATTAATAAACTTTCAGGATAAAACTTTTGGACTGAAAAACAAAAAGGGGGCGAAACAACAAAAATTCATTCAACAAGTAGAAAAGCAAGTCAAATCTGGAGGGGTCCATCCGCTAAAGGAAGATGCAAAGAAATTGGAAAAAGATAAGAAATTGAAGGATCAAAAAGAACTTGCAGCTCTCTTTAGACCTGTACAAACCCAAAAAATTGAAAAAGGTTCTTATTATTTTAATATTCCGACCTCCCTATACAATATTTTTAATTTAAATAATTTATTTAATAATCAGTTAAGAATGGGTAAGCTTGCATTGCACAGAAGAGTCTCCCGATGAGCTACATAAAAAATAATCGAAATAAATCTTAAGATATTGATGCTCTACAAAAATATGATTTCAGAATGTCAAAAATGTCATCCAGAAAAAACCACAGACATCCAGAATAAATTCATATGGTGAACTTTTGTTTATCAAAAATTTTTGTTTTATTTTTAAATCATATTAATTTATTTTTTTGTAATTATTACAAATTCTGTTTAAAATTTTAGGAACAGATCCTAAGTCAGTAGTATGCGCTTTCTTTAAACAAGGCCAATGTGGGAAAGGTGATAAATGTAAATTCTCTCACGATTTATCGATAGAACGTAAAGCGGAAAAACGGTCTTTATACTTTGATATGCGAGATGACGGGGAAGAAGATACAATGGAGAATTGGGATGAAGCGAAACTGTTGGAAGTCATTGAAAAGAAACATGGCGATAAAACAAAAATGCCAACAACTGATATTGTATGTTTGATTCTATTAACTAGGCAATTTTGACAAGCTGAATTTTCCTTCTATTGTTATTTTTTTTTAGATTTGCAAGCATTTTTTGGAAGCTGTCGAAAAGTCGAAGTATGGATGGTTCTGGACATGTCCTGCTGGAGAAAATTGTATATACCGACACGCCCTTCCTCCAGGTTTTGTTCTCAAAAAAGATAAGAAAAAGCTGGAAGACAAAGCCAATGAAATAACGCTAGAGGATCTCATTGAAAGGGAAAGAGCAGCGTTAGGACCTAAACAAACAAAAATAACTCTAGAAACTTTTTTGTCATGGAAAAAACGGAAAATACAAGAAAAGAAGGATAATGCTAAAAAGGAAGAGGATAAGAAACGTAATGAGTTTAAAGCAGGTGAGTTTTTTCAGTGTGTATGGAATTTGATAATCATATTCCAGGTTGAAATTTTCGGCACAAATTTTTATATTTTTTCAGGTCGACAAGTTGGTTTATCTGGTAGGGAAATGTTCAGTTTCAATCCAGATCTCGCTAAAGAATATGACATGGAAGATGGTGATGATATATTTGATTCCTCCGCTTTTGCTAAAGAAGATGATGAAGAAGATGAAGAAACAATGTATAAAGAAATAAATTTAGATATATTAGATCAAGACGTGCAAGAGGTATGTTAACTCTATTACATCAGCATGTTGAGTGAAAATCAATTGATTTTATTCAATTTTTTTGTTTATATTTGGATTGTTTTATTTTTTTCTACTTATTTGTTTTCTAGGTTGATGGAACTGGTACCGTGGCCACTGAAGATAGATTTAAGGATGTGGAACCCGCGGAAAGTGAAAAACCTATAGAAGGAGCCACCGCTGTACCTATTAATGAGAACCTTTTCCTAGAGGAAGATCTCGATGGTTTAGATGAGGAACTGGACGGACTAGACCTAGAGGAATGAAAATAGGGGTGTAATTTGTTTTTACCCTGTCGGATTTATTTTATTAATTGTTAATTCACATTGTACTAGGACTGTAAATATAATGAATAATTTAAGTTTCTTGAGTTTTCTTAGCTTTATTATAAATAAGAATGGTCAAAAGTTTTTGTAGGTAATATTACTTTGGTTACTACTACAAAAAGTCAGATAATTTGATACAACCCCATATTTTACGGATTTTAAAGTATTAAAGTGTATTTTTATTGGATTATAAGTTAATTTCACTTAAACATTGTTACTTAAGATTTTTTTAAACTAATCACCACCCGCGAGGTAGAGCACTTTGCGCGTTTTCTTTTAAGTGCAAAGGCCTATCTACTCATATTTTTGTATAATTATTCGATGTTTATTGTAATTGCTGACAATATAGGTAAAATATATTTATAAGGCAACATAGACGACTATTATCGTGTTAAAATCTCCTGTATTATAGATTTTTTATTATATTTTTTTACAGGATCATCAAAACTTTATTTTATTTATTTTTTTTTATATTCAATTTGATCTCAGAAAATTAGTAGTGAAACAGGGCACAATTCTATTAAATTTTATGTCACATAATCTACATTCTGGATATGGTTAAAAATTGTTGAAGAAATACAATGTACAAATTTTAATTACATTTTATTGTAACGCTTCAAATATTTTTATTATTATTATTTTTGTTAGATATGTTACGTCACTTTCTCTAACTCAACTTTACTAATCTTAACCAGCCTTCTTCTAATACCTATAATTCAGCTTTTTTTATTATTTTGTCTTTATAAGTTCCTTAAATATGCGCTTTAAAAAACCATAATGTTTATAAAATATTTTTTTATGCTTTTATATTTCCTCTAATACTTGTACTCTGTGAAATTTCTATATACCTTAACTATCGTTTTTATTTCTTTTCCACATTCCCATAAATTATTATTTGTCTAGTTTAAAATTTTCTTGACATCGGATTGAATATATTTTGGTAAAAAAAAAATAATTAAAAAAATCTATACGCATGCAGGGAGATTTAAACACGACATATGGCGCCCAACGTGGGGAAGGAAGGGCAATAATAGAAGCGATAAAAAAGTCCTACAAAAAATACATATTTGCACTGTTATATTATTTAGAATTAGAGTTATTTAAAATTGGATCTTAACAATTTGTGAATTGATGGGGGTAAAAAAATATAAATATAAATTATTCTATTAATGGAATTAAGATCTGGCAATATCAAGATAATGGTCTAGTCAAGAAGTGCTTTTTGGGCCAAACTTTTCTCTGCCTTCGAAAAATATGAAAGAGGTGTCATTCGATTCGGAATAGCGTGTAGATGAAAACAATTAACTGAAAAATAAAAATGGGGTTTGGATTTTTGCAAATATCTCAAAAACCATTTGACATTTTTCAAATTTGAATAAAAATTCAAAAAGGAGGAAATTTACGCGCTGCACAATTTTAGACCTTTAATGAATAAATATTACTTTAACTTATTAAATACGAGAATTAAGAATTGAAAAAATTCAAACATCTACTAGATAGATTTATGAATAAGAATCCGTAGTCAAAAAATTTTTATCGCGATTTTTCTATTAATTATGCACCAGTTAATTAACAATTTTTTCATACTTGAACATGGGAGCGCACTCAAACTGCAAAAATTTTAATCCCTAGAACTAAAGTAGGTACTCGAACTGCAAAAAGGAATTTAAATACTGAATTAATCCAATACACGAACTGCAAAAACATATTAGTAGGGTCAGGTAATCCCAGGTACGAACTGCAGCAACTCATTAATATTTAATAAATACCCCAAAATACTAGGTAAATATATGTGTATTTCTAAAATTTTTAGTCCGTCAAAGAAATGTACAAAAAATATTTACGAAATAAACGAAAATATTTACATATATACATTACACAGCGATTTTATAGGAACAAAATCGGCACTTGAAATTTGTTTATTTTTATACTGTTGCAATTTATTTTAAAATTATATTTGGCGATTTCGAATATGGTTACCTGGAGTTTTAAATTGTAGTTCAGAAATCGCACTATTAATTTTTATATATGAATCTGTTTGTATGTTGATTAAAGTATTTAAAATAATATGAATATTTGGATGAGGTGATGTAGGTACAATGTGAATTAAACTTGCTTTGAAAGGATTCACACGTATGTGTGGTTTTTAGAGTACATACTGAATCGGAGGCCCAGATTTTTGGTGGAAAAAATGACACAATTTTTTATCTAAAATTTAAAAAAAATTTCATAAATATACAATATTTTTGTCTCTTTCTACCAACAGGCAGCACGTTTTAATAACGTCGACAGTTTTTATATTACAGGGGTTAAACGATATGAAAACTATAAATTTATAGACAAAAATGCATTTTTTATCCCATAACAAAAGTAAATAAATAACATATTAAATTGAAATTAATACCACTGAAAAGGGAATAAAAAATACTATAAATGAGAATTTTTTCAGCAAAAATTGTAATCTATAGAAAAGGGAGAAATCAAAAGAGGGGAAATTAAAAAATCGGTATAGTTCTGGTCTCTCCCTATTCTCACAACCACAATTATTTATCTAAAATTTTGAAAAAATTCCTAAATATAGAATATGGTTTTCTCTTTCTATCAACATCGGCAAGTTTTAATAACGTTGATAGTTTTTATGTCACAAGGGTTAAACGATTTGAAAACTAAAAATTTAAAGAAAAAAATGCATTTTATATCTCATAACAAAAATAAATAAATAATATATTAAAATGAAATTTATACCATTGAAAGAATGAAAAATACAATAAACAAGAATTTTTTCACAATTTTTTAGCCAGATTTGTGACCTTGAGAAAAGGGAGAGGCCAAAGGAGGGAAAATTAAAAAATCCTTGGAGTTATGGTCTCGCCCTATTTTCACGGCCACAATTTTTTATCCAAAATTTTAAAAAAATTCATAAATATAGAATATTGCTTTCTCTTTCTATCAACAGTCAGCAAGTTTTAATAACGTTGATAGTTTTTATGTCACAGGGGTTAAACGATTTGAAAACTAAAAATTTAAAGAAAAAAATGCATTTTATATCTCATAACAAAAATAAATAAATAATATATTAAAATGAAATTTATACCAATGAAAGGAAAATAAAAAATAATATAAATAAAAATTTTTTCAAAAGTTTTTGGCAAGAATTGTGACCTTGAGAAAAGGGAGAGACTAAAAGAGGGAAAATTAAAAAATCCTTGGAGTTATGGTCTCGCCCTATTTTCACGGACACAATTTTTTATCTAAAATTTTGAAAATAAAACGTAAATATAGAATATTGATTTTTCTTTCTATCAACAGTCAGCACATTTTAATAACAATGGTCTTTTATTATGTTACAAGGGTTAAACGATATGAAAACTAAAAATTTAAAGACAAAAATGCATTTTATATCCCATAAAAAAAATAAATAAATAATATATTAAAATGAAATTAACACCACTGAAAAGGGAATAAAAAATACTATGAATGAGAATTTTTTCAAATTTTTTTCAGCAAAAATTGTAACCTTGAGAAAAGGGAGAAACCAAAAGAGAGGAAATTAAAAAATCCTTATAGTTGTGGTCTCTCCACAACCACAATTTTTTACCTAAAGTTTTGAAAAAATTCTTAAATATAGAAAATAGTTTTCTGTTTCCATCAACAGTCGGCAAGTTTTAATAACTTTGATAGTTTTTATGTTACAGGGGTTAAACGATATGAAAACTAAAAATTTAAAGACAAAAATACATTTTATATCTCATAACAAAAATAAATAAATAATATATTAAAATGAAATTTATACCATTGAAAAGAGAATGGAAAATAATATAAATAAGATTTTTTTCAAAATTTTTTAGCAAGAATTGTGACCTTGAGAAAAGGGAGAGACCAAAGAGGGAAAATTAAAAAATCCTTGGAGTTATGGTTTCTCCCTATTCTCACAACCACAATTTTTCATTTAAAATTTTGAAAAAATTCCTAAATATAGAATATTGTTTTCTCTTTCTATCAACATCGGCAAGTTTTAATAACGTTGATAGTTTTTATGTCACAGGGGTTAAACGATTTGAAAACTAAAAATTTAAAGAAAAAAATGCATTTTATATCTCATAACAAAAATAAATAAATAATATATTAAAATGAAATTTATACCAATGAAAGGAAAATAAAAAATAATATAAATAAGAATTTTTTCAAAAGTTTTTGGCAAGAATTGTGACCTTGAGAAAAGGGAGAGACTAAAAGAGGGAAAATTAAAAAATCCTTGGAGTTATGGTCTCGCCCTATTTTCACGGACACAATTTTTTATCTAAAATTTTGAAAAAAAAACGTAAATATAGAATATTGATTTTTCTTTCTATCAACAGTCAGCACATTTTAATAACAACGGTCGTTTATTATGTTACAAGGGTTAAACGATATGAAAACTAAAAATTTAAAGACAAAATTCATTTTATATCCCATAACAAAAATAAATAAATAATATATTAAAATGAAATTAACACCACTGAAAAGGGAATAAAAAATACTATAAATGATAATTTTTTCAATTTTTTTCAGCAAAAATTGTGATCTTGAGAAAAGGGAGAAACCAAAAGAGGGGAAATTAAAAAATCATTATAGTTGTGGTCTCTCCCTATTCTCACAACCACAATTTTTGATCTAAAATTTTGAAAAAATTCTTAAATATAGAAAATAGTTTTCTCTTTCCATCAATATTCGGCAATTTTTAATAACGTTGATAGTTTTTATGTCACAGGGGTTAAACGATTTGAAAACTAAAAATTTAAAGGAAAAATGCATTTTATATTTCATAACAAAAATAAATTAATAATATATTAAAATGAAATTTATACCATTGAAAGGAGAATGAAATATAATATAAATAAGAATTTTTTCAAAATTTTTTAGCAAGAATTGTGACCTTGAGAAAAGGGAGACCAAAGGAGAGAAAATTAAAAAATCCTTGGAGTTATGGTCTCGCCCTATTTTCACGGCCACAATTTTTGATCTAAAAGTTTGAAAAAATTCGTAAATATAGAATATTGCTTTCTCTTTCTATCAACAGTCAGCACATTTTAATAACAACGGTCGTTTATTATGTTACATAAGGGTTAAACGATATGAAAACTAAAAATTTAAAGACAAAAATGCATTTTATATCCCATAACAAAAATAAATAAATAAATAAATAATATTTTAAAATGAAATTAACACCAGTGAAAAGGGAATAAAAAATACTATAAATGAGAATTTTTTCAAATTTTTTCTGCAAAAATTGTAATCTTGAGAAAAGGGAGAAACCAAAAGAGGGGAAATTAAAAATTCGTTATAGTTGTGGTCTCTCCCTATTCTCACAACCATAATTTTTTATCTAAAATTTTGAAAAAATTCCTAAATATAGAAAATGGTTTTCTCTTTCGATCAACAGTCAGCAAGTTTTAATAACGTTGATAGTTTTTATGTTACAGAGGTTAAATGATATACGATATGAAAACTATAAATTAATACCACTGAAAATGGAATAAAAAAATACTATAAATGAGAATTTTTTAGCAAAAATTGTAACCTTGAGAAAAGGGAGAAACCAAAAGAGGCGAAATTAAAAAATCGTTACAGTAGTGGTCTCTCCCTATTCTCACAACCACAATTTTTTATCTAAAATTTTGAAAAAATTCTTAAATATAGAAAATAGTTTTCTGTTTCCATCAACATCGGCAAGTTTTAATAACTTTGATAGTTTTTATGTTACAGGGGTTAAACGATATGAAAACTAAAAATTTAAAGACAAAAATGCATTTTATATCTCATAATAAAAATAAATAAATAATATATTAAAATGAAATTTATACCATTGAAAAGAGAATGGAAAATAATATAAATAAGATTTTTTTCAAAATTTTTTAGCAAGAATTGTGACCTTGAGAAAAGGGAGAGACCAAAGAGGGAAAATTAAAAAATTCTTGGAGTTATGGTTTCTCCCTATTCTCACAACCACAATTTTTCATTTAAAATTTTGAAAAAATTCCTAAATATAGAATATTGTTTTCTCTTTTTATCAACATCGGCAAGTTTTAATAACATAGATAGTTTTTATGTCACAGGGGTTAAACGATTTGAAAACTAAAAATTTAAAGAAAAAAAAGCATTTTATATCTCATAACAAAAATAAATAAATAATATATTAAAATGAAATTTATACCAATAAAAAGAGAATAAAAAATAATATAAATAAGAATTTTTTCAAAAGTTTTTGGCAAGAATTGAGACCTTGAGAAAAGGGAGAGACTAAAAGAGGGAAAATTAAAAAATCCTTGGAGTTACGGTCTCGCCCTATTTTCACGGCCACAATTTTTGATCTAAAATTTTGAAAAAATTCGTAAATATGGAATATTGTTTTCTCTTTATATCAACAGTCAGCAACTTTTAAGAACGTTGATGGTTTTTATGTTACATTGGTTAAACGGTATGAAAACTAAAATTTTAAAGACAAAAATGCATAACAAAAATAAATAAAGAATATATTCTTAGAAAATATCGATATAACGACTTTGTGCAGTTCGAGTATAGGATTAAAATTTACCTTTAATTGCTTTTTTTGCAGTTCGAGTCCGGTCGTCATTAAGCACTAGCAAGTATAAGTATTTTTGCAATTCATGTGCACCGGAACATGGACATTGTAAGTGCGATAATTGTGAAATAACAAATCTGATTTTTTTCCCTTTTTTGGGCCTATTCTTAAAAGGCCTCAGAAGAGATTCCTGTTGGAAAAATTAAAAAAATTGTTATTTTTTACTTTGTTATTAACAATTTACGTACGTTAAAAATTTAAAATGCATTGTTTATAAGATAATTTAAAGTATTTTTTTTGGAAACACAATCTTTGATGCAAATTATGATTTAAAAAAAAATCGTTCCTTAAATTTTTCTTTATATTGCTTAAAAACGTATTTGCTAATAAACAATTTTTTTCTATCACCTGTAATTATTAAGGAACCATTTTTTAATCATAATTTATCTTGTTCTTTGATAACTAAAAAAAAATATTTTTATATAAATTTTCGTTGTTTATTTAATTAATAAACAATTAAATTTTTCTATATTTTTTTTTTCTTTTTCTACATAATGAAACAAAAACAACTATATATTATTTTTTGAGAAAAATTATTTATATGGTAGAAAAAAATTGTTAATTAACAAATACATTTTTAAGCAATAAAAATTTTTTTTAAGGAACGATTTTTTTATAATGATAATTTGCATCAAAAATTATGTTTCCGAAAAAAAAATTTTAAATTATCTTATAAACAACGTATTTGTATTTTGTAAAGAACAGAAAATAAAATTTTTAAAAATCATAAAAATAACGGATAAATAGTAATATGAAAAAAAAATTTTTTTTCAATGATTAATCAAGCTTTTTAATTTAAGTAAATTGTTAATAACAAAGTGAAAAATAACAATTTTTTAATTTTTTCCAACGGGAATCTCTTCTAAGAACTTTCAAAAATAGGTCCAAAAAAGGAAGAAAAAATCAGATTTGTTATTTCACAATTATCGCACTTACAATGTTCATGTTCAAGTACGAAAAAATTCTTAATTAACTAATGCATAATTAGTAGAAAAATCGCGATAAAAATATTTTGACTGTGGATTATTGTTCATAAATCTATCCAGTAGATGCCTGAATTTTTTCAATTTTTATAATTAATAAGTTTAAATAATATCATTAAATGTCCAAAGTGGGCAGCTCTTACGCAAGCCGGGAGTTCCAGTTTTAGGTCGTATTTTTAACACTCTGGGAAAATTATAAATATTAGTCCTACATTTCCGGGAGGATTAGTTTTTTTTTTTGGTAAATTTCCTCCTCTTTTTTACCTCTCGCCCTTCAGATAAGAGAGGTATAGGAATCATGCTAAAAATTGGGTAGTGAGTTTTCAATGGATAAACACGTTTTGGGGTCCCTAGAATACGATTTTAATATTTTCGCGATGATGTGTGTGTGTGTGTGTGTGTGTGTGTGTGTGTGTGTGTGTGTGTGTGTGTGTGTGTGTGTGTGTGTGTGTGTGTGTGTGTGTGTGTGTGTGTGTGTGTGTGTGTGTGTGTGTGTGTGTGTGTGTGTGTGTGTGTGTGTGTGTGTGTGTGTGTGTGTGTGTGTGTGTGTGTGTGTGTGTGTGTGTGTGTGTGTGTGTGTGTGTGTGTGTGTGTGTGTGTGTGTGTGTGTGTGTGTGTGTGTGTGTGTGTGTGTGTGTGTGTGTGTGTGTGTGTGTGTGTGTGTGTGTGTGTGTGTGTGTGTGTGTGTGTGTGTGTGTGTGTGTGTGTGTGTGTGTGTGTGTGTGTGTGTGTGTGTGTGTGTGTGTGTGTGTGTGTGTGTGTGTGTGTGTGTGTGTGTGTGTGTGTGTGTGTGTGTGTGTGTGTGTGTGTGTGTGTGTGTGTGTGTGTGTGTGTGTGTGTGTGTGTGTGTGTGTGTGTGTGTGTGTGTGTGTGTGTGTGTGTGTGTGTGTGTGTGTGTGTGTGTGTGTGTGTGTGTGTGTGTGTGTGTGTGTGTGTGTGTGTGTGTGTGTGTGTGTGTGTGTGTGTGTGTGTGTGTGTGTGTGTGTGTGTGTGTGTGTGTGTGTGTGTGTGTGTGTGTGTGTGTGTGTGTGTGTGTGTGTGTGTGTGTGTGTGTGTGTGTGTGTGTGTGTGTGTGTGTGTGTGTGTGTGTGTGTGTGTGTGTGTGTGTGTGTGTGTGTGTGTGTGTGTGTGTGTGTGTGTGTGTGTGTGTGTGTGTGTGTGTGTGTGTGTGTGTGTGTGTGTGTGTGTGTGTGTGTGTGTGTGTGTGTGTGTGTGTGTGTGTGTGTGTGTGTGTGTGTGTGTGTGTGTGTGTGTGTGTGTGTGTGTGTGTGTGTGTGTGTGTGTGTGTGTGTGTGTGTGTGTGTGTGTGTGTGTGTGTGTGTGTGTGTGGATGGATGTTGTAGTAACGATAACTCAAAAACAACTGAATGAAAAAGTTTGAAATTTTGCATACAGGATTCTGAGACCCTAGATTAGATCTGATTAGATTTTGGTGCCAATCGCACAACCGGAAGTGTCAGTTGCTATGGGTGATGACGCCATTATTATACAAAACGGCAATAAAGTTTTACACATATACCTTGTATACCATATAGTTTATTTTCATCTCATTAAAATTTTAGAATCTTTTGCCATTGTTGCCAGATTTACAAAAAAATAATTTTTTTTCATACTTTTTTGTGTCAACCTGTAAATTTTTGATTCTAAAATGGCGAGAGGTCATGTGCTGGCCACATCAGATTTTTTGAATCTTTTTTCAAATTTGAAAAATGTCAAATAGTTTTTGAGATATTTGCAAAAACCAACCCCCATTTTTTTTAGTTAATTGTTTATAACTTGACACCTCGTTCATATTTTTCGGAGGCGGAGCAAAAGTTTGAAACAAAAAGCACTTGTTTATTTATTTATTTATTTATACAATTCCGTGTGACAATACAATACTGTATAAGAATATAGTCAATTTTATATACATGCCTAAAATTAAATCTAATATTAAGTAGTTGATAGAAATTCATTTACACTATTACACTATAAAAAGATTTTTCTACCAAAAAATGTTTCAATTTCGTCTTAAATTCACGAATAGTTCTACAGGATGTGACGTTCCCCGGCAATTTATTAAATACTCTGTTTCCTCGATGATTAGGAGAGTAGTAAGTAACTTTTTTTGACGTGACTGGTAAATGAATTTCATTTCTGAGTCTCGTACTATATCCATGGAGATCTCCGTTTAATAAATAGGTATGCTTATTTTTAAAAATTAACACAGACAGTTCAAAAATGTATATAGAAGCTAAAGTTAAAATATTTAGCCTCTTGAAAATGTCTCTGCATGACGATAATCTAGAAACATTAGCAATATACCTGATAATACACTTTTGAACTATAAAAACATTAGAGGCTCTACTGGCTTCACCCCAGAGACAGATACCATACCTTAACCTAGAATCAATTTGAGCGTAGTAGAGGTCACATAACTGACTTAGAGTAAGTACATTTTTTAAGTTGATGAAAAGAAATTTAACTGAATTTAATTTTGAAATCAATGGTTATGCCAATTAAGATGTTCCATCGATGTTGATTCCTAAGAAATTTATGCTGTTATGGGTATTTACCATAATTTGATCATTTATAGGAAAACGAATATCCTCTATTTTATTTTGCGGGTTATGCAATCTAACTAATTCAGTTTTTTGTACGTTAAAAAATAAGCTAATACTATTAAAAAAATTTGATACTTTGCTCATTACTTTTTCACATTCTTTTTGACGATTTTTCGTATTTTTAGCTGATATAATAATTGATATGTCGTCAGCATAAGCCGTATCAGACATATTTTCAATGACTTGATCAATTTGATTAACGTATATTAAAAAAAGGATGGAACCCAGAATAGAGCCCTGGGGTACACCCATTGTTAATTGCAACTGTTCCGAATCGTATCGTACACGATGACGGCCATCTCCAGTTGTCAATGATACAAATTGATTTCTATTGTCAAGAAAAGCCCTAATCCAACATAGAGGTTGTTTAACTTGTGTTATTTAAATAATAATAAGACGTTAGATTATACGTTTATTATAAGCAACAACTTGGCATGTACCGTTGTTATTGTGATCAACGTATAGATGACTATTGACATGACATTGAGGGGCTGAAGCTCAGATAAAGGAACTACTAGATATGCCCTGTATATCTAATTTCATTTACAAAATTTAAGCCAACATCTAGCCCTCTCTCTCGGCAAAGTTTGTGGGTGAGGGACGTGAGACGCGTAGAAAAATCTCGTGCAGAGGACGAAATCAACAATAAAAATTGACGTGATGTATTAGACAGTGGCGACGCGAAGAATTATAGCTTTTTATTTATTTTAGCAAAAAAATAGAAAATTAAAATTGGGTATTTTACATGTTATTAATATATCACATTTGAATTAAATATGTCGTGAGAAGTTATATAATTTCGATAAAGTTGTATTTTCTGTAATACTGATAAATATTAACATTAAAACATAGCAAATGCCTGTAAATTTATATTAAATGTACGTATTTAATAATGGAATCAAATAAATAATATTTTTTATTGCTTCTTTTATTGTTACAGTATGGAGTACCCAAATGCGAATAACATAAAAAAAATGTGAATGGTATATAACATAAAAAAGAAAGGAAGCAAACTAAAAAATTATCAAATCTTATCAACTTATATTTTAAATTATTCAAAAACTACTTTCCTAACTTACTTGTGAAGTATAAGATTGATTATCTAATGGCTTGAGAAAAGCACCACATTTTTCACATTTCTTTTTCATGGTTAACAACCTTTCAAGAAAATCACTTAAAATAGTTCAAAATGTTTACAAAAATATTTAGTACAACCTATAACACTAAAAAATAACACAAATTAATTCACAAACTGTAAACTATTTAATGTATGATTTTAAATTATCCTGCTTGAAAGTACGCTTATGGAATCTCTAGAGGACGATGTCAACAAAGGTTAACTAGATGTTGGCTTAATAAAAAAGGATAGAATGCCCTCTCTATATATATTTACTCTGAGGGCTGAAGTTGTTGAACACTGATAGGTGCGTTCGTTAGATATAATGAGAGCAATCTATCAGAGTACATTCAAACACCTTCCCCTTAAAGATTAAGACGATGGGGAGGTCTGACAAGACGACCGCATCGGGAGCGTACATTGTTATAATCTTTATTATTTGAATTTCTATCACTGCAATCGCTAAGCCTTGATGTACTTAAATTTGAACTACTTAGTGAACGGGTTGGTGAGTCTAATGTAGTACTTGGAGGAGTACTAGTTCTATTACCAACTGGTCTTACAGAGAGAGGACTGTTATTTAAAGAAACCTGTTGAGGCACAATATTATTATGATGCATGTTAGTCTTATCGTCGAGGTTTTCGTTGGGATACAAATCGGGTTCACAAAGGTATTTATGGTCTGTTTTTGTACAGGACGGTTTTATGTGTGTGGTGTTACGTCTTACAATTCTATTATTACTTTCTTTTTTAACCCAATATGATTTCGGTTCTGTAGCTTTTTCAATCACAATTGCTTTTTGCCAAATTTTCTCTTTCGGAGTTTTTATTACTATTTTATCCCTCTTTTTGTATTCCAACGGGCTTCTTCTAGCATATTTATCGTAGTTAGACTTCATTACTACCTTTTGTTTGTTAAGTTTATCATAAATATCTGTTCGAATTTTAGGTTCTAGTATTTCACTAGTGACAGGAAGTTGTGATCTTAGAACTCTGCTCTGTAAAATTTGTGCGGGAGTAGCATCAAGACTTATGATAGGTGAATTGTTATATTCCATTATACCCTCCCTAAAATCAGATTTGTCATCAAAACTTTTCTTTAAAATTTGTTTACTTATACTGACTGCTTTTTTTGCCATACCGTTACTCTGGTGGTAATGAGGAGAACAAGTTGTTATAACAATATCTTTACTTTTATAGTAGTTCTTGCAACGACTTGACAAAAACGGCAGATTATCTGCACATATTATCTGAGGGTAACCAAAACGAGTAAAAATATCTTGAAAGCTATTGATGACAGCTTCAGAAGTTTTATCTTTTATCAAAATTAATTCCATCCAGTAGGAGAAATGGTCAACAATAATTAGATAATTTTTTCCAACATGTTCTACGATATCTGCAGCGACTTTAACAAATCTGTGTTTAGGGACGCTATGTGGTTGGAGAGGCTCTTTAAAGTTGGCTGGCATATATTTTTCGCAGATACGACAAGTTTTTATGAAAGTTACTATATCATTGGACAAATTGGGCCAATAGAATATTTTTCTAGCTTTATTTATAGTTTTGCTTGTACCAATATGCCCTTTGTGTAGTAGTTTCATCATATCATGTCTAAGACTTGTAGGGACAACAATTTTGTCTTCAATAAAAATAATACCAGCTTCAACGTATAACGAGTCTCTTAACGGGTAGTAAAATTTACAATCTGCAGATAAACTAGCGTCTCTTGGCCAGCCATTAAAGTAGTAATCATGAATTTTCGTTAAAACTGAGTTTTTGCAAGTTTCAATTCGAAATTGGTTCTTTTTCTCTTGACTCATTGGTATATGTTTTGACACCAAGTGTACCATTTCATACATTTCAGGATCAAATATGCCTTTCGTCTGTAAGCTAGCCCTAGAGAGCATATCTGCAAATTGCACATTTTTACCCGGGACATAATACACATTTAAAGAGTATATTAAAAGTTTAAGTCGCAATCTTTGTAATCTAACTGACCCTATTTTTTGAATAGGTTTTTTCATAATTGAAATAATAGGTTTGTGGTCGGATTGTACATCAACATCTTGTCTATATATGAAATCATGGAATTTCTTGGTTCCAAAATAGATTGCAAGAAGTTCCTTTTCAGTCTGACTATAATTAAGTTCGTGGTCATTCATAGATCTTGATGCACAAGCGACTAGTTTTAAGACATTGTTGTCATATTGTTGAAACATACAACAACCTAACCCATTTTTTGAGGCATCACATTGTAAAACAGTTTTTTTAGATGGGTCAAACGGGACGAGAGCTGGTGAATTTGTAATAACTACCTTTAACTGCTCAAAAGATTGCTGATGTTTAGGTAACCAAGTCCATTCTACGTTGGATTTCAGTAGCTCGCACAATGGGTGCATAAGTTGTGACATATTTTTAACATAACGTCTAACATAGTTAAATGAACCAATTATTCTTTGCAATTCTATCTTACTTTCGGGACTTTTAAGTTTAAGTAAAGATTCAACTCTATCTGGGTCAATTTGCATACCCTCTTTTGAAAACATCTGTCCCATAAAGGGGGGTATCGTTTTAAATGGGTGTTTTGGGTTTCTCATAAAAACAATTTTTATGTTTCAAAAACTTGAAAATCAAAGAGAGGAAAATGAAAATTTGTTTTTATATTAAAACTATGAGCTTAAAATGAATTTACATTGTGTGAAATTCTAAATTACCTGATATTTAGGGTGTATACGCGACGGCTAAAATAATTAATAAATTAAACATATTTATGCAAGAAATCTCTTTGTAATGGAAAAAAATAAATCACTAATATTTTAAAAAATATTACATCTGCCTGAAATGGCTCTAATATTTAACAATTGTAAACTGAAAAATCCAAGAACTATGGAGAAGTTTGACATTTATTATTAAAATCTCAGTTAAGCCAATTTGTAAATATGGCAACAACGCATGTCTTAACACAGAACCACAGTATATGTAACAAGAAGAATAAGCATTCGTAATAAGAAATAAATACTTCTCCAAATAGATGTAAATATTTTTTTAGGTTATACCTTAAACCTAAACAACGTTTAAATAAGGCAATCCAGAACACGTGACCAAACAACATTTTGTATGTGTTTTATGTTTATTTGATGTATTTTGTGCTTTTAGAAAGTGTTTGAAATAAAAATAATTGCTGTTTCAAATAATAAGCAAATAAGAAAAAAAGATAACAGCTTATAGGTAACATACATAATGAGAGTATAAAAAAATACATATACAATGCTCCTGGAATTGATGTAAAACTCGAGAAGATGACTTTCCATCATCAGTGACTGCTTTACTGCTTTCCACATAATCTAATATTTGGTCCTCACACATAGTTTTTACAGCAAAGAACAAGTCAAGGTCTACAAGAGTTTGTCAGCATATAAATATTTTTCATGGTTTTTGAGAGATCATTCCGTTCTGGTTTATGTGGAAAATGTAGTTCACTAGGTATTCTATAAAATCTAACAGTTTCACGACCTCTTCGACTCCCACAATTGACTACAGAACAAGTAGTGTGCATGTTTAGTTCTTTCTAACAAACAATATTTTTTCTGTACATTTTCACTTCATTAAATATCAATAATGCATCCTGAGTAGTTAGTCACACAACTATTCTAAATTAAAATGTCCGTTTTAAGCTCCAATCGTTTCATATGTTAAAATAAACTGCTCTTTTCATGTTAACTACGTGAAAGACATGGGTTTGTGTGCCTACCAGCGGCCATCTTGAATTTCATCTGACAGCATCTTGGATTGGTCTGTAGATGATAATATATGTCAATTTAATTACACCTTGTACTTAACGGTTTGTGTGCCTACCAGCAACCATCTTGAATTTCATCTGACAGCATCTTGGATTAGTCTATAGATGATAATATATGTCAATTTAATTACACCTTGTACTTAACGGTTTGTGTGCCTACCAGCGGCCATCTTGAATTTCATCTGACAGCATCTTGGATTGGTCTATAGATGATAATATATGTCAATTTAATTACACCTTGTACTTAACGGTTTGTGTGCCTACCAGCGGCCATCTTGAATTTCATCTGACAGCATCTTGGATTGGTCTATAGATGATAATATATGTCAATTTAATTACCCCTTGTACTTAACATTTCTATAGTTCACTTTTGAACAATTTTTGCGGGTGGAGCAGCATCGGTAAATGGGAAGAGATCCAGATCGGATAAATTCCGATTATTTTACAAAGAAAACTGTATCTGAAGTAATCTAGATCAGAAGTGAACTGATCAGACTGCAAATAAAATTCAGCTACTCTAGTAGTCTTATACTGTGGCAGAAATAACCTTTTTATTATTGTTCTGACAGGAGTACCTTGTAACGTCAAATAAAATATTACCAACACATTTTTTAAAAGCTTTATTCAAATATTTAACAATCTTAATTTTTTAATTTAACGTGAAAAGTATAGTTAGTATTGTTTGAAATATTAAAACTTCGGTATTTTAAATTAGAGGAAATGCTATTCAAATTAATACCTTTTGCTCTTCCATCCATGTGATGAACTTGTCGTATTCTTTTTTATAAGCTTCTTCCGATTTTTGCTGTATTAACCGCGATCCAATGTTAGAACTTATTTTTAAGCAATATATAACCAATAACAACTGTGGTGACAACAATACATCTTATGTGACAGATTGCAAATTAATTTTTGTATTTATCATTCGATGACAACTGATGATATCACGAATTCAACCATTTTACATTATTAGTTCTTTATTTCCATTTTTTGTAGTAATAATACCAGTATTTATGGTTTTAAAGTGTAACAATAAAAAAAATAGAATTCGTGGATAACTGGACTATTTCGAGCACTCCCGTATACTATTATGCTAAATGACAGCCGGTCGCCATGTTGCCAAATCCTCCTTGTCAGTCCTTGTGATTTTGTCATAAAATAGATTTCAAAATTAAAAAAAAGTATGTTCCGGGACGTTTTAAACAAAAAAAAATTGGGAAATTCATTTTTTTTTAAATATCTTTCAGTGAGAAAAATTTCGTACGGGGTCGCAAAAAACCCAAAAAACGATACCCTCCTTTAACTTTACTTTGGGAATATTGGAATGAGGGGCTGATAGGTGCGTTCGTTAGATATAATGAGAGCAATCTATCAGAGTACATTCAAACAGAGGTATTCCACGTATACCATAATGTTCCAGTTTTGAGAGCAAAATATTATGATTTACGCAGTCGAATGCCCTGCTTAAAAACTCAACAATTTTTTTATAAAAAGAGTACATTGCTGTGGATGTTGATCTCTGTGTTCTAAATCCGTGCTGATTATTACTAAGAATATTGCATTTTTCTAAGAAATTCATGAGTCTATTTAAAAAGGCGTGTTCAAATATTTTAGAAATACTGTAAGGGATTTGTAACAGGTCGATAATTACTAATCATTTTACGGTCTTTATTTTTCCAAATAGGGATGACTTTTCCTGTTTTAATTTTTTGAGGGAAGCTGTCCGTGTCAAATGATTTATTAATTAAATAAGTAAGTGAAGAAATAATGATTTCAAGAACACGTTTTAAGAGAAAACAAGGAACGTCATCGGCCCCCGCAGATCTTTTATTTTTCAGTTTATTACATAAAAGCAATAATTCAGCCTCAGTAAAATGGAGGAGAAACATCGATTGAGTATTAAAATCATTGAAAACAAATGGCTCAAGAGATTTAGGATCTTCAATTAAATTGTTATTTTTTGAAATAACAATATTACAAGATTCTTTGCGTTTACCGGTTTAACTAGACTTCTTTTATTATTCGTTTATTTCTTTACTGTATTGTAGTGTTATATTAATAAAATAAAAAATTTTAATTTATTTAAAAATATATTAAAAACATTACAAATATATACAATTATGTACAATAATTACAGAAATATTATTAATCTGAATCTAAAAAAATGCTGCTTTTTCTTTCTAAGAGACAATGAACTTTAACTTGTTCAACAGGAAACAAATCAACATTACAATCATCAGTAACAACATCAATTAACGTATCACACGTATTAAATAATAGAGCCTTAATTCTAATATCCTCAGATACAATAGATTTATTACTAAAATTTACTACTACCCTCCAATAATTATTTATAAAAGTAAATTTGATACAAATAAAATAAGGCATCACCCAAACATATTTTTTAATATTTATATTTCCATTACGAGAATTAATCCCCAAATCAATATTATAAATAAATGCATTATATAAAGGTAATTTATGTTCTTGTAATATATGTTTATACAATTTATCTTGAGCATCAGCTTTATGACAACTTTCAACTATACATTGAAAATTAGGTTGTTCTGTACAATAATATTCGTGACTTAATATTATATCATTTATATCACCACAACCCCACAAACATTTATATTTAATATCTAACGATATATAACTAAATCCACCATATTTAACAAACTTATCCTTATTCTTTTTTAACTGACAACATAAATTACATAAAAAATATAGATTATGATTAATTCTTACAAAACCTCCCAAAGCTGATTTTTCATAAGAATTCATAAAACAATTATAACAATGTAAAAATATTTTAGTGTTTCTTGTTTTAATTTTGATTAAGTGAGTGTTGTTATCACTGATCATCATATTTGAAGGTAAATTTGATGTATCAATTTGAGCAGGCCAATCTATACCAAATTTAGTACATAATTTTTTAATATAATTAAAATTATTCCATATCCTATATTCCTCTAAAACCTCATCCGGTTTTTGAATAACTTGTTCGAATAATTGATGATACGGAAAATCGATTGTAGTAAAATTAACAGTAATTTTAATATTTAAATTTTTAACATTTAAAGTAAATACACTTGATGGATTAATTAATATTTCACCAACATTTAATTTATAAGCAACAGTAACAAATTTACTTAATTCTGGATTACCCAACCGGAAAGAATTCAATATGAATTTTTTAGCTTTAATATCAATATTATAATAAATATAAAATAAAAAATCGTTGTGTCTGTATAAAAAAGTCTTACTTACGGTATCATTAAATATATGAAATGAGGGTGTTTTTAGTAAAGCCAAATTGTGGTAATTCTCAAAATGTTTTTCCATCATATAAGTTGGAATTATGCTATCTGGACAGTTCGGACATACATTCATAACCGGAAAACAGACTTTTTCATGTTGAAGAACTTGAGAGTAATTTAATAATTGTCTGCAACCATCTAATTTGTTGATACACTTGAAAAGTTCGGTGTTTTCTAAACAATTATAAATTGATAGGACACCTTCGTCATCTTCTTCTTCTGTGTTACATCTTCCACATTTTATTTCGCCATTGCTGTATGATTTTACTGGTTTCACCGACAGGTATTTTTGACAGGCAGTACAAATCATGTTGTCAAATTTTACGTCAGATAATAGTGTTACCATAATTACAAAAAATTCAACAGATACTAATATTGTTAAAAGATAGGATATTGTAAAATTATATATTTGTTAAATAATAATCAAAAAGCAATTAAAAATTACTTAGTTGGGGATGTTTTATAAGGCCTGACCCTTATTAAAGGATAATCCCTAAATGGACTGCAATTTTAAAATAATTTAAAAGGTTTTATTCCAAAACAATTTTATTGCCCCAATTTAAATACAGGATGTTTTTTTACATATTTCTGATTTTTTAAAAATTTTTTCCAATTTTTTCGTATTGTTTTGTTACTTTTCAGATTTTTTGAATTTTTTTCTAATTTATTCGTATTTTTCAGGTTTTTCCAATTTTTTCTAATTTACCCTTAGTTTTTTCTTATTTTTCAGAATTTCTTGATTTTTTCAGATAATTGTGGTTCTTTTGATATTTTCCAATTTATTCTAATTATCCTTATTTTTTTCTTATTTCTCAGATTTTTCTGTCTTTTTGATTTTTTTTTCTTCATTTTTTCCATTTCTTTCTAATTTATTCTTATTTCTCAGCTTTTTTTGATCTTTTCTCATTCTTTAAAATTTTTTCTAATTTGTAATAATTTTTCTGATTTTTTCAAAATTTTTTCAATTTTTTCTAATTTATCATTATTCTTAAGATATTTGTGGTTTTTTTGATATTTTCCAATTTATTCTAATTATCCTTATTTTTTTCATATTTATCAGATTTTTCTGTTTTTTTTTTGATATTTTTTTCTTCACTTTTTCCAATTCTTTCTAATTTATTCTTATTTGTCTGTTTTTTTCTCATTCTTTCCAATTTTTTATCATTTGTCCTTACTTTTTTTCTTATTTTTCTGATTTTTTCAATTTTTTTCCCATTTTTTCTAATTTATTATTATTTTTTTCTTATTTTTCAAATGTTCGTGGTTTTTTTTAATTTTTTCCAATTTATTCTATCTATCCTTATTTTTTTCTTATTTCTCAGATTTTTGTGTTTTTTTGAATTTTTTTTCTTCATTTTTTCCATTTCTTTCTAATTTATTCTTATTTTTCTGAATTTTTCTCATTCTTTCCGTTTTTTTTTAATTTGTCCTTATTTTTCTGGTTTTTTCAAAACTTTTGAAAATTTTTTCGAATTTATCCTTAATTTTCAGATTTTCCTGATTATTTCATTTTTTTCTTGTTTTTCAAATTTTTTCCAATTTATCATTATTTTTTTCTTATTTTTCAGATGTTCGTGTTTTTTTTTAATTTGTTCCAATTTTTTCCATTTATCCTTATTTTTTCTTATTTTTCAGACTTGTCTGATTTTTTCTCATTCTTTCCAATTTTTCATAATTTGTCCTCACTTTTTTTCTTATTTTACTGATTTTTTCAATTTTTTTCCAATTTTTTCTAATTTATTTTTTTCTTATTTTTCAAATGTTCGTGGTTTTTTTTAATTTTTTCCAATTTATTCTATCTATCCTTATTTTTTTCTTATTTCTCAGATTTTTGTGTTTTTTTGAATTTTTTTTCTTCATTTTTTCCATTTCTTTCTAATTTATTCTTATTTTTCTGATTTTTTCTCATTCTTTCCGGTTTTTTTAATTTGTCCTTATTTTTCTGGTTTTTTGAAAATTTTTGAAAATTTTTTCTAATTTATCCTTAATTTTCAGATTTTCCTGATTATTTCATTTTTTTCTTGTTTTTCAAATTTTTTCCAATTTATCATTATTTTTTTCTTATTTTTCAGATGTTCGTGTTTTTTTTTTTAAATTTGTCTCAATTTTATTGTATTTATCCTTATTTTTTTCTTATTTCTCAGATTTTTCTGTTTGTTTGAAATTTTTTTCTTCATTTATTCTTATTTTTCAGACTTGTCTGATTTTTTCTCATTCTTTACAATAGTTTATAATTTGTCCTTACTTTTTTTGTAATTTTTCTGGTTTTTTCAAAATTTTTCCAATTTTTTCTAATTTATCATTATTTTTAAGATATTTGTGTTTTTTTTGATATTTTACAATTTATTCTAATTATCCTTATTTCTCAGATTTTTCTGTTTTTTTGTATTGTTTTTCTTTATTTTTTCCAATTCTTTCTAATTTATTCTTGTTTTTTCTTATTTTCTGGTTTTTTCTCATTTTTTTATATTTTTCCTCATTTGTCCTTATTTTTTTCTTATTTTCCTGATTTTTTCCATTTTTTTACAATTTTGTCCGATTTCATTAACCTAAACTAGTTTATCATCAACTCCTAATGATGCTTACATAGTTAGCGAAACGTACGTATAGTGATAAAAAAGTGTAGTTTTGGTTAGTTGGGACGATATTCTTCAACAGAAAAAAATGAGGATGGATTAGAAAAATTGAAAAAAAAATAGAAAAAATTTTAAAAAAAATTTAAAAAATTGAAAAATCCAGAAAAGTAAGAAAAAATAAGGATAAATTAGAAAGAATTGGAAAAAAATTAGATGAAATCAGAAAAATAAGGATAAATTAGAAAGAACTGGAAAAATTAGAAACAAAAATAAAAAAGGAAACAAAAATTGGAAAAAATTAGAAAAAATGGGAATAAATTAGAAATAAACTTATATTTGAAAAAAAAATTATGAATTCTACAATTTTTTGAATAAAATTTTGAAAAAAAACACAACTATAGAGTTTTTTTACTACAAATTTAATAGTATTTTTTTAAAATTTTTTATATTAATATTAACCTTAAAAAGAAATAAAACCTTTTTTGAATAATTTAAAAATCAATAAATAATTAATATCTCATTTAATTTTATTCAAAATGGGAAACAGACCTTTTTTTTAGGTTTTCTGGATCAAAATGCATTAATTTAGTTTAAAAAACTAAAAAAAAATTTTTTTTGTCAAAAATTCATGGGTAAATCCATTGAATTGTTTTAACTTTTTTCATTTATTGCTATAACTTTTACAAATACTATGTTAAAATTATGAAATAATTTACACACATAGTACTTTTGGATCATTTTCGGATCTGCCATTTACTTTTTTCATTTATTTTATACTCATTGATAAAACGAAATTACAAAAAATTTAAAAAAAATTCTTTATTTTGGCTATAAGAATTACAATTCTAAATTCTAAGAAACTAAAATACATTTTAAATTTAGAGTTTTATTTTATCTTTAGAATGGTGCAAATCCCAGTTCAGTAACTTTAATATTGTAGAAGTTGTTCAATTTAGTTTAAATAAACTGCTTATAAAATTCCAACAACATAAAATTATTCATGCTATCAAACATTTTAACAATAAACTTATAAAAAAACTTATTCAAATTATTTCATTACAATATATACAGGGTGGCGAAATTAGAAATGTGACTGCGGATTTAGTTTTGTTATTTATTTAATAATGAGGTATTAGTTATAATTTATTTATTTTAAATACAGTATATTGCCTATTGTATAAAAAATTATGATTAGTAAACAAATAAATATTATTTTAAATTTTGGAAATTATTGTGTTGTTAAATAAAAGAGTTAAATTCATTTAAAAATACATTTATTAAAAGAAATTTTTACAAAAATACAATAAAAATACATCAATCAGAATAAGAATAATCTTGATTACATCTTTCTAAAAGACAGTGAACTTTAACTTGTTCCATAGATAACAAATTAACATTAGAATCCTCTGTAACAACATCAATTAAATCATTATACCTATTAAATAATATAGCCTTAATTTTAATACCTTTAGGAACAATTGATTTTTTACTAAACTTAACTTTAACTCTCCAATATCTATTTTTAGCAATAAATTTAATAATAACAAAATAAGGCATTACCCATACATATTTTTCAATAACTTTACTACCTCTACGAGTATCAATACCCAAATCAATATTCCAAATAAACGTTTTATGTGCAAACAAATTATGTTCTTGTGATATATGATTAAATAATAAACCAAGAGAAGCTATTTGATCGCATCCTTCAACCAAACATTCGAAATTAGGTTGTTCTAAACAAAAGTATTCATGACTTATTAAATTATCATTAGTAACTCCACAACCCCATAAACATTTATAAATAATACGTAACGATATGTAACTAAATCCACCATATTTAATAAATTTACCCTTAATTGTTTCTAAATGGTAACAAATGGCACATAAAAAATAAATATTGTGATCGATTCTTACAAAACCTCCTAAAAAGTTTCCGTATGAATTAACAAAACAGTTGTAGCAATGTAAAAATATTTTAGTATTTTTAATTTTATTAATTTTAATTAAATGCGTGTTATCATCACTGATCATCATATTTGAAGGTAAATTTGATGTATCAATTTGAGCAGGCCAATCTATACCGAATTTTAAACATACATTTTTAAAATAAATAAAATTGCTCCAAATTCTATATTCCTCTATAACATCATCAGGTTTTTGAACTATTTGTCTACAAACTTGATTATAGTAAGGAAAATCTATCGTATCAAAATTAACAGTTACTTTAATATTTAAATGATAAAAACTATTTTTATTATTTGTTTTATAATAACTAACAACATCTAAATAATTAATAGGTAAATCATTAATATATGTATTATAAGTAACATTTATACGTCTACCTAAATTATAATTACCCAAACATAAAGAATTTAATACAAATCTATTAACGTTAATATTAATTCTATAGAAAATAAAAAATAAAAAATCGTTGATTCTGTACAGAAAAGTTTTACTTACAGCATCAGTAAAAATATGAAATGTTGGTGTTCTAAGTAAAGCCAAATTGTGCTTATCCTCGAAATGTTTTTCAATCTTATAAGTAGGAATATTTGTATTCGGTGGACAATTCGGACAAATATTCATAACCGGTAAACACACTAATTCATGTTGAAGAACTTGACTGTAATTCAAAAGTTGTCTGCAACCGTCAAACTTGTTGATACATTTGAAGAGATCGGTATCTTCGAAACAATTGTAGAAAGATAGGACACCATCATCATCATCTTCGATACATCTTCCACATTTTATTTCACCATTGTGGTACGTTTTTACTGGTTTTACTGATAAGTATTTATGACAACTAGTACAAATTAGTTTATCTAATATTGTATCGGGTAATATTAGGGCCATGATTTTAAAAATAATAATACAAATACAAAATGGAATTTGAAGTTTTATATTTTTCAAAAAGCACTTAAGGGTTAATTACTAAGAGAATATTGGTTTTAGATTACCTGAATTTATGCAATTGTCGAGGGATAATCCCTAATGAATGCAATTTTAAAAGAGATTTTCAGGATTATATAAATTCAGATTTTAATATAGAGTGTTTATAAATTTATGTTGTACAAAAAACAAAACTATTTTTATACAGGGTGTTATATTGGGAAAGTGACATACGTTAACTACAGATAGGCGACACCTAGACGAGCTCAAAAATCCCATACCTAACGGGTCTAACTACTATAATAACCAAGATACAGCGTGTTTTATCTATTTTGCCAATTTCTTGTATGGTTCATAACTTTCTAACCATAATGTATATTTTCATAATATTTGGCGGGCATATTTTGTTTAAAGTGTCCAATTAATGAATACATTTACAATAAAAGAAATCCAGGTCCATTAAAAAAATATTACAAAATATTCCGACCTAAAAACAACATCCTGTATATCAGATTTTTCTAAAATAGATTCTCTATTTGCAAAGAGCATGAAAATAGTTATTTTCCTAACAAGTGCGGAAAGTTATACTTTTCCGCACTCAATTGCGGAGTTCGGGCATGCAATTAAGTGGAGAAAAGATACTTACGCAAATGTTAGGAACAATATTTTTTCTACAAGCGCCTAGAATTAAAAAAAAATTTTAGCAAAAATAATCGTTAATGTTGGAGGCCCTTATTTCTTAAATATTATTAGTTAACTTTTTGTTTTTTTGTAAATTGTTTCATAATTTTTACAATAAATTAAATATTTCATGAACAATATTTTTATTTAGTTACCAAATATTTTTTAATCATTTTTACATTTATAAAATCAGTGTGGAAAAGTACAACTTTTCGCACTCAAATGCGTGCGGAAAAGTATACTTTTCCGCACGCTTGTAGAAAATTAGTTATTTTCCTAACAAGTGCGGAAAGTTATACTTTTCCGCAAGTGTTAGGAACAATATTTTTTCTACAAGCGCCTAGAATTAAAAAAAAAAATTAGCAAAAAGTATTTTTTCTACAAGCGCCTAGAATTAAAAAAAAAAATTTAGCAAAAAGTATTTTTTCTACAAGTTACAACTTTCCGCACTAGTGCGGAAAAGTACAACTTTCCGCACGCTTGTAGAAAAAATTAATTTAGTGATATACTTTGCATTTTCGGCAAAATGTTTTTTCTTGTAAAATTTTGAGCTTGTATTCTGAAATGGTGTGAATTTTGAGAGCCCAAAATTGAAACAATTTTTTCTTTAATGTGATTAATGAAGACTAGCTAACCTAAATTGGTAAAATTTTAATATTTTAAGTATTTTTTTATTATTTGCGATAAATAATCCACAAAAAACATTCATCTTTAAGTAAGGAATAAATAATAATAAATTTACAAAAAATAAATAACTTTAATTAATGAAAAACTACAAAAATTATAAAAACACCTGAAAATTAATGACAACTAAGTAAAACCAATATGGATTAACATTTTTTAAATACAATTTGTATAAAACTTTTTTTTATCCAACCTACGGGGGTGAAATTTGAGGGAGTTGAAATATCAAAAAAAAATATCTATGCCATTTTTAAAAATATCTAAACAGTTTATATTGTAAAAAATTGTAAGGAATCATAAGAGATCGTAAAAAATCATAAGAAATCGTGATAAATCGTAAAAACCGCAAACAATCGTAAAAATCTGTAAAAACCGTAAAAAACCTCAACAAATCATAAATCGTAAAAAATTGTAAAAAATCGTAAAAAAAGCGTAAAAAATAAAAAATCATAAAAAATCGTAAAAAAGCGTAAAAAATCATAAAAATTCGTAAAAAAGCGTAAGAAATCGTAAAAAATCGTGCAAAATATTGATGTCCATAAATTTCGTGTTGCGTATAGTTCTTGTGTTTATTGTTAAAGTGAATTTTTCGGGCCGAATGACTAGAAACATATGTTTTTTCCCCGTGTAATATTTTTTAGGAGTTTTTTAAATTGTTTGTAATTCTTCATTAATTAAAATTATTTATTTTTGGTGGATTAATTATTATTTAGGTTAACTTAACAATTCACACGTACCATTTCAGAATTCAAACTCAAAATTTTAGAAGAAAAGTATATCACTAAATTAATTTTTTCGTGCTCTTTGCAAATACAGAATCTATTTTAGAAAAATCTGATATACAGGGTGTTGTTTTTGTGTCGGAATATTTTAAAATATTTTTTTTAATCCGGACCTAGATTTGTTTTATTCTAAATTTATTAATCGATTGGCCACTTTAAACAAAATATGCCCGCCAAATATTATGAAAATATACAGTGTGGTTAGAAAGTTACGAAACATGCAAGAAATTGGCAAAATAGATAAAACACCCTGTATCTAAATTGTGTTATTCTCGTAAAAGTTTTGTTTGAATAGATTGAACTATTTGTAGTGATTTCGATGACGTAACAACAAAAATGACTTGTTGACAGTTTTTAATGAAACAGCCAGTGTATTTTTTTGCAATTTGAAAGAACTGACCTCTACCTATCTAGCAATGCAAAGTTTTTAAAATCGGTTAGTAAATGTCTGAGTAATTCATATTTTAAATTGTCAGAAAACAGCAATATAAAATATTTCAATTTATTCAAACATAACTTGTACTAAATTAAAATATTTTAGTGAAAACTGCATATTTATATCCTAAACCGTTTAGAAATTATAGGTAGTTGAAATAGGGAAAAATATATCATTTTTATTTTATCTCTTATATTTATTTAATATGTTATATTCATTATAACAATATTTTGAATATTTAAATAAATTGTAATAAAATATACTCTAAATTAAAGTTCGTTACATCTGGTAGATATTAAAAATTAAAAAATCAAGATATAAAAATATTGGTCAAAATAAATAAAAAAAATTCTATGTAGTACAGGGTTGGATAATGAAAAAAATAGATATTTCAAAGTACAGGTTCGTATTTATTTTAAAAAATTATAAATCGATATTTGATATTCAATAAAACATTTTTTTTTCTATTTAAAATGAATTAAATAAAACAGAATGAACAATTTCAGGTTTACCGAAATATTTCGTAAACCGGACCTGATATTTTAATTTTGAACAAAAATATTCAATACATATTCGTGTATCTATTATGGTTTAAGAAATACCAATAAATTAAATTTGCGCCACCCTGTATATTAAATTTTTGGTTTTTATTATGTTTGTTCTAATTTTCCGGGAAAACTATGCATTTCCAAGAAAAACGTACCAGATAATTAAATTATCTACAACTTTTTTTTTTAATTTTTCCCCATAGTTTAGCCGCTAGAGAGCACCTAAAAAATTTGCATGTGAGTTTTGACAAGAATTGGAATTTAAAAAAATATTAATGTGAGTATAATTAAAAGATTTTGAATGTAAAAAAATAGATTCTAAATTTTTATGAAGGAGCAGTAATTAAATAAACAAATTTACATAAAAAAAAATTTAAAAAATATTATATAATGCTAAATTAAAAAAAAAGGTGGATGGGGTTGTGATCAACATTTCATTTAAAGAGCCAGGGGATAGACCATGAAAAGAGATAGAAGAATTATGAATTTATTTGTTCATATCTAATAGTAAAAAATATTTTTCAACAATTTAATCACTATTATTGTGATATTAGATATATTTTGATAATCAGTATTTAAAAGAATCATAAGTTGTTTGTGTGGCAAAAATATTTTTTTTGGGTTATGGTATGAATTATGGAATGAATGTTTAGTTTAGTTTATCATAGATCTTAAAATTGCTAAATACTTAATAATAATTAATAAAAAAAAACTGGACAATTTGTTTATTTAATAGCATATAGTTAAAAAAACTATAACTCAAACCTGAGATAAGAGATAAAAAAAAATAAAAAAAAAATTTTAATTTGAGGGACCAGTATTTCATTACAATATATAGTAAAACTATAATTAATACAAAACATGTTAATAATAGTATATTATGTACCAAGGGACCAAAGTATCAACTTTCAAAAAAAAACACTAAACATTATTACTTAATCGTTATAAAAAGTTACTGAACAAAAAACGAAAAATTAAAAAACCGACCTATCGGGGGTTTGAACCAGGAGCAGCTATTGAGAGAAAAATATTCCATAGTGAGAGACAAATAATCCATATAGAGAGAGAGAAATGTTTCATAAAACAGGCATATACTTTTCTAACTAGCCATCAAATTTTTCTAACGAATCATTCTTTTTCTTTCCAATGAAGCATCGATTTTTACAACAAGGTATTAAATTTTTTTAACAAGACATCCATTTTTCTAACGAGACAGTAATTTATCTAACGAAGCTTCAATTATTTAAATGAGGCATACACATTTCTAAAGAGCCATCAAATTTTTCTAACGATCCATCCTTTTTCTAAGCCATGCTTCTTTTCAACGAAGCATCCATTTTTTCTAAAAAGGCATTAAATTTTTTTAACAAGATTTCCATATTTCTAACGAGGCAGTAATTTTTCTAACGAGGTAGTCATTTTTTTTACGAAGCACCCACTTTTTCTAACGAGGTATTAATTTTATCTAACGAGGCATCCATGTATCTAAAGAACCACGCAATTTTTCAAACGAGATAGTAATTGAAAATGTAATGTCTCGACACACGTTAAAAAATGTAAGACTTACATTATTTTCTCATTGTTAGTAATTTTTTTTATCTTCATTAATAGAGGGTGATTCCTTTAGAGGGCTAATTAGAGGTTTCAGGAGAAGTAGGCGGAATCAAAATCTGAAAATTTGGGATATGAGGTTTTCGGAGATGCCTAAACGATCTAAAATATTTTAAACAACCAGCTACTTCCGGTTATACCGAAAGTTGGTATCAACTTCTTTATTTTAAATGTAACACCCTGTATTTTTTACATTTTTAGGTTTGTTCTAAGAACGTGATTTCAAAAACCGGCCGGAGCAATAACTTAAATTTTGAAAAATGCGATTTTCAATTGTCTATAACTTCGAAACTATTTATTTTATAATATAGGTGTAATAGGTTATTGAAATCACGTTCGTTGAACAAATACAAACATGCAAAAATTACAGGGTGTTCCATTTAAAATAAGGAAGTTGATACCAAGTTCCGGTAAACCGGAAGTAGCTGGTTGTTCAAAATAATTTAGATCATTTGGGCATCCCCGAAAAACACATATGTCTTTGCAGATTTTAATTCCGCCTACTTTTCCTGAAACCTCTAATTAGCCCTCTAAAAGAATTAAAAATAAATGAAATTATTGAATTAAAAAAATCCCATATATTTCGAACCAAATTTTTGTTTCATATTGAAGTTATCCAATTTTGAACACCTTTTTATAAATCAACATTATTTTAATAAATTGAAATGAAACTCAAAATCATATACGACAAATATATTTTTTGAAAAAGTTAGGCGGCAACTAGTTTCGGCTCAACAGCCATTATCAGGCCACATATACTATAAATCTAATTGAGTATTAACATGTAAAAACATAACGCTTAAGTAATTATAATATTAACATTTAGATTGAGGTCCCAAAAGGGAACAACTTCTTAGGAGAAGGGAATAATGGAGGACTAGAACCTCATAACTTCAGAAGTAAGAAAGGATAACATAGGTTAATGGGTACCAACTGAGCTAGTCCTTAGTAGGACAAAATCCTCTATAAAAGTGACTAACCAAGTACAACTTGGTGCTGGTAGATGATGGAATCTATCCGGCATCATAATACCTTAGAGGGGAGTGGGCACCAGGCAGTTAAATCAAAAACAGTGAATAAATTTTTGAAACTATACACTTAAATCATTATCATACATGTTTCATTCTTATAGGAATCATCAGTGGTACTTTTTTAGAATTCATAGTTTCAAAAACCTACCATGTATTTTCTATGAACTATAAAAATGATAGATAATCACGACATCCATCGTAGGTTGATGGGTGCCAACCGAGCAAGATGCTTATTAGGATAAAATCTTCTATAAAAGCGTCTAACCAAGTACAACTCGGTGCCGCGATTGATGGTGGAAACCATCATCCACCATAATGCTTTAGAGGTGAGCGAGCACGATAAATGTCGTGACTATCTATCATTTTTATAGTACATAAAAATATTTGGGCTATACAAACTGGGTTTTTGAAACTATGCATTTGGACAAAGTACCACTGATGATTCCTATAAGGATAAAACACGTATGGTAATCGTTAGAGTGTATAATTTCAAAAACTTACTCTGTTTTTGATAACATCTTGGATTCAACATTTTTTTGTTTCCTTGCTAGGAATGTATTAGGTTTTCACACGAAAACGATACTTTTCTCGTATTGTCTCGTCTGGTCAAACTGAGACGAGACCTTTTTGAAAATTATTTACTGAGACCACATACGGCGAGACCCGAGAACCTCGTTCATATTTCTTCAGAATTTGTTTTTGAATTTCTGAGAAAAATAAACTAGCAAGCAGTATAAACATTAATTTTTTTTATAGTAAAAGAAAGATCTGCATAAGTTACGATAAATTTACGAAATCTAAAATCTGGTAACCATCTGTGAAATATTTTGTTTTATATAAAATGACACTCTCAATGTGCTTCGAATTTTTTAGAACTTTCAATCAGTTTGAGGGGCATACAATTTTATAACCCGGTTAATTTTTAGGTACCCAAAGGGTACCTAGAAACTACATTTGTTGTTGAAGGTATGTGTGCAGAATAAAACATTTTAAATAAAATTTTCAATTCTATTGAAAATAGGATTTCAAATTCGACAATGTAATTTTTTAAAACGGTGTCTGGTTGATGTTCAGTTATCTCCCATTTATAATAAAATAATATTTTTAAACTAATTATCATTTATCATTAACGAAATGTAAAATGTATGTTTGCGAAAGTTGTATTTTATTATACATTACTATTATTATTACTATTTATTATTATTATTTCTATTATTTTAAGGACGTAAAAGCGAGTCTAACTAAATTGATTTTTCAATGGATAATAAAAGTTGCTATAAATCTTATATACAATAACTTGTAGAAGAAAATATACTGTATATATTCTAATAATTAAACAAAAACTATATCAGATTTTGCCTGAAAATTGAAAAAAAACAGAAAACACTAAAAATAGCTTTTATTTTTTTAATGAATAATAATTATATTAGCTTTTTTAAATTTTCTTCTATAATATAGCTTTCGACCTGTATATATTTTATATACACGGCCGGATGATAAAGTCCAGATTATAAATACGTTTAGCGGGCGTAAAGTGCCACTTTACCGCCCGCGAGCGGTAAATTAAATTTCTTTTTATTCTTCTTCTAAAAATTCACATCTATAGTTAGTACAACAAACCTTATTTATTATGATGGATATATTTGGGAATACATTTCACAAAATATTAATTAAAGTAATTATAACTTTAACAACCCAAATATAAGTTTCTTACACTCCGAATTTTATATTGATAACACAATTTGAACAATTATGTGGAGACAATTTAGGATTTTGCTACCTTACTCTGTTGTAAGTTGCTACGAAACTTCCTCTAACTCCGTTTGATTTGAGTTGTGCTGGAAGGTGAAAATACTCTGCATGAGTTTTTTAAACTTTCCAATATAATATTGGAAATTTAAATGAAAATTTTAGTTATAGAATAAGAGATACAAAAGTGATTAATAGTAGATTACATACCGAGGCGGGAAATGCATCATTACTGTCGAGGGCAAATATAGATCACCGAGGCGCTATATTATTTTCTAAGATGGAACATCTTATTCATATACAGGGTAAGTCACATTATTAACAAGAACAACTGAATTTTTTCATTTCTTTAGGTGTTTAGAACATAAACAAATTTGTTGTTCACAGTTTGAAAGCTCGGCCATTGTGTGTCCAAAGATGTACATTCATTGTGCGTCAAAGATTTACGTTCATTGTGTGTCCAAAGATGGACGTTCATTGTACGTCTAGAGATGGATACTCATTGTACGTCCGAAGATAGACATCTATTGATGTCCAAATATGGTCGTCCATTGAATGTCCAAAGTGGTGTCCTCAGGGCATCCATTGGACGTTTAACGTCCAATCGTGTACGTCCAATGCACATCCGTTGAATATACAATGGACGTACATGTGCTGTGGGAATCCCACCCAACTTTCCAAACATTCCTAATAAAGTAATTGTTTAACTTTTGTAATTAAGCATATATTTCTTTTTTAAGATTTTCAAAATTAATGATACATGGAATACAAATAAAGTTATTTTATAATCATATAATTTTCGTATTCTTAATATCATCCTCTGTATATTTTTGATATCAATTTTTTAATTCAATTAAGTTTATTAGATTCAGAAACTTTTATCAAAAGTGAAATTTTCTGTAAAATTAATAATACAAGCTGTGAAAAAAAATTATAATCATGATTTAAAATTATGAAATATTTCACATATATAGTACTTTTTAATCTCTTTCAAATAGTCTTCACTTTTTTCATTAATTTTATAATTTTTGATAAAACGAAATCACAAAATATAATATACGAAGTATGTAGTATATGTAAACTTTTGATTAAAAATAATAATAAAATTACATCTAAAGTAAACAGGTTGTCTTTGATTCTAATAACTTTTCACTAGTATAAGAATTAAAATAAGATCTTATATTTAAAGTTTTACAAATTTAACGGTATTTTTTTTTAATAATAAATAATTAATATCTCATTCAATATTATTACTTTCCGAACAACAGAGTTGTATAGAAGGAAAGTATTGCGATCATGATATTTTTACCATACCCAGATTTTAACGGATCTTTACGTTTTGAGGTCACCTGAATCCATTTATACCATTTTTAGCATGATGTCTGCCTGTGTGTGTAGGTGTGTGTGTGTGTCTGTCTCTGTGTGTGTGTGTGTGTGTCTGTCTGTGTGTGTGTGTGTGTCTGTGTGTGTGTGAACACGATAGCGTCTAAACGGCTGAACCGATTTAAATGAAATTTTATATACATATTTAGGGTAACAAGGAGACGACCTGTATAGATTTTGGAGTTAATCGGACAACCGGAAGTGACAGTTGCTATAAGTGATGACGTCATTACCTAACAAGATGACAATAAAGTTTTACACATATATTTTTTATACGTTATAGTTTAATTTCGAATGTTTAAAATTTTCAAAAACTTTTGCCATTGTTACCAGATTTATGAAAAAGTAATTTTTTTTCATAGTTTTCTTAAATAACCAAAATAATGCATTTTTATGAAAAATTACAGGATGTGAAAGTTGTAGAACATAAAATTTTCTACACATTTTGTTATTACCGGTTTTTTGAATTCCTGATAGTTTCGCCGCTAGAGGGCGTGAAAAAAATTTATATTGACATTTTTGTGACTTTTTTAGATTTTGAGACAAAATTATGGAATTTTATGAAAAATTACATGGTATCAAAATTGTAGAACATAAAATTTTCTATAAATTTTGTCTAAATTATTTTTTTAAGTTGCGCACAGTTTCGCCGTTAGTTTTTATTTTAATTTTTAACTTTATTAAATTATTATTTTTGAGTTAAATTTTTATATTAAAAATTTAAAAAAAATATTTTTAAATTTGTAATAATTAATTTTATAATTATAATTTTTTTCAAAATTTTATTACAAAAATTTTGGAATTTTTAAAAAATTGGCTAAGAAATGTAAGATTATATTACGATTTTAAACTAAATTGAATAACTTCTAAAATATTAAAGTTATTAAAATGTGATTTTCACCATTCGAAAGATAATATAAAACTCTAAATTATAAATGTATTTTAGTTTCTTAAAATTTAGAATTGTAATTATTATAGACAAAATTAAGAATTTTTTTAAAATTTTTTGTAATTTAGTTTTATCAATAAGTATAAAATAAATGAAAAAAGTAAATAGCATATCCGAAAAAGATCCAAAAGTACTATGTGTGTAAATTATTTCATAATTTTAATATAGTATTTGTAAAAGTTATAGCAAAAAATGAAAAAAATTAAAACAATTCAATGGATTTACACATGAATTTTTGCAAAAAAAAATTTGATTTTTTTTTTAGTTTTTTAAACTAACTTTATTAATGCATTTTGATCCAGAAACCTAAAAAAAGGTCTGTTTCCCATTTTCAATAAAATTGAATGAGATATTAATTATTTATTGATTTTAAAATTATTCGAAAATAGGTTTGATTTGTTTTAAGGTTAAAATTAATATTAAAAATTTTAAAAAAATTACCCTTACATTTGTAGTAAAAAACGGACTTCGCACATTTAGGGTTCCGTACCAAATGTAGAATATAAGCCAGCTGTGCAGAGGCAGGGTTCTTAAAGGACTTTAAAATTTCAATCGAACTAATAAGTCAAAAATACTTGGTAAAAAGATTTAAAAAAGTGAAAAGAAAAATAATCTGGCGCATATGTGTTCGACGAAGAAAAAAAATTATGAATATCACAATCCGCATGGATATATTAACAAATTTTGAAATGCAACGAACAAATTTGTTAATATCAGCGTAACTGGCAAAGATAGAAAAAAGTTGTAAAATAAAAAATGCGTTTTTTAATAAAACTAATACGATTGCACAGATAAAAATAATAAAATAACGAATATCACAATTCGCATAAATACAAAGGTACGGAACCCTAAAAATGAGAGAATTTTAATGAAAAAAACATATTTATTAATATAGATAGATAGATACTTTATTTAAATAGGTTAAACCTAATGTACAAAAAAAATATATATAAAAATACAAAAATAGTAATTACAGATAAAAGTATGAACACATTAAAAAAGGAAGCAGATACAAGTTAAAATCATATTTTGTTAGATGTAATAAAAGTTCTTAATTTCTTTTTAAAACTTGCTAATGTAACACAATCTTTAAACTCTCTAGGGAGTTCGTTAAATTCCTGAAAACCTTTGTACAATATTGATGCCTTTGTATTAGAATAATTGTCTCTTTTAATATATATATATATATTATTAGTTGATCTTGTTTCACGATCATGAATATCTCCATGATAACAAATACATTGTTGAAAGTAAGGTGGAGCTATAGAGTGAATTATTTTGTAAATAAACACAATTGACAAGTAGTACAACCTTTGATGAACCGAAAAACATTGAAGATTATTTAACATTGAGACGATTAGTTTTTAATATTATGCGCATGCCTCGATTTTGTAGTTTTTGAAGTTGATTTAACTTGTTGAGAAATGAATAATGGAGGCACAATAATCAAAGTGGGGCTGAATAATTGTATTATATACTGTTATATTTTAGTTGAAGTTGAAAAGTTATTTGAAATTATTGAAAAAAAATATAATTTTTTTTATTTGTATAATTAAAGAAATCGTTAAAGTTAAGTTATGTATCTAATTGAACTCCTAAATACTTAATAGTTGGAACTATTTCAATTTTAGCGCCATTTATTTGTAAATTAACATCGTTGATATCCAATAAGCTATATTTATGTTTAGTTGTAAAAATTAGTGCTTTTGTTTTAGTTACATTCAATTTCAATTTGTTAATCTGAAAATACTGAGCAACTTTTTCCAGTAATCTATTCATTTTCTCGATTGAAATCAGAAAATGCCAACAGAGTGTCATCAGCAAAGAAATTAATGAATTCACAATCAACAAACAGTCCAATATCATTTAAATACATTATAAAAAGTAGAGGCCCTATAGGACACTGCCTTGCGGAACCCCTGTATCAACGTTGATCTCAGGTGATATCTAATTGCTAAAATATATTGGTATTTGTTGGTAAAATATACGTAACAATAATCATTATCACCAAATTTCAAGTTGATAGGTCAATGGAAAGTTATACTACGGAACAAAATTTTGTAAAAAATACTGACTTTGGCGGCTTCTCATGCCTACGTTTTGCAATATTTTTTAAAACAATAAATATGGCTTTTATCTACTCAATGAGCTCTATTCAACGATACCTCACTCGATGGGGTAGGCCAAATTTTTTTTCAGCGGCCTCCTTTAGCTGTATGGGAGCCCCCTTGAAAACATTTAAAAAGATTTTTTATAATTTATATGGTTTTGGTTCAACAAGACGCATATACTGTGAAAATTTGAAGGCTGTAGAATGGTTTAGCTGCTAGACCGGTGTGACAGACGGGCGGACGGACACGCGAGTGAGAGCAATAGGGTTCCGTTTTGACCCTTTGTTGTACGGAGCCCTAAAAAAAAAATTCTCAATTTTGGCTGTAATAATTAGAATTCTAAATTCGAAGAAACTAAAATAACTACATTGTAAATTTAGAGTTTTATATTATCTTTCGAATGGTGAAAATATCTTTAATATTTTAAAAGATATTCAATTTAGTTTAAAATCGTAATAAAGTTTCAATTTTTTTGATCCATTTTTTTATATGTTGCACAGTAGTTTGTGCAACAAGTGTGGATATAAGGGTCATATCGTGGACAAAGTTTGAGCACGACACCGTAGGCGGAGTGCTCAATCTGCCGAGTGCGATATGGACAATCCATACGAAATGAACAGTACATTTTATCTACAACATACTAAAGAGAAAACTAAAAAACATGAAAAAAAAATATTGTGAACTCTTGATTGGTGGATTTCATATCTCACGCTAATGAAATTATATCCGTTCAGTAGACTAATATTGCCTACAGATACATTCTGTAAAGTATGTGTAAAATCGACAAATAACCATGTGAGTGTAGAAAAAAACATTATTGCCATCTTATTTGGGAATGACGTAATCACTTATAACAACTGTCAACTAAAAAATTTGGGTAAATGTTTGTTTCCCTTTTTTTACTGAACAGACTATAATTAAATAATTAAAAATAACGTTCATTGATCATAAACAAGACTTCATTAAATGCTTTTTTAAACTACCTTTATGAGCAAAACTGTTAAAGCAAATCTTACATTTAAATGGTTTCTCACCAGTGTGAATTTTCAAATGGCTTTTCAATTGACTACTCTGAATGAATTGTTTGAAACAAATTTCACATTTAAAAGGTTTCTCACCAGTGTGAATTTTCAAATGATTTTGCAAACTACCTTTCTCAGTAAATTGATTGAGACAAATTTCACATTTAAAAGGTTTGGCGCCAGTATGTATTTTTAAATGATTTTTTAAAGTACTATTCCGAATAAATTGTTTGAAACAAATTTCACATTTAAAAGGTTTGGCACCAGTGTGTATTTTTAAATGACTTTTCAAATGACTATTCCGATTGAATTGTTTGAAACAAATTTCACATTTAAAAAGTTTCTCACCAGTGTGAATTTTCAAATGATTTTTCAAATCACTACCCTGAATCAATTGTTTGAAACAAATTTCACATTTAAAAGGTTTGAAACCAGCGTGTATTTTTAAATGACTTTTCAAAGTACTATTCAAAATGAATTGTTTGAAACAAATTTCACACTTGAAAGGTTTCTCACCAGTATGAATTTTCAAGTGATTTTTCAAACTACTTTTATGAATAAATTTGTTAAAGCAAATTTTACATTTAAAGGGTTTCTCACCAGTGTGTATTTTTAAATGACTTGTCAAATTACTATTCCGATTGAATTGTTTGAAACAAATTTCACACTTAAAAGGTTTCTCACCGGTGTGAATTTTCAAGTGACTTTTCAAACTACTTTTCTCAGTAAATTTTTTGAAACATATTTCACACTTAAAAGGCTTTGCACCAGTGTGAATTTTCAAGTGACTTTTCAAACTACCCTTATTAATAAATTTGTTAAAGCAAATTTTACATTTAAAAGGTTTTTCACCAGTATGTATATTTAAATGACTTGTCAAATTACTATTCCGATTGAACTGTTTGAAACAAATTTCACACTTAAAAGGTTTCTCACCAGTGTGAATTTTCAAGTGATGTTTCAAACTACCTTTATGAAAAAATTCGTTTAAGCAAATTTTACATTTAAAAGTTTTCTCACCAGTGTGTATTTTTAAATGACTTATCAAATTACTATTACGAATGAATTGTTTGAAACAAATTTCACATTTAAATGGTTTCTCACCAGTGTGAATTCTTAAATGAAATTTTAAGTTATCTCTAGAAGTCAAATGTTTAAAACAAATTTCACACTTGTAAAGTTTTTTGCTAGTAGGAACATTCAAAACATTTGTCAAATTAATCTTTTTGGAAAAATCTTTACATTTTTTTATGGTGTGAATTTTTAAATGTTTAGTTAATTTCAACCTATCTGTAAATCGTTTAGAAGAAATTTTACATTGAAATTGTTTTCTACTCCTGTAGATTCCTGCAATAGATTTAGTCCCTACACTATCATATAATTTAATTTTTACATAATGAACTGAATAATGATTCCAAAATTGGTATTTGCCATTGGATTCTTTTCCACAAAAAGCACAAGTTACAGAGCATTTTTTGAAGTGAAGATCAAAATGTTTCATCCTCAATTTTGAAGAGGTGAAATCTAGGAAAATAACAATTTTTAATAACTCTTTTTTAAAAAAATAAAATAACTTACGTATTTGGCAAACTGGGCATTCAAATTTCCTTTTATTTTTCTTAAATTTGTTTTTCGAATGTTCTTGATCTTTTCTGTTAGTTTTTAAATCAGATAAATCTGTTTTGATTTCGAGAATTTCATTTTTAATAATACATTCCCGTTTTTGGTAATTACGTTCCTGGATACTCAATTCATAAGTTTCTTTATGTATTTCTAATTCAGATAACAACAAAGGTTCATGTTTTACTTCTATTAAATTTTTGAAAGAACATTCTTGCTTTATCTCAATTTCTTTTTTTACAAGGGATAAATCTGTTTCAATATTTAGGATTTCATTGTTCATATTAAATTTATTACAATTAAATTCCTGTGTTTTACAATATTTATCTTCCTGAAGAGACAAACGATATGCCTCTTCAATGTTCTGAATTTCTACATTAGAAACTGCTAAAGGTTCAGGTAAAATTTCTAACAAATTTGTTTCGGAATGTTCTTGTTTTATCTCCATTTATTTTTTGATTTACACTTTTTTTATTTTTATTTAAAATATTTAAGTAAAATAGCCTCTTTAACAATAAATCATAAAGTATAAAGTGCAATGAATGACAGTGACATATGACACTGACACATTATTAAATTTTTTATTCTTTTTTTTCTGTAGCCTTGTTCTATTGTAGAATTTGCCAGTACTTTCATTTCTATTATAAGGGCGTAAAAGCGACTCTAAATATAATAGGATAATAAAAGTTGCTGTGAGCTACAGCAAAGCGCCAACTACAAAAAGATTGCGAAGGTCTTAAAATTCGTCGTATTCCGTCCATAATGCGTGGCTTTACCTCATCCCAGATACGATGATGAGGTATCGCAGATCTCAAAATTCATCGTACTTCACCAATAATGCGCGGCGTTATATCTTTTTAGTTGGCGGTTACTGTAACAGTATGCAAGTAGCTCGCAGATATGAACACACAGGCGATTTGTAGTGTTGAATTAGGTCACTGAAAATAGTAGATGGGCGAGCCAAGGTGACAAACTATCGATTGCCGAAATTGGAGTTCCAAAATTAGAAACCGCTCTCGAGTTATCGCTAAGAGAAACAGACAGACAGATAGATAGACGGACATTGTAAAGTCAATAAGTACCTCTTTTACGCTTTGCATCTTCATTTAATACAACGTTTTTTTTTTTAAAGAATTATGAAACTAGAAGTATATTATATTTGACGTAATATTGTTTTTGTCATAATATCAATTTTTTTCAACATAGTCTAAAACGGTAATTATTTTTTTCCCAAATTATACACTAAATATTTACTAGTGTGAGTTTAAAAATATTCGTATGCTTAACTCGTGAGCCTTTTGTAGGGCTCAGGAGCTTTTTGTTGGGCTCGGGAGCCTTTTGAAGTCCCCGCGAGCACTTTTAACGAGATCCAAGCACTATAAGCAAATCACATAGAATATAGTACTTTTTTAGCTCTTTCAAATGTTCTTCACTTTTTTCATTTATTTTATAATTTTTGATAAAACGAAATCACAAAAAAATTCTTTATTTTTGCTAAAATTACAAAGAAATTAAAATATTCTGATATGTATAATATCACCCTGTAATTATTTATTTAATAGGTTAAGTTTTAGTTATATACAAAATAAGTGGTACATGTAAATTTTTGATTAAAAATAATAAAATTACATCTAAAGCAAACAGGTTGTCTTTGATTCTAATAACTTTTCACTATTAGTATAAGACTTAAAATAAGAACGTCACAATACATCTTAAATTTAGTTTTATATTCTCTTTCGAATGGTATAAATCCCATTTTAATATCTTAATATACTTATTCAATTTTTTTTAAATTGATGTAAAATTTCAAAAAAAAAATTTTAGTACAAATTTAATGATTTTTTTTAATAAAAAATTAATATCTCATTCAATTTTATTTAAAATGGGAAAGAGGCATTTTTTAGGTTTTCTGGATCAAATACATTAATAAAGTTAGTTTCAAAAACTTTAAAAAAATCAATTTTTTTGCCAAAAATTCGGGACCCTTTGAATTGCATTTTTGGCTATAACTTCTACAAATATTATTTTAAAATTATAAGATAATTTACACACATTGTACTTTTGGATCCCTTTCGTATATACTACTTAGTTTTTTCATTTGTTTTATACTTGTTGATAAAACGAAATTACAAAAAAATTTAAAAAATATTAAAACTATTTAACCCGTATCCGGTGAGGTAGAGTCACGCAGACTCCTAGTACTTTAGAAATTGTAACTTTTTTCCGGTGATCTTGAATCTTGCGCGCGCTTATGTACCTTCAAATCACTATTGGTACTTGGTAGTTATTGGTATTCAGTGGGTATTGAGCTAGCGTACTGTGACACGTTCAAATTAAAAATCAGAGTCTCAGTGACTCCACCTCACCGTTAAGGTAAGTTTTGTAATTGTGATAAAAATAAAGATTTTTGTGTAAAACATGTTATTTTTAGATGGATTTCTTTTGTAGTACATCGAAAAATGTTAATCCATTGGACAATAATTTTGAAAATACTGTTTTAAGATGGTATAATGAAGAAGAATCTGACTTATCTGATATAGAAGATGGATATGATATCGAAAAAGAACACGAATATCGACCTTCAAGTGAAAGTGATGATAATTCAAGTGAAAATATTGATCAAGAATCAGACCAAGAGAATGGGGACAAAATTGGAAAAAAGTACTTTTATGGGAAAGATCGACAAAAGTGGGCAGTAAGTGAACCTGTAAAGAATGTGCGAACTCCACAACATAATATAGTTATAACCCTACCAGGATTAAAAGGTCCTGCTCGTACTCTAGGAGATAAAGCCAATCCAGAAGATATATGAACCTTCTCATCTCAGAAGCGATGATAAATACTATAGTGCAGTATACAAATATAAAGATTGCAGAAATTCGAACAAGGTATGCTGTAGAGACAAGAACAGATTTGAAAAATACAGATAGTACTGAAATAAGAGCTTTGATGGGTCTACTAATATATACCGCGATCTATAAATCTAATGATGAAGATATTGACGCCATGTTTACTGCAGATGGAACCGGAAGAGAGATTTTTAGGGATGTTATGAGCGGAAAAAGATTTAGTGTTTTGATAAATTGCTTGAGGTTTGATGATACCACATCTAGGAAAGAAAGACTGAAAGAAGTACCAGCACTACCAGCGGCTCATATTAATGACATTTTTGAAATGTTTTTTGAAAATTGTCAAAATGTATTTACCATTGGGAAAAATGCATGCATTGATGAGATGTTAATCGGGTTTAGGGGCCGGTGCAAGTTCCGGATGTACATACCAAACAAGCCACGAAAATATGGCATAAAACTTATGTTGATAACTGATGCTAAGACTCAATTTGCCTATAATGGCTATATATATATACCGGGAAAGGTTCGGATGGAACGGGTCTTTCAATATCGGAAAAAAAATTAACCAAACCCACACAATCCGTAATTCGTCTATCAAAACCTATATTTGGAAGTAATAGGAACATAACTGCAGACAATTGGTTTTCTTCTCTTCAGCTGGTGAAAGAGTTACACTCCAGAGGCCTTACCTATGTCGGAACCATGAGAAAATCAAAAAGGGAAATACCACCAGAATTTAAGGCAAACAAACAAAAACAAGTTGGTTCTGCATTATATGGATTTTCAAAACATGAAACGCTAGTTTCATATATTCCTAAGAGAAATAAGGCTGTAATCCTCATTTCCTCTATGCATCACTGTTGTGCTACGGATGTTGAAATTAACAAACCCGAAATAATATCATTTTATAATTCAACAAAAGGAGGCGTCGATGCACTAGATGAAAAATGCACCATTTACAGCTCATCAAGGAGAACTCGACGTTGGCCAATGGCTATTTTTTACCAAATATTAGACATGAGTTGTGTCAACGCATTTGTCATGCATAATTGTTTTAAAAATAATGAAAAAACATCCCGAATCAAATTCATGAAGGCACTAGCGAAAAGCCTGACAGAACCTTTTATGAGGAAACGATTTGAAAATCCTAGAATTAGCTTAGATATTAGACATTCGATAAAAAGAATACTTGCACTCGAAGAACCAATATCATTTCCAGCCGAAGAAAAATTAGAGATTCGGAAATATTGTTATTTATGCCCGTCTAAACTTCATAGAAAGACATTTTACTTATGTTATGATTGTAAAAAGCCTATATTGTTTATCATGTAGTAAGAAAATATGCACAAAATGTGCTTCAAAATAATCATATCAAATATAAATGTTGTTTGAAATTAGTGTAGTTCACCTGTTGTCAGAATTTTTTTACTGAATAAATTTGTTTATTTTTTGCATAAAAATTCATGATTAGTATTCCCTTAACCGCGCCTAATAATTTAAACTTCTCAAAAAAAAGCTCCTTTTTTACCTCTCGCCCTTCAGATAAGAGAGGTATAGGAATCATGCTAAAAATTGGGTAGTGAGTTTTCAATTGATAGACACGTTTTAGGGTCCCTATAGAATACGATTTTAATATTTTCGCGATGATGTCTGTGTGTGTGTGTTTGGATGGATGTTGTAGTAACGATAACTCAAAAACTACTGAATAAAAAAATTTGAAATTTTACATACAGGATTCTGATACCCTAGATTAGATCTGATTAGATTTTGGTGCCAATCGCACAACCGGAAGTGGCAGTTGCTATGGGTGATGACGCCATTATTATACAAAACGGCAATAAAGTTTTACACATATATTTTGTATACCCTATAGTTTATTTTCATTCATTAAAATTTTCGAAACTTTTGCCATTGTTGCCAGATTTACAAAAATATTATTTTTTTTCATACTTTTTTGTGTCAATCTGTAAATTTTTGATTCAAAAATGGCGAGAGGTCATGTGCTGGCCACATCAGATTTTTTAATTCATGAAATTGTGGAGGCTTGTTATAATAAGAAGAAATTTCAGTACTATTCTAAAATAAAGGTACTTTAATATATAAAACTTATATAAGCCATGAGCGAATAAAGTTCATCCAGTTGTAACTTATTTCAGTGAAATTTTTTCATTAAAATAAATCTTTCTTGTTTATATTATTTTTTTAAAAAGGAGTCCGTGTGACTTCACATCACTATCAATGTAACTGAAATTGCACCTCACCGGTTACGGGTTAAAAAGGAAATTTTATGTTCTACAACTTTGATATCATTTTTTTTTTCATAAAAATGCATAATTTTATTAATTTAAAAAATAAGAAACTTGATAAATCTGGCAACAATGGCAAAAGATTTTTGAAAATTCTAAACATGCGAAATAAAAATATACTGTATACAAAAGGAATGTGTATAGTGGTTTGTGCAACAAGTATGGATATTATGGTCATATTGCACGTTGACTAAGTTTGAGCACGACACTGTAGGCGGAGTAATATTATTATTATTATTACATCTTTGGTGAAGTACCATTTATTAAGTCATCACTGGAATTACTCATTTTAACAAATATGTTTTAGTATTAAGCAATAGTATAAAAAATTCTTTAGTTGTTTTGGTGGATTTCATATCTCACTCTAATGAAATTGTATCCGTTCAGTAGACTGATATTGCCTACATATAGATTCTGTAAAGTATGTGTAGAATCGAAAAATATCCATGTGGACGTAGAAAAAAACATTATTGCCATCTTATCTGATAATGACATCATCAATTTCGGTTCTCCGATAAACTCCAAAATCTATACCGGTCGTCTCCTTGAATAAACTATAGTATAACAGGTATATTATAGGTATTAATTAAAAAATTTAGGGAAAAATGTTTGTTTCCCTTTTTTTACTGAACAGATTAATATTAAATAATTAAAAATAATGATCATTAATCATAAACAAGACTTCATTAAATGCTTTTCAAACTACCTTTATGAGCAAATTTGTTAAAAAGGTTTCAATTGTGGAGAATTTTCAAATGGATTTTCAATTGACTACTCTGATTGAATTGTTTGAAACAAATTTCACATTTAAAAGGTTTCTCACCAGTGTGAATTTTCAAGTGATTTTGTAAACTACCTTTCTCAGTAAAATGATTGAGACAAATTTCACATTTAAAAGGTTTGGCGCCAGTGTGTATTTTTAAATGACTTTTTAAAGTACTACTCGCACGAAATTGTTTAAAACAAATTTCACATTTAAAAGGTTTCTCACCAGTGTGAATTCTCAAATGACTTTTCAAAGCACTACCATGAATAAATTGTTTGAAACAAATTTCACATTTAAAAGCTTTAGTGCCAGTGTGTATTTTTAAATGATTTTTTAAAGCACTATTTTGATTAAATTGTTTGAAACAAATTTCACATTTAAAAGGTTTTTCACCAGTGTGTATTTTTAAATGACATTTCAAATGACTATTCCTAATGAATCGTTTGAAACAAATTTCACATTTAAAAGGTTTCTCACCAGTGTGCATTCTTAAATGACATTTCAAATGACTATTCCGAATGAATTGTTTGAAACAAATTTCACATTTAAAAGGTTTCTCACCAGTGTGGATTTTCAAATCACTACCCTGAGTGTGAATTTTCAAGTGACTTTTCAAACTAGATTTATGATTATATTTGTTAAAGCAAATTTTACATTTAAAAGTTTTCTCGCCAGTATGTATTTTTAAATGACTTATTAACTTACTATTACAAATGAATTGTTTGAAACAAATTTCACATTTAAAAGGTTTCTCACCAGTGTGAATTTTCCAATGAATTTTCAAATGACTACCCGTAATAAATTGTTTGAAACAAATTTCACATTTATAAGGTCTCTCTCCAGTGTGAATTCTTAAATGCATTTTCAAGTAATTACTAGAAGTAAAATGTTTAAAACAAATTTCACATTGAAAAGGTTTCTCACCAGTGTGAATTTTCAAATGTTTTTTCAAAACACTACCCGTAATGAATTGTTTGAAACAAATTTCACATTTATAAGGTCTCTCCCCAGTGTGAATTCTTAAATGAGTTTTCATCTTATCTCTAGAAGTAAAATGTTTAAAACAAATTTCACATTTATAAGGTCTCTCTCCAGTATGAATTCTTAAATGCACTGTCAAGTAATTACTCGAAGTAAAACCTTTAAAACAAATTTCACATTTAAAAGGTTTCTCACCAGTATGAATTCTTAAATGAATTTTCAAGTTACCTCTCGTAGTAAAATGTTTTAAACAAAATTCACACTTGTAAAGTTTTTTGCTATTAAGAACATTTAAATTATTTGTCAAATTAATCTTTTTGGAAAAGTCTTTACATTTTTTTATGGTGTGAATTTTTAAATGTTTAGTTAATTTCAACCTATCTGTAAATCGTTTAGAAGAAATTTTACATTGAAATTGTTTTCTACTCCTGTAGATTCCTGCAGTAGATTTAGTCCCTACACTATCATATAATTTAATTTTTACAAAATGGACTGAATAATGATTCCAAAATTGGTATTTGCCATTGGATTCTTTTCCACAAAAAGCACAAGTTATGGAGCTTTTTTTGAAGTGACGATCAAAATGTTTCATCCTCAATTTTGAAGAGGCGAAATCTAGAAAAATAACAATTTTTAATAACTCTTCTTTAAAAAAATTAAAAGAACTTACGTATTTGGCAAACTGGGCATTCAAATTTCATTTTATTTTCCTTAAATTTGTTTTTTGAATGTTCTTGATCTTTTCTGTTAGTTTTTAAAGCAGATAAATCTCTTGTGACATCTAGAATTTTATTTTTAATAATACATTCCTGTTTTTGGTAATTACGTTCCTGGATACTTAATTCATAAGTTTCTTTACGTATTTCTAATTCAGATAATAACAAAGGTTCAGGTTTAACTTCTATTAAATTTTTGAAAGAACATTCTTGCTTTATCTCAATTTCTTTTTTTACAAGAGATAAATCTGTTTCAATATTTAGGATTTCAGTGTTCATATTATATTTATTACAATTAAATTCCTGTGTTTGACAACATTTATCTTCCTGAAGAGACAAATGATATGCTTCTTCAATTTTCTGAATTTCTACATTAGAAACTGCTAAAGGTTCAGGTTTAATTTCTATCAAATTTGTTTCGGAATATTCTTGTTTTATCTCCATTTCTTTTTGGTTTACACTTTTTTTTAATTTAAAATACTTTTAAATTAATGAAAAAGCCTCTTTATAGTCTTTGGCAATGAATGACAGTGACATAAGAAGTAGAGGTGTGTCGTGATTTCACTGGTGGTGAATTTATCACTGTTATTTAATCGGAACCGGAGCATATAGTTCTTTGCGGGTGAAAATCACAGTGATTTTTTGGAACTGGCTAGTTTATTATCACTGGGCCCCTATTCACTAACTAACTTGTGTGAGTGGTCGTGTAGGAATTCTCTCTCACAATTTAGCTTTACTGCGCATGGTAAGAGAATGCACGTACTCTACTAGGTAAGACCAAGAGAATTGCACACACACACACCTCAATGACCCCGAGCCAAGGGGATATTGTACCTGATCAGCACTTGATCCCCAAGTCCCCTGCCGTCCACCCCCAGGTTCTCCCCCCGACTTGCCCGCTATTGTGAGCATATCGTGGGGTCGCTTTAAAGGACCGTAGTCCCCTGGTCGTCATTGACATCACCGCTTACCTTCACTGTATTCCACCCCAATGGGCATTGGTGGATTCCTAGTGCATCTTCCATTTGGTTAGGAGACGACCTAAGCCTCTACCTCCTTTTGTCTTCTGTTGTAGTCCTGTCTCTTGTGTGTGCTTTGTCAGTCTGTTGGTCCTGTCATCTCTGAGTAGGATAACTTCTACCTAAAACATAATTAAAGAATTAATTTTGCATAGATCAAGTTATGCTACTCCGTTTACTGTCGATTTCTGAAATAAAAGATTTTTTTGGTGGGGCAAGCCCCTTTTTTGTATTTTTTTTTTTTTTGTGGACAACGGTCCATCTTTGTTTTTTTTTTTTTGTTTTTTTTTGTGGACTACGTCCGGATTTTTGGTTTTTTTTTTTATTTTTTTTTGGTGGACAGAGTCCTTTTGTTGGGTTTTTGCCTAAAAAAGAAATCGATTAGTATATATGTTGTTTAAGAATAAAATTGTCCCCTTGTTAATTATCAGTAAAAACCAGACTTTTACTGCGCTCGCGCGAGTTGACACTTAGGGCGTGCGTGTTTGCCGTGATCATTGGCGTCATAATCGATCAGTTCCCTTAACTGAAGGTTTGGGTGTGTCCTTAGCTCGCCGAATATCCGCTCTGCTCGGTTGTTCAGTGTATCTAAAACCCTGGTGGATTTTAAATCTCTGAATATCCAACGGTTGGCAACATACCATGGTAGGTTTGCTGCTTCCCGTAAACAGATATTTTGCTGACTTTGGATTTTATTTCTATTTGTTTCACATGTTTGTCCCCACGCAAGGGACGCGTAAGTAGCAAGTGGAATAATTATGGAGTTTATCAGTCTCATTTTGGTTTTAATTGTTAATTTACTCCTTCTACCTATAAGAGGTTGAAGGCGAGCTCTCGCTTGTCTGGTTTTACTGATAATTGTTTTTACGTGCTCTGTGAACGTTAGACCTTTATCGAGCGTTACCCCCAGGTATTTTACTTTTGTTTGCCAAGCTATATTTGTATTTAGTATTTCCAGACGTCCGTCTGGGTAATTTCTTCTCTTAGTGAAGTATATAGCTTGCGATTTATCTGCGTTTATTGCTATTTTCCACTTTACAAACCAATCTTCTAGATCGTCCAGGTGTTCTCTTACTAGGTGAGGCCTTAAGCTTCTAGTCGCGATAGTCGTGTCATCTGCATACAAGCTGAGCATTGTATGTGGAGATCTGGGGATGTCAGAGGTGTAGATGGTATAGAGTTGGGGGGAAAGGACTGCTCCTTGGGGAACTCCTGCTTCAAGGACTCCATAATCAGATAGGACGTGTCCCATTTTGATTCTGAAGCATCTATCCGACAGAAAGGAATGGATGAGGAGGATAATGGGTTTGGTATAACCGATCTCAATCATTTTATATATTAGGCCCTCGTGCCAGACTCTATCGAATGCTTTTGAGACATCTAAAAACACAGCTCCTGTGGATTGTCTGATGTTGTAGCCCTGGGTTACGAATTCAACCAATCTCAGGACCTGTGTTTCAGTAGAGTGTTCTGCTCTGAAGCCGAATTGCTCATCTGGTATGACATTTAATGCAACTGTCTCTTCTAAGAGACGTCTTAAAATGATTCTTTCTGCGATTTTACTCATGGCCGGTAATAGACTGATTGGTCTGTAATTTTGTGGAAAACTGTGGTTTTTACCAGGTTTAGGCACCATGATGACGTCCGCTTTTTTCCATCTTTTTGGAAAGTATCTAAATCTTAATATTGCATTGATTATAGTAGTCAGATGGACTATAACTTTCTGTGGAAAGTGTTTAATGACTCTATTTGAAATTTGGTCGCATCCTGGTGCCTTTTTTGCTGATAGGAACTTGATTATATCCTGTACCTCTTCTGGTGAGGTATGGGATATGGCCAAGTTTGTTGGAACGCTTAAGTAATTTTGGACAGTTTCCTCAACCTGATCAATAAAGTTCTCATCCTCATCGTCGTGCCTGTTTAGCTTGCATTCTCTCTCCATAGTTAGTTTGAAAGCGTCCGCCTTTTCCTGTGCGGTATACGCTAGGCCATTCTCGACGTGTAACGTTGGGACTGGTTTCCTGTCCTGCCTCAGAATTTTTGAGAGGTTCCAAAGGGCTGCTTCTTGGGGATCAAGTTCGTTGATCCATTTGTTGAAATTTGCTTCTCTATGTTTGGTGAGTTCTCTGGAGACTTGTTCACGAAGTCGAGTAGCTGTCCTTTTATCTTCTGGGTCTCTGGTACGTTTTGCTCTTCTTTGAGCTCGATGTTTATTTTGAATAAGGGTCTTTAGGTCATTGCTAATCTCAGCATAAATTCCTTTTCTTTCGCTGCGCTTCGATTTCGTAGTGCGCTCGATCGTTCTATGAACGGCGCCTTCAAATCTCAGGATTTCTTCCTCTATTTCCTCAGTACTTTTAATCCGAGGTGCTGGGCCTAGTTCCGGTCCTATGCCTCGTCTAAAGGCAAGCCAGTTGGTCCTTTTGGATATGTAAGTGTGGAAAACTTGTTCTCCTTGTCCCACTTCCATGAGGACTGGAAGGTGTCCTTCACCTGCTTCGTGCAGGGTAGAAATTTCATATGGGAAATTCGTGTCCTTCACTATTGCGATATCCAGTACATCAGGTCTTAGGTTTAGGTTTCCTGGGTAATGTGTAGGCGTCGTTGGTGCGATTATGTGGCAACCTGGGTAATTTTGCATAAAGTTTAGCAATTGTCGACCGTTGGTATTTTCCTGAAAGCTATTCCACACTCGTGATTTAGCATTCAGGTCCCCTATTAAGATTGTATTTTCCTCTTGGAGGAGTTCTTCAAGCTCAAGGAAGTTAATACGTTCGTTCGGTCTAAACGTACACAGATGCAATTTTAATATATCCATAACTGGTTTTAACCTTTATGATTGTTGCTTCTAGAGTGGTGAATCCCACTGGTGTATTAATATTAAAATGTTCAATGCAATTTTTTATCATAATTGCAGTTCCCCCAGAATTTGGCCTAAATTTATTTCTGTATATATTATACCCTTTTAATTTAAATTTATCCTCCTCCCCTAAAAGAGTTTCCTGAAGGGCTATGATATCTAGACCCACCCTTTCAATAACCTCAAATAGGTTATTTTTATGTTTTTTAATACCTCCTGGATTCCAGGAGATTATCTTTAAAAAATCAGGAACTTTTAAATTTAGTTCTGTGATTTTTTAGATATTTTTTTTTAATTTTTGAAAATTTCAACAATTTAGGTTAAAACCAGTTATCACATTTTATAAGAGAATTGCTAGATTTTGAGAGAATGGACTTCCGCACGTTGTCTTCTGTGATACCAGAGTGTGGTTATGTTTATATGAACGGTAAGTGAGAGAGTACTCCTACCGATGAGTAGTCGTGCACGAGCACTCTCTCGAGTTACAGAATAGGGGACCTGGAGTTTTAAAAATGTACACAGTGATTTTTTGGATCAGACTACTAAGACTACCATATATGAGCTTTTTTATTTTTATATTCACTTATAATTACACGAGAGCACATGAGTGACTGGCTAAGCACGTGAGCAGTGACTGCGTAGTGACACTCACAGTTAGTTCAGCAGTATCGCTGGTCGCGTAATTTGCTATCTACCCCACCCATATACCATGCTAGAACGAAAAAGAACAATGAATATGAACAGGAGCACTGATTTTATTTGAAACAGAAACTAATACGACCAAAACTGTTACTGTTTCGAAATGGAGCAGTCACAGTGAGCTAAAGTTCCTCTAAAATACTGTCACGCCACAATTATTTATTCTTCTTTTTCTGTAGCCTTGTTCTATTGTAGAATTTGCCACTACTTATATTTCTATTAATTTAAGGGCGTAAAAGCGAGCCTTAACTAAATCGACTTTTTTTCAATGGATAACAAAAGTTCGTGAAAATCTTTGTACAATAACTTGTAGAAGAAAATATACTGTATATATTCTAAGAATTAAACAAAAATTATGTCAGGTTTTTTCTGAAAATTCAAAAAAACAGAAAAAACTAAAAATAGCTTTTATTTTTTTAATGAATAATAATTATAATAAAATTATTTTATAGTTAAAATTGAAGTGAGATAATAATAATAATACTCGCCCTACATTTCACCCCCTTACGAGTGAACGACAGAAGCCAAAGTCTTGTGCGGGGAAGGGACGGCCACTATTATTATTTGCCGTGGCGCTCCGGGGCGACTTACTGAGGATTGATGGCGCCATTTGGCTATAGGTGTAGGAAAACCCAGAAAACCCCACATTGTATCAAAAGAATAAAACATTCGATTCTGTATTTGAATTTTAATATAATGACTGATGAAGACAGTTTCTCACTAGGAGGAAAATCTGCAGTTGATTTTTAACAGAAATTTTGATATTATTATAAATCATTGACAGATACTTTTTATACATTTATCAGTCCCAGTACATGAAAGGTATCTTTAATATAGTTTAATGACGTCGCAAATTCGTAGCTCACTCGATTGCAGATTATTCAATTACTCAATCATTGAATCAAAAGTAATTAGTCAGAAGTACGGATTTAAGGGGGGAGGTGGTAGGGGCAATCAACCCCCCAAATATTACATTACATTAACGTTGCATAATATACTATTCAATAGTATATAAGACTTAAAGAACGTCACAATACATCTTAAATTTAAAGTTTTATATGCTATTTCGAACGGCATAAATCCCATTTTAATATCTTTAATAGTTTTTTTTAAATTGATATTAAATTTCAAAATTTTTTTTTACTAGGAATTTAATGGTATTTTTTTTAAATAATAAAAATCATTCAATTTGATTCAAAATGGGAAACAGGCCTTAAGGTTTTCTGGATCAAAATACATTAATAAAGTTAGTTTAAAAATTGTCAAAAATTCATGGCATCCTTTGAATTGTTTTAACTTTTTACATTTTTGGCTATAACTTCTACAAATATTATTTTAAAATTATGAAATAATTTATACACATAGTACTTTTGGATCCCTTTCGTACATACTTTTTACTTTTTTCATTTGTTTTATACATTTTGAAAAAGGAAATTACAAAAATTTTTAAAAAATTCTCTAATTTGGCTGTAATAATTACAATTCTAAATTCGAAGAAACTAAAATAACTACATTGTAAATTTAGAGTTTTATATTATCTTTCGAATGGTGAAAATCTAATGTTAATATCTTTAATACTTTAAAAGTTATTCAATTTAGTTTGAAATCGTAATTAAATTTCAAATTTTTTTGATCCATTTTTAAAAAAAAAAATTGAAAAAATCGCAATTATAAAGTTTTTTATTAGAAATTTAACAGCATTTTTTTAAAATTTTTAATATTAAAATTTATTTTAAAAAAATAATTTAATAAGATAAAACTATTTAAAAAGGAAATTGTATGTTCTACAACTTTTTTCATAAAAATGCATAATTTTGTCACTTTAAAAAGATAAGGAACTTGTTAAATCTGGCAACAATGGCAAAAGATTTTTGAAAATTCTAAACATGCGAAATACAAATATAATGTATACAAAATGAATGTGTGTAGTAGATTGTGCAACAAGTGTGGATATTATGGTCATATCGCACGTGGACGAAGTGAGCACGACACCGTATATAGACGGAGTGCTTAATTGTCCAAGTGCGATATGGACAATGCACACGAGTTGAACAGTACATCTTTTCTACAACTCACTAAAGCAAAACCTAAAAACCATTATGAAAAAAAAAATAAATAAAAAAAAATATTAATAAGTCACAGGGTTTGAACCGAGACCTTTGCATCCAAAAGCGAGAACTTTAGCAGTGCCCTATCACGGGATGTCACGAATTTATTATAAAATCATATAAAACTAATAGGCACCTTCTATTTTTAAGTATCTCACATTCATATTTAGTTCTTTGGGATAATATATTATTATTATTAAATCTTTGGGCCTAAATTAATATCTGGTGAAGTACCATTTATTAAGTCATCAATGGAATTACTCATTTTAACAAATATGTTTTAGTATTAAGTAATAGTATAAAAAATTCTTTACAGTTGTTTTGGTGGATTTCATATCCCACTCTAATGAAATGGTCAATGGCGTCTCGTGAACTTTTTGAGAGAGGAGGCTGGACATAAAACGTTTTTATAAAAATATACTCTTCAGCCAATTAATTTATCCTTTGCGCAGCGGCAGTACCAGCTACTTTGGTGACAAAATTAATTGTTGCCCAGCAAGAACCAAAGTGGTATAGTTTCTCATGTTAAAAAATATTTTTTGTTCATTTTTTGTTTTTTATTATTTATTTATTGAAGAATGATCAACAAAATATTTCTGGGGCTATTTGCTAGATAAATTGGCGAGGAGGCTGAGCCTCCTTGGCCTTCTTCGAGGAGCCGCCACTGGAAATTGTATCCGTTCAGTAGACTGATATTGAATACATATACCTTTTGTAAAGTATGTGTAGGATCTACAATATCCATGTGGGTATAGAAAAAAACATTGCCATTTTTATGGTAATGACGCCATCACGTCATCAATTTAGGGAAAATGTTTGTTTCCCTTTTTTTACTGAACAGATATGCTTTTTCAAACTAACTTAAGAGCAATTGCTTCGTGCACCGTATCTCAGATAAAGGGGAAATTTCTCCTGTGAGACCTCCACCACAAATTTTTAAGCGACCGAGGCGATTCACGTAAACATTTTATTTAACAGCGCTTCAACCACGGTGTTTTGTGTCGACTTTTAAAATACGGACTCAAGAAATTTTCAAGCCCAGTACTGCTGAGATTATTTTTAGTGCCATTAGTTTCGCGGTGTTATTTGTGGATTTTTTAAAAATTTTCTTTTTATCGGAAAGTATGGGGCTAAGGAATAAACGATATTTTCTTAAGAAAAGAGGGAAGAATATAAATGACAAATAAAAATCGAACAATTTTTAATTTTTTGCGGCATACTGTATACAACTTGCAAGAATTTTCTTTTTTGAGACAAACTGTATATATTTGACAATAATTTTTTTTGGGACATACTGTAGGTAAAAATATCAAAAGATTTTTGAAAAGGAAAAATCTTTTAACGACAAATAATATATACCTACTATTTAGAATATGTATTCCTAAAAAACTCAACTGCAGACACACTGTATAGATCTTACAAGACTTTTTATTTTTAGGACATTCTGTATATAATAATTTTCATTTTTGGGGCATACTGTATATATCTTACAAGAATTTTTATTTTTGGGACATGCTGTTATAAGAATTTTCATTTTTGTGGCATCCTGTATACAACTTTCAATAATTTTCATTTTTGGGACATGCTGTATACATCATACAAGAATTTTTATTTTTGGGACATGCTGTTATAAGAATTTTAATTTTTGGGACATACTGTATGTATCTTACAAGAATTTTTATTTTTGGGACATATTGTATACATCTTACAAAAATTTCTGTTTTTGGGACATGCTGTTATAAGAATTTTCGTTTTTGGGACATACTATATACATTTTACAAGAACTTGTATTTTTTTGAAATGCTGTTATAAGAATTTTCATTTTTGTGGCATACTGTATACAACTTTCAATAATTTTCATTTTTGGGACATAATGTACGCATCTTACAAAAATTGTTATTTTTGGGACATGCTGTTATAAGAATTTTAATTTTTGGGACATACTGTATATATCTTACAAGAAGTTTTTTTTTGACATTTACTGGTATAAACAAAGAGATTTTCTCAAAACAAAAAATGTTTTAAAGACAAATATTATATACCAACTATTTAGAAAATGTATTCCTAAAAAAACCGGTTTGAGACATACCGTATACATCTTACAATAATTTTATTTTTGGGACACACTGTATACATTTGAAAATTTACAACTAATTCTAAAAATTACTTCGTTTGGTTTGAATTAAAATATTTAATTTAACTCTTGGAGTCCGACTCTGTTCTTTAAATAACGTCCCCGACAAACCGATCGAAACCGAGACTCTACGAACGTAGGCTAATGAAAGAATTGCAAATTAAGTAGTAGGGATAATATTTGTCTTATTTATAATTATTTTAGAGACAGAACGATATCTAGTATTTTAGTGATTAGAAGCTCATGTCGAATTGAATATTTAATTTGTTTTTTGCATTATATTACGGGAAGATGAATCTGCAGATTGCTCGAATTCTTTTTTTTTAATAATACAGTTTAATATAGTAATTGTAAGGTAAAGTTTTATTATTTTTAATAATTTCACCAAACATTACATTTTTTCCAGACGGAATGGTTGGTTTTTTCAAAAAAAAAAAATCGACGAAATTGTAGATTAATCCTTTTTCTTTTTTACAAAACAAAAAGTAGTGAAATTTATTCAGTATTGTATTCTCTATCATTAAAACGAAATGCATGAAATTTAAAGGTTTTGACGGTGTTGGAGCGCGAAGCAATTGCTCTTAATGAGCAAATTTGTTAAAGCAAATTTAACATTTAAAAGGTTTCAATTGTGGAGAATTTTCAAATGGATTTTCAATTGACTACCCTGAATGAATTGTTTGAAACAAATTTCACATTTAAAAGGTTTCTCACCAGTGTGAATTTTCAAGTGATTTTGTAAACTACCTTTCTCAGTAAATTGATTAAGGCAAATTTCACATTTAAAAGGTTTAATGCCAGTGTGTATTTTTAAATGCTTTTTTAAAGTACTACTCTCAGTATATTGTTTAAAACAAATTTCACATTTAAAAGGTTTCTCACCAGTGTGAATTCTCAAATGACTTTTCAAAGTACTACCATGAATAAATCGTTTGAAACAAATTTCACATTTAAAAGGTTTCTCACCAGTGTGAATTTTCAAGTGACTTTTCAAACCACCTTTCTCAGTAAACTGATTGAGGCAAATTTCACATTTAAAGGGTTTAGCGCCAGTGTGTATTTTTAAATGATTTTTTAAAGTACTATTTCGATTAAATTGTTTGAAACAAATTTCACATTTAAACGGTTTGGCACCAGTGTGTATCTTTAAATGACATTTCAAATGACTATTCCGAATGAATTGTTTGAAACAAATTTCACATTTAAAAGGTTTCTCAGCAGTGTGCATTTTTAAATCACTACCCTGAGTGTGAATTTTCAAGTGATTTTTCAAACTAGATTTATGATTATATTTGTTAAAGCAAATTTTACATTTAAAAGGTTTCTCGCCAGTGTGTATTTTTAAATGACTTATCAAATTACTATTGCGAATGAATTGTTTGAAACAAATTTCACATTTAAAAGGTTTCTCACCAGTGTGAATTTTCCAATGACTTTTCAAATGACTACCATGAATAAATTGTTTAAAACAAATTTCACATTTATAAGGTCTCTCTCCAGTGTGAATTCTTAAATGCATTTTCAAGTAATTCCTCGAAGTAAAATGTTTAAAACAAATTTCACACTGAAAAGGTTTCTCACGAGTGTGAATTTTCAAATGTTTTTTCAAATGACTACCCGTAATAAACTGTTTGAAACAAATTTCACATTTATAAGGTCTCTCCCCAGTGTGAATTCTTAAATGAGTTTTCATCTTATCTCTCGAAGTAAAATGTTTAAAACAAATTTCACATTTATAAGGTCTCTCTCCAGTGTGAATTCTTAAATGCATTGCCAAGTAATTACTCGAAGTAAAACCTTTAAAACAAATTTCACATTTAAAAGGTTTTTCACCAGTGTGAATTCTTAAATGAATTTTCAAATTACCTCTCGTAGTAAAATGTTTTAAACAAATTTCACACTTGTAAAGTTTTTTGCTATTAAGAACACTTAAATCATTTGTCAAATTAATCTTTTTGGAAAAATCTTTACATTTATTTATGGTGTGAATTTTTAAATGTTTAGTTAATTTGAAACTATCTGTAAATCGTTTAGAACAAATTTTACATTGAAATCGTTTTCTACTGCTGTAAATCCTTGCAGTAGGTTTAGTCTCTACACTATCATATAATTTAATTTTTACAAAATGAACTGCATAATGATTCCAAAATTGGTATTTGCCATTGGATTCTTTTCCACAAAAAGCACAAGTTACCGAGCATTTTTTGAAGTGAAGATCAAAATGTTTCATCCTCAATTTTAAAGAGGTGAAATCTAGAAAAATAACAATTTTTAATAACTCTTCTTTAAAAAATTAAAAGAACTTACCTATTTGGCAAACTGGGCATTCAAATTTCATTTTATTTTTCTTAAATTTGTTTTTTGAATGTTCTTGATCTTTTCTGATAGTTTTTAAATCAGATAAATCTCTTGTGACATCTAGAATTTCATTTTTAATAATACATTCCCGTTTTTGGTAATTACGTTCCTGGATACTCAATTCATAAGGTTCTTTATGTATTTCTAATTCAGATAACAAGAAAGGTTCATGTTTAACTTCTATTAAATTTGTGAAAGAACATTCTTGCTTTATTTCAATTTCTTTTTTTACAAGGGATAAATCTGTTTCAATATCTAGGATTTCATTGTTCATATTATATTCATTACAATTAAATTCCTGTGTTTGGCAATATTTATCTTCCTGAAGAGACAAACGATATGCCTCTTCAATTTTCTGAATTTCTACATTAGAAACTGCTAAAGGTTCAGGTTTAACTTCTATCAAATTTGTTTTAGAAAATTCTTGTTTTATCTCCATTTCTTTCTTGGTTTATACTTTATTCTATTTAAAAGGCTTGTAAAATAATGAATGTACTGCTACAGTTTTCTTTTAAGTCAAATGACAGTGACAGATGACAAGAAAAAGAAGATAGTTAATCTTCAATTTGTAGTAGCCTTGTTCTGTTGAATAGTTAGTCAGCACTTTTATTTCTATTACTGATAAATACCTAAAACTAAATATCTAAACTTATCATTAAAGTTTTTAATTACACATATTTTATAATACGGATTTATCGCAACATAGTTTAAATTATGCATAGGTAATGAAAGTGTAAACGTCACTTGTGACGTGCAACGGTATTTGTATTAAAAGCCTATACCACAGTACATATACAGGGTGTTATTGAAATACACGTACAAATTAAAACTGGGTATTGCGCAGATCCCCACTGAATGTAGAAAAATATTATTTTTTAAAAATACCCCTTATTAAGGGAGTTATTAATTTTTGAAAATTAATTCTAAAACAAACGTACTTCACTGATATGTTGAGGATGACCTATATAAATTAGGTTTATTTACCTATTTTAAACATCAACAGTAATTAATATGCAAGTTTTTGTCAGATGATAAGAAAACTAGTCTTGTAAGAAATAACCATGTTGCCAAGATTTTCGAATTAATTTCTATTTCCGAAGACTGGTTTTTACTACCCTCGTTATCAAAAAACTAGAATATTTGATAAATGATTGTTTTTAAACTATACATTTTTGAAACTATAGATTATTAAAATTTTAGTTGATTTACGAATCTGGCTAACACGAGCGCGTCATTTCCAAGTTGGTAAAAAGTGTTGTTACGATTACTTTTAAATATTTTTTTACGATGCCACTATTTACGAATATTGAACTAACCGATATAGTGCTGGTTTATGGGGCAGCTGGAGAAAATTCTCGGCAAGCACAAATCCTGTATCGCGAACGGTTTCAAATCGGAGAATTCCGGACTGTCGTACGTTTATTTCAACTGTTCAGCATCTAAGAGACTATGGAAAATTTGAGAGTGTCAATGCAGATCGAGGGAGAACAAGAACACAAAGAACATTGGCGGCCGAAGAAGAAATATTGGAAGCTGTTGAAAACCGGCCTCAATTAAGTTGTAGAAGACTTACTTCTTGTAATTGGAGTGTCCTCATTTGTTGTGTGGCGTACACTTAAAGAACAAGGTTTAGATCCTTATCACATCCAAAAAGTCCAGGCCTTATATCCAGGTGATGAAGAAAAGAGAGTGGAGTTTTGTGAATGGATGATTCAAAAATGTGTTGATATTCCTGATTTTCTAAAAATATTATTGTATACTGACGAGGCTTCATTCACTCATGATGGCGTGTTCAATATGCACAATACGCATATTTGGAGTGATGAAAATCCTCACGCCATTAGGGAAACTGGGCATCAAAGAAAATTTTCAATAAATGTTTGGGCTGGCATAATAGATCAGTATTTAATCGGGCCTTATGTTCTCCCGAACAGATTAAATGGGCCAGGATATCTCCACTTTTTAGAAGATATTTTGCCAGTACTCCTAGAAGAGATACCGTTACAATTAAGGCAACGGATGTGGTACCTACTAGATGGCGCTCCTCCTCACTTTGATTTAAACGTACGGCAGTTTTTGAACATTAGATTTCCTCAAAAGTGGATAGGCAGAAATGGACCTACTAAGTGGCCTCCGAGATCTCCGGACTTAAATCCATGCGATTTCTTTTTGTGGGGTCACATGAAACAACTGGTTTATAATGAACCTATTAATAGTGTTGAACAATTAACCAATAAAGTTAATGCGGTAGCCGAGGAACTACGACAAAATCCAAGACTAATTTCTAATGTTCAAAGTTCTTTGGAAAGACGATTGCAAGTGTGTGTAAATAATAATGGACGGCATTTTGAACAATTACTGTAATAAACTTTATTTTGAATTAATTGGTTTTGCTACGGCAACAGTGCAATTTCTATGGGTAAGTTCAATTTCGATTTATTTTACTTCTTTAAATATGGAAACTAGTAGGTCGGAAAAGGGGACTCTTCCCCAATATTTAAATTTTAGAATTTGAAGTTAAAATTGGTGCCAATCGTTTTTGGTCATTACATACTATTCCCCATTTTAATATGTACGTGTATTTCAATAACACCCTGTATATACTAAAATATATAAATAAAACAAATTTGTGCAACATTCTATCATTTTTTCTATGCTATTGTTTAAAAAAATCCATGACGAATATAGCAAAAATTGATTTTTTCAAGGGTACAATGATTTGGCAATTATAATATAAACATATAGTAGTTCAAATGTACCTATATATTTATTAAAAAATTATAAATGGTTTTAAACTACTTAAAATAATAATAAATAAATAAGTTTTTCTTAAAAAATAATATACCAAAAATAACATATATAGTTATTTGCCTAACAAGTGCGGAAAGTTTTACTTTTCCGCACGCAATTGCAGTTGCCCGAACGACACGAAGCGGAGTTCGGGTATGCAATTAAGTGGGGAAAAGATACTTTACGCAAGTGTTAGAAACAATATTTTTTCTACAACCGCCTAGAATTAAAAAAAAAATTAGCAAAAAGTATTTTTTCTACAAGCGCCCAGAATTAAAAAAAAAAATTAGCAAAAAATTAATATCTAAACGATTAATAACGAAAAAAATTGATGTTCTTACAATGATTAAATAAATATTTTGTGTTTTTCGTCGAAAATTTCACACCCAACATTTTCGGTCAATTAAAAGCCTGTATTTTATATCGTTACCATAGCAACTAAAACAATTTCCGGAAATTTTTCTCCTCCTTGGAGTAAAGGAGCATGAAATTACACTGGAAATTTTTTGACGTTTATAGTAAAATGGCATTTACATTTACCTTCAAAAACCGTCATTGTGCTAGTATTTTTTTAATATTTCGGTGTGAAATTTTCTTACCGAATCCCCCACGTGCTTGAATTAATTGTGGGAAATTTGCCTCGTACATGAATAAATTCATGTACTCAAAAATTTCCGGCAATAATTAATCCCCTAGCGAGATTATAAGTGATAATTATTTATAAACTTATTATATTAGAGTAAATTTTTTTACTAAAATTTTAAATATATTTTGTCAACCAGATAAAAACTTATCTTACTTTTTATTTTAAACCGACCTTTTTCAGCTACAAAATTTCAAATTAATTTTATGTTTTCAGTTTCTTAGCAATAATAATGATTTCTATTTATGAAATATTAAATATCCTATTTTAAACATTCTATTTGGAATATTCGTAAGACATAAACTAAATTCATTGAATTATAATAAATTGTCCAACAAAATTAAATCTATTCTTTCACTAAGATATTTTAAATTAATTATAGTTTCAATTCAATCATATTTAATTAAAAATTAACATTTTTTGGTTCATTTTTTATTCTAATATACAAACTTAAGCAAAATATTTACAAAACTTCTTTGTTATACCTAATAGAAAAAATGGATTCTCTTTTATCCCATATTATAATATATATTTCAAACTATCTGACCATTATTTTTATCCTGTATAGCTTGAAGTTCAGCAAACGTAATAACATGTCTTTTCTCGTGACATCTTAAATGATCACGTCTCCTAAACTTCTTCTTACATATTCTGCATTCAAAAGTTAACCCCGTAGTATGAACTAACAAATGTTTTATAAAAACCGATCTGTAATTGTTTGTTTTAATCGGTTTTTCACATAGAGGACAAAAACTCCGATCAGGATAGTCAACATATTTTCGTATTTCATTAGGTGATACAATTTTTTTTTTAATAGTGTGTATGTTTCTTTTATGTCTTAATAACTCTATGGGATTTTCAGCTACAAATGGGCATAATTTACAACAACAGTCTTTATTTTTAGGAACTTCGTCTGTTGTATCTTCATCGTAATCGTAGATTGATAGATCATATTTTGGTGGATCATTTTCAATGATTTGTACTTCTATGTCACTATCTTCTGTAGAATGATGAGAATCTTTTTCAATATTTGGGTTTGGTACTGGTACATTTACATTTAATTCGGAATCATTTATTATATTTCTAGAATTATTTTGAGATTTATTAAATATACTTTCTTTTTGAAATTTTTTGCTACATTCCTCTTTAATTGATTTTTGTTTACTGCTTTTAATTAAGCATTTTTTCATATGGGTTTTGTAAGTAGTTTCTTTACAAAAGATTTTACTACAACACTGACATGGATAAAAAGTTTTGCCATTTGGAGCTATAATTGGTTGTTTAGTTTCAATATGTGATATTACATTGTTGTTTTCTTGAATAATTGGAGATATTTTTTTAGTTTTCAATTTATTTTTGGAATTTTTAGCTTTTCTTTTTCTCGCCATTTGTTCACCTTAAAAGTAATAGAATTTAATAACTAAATTAGTACAATGTAGTTAGTTACCTGAACATGCAACAGTAATAAAAAATAACTATAAAACTAAACAAAATTAAATTAAAAAATGATAAGAGTAAATAAAATATTAAAAACGTCAAAACAAAGTGTCTAATGGTGCAACAACACCGAAGTAAAAATATATTTAAAACTATATTAGATATTATAAGGAACGTTTAATTACAAATTATACAACTATCACATAAATATAAAAACGTTAAGATAATTAAGTATAATGAGTTCATTGATAAATAAATTTATAATTTAGTTTTTTTATAGGTACCGATCGTAGGAATTCTAGACACTATCAATATGTCAATGACAACTGTCAACACTTCATTTTTCTTCTTTTTCCTTAATATAATGGTCTCGACCGTCTGGGGTAACAAACACCATTTTACTTGTAATTGGTGTTGCCGTTCTAGTAGTTAAGAAATTCCACTTTTAAACAAAAAAAAAAAAAAACATAATAGCAGTAATGTCATTTCTTGTTTTAATAAAGAGATAAAACCTGCCATTAACAGTGATCTAAAATCAGGACGATATAATTTCAAGTTTTTAACGTGGTCTATTTGTAGGATATTGAATTATGAAAATATTTTTAAAGCTTTTTATTTCTAAATAAATGACCTAAAATAACCCTTATAACCTAAATAAATAAATCATGAATTAAAAAATCATTTTGGAACGATCTCACGTTCCTCCTTTATAATTATAGTCCTATAACTAAAGTTTAGGAAAGTTTGTTTGTATTGTACACTCCCCTAAAGCGCTGTCCGAGGTTACAGTGTACACTTGGGGGAACTTTATATCACTCAAATATCTATTAAATTTAAAAAGTCACTTTGTACACACGGAATCTGAGAGATATTATTAAATTAAAATGAAAAAATTAATACTATCCAAGCCTATAGGGAATGTGAAATTGTATCCACAAAGGTAAGTTATTGTTTGTAAAAAGTAGATTATTAATAGATTTTTAAATATATATACATACCTTATAATTATTTTTTATATAACTGGTATGTTAATATATAATATTCACTTTAACCCATAAAAACAATGTAACTGTTTAGTTTGTTTAAAAAATATATATTTAACTTATGTTTAAAAAAACCTGACAGGTTGTAATTACCAGTTGGCACCATTGCAATTTAATTGGACGTGTCTATGAAACCAACAATACTGACTTTTTTCTATAAAAAAATAAACTCGTGCACACAAAACAATAATAATACGAAATTTAAAAGCGCGCAATTTTTTTATTTTTTAAGGGGGTTGGAGGGTTCACTGCGATTAAAAAACAACATGTTTAAATGGGTTTTTATATGGTAAACATAACAACGTATAATAAAAGAGAAATAAAATGAACTACCTACTAATGTTAAACGTCAACTGTCTATTTCATTATCATTTACTCATGGACGTGCCCAACCCGTAAATAGAAATATTTTTTTACTAGAAAAGAGTAAGGAAGATGGCATATAGGTTCGGTCTCGCCCTATCTCTTTCACTACAGGCAATGGGGGAGTTCGCTCAATGTTGCCAACCTAGAAAAAGGTCTATCAACGGGGAAGGATTATTTTTGGTCAAAATCTACTTCATTATTTTAGCAATGATAAAATATGTGCACAAAATTCTATTAAGCTTTCCAGAATATATCGTTAGCGAAATATAATGATTTTAATAAAATCTTATTTCTGATTGGTTGAAATTTCGTTGTCAAATGTCATTCCTCATAGAGTAAGTATAACAGAGCGCTGTGGCTACCCGTAAGGTAACCAGACGAATATTATTCGAAAGACAATGACGTCACAGAAGTTCTTGGTTCGATTCCCGAGAAAAAAAATTTTTAATTTTTTTTTAATACACAGGGTAGTTATAGGTTGTTAGAATCTTATAATACAATAAATATATATTTTTTAAATACACAGACCAGATTTGGACTTCGTTATAAAATATAACACGAGTAACGTCATTGCCTTTCGAATAATATTCGACCAAATTCAGTTTAGTTCCACCAATCCTCCAAGGCTGTAGGTCAGTCGCTGAAAATGAAACATGTCGCTCTGTTATACTTACTCTATGACGAATGACATTTGACAACGAAATTTCAACCAATCAGTTTGTATACATATTTTATCATTGCGAAAATAATGAAGTAGATTTTGACCAAAAATAATCCTTCCCCGTTGGTAGACCTTTTCTAGGTTGGCAACATTGAGGGAACTCCCCCATTGGCTGTCGGTTTTCATGACAGGAGATGACAAGAACGCAAATGGCGTATTATTACTACGTGTGTTTCGTGTGAATTAAATTCATTTTTAAAGTAATAAAAATGTAAAAAATGGTTCAATATTGTTTTATATACCAATGGAGAGCTGATAATGAACCGCTAAGATCTTTTCACAATTAAAAATAAAAATTGTAGCTTATGTATATTTATGACTTAATTGTAAACAACTTTGAATATTAATTACTCAAAAATCGCAGACGTGTATTATTTAAAAAAAAATTCTAATTAAATAAGTTAGATATCCATGAGCAATATATTAAAATGTTAGACTTAAATATATACATTGTTTTAAAGAGCGAATACTGTTTAAAGATAGATATAGATTGACCGAACCTTCGTTTCATCTCTTTCTCTCAAAATGTCCATGAGTGTACGTCAATGCCAGTTGGCACCCTTGCAATTTAATTGGACGTATCTACGAGACCAACCATACTGACTTTTTTTAATAAAAAAATAAATTCTTGTAAATAAAACAACCAATATATTAATAAGAAATTTAAAGGCGCAGAATTAATTTTATTTCATTAAATAATAATATATTAAGGTAATAAATACTACGAAGGAAGTCATGACGTCACAAATTTCATTATTGTCAAAAAATGATTCCAAACAAACCTCTGTCAAATTTAAATCAGTTTGTCAGATATTGATTCAGAAGAGGTTTTTGGTAGAAGATTGCGTGTTCATCATATTATATATAAAGTATTTGTGTTATCTTTGATTTTATAACTCTATTAAAGACTATGTTAAAGATATTTAAAAAGTTAGTATGCTTTTAATCTGTATCTTTAGATATGAACTAATAAGTAAAGCATCAACAGAGAACGTAACCTCAAATTCATTGTTTGGAGTAGGTTTTTGACAAGAATGACATTTTTGACGACACAGAATTATAGCTGAGCCGGTGAGTTTAAATCCTGATGCAAAATCCATGTATGAAGATATAACATTCTTCTAAACCGTGGTTTACATACGATTTGCACTTAAAAGATGAAACAGATAGAGATAGAGAGAGACCTACGCTCTTATTTGACCACGACGTGATGAAATTTGCACGAGCTGATATTTTAAAGTACTTACGGGTTTCAATAATAAAGTGAATTATTCAAGTTTTGTCTATCTCGTAGATTACCCAAAATATGTTGTTGATCCAAAAAATAGTGAGGGTTGTTTTATCCATCTTACCAAAACCACTTTTTAGACAACTCGAAGGCCCAAAAGCAATGCTCTGCGATAACTGGCACACCAGAAACGATTCAACTAACGTCCAAGCAATCCTACATCCAGATTTGAACCTAAAAAATCCAAGAAGACCAATCAAAAATATTCCTGACCAACCTTCTGGCAAAACACCAGAAGTTTATAAAAAACACTGTTTAAGTTCTAATACGTGTTATTGTAACATGAAACCAACAAGATCAACGTTGCTTAGAAGACCTAATAAATGTTTATCGTTGGAAGAATTCGAACACAAACTAAAAGAGAAAAATTTGAGTCTTGGAGGTTTATCAAAAGCTAGAAGCTCTTTGCATTGCTTTTGTAAAGGTAAAATAAAATAAATATATGCCTAACCTGTCTGTGTCACTTTAATCGTCACGAATATATGCCTAACTTGTCTATGTCAGTTCGATCGTCACGAAAATATGCCTATGCCAGTTAGGCATATTTTCGAGACGATCTATATTATAGGTACTCAAGCCTCCGCCGCTCATGTTGATCTAACCGATAAAGAAATTTTAAAAAAGGTACAAGACGAATTGGATGAAATAAGTGATCATTTACCGATTACCGATCAAAGAAGAGATTATGAAGAATATAGAGATGAAGAACAGGCTAAATATTATGATGCTATTGGTCAATACGAAGAAGATATTGAAGATGAATGTGATTGCGAAAATGATATACAAACAATTCTGGGTATTATTATAATTTGTTCTGAATGGGAATTAGTAATATGTTTAATTATTTTAGGTACCGTTAAGTCTAATTCAAAATATAATTCTAGCAGATTAATTAGAGAAGGTTTAACACCCGAAGATATTGAACAATTTGAGTATACTGAATCACATGGCGATGTAGATACAACAGTGCCAGATTATCAACGATCACAAGGTAGGTAAATAATATAATCGTTACTTGTAAGAAGTTGAAATAATAGTTTTTCTCCTTTTTCATTTTATTAAGGCTTTAACTATCAAAGATATTCGGATTTGAAATTATAGTTTGGACAATAGTCTCGGGAGAGGAATGATATGGCTGACAAGGTTGCCAAATTTCCATTTATAAATATTCGTTCGAGTATAAATGGTTGCCGATTCTGAATCGTGTCAAGTGTCAGGGGTGTCAATTTCTCATAGATAAAGAATATATATCGATTTCAGTTCATCAGTTGATTTCAACAATTCGCTCAAAAAGGTTTTTGCACAATAAGACAGAAGCTTGTGTCGTCTTGTTATAAATGTTTTTTGTCATTGCTAAAAATACATTTAAAATATGAGTTTACCGTCAGCAACATCTGAATTAAGTTGCCTTCACTGCAATAATATATTTAAATACAAGAAAAACTTGTATGTGCACTTTCAGTTTAAATTCAATTTCCCGCCGCAATGATGCGGTAGACTTGTTAGCTGTCAGCCAAATAATTCCATTTGGCAACGTTGTCTGCCAAATCATTCCTCTTCCGAGACTCTTGTTAGTTACGAATTTATCAAGGGTGTATTCCGAAATATACATCAGTACACTGGCCAGTGGTAATGACGTCATGAATCGACGCCATACTGACGATTTGTTCCAAAATATACTGGCCAGCGTCAACGTCATTAAAAATAGAGCACGTTTTTGTTGTTTACGTTTATGCTCAAAAAGTTATTATAAATTTCAAATAATCTATTTCAAAAGAATGTTAATTACAACAATAAGTAATCTGCCAGCTAAATTGCATTGTAATCAGGATCTGTAAAATATTAGAAATAGGTCAAAGTTTTAAGGTTATTTAACATAACATTAACACAGCTAGTCACAAATCTACCTGTACGGCTTATTACCTTCGTCTATTAAAAGTAATTGTTTAATTTTTTGAGAATGCTGAGCTGCAATTATTTTAAATATTTGACTACAAGACTTCACTACTGTCACACCACATTGGTCACTTTTCTCACCAGTTCAATATGGCGTCGGACTCATGACGTCAGTACCATTGGCCAGTATACTGATGTCTATTTCGGAACACACCCCAATTAGTATATTCTTCTTCTTTATTAGTTTATAGGCCTTTACCAACTGAGATAGTAGCCACCTTGGTTTATTAAATTTGTTAAAAACGCACTGATTTGATTCAATAGAAGAATATGAACAATTATAAAGAAAATTAATAGTTATAATACGCCACATTTTTGGATACGTCATCATCGGCCATTTAGTTCGATATGTCAAATCTTTTTATCCAAACAAAACTTTTTGCTCATGGATGTTTACGTTGGGAGTGTTTTATTTCGTGTTTTTTTAATTTTTGTGTAGTTTTTTGGTGCATTTTAGTGGTTAATATAAACATTATTATACCTATATGTTACTTTTAATTATTTGAGAAGTTATTTACTTTTATTTCAAGGCAAGAAAAATAAAAATACTAATACTACACCATTGTTCATAGCATATATATGCTAGTTTAAAAATAACATTAGTTGCTTCAAAAATAATATAAAATGTTGACATAAGTTTGTTTGGATGATGTCCTTGAACCACATAGTGACGTCAGAAGAATATGGTGTATTGAAATTTGTTCGTCTTCTTCATTATTAGTTTACTGGCCTTCACCAACTTGGCTCCTTAGTTAGACTTATTAATATATATTACAAGGGAGAGAATTTTTGTTGGAACAAAAAAAGAGTGATAACATTGGGACTAATAATGATGACTATATTTGAGCTTTAAATTATATGCTTAATTTAATGACCGGAAAATGCGAATAAATTATTAATAATTACGATGTGGGTGGGCTACTACAGAATAAAATTTTTGCAGGTAGTAGATACTCTTCGAAAAAAACAATAGATAATGGAACAGATGCTAAAGTATTCATTGATTCCCCTACTTCAATGGCATCCATGAATGATATTTCCATGGAATCCAGGAATGGTATTTCAATGGTATCCAGAAATGATACTTCAAATGCATCCAGGAATGGTACTTCAATGGTATCCGGGAATGGTATTTCAATGGTATCTAAAAATGGTACTTCAATGGCATCCAGGAATGGTATTTCAATGGTATCTAAAAATGGTACTCCAATGGCATCCAGGAATGGTATTTCAATGGTATCTAAAAATGGTACTTCAATGGCATCCAGGAATGGTATTTCGATGGTATCTAAAAATGGTACTTCAATGGCATCCAGGAATGGTACTTTAACCGAAGGAAGTATCGATGTTCAAAACGTGAGAAAATTTAGGGATGGAAATTATTTTGAAACTCACGATATTGATGAACATTTCGGTAAAGATTTTCCAGAGCATACGTGCGTTCATCAGTTTAGATTGGATGACAGGCTGTTGCCTCAAGCAGTTACTATTGATCGATATGGAAAAAGCAGGTAAGGATATTTTTCTTACAAAAAAATAGTAAATGGTACAATTCTATGATCTTTTTGTTTTTGAAGTTGGAATATTGAAGACAATTATAATAGTCGCTTATGCGGTTTTATTGTGCCACCCTGTATTTTCATTATTCTTGTATTCAATAGATTATAGTTTCATACTCGCTTGATATCCCCTTCTTATTTCTTCGCGTCATGTCCCTCTATTCTCTTGGTAGTCCTATAAAATGTCTTTCACATGTTAATAATGTTCTTCTCTTTACCTACTCTTTTTTTTAGTTATTAATCTTCGGTTTGTCTGAAAATAATATTCGTTACGCCTTTGATCATAATTAGAGTTCTCTTATGAATATATCGGATCAAAGTAACGAATTATTTTCAAACAAAAACCCAATTATCTTTTACCTTATTTTTCTAAGATTCATAATGCCGATTGTTTTTAACTTGCTTCTCGTTTTAAAAATTAAATTAAATTTTTTTTTTTTGATTATCTTTATCTGCTGTCTGTTGATCATATTCAACTTTTTTTTGGTATTTATTTAATACTATCTAAATTTATCCAAATATTTTTTTTGCTAATTCTCAACAAAACATGGTTACTGAAACTTATAGAAAGATTTATCTTATTAAAATTTTATCTTTACACTTTATGTCTCAGTTCTCGTTTGTACTCTCTACCTTTCGTTTAATGTATATTTTACCTTTTTTTTGTTCATTTTGCGGAACATCGTATATTACTCTTGTATATATCTGATTTCAAGAAAATATTATAATAATATAAAACTTCTATTTAACTAATAATGAATTAAAAATTAAGTAGTTTCTACCGAAATATATTCTCTCCCTTTGGATTTTTTTCTCTTAATTCTTATACCTTTAAATATTATCTTTTTATCTTTAACCAATGTGACATCCTTTAATATCTTTATATCATTATTGATGAATATTTGCAATTTTTTTAATTAGCTTCCTTAATACGGATTAATTGAATTTAGTTCATTAGTATCGTAATGAATTGAATTTGTTGTAAAGTTAATCATTATTCATTCAGTGTTAGTCTGCTGAGCTTCGTCTTTTTCTACCTCTTATTGTTAGGAATTATCTTTTATTTTTTAAGACGTAATATATTACGTTATATCTTGGTGTTTGGGTGCGTACAATCCAAACAACCTTTTTTATCGAGTAACAAAGTTGTTACTATTTATCTTATCTTACCTTGGAATTATTTATAATAATATTTCAGTTTGAGTATTTAATTATACTCAGTTTATCTTATTAAGAAGAGAATAATTTGTAAATATTTCATTTATCGCTATTTTCTTTTCGCATCAATTTCTTTTAAATTTTATTGATACCCCATGGTTTCTAAAAATAGATATGCGTAAATTTAGTAGTTCGCTTTTTGCGAAATATTGTTTGGCATTTTTTATTTTTTTTAGCCTAGCGAATTAGTTGTTTCCTTTATTGATGCGTATGAAAATAAATTTATATTGAATTTAAAAATTATTTCAACAATTTAAAATTTTCTTTTGTCGTTTTCATGTTAATGAATATCTAATTAATGTAAACATATATAATGTAAAGGATTATTTAAGAGAATATATTTCCCTATCTCATATTAATATACAGGGTGATTCACGACCGACGCCTTGGATTTATATGGCGAAATGGAATAAATTTGTAAACTTCTATTACAGTGGTATTATGTAAGTCAATAACGAGTACATTTTAAAAATATTATGAACTATACAGGGTGCTCCATTAAAGTGAAACATATGAAGGTTATATTTTTTTTTAAATGGAACACCCTAATTTTTTTTACATTTTTAGACTCATCCTGGGAAGCTGATTTCAAAAAAGTATCTCACTTATATTATAAACTTAATAGTTTTAAAGGTATAGACAATTGAAAATCGCACTTTTCCAACTTTAAATGATTGCTACGGCCAAATGGCATAAATTGGGATAAAACGGCTTACATGTCCCTATCTTAACTTTTTGAGTTTTACTTGGTGGCATAATAATAAAATGTATACAAGGTGTCAAAATTTGCGTGCTTTTGATCACCCTGTATACATTGTATTCTTATGCCACCAAGTAGAACTCAAAAAGTTAAGATAGGGACATGTAAGCCGTTTTATTCGATCTTATGTCGTTTGGCCGTAGCAATCATATAAAGTTGGAAAAATGCGATTTTCAATTGTCGACAACTTCAAAACTAATAAATTTATAATATAAGTGTGATAGTTTTTTGAAATCAGCTTCTCAGGACGATTCTAAAAATGTAAAAAAATATATGGTGTCCCATTTAAAAAAAATATGACCTTCAGATGTTTCATTTTCCTGGAGCACCCTGTATGTTTCAAATTATTTTTAAAATGTAGTCTTCATTGACTTACATAATACCACTGCCATAAAACTCCCAGGCGTCGGTCGTGAATCACCCTGTATATACTTATATATCGGTTTCGGTTTTTGAAAATCTGTGTTAAAACTTCAGTTTTTTTTTTAATCTATATTTATAATATCTTAAAACTTTTAATCAAAATTTACAATTTACTATTTAACATCTAACTAACTCGGCCTTTATTTACATTATCATACCTTGATTATTGACCTTTGTGCAAGTTTCTCTTTCCCTCCACTTATCTCTCTTTTAAATTTCTTTTCTGTTTTTCATTTTCATATATTTTTTTCTTCCTCATTTTCTAAAAACATTATCATCTTCAAAATTCTTTTGTATGCCAGTTCCATTCTTTTGCTGCTATCTTCCTTTAATTTCTTGAAGTTTTTAGTCCCTGGTCATTTCAGAAAAATTGCTCTCTCCTTTCGCAATTTTTCTTACCGACTTTTAGGGTTGTGTTACGTTTTTTGTGCCACCCTGTATTTTCATTATTCTTCTATTCAATAGATTATAGTTTGATACTCGCTTGATATCCCCTTCTTATTTCTTCGCGTCATGTCCCTCTATTCTCTTGGTAGTCCTATAAAATGTCTTTCACATGTTAATAATGATTTCTTTTTTTCTCCCCCACATTTTATAGGGGTTTTTGGTTTTTTCCTCTGGAAAGTTCTGGTTCCTTTCCTCCGAAAAGTTTTAGTGTTTCCCCTGGAAAGTTTTTTTTACCTGTGCCAAGAAGTTCACTTGGGCCAAGAAGTTTGTTTCCTCAACCAGAAGAACTTTTTATTAAGAAAAAAAAACTCTGGACTTTATTATCATAAAATAAACAAATATAACGTTTAATTTGAGTTTATTTTCCTTAACCCGAAAAAAAAAGAAAGGGCGGATTTTGAAATATATCGCAGTTTTTTTGTCAATTGTTTCTAATTACATCAAAAAATCAACTTGACTGGCGTCCAAAAATTTTTTTAATTTAATATTTTAGTTCTGATATATTTCAAATTCTATTCCTGGTACGAACCCATAATATAAAGATTTGAGCTTAATCACATTAATTATTTATTATCAACAAAATAAAGTATCATTCACTCTATATACCTTATTTCTTTAACTGATATTTAATAGCACTATTTAATTAACAAGGTGGCTCTTAATTTAAAGTAGGTACCAGAATGATGCCGATCCTATAATCGTAATGGAATAACTTCAATAACGATAAACGGCCTGCACGGTTACCTGACTTTAAATTATTTTTAAAAATACATATTTTTTACTTATTAAATTTATTTCAGATGTACTATATGCAGTAAACCAATGGATGGAAAAACTTACACCGATAAATCATATTTCAGCGATAAAGTAACTCGAGAAAAGATTAAAAAATTTGCAAAATGTATCGAATTGGGTTTAGTACCACATGATATCAGTATAGGTACTTCGGCTAAGATTGAACTAAACGTTAAAACAAATGATTATATTAAATTTGGCAAGTTTATTGGAAGTTACCAGAGACCATGTACTACAAATTCGTTTGCTTTGAGACAACAGAAAATGGCGACCTATTGGAAGCTAAAATAAATTTGTTTATATAAGGATTTACAAGATTTATATTTTAGTGAAAATATATTCTATAGTATTTTTATTTAGTTGTTTAACTACTACTCTCCAGTATGACGCTAAACTGATCTTAGATTTAGTACACAGAAAATAATGCGGTTCGATAAGTTTTGATTTTATTTATTTGTGTGATCTTATCAGGGATAATCAAAAAGATACCCTGTACAAACCAGAATGCGCGGCAGCTCTTCGTCTGGTGAGCATTACGTAGTTGGTAAGGAGTGAATTTACAAAGTTACTCTTTTTTAAAGGGTTGCCAGGTGCCACTAAATTTTAAAAGCAAAAATCAAGAAAAATCACAAGAACTGTATCTTATGATGTTGTTCAATTTAGTAAAAAATTATTACTATAGACAAAATTAAATATTTGAATTTAGAATGATTTATCCTGAAAGTAAAAAAATTAACAAAGCAAATTTCAAAAAATTTAAAAAAAGAATTCACAGTTTGTTACAAAAAAAAATCAGGAACACAGATGATGCCACTTAACGATTATTTTGTGGTCTAAAAAAAATCACAATATTTTGGTCGAGTGATTTTTGAGTCGCAGTAAGAGAATTTATACAAAGTGATATTGTACATCAATATGTTACTTAAAAACCAAAACCAGTCTCACAATGAGAACTTACCCCAAAGTTTATATTAACAAAATGTTAAATTAACTGACAAAATTAGGTATACTTAAATAACATGATAAACGAAATTAAACCAGGATAATCATATGACCTTTAAATATAATATTTATAAAGCTTAAAAGAAAACTAACCCAAAATAGGTGTCAAAAGTTGGTTAAAAAATTATTCATAACTCAAAAAAGTGGTTAATATATTACTGTCAATATTATAACCAAATATATACCAAAATTGGCGCGCAATACTTCTAGGAGTGATAGAACACTAAGAAATAAGTAATGTTTGTTCAATGAACCTATTTCCAAAACCGATTATTAAGGGTGCGACAACCCCTAGAAAGGGCTTAACGATAATTAGTTTTTCCTGAATGTCTTTCGAGAAGGGTATCATACCATATTCAAATTTTAGGTCGTACCTAAGGTTACTACGATACGCAATTTACGTATTTTGTCTTGATTCTTCGAATTCACTAAGGGTAAATTTCAGGGGGTGAGTTACTCTTTTTTAGAAATATATTTTTTGTTATCAACTGTTTTGAAAAATGTATATTAAAATAATATTTTCGATAGATTTTTCTTGAAAAAAGGTACTCTTGATGTATCATTCAAAAATTTATCGTTTTCGTGTAATTCGAATTCAAAAATCGGCGTGCTCGACATGTGAGAATACTAGGGGACAAATATCGACCCGCGGTAACAAACAGTATAATTACAATCTAACTTTTTTATTGTCAATTAAATGAGGTACATGAAAAATACTTTAATAACTGCTCAAAATGTCTTACTTAATCTTGTATACACAACTGAAATCTTCTTTTTAAGTTAGGAATTAACCAATTATTCTTAAACCATTTCTAGGTTTTTTCGCACCCTTAATAAGCGGTTTTGGACATAGGTTCATTAGACAAACATTACTTATTTTTAGGTGTTCTATCATCCCTAGAAGTATTTCTTGCGGTGAATTGGGATCTGGTTCTCTTATACAAAATCGCCATGAGTTCTAATTCGATGGTGTAGTTCTTTCTTCAGCGGAGGTCAAGGAAGCAAACGGGAGAAAATACCCTCGGGCGGTGCAAAGCCAAAATACACCACAGCAATACTTTTACCTCCAACTTACAAAAAGGGTTTTGTAACCACCTGTATCGCACAGCAAACAAAAAAATGAAAATCTCGTAGTTCAAGTAGAAATATCCTTCATCACTGAAATCTCGAAGGTCGAGTAGAAATATTCAACAACTAAAGAATCTCGAAGATCAATTAGAAATTTTCTTCACAAACGAAAAATACCTTAAAAGGTATGCCTAGAAGGCATGGCTTGAAAGATACACAAAAAAATAAGCGTGGTCATGAGGTAATTCGTTTTATACTTCAATTATGAGAGAGATGTAAAAACATAAAACCTTATGCTACAGGATGTCCTGTTTGGTGTAAAAATCGTAGAGAGAAAAATAGTCAATTTTCATGTTACACCAGTTTCCTTCCTTACAAACGACAGCAAGAAGTAATATAAAAAGCTACGATTAATGGAGGGGTAACTAATTAATATTGTAGGGCGCCACCTATATTTTAATGGTCTAATTCCGTATATGGTATAGATCTCTGTTTTGTCAAATGTTATAAAGATTTGTTAAATACATGGTATCAGCCTTGTGTTTCGAATAAAATATATTTTTTTTACTACTATGTATACGTAAATTTACAAAAACTGTTAAAAACAGGTAATTCCTTTTATTTCTTGATATATTTTTTTAGTCAAGTAACCTTATAATATTATTGTTTTTTGTTTAAAAAAAAATGGAGTGATTGTTCAAGATATATGTATATAAAAAATTTTACACACCCGGTATATCTCTGATAAATAATTAATATCTATAAAAAAAATAATGTTTGGAATTTGTAGCTTTTGTTGCTTGTATAGAAATTTCAAAACATCCGCTGTTTACCAGTAATAAATATTAAACAGAATTGAATTCTAAAAAAATCATATTAACACGTTTTCAAATACTTTGTAAAATTTTATTGACGATGGTATATACTAAAAGTTCAAAATTATATTTGAATAATAAACATAGGTGTAAACCACGGAAATAATACATTAACCATCCTACTTACATATTTTATTATAAATATCAAATTTTATGAGAAAAAACAATACATTAAATTAGTAATGTTTTAATAGATTCGACAACATTGTTCAATAATAAAAAATATAAATTCCTTGTTTTTAATTTCCCGAACTATCTACTAGAAGGGAAAGTATTGTGAACGAGCTAAAAAAAAATTTCGAGATAAAGATAGAAATATCCATTTTGAGGTTACCCGCCGAAAGAACACATTAGTTTTTGTACGAGATCTGTCAAACGGAAGTGTCACTATCAAATAATGACAAATACAATATGTCACGGAATTTGACACTTGCAATATATCATTTGAAAGCCATTGAAAAACTCTATTCAGAACAGTCAAAATTATTTCTCCAACTATCGCCTGTCAAAAATAAAAAAATGTTACAGTTTGAAATTTTCCCAAAAATAAGCCAATAAAATGAAATTTTTGAAACTTAAAATTATTCGCAAAATTTTTGATTTTTCAGTTTTTGTAACATTTTTAAATTTATGAAATTTGAAATTTTTGTTAAATTTTTGAAATTGGAACTCAACTTTTTTCTAAATTTCTTAAAGTTTGTGAAATTTTTGCTTTAAGTGGAAAAAATCACGAAAAATGGACAAACATTGAAAAAAAACCTAAAAAAAAGACAACACAATACTAAAACTAACAAAAATTACTAAAAGTAAGTAAAAAATTGTTAAAAACAGACAAAATGACACAAATTTGATACTAATAGTCATAAAGACAAATTTTCTCAAAAATGTGGAAATAAAATAAAATTTAGGAAACTTAAATTTGTTGGTTAAATTTTTAATTTTTCAGTTTTTGTAACATTTTTACCTCTCGCCCTTCAGATAAGAGAGGTATAGGAATCATGCTAAAAATTGGGTAGTGAGTTTTCAATGAATAAACACGTTTTAGGGTCCCTAGAATACGATTTTAATATTTTCGCGATGATGTCTGTGTGTGTGTGTTAGTGTGTGTGTGTGTGTGTTAGTGTATGTGTGTGTGTTTGGATGGATGTTGTAGTAACGATAACTCAAAAACTACTTAATAAAAAAATTTGAAATTTTGCATACAGGATTCTGATACCCTAGATTAGATCTGATTAGATTTTGGTGCCAATCGTACAACCGGAAGTGGCAGTTACTATGGGTGATGACGCCATTATTATACAAAACGGCAATAAAGTTTTACACATATATTTTGTATACCCTATGGTTTATATTCATCTCATTAAAATTTTCGAAACTTTTGCCGTTGTTGCCAGATTTACAAAAAAATAATTTTTTTTTATACTTTTTTGTGTCAACCTGTAAATTTTTGATTCAAAAATGGCGAGAGGTTATGTGCTGGCCACATCAGATTTTTTAATTTATGAAATTTGAAAATTTTGTGATATTTTTGAAATTTTAACTCAAATTTTTTCCAAATTTCTTAAAAGTCTGTGAAATTGTGACTTTAAGTGGAAAAAATCACGAAAAATGGACAAACAGGCCAAAAAAAACTAAAAAAATGACAACACAATACTAAAAGTAACAAAAAGTACTGAAATTAAGTAAACAATTGTTAAAAACGGACAAAATGACAGAAAAATTGATACTAATAGTCAAAAGACAAATTTTCTCAAAAATATGTAAATAAAATAAAATTTAGGAAACTTAAATTTGTTGGTTAAATTTTTCATTTTTCAGTTTTTGTAACATTTTTTAATTTATTAAATTTGAAAATTTTGTGATATTTTTGAAATTGGAACCCAAATTTTTTCCAAATTTCTTAAAAGTTTGTGAAATTGTTGCTTTAAGTGGAAAAAATCACGAAAAATGGACAAACATGGCAAAAAAAAACTAAAAAAATAAAAAAATGACAACACAATACTAAAACTAACAAAAATTACTAAAATTAAGTAAAAAATTGTTAAAAACGGAGAAAATGACACAAATTTGATACTAGTAGTCAAAAAGACGAATTTTTTCAAAAATATGTAAATAAAATGAAATTTTGGAAACTTAAATTTGTTGGTTAAAATTTTTAATTTTTCAGTTTTTGCAACATTTTTTAATTTATGAAATTTGAAATTTTTGTTAAAATTTTGAAATTCCAACTCAATTTTTTTCCAAATTTCTTAAAGATTGTGAAATTGTTGCTTTAGGTGGAAAAAATAACGAAAAATGGACAAACATTGAAAAAAAAAACTAAAAAATGACAACACAATACTAAAACTAACAAAAATTACTGAAATTAAGTAAAAAATTGTTAAAAACAGACAAAATGACACAAATTTGATACCAATAGTCAAAAAGACAAATTTTCTCAAAAATATGTAAATAAAGTGAAATTTTGGAAACTGAAAATTATTCATTAAATTTTTGATTTTTCAGTTTTTGTAACATTTTTACATTAATGAAATTTGAAATTTTTGTTAAATTTTTGAAATTCCAACTCAAATTTTTTCCAAATTTCTTAAAGTTTGTAAAATTGTTGCTTTAAGTGGAAAAAATCACGAAAAATGGACAAACATGGCAAAAAAAAAGACAACACAATACTAAAACTAACAAAAATTATTGAAATTAAGTAAAAAATTGTTAAAAACAGACAAAATGACACAAATTTGATACTAATAGTCAAAAAGACAAATTCTCTCAAAAATATGTAAATAAAATGAAATTTTGAAACTTAAATTTGTTGGTTAAATTTTTCATTTTTCAGTTTTTGCAACATTTTTTAATTTATGAAATTTGAAATTCTTGTGACGTTTTTGAAATTGGAACTGAACTTTTTTATAACTTTTCTTAAAGTTTGTGAAAAAATCGCAAGAAATGGACAAACTTCGTAAAAATCCGGAAAAAAATCTGAAAAGGTATTCGGGAAAGTTTTGGGGCGACACAACCGATTTTTTTTTTAATTCAAAATATATCTAAAAAATATAAAAATTACAAATATGAATCGAAAATAAATTTTTTTAATTGATTTTTTATTAATTTCATTTCATTTTTAAGTAGACAATTTTTTTTAGATCGATTTTTTTAAAAATAAATCTAAAAATATTTTTTTTATTATTTTTGTTTATATGGCAACTACTTTCGGTTCCAAAAATTTTAATCAATAATTTAAGTTTATTTAAATTTTAATTAACATAAAATAAATTCAAAAATATTTTAAAATTTATATTTAAACAATGGATACGTGAGTACCCAAATAGGGAGGGAGCCTAAGAAAAATAGGAAAATGAATATGTTTTCTCTTCTAATTTTTTTCTGTTTTTTCCTTTTTTTTTCTTATTTTCCCTACTTTCCTATTTTCTCCCATTTTTTCTATTTTTTCCTATTTTTACTTGTTTTTTACTATTTTCTTCTCTTTTTACATATTTTTTACCCATTTTTTCCTATTTCCCCAGTTTTCTATATTTTTCTATACGTTTTTTCCTAATTTTTCATATATTTTCCTATTTTTTTCGTATTTTTCCAATTTTTAACCATTTTTCTTTACTTTTCCAATTTTTTCTATTTTATCCTTTTTTCCTGGGTTTTCAATTATTTTCTGTTTTTTCCAATTTTTTTTTAATTTTTTTCTATTTTTTTGTACTTTCCACATTTTTCAGTATTTTTCCATAATTTGTTCCTATTTTTTCCTATTTCTACATTTTTCCCTATTTTCTTGTTTTGCCTGGCTTTTATCTTTTTTTTTCTATATTTTCCACTTGTTTTCTATTATTACCTATTTTTTATATTTTTTCCTATTTTTCCTATTTTCCTTGTTCTCTATTTTTTCAGTTTTCTCCTATTTCTTCCCTTTTTTACCTATTTTCTCCTATTTTCATAATTTTAATCAATTATTTAGGATCACTGAAATTTCGATCAATCAAATTTATTATAATTTTAATTTGCTGTATATTAAAATTTTAATTAACCAAAAAATATATTTAACAATATTTTAAAATCATTTAATCACTAATTTAAGATGATTAAAATTTTAATTAAATCTAAAATAGATTCAAAAATATTTCGAAATTTGTATTTAAATTTTAATCGAAAACATTTAAGATCAATTAAATTTCGATCAATCAAAAATATTTTAATTTTATTTTTTTTGGATTATTATAATTTTAATTAATAAAAAAAGTTCAATATTGTATTAAATTTTGTATTTAAATTGTATTCAATAATTTAATTTAATTCAAATTTAATTAAACATAAAATAGGTTTAAAAACATTTTAAAATTCGTTTTTAAATTTTAATAAACAATTTAACTTAATTCAAATTTGAATTAAACATAAAATAGATTCAAAATTGTTTCAAAATTTGAATGAAAATTTGAATCAACAATTTAAGATTATTCAAATTTCAATCGATAAAAAATATTTTTATTTTATTTTTTTGGATAATTAAAATTTTAATTAACCAAAAAAAATATTTAACAATATTTTAAAATCTTTTAATCACTAATTTAAGTTGATTAAAATTTTAATTAAATCTAAAATAGATTCATAAATATTTTAAAATTTGTATTTAAATTTTAATCGAAATTAATTAAATTTCGATCAATCAAAAATATTTTAATTTTATTTTTTTGGATTATTATATTTCAATTAACAAAAGAAGGTTCAAAAATGTATTAAATTTTGTATTTAAATTTAATCAATAATTTTACTTAATTCAAATTTAATTAAACATAAAATAGGTTCAAACATATTTTAAAATTTGTATTAAAATGTTAATCAACAAATGGAAAATATTTTAATTGTAATTTTTTGCATTATTTAACTTTTATTTAAAATAAAAAAATGTAATATGAAAAGAATGTTTAAATAGTTAACTTTATTTTTATAAATTAAAGATAAAAAACAAAACAGTAAAAAAATGATGGGGGATTATTTAAATTTTGTATATATGGATTAACCCTCGTATCTATTATATCAAGTAAATTACAATTTATAGAAAACGTAAAATGTTGGTCGCTTGGGTGTTGTGAAAATTTCATTTTCAAAGCGATGATATTAAGTAAACTAAAACAAAAATTTGTTTATATATCGTTCAAAGGTAAATATCGCGATGAGAATTGCCAGAAACACGGTAAATTACATTTCTTTTCAAACATATCCAATATTTGAAAAATTTTCACAAATATTTCATAACGATAAGGTTCGGCACAACCATAGGCGTATCATAAAAAAATTCTTTTATATGTAGTAATTAAATAATAGTTTTTTTGTTATTACCTTAACATTTTTTTTATAATCATTTAAAGTTTCTGACCTTGATTTTTCTAATCTTAAAAATTTGAAACTGATACATGGGTTTAACTGTGGGTCGACGCAGAATTTCCTGTTTGTCTACGTGTTGTTATTTTACTCTGAGAGAGGAAGAATTTTGGGTGGATAAATAAAAAGATATAAATTTAAACAAAAAAAAATTTTAATTTTTAAAATTATTTAAACTAGTGAGGTCGAAATTCGATTGTTATTCACTACATTTGAAAGTATATGTATATACCTATTTATTCATATTTTTCTATATTTTTTCCTGTTTTTCCTATTTTTAATTGTTTTTTTTTAATTTTCCCCATTTTCCTATTTTTGTCCATATTTCCCTATTTTCATACTTTTCTCTACTTTCTCCTATTTTTTTACTCTTTTGTCATGTTTTTTTCTATTTTTTCCCATTTTTCCTATTTTTGCCTATATTTCCTTATTTTTTGTTTCTAATCTTTCCTTATTCTGTTTTTTTTTCTATTTCTTTCTATTGTTTTCTGATTTTTTTCTTATTCCTCTTATTTTTTTAGAATTATTTCAATTCTTTCATTTTTTTTAATTGTTTTACATGGTTATAATTGTTTTCGGGTTTTTGGGTTGTTTTTGCGATTTTTTACCATTTTTTGAGTATATTTTTTGCGGATTTCCATTTGCAATTTTTTCTAATATTTTTTAGGATTTTTTTGCGTTTGTTTGAAAATTTTTGCTATTTCTACGGTTTTTTTGTTCGAAATTTTTTTTGCAATTATTTGCGATTTATCTTTCCATTTTTTTTCATTCTTTTCGTTTTTTTTTTCAATTTTTTACATTTTTTCCGATTTTTGCAGATTTGCATTTTAATTTTTTTTATGATTTTTTTTGCGATTTTTTGAAAATTTTTGCTATTTTCCGTGGGATTTTTTACTATTTTTTTGGGATTTTTTTACACACTTTTTTTAACGTTTTTGTTTAAAAATTTTTGTAATTATTTGCGGTTTATTTAAAATCTTTCCATTTTTTTTGATTCTTTTCGTTTTTTTTGTAATTTTTTACATTTTTTTTGCGATATTTTCGATTTCTTTTTCATTTTTTTCCCAATATTTTCTGATTTTTTCAATGATTTTACCAATGCTTACTTTTTTTTTGATTTTATCTTGTTTTTTTTTCTCATTTTTGAAACTTATTCATGTTTTGTTATATTTTTTTTTTAATTTCACCTCATTTTCTCTCATTGTCCTGTTTTTTTCTATTTCTTTTTTTTTCTGATCTTTTTCTCATTTTTTCTTATTCCTCTGATTTTTTTCGATTTATTTCAATTATTTCGAATTTTTTCATTTTTTAGATGGTTACAATTCTTTTCGTTTTTTGGTTTTAGTGATTCATTTTTTTCCGATTTTTGCAGATTTGCATTTTAATTTTTTTCGCGATTTTTTGAAATTTATTTCTATTTTCTGCGTGTTTTTTTACGATTTTTTTGGGATTTTTTACACTTTTTTTACTGTTTTTGTTTAAAATTTTTGTAATTATTTGCAGTTTATTTAAAATCTTTCAAAATTTTTCCATTTTTTTTGATTCTTTTCTTTTTCTTTTGCAATTTTTTACATTCTTTTTGCAATTTTTTGCGATCTTTTCCGAGTTCTTTTTCATTTTTTTCCAATATTTTCTGATTTTTTTAATGATTTTACCAATGTTTACTTTTTGTCGATTTTTTTTTTGTTTTTTTTTTCTCATTTTTCAAACTTGCTTATGTTTTGTTCTGATTTTTTTTAATTTCACCTCATTTTTTCTAATTGTTCTGTTTTTATTTCTATTTCTTTTGTTTTCTGATCTTTTTCTCTCTTTTTCTTATTCCTTTGATCATTTTCGATTTATTTCAATTATTTCGAATTTTTTCATTTTCTTTTTAAGTTTTTTAGATGGTTACAATTCTTTTCGTTTTTTGGTTTTAGTGATTCATTTTTTTCCGATTTTTGCAGATTTGCATTTTAATTTTTTTCGCGATTTTTTGATTTTTTTTTCTATTTTCTGAGTGTTTTTTACGATTTTTTTGGGATTTTTCAAACTTTTTTTACCGTTTTTTACCTCTCGCCCTTCAGATAAGAGAGGTATAGGAATCATGCTAAAAAATGGGTAGTGAGTTTTCAATGAATAAACACGTTTTAGGGTCCCTAGAATACGATTTTAATATTTTCGCGATGATGTCTGTGTGTGTGTGTGTTAGTGTGTGTGTGTGTGTGTGTTAGTGTGTTAGTGTGTGTGTGTGTGTGTGTGTTTGGATGGATGTTGTAGTAACGATAACTCAAAAACTACTGAATAAAAAAAATTGAAATTTTGCATACAGGATTCTGATACCCTAACTTAGATCTGATTAGATTTTGGTGCCAATCGCACAACAGGAAGTGGCAGTTGCTATGGGTGATGACGCCATTATTATACAAAACGGCAATTAAGTTTTACACATATATTTTGTACACCCTATAGTTTATTTTCATCTCATTAAAATTTTCGAAACTTTTGCCATTGTTGCCAGATTTACAAAAATATAATTTTTTTTCATACTTTTTTGTGTCAACCTGTAAATTTTTGATTCAAAAATGGCGAGAGGTCATGTGCTGGCCACATCAGATTTTTTATACAATTTTTGTAATTATTTGCGATTTATTTCAAATCTTTCAAAAGATTCCTATTTTTTTTATTCTTTTCGTTTTGTTTGAGAATTGTTGCAATTTTTTGCGATATTTTTCGTTTTATTGTGTTTTTTTGAGCGACTTTTTTTTCGTTTTTTGCTATTTTGGCGTTTTTTTCGAATTTTACAATTTTGTTTTTCATTTTTTTCCAATATTTTCTGATTTTTTACCAATGTTTTCTTTTTCCGATTTTTTCGAGTTTTTTTTCTCATTTTTCAATTTTTTTTCTGTTTGTTTTGTTTTGATTTATTTCCAATTTTTTCTCATTGTTCTGTTTTTTTTTCTATTTCTTTTTTTTCTGATTTTTTCTTGTTCCTCTAGTTTTTTTTGATTTATTTCAATTCTTTCGAATTTTTTCATTTTTCTTTTTAAATTTTTTAGATGGTTACAATTGTTTTCGGTTTTTTGGCTATTTTTTGAGATTTGCAATTTTTTGCGATTTATGTCTTTTGTTTGAGATTTTTTTTTAGATTTTGTATCGATTTTTTTGTGTTTTCATTTTTTGCTTTTTTTTGTATTAGTTTCCGCTTTTTTTTACTTTTTTCTGTTTTCCTCTTTATCCCTATTTTTTCCTGTTTTTTTCCTTTTTTCAACTTTTTCTTCATACTTTTTTCCATTTTACCCATTTTTCCTATTCCTATATTTTCCTAGCTCTTTCTATTTATTCCTATTTTTCCCCGTTTTTTCTGTTTTTTCGTATTTTTTACTATTTTTTTATGTTTTCTTCTATTTTTTCCCATTATTGCTATTTTTGCCTATATCTAATTTCCTATTATTTCCAATTCTTTCATGTTTTTCTGATTTTCCGACCTATTTATTTTTTTTTTCATTTTTTCATTAATTTTAGCTTTCTAAACTATCTAAACTTTAACTATACAAAAACTTACGGTCCTTCGTCCGAACTTTTCTCTTTGCATATTAATCTATAGATGATTAAATTTCATTTTCATATTTTATAACAATATAAAAATTGTCGACTAAATGATTCAACTTTTATGTTATGCGTGACGCCGCTGGTGAACTTTTATATGTATTAAATGTAATTTTTCATGAAACTTTCAAATTTATAATCTTATTTTCGAAGTCTGACTTAACTTTTCTCACTTTTGTGAGGTAAAAACTACAGACAACATAATGTAATATTTAAAAATTTTTTATTTACTCAATTTATTAAAAATGGTTTATAGTTAAAACAATAATTTTGTTAATGGTAAGTGGAATTTTTATTGATTATTAATAAAATGTTAATGTGATTTTTGGGGTTTTATGAAAAATATAAATTTATTATAAAGAATCTAATTATTAATTATAGAAAAATATAAATATTGCGTTGGCTAGAAAAATATAAACGTATAAAATTTTTTTGGGCAATGACTTAATTGTATTTCTATAAAACAAAAAAATTATTTTTTTAAATTTTCGACATTAAATTTTGAGTAATTTATAATATAAATTTATTATAAAAATATGTATTTTTTAAAAGGTAATTTACGTTCTTATTGATTATTAATTTTAATATTTACAGATCACATTATCTGTTTTTATTATACAAAAAATTATTTTATTTGTAGTAAACTGTTGTAGAGCAAAAAATTCAACTATTTCCCTAATTCTTAAATATTTTTATTGCTAAATGGCGCGAAAAAAAGTGCATGTAGGTTTTCCAGAATTTATCCATATTTTGAGGATAAACAATAAAATTTAGTGTAAAATATTGTAATACAAAATTGTAGACCGTTTAATTCCCTACAAATTTTGTCTGAAACTTTTTACATAATTGTCAACAGTTTCCTCATTAGAGGGCGCGAAAAAATGTTCATGTAGATACCAGAATTTTGCCAGATTTTGGGGAAAAATAATGCAATTTAGTGCAAAATGTTCCAGTACAAACTTGTAGAGCATAAAATTATCTACAATTTTTGTATCAAGCTTTTTCCATAATTCTCAAGAGTTTTGTCGTTAGAGGGAGTGAAAAAATGTGCATGTAGGTTTTCCCGACTTTCCAGATTTTGAGGATAGATAAAGCACTTTTATTACATAGTTGTAGAACTTTAAATTCCCTACAACTTTTGTCTGAAACTTTTTACATAATTATCAACAGTCTCGCCATTAGAGGACGCGAAAAAATGTTCATGTAGGTACCAGAATTTTGCCAGATTTTGAGGAAAAATAATGCAATTTAGTGCAAAATGATTCAGTGCAAACTTGTAAAGAATAAAATTATCTACAACTTTTGTATCATGCTTTTTCCAAAAATTCTCAATAGTTTTGTCGCTAGAGGGCGTGAAAAAATGTGCATGTAGGTACCAGAATTTTTGCCGAATTTTGAGGAAAAATAATGCAATTTAGTGCGAAATGTTCCAGTGCAAACTTGTAGAGCATAAAATTATCTACAACTTTTGTATCAAGCTTTTTACAAAAATTCGCAATAGTTTTGTCGCTAGAGGGCGTGAAAAAATATGCATGTAGGTTTTCCTGACATTCCAGATTTTAAGGACAGACAAAGCATTTTAGTACAAAATGTTTTAGTACAAAGTTGTAGAACGTTTCGCTATTAGAGGGCGCGAAGAAATGTGCATGTAGGTACCAGAATTTTGCAAGATTTTGAGGAAAAACAATGCAAATTAGTGCAAAATGTTCCACTGCAAACTTGTAGAGCATAAAATTATCTACAACTTTTGTATCAAGCTATTTCCAAAATTCTCAATAGTTTTGTCGCTAGAGGGCGTGAAAAAATGTGCATGTAGGTACCAGAATTTTGCCAGAGTTTGAGGAAAAACAATGCAATTTAGTGCAAAATGTTTCAGTGCAAATTTGTAGAGCATACATTTATCTACAACTTTTGAATCAAGCTTTTTCTAAAATTCGCAATAGTTTTGTCGCTAGAGGGCGTGAAAAAATGTGCGTGTTGGTTTTCCCGACTTTCCAGATTTTGAGGAGAGACAAAGCATTTTAGTGCAAAATGTTTTATTACAAAGTTGTAGAACGTTAAAAAATTCCCTACAACTTTTGCCTCAACCTTTTTACGTAATTCCCAACAGTTTTGCCATTAGAGGGCGCGAAAAAATGTGCATGTAGGTACCAGAATTTTGCAAGATTTTGAGGAAAAACAATGCAATTTAGTGCAAAATGTTCCAGTGCAAACTTGTAGAGAATAAAATTATCTAAAACTTTTATATCAAGCTTTTTCCAAAATTCTCAATAGTTTTGTCGCTAGAGGGCGTGAAAAGGTTTTCCTGACATTCCAGATTTTAAGGACAGACGAAGCATTTTAGTACAAAATGTTTTATTACAATGTTGTAGAACGTTAAATTCCCTACAACTTTTGTCTGAAAGTTTTTACATAATTTCTAACAATTTCGCCATTAGAGGGCGCGAAAAAATGTGCATATAGGTACCAGAATTTTGTCAGATTTTGAGGAAAAACAATGCAATTTAGTGCAAACTGTTTGAGTGCAAACTTGTAGAGCATACAATTATCTACTACTTTTGTATCAAGCTTTTCCCAAAATTCTCAATAGTTTTGTCGCTAGAGGGCGTGAAAAAATGTGCATGGAGGTTTTCCTGACATTCCAGATTTTGAGGACAGACAAAGCACTTTAGTACAAAATGTTTTATTACAAAGATGTAGAATGTTAAATTCTCTACAACTTTTGTCTAAAACTTTTTACATAATTCTCAACAGTTTCGCTATTAGAGGGCGCGAAAAAATGTGCATGTAGGTACCAGAATTTTGCAAGATCTTGAGGAAAAACAATGCAATTTAGTGCAAAATGTTCCAGTGCAAACTTGTAGAGCATAAAATTATCTACAATTTTTGTATCAAGCTTTTTCCAAAATTCTCAAAAGTTTTGTCGCTAGAGGGCGCGACAAAAAGTGCATGTAGGTTTTCCCGACTTTCCGTATTTTGTGGACTGACAACGCACTTTAGTGCATAATATTTTATTACAAAGTTGTAGAACGGTAAAGTCCCTACATCTTTTGTATCAAACTTTTTCATTATTCCCAATAATTTCGCCACCAGAGGGCCCGAAAAAATATGCATGTAGATTTTTCCGAAGTTTTCCAGATTTTGATGATAAACAATGCATTTAAGTGCAAAATATTCAGAAGTAAACTTGTAGCACATAAAATTCCCTACAACTTTTATAATTTTTGTATCAAACTTTATCGATAATTGTCAATAGTTTCGCCATTAGAGGGCGCGAAAAAATGTGCATGTAGATTGTCCTGATTTTTTTCAGATTTTGAAGACAAACTATGCAAAATGTTTTAGTGCAAAGTTGTAGAACGTTAAATTCCTTACAACTTTTGTATCAAACTGTTTTCATAATTCCCAACAATGTCGACACTAGAGGGCGTGAAAAAATGTACATGTAGGTTTTCCAGCCTTTTCCAGATTTTGAGGACAAACAATGCATTTTGGTGCAAAATCTTCTGATATAAACTTGTAGAATAAAAAATTCCCTACAACTTTTATATTAGACTCTTTCCAAAATTGTAAATAATATTGTCGCTAGATGGCGCGAAAAAATGTGCATATAGGTTTTCCCAACTTTCTCCAGATTTTGGGAACAAACAATGGACTTTAGTGCAAAATGTTTTATTGTAAACTTGTAGAACGTTAAATTCCTTACAACTTTTATATCAAACTTTTTCCATAATTCCCAATAGTTTGGCCAGTAGAGCGTGGATACTCTAGTATCAATCCAGATTGATCAATAGTCAAAATAAAATTGCCTTGACCAATGGTCAAATTAATGAATTAATGAATAATTTTTCACGGTTTTTAGTACTACTACTTACTAATTGAAGTCGTTAAATGAACTTGAAGAAGACTCAAATTGTCCAAATTTACCCAGTGCAATTTAATATTTTAAACAAATATTTGCATTGGTCTTTTCCTAATACTTTCTATGAGCTGTAAAAAATTATTAATAACAAAAATATATAGTGTAATCAATTCTCAGATTTTCAAATTAATAAAAAATATTTTATCTATAATTAGATAATATCTTATATCAAATAACCAGATATAAAAAATTCAATAAAAAACATTCTAGTAGGTATAGATTTGTGACGTGATTTATACGTAAAAACAGAAAGAAAAACAAAAAAAAGTAAGTGAATTATTTTGAAGAAATGAAAAAAAAATATGTTTATTTCCAACATACTATTTTCTCGCTAATTTATGTCTATTGTAATTGTATTTATTTATTTAATAAAATGTCCGATTATTGTTATATTTTAATTTCTTACAAATAATTAAAATATATTTTATAGAAAATAAAATTTGTAAGAAAAGGTAAAGATAAACTAACAAAAAAAAAATAAAAAGACAGCACCAGGTTGGAAGTACAAAAAAAAATTCATAGCGATGCAAATAAAATAAAAAGACTGAGACATTACACTAACAAATTATAAGAATTTTAATAAATTTTATAATCAATCAAATAGACGCAAAATTTATTTTTTTCCTTTTTATTATTAAGTATATGGGTCGAAGTTAGTCAGTACTATTTTTAATAATTATGTTCTTAGTCCCTTTTAATGGGACATATATGTCTCAGCTGTAGTTTTAAGTGGGACAAAAATGACCCATACGTTGTAAAAATTTAAGGAGGTCTGGAACAGTACCAGACTACACTCTGTGGATACATTTTTTTCCGGTATAGTTCTCCAAAAATTTCTGCTTCTCTTGAAGCCACGCTGAGGCCACCCACCACCCAGGGTAAGCCATAAAATCTAAAATAAATTTTTCTTCATTAATAAAATCCAAATTACCTCTTCCCTAATCTTCATACTCTCTTTTAGGCCTTAATTCTTAGTTTTTTCTTTATCGATTACTTCGACATCTGTTTCTCTTCACTTCTCCTGGTTTACGACTCAACGTTTCATTTGGAGCTCCATCCATATCTTGGTCACCATCTGGAAACGCCGGTCCACCCTATTAACTGGAACTCCGGGCCATTAGAGATCGGTAGCCACTCACCGAAAGCCAAACGAACGCCACTGACTTCACGAAAGATCGATACACCAGATAAGCCTCTTCCAAATTTGACTATAATAAGTAAAATAAACGTAAACAGTCCAATAATCATCATCAACATTGATATTTCTTACTTATTTATATTTATCAGCTACATAAAAATTACTATACTGTGAAACTTCTAGAAGTTATTGGTCCGCGTTTTTGTAGCTAGCAAAACTATTTACTTTAATAATTTTAACCCTATTCAATTAATCTTTATAGAACAACATATAACTGTAGTGTTATAATAAACATAGGAAAGTAAAACCCCTAAATTCCCCTTTTGGAGAATTTGGGTGGTAGCAGGAGTCTTCTTTTGTTTACATGTGATTTCGCAAAAAATTATACAGGAATTGATTGCGGAAGCCATGAGCAATTTATAAAAAACTTTCCCTTGGTAGATTTTCTATCTAAGTCATAAACAGATATGTTTTGACCTGCCAAGTCGACACCTCCCATGTACTTATTATAGAACATTAATGCCTCTAGACAAGACAATTCACGTTTTCCACCGTTTTTAGTTTAAATTTGGTAACTGCAATAGAATTCGAGTGACAAATTTGACACAAATATGACTTGCGACTCCTTAACACTTCTTGTGGGTTAAATAACGTTCATGAGAACGAAAAGGAAATGTGGACCGCACAAGATTATGACGTAAAATATTTACGTCATAACTCGGCATAAAAAGGGGATTTGCAGCTCAGAGAGAGATCAGTCAAAAATCAAACTACCAACACCATCACCTAAGTGCTGGTATTCAGCGCCGAGACGACGACGCCGACAATTATCGACAAACAGTTGGGTTTTACTTCTTCAAAACCTACTTAATTTACACAAATTAAACTACGAACGTCATTAGCAGAAGTTACAATATTCGACGTCCATTCAGCGTCGCAACGCTATTCGCCCCGATGCTAAATATTTCGGCGTCTACAGATTTTTACATCTCTCATCGTAAACGACAATTTGTCTCTTGAACTTAACCATCGTTTCATCTATCGATTGATGATAACTCTTACTTCTTGCTTTTTAAAATCTTTGTTTTACGCATGTTATAAAATCGTCTAAATGTTTTATAACGCGAATTATTCTGACGCCGGCCCTGGTCGGCCACAAATGACATTTCGTTTATTATATGTTTAAGTTTAGTTTCGATTGACAGGTGAATCGATAGTAGTTTGAGACAGTTGACAGAAAGTCTAATATTCATGAACTGTCATTCGTGACCAACAAGGGCCGGCGTCAAAATAATTCGCGTTATATGCTCCCCCCTACGATCAATCCAGGTACGGCACGCGACTGTAGCGCTCTAAGTGACAAAGTTATTAAACAATAATTTTCACAAATGTGACTTAAATCATTTTCTTTATGAGATTTAGTGAATGTGTATACTTTAGCTCTGTAATATTAATAATTAAAATTCGAGGCGGTCAATCCAGGAGGACACGTGAAACACTAATTTATATTTATTTTATTATGAAACGTGATTCGCTTAAATAACAAGTTTAAACATATTTAAACATGAGCTCTAGTAGCAGCGTGGCATAGTGCCCGTTAATGGTGCAGTGGGTCCGGGGATCAAATACCACATAGCCTTTTAATTTTTTTTTAAACACGGGCTAGATTTAGATTGTCAAGACTTCTTTTAATAAAATAAACATAAATAGTTTTAAGTCACATCTGTCAAAATTACTGTTTAATATATTTGCCACTTGGAGCGCTGCAGTCGCGTGCCGTCCTGGTTTGACCGCCTCGTCTCCCCCTTTGAATTACCACTACTTGGGAAGGGGTGATACAAAACAAACTAAGAAATTAGTTAAGTACTAAACTCCTTTTCCTTAATATCTGACAGTAATGGAATGTTAGAAATGTATAACAGAGTTGCCACATTATCCAATATTTGGAAGAATAATTCCTTTCACCAAACAAAATTATGCAAATCAAATCTTTAAAATACATAATTATTGGTTAATATTATAATATATCATATTTAAGATCATTTGTCTTATAATAATAATTTACAATACTTAAATTTTAGGGACCTTATTTAAATGTTTTTATAAGGGTTTCTACATGAAACAGTTATATATACGTAATTTACTTCAAATCGACAACACTGTTATGTCGTTCATCAGATTGCCAAGGCGTTGCCATGTGTTTTAAAATTTATTTTCTCCCTCATTCTCTGTCATGCAATAAAAAGAGAATATCTGATATGTACTTCGTATGGAAAAGGCAACGTCGCTTATATGTTAAACGATCAGTGCATAGTTAGAGAGTGGCTTTGAGATCATGTGCGGTACGTATTGGCGGGAACGGGAATACATGATAAATTATTTTATTTATTTTTTTTTTTGCGAATCTATGTAAAAATGAATCGGAATTTATCCAGCTGTTACAACACTTCTGCTAAAAGACATTATTCTGAAGCGAAATTTACTGTCAGTTTTTAAGGAAAATGAGTATAATCGGTACATGATACAACAATATAAAATATTAATTCAGTACTAATCGTTGGTGCTGGATTCTATCATATGAACTCAGGGAGAACTTGCATTCTAAACCTGGGATCTATGGCAACGGTCTTTCAAGCGGAAATGACTGCGATAAATGCTTGCTTTAAACGTGATGTTGCGCGAGGATCTTAGAAATAAGAGAATCCGTATACTCACGGATAGTCAAGCATCCCTTAAAGCATTACAAAGGGTGGAAATTCAGTCCAAACTAGTATTGGACTGCCATAAAAACCTAACTGTCCTGGCAGAACACAACAAGATAACTCTTGAATGGGTGCCTGGGCATGAGGGCATTGAAGGAAATGAAGAGGCAGACCGCCTGGCTGATAAAGAAGCCGAAAAACCTTTAATTGGACCGCAACCCACATGTTGTATTTCCTACCAACATATAAAGGGTATGCTGGAAAAACAATTAAGGGACGAACACAGGAAATACTGGTTGGAACTTCCGGGACTAAGACAGTCCAAAGCACTTATCGAAGGTCCACCCAAGAGAAGAGACAATCTGCTACTATGCCTAAAAAGACGGGAACTCAAAACCGCACTATTTGTCCTGACAGGACACTGCGTGTTTAGAAGATACCTGAACCTCATGGGTGTATCAGAAGATTCCCTATGTAGGAAATGTAAGGAAGAGGACGAAACTCCTCTTCATGTATTATGCTATTGCCGGGACCTGAACAGGGAAAGGGAATGGCACTTTGGGGTACAGTAACCTGAACCCGAAGAGATAGCGAAAGCTAACATCAGGACTATTCTTGACTTTGTCAAGAGTACTGGACTGATGTGAAAACTGGTGGGGCACAATAGGCCTAGAGCCTCAGTGCAGGTGGGACCTCCCACGCCCGATTCAGGAAAAAAAAATCGTTAAACGATACAATAAAATAAAAACAGCTAATAAAGTACTAATCATTAAACAATACAAATTCGCTTCCATCGCGGAAAAGAAGAGGGGGTTGTCGAGAACGACTAGGTCTCGTCACAGGGCTTCTTCTATTTGCTAGTTGAAGGTCCTGGACATGCAGAAGGCATGTCAGTACTTTTATTGAGAGGTGGTCCTCCTACTGTTCTTATCGGCATCAAAGGTACTGAGTGAGCCTCGTTGTCACCTTCTACGTAACGGCGTAGGGCCGAACTTTGCAGCACTCATTTACTAATCGCGTGTGTGTCCATGAGCACTTTATCACCTTTTGGGTAAGGCTTGATTTCGTCAAACGGTAGTCCGCGAATTTTTTGGAAGAGTCCTGTTGCAGTTCATTAGTCTCTTTGGCACTTAACAATGTGTCGACCTGACGTTTCAAATACGACGTTATTTCGGGTATCACTAATTCGTTATTGAACACTCCAAGTCCTTGGTGAACATTCATTGAAGTTCTGAGGTATGTAGGTTAGTATTCGGTGGACAAACTTGGAACACTGTTCATTGAAAACCGTATACATGGAAGCATTTCATCCCAATTTTGATGATCATGCTATACAAGGATTGAAAGTCGTACCTTGTGGTCTCTGTTCTTCTGCTTCTCTGAGTTTGATGAATAATAAGTTACTTGTTGCATGACTTTACTTACGAATTGAGAACCATTATCACTAATGAGCTGTCTTTTAAACTAGTGGCCGTATCTTCGACAGCAAAACTCCAATTATTACCTCGAGCAGTTTCTGGTAGTGCACCAACGAGGTCTATAGCTGGACATTTGTAGCATTGAGCCAGTACAGGGGTTTGTAGTAATCCAGCCGGTTTGGTATTATTAGGTTTAAATTTTTGGCATATATTCATTTTTATGTTATTGTAAAAATATAGTTACAAATCCAAGTTCTCGGTTTTAATTCACATAAAACCCACAAACCTCTCTACAGTTCTAGAACAGTTTTCTGGTTTTGTGGGATCACTATGGTACATTTGATTTGAAATGGTCTGTTCGTATTTTCCAACGAGGATACACACATTCGGGATTTCTCTTTCATTTTATTCTCCCCAGGAGGAGACAAACCAGGCACACTTTCTTCATTCTTCTCGTTTAAACTTTCTTCTCCATTTTCTTCCTCCGAATCGCCCGATCCTTCAAATGGCTCAGATTCAGAATCACTAGAAGTTTCACTCCAGCTCTTTTCTGTTAAGTCCTCGACAACAGCTGCTCATATCTGAAGCAGAAGAATATTTTTACTGACTGTAAAACTCCAATAAAAAACTTTGAAGCATAACTATCAAAATAAGAATATGTACTGATTTCTTTTGCTTACTTTTGGTTATTTGTACTTCTACAAATCTGATGAAATAGTTTTTACCAAATAAATCACGTTATTTACTATAATAATAAGGTAATAAAGCACAAAGTCAGGTACCACAAAATTTAATTGATAAAGTACTAGCAGGCAACTAGTTTCGGTCACTGACCATCATCAGACCTAAAGATACAAACGTTCATAATTAGATATAACAAATGTAATAACATACAAAACCAAAACTTACCACTATTAAGTACTAACAGGGGAACAAATAGATCACATAAGTGATAGACCCATTAAGGGTAGAAGATAAAATTATGAAATAAAATTGTGTGGGTACTTGAAAAATAACATGAAATTTTTAAAAAAATTCAACATTGAAGATTATTTATATAAAAAATTGAGCAAATAGCAGCTAAATTAATGAAACAATAAGCGGGTTGCTCCCAATGAGGGGAACATTGACACCCACCTACAGTGGGGGTCGACATCCTGGAAATAAGTTATTAACAGTAGCCACCCTACGCGGGGCTGAAACTAATCGACCACTCACTGGTCATCAGTTCGTGAAATTGAAAAGTAAACGCTGGAGAAATGAAAAATATAAATTTCACCTAAGATGTCTAAAAATCATGGTGTTTCCACTTATACCTGTAAAAGTTTGGGTCAAAACTGGGAGATCTCTACCTACTTGATTTTGACTGATTTTTGAGAGATTACTAAAGTTTCAGATTAAAAATTTTAGATGGCGCATACATCGCTCATAGTAAACTGTAATAACAGATCACACAGGGTGTATTTATAATCTGGTACTGAATACAGACGAATGCTCGAATCTGCAGCTTTACACTTTCCACACAAAATACAGTACGGCCCCATTTGACGAAAAGTATCCTTACTTAAACACTATTTAGAACTATTCCTGATGAACTAATACTAATACCACATATATAAAAAAATTCGCATTGACATTGTCAGAAAATAATTTATTTGACATCTCATCTGGACTCCGTTCAGATTTACGTCTAGAGTGCAAACCGAACGTCAAATTTCGTTCGGATTTAGAGGGCGTTTTGTCCGAGTGTACATATTTTTGCGTTCATATTTATCGTCCAGACGACAACTTTTCATCCCAGTGAATAGTTGGAGAAAATTCATCCGACATGCGCAGTTTGAGCACAAGTCAATGTTTTTAAATGGAATGAACGTCTTTTAACCTCACAAATATCACAAAATTGGCAATTGCCTTATTAAATAAATAAGTGAAATAAATTAAAATCTGATTAAAATGGATTCAGACTCTACCAATTTTTTTTATCTTGTTCAAGATGATGAAAACAATTTAATAAGAAACAAAAATAATTTGGTATTATTATTACAAAGGTAGGTGATATTATGTAAACTTGATTTTCATAAGCTGGACGTATTAATCGGAAATTTTCTCTAATTTCCATTGAAATTTTCCATTCTTGCTTGATTTCTTCTATTTATCCTGTTTCTCATTCTATATATTTGCAATCTCTTACAATTTCTTCGTCGCTAGAATTTGATTCAGAAAAATAAATAATAGCTTACATAAACACCCCACAGTCGTTCATATTTGTAAGACAATTCGTACAAGACGTCACAACATCCTGGGTGTAAAACGCACTTTAAATCTGAACGCAGCCCTGCTTTAAGTGATCTGTGACAAACTAAGCTAGGACACGAACAATTATAAACAGCGCCATCTTACAAAATTCTGGTAAGTTCTATTGAACTCAACAGGTGGTACTCCCAATAAGTTCGAAACAAAATCTAATCAGTGGATACACCAGGGTTTTTAGACATCTTAATTTCACCACGTGCCAGAATCCCTTTCACCGGCAAAGGAGAAAATGACAACTGGCAAGTGACAGTCTGAGAAAAGTAGAAAGTACCAACCCACAAGTTGAAATACGGAAGAATATAATTTAGTACTAATAATGGCTAAAAGGTTCCGAAACAAAGTTAGCATAAGTAATTACCTAAATTAAAATTTAGAAAAAAAAATGAAGTTAAAATATGTAAAAAAAAGAGTAAAATAAACCGCAAGTTTAAAAGATGAAGACATTGTGTGGAAAAGAAGAAGAGGTAGGTAAGTGACAGATGATTGACGGAAAATGAAGGTTAAACGTCAAAGGAGACAATAACAACAATAACAATGGGGGCACCAAGAACCAGGAGAAAAAAGAAACGGAAGAAAGGCAACCGGGGTTGTCAATGATACAATGGGGTAACTAGTATAATGAGTATCAGGAGAAAGGGGGGAGGAGGAAGTCAGGGTGACTATAATAATACCTTAAACACAGCGTGCACTACAAAACTACATGTGATTATCACTTGTTCTGGCAGTCTCTGATATTCGGCATGAGGCTGCAACGTTGCCAAATATTAGCATATATTATAAACTACTGCTATTTGTGATATACGTGTAAATTAGGGACTTTTTAAACCCATAAGTACATGCCAATTAAATATTGGGGCCTTTATGTCCCTTCAGTAGCGAACGAAATAAAAGTTGAATTGGACATAATAATTTCTTTAAAATAAACTCAAATTAAAAATAAATCATAAACAATTTTTAATACTAAATAATTTAAATTTCTTGTATTTGTATATAAATATTATTCTTAATATTATTAATATTCAATGATCGAACTATTTAAATTGTAATTTAAATAATAAGAAAAAAAATCTATTCGTTTAATTCCCGTTCGAATTCCCGCTAATTTTAAAATTTGATGAATAGTCCACATAAACATTTAATCATCCTCAAAGCGAGCACCAGATGATGGGATTCAAATCGGTTCTTGGCGTAAATATGATCGATTCTCCAACCAGAGTGCAATTCGCGTCTAATATCTATTTCATCTCGTTTAAATTCAACACGATTAGTGCAATTAATTTAGTTCTTATATATGTATGATTATAATAATACTTAATGGATATTTCTTAGTTTTGTAAAAAGTTTAATAGGTTCTTTTTTATGGCAAGTGCAGGATTGAAAAGAACTGATTCTGGTGGGTACGAAGTGTTTGTGGAATATAGTAAGTATGGATTAAAAATAATTCATATTTTTACATTTTTTTTATTTTCTTTCGAATATTAATATCTGCAGTAGTTCTGCATAATTAAATTTATTTTTCCTCGCAATTTTCTACGAGAAATTTATTTTGTTACAACTTTTATTATATTTCAAATTGCATAAGTCCAGTTTTAATACTCGCAGTTGTTTAAAAAATAATCAGGCCTAACTTATTTTTCCTCTTATTATCTATATTTTTTATAAAAAAAATTGATAAAATTAAAATTCTTACAATTTTTTTATCTCTGTTTAAAATGGCATAAGTTTAGTTTTAATATCTGCAAAAATTGATATTATGATATAAATTTATAAGCAAAAACTATATAAAATGACAAAGTTCTATGTCAATTATTAAAACTAGGGTTTTAATATCAAATTTTGGTATAAAAGTCACTTCAAAATCTATGACATATGTTAAAAAGTTTTGTCCAACTTCATAATTACAAAAAAAATGATATTTTAATATTAGGTTTCTAACGAAAAACTATGTAAAATGTCAAAATTCTGTGTCAGTTGATATAAATATTAAATTGGTGTTTAAATATCAAATTTTGGTCTAAAAATAACGCCAAAATCTGTGACATACGTCACAGCAATTCGTCAAACTTCATAATTGTCAAAAGCTGACATTTTGATATAAATTTCTAACCAAAACTATATAAAATGTCAAAGTACTGTGTATATTGACATAAATGTTCAAATTTTCATTTAAATATCAAATTTTGGTATAAAATCACGCCTAAATTTATGACATACGTAAAAAAAGTTCGTTTAACTTCATAATTGTCAACAACTGATATTTTAATATAAATTTCTAACCAAAAACTACATAAAATATCAAAATTCTGTGTCAATTGATTTAAATATTAAAATTAAGGGTTAAATTTCAAATTTGGTCCAAAATCACGCCAAAATCTATGACATACGTCACATAAATTCATCAAACTTCATAGTTGTCAAAAACTGACATTTTGATATAAATTTCTAACCGAAAACTATATAAAATGTCAAAATGCTGTGTCAGTTGATATAAATGTTAAAATTTGGGTTTAAATATCTATAAATCACGCCAAAATCTATGACATTTATCAAAATAGTTCGTCAAACTTCATAGCTGTATAAAACTGACATTTTGAAATAAATTTCTAACTAAATTCCATATAAAATGTTAAAGTTCTGTAAGTTTTGGTATAAAGATCACTCCAAAATTTATGACATACGTAAAAAAAGTTCGTTTAACTTCATAATTATCAAAAATTGATATTTTAATATAATGTTCTAACCAAAAACTACATAAAATATCACAAAAATTCATCAAACTTCATAATTGTCAAAAACTGATATTTTGGTCTAAATTACCAACCAAAAACCACAAAATGTCTGTATCAATTGACATAAATGTTAAAATTAGAGTTTTTGGTTTTAAAATTAAATGACTCCAAAATCTATGACGCACGTCAAAAAAATTCATCAAACTTCATAATTGTCAAAACTTTGATATAAATTTCTAATCAAAAAAACTACATAAAATATCAAAATTCTGTGTCAATTGATATAAATATTAAAATTGGGGTTTAAATATAAAATTTTGGTCTAAAATTCACGCAAAAATCTATGACATACGTCAAAGAAATTCGTCAAATTTCATTTGTCAAAACTGACATTTTGATATAAATTTCTAACCAAGAACTACAAAAAATGTCAAAGTTCTGTGTCCATTGACATAAATCTTAAAATTATGGTTTATATATCAATTTCTGATTTAAAAATCACGCCAAAATCTATGGCATACATCACAGAAATTAGTCAAACTTTATAATTGTCAAAAATTGACATTTTGTCATAAATTTCTAACCAAGAACTACATAAAATGTCAAAGTTCTGTGTCCATTAACATAAATGTTAAAATTATGGTGTATATATCAATTTCTGATTTAAAAATCACGCCAAAATCTATGGCATACGTCACGGAAATTAGTCAAACTTTCTTTTTGTCAAAAATTGACATTTTATTATAAATTTATAACCAAGAACTACATAAAATATCAAAGTTCTGTGTCCATTGACATAAATTTTAAAATTGGGTTAAATATCAATTTTTGATTTAAAAATAACGCCAAAATCTTTGACATACTTCACAGAAATTCGTCAAACTTCACAATTGTCAAAAACTGATATGTTGATATATATTTCTAACCAAAAACTATATACAAACTATCAAAGTTCTGTGTCAATTGACATAATTATTAAAATTGGTATTTAAATATCAAATTTTGCTATAAAAATCACTCCAAAATTTATGACACACGTAAAAAAAAGTTCGTTTAACTTCATAATTATCAACAACTGATATTTTAATATAAAGTTCTAACCAAAAACAACATAAAATATCACAAAAATTCATCAAACTTCATAATTGTCAAAAACTGAAATTTTGATATAAATTTCTAACCAAAAACTATATAAAATGTTAAAATTCTGTGTCAGTTGACATAAATGTTATAAATGTGGCTTAAATATCAAATTTTGGTCTACAAATCACGCCAAAACTTATGACATACCTCAAAAAAGTTCGTTTAACTTCATAATTGTCAAAAATTGACATTTTAATATAAATTTCCAACCAAAAACCACATAAAATATCAAAATTCTGTGTCAATTAATTTAAATATTAAAATTCAGGTTTAAATATCAAATTTGGTCTAACAATCACGATAAAATCTATGACATACGTCAAAAGAATTCATCAAACTTAAAAATTGTCAAAAACTGATATTTTCATGTACATTTCTAACCAAAAAGTACATCAAATATCAAAATTCAGAGTCAATTAACAAAATTGTTAAAATTGGGGTTTAAATATAAAATTTTGGTTTAAAATTTACGCCAAAAATCTATGATGAAAGAAATTTGTCAAACTTCATAATTGTCAAAGCTGACATTTTGATATAAATTTCTAATAAAAAAACTACATAAAATATTAAAATTCTGTGTCAATTGATATAAATATTAAAATTCATGTTTAAATATAAAATTTTGGTCTAAAAATCACGTCAAAATCTATGACATACGTAAAAGAAATTCGTCAAACACCAAAGTTGTCAAAATCTGACATTTTGATATAAATTTGTAACCAAAAACTACATAAAATGTCAAAATTCTGTCTCAATTGACATAAGTGTTAAGACTGGGGTTTAAATATCAAAATTTTGGTCCAAAAATCACGCCGAAATCTATTACATACTTCACAGAAAATTTTCAAACTTCATAATTGTCAAAAACTGATATTTTGGTCTAAATTCCTAACCAAAAACCACATAAAATTGGAGTTTTTGGTCTAATAATCCAAATTCTATATACATAAATTCGTCAATATTTATTATTGTCAAAAACTAATATTTTAATATACATTTCTAACCAAAAACTATGTAAAATGTCAAAGTTCTGAGTCGATTGATAAAAAAGTTAAAATTGAGTATTAAATACCAAATTTAGGTCTAAAAATCACGCCAAAAACTGGTATTTTGATATAAATTTCTAACCAAAAACTACAAAAAATGTCGAAATCCTGGGTCAATTGATATAAACGTTAAAATTGGAATTTAAATAACAAATTTTGGTCTAAAAATCACGATAAAATCTTTGACATAAGTCAAAAAAATTCGTCAAACTTTGCAATTGCCAAAAACTGACATTTTAATATAAATTTTCAACCAAAAATTACGTAAAATGTCAAAACTCAGTGTCAATTGATATAAATGTTAAAATTGGGGTTTAACTATCAAATTTTTCTCTAAAAACAAGCACTAAAAGGGAAAAATGAAAAAAAAATGGGAGAACAGAAATGAAAAACGTGAAAAAATGAATTAAAAGGGGAAAATTCAATAAAATAAAAAACAAAGTAGGAAATAAAATATAAGTGTGAAGAAAAAGGTTGGAAAACGGAGAAAAAAATGGAAAAACTGGTGGAAAAATGAGAAAAAGGGAAAAAGAAAAAAGTGGAAGAAAGGGTGAAAAAAAGGTGAGAAAACTGAACTATACTTCCATCCACTCTGTACCGGAGAATGGCAACCAATCAAGCACAATAGGACAAAAATAAGGAAAAAAGGAGGGAAACAAAAAATTACTAGATCTAATTTATTTCTCCTCTTTTACTTACAATTAAAAAAAATAGAAGCAGTTTCGTTTTAATAATATTTTAACTGGTAGTAGAAATAATAAGTATTTAATATAATTTAATAAAATACTTTTCTAATCTAATAATTTCCAAATTTCACAAACAAGAAAAACATCAATGAAAATTTTTATTAGCATCGTTTAAGAGTTCCTCCGACTGCCAATAAAAACTGTTTACGTTTACATTGAGTGATAGATTTAGAAAATGAGTGCCAGAACGGTTTGTTTTAGTTAGACCATATGTTTCATTCTGTTAGTACAATTTATATGCTACGTACGCCACTAGACACGTAACAGTCAAAATAGTAACAAAATTCGGAAAGAAATAATAATAATAAAAACTTAAAAATAATGAAATATAAAACATTTAATTTTAAATAAAAAAAAGTAGCAACTAACGGTTGATTGATATATAGGGTGTTTCAAAAGTCTGGAAACAGTCCTATCATCACAATTCAAGATGGCGGCCCTGTAGCAAAAACAAACGAATGTTTTTGGGTTTTAAGCTCGTTAAAATATTAAAAAAGACAACTCATTACTAAATCCCGAATTTGGACTATTGATCTTTAATAGACGCCGGCCCATTTAGAGAAGAACCCATTACGTCATGATGCTCACTGACAAAATTCGAAATTTTAGTGTGTTCAATTGACTTTAATAAATAATTCACTTAATAGAAGCCGACCCATTTAGAAAAGAACCCATTACGTCATGATGCTCCCTGACAAAATTCGAAATTTTAGTGTGTTCAATTGACTTTAATAAATAATTCACTTAATAGAAGCCGACCCATTTAGAAAAGAACCCATTACTTCATGATGCTCACTGACAAAATTCGAAATTTAAGTGTGTTCAATTGACTTTAATAAATAATTCACTTAATAGAAGCCGACCCATTTAGAAAAGAACCCAGTACGTCATGATGCTCACTGACAAAATTCGAAATTTTAGTGTGTTCAATTGACGTTAATAAATAATTCACTTAATAGAAGCCGGCCCATTTAGATAAGAACCCATTACTTCATGATGCTCACTGACAAAATTCGAAATTTAAGTGTGTTCAATTTACTTTAATAAATAATTCACTTAATAGAAGCCGGCCCATTTAGATAAGAACCCATTACTTCATGATGCTCACTGACAAAATTCGAAATTTAAGTGTGTTCAATTGACTTTAATAAATAATTCACTTAATAGAAGCCGGCCCATTTAGATAAGAACCCATTACGTCATGATGCTCACTGACAAAATTCGAAATTTAAGTGTGTTCAATTTACTTTAATAAATAATTCACTTAATAGAAGCCGGCCCATTTAGATAAGAACCCATTACGTCATGATGCTCACTGACAAAATTCGAAATTTAAGTGTGTTCAATTTACTTTAATAAATAATTCACTTAATAGAAGCCGGCCCATTTAGATAAGAACCCATTACTTCATGATGCTCACTGACAAAATTCGAAATTTAAGTGTGTTCAATTGACTTTAATAAATAATTCACTTAATAGAAGCCGACCCATTTAGAAAAGAACCCAGTACGTCATGATGCTCACTGACAAAATTCGAAATTTAAGTGTGTTCAATTGACTTTAATAAATAATTCACTTAATAGAAGCCGGCCCATTTAGATAAGAACCCATTAAGTAATGATGCTCACTGACAAAATTCGGAATTTACGTGTGTTCAATTGACTTTAATAAATAATTCACTTAATAGAAACCGGCCATTTAGAGAAGAACCCATTACGTCATGATGCTCACTGACAAAATTCGAAATTTAAGTGTGTTCAATTGACTTTAATAAATAATTCACTTAATAGAAGCCGGCCCATTTAGAAAAGAACCCATTACGTCATGATGCTCACTGACAAAATTCGAAATTTAAGTGTGACTTTAATAAATAATTCACTTAATAGAAGCCGGCCCATTTAGATAAGAACCCATTACGTCATGATGCTCACTGACAAAATTCGAAATTTAAGTGTGTTCAATTTACTTTAATAAATAATTCACTTAATAGAAGCCGGCCCATTTAGATAAGAACCCATTACTTCATGATGCTCACTGACAAAATTCGAAATTTAAGTGTGTTCAATTGACTTTAATAAATAATTCACTTAATAGAAGCCGGCCCATTTAGATAAGAACCCATTACTTCATGATGCTCACTGACAAAATTCGAAATTTAAGTGTGTTCAATTGACTTTAATAAATAATTCACTTAATAGAAGCCGGCCCATTTAGATAAGAACCCATTACGTCATGATGCTCACTGACAAAATTCGAAATTTAAGTGTGTTCAATTTACTTTAATAAATAATTCACTTAATAGAAGCCGGCCCATTTAGATAAGAACCCATTACGTCATGATGCTCACTGACAAAATTCGAAATTTAAGTGTGTTCAATTTACTTTAATAAATAATTCACTTAATAGAAGCCGGCCCATTTAGATAAGAACCCATTACTTCATGATGCTCACTGACAAAATTCGAAATTTAAGTGTGTTCAATTTACTTTAATAAATAATTCACTTAATAGAAGCCGGCCCATTTAGATAAGAACCCATTACGTCATGATGCTCACTGACAAAATTCGAAATTTAAGTGTGTTCAATTTACTTTAATAAATAATTCACTTAATAGAAGCCGGCCCATTTAGATAAGAACCCATTACGTCATGATGCTCACTGACAAAATTCGAAATTTAAGTGTGTTCAATTTACTTTAATAAATAATTCACTTAATAGAAGCTGGCCCATTTAGATAAGAACCCATTACGTCATGATGCTCACTGACAAAATTCGAAATTTAAGTGTGTTCAATTTACTTTAATAAATAATTCACTTAATAGAAGCCGGCCCATTTAGATAAGAACCCATTACTTCATGATGCTCACTGACAAAATTCGAAATTTAAGTGTGTTCAATTGACTTTAATAAATAATTCACTTAATAGAAGCCGACCCATTTAGAAAAGAACCCAGTACGTCATGATGCTCACTGACAAAATTCGAAATTTAAGTGTGTTCAATTGACTTTAATAAATAATTCACTTAATAGAAGCCGGCCCATTTAGATAAGAACCCATTACGTCATGATGCTCACTGACAAAATTCTAAATTTAAGTGTGTTCAATTTACTTTAATAAATAATTCACTTAATAGAAGCCGGCCCATTTAGATAAGAACCCATTACTTCATGATGCTCACTGACAAAATTCGAAATTTAAGTGTGTTCAATTGACTTTAATAAATAATTCACTTAATAGAAGCCGGCCCATTTAGATAAGAACCCATTACGTCATGATGCTCACTGACAAAATTCGAAATTTAAGTGTGTTCAATTTACTTTAATAAATAATTCACTTAATAGAAGCCGGCCCATTTAGATAAGAACCCATTACTTCATGATGCTCACTGACAAAATTCGAAATTTAAGTGTGTTCAATTGACTTTAATAAATAATTCACTTAATAGAAGCCGGCCCATTTAGATAAGAACCCATTACGTCATGATGCTCACTGACAAAATTCGAAATTTAAGTGTGTTCAATTTACTTTAATAAATAATTCACTTAATAGAAGCCGGCCCATTTAGATAAGAACCCATCACTTCATGATGCTCACTGACAAAATTCGAAATTTAAGTGTGTTCAATTTACTTTAATAAATAATTCACTTAATAGAAGCCGACCCATTTAGAAAAGAACCCAGTACGTCATGATGCTCACTGACAAAATTCGAAATTTTAGTGTGTTCAATTGACGTTAATAAATAATTCACTTAATAGAAGCCGGCCCATTTAGATAAGAACCCATTACGTCATGATGCTCACTGACAAAATTCGAAATTTAAGTGTGTTCAATTGACTTTAATAAATAATTCACTTAATAGAAGCCGGCCCATTTAGATAAGAACCCATTACTTCATGATGCTCACTGACAAAATTCGAAATTTAAGTGTGTTCAATTTACTTTAATAAATAATTCACTTAATAGAAGCCGGCCCATTTAGATAAGAACCCATTACGTCATGATGCTCACTGACAAAATTCGAAATTTAAGTGTGTTCAATTTACTTTAATAAATAATTCACTTAATAGAAGCCGACCCATTTAGAAAAGAACCCAGTACGTCATGATGCTCACTGACAAAATTCGAAATTTTAGTGTGTTCAATTGACGTTAATAAATAATTCACTTAATAGAAGCCGGCCCATTTAGATAAGAACCCATTACGTCATGATGCTCACTGACAAAATTCGAAATTTAAGTGTGTTCAATTGACTTTAATAAATAATTCACTTAATAGAAGCCGGCCCATTTAGATAAGAACCCATTACTTCATGATGCTCACTGACAAAATTCGAAATTTAAGTGTGTTCAATTGACTTTAATAAATAATTCACTTAATAGAAGCCGACCCATTTAGAAAAGAACCCAGTACGTCATGATGCTCACTGACAAAATTCGAAATTTTAGTGTGTTCAATTGACGTTAATAAATAATTCACTTAATAGAAGCCGGCCCATTTAGATAAGAACCCATTACTTCATGATGCTCACTGACAAAATTCGAAATTTAAGTGTGTTCAATTTACTTTAATAAATAATTCACTTAATAGAAGCCGGCCCATTTAGATAAGAACCCATTACTTCATGATGCTCACTGACAAAATTCGAAATTTAAGTGTGTTCAATTGACTTTAATAAATAATTCACTTAATAGAAGCCGGCCCATTTAGATAAGAACCCATTACGTCATGATGCTCACTGACAAAATTCGAAATTTAAGTGTGTTCAATTTACTTTAATAAATAATTCACTTAATAGAAGCCGGCCCATTTAGATAAGAACCCATTACGTCATGATGCTCACTGACAAAATTCGAAATTTTAGCGTGTTCAATTAACTTTAATAAATAATTCACTTAATAGAAGCCGACCCATTTAGAAAAGAACCCATTACGTCATGTTGCTCACTGACAAAATTCGAAATTTTAGTGTGTTCAATTGACTTTAATAAGTAATTCACTTTTCAATACAGGTTTTAATTTTATTCTAAAATGTATACGCCACTGGTTGTCTGTTGGGAGGCGTTGTCGATGCGTAAAGTGTGACGTAATGGGTTCTTCTTTAAACGGGCCGACTCTAACGTTTGAATTCCAGGACAGTTTCTAGATTTTTGAAACACGCTGTATAATTTTTTTTCTTGTTTTTCAGAAAAACCAAACATTATGAATTGCGTGGAATTCGTAGCAACTTTAGGATCTCTTATTTTACTAATAATTACGCTACCATTTTCATTATTTTGGTCTTTTAAGGTATTTGTTTATATTTTAATATATAAAAAAAATTGTTAATAATTCAATTATTATAGAAAAAATAATTTACCAAAAAAAAATTGTTTTTTTTATATAAAAAATAATGAAATATTTTTTTTAGGTTGTACAAGAATATGAAAGAGCAGTAATTTTCCGGTTGGGACGGGTCCGGAAAGGGGGAGCGAGAGGACCAGGAATATTTTTCGTTTTACCTTGTCTAGATAGTTATGTGAAAGTTGATTTAAGAACAATTTCGTTTGATGTACCCCCACAAGAGGTAAATATAAAGCAAAATTTAAATTAAAATTCTATTTTTTTTTTCGTTAATTTTACAGTTTTTTTATTAAAAATTTGAAAAAAATCACATTTGTGGTAAATTTTAAAAAAAGCATAATTGTAGTATTTTTATTGCCAATTTAAAGGTATTTATTTCAATTTGATATCTTTATTATTTTACATAAAAAATTAAATTAATTAAAATGATTTTGAAGCCAATAATTGATTAATATGAAAAATATTTTTTTCAGTTTACTGGAGCAAAGTATTTTAATTGGAGTAGTTGAAAAAAATATAAAATAATCAAAATTATCCTCAAAAAATTTTACAAAATATTATTTTTTTTTTAAATTTCCATATTAAATTTATAACAATTTCATAATTATCAAAAATTTAACGCATTTAGTAATTTTTAAACTCTTTCCAAGAGTACAATTACTTTTTTCGTGTTGTTTAAATTTTTAATTAAAATATGATTTACATTTTTTTTTCGGCTGTAAAAAATGCAATTTAAATAATAAAAATCTGAAATAAATCACAATTATTATTTTTCGAATGGTAAAAGTTTAATTTTAATATCTCTAATAGTTATATAAATTAATTCTAAATTTTAAATAATTTTAAAACTTTTCAACCATTTTTTTGTTAATTTCACAATTTTTTATATTAAAAAATCTTAGTGGTAGTATTTTTTATTGTTTATTTATGGGTATTTATTTCAATTCAATATCTTTAATATTTTATATAAAAAATTAATTAAATAGAAATTAAAATCGTTTTGAAGCCAATAATTTATCATTATTTTATTAATTATTATTCAAAATGAGATATAAATATTTGTTTTTGATTTTTCATTATCAAAAAACTTTAATACAATTAATTTAAAAATAATCAAAATTTTCCTCTTTAAAATTTTGATTTTTTTTTTAATTTTTCGCTATAAAATCTATAATTATAGCTTTAAAATTTAGAAAAAATTATCACATTTAGTGATTTTTAAACTTTTTATAGTAGCATAATTACTTTTGTCATATTTTTTATATTTTTAATTAAAACAGTATTTATAAAAAAATATTAAATTTCTTTTATTTCGGCTATAAAAATTACAATTTAAGGAGTAAAAATCTGAAATAAATCATAAATTTACAGAATTATATTATCTTTCGAATGGTATACGTTCGGTTTTATATCCTTAATAGTTATACAAATTAATACAAGTTATTTCAAAATTTAAATTATTTTTAACCAATTTTTATTGTTAATTTAAATTTTTTTTATATAATGCATAATAATAAAAAGGGGATTTATAAAAAAACACGAATCATTTTTTTTTTATATAATTTTGTCACTCATTTAATTCAATTTAAAAATATTTTGTCCTTTTAACTTTGTTATTCTTATCGATGTGAAACTAGCAGTTTGCACAGATAGCGGGACAAAATATTTATATATTTTTTTATTTCAATAGAATTTATTAAAAATTACGAAAATTTGAATAAAAAAGAAGAATTTTTACAAATTTGGACTTTTTAAATTCAAAATTTTTTTTGTTTCCAAAATTTTTCAATTCGCCAAAAAAAATTTTTTTTTTCACATTTTTCTCTTTTTTGTTTAAAATAACAGGAAATGTAAATGTAAATATAAAAAAATGGTAGATTTAATAAAAAACCCGATTTATACATGATAACTGTGGTGATGACTCATCCCCAATAAAAGTCTTAATTGCATTTAACGGCTTTATTTTATAATTTATTCTCTTGAACAAATGATTCGCGTGTGGTAATCCCACTTTCTAGATGCGTACTGTCTCATCTCCCTCTTCTCCCGCTCGTGCATCCTGACAAACATGTATGATCTCTGAACATAGCTAGGGGAGCAGGGGCGTACCGTTAACATGCATTTTTGTCATTTAATTCAATTTAAAAAAATTGTCCTTCACAAAGTTAGTGCATTAAATTTAATGTTATCTCCATCTTCTAATCCTGATGACCTTGATTGATTGATTGATTAATTGATTTGATCGATGTTACTGGCTGAGGTTTAGGCCTCAACACTGCAGCTTTAAGACTTATTGTGCTTTGCCAATTATATCGTTGTTGTCTGGTGAAAAGTTTTGTTACCTTCAACAGACCTCAGACTTAGCAGCCTCTTTACCAGATTTTCTCTGGGGAAGGCCTCCTGTGAGTTTTCTGTCCCCAGAAGGTGGCACCTGTAGCTTATAAGTGCTTGATACTCTAGTATAATGTGAGATGCTGTTTCCTCCTCATTACATATTCTAAGGTGGCAATGTCCAGTTATTAGTCCCGTGACTGATGTTTTTTAGTGATCCAGAGTTGTCTTGAGGATTTAGGAATGCCAAATACCGGCTCGGGGCTCGTAAATTTAGCGGTGCACGTGAGTTCCCGTCAAGATAATCTTTTATACCTGTCTTCAGTTAGGGGTAGTTAATCTCATGCATTAGTTCCCGTCAAGAGTTAAAATTGACCACTAATCCCATGCTTGAATTCCCGTAGACTACTTTATACATTACTTTTAAGTGACAAGGTATTAAATTCAATAAGTAACAGGACGTTATTTCGTTTGCACTATAAAAATGGCTCACATTTGTTTTCACTTTTCATCGAGTTCCACAAATGCCTCATTTCTGAATGTTTCGTATTTTGTGTAAAATTTAATCTTATTTAATATAAGTTAATTTTAAAAATGAGGCATTTGAGGAAGTTACCGAAATATGCCCTAAAAAACTGCCACTTTTGCTATTAATTCAGCATTTCAAAATGTAAAAAAGTATACAACTATAAGCACATTCGCAAAGTCACTAACGAGTCGTCAACTAATTAAGTTCAAGTAATACCTACGATCTCATCGGATTATTTTCAAAATATGGTAAGAAACGTTTTCTTTAATTTATTTATACAGGGTGATCAACTTATACTCCGGAGTTTGATATATCCGCTGTTTTGAGAGATACGAAAAAGTTTTAAATAAAAATTATAGATAGAGCCAAGCTCCACATTTTAAAATTATTTTATAATATACAGGGTGTTTCATAAAAGGTACAGCATACTAAAGTTATATATTTTTTTTTAAATCAAACACCCTATATTTTTTACATTTTTAGATTCGTCTTGAGAAGCTGATTTCAATAGTAGTTTGTGTAACAAGTGTGGATATGATGGCCATATCGCACGCGGCCGAAGTTTGAGCACGACGCCGTAGGCGGAGTGCTTAATCGTCCGAGTGCGATGGACAATCTACATGAGTTGAACAGTACATTTTTTCTACAACCCACGAAAGGAAAAACTGAAAAATAAAAAAAAGATTGCGGTCACAGGGTTTGAACCGAGGACCTTCGTATCTCAAAGCGAGAGCGTTAGCAATGCACCATCACGAGCTGTCACGGACTTATTATAAAATGATATAAAATTATAATAGGCACCTTCTATTTTTAAGTAGGTTATATTCATATTTAGTTTTTGATTTTTGGCGTAATAATATTATTATTATTACATCTTTTCGGCTAAATGAATATCTGGTGAAGTACCATTTATTAAGTCTGTTTCTGTATTAGTATAAAAAATTGTGACAGTTGTTTTGGCAGGTTATTTAAAATTAAAAAATAAAATAGGTGGTGGGTTTCTAAATGTGAACTCTGATTGGTGGACCTTTCATATTTCACGCTAATGAAGTGATATTGTGAACCCTGATTGGTGGATTCCATATCTCACGCTAATGAAATTATATCCGTTCAGTAGACTGATATTGCCTACATATACATTCTGTAAAGTGTACGTAGAATCGACCATATCCATGTGGGTGTAGAAAAAAGCCTGTTACACCTATAAACTAAATAGTTTTGAAGTTACAGACAATTGAGTCACATTTTTTGCTCCGGTTGTATAATTTTCAACTCTGTAAAAGATTGTTCTTTCTTCGGTATCAATAAAGTTCCAATTGCATTTATCTGTTCCTGAAATCCTGAATGCTACCCCTAATGGAATTATTTGTCAGATTGAATACTCTCGAAACAGTTCCACATTAATGGTGTAAAAAGTGGCTTTTTACATTTGTTCAATTTAGTTAGGTTTGAAATATTCAACAAATTCTTTAATTTCGTAAGGTAGAGAATTTTGCGTACACAAGAGATGAAATGCTCTTGTGACCATAGTTTCGGTTAGAAATGCCAAAGCATTGAATAATTTTAGAGCTGATCAAAATTCTGCATCTGTATCATATTTACCCTTTAGTCCGAGTGATTGAAGTTTTCTATACGGATTATACCGAAGTTACTTAATTACCGTAATAATTTAAACATATGAAATTATATCGCGCACAGTAACTTAAAATTATGGTATAGGCAATCTTCCTTCGAATATAAGGTCCATCGTAAACCCCGCCGAAAGATGGAGTAATTCGCATACCCAGCCAATCTTATGGTATATCGCGACTGGAGTCGACCTAGTCAAGTCCCAGTGGTAGTCCGAGTTGCAGTGGTAGTTTGAGTTCCAGCGGAAGTCCGAGTTGCAGTGGCAGTCCCAGCCGAGCGCAAGCCGACAACCAGTTCAAGCTGCAATACAAGTTCAGCGACCTTTATAGAGAGGTCAAGCTGTATTGTACCATACCGGAACTGTCAATCAGACTAGGCTAGCCTAGAAGACGTGCATGTGCCGTCCGTCTGACACATCACCGATAAAAAACCATGTTGCACACATATTCTTCCAACACTGGAATTCGAATCGCGATATTCTTTTGCCAGCCCAAGTTGTAAAATTTTTCTGTACCTGTTTAAAAGAAAAAAATGTAAGTAAATAAACAAAACTAAATATTTTTCCTACCAAGACTGAGCGAGATGAAATCTGCATCCTGTGATTTTAGTATCCGGAAGAACCTCCAAAACACTTGAATGTATTGACTATTCAAAGTCAATGGGGAGTTCAACTTGAAATATTAGTCCATCTTATTTTGCATTATTTGAGAAAAAAATGAATTTCTTTTTATGAAAAAATCCTTTTTTCTGTTTTTTTCTTTAATTTAACATGAAAAAATTGATATTTAAAAATTACTGCATCTATGCAACTTGTAGTGCACCTACGTCACTTATGTGCAATAGCTGCAGCATAATATTAACGTGGGCCAGTTTCTCTAAATAAAATTGACGCTTTCACATATAGATGACGTTTGTTTATAAAGTGTCGTTTGGTCAATATGTTTTTACTTGTGTTCACTATTACCTTTGTTTACGTATCTTTACAAATACAAATAAACACGGAAAATTATCAACATCAATCAGCTCTACAAACTACAACAGTGACAGTGAACTATGCAGTAAGCAGACGCGGGCGCGACCTTTCACTTAATCAGGAACATGTGCGCCCAGCACTTATGTACCAAACAGCAAATTATTACCTGATCTCGTTAAAATAGTCGTTTTCTTTATCTAACAGCGGAATCTAATATCTATTTATCTCTCTCGATTTTGAATGCGAATTCACAGTGGATAGGTCCAAGTTTTCATCTTTATCCAATTATCATATAATGGTTTTCTCCATCTTTGTCTGTATAAGTGAGATTTAACATTCGTCTTCTCTTCTTTACACATTTGCAGTTAATGGGTTCGTTCAGCGGTGCGCAACCGTTGAGCGATGAGTCAACTTGTTCGGCTGAACGGACCGCTGCATCAGTGATAACTCTCAACCGTTGAACAGCATTCGCAGCGGAAATAAACTACGCTGACTTGCCCAGCGCCTTATATGAACTGTCAAAATATTATGCATATTAGGTCAGAAAATATTGATGTTTTTATTTTTATAGTAGTTGTTAAGGTAGAAAACGTAGATAATTCAATAACAAAAAGCACAATTCCCTGTGTATTGGAAATGGTATTGAAAAGGTACAAATAAATATGTTTAATCCATCCTTACAACAACATTAATGTCTAGATCACCTTCTAACAGTTCCTTAATAACTGCTATATTAGCTATAGCCATGTTAATCCAAATAAATAATTATTTTAAAAAAATTGGTGTTCACTTAACAAACTTTCAAGGATTTCAAAACTATGACAGTTCGTTTGGGGGTATGTTTATGTTTTGGGAAATAGATGCACAAAGCGCTGTTAGCTATCGGAACGTTCAGCCGACCACGATCGTTGAAGAACAGCGGAATCAACACGTTTAGTGATTATTCTCAACGGTTGCGCACCGCTGAACGAACCCAATGGCTTGACGGTAACTTCATTGCACATAAGTGACGTCACGATCGTAATGGCGGCAATTCAAATAATTGGGAATTTGAATTTTTAAATTAATTTATTGAAAAATCTAGCTCAAATTACGGTAAATAATTAAACTCAATGGGTTCTATTTGATCAATTCTAACTGTTAATAAAGAAAAAACGTGAGGTTATATTTTTGTTGAACTCCCCATTACAACGTTTCCAGGATGCCAAAAATACCCAAGAGTTTGACATTTTCCAAATAACATTTATTCAGACAACGGCTTAGTGTATGTTGAACTTGATTTGTTACGTAGCAAAGAATAACAAACAGGAATATATGTGTCGTTAACATACACATGAATTGTAAATAACTGAAGAAAATACTTAGGGCATTTATCAAAAGTCCCGTCCATATAAAACTTATCTTGTCTACACATAAATTCTAAATTACTTTTGGTCGCGAAAACTACAATCTCATTATCTCATTAAAACTGTTGACGGGAATTCATGCTAGGAATTAAACTCTTAATAATTCTTCGACGAGAATTAATGCAAAGGATTTTTGTCCTAATTACTTTTGACGGGAATTCGAGTGCGTTCAAATTTGGTCGCTGAGGGTTTTCTTGCCAGAGCGTCTGCTTTCTGGTTGCCTGTTATCCCCTTGTGTTCAGGAACCCATTTAAGTGTTATCTTGTTATGGTTTGCCAGAACAAGTAAGATTTGTAGACAGTTCCAGACCAGTTTTGATCTAATTTTTTTACATGGTAAAGCTTGTAGAGCTGCCCGACTGTCGGTGTAAATGAGGATTGTTTGCCCTCTATAGCCCCTATCAATGTTCTCCCTCGGACATACCTCTAGCATGTACCTTTGCTTGGAATACTGATGATATACTAAAGTACTACTATAGATGATGATTCCTAAAGACAGAAACTACTAATAAAATCAAAAAACCAAAAAAATTGCTTATTATAAATATGTGTGCATTAAAAAAGACCTATTAATATTCAACTTTTTTTGTTAAAATTTAGTACTCTTGCTGATGAATCCTAAAGGAAGAAATTTGTTTATGTAAATATCATCAAAATAGAAAAAATATCTTGTTTTTAGTGGACATAATTATATTTATTTTGTTTTCAGGCTTTGACAAAAGACTCTGTAACTGTAACTGTAGATGCAGTAGTTTACTACAGGATTCAAGATCCTCTTAACGCCGTTGTAAAAGTATCAAACTACAGGTAAAATATTTAACACATTTTAAAATTATTATAAAAAAACTATAAATACACAAATTATTTTTTATAATTTTTTTAAAACAAAAGATATCGCTGATAGAAGTTTTTTTCTTATTATAGTAATTCCACCAGACTCTTAGCAATGACTACACTAAGAAACATTCTAGGTACAAGAAGCCTGGCTGAAATTCTTTCTGACAGAGAAGCCATTTCACACGCCATGCAAACCTCGCTAGATGTCGCCACAGATCCATGGGGGGTCAAAGTAGAACGAGTAGAAATGTAATTAAAAATAAAAAAATACAATACAAATTATTTCATGAAATTAATACTTTTAGAAAGGATGTAAGTTTGCCACAGCAGCTTCAAAGAGCAATGGCGGCTGAAGCCGAAGCTACCAGAGAAGCTAGAGCTAAAGTTATTGCAGCACAAGGTGAAATGAAGGCATCCAGGGCTCTAAAGGAAGCTTCGGATGTCTTAAATGAAAGTCCAATTGCTTTACAGGTTAGATACAATTTATTAAATAATACTGATTATTAATAATTAACGATATTTATTTGTTATGTATATAAGGGCGCCATCCATTACATGTTTTTGTAATTTCCGCAGTAATCGATAAAATTTAATAACAAAGTTGAGGCTCTTATACTAAAAAGGTTTGGAAACGCTGGTTACCATAACGTTGCTATTAACTATTATTGATTAAGTTAGTAGCCACGTGCTCTTTATAGTTATTATATAGTCGGTTGAGTTAAGATTGCCGACGAAGTTAGCCGGTGTATGTGTCTAAGAACGAATAGGTAGCTAACTCCTAAACTAAACTTTGTTAATAATTTCACTTCAAAGGGGAGATTGCATTGTAATTTGCGTTTGATACAGAGTATATGTACGTAATAAAAAAAAATTCAAAATTTTCAAGTAACGTCAGCTACATTAATTTGTTTAAAGTAATGTAGATGGCACGACAAGGTATAATTTACAGTTATCTGTCGAGTATTACTAAACCAAATAGCCTTAGCGACTTTGACTATTAAAAAAAAAGAAGAAAAAAGCAAAACACATAGGCGACACATAAATATCGTCGGTCCAAAAACCTATTTTTTGGTAATGGAAAATTTAAAGTTCAGAGAGGTGTCCACATTATATAAAGTAGAATTATGCTTTAAATTCATGTATGGATTGAATAACACGGCTTACTTATGATGTTTATTGATTTTTAAGGAGTTTATCAGGATTAAATGAGCATTTTTTTAAACATTAACAAAAAAGGAGCGGAGATACAATATGTGTGCCCTAAATTTTAAAGAACAATCCTTATGTAAAACAGATAAACTACACGAATTTTTGAAAGCTTTTTATCATCTAATGCCTTACTTTTATCAATTTCTTTCCTTTCCATTCCCTCTCCTTCTCATTTTTTATGCAAGTCCAATTTACCTTGATGACTGGTTTTATCTGGAGCGGTAAAGGGGGATCATAGCGATTAGGTATACGGGGTTGATTTCATTTCTCGCGCAAAACTCATCTCGAAGTAATCGAAACATAATTGACAAATTTAGATCAGATGGTAAATAGAACTTCTTGGAATTTTTCCAGCAATAATGGTACTCAACTTTGGGGATAGTGTCGATGTCTTCCTTCACTTTCAAAACTGCATCAGCACTAGTAGCATTAGCTGGCCGATCCTTGCGTTTGTCTACCCCAGTACATGTATTACTTAGTCCCCTGTGAGCTAAAGCAGAATCAATAATTTGAAAAGAAATAGAAAATGAATCACAAAAAAAAAATCGTTTTTCTTAGAAAGCATCTACTAAAAAATATTTTCTTGTCTTGTTCTTGGCTATTTTAATACCAGTTTTCGGTCCATGACGTTAAACTTCCTGTTTTGGAAACAACTGACCTAATACATATTTTTTGCTTTATAGGGTCAAATAAACTTCAATATTCATGGAACAGTGCCAGTTGCCTCTCTTAAGTAATATGTACGGAGCATTTAAAATTGCATAAATTGCAATTTAAGTATACAGGGCTTTTGGCTGGAACTTTGACACATCCTCTAGTTGCATACTCTTGGCCCAAAGCACGCTTTGTCTTAAGTACGTTTTCTTCGCCTTTCCTCTACATTACTAAGCTTTGGGTTATAGATATCTCGTTGATAAGGTTGAATCTATTATAGCTTATTTGTATGGTAAAAATGGGAGATACAATGATTATTTTGTTAGGTGATTTCTGAAGAGCACAAATATGATATGGTGCTTTTACAACAAATGTGCATTAGGAAATGTAATTAAATGCCTTAATTCTCAATTTTAAATTTGAATTAATTCTATTGTGGTGGGAGTGGGAGCTACAATATTTGTGTCCAATAAAAAAGGCAAAGATACAAATTAATTGGTACCAAAATTCTCAAAACGTTATATTTGGAGTTACAATAAATGTGCTTTAGACCGACGATATTAAAATAATAGGTTATGTTATATTTAAAAGTGAAAAATAAAACGCTGTGATTAGAAGTACATCGGATGTACTTACGCATTTATTTTATATATTTGCGTTTTAAGGTTTACAAAGTATGAAATTATGTTTGCGCATCTGCTTGATAAATTTGATAATATTTCTATTACTTTGTTTTTTTCGTAATGTGTATCTTATATGGTTTCGGTGTATAAGGGCCGGAGTTTGATTCCCAGTACAACCAACATTTATATGTTTTGATAATTTTTTTAGCTTCCTAAAAACAACATAAACATAGTCATTGGTAATCGGTTTGATTTGTACAGTAATATCATTTAATTACAGTAATAAACTGATCAGTAGTAGAAGGTGTGTTTGCTATTTGTATTTAAGTAAAAAATATGATGATAATTATTTATAGTTCAGTATTTCCAGTGGTGGGTGTATTAGGGCCGGAACATGCCCGAAAGGCGTTTCGATACCTTTTTCAGTCTGGTACATTTTTTCAGAATGGATGTTTTTTTGGGAGCGACTTGTGATAGAATTTAACCGGCACAAAGCGTCACATAAGAAAAAAGCGTTATGCCTCCTCCAAGCGACTCCCTCTCTTTCTGTTACTCCCTGTATCTTTCCACAATATAATTTTTGTCTCATTTAATTTTTTTTATATAATTTATAGTTATTTTATAGAGAGAGAAAGTTTTTTATATTTTCTCGTTTTTTTTCATTTTTCTGATTTTTGTTTTTTTTTCGAATTCTTCTAATATTTCCTCATTTTTTTCTATTCTGTTTTTTTCTTTTGTATTCTTATTTTTTCTTATTCCTCTGACTTTTTGTGATTATTGCGATTTTTCTGCCATTTTGCTTCGAATTTTGTTGCGATTTTTTTTAATTCATTCGATTTTTTAATTTTTTTTTCCATTTTTTTTTTCGTTACAATTTTTTCTGATTTTTTCGTTGTTCTTTTTGTTTTTTTTTTCGTTTTTTTACATCGTTTTTTTTTGCGATTTTTAGAGCGCTTGGTCATTCCCTTTTTTCAACTTTCTTTTTCATTTTTGCCAATATTTTTTTTAAAATTTGTTTTCTGTTTTTCTTATTACTCCTTTGTTTTTCTGATTTTTTGGGTTGTTAAAATTTTTCTCGTCTTTTTCTAATTTTTCTGATTTTTCGTTTTTTTTGACGATTTTTCTCATTTTTCACATTTTTTCATCATTGTTGTTTTTTTTCTAATCTTATTTTCTATTTTTTTCTCATTTTTCTTATTCTTTTAATTTTTTACGATTATTTGCGATTTTTATCTCATTTTTTTGAAGTTTTGTTGAGATTTTTTATGCAATTTATTTTAATTCTTTCGAATTTTTAATTTTTTTACTGTTACAATTGTTACAATTGTTTCCGGTTTTTTGCATTTTTTTAATTTTTTTGTGTTTTCTTTTGCTATTTCCTACGTTTTTCTGCGTCGTTTTTGTTGTTGCGATTTTAAGCGTTAGATTTTTTCGTTTTTTTTTAAATTTTCTGATTTTTCTTTAAATTTTTTCAGATGTTTTCTATTTTTTTCTCCAAAATTAATGTTTATTAGATTTCGCTTTTTTAGCTTTTTTAAAAGTACATAAAAATACTGACTGGTAATCAGTTTCTTTTATACAGTAAAGCGTCTTTTTTCTTCATTTTTTTTTTAAATTCAAAATGTAAAAATTAGATGGTTTATTTTATTTTCCGATGTACGATATAAACAAGTAGATCCGATGTACTGCTAGTCACGGCGAAAATAAAAACAATACACATTTCTTCTTTTCTCATGTTTACATCTTGCCTCTATTTAATATGGACTTCAGTTCGTATATACTGCCATCTCTGAACAGTATTATCAATTAATGTAGATATTTTTAATTTTTTTTTTAATAAAATATAGTTTTAAAAAATTTATAAATATTTTTTCTAGGCATATTTGATAACAGACTTTTAAGTGCTAATTTAAAAATTTTACATAATACGTCCCCATTATGTACTATAGTAGCTAAAATAAATAGATAAATTGTAATTGTATAGAATTTGTTGTTTGATTACGATTAAACTTATTGCTCCATTAGAGTATGCATAGAATGTGCAAAACTTAACTAAACAAAAATTGACTGTTAAATGTCAAATGCGACTCACTTATAATATTGTAACGCTCTTTGCGTCGTTATGCGATCGGTTTGGCGCTTTAGTCCCGGTAACGGTTTACGTCGGGCGCCACCTTCCGTTTAGAGTGTGAAGGCCACTTGCTCCGGGTAGCGTCAGTGAAGATATAATATTCCACGGGTTGCTATGGTACCGACAAAAGGTTTGCAGCCAGAGGGGCGGGCTTTACTTGTCCCACGGGGTTGAGCATCCGCTGAAATGTTAATGCTCACAAACAGTCAGTAACATAAATACAAATAATAATCAGTAGCAATTAATGGGCTTTATTTAATACCAAAGCATACAACAAAAAAAATCCGGTGGGGACGGAGAAAAAGTGTGTAACGTGTTCCAAAGCAAAACCAAAAATGAGTGAATAAGCTATGAATGATTACTGCCTTGCAAGACGGTGAGATAATGCGTGCAGATGATAAGCGAGACATTGTACAAAATGGGTCTATGAGACAAAGTTCTATGAGACAAAGTGCTATGAGACAAAGTTCTATTTTCCGGTTTATAAATTCGTATATCAATAGACTTTCTTAATAGTGCGTCGACGGATGGCTAGCCCTGTGAAGTAAGTACTCAGCCCAGGCCGCTTTCCGTCGATTATCCCGATTAAAAATATAAAAAGAATGAACGGCTTTCTCTCCGGCAGGAACAACGCTGAAACATAATTTAGGAGTTAGTACGCCGACAGATGGCTGGCCCTGTGTAGTAAATATTCAGCCCAGGCCGCTTTCTGTTGGTTATCTCGATTAATAATAAAACAATATATATAAGGTCCTCTCTCCGGCAGGAACAACGCTGAAAATAATTTCAAAATTAAAACGAAAAATAGAACTTTGAAGAAATCTATAAACGGGACCTTCGCTTTACTAATCCTCTGCTCACCGGCGTTCTGGCCCGGCGTGGTGATTCGACTTGCGGTGCTGGCACAAATGACTTTATATTCTCCTTCGAGTGAGAACCAAGAACCAAGCTTCCAAATTTCCCACTCTTGCTTTAATCTTTGGTTCTGGAAGGAGGTGGACATGCGCGCTGCCGAAATCTGGCACTTGGTAATTTCACGGTTTAATTCAAAACAACGGCTTATCCTTATAATAGCTCACCCGGTGTATCGTACGTCACGGCAGTTCCAACGGTCGAGTTGATCTGGCGGTGTTTGCGGACCATAGAGATAAAAGGAGAGTGACAATTCCAGTACTAATTTTAGGAAGCATCCTTTATGCGCGATGGCAGGTGCGACTCCATTGGCAGAGAGTTGAAACTATATATATTTAGCAGGACAAATATTAAACATTAAACTGTTAATTAAAATTAAAACTACCATGAAAAAATAATATACATTCATGTCAGCTACCAACCTAGAACGTCTCTATTCTCTAGCAGGCTGAATTTTGTCCTGATGGCTAGATGGGAATCGAACAAACTTAAGAGTCTGTATCCCCTTTACTACAATCAACAACCGCACAAACGTTCATAGAAATGTGAAACGTGCGACACCGTGTCCTTAGACTGGAAAATGATGCTGATCACAGATTAATGGAATTTTGCACTTAATTAACCTTATTCGGGAAACAATGATCACAACGTAATCAATAAATATTGTCTAATGCATAGTTTTTTGTTGAATATCAACAAATTTATGGAGAATGCTCTTCATCTGTGATGCTCTTGTTGTCTTATTCACTAACCGATTAGATGATAACCGCCATGTTGTGACGTGTCGATGTGTCCGTATTCTATCAGTTTTTGTAGTTCAGTTGGCCACCATGCGCAATGCGCAGATAGTTGCTAAAATGAGTATCATATTTGTATGCAAGTTTGGTAGGGGTGACGGAATATCTGTTTATACCTTATCTCTGCTGCGGACTGACTGAATTACTGAATGAATTTTTCACCATCCCTAGTCAGGTTTGTTCACGATGAACTTTTGATTGTGATGAAGTTGGTCACGAAGTAGTGCCCAATGATGCCTCAACTTTGATCACGTTTTCATCGCTAAAAAAGAGGCGTGGTTTATGACGTCATAAAATGGCAGATTCCATAGGAGGAGCTATTGGGAGGAAAGTGCTCCATAAAAATAATTCTTTTTGGAATAATGGTAATGGTACAAAAATAAATGGAATTTTTTAATAATGTTTAGATTCCGATAGTAGTTTTGTTTTTTTTATTTTCATTCTAAATAATCAGCAAAAACATAATATAACATTAACAACGCATGCGCACAATGTGGAGCACTTTCCGCCCAATAGCTCCACCTGATTCCATTCGATTGTATTAACTTGAATTTTTTGTTCAACCCACAGATGGCGCGATTTCAAACATTTTTTGATTTTTTTAAGAATAAATTAGTTTCTGGTCATACTCGCATCAATAAATATTTTTAATAACAAAACAAGAAATATTTTACCAAAAACTTTTAACCCAAAAGAAATAAAACTTATCATTCGAACATAAATAAAAGGATTTTCTACGCGGCACTACAGAAACAAAACTAATTGCAGGCAAAAAATGTCATAGAACGAAATAGTGCTCGTTTTTGTCTATTTTTCAATAGTGCGTGCTCTGGTCCCACTCATTAGATGAAAGTACCACTTTTGGCACAATTGTGCTACATTGAACAACCCTGTCCCTACTAGCCGTATTGAATCTCGATAGTCCGTCGCGGTGTAGAGAGGGAAAGACTCAGTGGCTTTATTAGCGGTATAGTATTAAGGGCGAAAGAGAGTCGACGCATAAGAATAATTCATACTAATGTGTAGGGTATATTAAAAGAATATTTTTCAAAAAGAATGGAGGTTGTACGACAATTATTAACAGAGACAGGATAATTAACGCTTTTCTAGTTCTTAAAATTAGCCGGAGTCAAGTAACTTCGTTACAATACGTAGTACGCATATATGTAATGGGGCCTGGCTTACAGCTTGATTATGCAGGGGGGCTTGAAGTAAAAAGTTTGAGAACCGCTGTGGTAATCTGATATTAAAAGTTTCACAATCGGCGTTCTTCTTAGAATTATAGGAATGAGATAATTCAATACACAAAGTTTAAACCATACAATACAATAATTACTTATAGCTGTAGTTAATAGATTTTCTCGTGGGTGATGAACTTTAACAGACTCAAAGACAGACCAACATTTACATAGTAAAAATAAATAATATTGGTTAATTAATAATTTTAGTATTTAGGTATTTAGAAGAAATGTTATTTTAATGCTGTTTATTTTTTTTATTTTAGTTAAGGTATCTTCAAACTCTTAATAACATTTCTGCAGAGAAGAATTCTACGATTGTATTTCCGCTTCCTATTGATTTGATCAGTATGTTTTTAAACAAAAATCAAAATCATACTAATAACGATAAACCAAAAGAATAAAAAAATATTTTTTTTGTAATAAAATAAATAAAAATATTAAATAAAATATTGACTTTTATTTTTATTTTATGTAAAAAAAATTACACTGTATAAAGTTTTCGTTTTAATTATTAATATTGTTTTAAATCCTAAATTCTAAAAATCTCCTCATCAAAACTGTCTTTATACTTCTCCCCTTAAAATACGAAACTTTTAAGCTTCTTCATAATCCCTACCTGTTTTACAATTTTATTTCCCACTTTCCCTTCGTTTTCCATTTCCACAACGCCTCTTCGTAATTAGAATTGTCAGTTTCCGCGGGTACACCTGAACAACGCTTTTAGAAGTTGGTGGCACGTCTCGAATTATGGGCATAAATCTTGGCACCGACAACAGCTGTTCTATTCACATAATTCCGTTTGTTTTGTCAATTTCGGTATTTGTTCTTTTCCATTATGGTTACATAAAAACGGGTCATTCTTTCTTGTCAACGAAACGGCGCCACTAGAGTTTTATTGAAAATTATTTGTGGTTGTAATAACCGAACAATAATAAAAATTCAGACATTTTCTTTTAACGATTTGTAAAAAAATAAATAAAAATCGAATAAAAAAGTGATGACTACAAAATGTTTTTTTTTTCGGGTATCAGAAAATTGCCTACAATATTATTATTATTACTATTATTATTATTACATTATTAAAATAAAGGATGAGGGCTAAATATATATGAGTAAACACGACATATATGTGAGGTAAAGATTAAGAATTTTTTTTTGTGCGGGAATCTTTTAAAGACACCATACGCTAGGTTCTATGGGTGAGGTCTCCCCTGATTGCTCTGGCGGGGCATATCTGCTAAACCTTGGTCGGTAATTTGTCCTGCTATTGTTATATTCCTGGTATCCTGCTGTAGGAGTAGAATTACTCCTTTTCAGGGAATACATTGGAGGGAAGGCTCAGAGAGAATGAAGTCCGTGGGCGTCAGCAGAGAACCAGTTCATCTGATGCCTAGAGGTGCATCCCCGAAGAGATCTAGGAGCTTGTTCGGAAGATCTTTCGCTTCTTTTAGAATCCTAAGAAAATTTTTTCGTGGGTCTTCCTGGTATTGCTTTTCTATTTTTTACATCTGTCCACTTGGTCCGGAGAGTTTTTTGGGCATGGATCTTGGAGCTGTCAAATCTTCTTATCTTTCAACCTTGAAATTATTCGTGGAATATAAGTATGATTGTAGATTTCGTTTGATGGGAAGTGCCAGGTTGCCGTGACGGAGTACAGGAGAGGACGAGGAAGGGAGGAGAATTTTAGAGCTTTATACTTCATTACTGGATGAATGTAGGTTTTATATGTATGTAGCAAGGCTTGAGAGTTACATCTACCACCCAGAGATGCTCACTTACTAACTCTAACCTAACTCTGTTTAGAGTATTTTGGACTTTGGTTGCCCATGTGCGCGTAAAGCACACTTCCAAAGAGGTTACCTCTTCCAAGGGAACGATCCTCTCTCCCCAGAGCAAAAGGTTGATCTCATTGGTTAGCTTTTAGGGTATAATTAGGATGTTTGAAAATGATAAATTTGGATATATGAGAGTTTAGGGTAATCCTCCATTTAGAGCTCTAATGGATGGTAATGTTGCAGAGATTGTGGAGTCGTCACCGTAAAGCTCAATGTCTTAGGTATGTAAGGGTGGGCGAAGGATGTCGTGCGTCTATATAAGATGTACAGCACGGGTACTAACACTCAGCTTTGAGGAACTCCTGCTTAAGGAGTGAAAGGGTCTGCCAGGAAGTTTAAAACTTTAACACAAATGGAGCGATTTTTGAGGTAGGAATAGATGAGAGGGATAGAGTGTTCGATGTTCAAGAGATTTCGAATAAGTTCGAAGTCCGGCATGCTAGACTTCATCGAACGCTTTTGGACATCAAACAGGACTGACCAAGGTTAAGAGATTTGGAAGCTTATATGTGGAGTCTCACTATTGCATTATGGGTGGAGTGTTCAGACCTAAATCCATGTTAGACTTAGGGGATCGTTCATCTTTCATCCAGAAAGTTCCAGATACTATCTTTGAATAGTGTTTCACAAAGTTGATCCAGAATATTCGTCTGGCAAATAGGTCTGTAGGAATTTTTGGATGTGGGATCTTTTTGTAGTTTGGAGATCAGGATAGTGTACGAGCTTTTCCAATAACTCGGAAAATAGGAATACTGAAGGCAGCAATTCATGAGGATGGTGAGGATGGGGAGAATGGTGGCGGGAAGGTTTTTCAGGGCCTGACGTTTGATGTGGCCAGAGCCTGGGGTAGGGTTTTTCCCTGTTGTCTTTAGGGGTGAAGGTATCTAGAATGGGGTTTTGGTTAGATGAATGGTGGATAAATTTTACTGGAATATTATGCAGAATTCACAAAATAAATTTCCTTTAAATTTAATAAGATGTATTTTAATTTATACTTTTGGCCAGTGCTGTATATTTTACCATTCCATAATCTAAAAATAGATTATTATTCTGTATTTACGTCAGTATGGCTGTCGCGCCGACTGCAAAAATATTGTTTGTATAAAATAATTCACCCTATCGCCATCTCCCTCTAAGCGATATAATATTTCTAAGAGCGACAAGCGCAGAAATACCTGTGATCGCCGAACAGGTCGGTTTTCTTATTGGAAAGAAGAAAACCGTTACAAATCTTCTCTTATAAATCTTCTAAAACTATAAATAGGGAAACAGTCTAATAGTTTGAGAGAGAGAGTCTCATCATATCTATCAGAGTTCAGTCGACATATCATGTCTCGACGTTATAAAAAACGGTTGATCGAACCCTAAAAATTAATAATATAATAAATTTTCTGAGTCTAAAAATGTACATAAATTGTAAATTTGTTTTATAGTAATGTTGGTTTGCTAATAAATGGGTGAGTAAATAGCCCTTACAGTTCACTTAAATAATTTGATTTATTTGTGGTAACATACTAAATCCTTATACTCTGTATTAAGGTTGGTCCTTCGTCAATTAGGCGGCGTTAACGGGCTCTCTGCCGTAGTAAATTATTTCAAACTTATATCGATTCTTAATCATATTTGTTTAAATGGGTATGAGGAGTATGTTTTGGAGGAACATATTTGTGTCAATTCGAAAACGTTCATTGAAGTTCGGATTTCGGAGATTTGTTAGTGTGCTTTGGCTGCAGTTGCCTTCTGCTCGGGAGTGCGGAGGATTTATCTGTTCACTTTGAGGTGGGAATGAGACTTGGTATTTTTACTAGTGAGGACGGCGAGCTTGTTCCAGAACCTGGAGCCGCTCCTGTGGTAACTTCGATCCATTTTTCATGTTTATCTGTATTGATCTAGAGGCAGATTGGGGCATTTAACTAGGTTTACCATAATTTTTCAGAGCCAACCCCGGACACTCCATGGTTGTGGATTGATAAGTGGGGGAGTCTCAACTGCGACTAGGGCTTAAACATAAAAATTATGTATCTGCAATATAATCTACCCGATTTAAAAAATAGTCAAGGTAAAAAAAATAACAAACAATGTTCTTTTTATTTTGAACAACTTGGTCCAGGGTGTCCTTGTTGATTTGTTAGCCCTATATTTTTCTAATGACATAACTCTATGTAGAAACTGTTTATTGTCTTTGATTTTGTCAGTTGCAGATGCAAAGGTAAACTATCACAAGCTGTCTGCACGGCATTGTGTACAATGTGTGCTCCACATCCAATACCAAAAATGGGCCTGTTTATAGCTTTCTGCAATTTTCTGAAAACATTGCCTTCAGTTCTTCTATTGACCCCTCTGAAATTAGTGTTGGTGTTATCAGCAGTCATGTAAATAATTTTGTATTCAATACAAAATTCTTTAAGACACTTTAAGACGTGATCCAGCAAAATATCTGATGTTTCTCCTGGTACTTCATCAAAATACAAGAGTTTTATACAAACTCCTTCGCTTTTCGTAAAATACCTGACAACAACAGGAGTAAGCTTTATATCCTTCCTCTTTGATCTATCAATCGTTACAGTAATGAAATTAATCTTTTTTAAATCTTCCAATACGAAATTAAAAATACAAGGCTTAGTTCTAGCTGCCGAAAATTTAGGTTCAAATAGTTTTTTTACCAGCTTGGATGTACAATCGCTAGTTTTGAAACTTAGTTCATACTGAGCAGTGTGAAAGGCGAAAGTGGCTTCTTTAACTGCACACTGCAAGTCGCTATCTGAGAAAGTTTTTCCTTTAAAAACCGACGTGATATTTGAAGAAGATGCGGTACTTACCGCTCTCTGGTGCTTATTGGTTTTAATATGTTCCTCAATGTCCAAACGGCCCTTGTGTTACACAGAAAATTTCAAATTACACGTTAAACACCGCACTCGCTCCTCACTTGATTCAACATTTTTCAGAAATTTGTATTCTGATTTTAGTTTATCACTAAAAACACACTTCCTTTTCGGTCCCATCGTACGCGGGTTACTGTTCAGCGTGAGAGTCTGACTATGACTATTATAAAGGAAGGAATATATAAGATATATATGATGTTAGTTTCGGGCCGTCTGCATAGCATTGTCGTCTGCTCATCTTTTGGTAGTTTATTTACACATTGACATTAGTCATAGTCAGACTCTCACGCTGAACAGTAACCCGCACGATGTATAATATAAAGTTTATATTATACATTGCGCCAGACAGTTGGAAGAGCACAGCTGATGTTATATTATACAGGGTGTTATTGAAATACACGTACATATTAAAACTGGGTATTGCGCAGATCCCCACTGAATGTAGAAAAATATTATTTTTTAAAAATACCCCTTATTAAGGGAGTTATTAATTTTTGAAAATTAATTCTAAAACAAACGTACTTTACTGATATGTTGAGAATGACCTATATAAATTAGGTTTATTTACCTATTTTAAACATCAACAGTAATTAATATGCAAGTTTTTGTCAGATGATAAGAAAACTAGTCTTGTAAGAAATAACCATGTTGCCAAGATTTTCGAATTAATTTCTATTTCCGAAGACTGGTTTTTACTACCCTCGTTATCAAAAAACTAGAATATTTGATAAATGATTGTTTTTAAACTATACATTTTTGAAACTAGAGATTATTAAAATTTTAGTTGATTTACGAATCAGGCTAACACGAGCGCGTCATTTCCAAGTTGGTAAAAAGTGTTGTTACGATTACTTTTAAATATTTTTTTAAGATGCCACTATTTACGAATATTGAACTAACCGATATAGTGCTGGTTTATGGGGCAGCTGGAGAAAATTCTCGGCAAGCACAAATCCTGTATCGCGAACGGTTTCCAAATCGGAGAATTCCGGACTGTCGTACGTTTATTTCAACTGTTCAGCATCTAAGAGACCATGAAAAATTTGAGAGTGTCAATGCAGATCGAGGGAGAACAAGAACACAAAGAACATTGGCGGCCGAAGAAGAAATATTGGAAGCTGTTGAAAACCGGCCTCAATTAAGTTGTAGAAGACTAGGTCTTGAAATTGGAGTGTCCTCATTTGTTGTGTGGCGGACACTTAAAGAACAAGGTTTACATCCTTATCACATCCAAAAAGTCCAGGCCTTATATCCAGGTGATGAAGAAAAGAGAGTGGAGTTTTGTGAATGGATGATTCAAAAATGTGTTGATATTCCTGATTTTCTAAAAATATTATTGTATACTGACGAGGCTTCATTCACTCGTGATGACGTGTTCAATATGCACAATACGCATATTTGGAGTGATGAAAATCCTCACGCCATTAGGGAAACTGGGCATCAAAGAAAATTTTCAATAAATGTTTGGGCTGGCATAATAGATCAGTATTTAATCGGGCCTTATGTTCTCCCGAACAGATTAAATGGGCCAGGATATCTCCACTTTTTAGAAGATATTTTGCCAGTACTCCTAGAAGAGATACCGTTACAATTAAGGCAACGGATGTGGTACCTACTAGATGGCGCTCCTCCTTCACTTTGATTTAAACGTACGGCAGTTTTTGAACATTAGATTTCCTCAAAAGTGGATAGGCAGAAATGGACCTACTAAGTGGCCTCCGAGATCTCCGGACTTAAATCCATGCGATTTCTTTTTGTGGGGTCACATGAAACAACTGGTTTATAATGAACCTATTAATAGTGTTGAAAAATTAACCAATAAAGTTAATGCGGTAGCCAAAGAACTACGACAAAATCCAAGACTAATTTCTAATGTTCAAAGTTCTTTGGAAAGACGATTGCAAGTGTGTGTAAATAATAATGGACGGCATTTTGAACAATTACTGTAATAAACTTTATTTTGAATTAATTGGTTTTGCTACGGCAACAGTGCAATTTCTATGGGTAAGTTCAATTTCGATTTATTTTACTTCTTTAAATATGGAAACTAGTAGGTCGGAAAAGGGGACTCTTCCCCAATATTTAAATTTTAGAATTTGAAGTTAAAATTGGTGCCAATCGTTTTTGGTCATTACATACTATTCCCCATTTTAATATGTACGTGTATTTCAATAACATCCTGTATATTCCTTCCTTTCATGTTTTATCATTTTGTGAAAAATACCGTAAACGCCCGAACAAATATCAAGCCCAGACATTACCCTGGACGCAAGTTCGAAACCCGGACTGTCCGGAAAAATCTCGGACGTATGGTAAGCCTACATTTAACCCATCCCATTTGGGTTTAAGGACTGATTTTCTAGTTCTTACGAACTGGTGATAGAGGTGGCGTTTCTGCCGAATGTTGGAGAGATTGTTGTGAGAAAGGGTTCTAGCTCAGTGTTTATGGTGATTTGGGGGATATCAACATTAAGGGTCTGGGAGATAGTATTGCTTGTGAAGTTAATAGTGGTAGTTTTGCATGTAAAAATTAGTATTAACTTTCAAAGTAAACATAAAATTTTGCACATAATGATGTATGCATAAATTCATTTTGGTAAAGAAATTAAAAGAAAAATACATGAAAAAATGTCATTTTTGAATGTATTTTTTAACATCCTTTATTCTGATTGGTTGAAGGTAGTAATGTCATATATTTTCCTTGAAGATATTCTAATTATCTTTAAATTGAATTATCGTAGACCTTTTTCTATTTCTATTTTCTAAATTAACATTTTAAGCCAAAAATATATATGTGGATAATAATTTTTCAAAAATGTATTTTACCTTATTTTCATTACTTCATATTTACATAAATATGATGGAATAGTAAAGTCCTTCGCAAATTGTTTTTTTTTGTGGAAAAATTACAATCATTCCTTTTTTTGTAAATATATTCGTTTCTATTAACTTTACGAAAACTATTCAAGAGACCGAAATTAACGACGATAAAATTTTACATAAGAAAAGTTTATGACATGCAATTTTAAATGCATAGTGATGAAAAAGTGACGTTTCAAAAGACAGGTAAATTTATGGCATGTAAGATTATCCTGAAATGATGAAAAATCGTGCCCCTAACAATTTTTCTGTAGGTACTTAGAGTATTAAAATGTCAAAAGCGATTCCAAATCGGATGAAGATTGTTCAAATGAAAAATAAGAAGTCTAATAACTAATTTCCATCGTATCTATGTATAAATTATTTAACAATTCATATTTCCATGAATTTTATGTATAAATTATTTAACAATTCATATTTCCATGAATTTTCCTTGTACAGAAATAAATCAAAAACAAAGTTATTCATAAATAAATTCTCTAAAACTTCTATTTTCAACATTTTTCAATTCGATTGTCCATTTATTAATTCTTAATTATTTTAAGAAGCATAACACGTTAACATAAAAAATGTTTTTTACCTCTCGCCCTTCAGATAAGAGAGGTATAGGAATCATGCTAAAAATTGGGTAGTGAGTTTTCAATTGATAAACACGTTTTGGGGTCCCTAGAATACGATTGTGTGTGTGTGTGTGTGTGTGTGTGTGTGTGTGTGTGTGTGTGTGTGTGTGTGTGTGTGTGTGTGTGTGTGTGTGTGTGTGTGTGTGTGTGTGTGTGTGTGTGTGTGTGTGTGTGTGTGTGTGTGTGTGTGTGTGTGTGTGTGTGTGTGTGTGTGTGTGTGTGTGTGTGTGTGTGTGTGTGTGTGTGTGTGTGTGTGTGTGTGTGTGTGTGTGTGTGTGTGTGTGTGTGTGTGTGTGTGTGTGTGTGTGTGTGTGTGTGTGTGTGTGTGTGTGTGTGTGTGTGTGTGTGTGTGTGTGTGTGTGTGTGTGTGTGTGTGTGTGTGTGTGTGTGTGTGTGTGTGTGTGTGTGTGTGTGTGTGTGTGTGTGTGTGTGTGTGTGTGTGTGTGTGTGTGTGTGTGTGTGTGTGTGTGTGTGTGTGTGTGTGTGTGTGTGTGTGTGTGTGTGTGTGTGTGTGTGTGTGTGTGTGTGTGTGTGTGTGTGTGTGTGTGTGTGTGTGTGTGTGTGTGTGTGTGTGTGTGTGTGTGTGTGTGTGTGTGTGTGTGTGTGTGTGTGTGTGTGTGTGTGTGTGTGTGTGTGTGTGTGTGTGTGTGTGTGTGTGTGTGTGTGTGTGTGTGTGTGTGTGTGTGTGTGTGTGTGTGTGTGTGTGTGTGTGTGTGTGTGTGTGTGTGTGTGTGTGTGTGTGTGTGTGTGTGTGTGTGTGTGTGTGTGTGTGTGTGTGTGTGTGTGTGTGTGTGTGTGTGTGTGTGTGTGTGTGTGTGTGTGTGTGTGTGTGTGTGTGTGTGTGTGTGTGTGTGTGTGTGTGTGTGTGTGTGTGTGTGTGTGTGTGTGTGTGTGTGTGTGTGTGTGTGTGTGTGTGTGTGTGTGTGTGTGTGTGTGTGTGTGTGTGTGTGTGTGTGTGTGTGTGTGTGTGTGTGTGTGTGTGTGTGTGTGTGTGTGTGTGTGTGTGTGTGTGTGTGTGTGTGTGTGTGTGTGTGTGTGTGTGTGTGTGTGTGTGTGTGTGTGTGTGTGTGTGTGTGTGTGTGTGTGTGTGTGTGTGTGTGTGTGTGTGTGTGTGTGTGTGTGTGTGTGTGTGTGTGTGTGTGTGTGTGTGTGTGTGTGTGTGTGTGTGTGTGTGTGTGTGTGTGTGTGTGTGTGTGTGTGTGTGTGTGTGTGTGTGTGTGTGTGTGTGTGTGTGTGTGTGTGTGTGTGTGTGTGTGTGTGTGTGTGTGTGTGTGTGTGTGTGTGTGTGTGTGTGTGTGTGTGTGTGTGTGTGTGTGTGTGTGTGTGTGTGTGTGTGTGTGTGTGTGTGTGTGTGTGTGTGTGTGTGTGTGTGTGTGTGTGTGTGTGTGTGTGTGTGTGTGTGTGTGTGTGTGTGTGTGTGTGTGTGTGTGTGTGTGTGTGTGTGTGTGTGTGTGTGTGTGTGTGTGTGTGTGTGTGTGTGTGTGTGTGTGTGTGTGTGTGTGTGTGTGTGTGTGTGTGTGTGTGTGTGTGTGTGTGTGTGTGTGTGTGTGTGTGTGTGTGTGTGTGTTTGGATGGATGTTGTAGTAACGATAACTCAAAAACTACTGAATAAAAAAATTTGAAATTTTGCATACAGGATTCTGATACTCTAGATTAGATCTGATTAGATTTTGGTGCCAATCGCACAACCGGAAGTGGCAGTTGCTATGGGTGATGACGCCATTATTATACAAAACGGCAATTAAGTTTTACACATATATTTTGTATACCCTATAGTTTATTTTCATCTCATTCAGATCTAATCAGATCTAATCTAGGGTATCAGAATCCTGTATGCAAAATTTCAAATTTTTTTATTCAGTAGTTTTTGAGTTATCGTTACTACAACATCCATCCAAACACACACACACACACACTAACACACACACACAGACATCATCGCGAAAATATTAAAATCGTATTCTAGGGACCCTAAAACGTGTTTATCCATTGAAAACTCACTACCCAATTTTTTGCATGATTCCTATACCTCTCTTATCTGAAGGGCGAGAGGTAAAAACTAAATTATTCGTCAATAGATTCTCCACAATTTTTATTTAGAACATTTTTCGATTCGAGTATCCTTTTTCGAGATATTAGCGAAGAATTCGCGTATTCTCGTATTCATTGCATTCCAAAACTATCTACCGATGTTAAAAAATCTATCTCTGCTGAGTTTAGTTGTATAGTTGTATAAAAAATAAAATTATGCGAAGTTTTTTAAAGTACAATTTTTATATTTACATAAATTTCTGTAAAGCTGATATTTTCAGAATATGCCTGTTTATAAAGTTTTAGCACAGTCGATATTATTTCCTCCAAATCGAAAAATTTTGAGTCATTTTTACTGGGCTATAACTATTTTAGTTTTAACATCGTCGATATTTTCCGGCCTATACCTTTTAGACTTCTAAAAAAAGTCTTATGATACGGCTCTGTCCGTCTGTCTGTCCGTCCGTCCGCGCTATAACTCAGGAACCACAATATATATGTGCCCAAGCGACTTTCAAGTTTCTGCTACTTCCGGTTTCAAAACTGGAGAATTATAAGATATATGATTTTTTAAAAGTCTCATTTGCCTGCTTACCAGCGGGGCAGCTGACATATTTATTTTTAATAATAGTTAGCCTTATTTATTTTTTTTCAGCTTAATATTACTATTTACTTATTACACATGAGCAATCATTGCATATTAACCAATTATTACATATTGGAAAATTATTTTGCCAATAAAGAAAACAATTTATCTTGTATACAAGATTTAGCTTAACTATTCATGAATTTGTTTAATTTGATTTAAAGTTACCATTGTGACAAAGTCTTTGGTGTAAATTAATATAAGTTTCAGTACATGGAATGCCTGCATATAGTATACGAGCTTTGAATATTGGTCTTGACTTTAGCATACTTAAAATGTATATCAGCTGTTTCAATTAATACTATAAATTAAATACCTAACAAGCCTTACATAACTAAAACACTTATTGTTTGCATCGTATACACAAAGATTAATATACTATAGTCAACTATTAATTGGCGCAGTTAATAGGATAGTGAAAGAGCTCTCGATTGATCACTATCAGCCAACTACATCCGACTTCAGAAAAGCATCTCAACATCATCTGTTGTTTGTAAGAAATTTTATTAGATTTTTTTTACAAACTAGACATAAATAGAAGAGAAGAAAATGGGACATAACAGACAAGATGACTCAAGTTGATGTTTGTTCTATTTTGTATCTTTCCAAATTAATACGAAAATATAACAGAATTATAAGACAAAAACCCAAATAATAACCAAAATAAATTTATACTTTATGGGATGGTAGGTAGGTTCAATGTGAGTGGAGCGTTTGCTCGCCCTCCACCGCGGCCAACAGAGGCCTATTGTGGCTCACCCCTATGGGCTATAATTCACCATACAATCCACACCTTCTTACAAAGTCGATGGTTCATTTAGGTGAAGCTTCCTTGAAGTCGGTAGGCTCCAGCTGTACAAAACCAAACGTACGAAGCCTATTCATTTCCAGGGCAGGGCAGGAGCATAAAATATGCTCCGCCGTTTCGTCTTCCACACTGCAGAAGCGACAGTCCGATGTTTGACTCAGACCTAGCTTCTTCAGATGGTACCGCAGACGACAGTGCCCTGTAAGCAGTCCAATTAGGATGCGTAGATCACTTCTACTCCATTTTAGGATCTGCGATAGGGTGCTACCTGAGGGTTTGACTATAAACGCCTTAGAGTGAGCTAACCCAGGAATATCTTTACAGTGCTGGAGAGTTTTCCTCTCAGCCCATTTCCAGATAGTGTCTTCTGTACTGCTTTTGGCTATGCCGAAAAACGGTTCCGGTCCAATGAACTCGGATTCTGCACCACTTTTCGCCAGGGGTATCGGCTTTCTCATTGCCCTCCACCCCTTCATGCCCAGCTACCCAGAGTAGGGTTACTCTGTTACTGGTAGCAATGCGATCCAGGGATTCGATGCAGTTCCACACCAGCTTCGAGTCCAGCCGGTTGGAGCTCAGTGCTTTTAAAGCTGCCTGGCTGTCTGATAAAATGTAAATACTTATGTTGACAAGATGATGGTTTACCAACTCTCAATATACGGTACATAAGCCGTCCCTGGAAAGAGGATCTCCCCCTTTTCCCATTCGTCTTTTCTCGGAAGAATGACGTTGAAGGACATCTGTATGTGAGTTCTGGGAGAAAGCACATCCGAAATCATTCCGAGAGTGTGGTGAGTACTCATCTCTCGCAGCAGTCCAGAGTGGTCCCATAGCCTCTCCCCCTCAATTTGACCAGCCACAGACATGGCTCTATAGGAGGTCATTCTGGCCTCCTGCTCCAGTAATATATGGAGAGGAGTAAGACCCAGAAATCTTTCCATTGCCGCTGTCGGGGTAGATGACATAGCGCCTGTAATAGCCACACATTCTAATCTCTGTAGTCCAGATAATTTAGCCGCCGCAATAGACTGGAGCTCCTTCGTCCACCAGGCCATTGCGCCATATGTGACCATTGGTTTTATCACCGTTTGATAAATCCAGTAAATCTGTTTAGGGTTCATTCCCCACGACTTGCCGCATACCCTTCTGATATTCCAGATGGGATAGTCACCAAATTAACTGGATGAAAAAAATAAATTTATAGTTGCGAAACAATCAATAATTTCGGTAATCCACGGGGTAAAAATTCACTCACCAAGAATTTAGTAAATCTCCGATAAGCTATAAACTAACTCAGTTCTACAAGAACACTATGGACCACATCCACACTTAATCCGATTAGGTAAAAATAAGTAACCAAGACTAATTACCTATACAAACCCTCACTACCCTCTTGGCTGGACTCTAAGAATCTACAAAAAACACAGTGAGCCCAAACAATTTAACCACCTACAGTTGAATCAGCAGAAACAAAACGAAATTACAAAAACTCACGTTCGGGAAAAACAATATCAAATTTTAAAATAAAAACAATAAAACAATTGTAGCAACTAAATTTCATTATTCCTCTGCTCAGTATATCTTAATTTCAGACTCGTTTGATATCCCTTCCTAATTTCCTCGCGTCGTATCTCTTCTCAAGATCTCCCTCTCCCTTTGGTATTATTATAAAATGTCTTTCCCATGTTAACAATTCTCTCTCTTTGCCTCTTCAGTCAGAATAATTGACTTTTATAACGCTTGTGTCGCTTATTGAAGTCTTCTTTTCTTCCCCTCGTTATATAGGGTAAGTTTTTATTATATTGTATTATATATTCACTTATATCCCCTGTTATCATTTTTAATTATTTCGACACTTTAACTTTTATTTACTGTTGTTTTTAATTCTTTTTTATGCCCGTATATTTTTTGATATATTTACTTAAAAGTTTATATTTTATATTTTTTAATAATAAAAATTATCTGATGTTTGTGGTGCTCTTTCCGTCTCAATTACAAAAAGAGAATCTATTTTTAATTTGTTTTTACAGATTGTCTTAAAATTTAATCCACTTTGATTATTTTATATTTCATATTTTGATCTAAAAATTCATATATTACATATTAATATTATCATTGTTTTATATTTTTTTTAAACAGAGACCGCGAAATCTGGTAATACATAAGATTTTTATCTTATATTTACTTTATGTGATTTTTTAGGGTATTTTCAGCGAGTTAGAGAGAGAGAGCTTTATGACGTCATTAGTTTTCTTTAATACAATTTTTACTAGTTTGACTAGTATCCCTCAGAGGGCGTCACTACAACATTTAGAAAAATATAATTTAACAAAAAACATGCGTAGAAACGTTAAACTAGCACTTGTGGCATATCAAATGAAAGGTATTGACGTGTACATCATGAAAAAAATTTTATCTTTCAAATTAAGAGACAAATCATGCGCAGACGGAACGTTGAATCCCTAACTTCGCTGCTATTGGTCGGATTTAAATGCTGGAAACGGCAATGTATTAATTACATAGCTAATCATGTCTAACTCCCCAACACAGTTAAACTGACACTTGTGACATATCAAATTAAAGGTTTTGACATGTACACGATGAGAAAAATTTCATCTGTCAACGTAAGAAAAAAAAACATGAGCAGAAACGATATAACGTTAAACTAAGATGTCTAAAAACCATGGTGTTTCCACTTATACCTGTAAAAGTTTGGGTCAAACTGAGAGATCTCTACCTACTTGATTTTGACCCATTATTGAGAGATTACTAAAGTTTCACATTAGAAATTTTAGATGGCGCATATATCGCTCATAGTAAACTGTAATTACAGATTACACAGGGTGTATTCATAATCTGGTACTGAATACAGTCGAATACTCGAATATGCAGCTTTACACTGTCCACACAAAATGTGACAAACTCAGCGAGGACTAGAACAATTCTAAACAGCTCCATCTTACAAAATTCTGGTAAGTTCTATTGAACGCAATAGGTGGTACTTCGAAACAAAATCGAATCAGTAGATACACCAGGGTTTTTAGACATCTAAAGGTGCATCCAGACCGGTGCAACAAACAGCGCAAAACGTTCGCGTACGTTGCAAAACATCTCGGTTTGGACGTTAGCGCGCTTACGCCTATTCGTTCGCGCGCTGTTTTGCTCAGCGCAAAATGTTTTCCATGCGATGTCGGTACATCAAAGGAAATTTGCTTGTTTGTGCGCGTTAGTTTGGACGTGTAATTTGAATTACACGCGCGGTACGCAGTTTAGTTTATAGAAATATGAGTAATGAAACACACAAAGTCCAGTACCACAATATATTTGCTAAACAGTTATTTTAGTGAAATTGGCAACTAGTTTCGGCTTTCGCCATCATCAGGCCATCAACATCATGGGGGGTAAACGGTGGGTGTAATTTAAGTTAAACGATTAAAAAGTTAAAAAAAATTTTAAGAACATAAATTTTTTAAGCTATACAGGTAACTGATAAACGAAAATGTTAAAATACGAAATAAAAATGAAACCAGACATTATGAGGGCACAAAGCGTGTCTCGTAAATGAAGTCTGTTCAAAACGAAATTTATAAAAAGGAAAGGGGATCAGGAGAAACCTGACCCAAAAAAGCCAGCAGATGCTATTCGATGATGTAAAGGAAGGTACGGGGGCCAGTAGAGAATTATATGTAGGGGTAGGAAAGAACTCCTACGATGGGGGAGCGTACCCCAGAGGGCAGCTCGAGATTGGATTTAATTAACAGAATTATACAGCGAGCCTGACGAACAAAAATGGAAACATCAACGAACACTGACAAACAAAAATTTTTTGCTGCAGTTTAGACGTTATCCACGCTCACCCGAATGCTTGTCGCAAAATGGTCGCGAACGTTTTGTGCTGTTTGTTGCATCGGTCTGGATGCACCTTTAGACGTTATCCACGCTCACCCGAATGCTTGTTGCAAAATGGTCGCGAACGTTTTGTGCTGTTTGTTGCATCGGTCTGGATGCACCTTTAGACGTTATCCACGCTCGCCCGAATGCTTGTATATCGTGTATTTTGGTAAAAAATAAAACATGAATGTTACTTCAACGTTAGATATTTAAATAAAAATTTCAAGGTCAGGTTTCAGATACGTTTTTTGACCTAAACTAAGAAAATCATAGTATGCCGTTGCTCACTGACAGTAAACATTACGATTGACTTTTAGAGTGCAAAGTGCAACGTTTATTAACCTCAATTGCGTTTTTCAAAAATGGAAAGCGCTTCAAGTGATTTTGAATTTCCAAATACGCCACCTAATATTAAGGAACAAGCCAATATAGCGTCATTAACTTTACTACCACAAAAATCTAAAGACAGGTATGAAAATCAATATACACAATATAAGCAATGGGCTAAAGGGAAAAAGTTGAGCACTTACGAAAAACGCCGATTTTTACAAAAATTTTCACAAATCATCTAGAGCATATAAATATCACTTTCCAAAAAAAATAAATTGCCGCAACCAACATTTAACACCTTTTTTCTTAATTTTAAATTTCGATTTTTTTGAAGTTTGGATTAAAATTATGACACATTTGACCCTTCGAATTGATTTAAGAGTAAAATTATGACACATTTGTTGTTTCGAATTGATTCTGTGTTAACCATTCAAACATAAAATTGTCATTTACACATGCGTTGTTAACTTCACATCATTGTCATACCAGAACCAAGAAAGCGATGTTGCCATATATAAATAATGAAAATGATGTATTTTAAAAAACTCTTAACTATAACTCAAAGCTGGCCAGTTACTGGACTAATTTAACCACCTAAGACCTATCCAATTTTGAATATGCCCAACAAGGATTAAGGATGTAAATACAACAATTTTTCTAAAGACAGCATTTAGCACTGTATTCTAGATTTGTCTAAAGACAGCGAATCGAACACTTTTATTACATATTTTTGTGTTCTTTTTTCACCAACTGGCCCAATGAACCTATTTTTTCTCAATTTAATTCAAAAATTACATCTGCTTCCCGACCAACTGACACAGATCAAAGAATATTATTGCGTTCTTATCAGCTTAATATCAATATCACTGAATAATGAAAATCAGTTGCTATATTTTGTATCGCACCATTTTTATATTATGAAAAAAAAAATTAAATATATTGTCCAATAAAAACCAGTCAATATAAATCAAAAAAAATCTTATTTAAGATATTTTACACAACTTGGCAACATCATGTAAGTCATTGTGATGTAACTAAACAAAACTAACCTTAAAAATAATATATTTATAAAAATGGAAAAAGGGTCTTTAATAGTGGTTGCGGCAGAAAATTTATTTTGCAAAGTGATATTTACACTATGTAGATGATTTATACCAATTTTTATGAAAATCAGAGAGTTTCGTAAATGCTCAACATTTACCGGGCTAAAGACAACAAGATAAATATTTATTCAGAAAATGTTTTACTGGTATATTTTTCACTCCAAGGAAAATCATTAAAAGCTTCAACACTTTGGTCCAAATATTCAATGCTACGCACAATGATACAAATAAAGGAAAATGTCGATATTAAATATCCAAAGTTGATTGCTTTTTAAAACGTCATAATGACGGATACAAACCAAATAAAGCTAAAACTCTACTGTCAGTAGATAGAACGTTCTTTAACTTTAACGGTTTTGTAACTAATGACAATGACGTTTAGATTCTGACAATTGTACAAGAAATCAACTTGTAAAGTTTTATTCTAAACGTCATTGCCTTTACTTACTGAGTCTTTAAAGTTAAAGGACGTTCTATCTACTGACAGTTACAAGATAAGAAATAAATACATGAAATCTCATGCAAATAATTTAATTTTTGACATAAAATATTCATAGGTACTTTTTGTTATTGGAATTTCTGGAGCATGTCGATCTGATGAGCTTATTAAAAAGACTGTGGATGATATTGAAGATAAAGATAATCTTTCCGTAATCAATATTCCCACTTCAAAAACAAATAAACAACGAACTTTCGTAATAAGTACTACAACAGGCAACGGCCCAAATTTTGTTCAAATTGTTCTTATGCTTCAAAGCAGGCACATATATAAATCAAGTGGTTGGCAAGAATACTATATCCAAAGTACCACAAAAAATTGCAGAATATCTTAGGCTTCCAAATACCAAACTTTACAAAGGGCACATTTTCAGAAGATCTTCAGCAACTCTATTAGTAAACGCTGGTGGAGATATTTTAACTCTAAAACAGCATGGCGGTTAGAAATCAACCAATATCGCAGAAGGTTATATAGACCAATCTTACGCAAAAAAAAGAAAAATTTCTGATCAAATTATGGGAAATAATGAAGAACTTGAACTTGACCATATTCAGCCAAGCACTTCTAGTAGTTACCAGCATTACAATAATGTGCTAAGCAAAAATAATTCAAATATTGAAACTCCTATTCAAACACTATCTTCTTCCTCTGGTGTTCATATAAGTGCTGCTCAAAACTTCACATTCAATATTAATATAATTAGTTCTAAAATATAGATAAACTTAATTATATCATATATATTAATAAACAATACTTGTTCACTTAATTATATCGCATATATTGATAAATTCGTTGTTTGTGCCGTAAATAAATTTTCAAAAAAAAGGTTTAATAATTGGGTAGAAGTAAAAATCATATGTATTACACAGGAGTAAAGTGCCTTTTCCTCCCTTGGATGTTTACTGCCCTCCGCTTCGCGTCGGGCAGTAAACTACATCCTGCTGGAGGAAAAGTGGCACTTTCCTCCCTAGTAATATAAATAGCTATTCCATGCGATGTCGGTACATCAAAGGAAACTTGCTTGTTTGTGCGCGTTAGTTTGGACGTGTAATTACACAGCGAGTCTAACGAACAAAAATGGAAACATCAACGAACACTGACAAACAAAAAATTGTTGCTGCAGTTTAGACGTTATCCACGCTCACCCGAATGCTTATTGCAAAATGTTCGCGAACGTTTTGTGCTGTTTGTTGCACTGGTCTGGATGCACCTTTACGTTAAACTAGCACTTGTGACATATCAAATAAAAGGTACTGACGTGTACAACATGAGAAAAATATTAAAAAAATTCCATCTTTCAATGTAAAAGAAAAAATTTTTCTTTTTATGTACGAGGAAGTACTTGGACTAGCTAATTCAAAGACAGACCATCTTTTTAGAAGTTGAATCAGCTTTTTCGATTTCGGAATCTAAATCTATCCCTACAGGTTCATCGTCTAACATGTAATCAAATATTTGTTGATTTACCTCAATCAAGGATTGAGCTTTCTGTTCAAGTATATGACAACTTCCTCGAATTTCGAATAAATCTGTATCGGATGTGCGATGAGCATTCAGTAGAGCGTTGACAAGTTTATCCATCTTGAGGAACTACAGCTTTAATATAATTCTTCAATATGGGTGCCGAGGGTCCTATCAGGGTCGCCAAAAATGTAGCGTATTTGTAGTTTACCCAACGAAGAATTACATCTAATATGAATAAACTAAACTCTGGAAGTCTTCAAAAAATATCTTTTTATTTTTTAACTAATGACAATAGATTCGTTATGATATTCAAAAATACACAAACTATATACTAAATCTAAAAGTATGTTAGTAAAAGTAGGAACTAGACCTAACATGGATGTACAAAAAGACGTAAAAAACTATGCGCATAAACAACGACAAAAGGGCATCAGCATCTAACTTCGTTATCGGTGTTCAGATTCGAATGAGGCAAACGGTCTTGGATTTCAAATGTCACATTTATTAAATACTAAAGCACAAATCATGCGCAGTAGCAATGACAAAAAAAACTAACGGGTATCTCTGTTATTATTAGACCGATTTTGTTTTAAAAAATGACACGGTATTTAAAATATGACTTACATTAAATCCGTAAATAAAAATCATGCATAGTAGCTTTGCCAAAAGGAACTAATGTTATTATTTAACACAAAAACACTAATAAATGTTATATGATGTATGGAATAATACCAAAATCATGCGTAAAAAATTTGACGAAATCACCATTAGAGCTCAACATTTATATTATTAATTTGATATTTTTGCATCTGGTTCATATTTTTCTTTTGTTAAATAATTTAAATGTGTTGCGTTTGTCCAGCGTCGAAACTGATAAACAGTCTCTTTTTTATTGTCAAACCCCTGGATAAAATTTGCGTTTAAGATGATTCCTTTTACTTTCAATTTCGCAAAAAGGGTGTAGACAAATGAACGTTATCGTGTTTGATTTATTTGAAGAAAATTTTGCTGTTACTCAAATGTTCCTTTGGAGTTTTAGTCGAAAAGAAACTGGCTCCGAACAATCAGATTAATGGCTTTAACGAATAAAAAGGAGAGTGACATTTATAGTCAGTAACTTTCCATAAAAAGTAAGTTTATTTATCCAAAGACAAAAACGTTGATTTCTAGAAGTTGAAACTAAAGATGAGAGCCTTATGGGATATTTCTATGTATAATAATCTATATTTTTTATATAATAATAATATCCCATCAGTTATCGAATTGCTTAGATTTGAAGTTAAACAAAAGTACATTCAACATCTAAACTTCATTTCATTTAACACAAACTTCGCTCCATTATGCTGTTTATTTTGATTAACATTCTCCATTGTCTTGAAAAAGCTGGTCTCTAATCGTTATGTACCAAGCCTCAAATGCCTGCTAAAGTCTCGTCTTTCATGCCCAGAACTTTTCAAATACTGGCGATTATACATCCACTTCTATAATTAGAGTTGTTGAGTTGATACCAGTGGCGCACAAATACAATATTTAACGAAGTGGTTCGTGTAAAAGAATACAGTAGAGGGTGAAAATGGTGGATGACAACATAAGTTTGTAATCAAGCTAATAAGAAGTGTCTATAAGACAGTAATTGATAAAAAATAAGGAAAACAAAAAACACGAAAGTGTCTACAATATCGACAAGAGTCAAGATTCACAAACGAGCCTCAATACAAAAGAACAAAAACCGACAAAAAAACACAACGAGAGACCAGATTGGAGAAATGATTAGAATAAGCCAAAGGAAAAATATACATCACTTAAACTTGAAAAAAGTCAGGAGAAAAAATTCAGCCGTATGACTTATGAAAGTGTGGAGAAAATACTCCAAAGCTCTGATGACCACAGCAACCATGGTAAGAGGAGTCAACATAGTAGTAAAAGTGAAGCAAAAATACTTAGCACCGCAGCAGGGACCAGTGAGGAAAGTAAAGAGAAAACTAATATAAGACAACACATAGAGAATGATGTAAGTTAAGAAAAATTAAATACTCTAAGAAATGACACAATGGAAAAATTCAAGGGTACAGACACCGAAATCGAGACGCGATGGACTATAAGTTTTTTAACAAAAGTAAGAAGGAAACGATCATATAGAAGCAAATACAGAGTTCTTTGCCCACTAATGTGGTAATTAACAAAAGTTAATAAAATGAGAGTAAACAGAAAACTTTTGAACTCGTCGAAAATGCCGTGTTGCTTAAAAAAAGGAATAAGGAACCTTTATTAGTAAGTACAAAACAAAGAACCAATCCCCTCCACTCTGTAACGAAGTTACTGAAGCTCCGCTATTATTTATTATCTCGCCCTTTTCCTTTTATTTTTATTTCATTTACTACCCTGTTATAAATAATTCGAGGAATCCGTTTTCTTTATTTTTATTATTATTTAAATAAATATTCGGCTTATGCCCATTTCGTACCGTATCATGTCGTACCGCTACCTTTAAATTTCCCACTTCGTACCGCATCCCAAATGTTTCATATCGTACCGTGTATTATTATTATTTCAAATGCCTCTAGGTACATATATTATTAATTTTATAAAGAATACATCGTCTTGTAAGAAATATGTTTATTACGATAAAAAAACAATGTTAAGAGTAATTAATAATTTATTTACATAAATATACCGGGTGGCCACGAGTCAATGTACGCCCCCAATATTTAAGTTATTTTTGAATTTAAAAATTAGATTTTCTTCACACATCAGTTAGACAATAATGGGCTAGTTTTAGACTAACAGGAATAAAAATATCACTTCCGGTTGAACCGGAAATGACTTCAACTTTTTTTTCTTAAATGGAATGATTATAATTTGTTGATAGTTTCTCATTACGAATCGCCTAGAAGGCGCGCTTACCTCCTACCTCTCGAACCGATGAGGTCCAGACGGCATTGACTCGAGAAATGAAATTCAGTTCACATCGAGCAACCAGCAGCAGCAGTCGATCTACCTACAGTAGCGAATACCCAGGCACCAGACGCAGTGGCGACAAGTAAAAGCTGTCCTACTGACCATCAAACACGTTTGCCGGCACCATAACGACCCCTGCAGTATTAATTTCACCACTGACGCAACCCGGAACAAGTGGTCTTCACACGTTAAACGGAAGGTGGCGCCCGAGCCAACCCGAAACCTGGATTAAAGCGCCGAAGAGCGTTACAATCCCAATACAAAACTCTGGTATTCTGTCCAACCGTACATTCAATAATTATGAATTTCGCGCCTAACCCATCGTCGTCGGAAGAGGAAAGTCAATTTTCGCCTTTTAAACTAATAATGATAAACACCACACCAAAAAAGTTTATTAACTTTAGATACCTAATTAGGCAAAAAGCAGAAATAAATTTAAAGGTACTCTTCCGACGGTTGCTGCAGGTGCAGGCGGACCGAGACAAGAGCAGTAGGAACCTAGACTATATTGGAAGCTGTTATAGTACGGTCGCTTAAATTATTATAGTACATTGGAGAAAAATATAGGACAATAAATGAGAAACAAGAAATATGTAACTATATTAACGATATTCTATAACTGCTGTAACATGAAAATTGAACTTTTTTTCTCTCTATGCACCGACATAATTTTTGTCTACGATTTTTACATCAAACAGGACATCCTGTAGCATAAGGTTTTATGTTTTTACATCTCTCTCATAATTTGAGTAAAAAAGCCATTTGTAAATATTTTTCTTTTGTAAGTATTTCGCAACATGATAAACGAATTACTTCATGACCCTAATAAAAAACGTTATAACTCAAAACAATTTTCAAGTAGTAAATTGCTTCGTTTACGCTAGACATGCTCTGAATAGTCGTTTATAGTACTTGACAATAGGCAACCCATATTATACATAGGGCCTTGTTGGTTGTCTAAATATTTAGATATTATTAATTTCTGGACACACCACCTTACGGATGTAGTTAATCAGGCTTCCATTTTGTTTTAAGACGAAAGTATGGTGTTCTTCTGTTTGGACTGGCTAAGGCTGTCTTTTCTTTATAGATTTGACATGCCCTTCTTAGACACGCTTATTTTTTTGGATATCTTTCAAGCCATGCCTTATATACATACCTTCTATGATATTTTTCGTTCATGAAGAACAGTTCTACTTGATCTTCGAGATTCTTCAGTTGTTGAAAAATATTTCTAGTCGACCTTCGAGATTTCAGTTGATGAAGGATATTTCTACTTGAACTACGAGATTTCCGGTTTTTTGCTTGCAGTGCGATGCAGGTGGTTACAAAACCCTTTTTGTAAGTGGGAGGTAGAAGTACTGCTGTGGTGTATTTTGGTTTTGCACCTGCCGAGGGTATTTTCTCCCGTTTGCTTCCTCGACCTCCGCTGAATCTCAAAGATTTCTAAAAGGATAAGTTTTTGGCTTTTACCAATTTCTCGGAATCAGTGATAGAAAAGGAATGGTTCGTAGCAAGGATATGATTTGCAAAAGAAGAAGGAGTGTTGGTAATATCTGAGTTTTTAAATTTTTCAATGTATCCAATGTGTTCTTTTATTCTAGTTTCTAACCTTCTGCCTGATTGACTGATATAGATAGCATTGCAATCATGGAAACTAAGTTTATTCACTCCTGTTTTATGAAGATGAGGAATTTTATCTTTAGTAATGAAGAGGAAAGAGTGGATAGTGGAATTAGTTTTGAAGGCTACTAATTGAGAACTTACAAAAACACCGAAATAATCAAGTTCATTCCCTTAAAGTAATTAACAATTATATATTTGTTTAATTTTATAAAATGAAAATTTCTATAATTATACAAATAAAATGTACACAATTTTATTGTTTAAATGTAGATTTTTTTTAATTGTGTTTATCTATGTCAAACAAAAAAATTGACTATATTAATTACAAAATCGAATAGTTTGTCAAATACCCGCATATATTTTATTTATTTATAATTATTTCACACCGTGCTACAAATTATAGTAAACAAATCATATGATGACAAAAAACTAATTACTTGTAACACTTGCAGCAGTCTCATATGTTATGCAGATTTGTAATTTTCAGATCAGAGAGCTTACAATAATAATTCAGTTGTTTTCATTTTAAATAGACCCAATTCCGATGTAATAATAAACCGATAGATAAAACGATTCGCAATTTGTTGATTTACCCGGAAAAAAGGGACGATAATTATAAATTTTAAATAAAAAAATATTTATTTTTCAAAACAGGAATTAATAGCTTAAATAGTAAAATATATATTAATTATTTAACAAAATAAATGGGTCCGTCATGACAAAATAAATGGATTCAGTCTGACAAAATAAACGGATTCAACAATGGGTACAGCCTGACCAAATAAAGTGGTCCAACAATGAGTCCAGCCTGATAAAATAAATGGGTCCAGTAATGGATCTTCCCTGATAAAATAAATGGGTTCAGGCTCCCAAATTAATTTATACAGCCTGACACAATGAATGGATTTAATAATGGGCCCATCCTAACAAAATAAATGGGTTTAGTTTGATAAAATGAATGGACCCAACAATGGGTACAGCCTGACCAAATATCTTCCCTGACAAAATAAATAGCTTCAGGCTGACAAAATAAATGGGTCCAGCCTGATACAAGAAGTGGACCCAATTTGATAAAATAATTGAATCCAATAATGGGTCAATCCTAACAAAATAAATCGGTTCAGTTTAATAAAATAAATGGATCCAACAATGGGTCCAGTATGACAAAATAAATGGGTCGATCCTGTCAAATTAAATGAGTCCAACAACATGTCTAGCCTGACAAAACAAATGGGTATAACAATGGGTCCACCCTGACAAAATGCCTGAAAAAATAAGAGGGTCCAGCCTGATAAAATAAATGGGTCTAGCCTGACGAATAAAATGAGTCCAACAACAGGTTTAGCCAAACAAAATAAATGGGTCTAACAATGGTTCCACCATGACAAAATAAATGGGCCCAGCCTGACAAAATAAGTGGGTCCAACCTGACAAAATAAATGGCTCTAACAAGGGATCCAACCTGTTAAAATAAATAGTCCAGCCTAACAAATTAAATAGGTTGAGTATGACAAATAAAATTAGTCCAACAACAGGTCTAACTTGAACAAATAAATGGGTGCAACAATGGGTCCACCCTGGAAAAATAAATAGATTCAGCCTGACAAGTTCAGTGGGTCCAGTCTGACAAAATAAATGGGTCCCGCCATACAAATTAAATAGGTCGAGCCTGACAAATAAAATGGATCCAACAATAGGTCTAGCCTGACAAAATAAATGGGTCCAGTCTAAAAAAGTAAATGGGTCAAGCTTGACAAAATTAATAGGTCGAACCTGTCAAATTAAATGAGTCCAACTACAGGTCTAGCCTGACAAAATAAATAGATCTAACAATAGGTCCACCCTGATAAAATAAATGGGTCCAGCCTGACATAATATGTGGGTCCAACTTGACAAATTAAATGGGTCGAGCCTGTCAAATGAAATTAGTCCAACAACAGGTCTAGTCTGACAAAATAAATGGGTCCAACAATAGGTCCAGCCTGACAAAATAAATTGGTCCAGCCTGACAAAATAAGTAGGTCCAGCCTGACAAAATAAATGAGTACAACAATGGGTCCAGTGTGTTAAAATAAATAGGATTATCATAACAAATTAAATGAGTCTAGGGTGATACAATAAATGGGTCCAATAATGGGTTCACCGTGTAAAAATAAATGCTGACAAGTTAAGTGACTCCAAAATGACAACATAAATGGGTCCAACAATGGGTCCAGCCTGACAAATTAAATAGGTCGAGCCTGACAAATAAAATGGATCCAACAACAGATCTAGCCTGACAAAATAAATGGGTCCACCAATGAATCCACACTGACAAAATAAATGGGTTCACCAATTGACCCACACTGACAAAATAAATGGGTCCAGCCTGACAAAATAAATGAACCCAGCCGGACAAAATAAATGGGTCCAGCCTCACAAACTAAATGAGTTAAGCTTGACAAAATAAATGGGTCGAGTCTGTCAAATTAAATGAGTCTAACAATAGGTCTAGTCTGACAAAATAAATGAATCTAACAATGGGTCCACCCTGATAAAATAAACGGGCCCAGCGTGACATATTATGTGGGCCCAGCTTTACAAGTTAAATGGGTCGAGCCTGACAAATTAAATGGGTCGAGAATGACAAATGAAATGGATCCAACAACAGGTATAGCCTGACAAAATAAATGGATCCACCAATGAATCCACACTGACAAAATAAATGGGTCCAGCCTGACAAAATAAATGGATCTAGTCTGACAAAATAAATGGGTTCCGCCAGACAAATTAAACAGGTCGAGAATGACAAATGAAATTGATCCAACAACAGGTCTAGCCTGACAAAATAAATGGATCCACCAATGGATCCACACTGACAAAATAAATGGGTCCAGCCTGACAAAATAAATGGATCTAGTCTGACAAAATAAATGAATCTAACAATGGGTCCACCCTGATAAAATAAACGGGTCCAGCGTGAAACAATATGTGAGTCCAGCTTGACAAATTAAATGGGTCGAGCCTGACAAATGAAATGAGTCCAACAACAGGTCTAGACTAACAAAATAAATGGGTCCAACTATGGGTCCAGTCTGACAAAATAAATTGGTCCAGCCCGAAAAAATAAGTGGGTTTAGCCTGACAAAATAAATGAGTCCAATAATGGGTCCAGCCTGTTAAAATAAATAGGTCCAGCCTAACAAATTAAATGGGTCTAGCCTGACAAGTTAAGTGGGTTAAGTTTGACAACATAAATGGGTCCAACAAGGGGTCTGGCCTAATAAATTAAATAGGTCGAGCCTGACAAATAAAATGGATCCAACAACAGGTCTAGCCTGACAAAATAAATTGGTCCACCAATGAATCCACACTGACAGAATAAATGGGTTCACCAATGGATCCACACTGACAAAATAAATTGGTCCAGCCTGACAAAATAAATGGATCCAGCCCGACAAAATTAATGGGTCCAGCCTGACAAACTAAATGGGTCAAGCTTGACAAAATAAATGGTTCGAGCCTGTCAAATTAAATGAGTCCAACAACAGGTCAAGCCTGACAAAATAAATGGATCTAACAATGGATCCACCCTGATAAAATAAACCGGTCCAGCGTGACATAATATGTGGGTTAAATTTGAAAAATTAAATTGGTCAAGCCTGATAAATGAAATGAGTCCAACAACAGGTCTAGCCTGGCAAAATAAGTGGGTCTAGCCTCACAAAATAAATGAGTGCAACAATGGGTCCAGCCTGTTAAAATGAATAGGTCCAGCCTAACAAATTAAATGCGCCGAGAATGACAAATAAAATGGGTCCAACAACAGGTCTAGCGTGACATAATAAATAGGTCTAACAATGGGTCCACCGTGGCAAAATAAATGGGTCCAGCCTGACAAGTTAAGTGGGTCTAGTTTGACAACATAAATGGGTCCACCGTGGCAAAATAAATGGGTCGAGCGTGACAAGTTAAGTGGGTCTAGTTTGACAACATAAATGGGTCCACCGTGGCAAAATAAATGGGTCGAGCCTGACAAGTTAAGTGGGTCTAGTTTGACAACATAAATGGGTCCACCGTGGCAAAATAAATGGGTCGAGCCTGACAAGTTAAGTGGGTCTAGTTTGACAACATAAATGGGTCCACCGTGGCAAAATAAATGGGTCGAGCAAAACAAAATAAATGGGTCGAGCGTGATAAATAAAATCAGTTTAACAACAGGTCTGACAAATTTAATGGATCCAAGAATTAATTCTTTTACTTTCCCGACCCACCTCCGAGAAGAGAAAGTATTGTGAACGAGCTAAAAAATTGATAAAGATGGAAATATCCATTTCGAGGTCACCTGAGATGATTAAGATCATTTTCAGATGAAAGTCTGTCTTTCCGTCTGTCTGTCTGGCTGATAGAGGCTACACATTTAATCCGATTGAGTTGAAATTTGGTATATGGGTTTGGGTTACAGGTCAGAAGAACCCATTAGTGTTTTTACGACATCTGTTAAACGAAAGTGTTACTTTCAGAAAATGGCAGAAGTAATATGTCACGGAATTTGACTTTCAATATGTCAGTTGAAATCCCTAGAAAAATTCTATTCAGAATAGTCCAAATTATTTCTCGGGCTGTAATCTGTCAAAAATAAAAAATGTCAAAATTTGAAACTTTAACATTAAATATCTGAAAAAGTATTCGTGGATAATTGTCGAGATAAGTTTTGGGGCGACACAACAGATTTTTTTTATTTTCTCTATGCTTTATAATAATAATTTTATTCAATCCTTGAACATTTTTATAAAATAATTTAAAATTCCAGATTTTTTCAATCCAAATTAATATTTGATAAATTTTATTTATTCTAAAAAATATTTAAACTTAAAATTTTTTTTCGTCACTTAATTTTTGAAAAAAATCAGATATTTGTTCCCCTATCAGTTTCCTGTCTTAATTCTACCAACTTTTGATTTTTTAATATAGAATTCGAGAAAAATACTGAATTTTAAAATTGTCTCAAAACAGAAATCTGTAAGGGTTAATCTGGAAATCTAGGTGTCTAATTAATTAGTCCAGTATCTACCGATCTAGACTAGATCAATTTTACCAAATACTAAACCTTAGAAAAAATCTCTAAAATGCCCTGACTATCTTTCCATATTATTTTTAAGTCTATAAAAGCTTATTTCTGGATTTTGTAATTCCCTTAGAATTTTATAGGATAATAAATTATGCTCGATTTTTAATGATAATGAAATTAAGTACTTATCGTTAACACCATTTCAAAAATAAATGAATTAATTACAAAATTTCCTATTGCCCTTTTGTATTTCGGGTGCGACAAGTTTCCGAATATTTATTCTCGAACTGAGTTTAGTCAATTAAAAATTATATTAAAAAAATTCGACACTAAAATTTTTGTTTCAAAAATCGCTTTTTCATTAATTTGAAAATAAGAATGAGTCTATTTTTATATAAAAAAATTTTTAGTCATAATAAATAGTAGTTTTTATGGTTCAAGGGGATATAAAACAATTTTAAGTAGGTAATATTGCAATATATGGACTAACGTGTATCTCACTTGTTTGAAGGCTAAAACCGAGTATAATAAGAATCAAGAGACACCCATACAGGAGTGGATTAAGTAGTTTTAACTTATATTCGATAAAATTTACTAATATCAAAGTCTAAACAGGATAATAAAAACTTGCGATGTAGATTTTATTTTGTTAGTGCTTAAGTAAAATTATCAAAAAAAGATATTCTGAAAATAAAACTTTCAATAAACTTTTATTTTATTTAGTTCAGGCGCAAATTATTTGAAATATTTTCTTAGGCCGGTCCAGGATTTATCAAACATCTATTAATCCATGTTGGACTACTCACATACATTTTAAGTATTAAGTTTCACAAGTACACAAAGTTAAAATGTTCTGCAAAATAGATTTAAACTAAAAATTTTATTACTAATAAAAAAATCATTATGGGTAAGTAATTTTTTCTATCTACTTATTACATTATTAGCTAGTTTTTTTACTACTGGATACGATTATTTTATCCAGTGAAATTGTTCTTCTCTGCCTATATTCGAATAATATAAATAATAGTATATTATTTAGCGAGCGGTAATGAAGGTCATAACTCACGCAGATGACATCACAAAATACTAAGTGATATTACAGAGCCACTTTGGTATTCGGTTCGTAAATAGTGTATAGTAAATTTCAAGAATCTTTCTCGTATTGTAGACCGCCAATTTAATAATGTTAAAATCTTTTAATTATACAATATTTATTACTGACCAAAATCAATAAAAATAACTATTGAACAGCTCATTCAGTAAAAACTTTACTGTGTGATGTGGACATCGTAAATAAACAATTTTGTATATTTTAACTTTTGAAAATCTTTAATATTTTTTGAAACTTTTGGCATTTTTTAAATGTTTAAAACTCTTGAAATTTTTGACATATTTTTAATTAATTGATTAGTTTTGTTTTTGAAATTTTCGACATATTTCAGAAATTTTTGAATATTTTGACATATTTTCTTTTTGAAATTTTTGAAAAATTTGACGTTTTTCAAGATTTTTGATATATTTTTGAAATTTTAGAATGATTTTTTAACGTTTGTTTAAACTTTTGATATTCTTGAAATGTTAAAAATCCTTGAAATATTTGAAAAATTTTTAATTAGATGCAGTTTTCGGAATATTTTAGATATTATTGAAAATTTTTATATTTTTACTTTTTGAAATTCTCCAAAAAAAATTTTTTAATGCTTTTTGAAACTTTTGACATTTTTCAAATGTACAAAATTAATTCGACGAATCAATTTGTTTTTTTAAATTTTTGATATACTTATTTCAGAAACATTTAAATATTGACAGTTTCACTTTTTGAAATGTTTGAAATTCTTGAATTTTTGAAATATTTTAAATTAGATGCAATTTTCGGTATATTTTAGATGTTATTGAATATTTTTATATTTTTTACTTTATGAAATTTTCCAAAAAATATTGTAAAATTTCAAATTTTTCGAAATTTTTGATACATTTTTGAAATTTTCAAATAATTTTTAAAAGCTTTTTGAAACTTTGACATTTTTCAATTGTTCAAAATTAAATCGACGAATAATTTTGTTTTTTAAAATTTTTGATATACTTATTTCAGAAACTTTTGAATATTTTGACAGTTTCACTTTTTGAAATTTTTTAAATTATTGAATTTTTGAAATATTTTTAATTAAAATTGGTATATTTTAGATGTTATTGAATATTTTTATATTTCCACTTTTTGAAATTTTCGAAAAAAATTGTAAAATTTCAAATTTTTTGATATTTTGAAACAATTTTTGAAACTTTGACATTTTTCAATTGTTCAAAATTAATTCGACGAATCAATTTGTTTTTTGAAATTTTTGATACACTTATTTCAGAAACTTTTGAATATTTTGAGTTTCATTTTTTGAAATTTTTTAAATTCTTGAATTTTTAAAATATTTTTAATTAGCTGCAATTTTCGGTATATTTTAGGTGTTATTGAATATTTTTATATTTTTACTTTTTGAAATTTTCCAAAAAAAATTGTAAAATTTTAAATTTTTCGAAATTTTTGATATATTTTTGATATTTTCAAATAATTTTTGAAACTTTGACATTTTTCAATCAATCAAAATTCTTGAAATATTTTTAATTCGACGAATAATTTTGTTGTTTGAAATTTTTGTAATACTTATTTCAGAAACTTTTGAATATTTTGACAGTTTCATTTTTAGAAATTTTTTAAATTCTTGAATTTTTGAAATATTTTTAATTAGCTTCAATTTTCGGTATATTTTAGACGTTATTGAATATTGAATAATTTGAAATTTTCGAAAAAAATAGAAAAATTTGAAATTTTTCGAAATTTCTCATATATTTTTGAAATTTTCAAATGTTCAAAATTTTTGAAATATTTTTAATTCGACGAATAATTTTGTTTTTTGAAATTTTTGATACACTTATTTCAGAAACTTTTGAATATTTTGACAGTTTCAGTTTTTGAAATTTTTGAAATGTTTAAAATTCTTGAATTATGGAAATATTTTTAATTAGATGCAGTTTTCGGAATATTTTAGATATTACTGAAAATTTTTATATTTTTACTTTTTGAAATTCTCCAAAAAAATTGTCAAATTTCAAAATTTTCGAAATTTTTGATACATTTTTGAAATTTTCGAATAATTTTTAAATTTTGACATTTTTCAAATGTACAAAATTAATTCGACGAATCATTTTGTTTTTTTAAATTTTCGGTATATTTTAGATATTTTTGAATATTTTTATATGTTCATTTTTTGAAAATTTCGAAAAAATAGAAAAATTTGAAATTTTTCGAAATTTCTTATATATTTTTGAGATTTTTAAAAGCTTTTTGAAACTTTGACATTTTTCAATTGTTCAAAATTAAATCGACGAATAATTTTGTTTTTTGAAATTTTTGATATACTTATTTCAGAAACTTTTGAATATTTCGACATTTTTATTTTTTGAAATTTTTAAAAAATATTGCATAATTTCAAATTTTTCGAAATTATTGATATATGTTTGAAATTCTTGAATTTTTGAAACATTTTTAATTAGATGCAAATTTCCGTATTTTTAGATCTTATTGAATATTTTCATATTTCTGCTTTTTGAAATTTTCAAAAAAAAATGTAAAATTTCATGTTTCAAAATTTTTGATATATTTTTGAATAATTTTTTAATTTTTTTTGAAACTTGACATTTTTCAAATGTTTAAAATTTAATAATTTTTAATTAGACGACTAATTTCATATTTTTGAAATTTTTGATACACTGATTTTAAAAATTTTTGAATATTTTGACATTTCTACTTTTTGAATTTTTCGGAAAAAATTGCAAAATTTCAGGTTTTTTGAAATTTTTGATATATTTTTGAAATTTTAGAATAATTTTATGTTTTTTGAAATCTTAGAATGTTCAAGATTGACAATTTCAAAAATCCCAATGATCCTGAAAGAATTTCGTATCTTCTCAAAGAAAATCATTGAAAATAAAAAAATAACAGGGTTGCATAGACAATGAAAGCAGCTTCAAAATAACGTACTACTTTTTTTATTTTTGTTTTTATATCATAACTATTGTCCCCAGTTGTGGATTCGGGAATCTTTTAAAGACACCTCACGCTTAGTTCTATGCGTGAGGTAGGGCTGGACTCTCCCTTGATCCCTCTGCAGGCAGAGTCAGGGGCATACCTGCCAAACCCTCCTCGGTAATTTATCCTTGTGTTATTTCCTTATACCCTCCTATAAAAGAAATGTTCTCCTTTTCAGGGATACAGTGGGAGTTGTTGATCTAAAATAGAATGTATGTATTAGCTTAAGATATTTCATAGGCGTCGGTGGTAGTCGGTCGGTCGAGCTCATCTAATGCTAAGAGGAACATCCTCCAATAGACCTAGGAGCTTGTCCAGGAGATCTGTATCTTCTCTTGCTTCGTTAAGGATCCTGAGGTTGGGTTGGCTGAATTTCCTCTTTGGTTTCCGGGGATTGTTCGTCTGTTCCTACCAACTGTCCATTTAGTCCTTAGAGTTTCTTGGGTGTGGTTAGGTCTTCTCCTGACGTATCCTCTTTGGAACTTCTTGAAAATGAAAATGATAGTATTGATATTAGCGTGTTCGTAAATTTGGTTGGATGGGAAGCGCTAGGGAAGGTAGGCCATCTTCCTAAGGAACCTCCTCTCTGTTGCCGTGACGGTGTGCAAGAGATGAGGGGGGAGAGTGGAGAAGCTGAGAGCTCTATATTCCAAAACGGGGCGGATGTAGGATTTATAAGTGTGAAGCAATGTCCTTGGGTTACACCTGCCAACCAATGGCACCGAGGAGAGAGGTCCGCTTTTTAACTCTGTCTAGAGTTCATTGGACTTCAGTCCCCCAATTGAGCATACGCGTGAAGCATACTCCCCAAGTAGGTAACTTCATCCGAAGGGACGAGTCTCTCTCCCCAGAGCTTAAGGTCGATGTCATTGAGATTTTATTTGGATTTTCGTGAGTAGATGTGATGTTTGAATATAAAGAGTTGGGTTTTTTTCGGATTCAGGGTAACCCTCCATTTGCTACACCATCGGGCGAACCGATTGAGGAGTTGTTGTGTTTTGGTGTTTAGAGCTCTGGTAGAATAAGCGGACGCTGAAATTTGTGTCTCATCAGCGTAGAGTTGGATGTCTTGGCTAGGAGAGAGAGGTTGGGGAATATCATCGGTGTAGGTGACATAGAGGACAGTAGCTATTACGGAGCTCTAAGGGAGTTCAGCTTGCAGAGTGAAGGGGTCTGAGAGGGAGTTTCCCACTTTGACTCTGATAGATCTGTTTTGGAGGTTTGCGAATAAATCTGGCATGCCAGACTTCTGGACATCAAAGAGGACTGCCGATGCACAGTGACCAAGTTTGAGAGATTTGGTTGCAAGGGTGTAGAGTCTTACTAGTGCATCTTGGGTGGAATGATCAGACCTGAATCCGTGTTGAAATTGGGGGATCGTTCCCCTTTTATCCAGAAAGTCCCAGATACGCTGCTTGAGTAGTGTTTTATAGAGCTTACCCAGAATATTCGTCATGGATATAGGCCTGTAGGAGTTAGGGAATGTTGAATCTTTTTGGGGTTTGTGGATGAGGATGGTATGGGCGGATTTCTAGCAAGTTGTAAAGTGGGATTACTGAAGGCAGGAGTTCATGAGGATGGTGAGGATGGGGAGAATGGTTGCGGAAAGGTTTTTCAGGGCTTGTCTCTTGATGAGGTCAGGGCCAGGAGCGGAGTCTTTTCCTTGAAGACATGCCGAGACATTGTCATCAGGAGTGAAAGGATTTAGGATTGGGTGATGGATAGGAATTGTAGTAGGAGATCTGTGTCCTCCTGGAAGAGGGGGGCGTATTATTTGACACCCCTTGCCATTTAAGGTTTTTCAAGGGGTGGTAATGGGCGCTAAACTAATGAAAAAAGACGATAAACATTTAACCCCTGTAGGTTAAAATTGACCTGTTTTGCCATTTTTTCAAAATTTGAATAAAACTCTAAATATCGGGGGGTGCAAATTTTAGTTGGGACACCATGTATCTACAGAGCGTGAATTTGCTAACACTCTTCATGATAGTAATCATCTTAACATTATTATATTATTATTAGTATTTATTTTTTAGCACATAAAATTAATAATTTGCTCTTAGAGGACAGATACTCCACGTTACAATTTGCTTTAAAAAAATATAACAAAACGGAAAATGATCTGAGGGGGTCTATATCAAATATCAAAAATTGGTCCAAATATCAAAACAAAGTTCCTGAAATACCAGGTATTTAATTATTATTATATTTTATTAATAATTCCTTAGATATTAATATATAATAAATTATTTACTATTCAGAATTATCACAAACCTGAAATAATAAAAAAAATCCTAAGTTTAGACCCAACGAGAAAATATTTCTTTTTGTTGACGACTTCCAAAAAAACACATTATTATTTATTAATTAGCGATTTTGTATGTGAACTAGCAAAACTGTAAAAAACAGGTAGTTTCTTTTATCTCTTTTGATATTTGCGAAATAATTACTAAAATAACTATTCGTAATAATTGACAAATATATTTTATTTTATTTTGCAGATGACAACATTATAACGAACTTTTTATTAATGAACAAATTTGATATCAAGAACACAAAAGAAAAATTGGAAATGTATTATTTCATAAGAACAGCGTTGCCGGATTTTTTTCTAAATAAGCATCCTTGTTCGAAACATATGCAAGAAATTGCTGAAAAAATGTAAGTAATAGTATCCATCAATCAATTATAAAATAATTCTTATTAATTAATTAATTGTTATTTATTTTTAAGGTACTTTATTCCGCTTCCTAAATTAACAGAAGAAGGATACAGAGTGATCATAATAAAAATGGTTGAAAAAAATCCCGATAATTTTAATGCATACAATTTTTTTAGTCATACCTATAACGTAACTGAAGTAAGATTACATGAAGATGTCGCTATAGGTGATATTTGTATATACGATTTGGGTAATTTTAAAGTTGGACATTTCTTTAAATTAACACCAACGTTATTAAGAAAAACAACAATTATTTTAGAGGTACAATTAATTATTTCCTAAAATATTTATTATAAAGTAAAATAAAATTACTTATGTATAACAAACTATTTGATGTTTTCATTTTTACAAAACATGTTTGAGCCAAAGATTTTTTATTTGTTGGGGTTTATTTAACTATAGCAAGACTTTATGTTTTAAATTAAGGATACCATCCAGTTATTTTTTAACTTTCCTAACGCGACTCTATTGTTGCTTCTCTATTGTTTTTGCTTTGGTTACGTTTTGCCAACGTGGAGCAAGACGATACGATACACAAATTATTTTTAACACAATTATTAATTTTTACAAAATCACAAAAACCAATCACTATATGGCAGAGCTGGGAGTAACGAAACTAAAACGTTACTATTCAGTAACGCGTTACTAGTCATTTCGTTACTTTTTAAAGTGGGCGAAAAGTAACGGTAAATGCGTAACTTTGTAAAAGTAACGCGAAATCGTTACTTCGTTACAGTAACGCGTTACTGCAAAAGTAACGCGATACTAAAAAATAACGCGTTACTTTGAAACTAAGCTTTTTCTCATTTGTTTCTGCTGTTTGATGTGAAATAATGTTTTTATTATTGTTTTGTACCCCGTCGATTTCGCGCGCCACTGTGTTCTGAATAGCATTTTAAAAAATCAAGCTTAATCATACAACTTTTATTTAAAAATTTAGTTTGTATGTGCAATAATAACGGCCATAAATGGTGAGATGGACAATAAAAGAACGAGAAGACATGGAACAAGAAGAATATATAGAAAGTAACGCGTTATTACTTTAAACGCGTTACTTTTTAAAAAAAGTAACGGTAAAGTTTATCTAACGCGTTAATTTTTAGTAAAAGTAACGGTAACGTTTATCTAACGCGTTAAATTTTTAGTAAAAGTAACGGTAAAGTAACGCGTTACTTTTTTTAGTAACGCCCGAGCTCTGCTTTATGGATAAAAATATAGGTGGGAAGTTACAAATAAAAATAAACTTTGAAATACTAAACAAATATCACGTTACAAGTGTTCTGTATTGTTTTAATTAAAAAATTAGTTAAATAGTTTGATTGTTTTATGTTGTTCCAATGTAAATTTATTTTCCTATCTGGCTTAATTATTTATAAATATTTTCTTGATGTGTGTAGTTACTATTTTTAATCTATTCATTTATTTTTATTTCACTCAATTTCATATGTGTATATTTTTTATTTTAGAAAGTTTATAGTAATAGAATAAAACAAATTCATCTCATTAACAGTCCAAAATATGCAGCAACAACCATTTCAATAGTTAAAAAAGTGCTTAAGCCTAAAATTGCAGCCAGGGTAAGTAATTTCTTTAAATTCTTCTCAGTGTCTGCCATTATTTTTTCACAGTTTTCAATCTTATTTAAGTGTTTCAAAGGTCCCTATAAGATAAGCTTGTGATTTGGGCTATATTTTTATGATCTTCAAGAGACAGTACTGACCCAAACCAAGGTTGCGAAATCTTAAAAATATTTTTAAAAAATCCCGAAAAGTCTCTATTGTGTGCTATGGTGCCCTCAAATGTTCGCAACGTTGGCACACCCAATACGGCTCGATCTAGTAAAGGCATTATTGGGCTATTTAGGGATGTTTCATAAGCATTTTCATGTAACTAAGGACGACAATTTTGTGACCAATTATCTTATAATCTTTTGTGTAAAAAAACTGTTTAGCCTTTTCACCATATCCAGTTGCCGGGACCAAGAATTAGCAAAAAAATTCGATGTGTCGGGGAAGTTCGACGCAAAACACTTCGATAAGCAGTAAGTTGTCATATTTCGACACCAGGTTTATTGATTCACACTTGATGCACTGCATCCCTGAGGAAAAGTACAAAGTGGTCCAAAACTAGTCGGAAGACAAGCTAGCGATCCGATCCCGGTGAGCTAAATCAAGTACCCAGTCGTATGTCAGTGTCGATGTAAATATAGGATAAGGTACTATCGTGCCCCTTGATCCCTTACCGGAGCCAATCTTTGCTGACTGAGGCCACCGCAGTAACGGAAACTATCCCCACTTTGCATCGCCAACAAGATCGATCGCGCATTTGACTAATCTAAATACAAAAAACCATTCTGGTCCTGATGAAGAACATTGTGCTAGAGAGATAATACCTGTCTTCTGCAGGCTTTTCAACTTGTCCTATAAAAAGGAATATTTCCTTCCAGCTGGAAAATCGCTCGAGTGCAGGTATTACCCAAAAAGGGCAAAAAGACCTTGCCAAACAACTATCGGCCAGTTGCACTGCTTTTAGTAATACCAAAAGTCATGAAGAAAGCTATCGACCAATACGTTTTAAAGTACCTGGAAGACTTTAACATCCGTAGTGACCATCAATATGGGTTTCGCAAACAAAGACCGACAGGGGACCTCCTCACCTATGTTACCCATCTGGAACAGTGCGATTGAACAACATGGAGAGTCCTGGGCTCTTATGGCATGCCTGAAAAATTTTGCTTATGAGTTTATAGTTTCTTACGGATCGTTCTTTGCAAGTAGCGTGTCGTGTCTTCCTTTGCCTTCAATGCCCGAACATCAGCTTCCGATGCACATCTTCGCAGACAAAAGATGTTTTACAGCTTAATAAAGTCCTGGTAGCTTAGGGTGATAGTAACCAAATATAACTTAACGCTAAGATTTAACGTTGTGGAACTCGACATAATTATGTCAGGACAGTCTATTCCATTGGCTTCATTATTAAAACTTGGTGTCAATTTGGGGGGAAATAGGTCATGGCGTGATCACGTTGCAAACACGGCGAAGAAACTTCTCAAAAACTTTATACATTGTTTCGCACCAGAAAGCTTTACTTGCCGCAATAGTTTTAATGCTTTACAAGGGACAAATTGGACGATTACTGGAATACTGCTCCCACATCTAGAGCTCCGCGCCTAAGCATAGCTTGCGGTTGCTGGATTTTATTCAGAAGAGAGCAATTCGCCTACAGCTGTCTAGGAATCATTTAAGTTTGAAACATCGAAGAAAGGTGGGCGACCCAACACTTTTTTGCAGATATTTTAATGAAAGGTGTTCGAACGACATTGTCGCTTCATTCGAATTCCAACTTTGTACTCCACATACCAACCTATTTCAGAACTCCTTTATCTGAAGAATACCATCATTTTGGAACAAGCTTTCTGAAACCGTGTTTCCCAGGGAGTACACTCTTCAGCGATTCAAATCCAACGTGAAACGCCATTTTCCTTCACGGCCACTCTTGAAGCGGCTTAAAGGATTTTCTTTTGTGTTTGTGCTGTATCCATAAAAAATGGATTTGCAGAGGACGTTCTCTTAGGCCTTGTCGGATTCCTGACTTAAATACAGTTTTTAAAACAGGAGAAACTGTGAACAGTACCAACGTTACCATATACTCGAGTCGATTAATTCTCGAGAGCTCAGTCAAAATTGGTGCAAAAGACAGCAAGACGATCAGTCCCCGTCCATCCAGGAACACACCCGCCGATAGAAACCCGTCCGCCGAGAAATTCGTTTTGTGTCCGAACAAACGGAAGATTCATGCGCGCCGATACCAGTGACCAAGCCAATCCGCCAGCCTAGAAATAATAACCGGTTAACTCATTCTCCATTGTCTTACAAAGTTCTATTTGTACCGCGATCGGTTTGCATACGTTCGACGAAAAGGGACACTTGAGGTTCGTTTACCAACAGAGTACTTCTCTGCGAAATTAGGTTATACTCCGAACACACAACAGAAGGTACATTGCTAAGAAATTAGGTTGTACTGCCTGTCCGTCTATCGGCACACACGAACTTCAATAAGACGCAATGGAGGCTACATCGCTAAAATTAGGTTGTACTACCTGTCCGTCTATCTGTCGGTTCGCGCTACCTCATTAAGAAGGGTACATTTGGTGTTCCTTAGCCAACAGGGGTTCTTCGCTGAGAAATTAGATTGTACTTCATGAAGGCATGATGGAGAGTACTTCGCTGAGAAATTAGGTGGCACTGTCTGTCGGTACCCGCGAACTTAATTAGGGCGTAACAAGGGATAGATCGAAATGGACCTTTTTCCGCCGACGTAGAGTTTCGTGTACTTCACGCTTATGGTTTGCACCCATAACATCATTGCTTCCACGACCATAAAACGGAAATTGTGTTGCCGCTTCTAGAACCGCGCGCTGTGCGCTAAATATTGGTAGAGCTTGCACATAACCCGCGATGGTTTGGATGACCCGTCATGGACACCGTACACCTGTTTTCTTAGCTTCCCTCAAAACCCCGTAAGGGCCATTTTGTACTAGACACTTTCCTCCCACGCCGGATATTTTCGAATATGTATGTATGGTCGTTGTCATCCCGAAATCTCATTTTTAAGAAGTTATCTGTATGGTGTCCTTACACCCTTTCGTTTTATAATTGAGTAAGTCCTAAAGATACCACATATATTATTTTTTCTGCAATCTCTACCCAAAGTAGACTTTTGTGCATCGAAATCTCACCGCAAAATTGACGTTTTTCGCAGACTGACATTAAATGTCACCTTTGTACATGGTCCACAAAATTTTTAAAAAGCATTTTGATTAGGATGTACAATACAGATTTCGAAACAAATATACACATAACATACTCTGATCCAGTAGGTTCGAGTTCGTATGGTTAAGTAACGTGTGAAGCAACCAGAATTTCCTTTGTGCTTAAGCAAGTTTTTCTGATCAACTAGGCTAAAGCAAGTTTTTCTGATCCACTAGATTCGATTTTGCATAGTTAATTAACGTGGGAAGCAACCAGAAATTCCTTTGTGCGTAAGCAAGTTTTTCTGAGCAACTTGGCTTATGCAAGTTTTTCTGATCCAATAGGTTCGAGTTTGTATAGTTAAGTAACGCGGGAAGCAATAAGAAATTCATTCGTGCGTAAGCAAGTTTTTCTGAGCCACTTAGCTTATGCAAGTTTTTCTGATCCACTAGATTCGATTTTGCATAGTTAATTAACGTGGGAAGCAAACAGAAACGCATTTGTGTGTAAGCAAGTTTTTCTGATCCACTATGCTAAAGCAAGTTTTTCTGATCCACTAGGCCCATACAAGTTTTTCTGATCCACTAGATTCGAGTTCGCATAGTTAATTAACGTGGGAAGCGACCAGAAATTCTTTTGTGTCTAAGCAAGTTTTTCTGATCCACTAGGCTTAAGCAAGTTTTTCTGATCCACTAGGATTATGCAAGTTTTTCTGATCCACTAGATTCGAGTGCGCATAGTTAATTAACATGGGAAGCAACCAGAAATTCTTTTGTGCTTAAGCATTTTTTTCTGAGCCGCTAGGCTTATGCAAGTTTTTCTGATCCACCAGATTCGAGTTCGTATAGTTAATTAACGTGGGAAGCAAACAGAAATACATTTGTGCGTAAGCAAGTTTTTCTGATCCACTATGCTAAAGCAAGTTTTTCTGATCCACTAGGATTATGCAAGTTTTTCTGATCTACTAGATTCGATTGCGCATAGTTAATTAACGTGGGAAGCAACCAGAAATTCTTTTGTGCTCAAGCAATTTTTTCTGAGCCACTTGGCTTAAGCAAGTTTTTCTGATCCACTAGGATTATGTAAGTTTTTCTGATCCACTAGATTCGATTGCGAATAGTTAATTAACGTGGGAAGCAACCAGCAATTCATTCGTGCGTGAGCAAGTTTTTCTGAGCCAATTAGCTTATGCAAGTTTTTCTGATCCACTAGATTCGATTTCGCATAGTTAACGTCTGACGTAACCAGAAATTATTTTGTGCTTAAGCAAGTTTTTCTGATCCACTAGATTCTATTGCGCATAGTTAATTAACGTGGGAAGCAACCAGCAATTCATTCGTGCGTGAGCAAGTTTTTCTGAGCCAATTAGCTTATGCAAGTTTTTCTGATCCACTAGATTCGATTTCGCATAGTTAGTTAACGTCTGACGCAACCAGAACTTATTTTGTGCTTAAGCAAGTTTTTCTGATCCACTAGGATTATGCAAGTTTTTCTGATCCACTAGATTCGATTGCGCATAGTTAATTAACGTGGGAAGCAACCAGCAATTCATTCGTGCGTAAGCAAGTTTTTCTGAGCCAATTAGCTTATGCAAGTTTTTCTGATCCACTAGATTCGATTTCGCATAGTTAGTTAACGTCTGACGCAACCAGAAATTATTTTGTGCTTAAGCAAGTTTTTCTGATCCACTAAGCTTATGCAAGTTTTTCTGAACCACTAGATTCGAGTTCGCATAGTTAATTAATGTTGGAAGCGACCAGAAATCCATTTGTGCGCAAGCAAGTTTTTCTGATCCACTAGGCTAAAGCAAGTTTTTCTGATCCACTAGGATTATGCAAGTTTTTCTGATCCACTAGATTCGAGTTCGCACAGTTAATTAACGTGGGAAGCAACCAGAAATTAATTTGTGCGTAAGCAAGTTTTTCTGATCCACTAGGATTATGAAAGTTTTTCTGATCCACTAGATTCGAGTTCGCACAGTTAATTAACGTGGGAAGCAACCAGAAATTAATTTGTGCGTAAGCAAGTTTTTCTGATCCACTAGACTTATGCAAGTTTTTCTGATCCACCAGATTCGAGTTCGCATAGTTAATTAACGTGGAAAATAACCAGATTTTTTTTTATGCTTAAGCAAATTTTTCTGAGCTCATATTATTGAATTTTAGCCGTGGCCCAGGCAAACCTTGGGAAAATGCGTAAATTTGCCACTAAATGGCCCAAATCCAATGCTTATCTTATAGGGTCCTTTGATAATAACGTCAGAAAATAAAAAATTAGTGATAGAGGATATTTCTAAAAATAAAATTCCTACTTTTTGGACTAATCAACTTGAAGTCTGGTTCAAACACTTGAAAGTCTTTTTCATTTACACCGGATCGGGTCAGATAAAAATATTTTTCATTTAACAGTAGAAAATTTACAGATTGACATTCTGACAAAGGTTTTCGATATTATAAGTGAACCTCCAGGGATTAACAGAGTTTGTTTGTCAGAGGAACAAAGGTTTAATAAGTTATTCTCAAACTCCAATTTTGGAGATGGTAAACCATTAGATTTATATCGGGAAATGTTGAGATTAGAAGGAAGTATTGAGATAAACCAAGAGGTACTTTTATAACTAATTTGAATTTAAATTAATTTTTATTTATTTATTTTTATTGCTCCAATTATCTTCAGTTAATCCATCAATTTATTTTTTTTTCTAAATTAAAATATTATTTTACGTCTTTTATATCTTTTTTGAATACCCATTCCATTTCTTTTATTCTTGTATTCTTCATTTTATTTTTGTTACAATTTCTTATATCTTATTTCATTTCCATTTCTTTTTAGGTTATTTATTACTTTCCAATGGGGACGTATTATATAAAATTTTTAAATTGGCACTTAAAAGTCAAATATGCCTAGAAAAAATATTTATAAATTTTTTAAACCTATATTTTATTAAAAAAAAATCAATTAAAAATATCTACTTTATTTAATAATAGTGGTCAGAGATGGCAGTATATACGAGCTGAATTCCTTATTAAATAGAGGCCAGATGAAAACATGAGAAAAGAAGAAAATTGCATTGTTTTTATTTTCGCCGTGACTTGCAGTACATCGAATCTACTTGTTTATATCGTAGATCGGAAAATAAAATAAACCATCTAATTTTTACATCTCGAACTTTGAAGAAAAAAAAAATGAAGAAAAAAGACACTTTACTGTATAAATGAAAATTATTACCAATCAGTATTTTTATGTAGTTTTAAAGAAGTTATAATACATTAATTTTGGAGAAAAAAAATAGAAAATATCGGAAAAATTTAAAGAAAAATCAGAAAATTTGGAAAAAAACGAAAAAATCAAAAGCTTAATATCGCAACAACAAAAACGGCGCAGAAAAACGTAAGAAATCGAAAAATATAGCAAAAGATAACACAAGAAATTTAAAAAAAATTAAAAATTCGAAAGAATTGAAATAAATTGTAAAAAAATCTCAAAAAAATGAGAAAAAAATCGCAAATAATCGCAAAAAATTAAACGAATAAGAAAAATGAGAAAAAATAGAAAATAAGATTAGAAACAAAAGAACAATGATAAAAAAATGTGAAAAATGAGAAAAATCGACAAAAAAAAACGAAAACTAAATTTTAACAACCCAAAAAAAAGAACAACCAAAACACCAGAATAATTGTAACGATAAAAAGATGAAAAAAATCGAATGAATTAAAAAAAAAATCGCAACAAAATTCAAGAAAACGGCAAAAAAAAAACGCAAATAAACAGAGGAATAAGAAAAAAATGAGAAAACAAAAATGAGGAAAAATTAGAAAAACTCGAAAAAAAAAACAAAAAATCATAAAAATAAGAAAAAAAAAACGAAAAACTATAAAATAGTTATTTATGCAACAAGTGTGTAAAGTGATACTTTTTTTACGAATGTGAATGTTGTCGCACGAGCCAAAGGCTAGTGCGACAATCACAAGAGCGAAAAAAGGCACTTTACACACTAGTTGCATACAATATTTTTTCTACTACTATAATTTTTATGTACAAAAATAGATTTCGCATGCAAGAGGTTAACAAGCTATTTTAAAATTTTTTAAAGTTAACCAGTTGATTTCTGGAATATGGAACCTATTGGCAAGATAAGAAACAAAAGGATATTGCAAAAAATGTGTTGCACATGTAAAAAAGTTATTTTGAAAAATGTATTTTACTTTACGCACTAGTGAAAAAAAGTAAAACTTTACGCACTCCTTAGCGTGCGTAAAGTAAGTACTCTACGCACGGTAGTAGAAAAAACCTTTTTCTCTCTTCCAAAAATAACAGAAGAAACTCGCAAATTATTGCAAAAAATAAAGAAACAATAAAAAATTAGAAAAAAAAAACAACAATGATGAAAAAATGAGGAACGATGAGAAAAAATCGAAAAAAAAATCAGAAAAATGTGAAAAAGACAGAAAAAATTTTAACAACCTAAAAAATCACAAAAAAATCGGAGTAATAAGAAAAATCAGAAATCAAATTTAAACAAAAATATTAAAAAAAAATGAAAAATAAAATTGTAAAATACGGAAAAAACGGACCAAGCGCTCTAAAAATAGCAAAAAAAACGATGTAAAACAACGAAAAAAAAAAGAAACACAAAGAACAACGAAAAAACCAGAAAAAATTGTAACGAAAAAAAAATTAAAAAAAATCGAATGAAGAAAAAAAATCAAAACAAAATGGCAGAAAAATCGCAAATAATCACAAAAAGAAGAATAAGACAAAATAAGAATACAAAGGAAAAAAAACCAGAACAATAGGAAAAAAATCGGCTGTGTCACCCCAGAACTTTCCCGGCTCGACCGTAGAGAATATGTTATTTATTATTATTATTTTAATTACAAAATACTAAGCATTATGGAACACATTAAAAATAGCGAGCTGATGGTGAATTAATATTTCAATGTTGATAATGACATAAACTGCGCATGCGCACGTTGTATATCACACTGCTACAATTAGTATCTCCTAAAATCATGTGTGAAAACCATTGGGAATTCGGGAAAATTTTTCATACAATAGTTGAAGGCAATTTTAAATGTGTATTTTTCTCGCCATCTAGCGGCGAAACTATGAGGAATTCGATAAAAGTTAAACATAAAAGTTAAAGAAAATTTGATGCTTTACAACTTTGCACAAGAAAATTTTGCACTAAATACATTGTTTGTCCTCAAAATCAAGAAAAATTAGAGAAAACATACTTGCATATTTTTTACGCGCCCTCTAGTGGCGCAACTATTGGAAATTTTAGAAAAAGTTTAAGACAAAAGTTATAGAGAATTTTATGCTCTAAAACTTTGTACCACAAAATTTTGCACTAAAGTATATTGTTTGTCCTCAAAATCAAGAAAAACTATAGAAAACATACATGCACATTTTTTACGCCCCCTCTAGTGGCGCAACTATTGGAAATTTTGGAAAAGGCTTAAGACAAAAATTGTAGGTAATTTTATGCTCTAAAACTTTCTACTACAACATTTTGCACTAAAATGTATTGTTTATCCTTAAACTTTAAATAAAGCAAAAAATTGTTACATGTATATTTAACCAATGTCGGTCTTGAGGACCCTCCACTGTACCAATTTAAACCAAAAACTAATGGTCGCATTCTAGGCACACACCGACCCTCCATACCAAATTTCAGCTTGATTGGTCAAACGGTTCGGCAGTTATCGTGGAAGATTACACACAGACACACAGACACACAGACACACAGACAGACCATACGCTGAAAATGGTTTCAATCTTCTTGGGGGACCTCAAAATGGATAAATCCATCGATATCTCGATTTTTTTTTTGCTCGTTCACCTTACTTTCCCTTTGATGGGTCCGGGAAAGTAAAATGAGGAAAAATTAGAAAGAATTAAATGAGACAAAAATTATATTGTGGAAAGAGACAGAAAGTAGAAGGAGTCGCTTGGAGGGGGCATAAAGCTTTTTTCTTATGTGACGCTTTGTGCCGGTTAAATTCTACCACAAGTCGCTCCCAAAAAAATATCCATTCTGAAAAAATGTACGGGACTGAAAAAAGGTACCGAAAACGTACATCCGATGTACTGCTAGTCACAGCGTTTTACTTGTCACTTTTCAGTATAACATAACCTATTATTTTAATGTTTATGTGTTTTGCTTTTTTCTTCTTTTTTTATTAATAGTCAAAGTCGCTAAGGCTATTTGGTTTAGTAATATTCGACAGATAACTGTAAATTATGCCTTGTCGTGCCATCTACATTACTTTAAACAAATTAATGTAGCTGACGTCACTTTATTTTTCCCATTATTTCTGTAGTGTCCTGTATTTCATATTTTACTTTCTCCACATTTTCTTTTATTTCTTCTTTAAATCCTTTTTCTTTTTCTTGTAAAATTTTAATTTTAACGTCTTGTAACTTCTATAATTCTCTTAATCATTTCAATACTTATTTCGTTTTTTGTTTCTTCTAATTTTTCAATCATTTTTATCTTATTTTTTTTTCTAATTCTTGTGTTAATCCTATTATTTTATTTCCCATCTCCAACATTATTTCTTCTTTCATATCATCAATTTTCTTAGTATTTTTATCCATTTTTTTGCTCATATTTTGCATTTCTTTTTGGCTATTGTCCAATTTCTTCCCCATTTCTTGCATTTCTTTTAAATATCCAACTAGCAAAGTTGTTTTATAATTTTTGGCTTATATAACAATTTTAGTTTAATGTTGATTTACTGTTGCTTTCAAGAATGCAACTAATTATATAAAGGTTCCATAAGAGCAAGTTACAAAATTGTTTTATAAATATATAACAAAAACATTTTGCCAACAAAATTATATTATATAATATAAAGCAATTTCATACATGTTATGTAAGAGTTTTGTAAAACATTTATTGTTTATAAAATTGAGTTGTTTTATAACGCTTTTTTAAGAGAGTTTGGTAGCATTTATAAATCAGGTATAAATACATTATAAAACTATTATTATAAACACTTTTAGCAGCTTATAAAAGAATTGAAAATTGTATTCACACACACGGCTATAAAATAATTATATGATTATTACAGTGGAAGCTATTATATAGCTTTTATAAAATAACTTGGTTTCCTGTCTATTTTATTTTAACAATTAAATCATACAGAGTATCTCATTACAATATATATTGATTCGTAGTAATGTTTTATTGTTTTAGATTCACGTTCATAAAGAAAATGCGTCATTGCTTAAATATATACGATCAAAAATCCTACCCAAAGAATATGGGGGTGAAGAAATGTGTTTAGAAGATCTCAACAGTAAGTTAAAGTATTTACTTCCCTTCTCTAATGGTAAAATATCATTGACAAGATCAGTAAAATACACAAAAAAGCAATATATCAGAAACCGTTAAACAAAAAAAATTAAGCAAAAAGAACTATAATTATAGTGACTCAGAGAAGTTGGTGGAAGTTATTTTATTATCCAGAGTATTGAAGATTATTAAAGGAAATATCTTAATTTTTAGATTTATGGAAATATAAATTGGCGAAATATTCGGATAGATTTAATACTCTTGAAGCGATGAGAATTAAGGATGATTCAAAACTGACGTCTATAATAAATGATGATCTTTTGGGATTCGGCAATTTCCGGAAACTTGACGTTGATTAAAAAATTATTTATAATTTCACACCTATTTAAATATAAATATTAATGTACTTAATTCTTTTCAAAAAAGTTACAGTTACTAGTGTATCATACAGGATGGCGCAAATTTAATTGAATACTATTGTTTATTACGAAAAAAAGATGCTTGAATGGTTTTTCAAAATTAAAATATCATGACCAGTTTTCGAGATATTTTGGAAAAACTAAAATTACCAACTTTTTTTTTAATACTCACCTGTCCTTTCTTTTTTATTTTTGAGATCCCCATTTTTTTCTCTATAGAGCCATATAGAAGATTTAATTTTTTTATTAGGTTTTTATTAATGATAAAAAGTACAGGTCCGTATTTAAAACAAAACCAGTCCTGATATTTTAATTTCGAAAAAACCATTTAATTGGTCTTAAAAATACGCATATTTTTTCCTATTTAACCAATGTTGTATCTATAACGGTTTACGAAATCCCAATAATGTTCTATTAAATTTACATCACCCTGTATAATAATCAATAACGATATTTATACAAGCATAAAATAAATGCTTATTTAAGAATGTAAAAAAAGTGTATATACAGGATGTTTTATTAATAAATGTACGTATTATAACTGGATATAAAATATCCCCAAAAATAAAATTTAAGCAGTGTCGTAGAACATAGAAGGAATTAAAGGGCTCCATATTATTGCTGTACGCCTCTGGTAAAAATGAATCAACGAATTTTTTGTAATTGGGTCTAATAGGTATGTAAAAAAATTTGCCTCAAAAATTTTTTGTGCAAATGTTTTATATTGAATGTATAATTTTTTGAGGTCATAAATCTTTTAAAAATTATCCCTAGCCCAAGGCTTCGTTATTGATTTTTCCCGGAAAAACGTTATTTTAATTTAAAATTTGGTAAAGAATAGATATGCAAACAAAAATCATGTGCAGCAATAGCAAAAGGACATTATCGTCCATCTCTGTTAGTATTGGTAAGATTAAAAAAAACACACTTCGATTTTAAATAAAACATTCTGATATATAATACCATAAGTGTACTTGTAATTATCGATAATCGTATATACAGTGTGTCCAATTAAGTCGGAACCATGTGGGAAACTTTTTTATTCTTAGTTTTATGAAAAAAAGTCATTCGTCATAAAAAATTCTCCATGGTCTAGAACCTAAAATGCACCTATCAGATAATACATTTTTAGACTTCTAAACAATAAAGGAGAAGTCTTATAATACGGCTCTGTCTGTCTGTCCGTCTGTCCGTCTGTCCGTCTGTCCGTCTGTCCGTCTGTCTGTCTGTCCGTCTGTCCGTCTGTCCGTATTTATAGCTCAAAGACGAAAAGAGATAGAGACAAGCGGTAAACAGGATTAAACTCAGCATACTTTGAATAGCTCTCAAATAGATTTTCAGATTTTTCTGACTTCCGGTTTCAAAACTTGTTTTACAAACCGGAACCGGAAGTGATACTATCGGTTTTGAAAAATAGCATTCCGGCGTGAAATTTAACGCTGAATCGATATTTGAAAACAGATTTGACGTTTCTTTTAAGGTTCATAAAATAATCGCATTTTTGTTTAGAAGTCGTCACGTGCTAGCTAACGCGCAGGCGCTTCTGACTTGTTTTACCCGTATATACTTTTTTCATATAGAAATTTCACTCCAATGTAGAAAAACCAACTTTGAAAGCAAAGCAACAATGCATTTTTTCATGCACGAATTTAAAAAAAAATCAAAATTGGATTTCTCCACTTGAATTAGGAAAAGCAATTTAAAAAAATAAAGCAGCTATGTATTTTCCACTCTAATAATAAAAAACAAACTTTGAAAGCAAAGCAATAATGCATTTTTTTTATGCACGAATTTCAAAAATAAATCAACATTGAATTTTTACACTTGAATTAGGAAAAGTAATTTAAAAAAATAAAGCAACTATGTATTTTCCACTCCAATAAAGAAAATGAAACTTTAAAAACAAAGCAACAATGCATTTTTTCATGCACAAATTTCAAAAATAAATCAACATTGGATTTTTACACTTGAATTAGGAAAAGTAATTTAAAAAAAAAGCAACTATGTATTTTCCACTCCAATAAAGAAAATGAAACTTTAAAAACAAAGCAACAATGTATTTTTTCATGCACAAATTTCAAAAATAAATCAACATTGGATTTTTACACTTGAATTAGGAAAAGTAATTTAAAAAAATAAAGCAACTATGTATTTTCCACTCCAATAAAGAAAATGAAACTTTAAAAACAAAGCAACAATGTATTTTTTCATGCACAAATTTCAAAAATAAATCAACATTGGATTTTTACACTTGAATTAGGAAAAGTAATTTAAAAAAATAAAGCAACTATGTATTTTCCACTCCAATAAAGAAAATGAAACTTTAAAAACAAAGCAACAATGCATTTTTTCATGCACGAATTTCAAACATAAATCAACATTGGATTGTTTCACTTGAATTAGGAAAAGTAATTTAAAAAAATAAAGCAACTATGTATTTTCCACTGCAATAAAGAAAATGAAACTTTAAAAACAAAGCAACAGTGCATTTTTTCATGCACGAATTTCAAAAATAAATCAACATTGGATTTTTTCACTTCAATTAGGAAAAAGCAATTTAAAAAATAAATCAACCATGCATTTTCCATTCTAATAAGGAAAAAGAAACTTTGAAAGCAAAGCAACAATTAATTTTTTCAAGCACGAATTTCAAAAATAAATCAACATTGGATTTTTTCACTTGAATTAGGAAGAGGTAATTTAAAAAATAAATCACTATGCATTTTCCACTCTAATAATGAAAAACAAACTTTGAAAGCAAAGCAATAATGCATTTTTTTCTTTGCACGAATTTCAAAAATAAATCAACATTGGATTTTTTCAGATGATTTAGGAAAAGGCAATTTAAAAAATAAATCAACTATGCATTTTCCACTCTAATAAGGAAAAACAAACTATAAAAGCAAAGCAATAATGCATTTTTTCATGCACGAATTTAAAAAATAAATCAACATTGGATTTTTTCTCTTGAATTAGGAAAAAGCAATTTAAAAAATAAATCAACTATGCATTTTCATACACGAATTTAAAAAACAAATCAACAACGGATTTTTTCACTCGAATTAGGAAAAACCAATTTAGAAAATAAAACAACAATGTATTTTTTCACACCAGATTTTGAAAAATAAAGCAACAATGCCTTTTTCAGTATTAAAAAAAAAACTATTTAGAAAATAAAATAATAATGCATTTTCCACTCTAATAAGGAAAAACAAACTTTGAAAGCAAAGCAACAATGCATTTTTTCATGCACGAATTTCAATAATAAATGAACATTGTATTGTTTCACTTCATTTAGGAAAAAGCAATTTAAAAAATAAAGCAACAACGGATTGATTTATCCACTCGAATTAGGAAAAAACAATTTAGAAAATAAAACAACAATGTATTTTTTCACACCTGAATTTGAAATATAAAGCAACAATGCTTTTTTTAGAATTAGGAAAAAAAATTTTGAAAATAAAATAACAATGCATTTAATAAAGAAAAATAAAGTTTGAAAGCAAAGCAACAATGCATTTCTTTATGCAGGAATTTCAATAATAATTCAACATTGCATTTTTCCACTTCAATTAGGAAAAAGCAATTTAAAAATAAAGCAACTATGCATTTTACACTATAATAAGAAAAAAGAAATTTTAAAAAGAAGGCAGTAATGCATTTTTTCATATACAAATTTGACAAACAAATCAACACTCGATTTAGGAAAAAACAATTTAGAAAATAAAACAACTATGCATTTTCAATACACGAATTTAAAAAACAAATTAAAAATGTTTAAGTGGTAAAGTATTAATATTTTTACTTTTACTTTCTCGCTATAATATTGCATTGTAGATAAGCTATGATTTTAACACTTATTTCAACTATCCTGATTTTTCATATATATTATTGTATTAACCACTTTTTCGATACTATAGCAACATCATACTTTCTTAGCCATTTCTATTTTTTAAAGCATTAAAAATATCCTATAATAAACATATAACTGTATAATTTCTGGTTTTAACCATATTTATTTCTTTTTAGCTACCAACATATTACTTTCTCGATACATATAATTGTCAAATCTAATTTGAAAACAATAAAGGACCATAATTTTTTACTTTCCCGTCATGATACTTTTTCATCATTACACTTGAGGTGATCAATTTTTGTGAGGAATAAAATCGATTTTTTAATCGATTTCTTTAATCTAATTTTTGAATAATGGTTGTTAAACGATTTTTTAATTTGTTTCTATCAAAAATTAGATTTGTCTGTTGGTTAATAAAAAAAAAATATGATAGATCAAAACCAAAATATCTAATATATATTTAAATGGTAAACGTCAAAAATAAAGTAGGTAATATTTTGATCTAAGGCCAACGGAAAACTTAATAGACTTATACCGGAATATGAGGCGCAACTGTTTTAGAAATCCGGACATGCACACCGTCAATATTGCATTCGGATTCAAACATTTGTGTTCCTGAATAGAATTGAATACATTACATGATTTATGCCATATCCAATATCTACTCAGCACCTTGGGATATGCCGAATGTCGGTTGTCTCTAGACTAAAGACGGAAATTCAAGTAACACCGGCAGGATGCATAAATCCTAATTTATTAAGACTTATTTCAAAATATTATATCTACTTCTTTTATTAAAAAAAAAAAACAATACAAAAGTTTACTACCTGCGATTATAAGCAATAAAAAATTCAGAAGCAAAATGTGAACCTATTCACAAAAAGAATAACAGTTATTTTAGTTAATCTCAGATCGCCAGAAATGGACCTAAAAACCATTTCATTCGGAAGTAAAATCTTAAACCAGGAAAAATCCAGAAAAAAAATCCCATTAGCAAGTATCTCTTACATCTTCAAAAGCTATAAAAAAGCGTCTAATAACCGTTTCTGCAGTTCCAATTTTTATTACAATTTCTTGTAGCGAATACAAAATTTTAGGGAAGTCAGAATACAGGACTGGATCTAATAATTTATAACAAAAAATAAAAATTATAAAAATGGAATTTGGATTTAAGTATCATAATATTAAAATTTTTTAATGAGCTTTAAATAGGATTTTTATTGATGTTTATTTAAATATTAAATTACAGGGTTTACTTATTTATTTTTATAAATTTCATTATTTATATACAGGGTGTTTCATTGGGAAAGTGACATAGGTTAACTGCAGATAGGGGACACCTAGACGATCTCAAAAACCCCGTACTTAATGGGTCTACTACAGAGTGTTTTACCTATTTTGGCAATTTATTGCACGGTTCATAACTTTCTAACCACACTGTATATTTTCATGATATTTGGCAGGTATATTTTGTTTAAAGTGTCCAATCGACCAATAAATTTATAATAAAAGAAATCCAGGTCCGGATTAAAAACATATTATAAAATATTCAGACTCAAAAACAACACCCTGTATATCAGTTTTTTCTAAAATAGATTCTGTATTTGCAAATAGCGCGAAAAAATGAATTTAGTGATATACTTTGCATTTTCGGCAAAATGTTTTTTCTTGCTGTGAATTGCGAGAGCCCAAAATTGAAACTTATTTCTTTTTAATGTGATTTACAATTTTTTCCCAATTTTTTACGATTTTGTAGGATTTTTTTTAATATTTTATGTTTTTTTTTCGATATTTTACGGTTTTTTACGATTTTTTACGATTTTTTATATTTTTTTTACGATTTTGTCTGTTTTTTTTACGGTTTTTTACAATTTTTTACGGATTTTTTCCCATTTTTTTACGATTGTTTACGTTTTTTTCCCAATTTTTTACGATTTTTTGGGATTTTTTAATGTTTTTTCGACATTTTAACGTTTTTTACGATTTTTTACGATTTTTTACGTTTTTTTACAATTTTTTACGGTTTTTTACGATTTTTTACGATTTTTTACCATTTTTTACGGATGTTTACGATTTCTTAATAGTCTTTATGGTTTTTACGATTTTTTACGATTTTTTACGATTTTTTACGGTTTTTTACGATTTTTTACGGTTTTTTACGATTTTTTACGATTTTTTACGGTTTTTTACGATTTTTTACGATTTTTTACGATTTTTTACGATTTTTTACGATTTTTTATGGTTTTTTACTTTTTTTACGGTTTTTTACGATTTTTTACGATTTTTTACGATTTTTTACGATTTTTTACGATTTTTTACGATTTTTTTACGATTTTTTACGATTTTTTACGATTTTTACGATTTCTTCCGATTTTTTAAGATATGAACTGTTTCGATATTTTTAGGAGGAGATAATAGTTATTTTTGAAATTTCAATCCCCTCCAGTTTCACCCCCATAGGTCGGATATAAAAAAGTTGTATTTGATAAATGTTAACTCGTAATGGTTTTACTTTGTTGTCATTAATTTTTAGGTTTTTTTTATAATTTTTGTTGTTTTTCGTTAATTAAAGTTATTTATTTTTTGTAAATTTATTATTATTTATTCGTTAATTAAAGATGGATGTTTTTTTGTGGATTATTTATTGAAAATAATGAAAAAATACTTAAAATATTAAAATTTTACCAATTTAGGTTAAGTTGTCTTCATTAAAACTAAATCACATTAAAAAATAAATTGTTTCAATTTTGGGCTCTCACAATTCACATCATTTCAGAATTCAAACTCAAAATTTAACAAGAAAAAACATTTTGCCAAAAATTCAAAGTATATCACTAAATTCATTTTTTCGTGTCTTTGCAAATACAAAATCTATTTTAGAAAAATATGATATATAGGGTGTTGTTTTTGGGTTTTTTAATCCGGACCTGGATTTCTTTTATTGTAAATTTATTGATCGATTGGGCACTTGAAACAAAATATACCTGGCAAATATCATGAAATATACAGTGTGGTTAAAAAGTTATGAACCATACAAGAAATTGGCAAAATAGATAAAATACCCTGTATCTTGGTTATTAAAGTAGTGAGACCATGTAAATATGGGGTTTTTGAGATCGCCTAGGTATCCTCTATCTGCAGTAAACGTATGTCACTTTCCCAATGAAACACCCTTTAAAATAATATTTTTTACGACAACGACGGCGACCATTTGTCCTGTATTGGCGGTCATAGGATATACGATATAAATAAGTTTTTCTACGATCACCATGAAAAGTATACATTTAGACACGGCATACTTGCGTTCAAAGTGACTAATTTCTCACGATTCTAAAAAGCAGTGTGGGAATTTCCTGTACCTCACACTGCACATGCGCAGATGTCTAATATTTGTCTTTTTTTTACACTGCACATGCGTAGATGACAGTAAAGAATTATTATTCTAACTGTCAGTAGATAGAACGTTCTTTAACTTTAAAGGTTCAGTAAGTAAAGGCAATGACGTTTAGAATAAAACTTTATAAGGTGATTTCTTGTACAATTGTCACAATCTAAACGTCATTGTCATTAGTTACAGAACCGTTAAAGTTAACGAACGTTCTATCTACTGACAGTAAATCTCCCATGCATCTATCGTAGTAGGATGCTGCATTTTTGTTGACATGTTATTTGACGTTTGCTATGTCATATAAATTTAAAATTCAGTAAACATTAATACAATAATATTTCGAAATGGAAGAAATTGACAATAATTCTGATTCAGAAGTCGAATATATGGAAAACACACCTCCAGAAATTTTGGAAATTGCATTGAATGCAACTTTAAACCTTTTGCCTCAAAAATCAAGAGAAAAAATTGTAACATATTTCAATATTATTTTTAAATATTTAAAAATCGTGATCGTAGAAAAAGTATTGTGTGCAACATGTGCGCAAAGTACTTTTCCCACTAGCTTGATTTACGAACACTCGCCTGGCGGCTCGTGTTCGCAAACTTCAGCGCTCGTGGGAAAAGTATCACTTTGCGCACTTGTTGCACAATAGTAGTTTGTACAACAAGTGCGCAAAGCGTCACTTTCCCCACGAGTGCAGAAGTTTGTGGCGAGTGCCGCAAATCTAGCGAGTGGGCAAAGTGCTTTGCGTACAAGTTGTACACAATATTTTTTCTACAACCACATTTATTAATAAAAGAAAAACAGTAACTTATATAGGTATTTTACTTAAACTTTGAAAATAAATAATTAAAAAATGACTATTGAATATAGAAAAATTAATTTGTTGTTTATAATTTATAAATTAAAATAAATAATCAAATAAATAGTTTACTTACTTTTAGTTTAAATTTAAAATTTGAACACTTAGAAATTCACTATAATGTTAAATTGTCAAAAAAAGTTGACAGGTCAAAGCTGTCTGTGTTTGACATTTCCGTGGGGAAAAGTGCCATAGCGCGTACTTTTCGCACTCTAAATTATTACTTTTCCCACGGATATCAAAGAAATTAAGAAAAGGCCTGCTTTGCGTATAAAAATTTGTGTAGAAAAGCGTGTTTTGCATAGTGGTTGTAGAAAAACTACTATTTCACTCACTCAAAGTACGTTTAAAAAAAATGTTTTTATTTACTTTTTACAAATATGGTTTATTGACGTTACTATTACAAATTATGGAAACTTTAACAAATGAATTGATTGAACAGATTAGTCGTTCAATACCTATAGGTATTTATAAGTAATATTTAATTATGAATGTTTACTGTCTGAAGAATGGAAATGATGTGAACCCTGTCGATACGTTGCTTCTCGTATTTATGTCATCGGTGTTTGGGAGGAACGGCGTCGTCATAAGTCGTTGCACTGTTAATTGTCTATTGTTCTTAAGGGCTTATGGTAACATTTCTATATACATCGAATGTGCGCTGATATACTTGGCAATTATTATATATTTTCCTGGCGAATAAACTGTTTTGTGTGTTCCGAATTTTATTGAAAAGTGCCTTTAAAAATTCACGAGGGGGATAGTGTATCTAATAATTTAGAATTTTCAGGCGCGAGAATAGATGTAAACAGATGTAAAAGGTGTTTACATGAATTGTTGAGGCGTAAGGCGATTTGTTTTTCCATGGGAGATGATGATCCCGGATTTTGACCACATGGAGATTAAACTAACTGCTGACGTACCTGTTTATTATAGGTCCTATAGATTGTCTTACCGTGAACGAGAGATGGTGAGAGATAAGATGGAAACTCTTATACAGGCGGGCATAATGAGTGAAAACGAATCGGCGTATGCTAGTCCTATCGTACGGATACCCAAGAAAACTGGCAGGGTAAGGAGGTGCGTAGACTATAGGACGTTAAATGCTATTACTGCGAAGTTCTGGCGTATATAGATGATCTACTTGTTCCATCCAAAGGCGAAGAGGAGGGACTAATGTTGTTGAAGTTGGTATTAGATTTGATAGAGCACGCGGGCATTAAGTTCAAAAAATGTTCATTTTTGCAGAGTACTATTGAGTGAGTGTCGAAGGCGTTCGACCAGATAGGTGCAAAATACAGGCGGTATTAGCTTTTCCTCAACCCAAAGATGTGCATGACGTGCGACAATTTATGGGATTGGCATCCTATTTTCGAAAATTTATTCATAACTTCTCCACTTCGGCGAGACCGTTGACTTATATTACCAAAAAGGACATACCATGGCGTTGGTTAGACGAACAGCAGAAGTCGTTCGAGATGCTGAAGAGATTTTTATCTACTAGACCTAAGTTAGCGTTATATGCTAGTCATTCGGACATTCAGTTGCTTACGGATGCTAGCAAACTAGCCATGTCTGCTATTTTGCTGCAAAAGGACTCTAGTGATAGGTGGCGACCAGCAGAGTATTTTAGCAGAGCAACCCGTAGCATGTATACCATAGCTATGAGGTTGAAACCTTGGCGGTGGTTGAATTGATTATGTGTTTTATGGTCTACCTAGCAGGCGCGGATTTTAAAGTAATTAGAGACTGTGTGGCGATAAGAGCGGCGTTGCTCAAAAGAGACTTAGTATCTCGAATAGCCAGGTGGTGGCTGACGATTCAAGAGTACGATATGGAGATGGAGTATCGACCTGGAAAACGTATGCAACATGTTGATACAATTAGTAGCAATCCCCCAAATGAAAACATTGGCGTTAAAGTTGTAACATTGGAGGATGCTGCTTGGTTCCTAAAGGCACAGTTACAAGATTCTAAGGAACTTGTACAATTGTTAGTTACAGGTGGTGCAGACAAGGAGCTTAAGGCGATCTGTAAGCTTAAAAGTGGGCGATTGTATCGTATAAGTTCTACAGGCGATAGGTTGTATATACCTGCAATGGATAAATTTGATATTTTAAGGAAATATCATGATGAAATTAGACATCCGGCGTTTGAAACGTGTTTCATTCTCTTGGCGAAATCTTATTGGTTCCCTATGAGGTGTTTTGTGTCCAAGTATGTAAAATCATGTCTTAGATGTGAGTTTGCGAAGGGTCAGAATGGGCGAGATGAAGGACTACTGCATCCAATAGAGCGGCAGCCAATTCCTTCTCATGGTGATAGAGGGCTTTACTAAGTTTGTACTGGCGAAACCTACTAAAATACTGAGGCGATACAGAAACTGGATATCCAAGTCGTGTGATATGTGATCAAGTTAATGCGTTTAAAAGTAGGGAATTCAAGGTGTTCTTGGCGGATAATGGTATTAAGCATGTTGCAAATGCTGTGGCGACACCTAGGGCAAATGGTCAGGTGGAAAAACCAAATATAACGATTACAGAGGCGTTATGTACACTTAAGGAAACAGAAGGAAGGTGGGACGAGAAGCTGTCTGATGTTGTTTGGGGCCTTTCTAATGCGGACAACTCCAGCACGCATTTCTCTCCTGCTCACCTTATGCTTTCCTACAGCCATGGTAGAATAACCGATTTGACGACTGGCGAGCTAGTTAGCAATGGCGATGTCAATTGTACTGACAATGGCGATGTCGATGGCGTTGACAATGGCGAGCAGACCGCTGATGGTCTACAGAATGTTAAAAGCCTAAAGAACGAGGCGAAAGTTCCAGGTGTAACAAGTCAAGGCGTAGTGGTAGGCGAGGCATTATCTTAGGAGAGTAGTAAGGCGTTACTAAACGAGGCGTCGTCAAGTAAAAATGACACCCAGCCAGTGGCGGAGTGACGATTCTGCTCTCTGGTTAAAAAGGCGTAGACAGGCGTGTCAACTTATGTGAAGTGAAATGTTGGTCTCTAGACAGACTATAATTGAGGTACTCAACGGACTCAATACTTGACTCCGACTAGAGCGTCCGGACCAGATCTGGTTGTAGCTGGGCACGGAGAAAAACTCGTTGACCGTACTAGGGCCGTAACTAACATTGCAACATCTGCACAAAGAATGAAAAGGCGTTTCGACAAAGGTAGAAAGGCGGCAATTACTTATAGAATAGGTGACTTGGTGCCGTGGCGGAGTGCTGCAACCAAAAATGCGGGCGTTGGCGTTACTAATAAACTCTACAATAAATTTGATAGACACTACCGAGTTTGTAAGGTGTTGGCGACCGATAGGTATCTGATAAAGGTAATCAAGGGCGTTCGGGCCTATAAGCGAGTTAAGGCGATTGTCGCTGTAGACTCCATAAGGCAATATCACAATGTGAATTAGGTCGACTATGAATCCTCTAATGAGGAATAAAATGGCGAATAATCCTAACAGTTGGTTGATGATTTTTAGATTAATCCTAACAGGATTTGTCGAGTGATCTTGACAGGTGGTCGTTATCACAATTATATAATTTCCCAATAGAATAAGTATTGACATTATGCTTTTCAGGCTAGCCGAATGTTAGACACACCCGGTAAGCGAAGCGGGGTACGTTGATGGTATGTCTAACAGTCATGCGCGTCGAAAGCATACATTAAAACTCACGGATGCCTAGCCAATCAGAACACGCCGACATCGAATGATTCCGAATGTTTCTTCGTTCGAAAACGCTCCTCCGCTTGTTCCGAAGTCTGAAGATGTTTTCGCGCTATTTTACATTTTTACATTGACTTCTTATGCGAAATTGTGTTTCTGAAATTTGTTAAAACTAATTTCGTATTTGGCAATTGCTCTTAAGTTTTCATTTGTTAAAAATAAAAAATAGTAATTTTTATTGCTACACCAATATAAATTTGACTTCACAGCATATAAATAAACATGGAATTAGAGATGTAAATTTTGCTGAATTGAAATAATTTTTTTAGGTTAGGTGTTTATTGTTTCTATTTTGTAAAAATAATCAATTAATCTGCAACTTTTGTAAAAATGAGTTTTGCAGCACAAGTACAATAAACCGGCTAATAAGGAATATTCATCCAAGTTCCATAGAGGAAAACCAATTAAAAAAGCGGATATATGCCCCATGTGCACTAATGAAAAGAAGTTTTCAAATAACTTAGTTTTAATTAATAATTTAAATAATGTTCATCATTTAAGTATTACAAAATCTGTTTTAAATTTCAGAGATTTCGAAGAGTTCTTTTTGGGATCAGTTATAGTACAATATGTAGAAACACATATTGGGCAAGCTGATGAACTAAGAACCAAAAGACTTTCAAAAACTGAAGATAATATCATTGTTGAACAATTAACTAAAGGAGTACCAAATGAACGTATTATTTAAGATCAGATCTAATCTAGGGTATCAGAATCCTGTATACAAAATTTCAAATTTTTTTATTCATTATTTTTTGAGTTATCGTTACTACAACATCCATCCAAACACACACACACACACACTAACACACACACACACACACACACACACACACACACACACACACACACACACACACACACACACACACACACACACACACACACACACACACACACACACACACACACACACACACACACACACACACACACACACACACACACACACACACACACACACACACACACACACACACACACACACACACACACACACACACACACACACACACACACACACACACACACACACACACACACACACACACACACACACACACACACACACACACACACACACACACACACACACACACACACACACACACACACACACACACACACACACACACACACACACACACACACACACACACACACACACACACACACACACACACACACACACACACACACACACACACACACACACACACACACACACACACACACACACACACACACACACACACACACACACACACACACACACACACACACACACACACACACACACACACACACACACACACACACACACACACACACACACACACACACACACACACACACACACACACACACACACACACACACACACACACACACACACACACACACACACACACACACACACACACACACACACACACACACACACACACACACACACACACACACACACACACACACACACACACACACACACACACACACACACACACACACACACACACACACACACACACACACACACACACACACACACACACACACACACACACACACACACACACACACACACACACACACACACACACACACACACACACACACACACACACACACACACACACACACACACACACACACACACACACACACACACACACACACACACACACACACACACACACACACACACACACACACACACACACACACACACACACACACACACACACACACACACACACACACACACACACACACACACACACACACACACACACACACACACACACACACACACACACACACACACACACACACACACACACACACACACACACACACACACACACACACACACACACACACACACACACACACACACACACACACACACATAGACATCATCGCGGAAATATCAAAATTGTATTCTAACCTAACCTAACCTAAAACGTGTTTATTCATTGAAAACTCACTACCCAATTTTTAGCATACCTCTCTTATCTGAAGGGCGAGAGGTAAAAATGGTAGAACATCTAAAGAATCTCATCGATCATCAAATATGTCAACATTGACAGACAAATACAATAAAATTAAGAAATTTCCGTATAGATGTAATTTTTGCAAATATATAGGACACACAGCTTCAGAATGTAGAAAGAAACAACAGAGAGCATCTACTGCTGAAGAAGAATCATTTATGCTACAATCTGTGATGGAAAATGAAGAACTAACAAGTGTTATGAATGCCTTAAACGTAGAACAATTTCATGGAAACTCATGGTGTCTAGACAGTGGTGCAACATCGCACATGTGTAATGACAGATCCAGTTTTACAAATTTCATGCCTACAAGTAACCAGCAAGTTCGTTTGACAAATCTACAGAAGTTCTTCTACAAGGAACAGTTAAGTTACATGTAGATAATGGTTCATTTGGAAAGAAAATTATTAATCTCGAAAATACGTTATATGTGCCAAATCTCAGAACAAATCTGATCTCCATTCCTAAAGCTGCAATTAATGGAAGAGAAACAATTTTTTCTAAAGATAAGGCGCAGATTATAAATGCAAAACGAGATGTACTCATAAGAGCATACAAAAAGGGTCAACTATACTATGTTCAACTAGTAAAAGAAACAACAGTGTTGGCAGAATCAAATCCGACCAATTTGTTAAAATGACATCAGAGATATGATCATCTCAATGAAAAGGATCTTAAAATTTTAATGTCAGACAATTTGGTGAAAGACATTAAATTTAATTATTCAGAGAAACTTGCTCCGTGTGATATTTGTATAAAAGGCAAACCAACATCAGAAACGTTTCCAAAATCGACAAATTCAATAGCTGAGGGAGTCTTAGACCTTATTCATTCAGACATCTGTGGTCCCATGAGAACAAGATCCATTGGAGGTGCACGATATTTTTCAACTTTCATCGAGGTGGATTCATGTATATTTCCTCATAACAAAAGATGAAGTCAAAGATGCATTCAAAAGTTACAAAGCATTAGTAGAAACTAAAACAGGAAGAAAAATTAAAATTCTAAGAACAGATAATGGTCTGGAATATACTGGAAAAGATTTTACAAAATTTTTAGAAAGCAGCGGTATACAAAGACAATATTCTACTGCATATACGCCACACCAAATTGGGGTAGCTGAACGAGCAAATAGAACTATAACAGAAATGGCCAGATGTATGCTTATCCAATCACAAATGCCACAAAGTTTTTGGGCAGAAGCTATAGCGACAGCTGTGTTTATCAGAAATAGATGCACAACAAGTAGCTTGAGTAACACTACACCGTTTGAACTTTGGAATAAAAAGACACCGATTGTTAAACATTTTCGAGTATTTGGTTCTAAAGCTTTTGTCTTGATAAAAGATAATAAACAAGGAAAATTTGATCCAAAATCCAAAGAATGCCTATTTGTGGGTTACTCAACTGAGGCGAAAGCATACCGTCTGTGGAATCCAGTTGTAAAAAAAATGCTTACTAGTAAAGATGTCAAATTTGTCGAAAGAGTTGAAGTTTTTCAGAACAAAAATGAAATATACGATTATTTATTAATTGATTTGAATCAAGACATCGTACCTTAAGAAAGGGAGCCTTTAACATGAAACGAAGACAATAATCTAATGAACACTGGTCATGAACGAGAAAATTTAGATATAGCTTCGGACGAAGATGGTGTTAAAAGACCAAGAATCGGTGGAACAGGAACTGTAGGAAGACCAAGGAAAATATACAATACTGTTTAAGCTGAAGAAAATGAAATTAATATGATATATGTAAAACCAAACAGTCCAAGTGTTGTTGAGGTTTTGGGAGGAGAAAATGCGGAAGAATGGCTCAATGCAATGACAGATAAATTTGATGGTCTCATTCGCAACAACGCATTCATCCTAGTTAACAGACCTGAAAACAGAAAAATTATTGGCTGTAAATGGATTTTAAAGACTATGAAACAAATGGTGAAATAGAACGTAGAAAAGCTCGCTTAGTAGCAAAAGGTTATACACTGGAACCTGGTGTAGATTACCACGAGACAACCTCTCCGGTTACTAGACAAACTTCAATACGTACTATTTTTGCTTTATCGGTAGAGTTTAATCTTACTCTTCATCAAATGGATGTTGTAATGGCATACATAAACGGCGATCTAGATAAAAAGATATTTATGAGTCAGCTCGATGGATTTATAACAACTAGAAATGAAGAAAAAGTTTGTCTTTTAAAGAAGTCACTTTACGGATTGAAACAAGCTGGTAGATAATGGTACAAGAAACTTGATGAACATTTAAAATCAATTGGTTTAAATCAATTAAAACCAGATAAATGTGTGTACTTAAGAAAAAATCAAGGTGATATTCTTGTTGTGGCCGTTTACGTTGACGATCTGATTGTGGATACTAGTTCAGAAGCAACATACAATAAATTAAAAATTGAATTATCATCAAAATTTCAAATTAAAGATTTGGGTCTACTACATTATTGTTTGGGCATTGAATTCAAACAAGAAAAATCTGGCAATATCATTTCGATCTATCAGAAGAAATATACATCTGACATATTAATAAAGTTTAACATGCAAGACAGGAAACCAGTTTCTACACCAATGGACTTAAATGTAAAATTGACAAAAGAGGATCTTACACCAGAACAGCATAACGAAATGAAAAATATTCCATACAGAGATGCGGTTGGGTCTTTGTTATATTTGTCTATTTCCACACGACCTGACATATCACATACTGTGAGTGCTCTAAGTCAATTTAATAATAATCCAAGCAAAACCCACTGATCAGCAGTTAAACGTGTTCTACGTTACCTTCGAAGAACACAAGATTTTGGTCTGAAATATAGAAAAACTGAAGTTCCACTATATGGTTTTGTTGACGCAGACTGGGGTAGTAATATCACTGATCGAAAATCTTATACAGGTTTCGTATTTTTGTTAGCTGTTTGTGCAATAAATTGGGAAGCGCGGAAACAAAAATAGTTGCTCTTTCCTTTACAGAAAGATTTACCTACAGTTATTTAGTGTGATAACCAAGGTGCTCAAAAGCTAATGCGAAATCCTGTTTTCCACTCAAGATCAAAACATATTGACATACGATACCATTATGTATTTGAAGATGGAAAGATAGATGTTCAGTATGTTCCAACTCAAGATATGAGAGCAGACATTTTTACAAAAATTATTTCTAAAACGTCTTTTCAAAAACATTACGTTAAAACATTACACAATATGTTAAAGGGAGGTGTTGGATATACAGCAACATTTTGTATCGTCTTGTATGTTATAATTATGTTAATCAAAGTTAGTTTTGAAAAAAGTTGAGTTGAAATACATAAGTCAGCAATTCTTCATAGTTTTTCTATACCACTTTAAAATCACTAACACTTTTTTTCAAACAAATAGGTAAAGTAAAGTGTTCTCATAAAATATGAATAGGTTTTAAGGTATTGGTGGTGGAAGTAGGATTCTTATTTAATTTCAGGTGAAAACTACCCTGGGTTAAAGAATGAAGATTTTGGAGTTGTATACATAAATGGTGTCATGGAAGAGAAGCTAAGGTACTTTAAACGCATTATTTATATAGATGCAACCCATGGAACGAACAGAAGAAATTGGGAGCTCATAATAGGATTGGTTAAAGATAAAAACAATATAAGTTTTCCCGTTGCATTTTTAGTTTCTAACAGACTAGACCAGAAAATTCAAGAAATTTTTTTAGGGCACTTCAAGCAAGACTGGGGGAATCAATTGCGGCGGAATACATAATGAGTGACGATGATCCCAAATAATAATGCTTGGATACTTAGAATGGATGTAGACCAAAAACCCAGAAGGCTTCTTTGTACATGGTATGTCATCAAAAAGTGGTACATTCAAGGAAGAACAAAAATTAAGAAGGCAGAAATTAGGCAAGAAATGAAGAAAGAAATGAGGAATGTATTAAAAGAAACAGATGTCACAAAATTTATGGAATTAAAAGAAAACTATTTAAAACATTTAGAACGGGAAGACGAAAATGATTTTTTAAATTATTTACAGAAGTAAGGGATAATATAACAAACAAATAAAAGGATGATAATTAACCTGTAATCTTTGTTTTTAGATATTATTTTCATTGCCGTAGAATTAATGGGTTAAATACGAATATGGCCATAGAAAGTTTGAATAAAATATTAAAATATTTTGTAACTATATGGATAATATTATATTCAAATAAAGATAACAAAGCATGAAAGCTAAAAAAATCTTTTTAATAGAATTAATTTACTGTAATATTAAAAAAAAAAGTAATAGAAATGAAAAACTAAAATGGATCCAACTCTGGCAAAGGAAATTCGCTTTTAGTTCTGCTTCGGTGGCCGGTCCTTAGGGCAAATTTCGCCATTTTCAGACGCTAATTAATTCTGTTGAAATGTCAAACGGCGTACCGAATGTCACGAATTATTAAGTCGACAGAACAATTCACTACGTAATTAACATTTACACTAGCGAACTTAAAACGTCCGCCCGAAGAATACCTTCCACTTTTGTTTGCTGATTTATTATTCATTCCCAACCCGTGATATTTTCTATTAAATGTTTGCGAATCAACTAGAGTTTGAATTTTTTAAACACAAGTGATCCTTGAGAATAGTAAAAGCTAATATATTTATTTTACATTGGAAATTTTTGACTTCTATTTTTATATTAAAATTTTCACGTTTCAGCTATAGCATTTCCTTCGCTATAACTCATATTTTCTTAATTTTCCGGGTCAGTATTGGATTATGGGTGTTATAACGGCAAAGTTAGAGCCAAGTGACGTCACAATCGAACTTCAACCCGGCACGTACGAAAAGCTTTCAAAGCTTTCAGCAAGTCTCATAGTTCGGGGGCATTTTTTACATGGAAACATGAATCGGCTTATTCGGATTCAAATTCAAAATATTTAAAAAAAACTTTGCATACTTATATAAAATATAAGTACAGCAAAATTAATGAAAATCTTTAATTATTGCTGTAATCGTAATACATACATTTGGATTCGGAAATAAGTTAATAGTTGGGGACCTCATTCTTCAATTTGTAGACTAGCGCATCTCCTGTCTTGCTTTACCTCTTCGATGAGCTTTGAAAGGATAAAGCTGTAGTGAAGCACATTCCATAAATACTACAAAATTCTACTAAATTCTACTAAATTCTACTAAATTCTACTAAATTCTACTAAATTCTACTAAATTCTACTAAATTCTACTAAATTCTACTAAATTCTACTAAATTCTACTAAATTCTACTAAATTCTACTAAATTCTACTAAATTCTACTAAATTCTACTAAATTCTACTAAATTCTACTAAATTCTACTAAATTCTACTAAATTCTACTAAATTCTACTAAATTCTACTAAATTCTACTAAATTCTACTAAATTCTACTAAATTCTACTAAATTATACTAAATTCTACTAAATTCTACTAAATTCTACTAAATTCTACTAAATTCTACTAAATTCTACTAAATTCTACTAAATTCTACTAAATTCTACTAAATTCTACTAAATTCTACTAAATTCTACTAAATTCTACTAAATTCTACTAAATTCTACTAAATTCTACTAAATTCTACTAAATTCTACTAAATTCTACTAAATTCTACTAAATTCTACTAAATTCTACTAAATTCTACTAAATTCTACTAAATTCTACTAAATTCTACTAAATTCTACTAAATTCTACTAAATTCTACTAAATTCTACTAAATTCTACTAAATTCTACTAAATTCTACTAAATTCTACTAAATTCTACTAAATTCTACTAAATTCTACTAAATTCTACTAAATTCTACTAAATTCTACTAAATTCTACTAAATTCTACTAAATTCTACTAAATTCTACTAAATTCTACTAAATTCTACTAAATTCTACTAAATTCTACTAAATTCTACTAAATTCTACTAAATTCTACTAAATTCTACTAAATTCTACTAAATTCCACTAAATTCTACTAAATTCTACTAAATTCTACTAAATTCTACTAAATTCTACTAAATTCTACTAAATTCTACTAAATTCTACTAAATTCTACTAAATTCTACTAAATTCTACTAAATTCTACTAAATTCTACTAAATTCTACTAAATTCTACTAAATTCTACTAAATTCTACTAAATTCTACTAAATTCTACTAAATTCTACTAAATTCTACTAAATTCTACTAAATTCTACTAAATTCTACTAAATTCTACTAAATTCTACTAAATTCCACTAAATTCTAATAAATTCAACAAAATGTTACTAAATTTTACTGAATTTTACTAAATTTTACTAAATTTTACTAAATTTTACTAAATTTTACTAAATTTTACTAAATTTTACTAAATTTTACTAAATTTTACTAAATTCTACTAAATTTGGCAAAATTCTAGTAAACTCTACTAAATAAATTCTACTAAATTCTTCATCTGTTTTTTTGGGAAAATGGAGAATAGGAAAAATTAGGAGAAAAATACGCTAAAATAGGGACTATAAGGGACAAATAGGGAAAATAGGAAAAAGAGGGAAAAATAATAATTATACTTTTTAATAATACTTTTTCAGATATTTATTGTTAAAGTTTCAATGTTTGACATTTTTTTATTTTTGACAGGTGACAGTTGGATAAATCATTTTGACTGTTCTGTTTTTCAAGTCGAATTGGGTGTCATATTGCATCTGTAGTTTTTTGATAGTGACACTTCCGTTTGATACATGTCATACAAAAACTAATAAGTTCTTCCGATGGGTAATCCAAATCCCTTTACCAAATTTCAGCTCAATCGGATTAATACCTTTTCAGATATCTAATGGTAAAGTTTAAAATTTTCACATATTTTTATTTTTGACAGATAACAGTTGGAGAAATAGTTTTGACTGCTCTGAATAGAGTTTTTCAAGTGCTTTCAAATGACATATTGTATGTCAAATTCCATGAGAATTTGCATCTGTCATTTCTTGATAGTGACACTTTCGTTTGACAGATGTCATACGAAAACTAACGAGTTCTTCCAACGGGTAACCCAAATCCATGTACCAAATTTCAGCTTAATCGGATTAATACTTTTTTACATATTTAATGCTAAATTTTAAAATTTTGACATTTTTTTATTTTTGACAGGTGATAGCTGGAGAAATAATTTTGACTGTTGTAAATAGAGTTTTTCAAGGGCTTTCAAATGACATACAGCATGTCCAATTCTGTGATATATTGCATCTGTCATTTTTTGATAGTGATACTTCCGTTTGACAGATGTCGTACAAGAACTAATGAGTTCTTCGCACAGGTAACCCAAAAACCTATACCAAATTTCAGCTCAATCGGATGAAATGTGTGGCCTCTATCGTGGAAGAATACACACACACACAGACAGACAGACAGACTTCCATCTGGAAATGGTCTAAATCGTCTCAGGGGACCCGAAAATAGATATTTCCGTTTTTATCTCGAAATTTTTTGTAGCTCTTTCACAATACTTTCCCTTCCAGGAAGTGGGTCGGTAAAGTAAAATAAGAAAATACGAAAAAATAGCCAAATATGGGGAAAAATAAAGAAAAACAGGGAAATATATGAGAAAATAGTGAAAATAGGGGAAACTGGGGGATAATTGGGAAAATGGAGTGAAATAGGGAAAATATGGAAAAATTCAAAAAAGTAAAAAAAAATGAAGTATAGAAAAATAGGGGAAAATAAGAAAAAATAGGGAATAATAGGGAAAAATAGGAAAAAATAGGTAAATTAGGGCAAAATACGCCATAATATAAGTGAATATAAGCATTAAATAGGGTAAAATAAAGAAAAATAATAAAAAACAGAAAAATAGAAAGAAACAGGAAAAAAACGTACGCTCTTTGTATCGTCAAGCAGTCTTTTGACGCTTTATATTGTGATGGCCACTTGCACGGGCAGCGTCAGTAGAGAAGTAATACTCCAAGAGTCGTTACTCACATAGCAAAAATATATTCTATGCATATACCATGCATGTTCTTTTTCGCATATGGATATGACATCGAATGTCCTATGAATGTGAATAGGACATTAGTATACAGGGTGGCGTAAATTTCTTGCAATGTATTGTAATCTCGGAAACCGTAAGAGATACGACGTCGGTTAACTGGAACAAAAGTTTCTTAATGTGAAAACTAATCGACTGGTGCTTTGCATCCACAGATGTCAGGGACGGTTTTCATAATAATTGATAAAAACCAAAATTGCCAAATGGCAACAAGTTTGAGAAAATGACTGGAGAATTATTATCTAATTTATCGAACTCTCATGTGGTATTCGATAGATTATTGTTTGACGTTACAATCAAAATGTCAGATGAAAAAAATACATTGTCATGTGGTTGTCATTCAATAAAAACAATGTACATTGAACTATTCTCGCTGAAATAATGTAAGTAGATTATTCCCACTATAATAATGTTTTGATTGGCTAGAACGTATATGAATTACTGAAATTGAAAATTTCTATTGGTTTCGATAAACGTCAAAAAATAATCCGTAGACAAATACTAATATTCATAGTATATACGCACATTTACGAATATTATACGAATAACCATAGTATATTCAGGTAATATCAAATGAACATTATATTACACGAATATTGTAGGTTAGGTTTTAAAAGAAAGTCAAAAATACTTCTATTATTATTTTTATTTCAAATTACATCAAAACATATTAATGTTCTTCTAAATTTTTCTTAAACAAAACAATGTCACATATTTACATATACTAATTTTACATAAGTATTTCAATAAGCAAATTTGGCAATAAGACTTAAAAAACGACTTTATTTTTTTCTCTATTTGGATTCTACTAGTGTACTAAAAAAAAATAAACTGTAAAGATTCAAGACGTTGGATTTGACGTAAAGGTTGTATTAGACCAACATGAAAAAAGTTAAAAATAGCAAAACAATGGCCAAAAAAAAAATAATATTTTTTACAATTTTAACACCCAAGTTTGGTATTAAAAATATTAAATACTTACATATTGGCCTGTTTCCTAGTAAACCTCTTTTCGGATTTCACTAACCACTTTTTATCTCCATTATTATTTTGTCTCCGCATGCATCGCTTGTTCCTCTCTAAGATCAATAAATAATCATTTTTATCGGAAAGCTATTATTTTTATTTCAAATACCTTTTAAAAGCACAAAATAGTTCAGACAAACTTAAAACACATGCAAAAAGCCATCTACCAATAATACACAGTATCACTTATTAGTTGGGAAAAGACTCCACCTGTGTATTAAGTGCCAGTACTAGCTGGAGCCGAAAGACCATCTCCAAGAGGTATGAAACCCCAAAAACAAGTGTTAAATACTTGCATGGTGTGAGAATTTGTTTTTTATGCATCATTCCCTATACCGAACAGAAGTTACATCCCTTAAGGACTCATTATCGGCAATATGCCAAGATGCATAGAATTCAAATCTCACATCGAAACACAATAGTGCTAATATCAAGTTAAAAATATATAAACAAGATAGTAGATAGCTACCGCCTTCTACCAATAGGGCTCAGTATTACTTATAAGTTGCGAAAAGATTCCACCTGTGTATTGAGTGCCAGTACTAGCTGGAGCCGAAAGATACCCCATCTCCAAGAGGTATGAATCCCCAAAAACAAGTGTTAAATACTTGCAAGGTGTGAGATTCTGTTTTTTGTGCATCAGGCCCTATACCGGACAGATGTTTGATCCCTTAAGGACTCATCAGCAGAAATGTGCCCAGATGCATACAATTCCAATCTCACCTCGAAACACAATAGTGCTAATATGAAGTAAAAAAGAAGTAAACAAGATGGTAGCTAGCAAGGCCATCTACCAATAGAACACAGTATCACTTATTAGTTGGGAAAAGATTCCACCTGTGTAATAAGAGCCAGTACTAGCTGGAGTCGAAAGACAGCCCATCTCCTTGATGTACGAAACCCCAAAAACAAGTGTTAAATTCTTGCATGGTGTGAGAATTTATTTTTTATGCATCAGGCCCTATACCGGACAGCTGTTTCGTCCCTTAAGGACTCATTATCGGCAATGTGCCAAGATGCATAGAATTCAAATCTCACATCCAAACCCAATTGTGCTAATATTTAGTAAATAAGATGGTAGATAGCCACCGCCATCTATCAATATGACACAATATCACTAGTTAGGAAATGATTCCACCTGCGTATTAAGAGCCAGTACTAACTGGAACCGAAAGTAAACCCATCTCCAAGAGGCATGAAATACCAAATACAAGTGCTAAATGCTTCCATGGTGTGAAAATTTGATTTCTATGCATCAAACCGTACAAAAAACAGCTGTTTCATCCCCAAGGGACTCATCAGCAGCAATGTGCTAAATGGATATAATTACAATCTTACCTCGCAATCTACCAATAATACACATTAACACTTATTAGTTGGGAAAAGGTTCCACCTGTGTATTAAGAGACAGTACTAGCAGGAGCCGAAGGACAGCCCATCTCCAAGAGGTATGAAACCAAAAAAACAAGGGTTAAATACTTAGATGGTGTGAGAATTTGATTTTTATGCATCAGGCCCTATACCGGACAGATGGTTCATCCCTTAAGGATGCATTATCGGCAATGTGCCAAGATGCATAGAATTCAAATCTCACCTCGAAGCACAATAGTGCTAATATCAAGTTAAAAATATATAAACAAGATAGTAGATAGCTACCGCCTTCTACCAATAGGACACAGTATTACTTATAAGTTGCGAAAATATTCCACCTGTGTATTGAGTGCCAGTACTAGCTGGAGCCGAAAGATACCCCATCTCCAAGAGGTATGAATCCCCAAAAACAAGTGTTAAATACTTGCAAGGTGTGAGATTCTGTTTTTTGTGCATCAGGCCCTATACCGGACAGATGTTTGATCCCTTAAGGACTCATCAGCAGAAATGTGCCCAGATGCATACAATTCCAATCTCACCTCGAAACACAATAGTGCTAATATGAAGTAAAAAAGAAGTAAACAAGATGGTAGCTAGCAAGGCCATCTACCAATAGAACACAGTATCACTTATTAGTTGGGAAAAGATTCCACCTGTGTAATAAGAGCCAGTACTAGCTGGAGTCGAAAGACAGCCCATCTCCTTGATGTACGAAACCCCAAAAACAAGTGTTAAATTCTTGCATGGTGTGAGAATTTATTTTTTATGCATCAGGCCCTATACCGGACAGCTGTTTCGTCCCTTAAGGACTCATTATCGGCAATGTGCCAAGATGCATAGAATTCAAATCTCACATCCAAACCCAATTGTGCTAATATTTAGTAAATAAGATGGTAGATAGCCACCGCCATCTATCAATATGACACAATATCACTAGTTAGGAAATGATTCCACCTGCGTATTAAGAGCCAGTACTAACTGGAACCGAAAGAAAACCCATCTCCAAGAGGCATGAAATACCAAATACAAGTGCTAAATGCTTCCATGGTGTGAAAATTTGATTTCTATGCATCAAACCGTACAAAAAACAGCTGTTTCATCCCCAAGGGACTCATCAGCAGCAATGTGCTAAATGGATATAATTACAATCTTACCTCGCAATCTACCAATAATACACATTAACACTTATTAGTTGGGAAAAGGTTCCACCTGTGTATTAAGAGACAGTACTAGCAGGAGCCGAAGGACAGCCCATCTCCAAGAGGTATGAAACCAAAAAAACAAGGGTTAAATACTTAGATGGTGTGAGAATTTGATTTTTATGCATCAGGCCCTATACCGGACAGATGGTTCATCCCTTAAGGATGCATTATCGGCAATGTGCCAAGATGCATAGAATTCAAATCTCACCTCGAAGCACAATAGTGCTAATATCAAGTTAAAAATATATAAACAAGATAGTAGATAGCTACCGCCTTCTACCAATAGGACACAGTATTACTTATAAGTTGCGAAAATATTCCACCTGTGTATTAAGTGCCAGTACTAGCTGGAGCCGAAAGATACCCCATCTCCAAGAGGTATGAATCCCCAAAAACAAGTGTTAAATACTTGCAAGGTGTGAGATTCTGTTTTTTGTGCATCAGGCCCTATACCGGACAGATGTTTCATCCCTTAAGGACTCATCAGCAGAAATGTGCCCAGATGCATACAATTCCAATCTCACCTCGAAACACAATAGTGCTAATATGAAGTAAAAAAGAAGTAAACAAGATGGTAGCTAGCAAGGCCATCTATCAATAGAACACAGTATCACTTATTAGTTGGGAAACGATTCCACCTGTGTAATAAGAGCCAGTACTAGCTGGAGTCGAAAGACAGCCCATTTCCAAGAGTTATGAAACCCCAAAAACAACTGTTAAATACTTGCATGTTGTGAGAATCTGTTTTTATGCATCAGGCCCTATACCGGACAGATTTTTCATCCCTTAAGGACTCATCATCGGCAATGTGCCAAGATGCATAGAATTCAAATCTCACCTCGAAACACAATATTGTTAATATTTAGTAAAAAAGATGTAAATAAGATGGTACATAGCTACCGCCATCTCCCAATAAGACACAGTATCACTTATAAGTTGGGAAAAGATTCCACCTGCATATTAAGAGCCAGTACTAGCTAGAGCCGAAAGACAGTCCATCTCCAAGAGGTCTGAAACTCCAAAAACAAGTGTTAAACACATGCAAGGTGAGAGAATTAGATTTTTATGCATCAGGCCCAATACCGGATAGATGTTTCATCCCTTAAGGACTCATCATCGGCAATGTGCCTAAATATATGCCTGGCAACCAATTTTAAACTAATTTATAGTTATTCGTGCTTGTGCTTATTAAAATATCGAATGACCTGTTTATTTTTTTCTTCAAAATTATTTTTGTTTTATAAAAAAATCAAAGTCACTTTAGCCGTATAATTTTTTTTTCAGATCTTTACGGAAGCAAAAAATATTTTACATGCTCTACACTTATTCGTTTACCAGCCGCTGATTCATAATGAAAGTATTCACGCCGAGTTATCATCATCCGGAAAAATTCAGAAAGCACTTCAATTTTTCTTCTCGCACTTGTTAGTATACGCCGGGATTTTCTTATTTCAGTCGGATTACACATCCAGCGAATTTATCTGAGTGTTTACGGTCTAAAAATCTTCTAAACTCGCGAGCAGACAACTTACTTCGACTCCAAGTCAGATTCGTAGAGAAACTGCCAATAATCTTTGATGGGAAAGTTTTATTTTTCGGACAGGGTGTAATTTAATTTTTTTGTCGAACTAGTCACTGTTTTACTAAAGCAACATTTTTAGTTTGTTTTATATACAAAATTTACTAAAAAAAATCAATCATGTAATATAAAAACTACATGAAAAAATATTACAATAAATACTCAAAATATTTTATATTTTCTAGCATCCAAAAACGAATTATTTTCTTCAATTTGGTCACTTAATATTTTACAATCTCCACAGATAAAACAATTTCCAAAAATTCAATTTACAAAATATAAAAAATATTCTAGTGACGATCAAATGGTGGTGCAATGGCTAGTGCGATCCTGTCCAAACTTTTCACATAAATGTAGGTTAATATTATACATGTTGTGACGTCGAAAAAGTTCTAAAAATTTGAACTGGAAAAACACTTAATTTGTATAGAAAGTACCAGAAGAGTTCATCCCTGGAGAAAACTAACTAGTGAAGTGAAAACTGGAACTCTATCGGAGCTATTATTCGAGAGTAATAACGGTTATAGCCAGACAGACAGACAGACATTTAGGCAGGATTTCATGCATTTTTGGAGCTCAGAAACGTCGAGAAAAGTGAGAGTAAGAATTTTTTTTTGTCGTCATCTCCAAATTAATACTGAGGGTGTTGGGCTTTAGTATATTTTAAATAGTCTCTTTGAACTATTATAACATATTTCATTTTTAAATACTTTTAATGGTTTCTGTACTACATTTACAGTTAAGAAAATGTTCGATAATGAAATAAATGCCCATCCATGCATTAAATTAAATCTGTAGGTTTCTATTTCGGGATTGTGTACATTTTGAAATTACAATATTAAACATTTTGATATATTGGCATTTGCCATTAAACTAATGGGTAACTGTGTAGAAATAATGGAGTGGTTATAAAATTTAATTTGATATTAAAATATTTTTTAATTAGATTATAACGATGCTTTTAAATTTTTTCCAAAGTCATCAGATCCAAAAAACATTCATCAAAGCAATGCTCAATAAACAACAAGGGAGTAAAGTGCAAACTAAAGCCAGTTTTACCCCAAAACTGAAAGGGAAAAGCAAATGTACGATATGAGGGTATTTAATTAAGATCCCTGGCTTTCAATTTATTTCTAGAGTAATAATTTTTGCCATTGTTGCAAAAATCACTAAAAAAAAATTGAGTTTTTACTACTTTTTAAATATATTTTTTTAAAATATAACAATGTATTTTTTCCAAATCAATTTTGCTGTAATTATTACTTTAAGAATATAATTAACCGTTTCTTATTAATTTTAATTTTACAAATACAGATCTAGATTTTAATTTTTTTTGATACATTAATAGCCTAAAATATTGTGTTATATTTTTACAATTTGTTATTGTATTTTTAACAAAACAAACCCGTTTAATTCATAATATTTTTATTATTACATAATCGCAAAATATTTTTGTTCATGTTTTAATCAACGTCCAGCTTCTTAAAATTTCCGTGGTAACCAAGAATATCATCGTTAATGTTTTTATCTGGTCGTAAATCTTCGTTTACTTTTAATTTTTCCCTCTGGTCAAAAAAGTCTTTGTATTCGGTAAATTTGTCAGAAAATTTAGCTAAAAAAAATAATATTGTTATTTTTGATAAATTATTTCTAAAACTTGAAAAATAACGGAAACTAAAAAAACAATTATGCGTGTCAAAAATCCAATAGAAAATTGGAACATCAAGAAAATAATTATAATATAAAAATAAAATTCAAACTAACAGAAATTAATAAATAAGCAATAAATATGGTATAAAATTTTACCGGCATAAAAGCAATCTAGGTTACGTTAAGTTTCGCAAGAAAAAAACTTAAACAATATTATAATTCAAGAAACAAGACAGCTGACTCAGCAAGTTTTTTGAAAGAACGACATGATGTTACGTTTTTCTGTGGCACCCTGTATTTTCGTTATTCTTCTACTCAGTATATCTCAATTTCAGCCTCGCTTGATATCCCTTCTTAATTTCCTCGCGTCGTAGTTCAAGATCTCTCTCTTCTTTGTATTATTTTCCCATGTTAACAATTCTCCCTCTTTGTCTTTTCAGTCCAAACAATTGACTTTCTATATCGTCTGTGTCGCTTATTTAAAAATTTTTTTCTTCCCCTTATAGGGTAAGTTTTATTTATATTGTAATATATTTTCACTTTGTCCCCTGTTATCATTATTAATTATTTCGACGCTTTAACATTTATTTACTGTTGTTTTTAATTTTTTTTATGCCGGTATATTTTTCGTTATATTTACTTAAAAGTTCATGTCTTATCTATTATAATAATATAAATTATCTGATTTTTGTGGTGCTCTTTCAGTCTCAATTACAAAAAGAGAATCTATTTTTAAATTGTTTTTACAGATTGTCTTAAATTTTAATTCACTTTGATTATTTTATATTTCATATTTTAATCTAAAAATTCATATATTTCATATTAATATTATTTTTTTTTATATTTTTTTTTTAAAAACAGAGACCACAAAATTTGGTAATTTATAAGATTTTTGTCTTATATTTTTTTCCTTTCCTAATTGGGACTTAACGTCTTCTACTGCCGGATCTAACAAATTTTAAAACAAACTAGAAGACAAGCCAAAAACCAAGCTAAGTCACATTTCCAAAAAAAAAAAAAGAAGAAGAGGGATTTAAATCTTTCTCATAAAATAAAACAAATATAACGTTTAATTTGAGTTTAATTTCCTTAAACCCAGAAAAAGAAAGTAAGGACGGATTTTGAAATATATCATAGTTTTTTGTCAATTGTTGTTTCTAAATACATCAAAAAATCAATTAGACTGGCGTCCAACCTTTTTTTTTTAATATTTTACTTTTTCACATTTATTACTAATTGTCAACAAATTAAAAATAACGGTTCAATGAGTCAGGATAGTCATTCAGTAATTAATTGAAGTGGAACAATGAAAAAATAGTTCGTCCACTGGGTCGATAAGCAATTTTTAGGCTGAATAGTTTCGTAGTTCGGCTGCGTCTAGGACGCGGTCACTAAGACGCGGCCACTAGGACGTGGCCACTAGGACGCGAAATTATTAAAATTTAATGCATTTATTACAAAAATGCATTTTATTGGCCTATATTGATCATTGGCCAGTTTGAAAAAATAAGTATACAGTGTGTCTACTTAAGTTCGCACTATATTAGAAACTTTTTTATTATTAATTTTACCAAAAAATGTTATTCTTCATAAAAAGTTCTGCATTGTTTAAAACCTATGATTTAACCATCAAATAATAAATTTTTTGACCCGTATAGCGATATCCAAAGAAGACCACGGCATAACAGCCCGGAAATAAACAAAGCCTAGATTCTTACAAAATAAAAAGTTGTTTGCATAAAGGATTATACATTATACATCCATCTTCAGTGGCGTGGACGAAGTACTATTAGCGACTTATCAACAACGAAGGACGTTTCAGTCTCAGCTGAAGATGGTTGCCGCAGCTGCAGTTGAAACGTTTGGAAGTACAGAACACAGAAGATCACGCATGGCATAACAGCCCGGATAAACAATTTCAACTTTTTATTTTTTAAATTTATTTAGCAGTAACATTTTTCAATATTTTTTAAAATAAGCGTACTTTACTCTTGAGCAAAATTTATATTTTTTGACGCACCTCGTATACGGGTCAAAAAGTGTATTATTTGATCATTGAATTTTAGGTTTTAGACAATGCAGAACTTTTTATGAAGAATAACATTTTTTGGTAAAATTAATAATAAAAAAGTTTCTCATATGGTGCGAACTTAAGTAGACACACTGTATATATTGTAATGAAATCAAGTTGTGTGAGTTATAGAAGTTAATGTATTATTGTTATTAGTATAAAGAAGTTTGTATTATAAAATTATATTCCAAGTTTTTATAGTTGAATATAATGATATAATTTAAAATCATTGGGTATATAAATAAAAATTATGGTATAATCAAAAAATTTTGATATTAATAGAAATAAATTTAATTTATAATTAGAAAATTATTTATAATTAGAAAATTATTTAAAATTTAATGATGAAAATTAAAAATCATTCGGTATAAAAAATTTTGGGATAAGGTTTTTGGAATCAAGTAAAGGAAAAAAAAAGAAGGGGAAAAAATTAATTAGAGACAAAAAATAATAAGAAAAGTCATATTTTTATATACAATTTGTCAAAAATTTAAAATTTTGTATATTTGATAAAAAAATACTGAAATATGTAAAATTTATATATTTCCAATTAATAAAAACAAAAAAAGGATATAATCTATAAAAAGAAAAAGTTTTTTATTTTATTTAAAATAAAAAGAAAAGTTACAATTTATAAAAAAAAAAAATTGGTAGAAGAAATATGGCAATTGGGGAAATATAAATGGTATATTCCATGGAATTATAATCATGAAGAAGAGCAGCATCAAGTAAGACTATTAAAACAAGTTAAACAGTTAAAGAAGTAGATCTCAAAATTATTATAGATGAAGGTATAAAATAAGAAAAAAAAGAAGAAGAGGAACTTGGCAGGCAACTCAAATTTCAATTTTTTGTTAATTATCAGTTTATTTGTACAAATTTATGATTTTTTTTATTTAGATCTGAACCCACTCCCAATTGAGATATATTATCAAAAGTTTTAATTATTGATTATAATGCAGATCATTATAATATATATGTAAAGGGTTACCCACACTTATCATTTTTTTTTCCACATAAAAAATATTATTTCGAAAACTGGCTGATTCTTTTATATTATTTTTTTCTAATGCTATCTGAAACACAGTGTCGTGCATATTCCAGAGCGTACACAAACTTTTTTTTTTAGATGGAATGCACTGTATATTATTAAATTTTAGTAATAAGCTTTTGTCTAATTTCAAAAATGTATCATTTAATACTCGATCTTAAAACATTAATTTAGTATTTTTAAAAATAACATGAAAATTAAATTTATTAAAATTTTTATTTCAAATTAAATTGAATACAATTTACTTACAATATTTTTAAAAGAGTATATGTTATTCAGATGTAATAAAGAGAATATTTTATATTCTTTCCATTTAAATATATTTTGTCAAATTTAAATCAATTTTTTAAATTTTATTGTAATTTTCTATTAGAGCTATTATTTAATATAATCTTAAATATTTCTTCATATTAAATTTAATTCATAATGTAGACGTAAAAGGGTCTTTGCTATCTTTTGAACCGCTAGATATATATTTCATTGTGGCAATCCTTATTAGACTTTCGCGTCCTAGTGTCCCCGCATCCTAATGGTCCCGCATCCTAATAGCACCGCGTCCTGGTGTCCCCGCGCCCTAGTGTCCCCGCGCCCTTGTGTCCCCGCGCCCTAGTGTCCCGCATCCTAGTGGCTGCGTTCTAGTGGCCGCGTCCTATTGGCCGCGTCCTTGTGTCCCGTTCCGTAGTTCGGCTACTGTGCTGTGAAGAAATTTTTGTTTGTCCACCGGACCAAATAAAAATAATGTTTCCACATTAACGTTACAAGGACATTCAAAAAACTACCTCAGAGCTACCTAGATCTGAAGGTTAAACTACTACATATTATTAGGATTTTAGCAGAGCTAGGGTATTACTAAAAAAGAATTAATACGTTACTTTACCATTACTTTTCTATAAACCATCGATACCATGAATAGGTCTGAATAAAAGACAAAACGTGTTTTATATTTGTAGGCGGTGGTAGCGAAACTATTGCTTTTATTTTGTTAGGGTCTGCTGTGATTCCTTTTTCGGTCAATAGGTGACCCAGAAAGCTTATAGTGTGGCAAGCAAAGTTGCATTTATTTCTATTGACACGAAGTTTGTATTTCCTTAACCGTAGAAACACAAGTCACTAACATGATCCTCGAAAGTAGATTTTCTGATAATTAAATCATCAAGATAGACGAAAAGGGATAGATTACCAAGACTGACTTTGAATCTATCTATCAGTTTTTGAAAAATCGAGGGTGCGTTTCATAACCCAAATGGGATTCGTGTAAACCGGTTTTCTTCTTATCATCATCACGTTGATTATACAAAAATTGAAATCTTTTATTATGATCGTTATCGTTCTGGGCCTATAACCTGTTGATTATATCAGATGAATTGGATTTAATAACCAGTCGAATAAAAATGCGTTTTCAATTTTTGTGACGGAGAGATTTTTTCAATGTCAAAATACTTAATGTACAATTTACAATAAGTGTTGCCAGATTGAATCTGATATTACGTTAAACATTTTGTATTAAAATAATAAATAATTAAAAAGATGTTGCAATAACCAACACCCCTTCTCAACATGTCGGCAATCATATTACTGGTAGGACAGTAAATAGCTGCTACCTTTTGCTTCTTAATTACATCATGTATGTACTTGTATTTTAAATCGATGTGCTTCCCTAGTTGATTTTAAGTTTTATCGGTGAGTAGTTTTATACAACCTTGATTGTTCTCAAACACATTCACGGGAGTTTTGATTTCTTGACCAAAATCAATTAATACTCGATGTATCCAGATAAGATCACATACAGCCTCTGAAAATGCGATGAATTCAGCTTCGGTCGAGGATAAAGATACGGATTCTTGTTGACGATTGACCCATGCAATTAAGGTTTCATTGAAAAAAAACAATATCCTATATTAGATTTTCTAGCAATAGGATCGCCACCCCAATCTGCATCGACATAACATTCGAAACGTCCATCATTGTCTTCATTACCAAGTTTCAATTTTAATGATGATATAGTTGCCTTTAAATATCTGATGACACGTTTTACCTCGTTTCAGTCACATATTCTGGGTTTGCTTACTCTTCTTGCAATTATTGATGTTGCAACGGAAATGTCTGATCTTGTGTGGTTGTAGATATATATAATAGTGATCCAATTGCACTTCTGTATATCTTTTGCGATTCAAATGAATCTTTATTCATCGTTTCACTCAAATAACCTGGGTTCATTGGAGTTACTAAATCTTTTGCATCGATCAGTTAAATTGAATTCTGATAGCTTATTCATAATGTATTTTTCTTGGTTCATATAAAATGTACCTTTGTCATCACGACTAAATTGTACTCCAAGATAATACTTCAAATTACCTAAATTTTTAATTATTAATTTGGCATCATGTTTAAATTAGTAGTGCAAGCAACGATATCATTAACATGATTTGATATATATACTATATGTCCATGTGTTTCTTTTGAATTTAAACACGGATCATTTTCGCTCTGTATATAATCATTTTGTTTCATGATCGAGTCAAACTTTTTATTCCATTCATTGGCTCCTTGTTTTAAGCCATATAAATTTTTTACAAGTTTACATACCTTATCACCATTGCCACCTTTTGGCTCCTTCTGTAAACTTGATGTGATAAGTCGCCATTCAGATACGCTGTTTTAATGTCAAAATATCGAACAACCATTTTCTGCTTTCCAACCACAGTCAAAAGAATTTTTAGTGTCATCGGATTAGCCACAGGAGCAAAAACTTCGTTGTAGTCGCGACCATATTTTTGGGAAAATCCTAGAGCTACAAGACGTGCTTTATACTTCACGATGTCTCCTTCTTGATCAGTTTTCGTTTTATATACCCATTTGCATCCGGTCGCACTGGCATCAGGCGGTAATTTTGTTAATTCCCAAGTACCAAAATTATTTAGAGACTGCATTTCTTCATCTATAGCCATCTTCCAATTTACAGAGTTTGATCCATTCATGGCCTCATCGTATGTAGTAGGACCTTGATTTACATCATGTATCACTTTGTACCCTTCCATAATTAGACGATTCGGTGGTATGCCCTTATTAGATCTATTTGAACATCGAATAGTTTGTTGTTCTTCGTCATTTTCGGCCCCTTCTGAAACTGCATTCGATGATGTTAAAATCATTTCATTTATATCACTTACTGCATTTTGCACTTCAGATGTTATTGATTTATCTTCTGGTTCGATGAATTTGACATCACGACTGTCCATAAGTCTTCTTTGGTTAATAGAAGTTCGAGTTCGTATTTCCATACTCCATAATTATCGTTATTTAATTTGGTTATTTGCAATTTCATTGCTGAATCTGCCATGGCGTCTGGGTATACTAATGCACGCTTTCAGTACAAAAATTGAATTCTTTTATTATGATGGTTATCGTGTCCTGGGCCTATAACCTGTTGATTATATCAGATGTATTGGATTTAATAACCAGTCGAATAAAAATGCGTTTTTAATTTTTGTGACGGAGAATTTTTCTCAATGTCAAAATACTTAATGTGTACAATTTAAAATAATATTACGTTAAACATTTTGTATTACATAATAAATAATTAAATAGATGTTGCAATAACCAACACATCATTCATTTTAATTTGCCAGTACCCTGATTTGAGATCTAAAGTCGTCATAAAAGGCTTGCTTTTCACGGCGTACAATAGATCGTCTATTCTAGGTAGAGGATATTTATCTGGTAATGATAGCATTCAACTATCTGTAGTCTATACAGACTCTTTTCTTGTATACAAGAACTACAGGGAAGGTCCAAGGTGTTTCACTTTCTTCTATAATGCCCTTAGCAAGCATATCGTCCAACTTGTGGCCCAGTATTTCTTGTTTCGCCGAATTCAGGCGATAGCCAGTTACCATGTGATGCTCGGAGTATGAAGTTGGCGGGCCATGTTCCTCAAAGAGGTCCTGAAAATCCATTAATACCTTGCTAAGTCGTTCTTTTTGTTTTGTTTCTAGGTTGGTTGCCTCGTGAGGTTTGACTTTTATACCTAAACTGAAGAGTTCATAACATCTCTTTCTTTTCAGAAGAGAGTAGTATGCTGGGAGACTTCTCCTGAATATGTTACCAACAGCTTCCGGAGAATAGTCGTCTATTTGTCGCATCATTAGTCTCTTCCTCCAGGTTGTCTTGTAATGAATGGTAAAGCGAAAAACTATAGAAAAGGAGATGCTACAAGGTCTATCTTGGTTGCACACTCCTTCATACTACTTTCGGCTTCATCGCAGTGGGCGTGGCTTGTATTGCTGTTGATAGTGACGTTTTGAGACAATCAGATTTTGATATTCCCGTAGGAATTCAAAACGTTTCTGACTCCGGCATCGTGGTAGGATTAAAATTATACCAGCTTTCTCTAAGAAGTAAATTCCTAATTATCTACTGTCGTAAGTCATACTAAAAAACTGATGTGTGTTCTTTCTCAAAATTCTATTTTCGTGTAGGTCGTACGGACTTTGGTTTCCTGATGGTTGCCATTGAACTAGTAAAAACACATCGCCTTTCCTTTACTAATTCGTATAGTGTAGCACCAGCTATACTCGTTTTGGCGGCAGTATTCCACACATTCTGGAATAATGGGAACTTCAGGTGTTGGGTGAATTAACGTGTTTATGGCATAGAAATTGCACCGCATGGGTAGAAACATACCTCGTAGTAGAGCAGTTTGGACAGTTGCTTCAAAAGAATCCAGGTTTTACACAACTATAGCAGCTAATCGTCATTTTCTGACCATTTATAAGATTCGTTGTTGTCTTTATCCGTAGTTAACGTTATTTTTACTTGGGTTTATTCGCTTGTTAATTTTACAATGTTCATAAAGTAAACTAATAGAGGTGTGGCGTGATTTCACTGTTGGTGAATTTATCACTGTTATTTAATCGGAATCGGAACAGATAGTCCTTTGCGGGAGAAAATCATAGTGATTTTTTAGAACTAGCTAGTTTATTATCACTGGTGTTTTAAAAATCTAGACAGTTATTTGTCAATTCATTTTGATTTTGTATGTACAATTTAATTAATTACATTTTTATATTCAATTTTAATTAGTTACACGAGACTTTTTAATAAGACTTTTGTTGGCTGGAAATTTAACGAAAAAACTGCCTCTGAAAAATTTACGAATCCGTAGTAAAAAGAGATGATTGATTTTTTTTTTCATTTTACAGTTTTTACTGAGATAGCGATACGATAGCACATGAGTGACTAGCTAACCACATAAGCAGTGACTCAGTGACTGCGCAGTCACAGTTAGGCCAGCAGTGTCGCTGGTCGCGTAATTTGCTATGTACCCCACTCCTATACCATACTAGAACGAAAAGGAACAATATGAACAGGAACTGTGATTTCATTTGGGAAAGAAACTAATACGACCAAATATGTCACTGCTGTGATGATTTGTCACTGTGCATTTTCCGGAGCAGTCACAGTGAGCTACAGTTCCTCTAAAAAACTATCACGTCACACCTCTATAAACTAATATTTTTCTAACATAAGTATCTACATATATCCTCATGGACGCGTAAGCAGCCATAGTGGAGCCATCTATGACGAGAGGGTGTGTACCCTTCACATAGGATCCCAATTAAAATTAGAGATATATCGAAAATAGAATTAGATCGGATAGTAAAAAGTGATACAACGAGATCAAGTAGGATCTCAAACTCCCCGGTTAAATTAGATTAAAGCTGATATTATTTCAAGATCAGCATCTTGAAAGGACAGCAATCTCCCAGTTGGGAGTGGTGACGTCATGGCCACCTTGGCTTGACATGGCCATTGCTCCCATTAAACACGTCAGTGGCTGACTAAGTAAAGGAGTTGCAACAGTTCTAGCGCAAAAACCCTCATTTTTACATGTAAATCTCCATTAGAAAATCTAAGGTTCATTCTGGCAATTTTTGTCCATATCAAGGTCATTCGTCATTCGTCATCGCAGAGTTGAATAAATCACAAACGCCTACAAAGGTCTACAGAGGTCTACAGATCACCACAGACGTCTGGAGAACCTCTTCTGTAGCCAGTCTGTGGTGATCTGTAGACCTCTATAGGCGTCTGAAGTATGTCTTCTGTAGAACTTTGTAGGCGTCTGTGATTTATTCAACTCCGCGTTATCGCCAGCTGGCGATGCGATGACGAATGACCTTGATATGGACAAAAATTGCCAGAATGAACCTTAGATTTACTTATGGAGATATACATGTAAAAATGAGGGTTTTGCGTTAGAACTGTTGCAGCTCCTTTACTTGACTAAATACTTGTATCTGGTTGGCCTTTGGCATGAGCAAGCATCACAGGTTATACCACATTAATGCCATGCTTACTGTCTCAAGTAAATTCATTCGACAATAGCAACTTTTTACATGCTAACCAGGTATTTAGCTAGTCGAAAAACGGACCTATATATGAATAAACACGTCCATCTAATTTTGGTGTTTTATTTAGTTTTGTATAAGTTCATATTAACTTATTGGATACATAACACTTACAAACCAGGAGCACTTATAACTTATTCTCTGGTTGCGACGCAAACTTGGCCTTCAAAGGAAAGAGTAAGAAGTCAATTTGGGAAACATGTCAAGCATTTTAGGACGTCACTTAAAAGATTTGTGCATTTGACCACTCATTCATTCCAACTGGTACGAGCTGACTTTGAACACTTCTGAAAAGAGCGACTGACTGTTGTTTTATTTGATAAAACTACTCATTTCAGCAGGATCAACTACAAAAAAAGGAGCTATTTTGTCATAAGAATCGATAAATTGACAAACTTTCATCTTCTGAAGGTATTTTAATGACCAGCATACAAATACAGCACTCGTATGATTTGCAGCATTCGCCTGCGGCTCATGCTGCAAACTTCATACTCGTGGGAAATAACTATCATTCCTTGCTCGTTAAACAATATACTAATTTATTGTCAGAATTAGCGCAGTTGGTTCGCGCAAAGGTAATTTGAATGCGGATCGAAATTGGTCTGGGTTCGAGCTCCCATCCGGGAACCTTGTTTTTTTTTAAATTTTTTTTAAAAGCCGGAATTTTATAAAAAATACATCATTTAATATCAAATATGATTGCCTAATCAAAAGTAGGAAACTTACAAATAATAGAATTGATTGTTACGTTTAAATATTACAAAATTAACAGGTAACCAATTATTTGAATTTTAAGGGGGGCTTGGGCACTGCGGTGTAAAAAATAGCGTATATACCACAGGACTAAAGTGTCTTTTAATCCCTCAGGTGATTGTTTCCCCTCGGAATTAAAAGATGCACTTTAGTCCCTTGGTATATAATATACTATAGTCTTATATTTTACTTCAGCTTACTATTAAATACCCTGCATAAGTTAAAATTATATTCTCTTACCTTCCAATTCATCAAATGATTTTTCCTGACCTCCATAATCCCTTGGTAATATATTTTTATCAATTGTGTCTATTACAGATTTCATATCTTTATGAAGATATATCTAAAATATAACAAAATATATATTTTTATTTAAACAATAATATATTTTTTTTTTATAAAAATCCAAAAGGTTATCCATTATCTCGAATGTGGTCGAATAATGAGGTAATAAAACTCAAAATCTAATAATTATATTTTAAAAACTTCGTTGTTAAGTAGGTGAGGAGGGAACGGCAACTAGTTTCGGCATAACTGCCATCATCAGGCCTATAATATATAGTGCCAGAAAGAATAAATTTACAAAGGTGTGAACTTACAAAACTAATTAAAATAAAAGAACAAAGTACAAACATATGAAGAATTGGGTAATATATTTGAATTAAAATGGATGAAGAGGAAACACGGGGAGCACTAGGAAGGAAAATTCTTAAAATTGTTCAAATTCTTGAAGTTTTTGTCCAAAATTCTTGAATTCCATATCAAAATTCTTGAAATTGTTCAAAATTTTTGAAATTGCTCAAATTCTTGAAGTTTTTGATCAAAATTTTTGAATTCTGTATCAAAATTCTTGAAATTGTTCAAAGTATTAAAGTTTTTGATCAAAATTATTGAATTCTGTATCAAAACTCTTAAAATTATTCAAATTCTTGAAGTTTTAGATCAAAATTCTTGATCAAAATTTTTGAAATTGTTCAAATTATTGAAGTTTTTGATAAAAATTCTTCAATTCTGGATCAAAATTCGTGAAATTGTTCAAATTATTGAAGTTTTTGACCAAAATTCTTGAATTCCGGATTAAAATTCTTGAAATTGTTCAAATTCTTGAAGATTTGGATCAAAATTCTTGAAATTGTTCAAAATTTTTAAAATTGTTCAAATTCTTGAAGTTTTTGATCAAAATTCTTGAATTCTGGATCAAAATTCTTGAAATTGTTCAAATTCTTGAAGTTTTAGATCAAAATTCTTGAAATTGTTGATCAAAATTTGTGAAATTGTTCAAATTCTTGAAGTTTTTGATCAAAATTCTTGAATTCTGTATCAAAATTCTTGAATTCTGGATCAAAATTCGTTAAATTGGTCAAATTATTGAAGTTTTTGATCAAAATTCTTGAAATTGTTCTAATTCTTGAATTTTTAGATCAAAATTCTTGAGATTGTTGATCAAAATTTTTGAAATTGTTCAAATTCTTGAAGTTTAGATCAAAATTCTTGAAATTGTTGATCAAAATTTTTAAAATTGTTCAAATTACTGAAGTTTTTGATCAAAATTCTTGAATTCTGGATCAAAATTCTTGAAATTATTCAAAATTTTTGAAATTGTTCAAATTCTTGAAGGTGCAGATCAAAATTCTTGAAATTGTTGATCAAAATTTTTGAAATTGTTCAAATTCTTGAAGTTTTTGATCAAAATTCTTAAATTCTGGATCAAAATTCTTGAAATTGTTCAAATTATTGAAGTTTTTGATCAAAATTCTTGAATTCTGGATCAAAATTCTTAAAATTGTTCAAAATTTTTAAAATTGTTCAAATTCTTGAAGTTTTAAATCAAAATTCTTGAAATTGTTGATCAAAATTTTTGAAATTGTTTAAAGTATTGAAGTTTTTGATCAAAATTCTTGAATTCTGGATCAAAATTCTTGAATTCTGTATCAAAATTCTTAAAATTGTTCAAATTCTTGAAGTTTTTGATCAAAATTCTTGAATTCTGGATCAAAAGTCATCATGAGAAGTTTAGAAGCAACAAAAAACTATTGTATTCAGCAGGTACTAAACTGAGATCCCAAAATCGTATGGAGACTCCAGTGACAAGATGGATGATCGAAAAAGATCGATCCCAAACAGGAAAGTGTGAGGAAAATTCGGTACCAAATCGCAACCGGCACGCCACAGAATTTTGTACCATATCGGGGTATCTACACCATTAGCAAACGGCCTTAAAGGTAGCCAATCATGTAGCAGACCCAGTATGAGTATTAATATTAATAACATTAGATAGTTATAAGTTTGAAATAAATTGAGAAATATCGACACTAACTAGGAGCGAATACCGGTCTAGGACGTTTCGTGACGACGCAGCCGATTCGTCGCGAGTCCATTTCGGGTGAATACATAGATTTCAAACTAGAAACGGTTGTTTGACAAATGACATAAGTGATAAAATGAGAGGGTTTTTTAAAAATCCAATATACCCAGAAAAGATTTAAGTATCTGAATGCGTTTCCAAAACCAAAGCAAAATCTATATTTTTTTAGGTCACTTTAGGTCATTTAAGTTGTACACATATATGAACAATTTTTTCCTGATCTTACTAAATTTAATTATTAATATTTGAATTAGGAATAAGGAACCGCTCGATTTTAATAATATTAAAGAATACCTTTAATAATGTTATTGCAACTAAGATTGAATATTAAAATGAACTCACCTTATTTCCTATTTTAGGTTTAACAATAGATTTAACCAATAGTACAACTTGATCAAAAAACTTTGGCGCATTTAATAAATGTATACCATGTACTCTAGTAGTTAAAGCTTTCTAAAAATAAAAATAGTTATTAAAATTTACTTGACTTTTCTTTTTACTTACTTCTCCAATGGTGTACATATTACGCACAAATGATGGACTAAGTTTTGTAATATGTTGGAATTTACAATGTTCCAAGTCAAAAATGACTGTATGACCTGAGCAAAAATCTTCTAACAATCTGATTTCAACTATATTTATTAAATACGCGAATATAGCTAAAGGATCCATTTCAGAGGGATCTGCGACGTCCTTTATTTTAAAGATTAGAAATCTGCTAAAATCGTAACTTAATTTCGGCAACGGTATGATATACCTGTAAAAAAATGTATGACCAGATTATTTGCCATATAGATTTATATACGAAAAATGATAAATAATCAAGATCTAATAGTTTATCAAATATTTCAAGAAATATTTCAAGAATTTTGATCTAGTAATCCAGAACATTGATTAACATATTTGTAGTTACCAAGATAAGAGTATTACCATAACACATTATTGCAATTCCGAAGTAACTTTTAACATAGTAACTAAGCATTTCTGCATAGAAGAATTCTGGTTCAAAACCCGGGGCTTCAAACCGAGCACTGGAAGACCCTGTACAGGAAACTGGATCCAAAGGGGACACAACTGATTTTGTCCATGGATCTAATGTCCTGGAAATTCATCCAGGATAAACAGAGGATGCTTTACCTTAAGTTCCATATAATTTTCTTTATAGAGATAGGAAAGAAAAAGGAATCCTCTGTGGAAGTACTTGTAGAGGTGCTGCCTGACCTGGTAGAAGAGAGCCCCATCGACCAAGTATCCAAGGAAACTCCTATGGATACTATGGAACAGACGGACGATATTCCCATGGAGGTTACGGAACCTGGTAACCCCGTAGCCTCACGGAACGCGGACTCGGAGACGGAAAGGGAGCTTCTGGAAAGCGCTCAAAATCCGGATCCGGAGTCGAAGGCGGTGCAGGGGGCGAAAAGGGAACGGAGAAAAAGGATTAGTTTTACACAAAAAAAGCTTGAAAATAATTTTAAACAAATATACAACACTGCAAGGTGGCGACAGCCGTTCTACAACATTGTATATTTATACAGAACATTGATCTGACTTTAATTAAGAATCCGTATGTATATATGAGACGAATTAAAGGATTAAATATCCCTGAACACTAAATTGATTTCTTTCAACGTAAGTAACCCAATAGCATGCATCGTTGCCAAGAAAAGCCTAAATGTGTTTCCACTAGGGTATTTTACTTCTAGGGACTAATACCCCTCAAGCTGGAAGGAGGGAACCAACTGACAGTTGGTTCTGTCCATCTTCCTGATTATCAGCCAGAACCTCCTCTTACAAATGAAGTAGAGGAACTTGTTGAGCACTGCAACAGAAATAGAATGGAGTTCCTTGTAGGTTGTGATATCAATGCTTACCACACAGTGTTTGGGAACACAGGCATCAACAACAGAGGGGAGGTACTTCTAGAATTTGCTGCAGAAAACAATCTAGAGATTGCAAATAGAGACAATGAACCGACCTTTGTAACTAAGACAAGAAGGGAGGTCCATTGACATTGCACTGTAAGGGCGTACTTGTAATTTGGGGTTTTCGGGACCTGCAACTTTGAAACCATTAAAAATAATTTTAACCAGGCACTGGAAGAATGTCCCCCGAAACCGAAAAATACTTGTGAAGTTGAGATATCGGTGGAATTCCTGATGTACATCTAAAGCAAGGTATATGGGAAAAACTGCCCTTTAAAGCTAAATAAAGAGAACCGAGACGCCGATCGGTGGAATTGGGCCTTTCTAATATGGCTACTCTGTAATGAATTCTAAGGTTAGTTCCTGGAAAAAATTCTGTAAAGAACATACAGAGTATTCCTGAGTGCACCCTGCAAAGGCAAAAATCAAGGATGTATTAGGTCCTAGAAAAATGAAAATATAAGTATAATAGCACTGAGAAGGAGAATTTAAACTTATTACTAATTTAACACTTCCCAGGTTGCTCACTTAACCAAAGCCAATAGGATAGTAGTGAGGTGGCCCTAGTAGAGCCACAAAGCAGCACTGGACCTTGGCAAACAAAGTTCTAAACAGAACCAAACTTGCATGGGATCAGCTATACAAGATAGCTGGACCGGATGGTATATTCCCGGCCCTTCTTCAGAAGGGACAGAAGGAACTAAAAGGTCTGTTGTACTCCATGCCAGCCTTGTATTGGGGTATGTGCCAGTAAAACGGAGTAAAACACGAGTTGTCTTCATACCCAAAGTCGTTGCCACCAATGGGTGTCCTCAAGGGGGAGTACTCTTCTCACTGTTCTGGTGCTTGGTGATGGATGTCCTTGTTAGTGAGATAGAGGGAGAAAATATCTACGTACAAGCATTTTCTGATGACGTAGGTATCATTATAAATGGAAAATTTGATGCTGTTGTATCTGATGGGATGCAACAGGTACTCAATATTGTAGAAAGATGGTGCCGGAAAGAGGGATTATCCATGAACCAGTTTTTGCCTTCATAAGATGAAACTTAAACATAAAGGGACTATTCATGTGGGGAAAACAACTAAAACTGACAGCAGAGGTTACATATTTTGGAGTTACTCTAGATAACAAACTATCTTACTCTAGCTATATAGGCAGGGCAACAGAAAAAGCTCTAAGAGCCCTTTGGGCCTGTAAAAGGATTGTGGGGTCTAAGTGGGGACCCAACCTGGGAATGGGGCATTGACTCTATACCAGGGTTGTAACACCCGCCGTGACTTACGCCTTTATAATGTAGAGGCATAAATAAAACAGCGCAAACGCAGCTAGGCAAGCTATAGAGAGTATCATGTCTTCTGATTAGAGGGGCGTTTAGAACAAGGCCAACTGGGGCTTCCTCCACTACACCTAGTAGTGAAAAAAGGAGACACTGGAAGCAACGTATAAGCTGGGTATAAACGATATTGGATGGGAACGTTCATGGAAAGGATACCATTCCATGATCGCAGAAAAACTAAGAGAAAATACGGTGCTAACTATGCCATCGGACTGAATGCCTGTCGGCCACAATTTTGTGAAACCTTTCAGGATAAACATATCTGAGAATGACAGAAAGAGTTAGGTAAGGAAAAATCAATCAGTCTGATATACGGACGGGGCCAAAACAGAAGACAGCAAATTTACTGGATTCTAGCATATTAACTCAGGGAGAAGTTCCATTCTAAACCTGGAATCTATGACAAGCAGAAAGGAATGCGATAAATGCTAGTATAAATGTGATGTTGAGCGAGGATCTTAGAAATAAGATACAGATAGTCAAGCATCCCTTATGGCAATGAAAAGGATGTAAGTACAGTCCAAACTAGTATTAGACTATGATAAAAACCTAAATGCTCTTTAAGAATATAACAAGATAACTCTTGAAAGGGTAGCTGGGCATGATGGTATAGAAGGAAATAAAGAGGCAGGTAAAGGAGCGGAAAAACCTTTAACTGGATCGCAATCTACATGTGGTATTTTTACCAAAATGTAAATGGTATGTTGGAGAAACAATTAAGGGACAATCACAGGGAATACTGGATGGAACATTCGGGACTAAAGATAGTTCAAAGCACTTATAGAAGGTCCACCCAAGAGCAGAGACAATCTGCTGGTATGCCGAAATAGGCGGGAGCTTAAAAGTATACTAGACATTCTGACAGGACACTGCGGGGTCAGAAGACACCTGAACTTCATACGAGTATCGAAAGATTCCATATTGAACAGGAAGAAATTGTCGGGAGCTGAACAGGGAAAGGGAATGGCATTTTAGTGTATATTTTTCTGAACATCAGACCTATTCTGTACTTTGTCAAGAGTACTGGTCTGATGCGAAACCTGGCGGAGCACAATAGGTCTATTGCCTCAGTGCTAGTGGGATCTCCCACGCCTGATTTAGCTAAAAAATAATACCCTTCAATACCATATTAATCTCAACTTTCTTATGAAACAATAATAGCCAAAATATGTAGCCTAAGATTTAAAAAAATAAGCCTTGACTTGATCATTGTCTACTGGTACTTGTATGTGAAGACATGGATACGTGAAATCTCATCAAAGAAAACTAAATTTGTAGATATGGTTCGTTGAAGCTTGATACAGACGAAAGTCTGACTTTTAACCAAATGATAAATGGTCAAACTTTAACCAACAAATTAACAAATATTCCACATGGTTAAATGAATCAAATCGGATTGGTGAGTTTATAGATAAATTGTATTCAATCAGAAGACCTCATCCAATTATTAGAAAAGCTGTACACAAGAATGGACCGAATCTTCATCATTAAAATGAAAAAATAATTGGAGTAACGGACGAAATAATGATTAGTTATTATAAAAATAAAGACGGAATGGAACAAAGATTCCATAACAAGAAAAAAGATATAATTAACAAAAGATAGCGACAACCTCAAGGAATAGCCAAAAAAAATCGGCAGTGTCACCCTAGAACTTTTCTGAATCGGCTGTGGCGAATATGATTATTTTAATTACCAAATACAAAATTCCTGAATGGAAAAATGATATAAAAATGAAGTAAATTGCTGGAAAATAAAAATAGGTAAACTAAGCAAAAATACTCAAAAATTAATTAAAATAAAAAACGACAAAATTAAACTATAATAAAAAAATAGTGAAAATAGGCAACAATCAAAAATAGTATAAAGATCTTAATACAATTTGTTAAAATTGGCAAATGGGCAAAAAATGCAAAAAAAGCAAAAAAGGAAAAATAAAGAAGGAAAAAAGGCTTAATAAAAGAAAAAATGAGCAAAAAAAGGAAAAAAGGATAAAAAAATCAACAAAATGGACAAAAAAAAGACCAGTAAAGGGAAAAAAGCAAAAAACGCAAAAAAAGTATAAAAAAAGTTAAAAAAGACAAAATAGAAGCAAAACAAAAGCAAGAAAAGGCAAAAAAAGTTAAAAAATGGCAAACAATTAAAAAGTTTAAAAAAGGGCAAAATAGAGGTAAAAAATGGCAAAAAAATTCAAAAATTGCCAAAAAAGTAATAAAGGAAATTTAAAAACTTTTAAAAATGTAAAGAAAGACGAAATAAAGGCAAAAAATAACAAAAAAGTTCAAGAAAGACTAAAAAAGTAAAAAAAAAAAATTAAAAGTTTTCAAAAAAGTCAAAACAAAAGCAAAAAAAATGCAAAAAAGTTCAAAAAATGCTAAAAATGAAATTTTTTTTTTTAATGCAAAAAAAAGGGAAAAAAGTGGTAAAAAGGCCAAAAAGGATATAAAAAGCTAAAATAAAGGCAAAATCGAGGCTAATAAATGCAAAAATGGCCAAAAAAAGGCAAAAAAATAAAAAGGATAAAAAAAGAAAAAGGTAAAAAAAAACAAAAAAAGGGTAAAATAAAGGCAAAAGCATGGCAAAAAAAAACAAAATGGTAAAAGAAGGCACAACAAAGGCAAAAAGAAATAGCCTTATTAAAGACAAAAAATGGACAATAAAGGAAAAAGAATAAAAAAAATCAAAAAGAGACCGAAAAAAAGCAAAAAAGAGACGAAAATAAGCCAAAATAATGCCCAAAAAGTAAAAAAAAAAACGGTTGTGTCGCCCCAAAAGTTTCCTGACGAGTATCCACGAATACTTTTTCAGATATTTAATTTCAAAGTTTCACATTTTGACATTTTTTAATTTTTGACAGGTGACAGTTGGAGAAATAATTTTGACTGTTCTGAATAGAGTTTTTCATGGTCTTTCAAATGACATATCGCAAGTCAAATTCCGTGAGATATTGGATCTGTCATTTTTTGATAGTGACACTTCGGTTTGATAGATATCGTACAAAAACTAATGGTTCTTCCGACGGGCCATCCAAACCCCTATACCAAATTTCAGCTCAATCAGCTTAAACGTGTGGCCTCTATCGTGGAAGAATACACACAGACAGCCAGACAGACAGACTTCCATCTGGAAATGGTCTTAATCGTCTCAGGGGACCCGAAAATGGATATTTCCGTTTTCATCTCGAAATTTTTTTTTTAGCTCGTTCACAATACTTTCCCTTCTAGGAGGTGGGTCGGGAAAGTAAAATATTATGTTAATATAAATCATAATATTCAATAAAATTTTGTAAAAAAATGGTAAATATAAAAATTACCATACCTACATGATAGGATATTATTTTTTTACACTATCTGATACGATTCGTATCTGATTATTTCCCTATTGTTTTCTTTCACGCATTTCAAAATCATATATCTATAAGGGTAACTTACATAAATTTTTTCACTTCCTGCATCCTGTCCGTAAACGGATGAGATTTTTCGAATAGGTCTGGAAACAAAGATCGCATTGAATAATACATGTCGATTTTTGGTTTAATTTTTTCAACGCTTCCTCTACCCATTAGAAGAAAAGAAAGGATTTGGCGGTCGGCTAAAAGGGAAAGTTAGAATAAAAAGTGATTGATGATGGTACAGGACGGCACATATAAAAAGTTATTTAAAGAAATTACACAAAATTTGAAAGAATATGGTATAAAAAATGTGAAACTCCCTGTAAATATAGAAGAAATCTTACTTAAAGTGTGGGGCAGGTGTGGTTGTGCCTTTAACCAAATCTTGATGGATTCTATATCTTTTTTGATAGTTTCTTTACTTTTATCGAATTGCCGCCATATTTCTATTTCAGTTTGTTCATTTATCGGATTAAAATATACTTTAGGAACCATCCTAAAATAAAATTTTAATCTGATTAAATAAAAGTATATTATTAATATTATAAATAAATAATAATTAATATAAAAGTTAATTTCTTACCTAACTTTTTTATTTGGTTTAATCAAAATTTGGAATTCTTGCTACTTTATTTTAAAATTTTATTAGACTGATTCTAAAGTTCGATCGATGTTATAATATATGTTAGAACAAAAAACCTCCAAACATCGTCATAATTATTACATTCGAGGTTCTTATCAGTGTTTTTATACTTGTTACACTTATTGTACATACATTAATTGAGTTTGTTAAAACTCGAAATTTTCATTTTTTTTACAAGTATTTTCTGAATACAGGGGTTATACAATTTATTTCAAAATATATTAAATATCTACCGGCGAACAAATCTTTTTGGACCGGGTTGGCTTTTTTTTTTGGTTCGATACTGAATTCTCCACAAACACTTCGACTCTCCAAGTGGGCCAGAAATCCCGTTTAAAATATTTTTTCCATTGTTACATATTGAACTAACTGCTGAGCTGTTAGTTATTCTAATTGTCATGAACACAGTGTTTTGCTGAGTCGTCAGGCTATGGCTTCGATGTTAATTTGCTACAAATTCATTTTTGCAAGCAACTATTGCAAAAAATATTTATTTGTTAATTGAATATGCTATTTCTTTATTTTTCTAACATAATTGATTTTTGTTCTAAAATGACTGTAGATTGTTGATTTTTTTGTACCTCTTATATTTCATATTTAATTGTAATTTATTTGTTTTTCTGAAACTAATTAATTTTGTGCTACTTATGTATTTTTATTATTATTACTATTATTTCTTCCATAAGGTTAAGTATCAAGATAATTTTTTACAAAATAAACCTTCTATAAAAATATTTTTCCTTATATGTTGATCGCTTATTTTATCATAGAAATAAAATAATTTTATGACTTCCCTTGTAATCAATTAAGCTCATAGGTTAATTACTAATTAGAACATATCTTATGTTAACTTTTGATGTATTTTTTTTCACAATACATATGTTTGGGAAGTCCTTTAAAATTTTAAAAATTGACGGTCATATTAAAGTCATGTAAATGATAATTAAAATTGTACGATTAGTAATAATAATATAGGAAGTATTTCTTAAAAAAAAACTCGATTAATAAGGTTGTTAAAACTGTTATTTTCTGTATATTTTTTTACCTTGAACCACCCATTTTTTTATTTCATTCCACGACTTCATTTTATCTTAGTCTTTAAATATTTATCCTGAATCCTTGCTCATTGCATTTTATTATAACTGAAATTTTCAACCAAAGTACTTTTACTGCGGCCCAAAAGTTTCATGATGGTGAAAAATATTTCTTACCCCCACTTTTTATCACTTTTCTCGACGTTTCAGAGTTCCCTGAGTCCGGACGTCTGGATGTTTGTATGTCTGGATGTAAACACTGTAACTTTTGAACGAATGCTCCGATGGAGTTCCGGTTTTCACTTTACTTAGTTAGTTTTGTCCACGAAAAAATCCTATTGAATTTGATCAGGATCGGACCGGCCCTTCCAGTACCCATCATACAAATTAAAGTGGTTTGCATAGGACAACTTTTTTCCAATTCAAATTTTTAGAACAAAATGTCAAATGGAGTTTACGAAATGGATGGGGATTTTGCAAATATTATTGACACATTGTTTGATTTTAGCGATTTTTTTGATTATTTTTCCGTATTATTTTTCATTTTTTTTAAATTTTTTTCTTTTACTTTTTTCTGTTTTCTCATTATTCTGATGTTAGGTTAGGTTAGGTTTTTTTTATAATTCTATAATTATTTAATATAAAGAGACCTTTTCTGATTTTTCTCTCATTTTTTTGATTTTTTGTCTTTTTCTGTTTTTTTCTCAGATTTTTTCGATGTTTTATAATTAATTTTCCGTCTTTTTTTCATTGTTTTGTCTTTTTTCTATTTCTTTTTTTCCAATTACTTTTTTTTTATTTCTTTTAGGTTTTCTAATTTTTATCTCATTTATTCTTATTCTTTTCATTTTTTCGGATTTTTTTACGATTTTTTCCCATTTTTTGTGATTTTGTTGCGATTTATTTCAATTTTTTCGATGTTTTTCATTTATTTTTTATTTCTTTCTTTTGTTCACAATTGTTCCGGTTTTTGATTGTTCTTAACGATTTTTCCAACTTTTTCCGGTTTTTCAAGATTTTTAAATTTTTTTTAATTTTTTTTCATATTTTACAATTTTATTCTCATTTGTTTCCGATATTTTCCAATACTTTTTGTTTCTTTTTCGATTATTTTCGATTTTTTCTTATTTTTTCGATACTTTTTCTTGTTTTTCACTAAATTTTTTGATTTTTTTTATGTTTCATTCTGATTTAATCGATATTTTCTGATTTTTTGGATTTTTGCTTATTGTTCTATTTTTTTTCTATTTCTTTCTTTTCTAATTTTTCTAATTTCCTATCCTTTTTTGATTTTTCGGTTTTTTCGTATTTTTTTTTCTTATTTTTCTGATTCTCTCGTTCGATTTTTTCGATTCCTTTCAATTTTGTCGATTTCTTTTGATTTTTGTCGATTTCGTAGCATTTTTTTTATAATTTATAATTTTTTATTTCAATTGACTTTTTTGATCTTTTTTAACTTTTTTTGATATTTTTCGATTTTGACGTTTTCTTTTCGATATCTTTCGAGTTTTGTCGATTTTTTTTTCTATTTTGATTTTTTTCGGTTTTTGTCAGTTTTTTTTCGATTTCTTTCGATTTTTGTTGATTTTTTTCGCTTTTTCCATCGATTTCTTCTGATTTTTCCATTTCTTTTATAGATTTTCCAATTTCTTTTGAGTCCTTTTAATCTCTTTCGATTTGATTTTTTTTCATTTTTTTTTAATATTTTTTTTCGATTTATTTTGAAAGTTTTCAGATTTTTGTTCTTTTTTTAAAATTTTGAAAAGTGAAAAAATAACGTAAGAAACTTGTTTCCTAACGGGAATACCCAAACGCGTACGGTATTTTTAATAAGTTATTCTTTAGATGGTTTATAATGATTTTTTAATAGTTTTTGTTGTTCCCAATTTTTATATTTTTTTTTAATTTATAACAAATAATTATATTCTTTTCAAATATTTCCAATTATTTATTTTAGTCCTTTACCAATATAGTTCAGTAGGTATAAAAACGTTAAAAGTTAATAACACTTTGGGATATTGTTCAGAGATAGTTAAGTAACATTTTCTAAAGTTTTGGACTTCGAGGACCTTTTTGCCAAAAGAGTAGGGGGTAGAACTGCAAAATTTTCGTCATTTCCTCGGTTCATCCTCAATAACTTTTTTCCCTTATTGCCTACGGCAAAAACATACCTATACAATTTTGAGCAGTCAAACATGTTTGTATGTCAACGAGAAATGGCATTTTGAAAACACGGTTATTTTTCAAAATTCGATAAATAATGCAGAATTCCACCTTATTTTTTTTGTTATAATAAAATCTTGTTGTAATTATGGATCCTGGTTGCAATCACTAAATTTGTACACCCACCCCAACTCACCCCCGTCCCCCTTTCCCCCGCCCAACCCCAATTTACAAAAGCTAATTGTCTTCTCTGATGAAAGCCAACCATATTCATATTGATTCGAACGTAGTAATATTTATTACCTGTTTTCTGATTCCAGGCCTAAAGAGTGGTTGCTGATAATAAATGTTCAGGAATGAATCGTTTCAGTTATTTGTTGAGTTATCGTTTCAACAGCAATGTCATCAGGCGAGGGTACAACACCTCGTGAATAACTAGCTATTTTAATTGTTTTCAGACCTGCATAGGGTGGTCGGTGGTATGATATCACCTCTACTGTACCAGCATCAGCATTGACTTTAGATACTTCAGATTCGGTGGCTACAGCTTCCAGGCGAGTCTCAGCCATGATTCCCCCCATGGCGTCAAATGTGTCCATTAAAAGTATTAATATTAAAGTCCGCATTGTCCAAAATGAACTGAATGTATGGATTGGCAGACTCCACAATTTTGGCACTTTCAGCTTACAGCACGTACGAATCTTCTAACTTGTTGGCTTCTTCATAAGATGATGAAACATAGAAGGAAATGAAGAGGTAGACAGCCTGGCTGGCAAAGGAGCCGAACAACCTTTAATTGGACCGCAACCCACATGTATTATTTCCTACCAACATGTAAAGGGTATGCTGGAAAAACAATTAAGGTGCAAATACAGGGAATACTGGTTGAAACTTCCGGGACTAAGACAGTCCAAACCACTTGTATAAAGTCCACACAAGGGTAGAGACAATCTGCTACTATGCCTAAAAAGACGGGTACTCAAAACCGAACTAGATGTCCTGACAGGGCACTGTGGGCTCAGAAGACACCTGAACATCATAGGAGTATCGGAAGATTCCCTATGTAGGAAATGCGAGGAAGAGGAAGAAACTCCTCTTCATGTATTATGCTATTGCCGGGGCCTGAACAGGGAAAGGGAATGACACTTTGGGGTACAGTATCCTGAACTCGAAGAGATAGCGAAAGCTAACATCAGGACTATTCTTGACTTTGTCAAGAGTACTGGACTGATGTGAAAACTGGCGGGGCTCAATAGGCCAAAGCCTCAGTGCAGGTGGGACTTAAACTAAACTTCTTTTAGACAAACACGGAAACCGCAGTCATGATAAAGAATAGAAAAGATTTAGAGCACACTGCCATCATGATTGCACTTATTTTTCCATGACTCCAATGATTCTCGTTTGTAAGTCAAAATCAAGACGTGTAAAAGAAGCAGCGTCTCTGGAACCACAGTATGCACACTACCCAAGAAATTTTAAATCGGAAGATACTCAACTGTGTTGGGCACTCTGGAGCGGATGTTCTCCAAGATTATTTTTCTAGCTGTCTCTACAATTCGAGGTCTTTCTTCCTGTGCGTCTCCTTTTTGGCGTACCAGTTATCGTACAGATTTTTGTCACTAACCCTCTGCAGAGAGTCAACAGGCTCTCTCCTTGATTCTAAAATGATGAGGTCTCCATATTTCGTTTGATGATAACTTTTCACAGTTTTGCTGTTTGGTCGACTATCTTCTCAATCAGCTGTTGAATGGAAAACCAGCATTCGTCACAGTTCTCATCGATGTATGAAAATATCACCTGCACGGACTCGTCAACACTCGGTGATGGACGGAATCCTCTTTTCTGCGCTGACAAAGGTGTCATGAGTTCCATTTTGATATGATCTGAAGTAACAATACAGAGATTATTTGAAAATTCGCGATACGATACCACATTAAATAAATACAAACATACACAGAGCACAAGAAATACTTCTTATCGGTAGCAACAAAAGCACAATAAGAAAGTCTGGCACCTCCTAAAATGGCGGACTCATCAACGCAACGATACGCGCGAACTTTGCCCGCTGAGTTGACTGTCAATGCTAATTGTTAGGTATGCTGTGCCCGGGTCCCCTACGGGAGAAGGAGCATTGAATGTATAACCACAACGTGCAAAGGCTGCAACCAATTTATTATTGTTGTACGTTGTTTACCAAGCACTCTGCACTTTCACTTCACTCAACCCAACCAGGAACTGCTCATCTGCCGAAAGTTTTCTTTTCACACTAGACTCCAACTCCTCTGGCTTTCACTACAGTTAATTCACCTGCTTTACACATAAAGGAGTCCAAATTTTGCGATTGTAACCACTAACCATAATTACAACAACATTTCATCATAATTCGGGTATACCATGTTTTGGTATTTTTTAGCGAATTTTGAAAAATTTCCTTGTTTTCTGAGCGCCATATATCGCTAACGAATTGTTTGAATAGTCAAAATTGCCGTGGGACGTAAGGAAGAAAGATACTGAGGGACAACACGAGAAAGGTCGAAAATTTTGCAGTGTCCCCCCTCTCCTCTTTTAGCACATAATCAATCACATATTTTTGATGGCACTAAATAATTTTGTTCACTCTTAAAAAAGAAATGAAAATGTGTAATAGAGCCGAATAATTTAATATAGTATCTAGTAATTTTATATTAAAAATAAAAAAGCAGCCTTGGATGCAATTTTCTGGAAAATAAATACTTCATACGAGTAATTATCAGACATCAAATAAAATTATTAATTATAAATTCCTTTGAAGTTAGCAATTAATTAGAAGCCTGACGATGTCAGTTTTAAATTGGCGTATACACGTATATGTGATCTTTAGTTGATGGTAGTCTTTTACTAACTAAAGTACGGTACGTTACAATTTTTTTTCTTTAAGACGTAAAATTTTATGAAAATTATAAATGCATGTTTTCCTGAAATAAATTTCTTTACATGGCACATTTTTTAATATTATATTGTTGTTACTTTATTCATTTATAATTTCCCTTTATTAGCATTTATATATTCAACAATTTTTCCCCATCGTTATGAATTTTTTATTCACTGATCTTTTTAAATAAGATTTTAAATAAAATTGAAATTATATTAAACTAATAATAATGTTCATATATTTAATTTTAAGTTCATGTCCAAGTCCATGTTAAGAAGGGCAAGGCTATATACACCCCCAAAAAGTACGTTTTTTTTTAATCAATCCAAATTTCTTTAAGTTAAATACATTTGTTGTTTCACCAGGGCCAAGGGTCAAAATATGTAAATTTACAATGTCAAACATATATTGAAGAGTAATTTTTTAATTTAAAAATAAATTTATTATGATCAAACAATGATTTTTTTCAATTATATAACAATTAGTTTCAATTAAACAATGACTTGTTTAAGTTAAACAACGATTTATTTAATTTAAGTAACGATTTATTTCAGTTAAATAACAATTTGTTTCATTTATTATTTTATTATAATTTAAATAACTATTTATTTTACTTAAATAACAATTTGTTTCATTTATTATTTTATTATAATCTAACAATGATTTTTTTCAATTATGTAAGAATTAGTTTCGATTAAATATCAACTTGTTTAAGTAAATAAACGATTTATTTAATTTAAGTAACGATTTATTGCAGTCAAATAATAATTTGTTTCATTTAAAAAACGATTTGTTGAATTGCAATATCGATTTGTTTTATTTTTATAGTTAACCATAATAATAATAATACACAATCTACATTTCACCCCCTTACGAATGAACCCCAGAAAGCCAATGGCTTGTGCGGGAAAGGGACGGCTATTATTATTTGCCGTACAAGCCTACGTACAGGATTTGATCTTCATCGAGGAATATTATAAACTACGAAAATATTTTTATCATCCCCTATTTTTATTTGACGTATAATTACTTTAAACGTTAATTATTTCATGATGATTTTAATTACTAAAAACAGATCATCTTCAGTTTGCCTTCATCTCTTACAGAAATTATTACTTTCCGAACAACAGAGTTGTATAGAAGGAAAGTATTGCGATCATGATATTTTGACCATACCCAGATTTTAACAGATCTTTACGTTTTGAGGTCACCTGAATCCATTTATACCATTTTTAGCATGATGTCTGTCTGTGTGTGTGTGTGTCTGTGTGTCTGTGTGTGTGTGTGTCTGTGTGTCTGTGTGTCTGTGTGTGTGTGTGTGAACACGATAGCGTCTAAACGGCTGAACCGATTTAGATGAAATTTTATATACATATTTAGGGTAACAAGGAGACGACCTGTATAGATTTTGGAGTTAATCGAACAACCGGAAGTGACAGTTGCTATAAGTGATGACGTCATTACTTAACAAGATGACAATAAAGTTTTACATATATATTTTTTATACGTTATAGTTTAATTTCGAATGTTTAAAATTTTCAAAAACTTTTGCCATTGTTGCCAGATTTATTAAAAAGTATTTTTTTTTCATATTTTTCTTAAATAACCAAAATAATGCATTTTTATGAAAAATTACAGGATATGAAAGTTGTAGAACATAAAATTTTCTACACATTTTGTCATTACCGGTTTTTTGAATTCCTGATAGTTTCGCCGCTAGAGGGCGTTAAAAAAATTTATATTGACATTTTTGTGACTTTTTTAGATTTTGAGACAAAATTATGGAGTTTTATGAAAAATTACATGGTATCAAAATTGTAGAACATAAAATTTTCTATAAATTTTGTCATGACTATTTTTTCAAGTTGCACACAGTTTCGCCGCTAGTTTTTATTTTAATTTTTATCTTTATTAAATTATAATTTTTTAGTTAAATTTTTATATTAAAAATTTAAAAAAAATATCTTTAAATTTGTAATAATTAATTTTATAATTATAATTTTTTTCAAAATTTTTTTACAAAAATTTTGGAATTTTTAAAAAATTGGCTAAGAAATGTAAGATTATATTACGATTTTAAACTAAATTGAATAACTTTTAAAATATTAAAGTTATTGAAATGTGATTTTCACCAATCGAAAGATAATATAAAACTCTAAATTTTAAATGTATTTTGGTTTCTTAAAATTTAGAATTGTAATTATAATAGAAAAAATTAAGAATTTTTTTTTAAATTTTTTGTAATTTTGTTTTAACAATAAGTATAAAATAAATGAAAAAAGTAAATAGCATATCCGAAAAGGATCCAAAAGTACTATCTGTGTAAATTATTTCATAATTTTAATATAGTATTTGTAAAAGTTATAGCAAAAAATGAAAAAAATTTAAACAATTCAATGGATTTACCCATGAATTTTTGGAAAAAAATTTGATTTTTTTTTTGTTTTTTAAACTAACTTTATTAATGCATTTTGATCCAGAAAACCTAAAAAAAGGTCTGTTTCCAATTTTGAATAAAATTGAATGAGATATTAATGATTTATTGATTTTAAAATTATTCAAAAATAGGTTTGATTTGTTTTAAGGTTAAAATTAATATTAAAAATTTTAAAAAAGTTACCCTTAAATTTGTATTAAAAAACTCTACAATTGTGATTTTTTTCAAAATTTTATTCAAAAAATTGTAGAATTCCTCATTTTTTTTTTGAAATTTAATATAAGTTCAAAAAAAAATTGAATAACTTTAAAAATATTAAAGATATTAAAATGTGATTTATACCATTCGATATGTAATATAATTAATGTATTTTAATGCAGAAAAACTAAAATAATCGATTAAACAATTACTTTACTAGGAGTGTTCGGAAAGTTGGGTGGGATTACCCCCTCATTTTTTTTCGTTAAAGTGCATTGTTTATACTTAAAATCTGGGATTACTATAGAAAACCTACACACAGAATCTTATCCCGCCCTCTAGAGGCGCAACTAATGAAAATTCTGGAAAAAGTCTGGAGTCTCTTAGGGCTCCCACATTAGACTATTTTTAAGTACATTATTCTTTAACGACGTAACAAGCATAATTTTACAGCATAATTCCTCCTTACAGTCTGATCTGGACCGTTTTATGAAGTGATGCAAAATAAATCCTTTTTACGTAAATATTAATAAATGTGCTACGATTCATTTTACAAGATCCTGCAACATCATCGGGAATGTTTATAAAGTAGACGATGTCACATTACAAAGTGCGTCATCCATCAACGACCTTGGCATCAGCTTTGATACCGATCTGACATTTAATCAACATATAGACTCGATTGTATGCAAGGCATTTAGAATGCTCGGCCTCATCAAACGCCACGCCCAACACATCTACTACACCAAAGCCGTTATGTTCTTCTACAACTGCCTGGTAAGAAGTATTCTTGAATACTGTGAATGTAACCTGAATGCCCATTTACACTTGTCACGCCACCAGAATTGAACAGATACAACAAAAGTTCGTCAAGTATCTCCTGTTCAAGTTTTGTTTCAGTTACACATTTAACATCGTATACAGGTAGTGTCAGGAAGAACAGGTGTCTGTAAATCCCCACAAAACGGTAGTAGTTCCTTTTACAAAAAGGATGAAGCTTCATAAGCTATGTCATCTAATTTTGGAAGACGTAACCATTCTGTTTACGGAGGAGGTAAAATATCTGGGGATTATCCTAAATAGAAAACACCTGGAACTCCCATCTAGAAAGATCTCTGGGTTTTACTCGTCTCCATATAATATTATTGGAACAGGAGGCCATAATGACGTCCTATAGAGCCGTGTCTGTGGCAAGTCAAATTGAGGCTATGGGACCACTCTGGACTGCTGCAAGAGATAAGTACGCACCACATCCTCGCAATAGTTTCAGGTGTACTTTCCTACATAAATTACATACAGAAATCCTTTAACGTCCGTCTTACGAGAAGAGACGAATGGGAAAAGGGAAAAATCCTCTTTAAAGGGACAGCTTATATACTGTACACAGATGGTTCAAAGACCCTAAGTGGTACTTAAGCCTCGGCAAGTATGCTACAATCTTTCAGGCGGAGGTGCAAGAGAGTTGGCAAACCATCCTTTTGTCAACAATAGTATTTACATTTTGTCGGATAGCCAGGCAGCTTTAAAAGCACTTAGCTCCAACGGGCTGGACTCGAAGCTGTTGTGGAACTGCATCGTATACTTGGATCTCATTGATACCAGTAACAAAGCAACTCTACTCTGGGTATATGGATACGAAGGGGTGGAAGGCAACGAGAAAGTCGACACTGTTTCGAAAAAAGGTGCGAAAACTATCCAGTACTGGGAAGATTCCTGGGTTAGCTCACTCTAAAGCGTTCATAATTAAACCCTTAGGTAGCACTCTATCGCAGTTTCCAGAATGGAGTAGAAGTGATCTACGCATCCTAATTGGACTGCTTAAAGGGCACCGTCGTCTGCGTTATAATCTGATGAAGCTAGGTCTGAATTAAATATTGGACTGTTACTTCTGCAGTGTGGAAGACGAAACGGCGGAGCGTATTCTATGCTCCTGTCCCGCCCTCGAAATGAATGGGCTTCGTAAATTTGGTTTCGTACAGGTGGAGCCTACCGACTTTAAGGAAGCTTCATTTAAATCAACCATAGACTTCGTGAGAAGGTGTGGATTTTGTATGGTAGCTAACGCCCAACAGCACATGCCCTATGACACACGATTACATTATTATATGGTATGAATACTCTTGAATCAAGAAGGAACGATTTCCTCCTCTTGTATCTTTTTAAATTGCTGAATGGAGTAATCTGGTGTGACCTAATTTTGGAAAAGATCAACCTCCTGACTTCTACATGGCAAACACGTCACACTTCATTGTTTTACATTAGGCAACATCGGATTAACTACAGGCGAAGGGTTTTCTCTGATCGTGTTTGCCTAAATTATAATACGTTTTACTCGAAATGCGACAGAATCTAACTGAAACTTTTATTTCTTCTTTCTCTAAGAAAAAACTGCCACACTCCGATACAAGATGGGCAGATTTTTTCGAATATCCCTTTTTTTGATTCTTGACTAACGGAGCACGAATCACCGAATGACGAATTTTTTTCGTGTCAAAAAAGGATGCGCCGAGTTTTTTCGGACTTTTGTCGATTCAGCATTTTTTTTGTTATTAATTTCGACACCTTTATGGTTGCCAAAAATGTGTTTATAGCATATTTATTTTTCCTTGGCCTAGATTATAAAGTTGCATGTAAAAAATAGTTATATATGCAACAAGTGTGTAAAGTGATACTTTTTTCACGAATGTGAATGTTGTCGCACGAGCCAAAGGCGAGTGCGACAATCACGTGAGTGAAAAAGGCACTTTACGCACTAGTTGCATTCAATATTTTTTCTACTACCATAATTTTCATGTACAAAAATAGATTTCGCATGCAAGAGGTCAACAAGCTATTTTCCAAAATCTTGAAATTACCCAGTTGATTTCTGGCACGATAAGAAACAAAGGATATTGCAAAAAATGTGCACATCTAAAATAGTTATTTTGAAAATTTTATTTAACTTTACGCACTAGTGTAAGTACTTTACGCACGGTAGTAGAAAATAGTATATTGCGCCACAAGTATTGAAAATAGCACTTTTCACAGGCATGTGATGGTTTATGGCACCAGCCTGAAAGTCGAGTGCCACAAGTCACAAAGTGTGAAAAGTGCTTTTTCACACGACTTACAAACTATAGTTTTCCTACGGCTGCCAATTTATTTTCTAAATTTGCAATAAATTTGAATTTATTTTAGAGAAATGAGAACTGTCAGTAGTGACAGTGTCCGTATGCTATATTTCATCTCAACTCATTGATGAATCTTATGTTATTATGAGTAGTTGTATTGTCATTTTACTTTGCACACTGCGTGTGTAAACGTTTACACACGCTGTTTGAAATTGACATTTTTCGAGGCAAGTTGACAGTGCGTTTTTGTGTATATTGTAAGCAGCCGTAGGAAAAAATATTTTTTTGTATACTGATGGTATAAAAATAACTTATACCGGATGGTTGGTTGTTTCACGCTAAAAAAAATTATGTTTGTATCTAGTTTCTTTTTTCCTTATTTTCTATTTATGAAATTTTTAAATATGACTTTAGCCTTATTACAATAATATCTCCGCCTTCCATTTAGCTGGTATTCGCCTTTCAACGTATGTCTTATTAAATAAAAGGCTTAGTTTGGATCCCAGTAGTTTTAACATTTCCCATCATGACCGACAGCTTTACGTCGTTTCAATAATTTTATTGCTTACTCAAATTCTATGTTGTTCATTTTTAGAGTGTTAATACTCTGATCATAAGTATCTTCCTCATATGTTTCTTCAGGTTATTGCGTTGTCATTTGTGGGTTTAGGATTTTCTCAAAGTGTTCTGTTACGGTTTAATTTACCACTTACTTTATTTGGAATAAAATTCTCATGATACGCCTATGCTCGGTTATATTTCTTCAAAATCAATCGCGCATATGAATTAAGCATGTCGTTTAATAACCGCGATCTACGACGATTTTACGAATTTCAGAAATTTCGGTCTTTTTTTATGCCTTGAACTGCCGAAGAATAAAGTTGACAATTTTACGTTATAAAAAATTGTGCCCTTAAATTCTACCCATTGATACATGGGTTTTTGGTCATTCTGATAGGACCTTAGCAGTCACGATATTACATTTTTGGCCGTTACGATATCACGTTTTTGACCTTTACGATATCACGTTTTTTTGGAGTTAATAAACCGCATTGGAGCTACCTAAATACAAGTTTTTTTGAGCTACCCAAACAGAAGTCTTTTTTTGTTGAGCTACCTATGGATTTCAGTAACCCACAGGTGATTCTGTTTCAATTTGGAAGGGTATACTGCACAGATATTAATATAAATTTTTTTCTCTTTAAAATTATTTTAACTTTGTTAAATTTAAAGATGGCAGTATATACTAACTGAATTCCTTATTAAATAGAGGCCAGATGTAAACATGAGAAAAGAAGAAAATTGTATTGTTTTTATTTTCGCCGTGAGTAGCAGTACATCGGATGTACTCGTTTATATCGTAGAACGGAAAATAAAATAAACCATCTAATTTTTACATCTCGAACTTTGAAGAAAAAAAATGAAGAAAAAAGACATTTTACTGATTACCAGTCAATATTTTTATGTAGTTTTAAAGAAGTTAAAAAAGTGAAAGTTAATAAACATTAATTTTGGAGAAAAAAAAATAGAAAATATCGGAAAAAATTTAAAGAAAATTCAGAAAATTTGGAAAAAAAAACGAAAAAAATCAAACGCTTAAAATCGCAACAACAAAAACGACGCAGAAAAACGTAAGAAATTGAAAAATATAGCAAAACAAAACACAAAAAATTAAAAATTCGTAAGAATTGAAATAAATTGTAAAAAATCTCAAAAAAATGAGAAAAGAATAAGAAAAATGAGAAAAAATAGAAAATAAGATTGGAAAAAAAAGAACAGTGATCAAAAATGTGAAAAATGAGAAAAATCGACAAAAAAAAAACGAAAAATCAGAAAAATAAGAACAACCGGAACAACCAAAACACCAAAATAATTGTAACGATAAAAAAAATGAAGAAAATCGAATGAATTTAAAAAAAATCGCAACAAAATTCAAGAAAACGGCAAAAAGAAAAAATCGCAAATAAACAGAGCAATAAGAAAAAATGAGAAAACAAAAATGAGGAAAAATTAGAAAATCTGAAAAAAAAAACCAAAAAAAAAAACAAAAAATCATAAAAATGAGAAAAAAAAAACGAAAAACTATAAAAAAACTTTTTCTCTCTTCCAAAAATAAGAGAATCGCAAATTATCGCAAAAAATAAAGGAATAAGAAAAAATTAGAAAAAAAACCAACAATGATTATGATTATTAAAAAATGAGGAACGATGAGAAAAAATCGAAAAAAAAATCAGAAAAAAGTGAAAAAGACGAGAAAAAATTTGAACAACCCAAAAAATTACAAAAAAATCGGAGTCATAAGAAAAACAGAAATCAAATTTAAACAAAAATATTAAAAAAAATGAAAAATAAAATTGTAAAATACGGACGGAAAAAACGGAAAGACCAAGCTATAAATAATATAAAAAAAATTAAATGAGACAAAAATTATATTGTGGAAAGAGACGTAACAGAAAGAGAAGGAGTCGCTTGGAGGGGGTATGACGCTTTTTTCTTATCGCTCACAAAAAAATATCCATTCTGAAAAAATGTACCGGACTGAAAAAAGGTACCGAAACACCGTTCCGGCCCTAACACACCCACCTCTGGAAATACTGAACTATAAATATCATTATATTTTTTACCTCAATACAAATAGCAAACACACCTTTTACTACTGATCAGTTTATTATTTTAATTAAATTATTACTGTACAAATCAAACCGGTTATCAATGACTGTGTTTATGTTGTTTTTATTAAGCTAAAAACATTATCAAAACATAAAAAAGTTGCCAGTACTGGGAATCAAACTCCGGGCCCTTATACACCGAAACCATATAATATACGCATTACGAAAAAAACAAAGTGGCAGAAATATTATCAAACTTATCAAGCAAATGCGCAAACATACTTCCATACTTTGTAAACCTTAAAACGCAGTGAACGACCGATATATAAAATAAACGTACATCTGATGTACTGCTAGTCACAGCGTTTTACTTGTCACTTTTCAGTATAACATAACCTATAATTTTAATGTTTATGTGTCGCCTATGCGTTTTGCTTTTTTCTACTTTTTTTTTAATAGTCAAAGTCACTAAGGCTATTTGGTTTAGTAATATTCGACAGATAACTGTAAATTATGCCTTGTCGTACCATCTACATTACTTTAAACAAATTAATGTAGCTGACGTCACTTGGAAATTTTGGAAATTTTTTTCTTAGTAATCGTAGTGTTTCAAAGTTAGCCAAGCCTATTTTTGTGAATAATTTTAGGTATATTTTCATATATTACAAATGAATTTGCTCTAGCTACCGCATCACACATCCCCATTTTATTAAATTTTCTTTATAATTCATTTTATTTTATTTTTTTTCTCGCCCAGGAGGAAAAGCTTTATAATTGTTTTTCATTTTTTTTTTCAGCAAAATATCTGGCGCAAACTACTAAATTCACATTTTTATTTTGCTTATAAGCCATTTACTCAGCTTCCAGGCTACGAATAATTTTTGATTACCCAAGCTATCTTTTCCATTTTCTCGCCAAATTCTCTCCAATATTTTTCTTTTGCTAACGGTCTCTTTTACTTTTGTTCTGTGTAACTTTATATTGCTCGTAATTGTTTTATTTATATTTTTGTTTTTTAATTTTTACTCTTTACTTAATTTCTTGGTTCCAACATTTGTTACTAAAATCATATTAATAATTTTGGGATTTTGTCAATGTAGGAAGAGATTTAATTCTGAAGTTTTCCAATAATCCTTTGTTGTTTATTCTTCGAGATTTTAAATAATTTCAAGATTATACTGGCGCCCATATTTTACTTATAATGTTAAACTCAATTCATTAAAACCAATAAAAAAATGTTAAATATCAAAAATTTTTTTAAGGAAAAATGATTGTTTCAAAAAGAGACCACATCCACATGAAATTCATCAAGCCGTTTCTGATTATACCTGGAATTTGGCCGTTGGAACTCGAAGGACTTAAAAGTTTCTTATACAATAGTTATTTCTACGTTTCGTTCATATTTTTCACCCTCAACGTCGGAACGGTTTATGTATCGACCAAAGAAATTGTTGATCATGGTAAACCAGCTGAAGTCTGCGATTATTCAGCTAACGCAGTATTCGCAACATTATTGGTATTTAAAGCATTGACTTATAGATCAAAAGGAGTGAAAGAATTATTGGAATTAATATTGAGAAGTGAGAAGAAAATTTTTGAATTATACGATGAAAAATCTAGAGATATTTACAATAAAAATATAGCAGAAGTAAAATTTCTAGCAACTATATTTATATCACAAGGTTCAATTACTAGCTTATGTGCCCAATTATTTCCTTTAATACAAACACTAACAAGTACACCTGATGAAAATGGTCACTATGAGAAGTATTATATAGTACCCAATTGGGAACCATTTGATAAATATAAATACTACTTCACTGCTTTTTTCATCCAAATCGCATACACATCTTATGCTGAATTTTACATCCTTGTTTGCTGCACATTTTTTGTATTTATTTTGAAGAATCTAACTGGACAATTACGAGTTTTGCAACATAGATTTGCTAGTATTAATAAAGACGCTTTAGAAATGAGTAACAAACATGGAATATCTTTCAAAATGGCCTGCAATACGTTAATGATAAATTGTATTCATCATCATAATGAAATTATTAAGTAAGTTTTATGTTTTATAATGCGAACAGTTAATACTTTCTTTGTAATAGAAGTATAGACTAAGTAGATATTTCACCACTATTGGGTTTATTTAACACCTTGTCGCACGATTTCGTTTTACGTTACACAAATTTTTACCAAATCGTTAATGATGAACAGATAATTGTTTTGCTATTCATCTCTTAAGGAAAATGTGGTGTATCGAATCTTCCAATAAATGTACAGTCTAATAATCAATAATACCTACTTGTATTTAGAAATAACAAATACAAAAGATACGTACAATAATACTCATCACATGAAGAGTCTCTTACTTAACCTAATAAGTCTTCTTTTTCTCTGGGTGACAGTTGATATTTCTGTCTGACTTAGTCTAAGAGAAAGGTGATCCGACAGCCAAACAAATATTAAAATATTACAAACCTAAACTAATAGGAGGCCTAACATTTGACCTTAACCTATTTTTAATACCGGACGAGTTTAACACGTCGTTGTTAGAAGCTTACGCCACCAGTGTACCTATTCTTGAAATCAAGAGAAAAGTTACTCCCAAAGTAACTCCCTACTTTTTATACTTCCAGATTTTTCTCTCGGTACAAAAATACCTTATTCTTGAAAAAAAGGAGTGAGTGAAAATACACACATAGTTGCCAAATGTTGAAATTCAATTTTATCCAATCGCAGCAGTTAAATTTCTGACAGCCATGTGACATAAGACATAACCAAAGAATAACTATCGTATTCTTTGACATAACTGTAATGTATTAGCTATGGACCGGTGTCGTATTAAAAAAAAACATTAACAAAACACAAAAAGAAATGCTGGTCGATTACATTTCGCAACGACCACAGATGTATTCGGGAAAATTTACCTTCACATTCACCGGGGCTCAGTGCCAAGTCCTCTGGTCTGAGCTGGCCACAATTTTAAATTGTATGCCTGAGGGGGCCAATAAAACCTGGGAAGCTTGGAGGAAAGTATTATGAACTATTCCATTTCAACCTCCTCCAGAGCTAATGACCAATAGAAATTGTATATTCCCTGGGAGAATAAAAGTCCCACATATTTCCATCTAAATATTTCAAAAATAGGGTTATTGTACATTTCAGGGAGCCACGCCTATTTCTATTTTAATTTCTACTCCCTGATTTTCAAGAATAGGTGCACAGAGGCGCATACACACTAGCTCTATTATCACTTATTACTGGTGCTTCCAAATTAACGTAGCCATTATTTTTATTACTTAATAAAGGATCATCCCCAACAGTATCTTTTTCCCTAACTAGTATATAGATAGAAGAGGCACTTGGCTTTTGACTGATAACATAAAATATACCTATTTTTAAAAATTGGACTAAGTACCTTTTACATAAGAGATCAGTATTATCTAAAGGTTAACACAAGAAGGTTTTAAAAACAGAAGATTATTCATACTCAAATTACGAGCCGGTCAATCCAGGACGTCACCCGACTTTACAGCACGACTTCACGACTGTAGCGCTCCAAGTGGCAAAAATATTAAACAATAATTTATATTTATTTTATTAGAAGTTTTGATATTTATTTTATAAGAAGTTTTGACTGACCAAAGCTAACCTGTGGAATTAAAAAAAACATTTATTTTATTAAAAGAAGTCTTACAAATCCAACTTGTGTTAAAAAAAAAATAAAAAAAATTTAGAAGATGTGGGATTCAATCCCCGGACCCCCTGCACCACTAACGGGCACTATGCCACGCAGCCAATACAGCTTTGTTTAAATGTGTTCAAACTTATTATTTAAGCGAATCATGTTTCATAATAAAATAAATATAAATTAGTGTTTCGCCTCGTATTTTAATAATTAATATTACAGAACTAAAGTATACACATTCACTAAATCTCCTAAAGAAAATGATGTTAAGTCACATCTGTCAAAATTATTGTTTAATATTTTGTCACTTGGAACGCTAGTCGTGAAGTCGTGAAGTCGTGTGTCTGGTGACGTCCTTGATTGACCGCCTCATCTCAAATTCCCCATCTGCTTCTGAAAACATATTTTAGAAACGAGCCGGTCAATCCAGGACGTCACACGACTTCACGACTGTAGCGCTCCAAGTGACAAAAATATTAAACAATAATTTATATTCATTTTATTAGAAGTTTTGATATTTATTTTATTACAAGTTTTGACTGACCAAAGCTAGCCTCTGGAATTAAAAAAAATATTTATTTTAGTAAAAGAAGTCTTAAAAATCCAACCTGTGTTTAAAAAAAATAAAAAAAAAATTAGAAGGAGATGTGGGATTCGATCCCCGGACCCATTGAACCACTAGCGGAAACTATGCCACGAAGCTACTACAGCTTTCTATAAATATGTCCAAACTTATTATTTAAGCGAATCACGTTTCATAATAAAATAAATATAAATTAGTGTTTCGCCTCGTATCTCATAAAGAAAATGATTTAAGTCACATCTGTCAAAATTATTGTTTAATATTTTGTCACTTGGAACGCTAGTTTTGAAGTCGTGAAGTCGTGTGTCGGATGACGTCCTAGATTGACCACCTCATTTTTAGAATCCAGACATTCACCTTCCAACCTTAATGCCTCTCTTTTACATCATTGCACGAAAGGTACTAAAGGTCGATTGCACCAACATATATTTAAGCAAGGAATAGCTAAGGGATCCATAAAGTTAAGAAGTTCTTAATTTATTATTTGCTTGCACCATCACTTCATAAGGCTTCCTTAGCGAAGTATGTGTTACACTTGACAACGTTGTAAGAAGATGGTACATTTTCCTTTTTAAATGTTGGACATGCTGTGGAAAAGTGAAAAGAAGAGCATCTACCATTAACTAACCTCACTTTTTAATTATCCAAGTTTCAACTTGAAACTTTTCAAGTTCAAAATGAGTGAAAATGAGACGATTTGAAGCCAAAATAAAAGAAAAAAACGAATTGCTTATTTGACTCCTAATGAAACAATACTGCTAATGTAATTTATCAGCTGTCAGTATTCATTTACCTATTATGCTTTTTGGTCTGATTGGCGCGCAAACCCGGTCTCCAAAAAATTTCCTCTCCGAAAATCGGGAGTTTTCTCATAAAATTTTCGGGAAAAGCTATTATAAACCTAAAGTGATCACTGTGCTAATACATTTTGATAAACTTCTCTATAAATAATCGCGTAGTGACATACCGGCATTAAGGTAACCTCACTTTTAATCTCTGGTGTAGTGCAAAACTTACCCCCGCTGAGGGGTTTCCAATCATGGGGGACGATCCCCCTGATAAACGGTCTCCTATAAACACTATTTCTAACTCTCTCTCTCTCCTACATCCAAGGATCTAATTAATTCGTTGCACCAACTCTCTCCTCTGCAATTCAATGATCTGTTGAACTTAGAAGAAGAACTTACTAAATCAAAAGAAACTTTCGCTCAAGATGGAGAAATTTTGGACGAAATCAACAAGCTGGAGTCGAGAATTAAAGCCACGAAGTCAAGGAAATGCAGGTACTCCGATACAGACTTTGGCCCCTTTATGGTGATTGTAGAAAGCAATAAACAACACTCTCCACCCCCTAGTCTCCATCCCATGGACGTAGGTAAAATCTTAAGAAAATTTTCAATTCAAAACTTTAAAAATGTTCAGAAAAAAGGCGCCAATCGAATCGGCGTTACATTCAAAACTTCTAATGATGCAAACAACTTTCTATTAAATAATCAAATCAAAAATGAAGGTTATAAGACCTTCATACCTCAAAGATTGCTCACTTCTCGCGGAATCATCAAAAATGTAGGGCTATCTATCACTAATGAAGACATTCTTCAGGAATCTCATTCACAAGGCAAAAAAATTATTGAAACTCATAGACTAAATCGTAGAATCACTAAAGACGACGGCACCATAGCATATGTCCCATCCAGAACCCTTTTGGTCACTTTTGAAGGTAGGCCCTTTCCAAAAGATCTTCAAATTTTCTGTGTTCCTGTGCAAGTGGAACCTTATGTAGCCCCTGTCGCTCAATGTAAGAATTGTCTTCGTTTTGGACATTCCCTCAATTCTTGTCGAAGTACCAAAAAATGCCCTAAATGCGGCACCTCTCATTCCGACCCTTGTACTAACAAAACTGAATGCCTGTATTGCGCTGGCCCACATGAGGCAATTGACCGGTCTTGTAAAGAGTTTGATAGACAAAAAAGCATAAATGAAGCCATGGCCTATCACGATTACTCCTATTATGAAGCTTCTCTACTCTTTCCTCCTCTTAAAAACCCCCCTAAACCTTCTTTTCAAAGAACAGCGAGCTCCTTTCCTGCTATACGCACTCAAACTAATTCTTCTCCCCTCCTCACATCTTCCGAATATAACCAAGTGACGAGACATTCTTACACCCAGGCACTCACTTCCTCGCCGAAACGAAGACGCCCAGCTATCCTGGAAAAACCCAACAAAAACTTAATTCCTCACAAATCTGCTTTATTTCCTGCTCCATGCAGGTCGCCAAATTTGGGTCCTATATTTCAGAGTCCCCAATACACGTTCAAAACACACAAAAATCATGCACAGTCTATTCTAATCCTACAAACCATCACAGTCTTAAGGACTCTGATATGGAAGTGACAATAGCTTCCATCCCTTCACCCTCTGAATTTTCTGACACACATTTAGTAAATCCTTATCAACCTCTAGCTAACAATTCTTATTTTGCCCTCCCACCAAAGGGGGAAACTTAACATCTTTAAAATATAACTTAAATCAGTACTGCCCTCGCTGATCCTAAACAGGTCCATTCAAAAATACAAATAATTTCAATTTTAAACATAACATTGTCCAGTGGAATATTCGGAGTTTTCAAGTTGTAACGTCAACTTCTCCTAAAGGATCGGTAGATGTTACACTTGCGAACGGCTGGCTTTTATAGTCGGGAGCCCGTGGGTTATTAACTGGTACAAGTTTTATCGTTATAAGATGTTATAATGGGCGCCATACAAACTTTTCAGATATTTATCTTCGTCTTAGGAAGTTTGTAAAACCTTTGAAATAGTTAATTAAATTAAGGTTCGTAATTCAACAGTCTCACAAATGAAACGAAATAAACTTGATCGATACGTATATTGATTCTATGTACAGAAATATGTAAATATATGAAATTGTTTATAATTAAATCTCATTATTTGTAATTATTTAAATTAAAGTGATGGTAATAAGGTGTACCTACAGATCATACCAAATAAAGGAGTGAACTTATGTTCAATTACCTGATGTCGTAACGTTACGTATTCAAGTTTACATATGTAAAACTGTATCAAATTAATAAATGTACTTTAAAATAAACAGAGTAAGTCTGTCACATAAAGATTTGATTATTTATATATAAACATAAAAATAAAAGGAAAAGTGAATTATAAAAAAAAATCTTAAAAGGTTACCGACTTCAAGATGGTGGCGAAAACGTCTAACTTGTAAATTTCATGTATCTTGGATGTCGTGATCACAAGTGGTCCTAGGTAATTGTTGCTAGTGCTGGGTAGTAATTTCCTAAATATCTTAATAACGAAACTGGATAGTAGAAGACTGCTAGAATCCACAGAGCCGGAAACCATAATCCATGATGACAAGATACAAACTAATCCAAAATGCCGGACGAAAGAAAAAGTGGTTCACCGTCTTTTGATAGCCATAAGAGTTCCTTTTAACGACTAAGAACGAGTTATAGATTCTATTCTGCAAAACTCCAGTTCGTACAAAGAGGAACAAAGAGGAACGAGTAGGAACGACCCTAAATGGAAAAAATCCATTAGCTTCAAGAAACTACGCCATGCGTTCATAAAAAATATGTCATAAAAACGAAAGACAATTCACTCACCTTTTTACAAAAAGGGCATTTACATCTGTTTTATAATCAACCAAAATTGCTACAGGCTCGCGAGATGAAATCCTCTGCCTTGCTCAACAAATAAAACGACTTGTGGTATGGTGTTGCGAAAATCTACTTTATAATCCCACTTTTAAATGGTAGCGAGCATTCACCAACAAGTGGCCTTTAGACAGCCCAAACGGAAAAAGGAAATACGCGTGTCTGCTACGTCATTTCTCAGAGCCAATCATAACAACAGAAATCAGTTACTACGAAACTTAAGACCACAGGAAAAGAAGAAATATGTGACTGAATAGTCGACAACGTATCTTGATCACTTGGAGAAAGAACGTAAGTGATAACAGAGAGACAACGTTTACACTACAAACTAGAAACCGGTGTGCTAAATTAAACAGAAAGATATGTTCTGGAAATTTAAATGCTACAAAGTCAACAAGGAAGTACTGATTCCTATGATAAGAGATGAAAATATTGACATCGTTATACTTAATGAAACGTTCCTATCTCCAAATAAGAAAGCCTATATAAAATCCTTTAGCTGTTTTAGGGACGACAGACATGACGGCTATGGTGGACTAGCCACCTTTATCAAAAATACCATTCCCTGCAAACTCTTCAAATTTAATATCACCCTTCCCGTAAATGTCAAATTATGATATTAGAGCTCAGAGAAATGTTCCTAATTAACTCTTACATCCCTCCCGATGTCCAATTTCCTTACAGAACATTTAATCAAATAATAACCAAGCTAGGTTCCAAACCTTTCCTGCTTATGGGAGACCTTAATGGTCAAAACCCAATATGGGGATCACACTCTACTAATAACAACGGTCATCTTATTTGGGACTTTATCTCAAACAACAACCTCTCTATTCTTAATAACGGTTCTCCAACAAGAGTTCCTCTCCCCGGAATAAACAAAAGTTGCCCTGATATAACTGTCTGCTCTCCATCCATCGCAATAGATTGTCATTGGCGAGTCCTTCAAGAGCCAGGCTCTAGTGACCATTTTCCCACTCTCTGCTCATATCGGAGAATGAATAATCCTCTTCTGGCAAACACTAATAATAATATATCTAGATTCAACACCTCCAAAGCGAACTGGCATATTTTCCACGACATACTAGAAAGTGAAACAATAACTCCCAACACAACCTACTCTGATTTCACCACAATGCTTCAAAATGCAGCCAACATTGCAATCCCCCTCAAAAAACCTTTTTTCACACAAAAGCCCTTTTTCCCTTGGTGGGACCAAGATTGTTCTAACATGACAAATTCCAAAAAACAGGCCTTTAAACAATATATACGAGCGCCCACTGTGGAAAATCTGATCAAATTTAGGAAAATTCGCGCCAAGTCTAGGTTGTTCCTCAAACAAAAAAGAAAACACGGTTTTTTGAAATTCACCTCTGAATTGTCTCCAGGCACTCCCATTAAAAAAGTATGGGAATCAGTAAAACGTTTCTCCATTGGATCGGAAAATAGTGATAAAATAAGCACTCCTCCTTTAGACAATGACATATTTCTAAATCTTTTAAACAAGCTAGCACAAATTCCTCTTAATGATAATACTATGCTGCCACAAACCTTTCAAAATTTTATTTCTGCTCCCTTTTTCTTAAATGAAATAACCTTTTCTCTATTGAATAAGAAAAACTCAGCCCCAGGTCTAGATTCGTTTTCTTACTCGATGCTTAGCAACCTTCCACAAAAAGCTCTCTTCTTTCTACTAAGATTTTTCAATGATATCCTTAGTAAATCTGCTCAAATTCCCAATGAGTGGAAAAATTTTCTAATCATCCCCATACTTAAAAAATCTGCAGATCCCAACGACACGTCCAGCTGGCGACCCATCGCCCTCTCTAGCTGCATTTGCAAACTTTTTGAAAATATGATCAAAAATCGATTAGACTGGTTTCTTGAAAACTCTTCAAAAATTAGCCCAACCCAAAATGGCTTTAGAAAAGGTAGAGGTATCTCCGATATCCTAGTATTTATCTACTCTGAAGTCTCTTCGGCATTAGCCAATAACAAAAACCCAATTGCGGTTTTCTTAGATATAATAGGAGCTTATGACAATCTATTTACTATTTACAGCTATATATACCTCTCTGCACTCCCTCGAATTTCCCAAAGATATATGCGACTTAATCCTAGCTTTGCTTAAAGACAGAAATATATTCATCAAGTCACCCCAAGGAAATGAAATAATTGGTCCCGGTGTCTCCTGTAGGGGTGTCCCACAAGGGTCGCCGCTTAGTCCCTTGCTATTCAACCTTTCATGCAACTTTCTAGAAAGTCTTCTTCCTCCGCAGATAAAAATTATCGGGTATGCTAATGACTTCGCCCTGATTTGTGCCCTAGACTCAATTGAAGGCTCTGTTTCTCTACTGAACAAGACACTAAGTAAAATTTCCTCTCAGCTAGCCGATAGAGGTCTATCCCTTTCCCCTGAAAAATGTGCCGCTATCCTCTTTAAAAAAGGACAAAAGCAAAACCCCAACTCATATATCCGAATCAACAATATTGCTATTTCATGGAAGACTCATTATAAATATCTTGGTACAATTTTGGATGAACACCTAAGATGGACTAAACATATAGAATACATTTCATGTAAAGTTGCCAAATCAATTAACCTAATACGTTCTCTATGCGGGAAATGGTGGGGTGGACACCCTGCCACGCTTCTTAACATCTATAAAGCAATCGTCCTTCCCCACTTTGACAATGCATGTTTTTTTATATGGTGGTTGTGCAAAAAAATTTGCTAACTAAATTAGACAGGCTTCAATTCCAAGCTATTCGTACAATCATGGGTTATCTTAAATCAACCCCAACTCACATTCTACTCTCAGAAAGCGGGCAAACACCTCTTCATACACGCAGGGAAATATTATCACTATCATTTGTGGCTAAAGCTATGGCTTATAGGGAAACAGCGAGTGGCAGTATTGTAAAACTTTTCACTGAGTGGGCCAGAGACCCCATTTTTTGGAAAACCAGAAATACTCCCCCCTTAATCAATGCATTCAACAAATTCTCCTTTTTCTTGCCACACATATCCTCCTATAACAAACTTCCATGTCATATATACTCCCTTAACTCACAAATTTCTCACATTAAAATCGTAAATTTAGATCTTACAAAAGAATTAAACTGTAACAAACTCTTTTTAGAAAAAACAAACTCATTATTTAAAAATTATAATATGATCTTCACTGATGGGTCCAAATCCAAAAACAATGTGGGCTATGGGGTTTACTCCCCCAACCTCTTTTCTGTATGTGATCAGTTACCCCACTTCTTTTCAATATTTTCGGCTGAAATTTATGCCATTTATATTGCCATGGAGAAAATCATCCAATTTAATCTCAATAAAGTTATTATTTTCTCGGATTCCCAAAGCGCTCTCAAAAGTATTTCTAAGAGATCCTTCTCCTCATCAACGGATCCAACAGTCCTAAAAATAAAAGAAATGTATTACCAACTCTCTAATCAGAATAAGGACATACGTCTTGGTTGGATACCAGGACACCGTGGAATCGCAGGAAACGAGAAAGCTGATTCTTTGGCCAACTTAGGAAGAAATGTAAATCGAACCACATTTCCCCACGGAACCTATAAGGATGTCATCGGTCTAATAAAAAAGGAATATTTACACGATTGGAGTGCAACATTCCAAAACATTGGAAGGAGTAAAGGGGTAATATACTCCCAATACAACAAATCACCCAAAAAATCACCATGGTTCTCCAACTTGAACCATCTATCTAGAAAAGAAATTGTTACTATCTCCAGAATTAGAGCCAATCATTGCCTAACCAGGGCGTACCTGCATAAAATTAATCTCGCTCCCAATGATTTATGCGAATGTGGTGACAGACAGGACTTACACCACATATTTTTCACATGTCCCAGGATACAAAACAACATCCAGACTCTTCACAGATCATTGAAGATTCCAAATAACGAATATGGTCCATATACAATCTTTGACCTAGCCTTTAAATTAACATGTAGTGAGAACATTAAAACCATTATATCAGAGATGCTGACATTTAGTGCATGTCTCCGTACTTTAATATCCTTTCCTACATTTACGCATGTGTCCTTCTAAAAAGTAGTGACTATAAAGTGCTAATGAAATGAAATGGAAAAATTTGTAAACAATAACAATAACCTATATTGACTTTTGAATTGTGTCTAAAACCGGCTTCTTTTTTTATTCAGTAAACACTTCATTTTAAACACATAACCCCAGGCCGAATAGCCCAGGCAGCTGAGGCCTAAAAGGAGAAGAAGAAGAAGATTTACCTATTATGGGGATATTCTAGCTGGTCTTCTATCAGAGTCAAAATATTTAAAACAGTTTCTTTTGTTAGCCTAAACCTTCTAAAAAATCCAACAGGATCCATTTCCTCAAAGTAATTTGATCGTATACAAATCTGTCTGGGTACACCTACTTCAACCAATTCTACCAGTTCTATGTCGTCTTCAATGTAATCTGAGGTACTCTAGGTACTCCATTAGCATTATATATTTATACTAACTTTCCCTGGGACGTAATTTATGAATTGCAAGAATTAAACAAATACTAATTTGCTTCCTTGCTAAAGGACAGTTTTAAGGGATCGCTGACAAATGATTAGCAAATCAAGCTTTAAGAAGAATATAAGCATTCCATAACGTTGGTGCAACGAAAATTAAGATTTTATGGGTTGCTTAGTGGTAAGGATTACTTAAATTCATTTGTGCAATAGGGTATAAGTTGAATCTATTGGAGATGTTCGAAATCAAGAAAGCTCTTTCTAATAATAATGTAACTTGTCTTAAGGAACAGCTTCTTCCAACCGAAAATTATTTATTTCTAAATCTGCTTTTCTAATGTTTACTAACATATACGTCCAATTACCTAGATTATGTTTCCTACTTCTATTTCAATTTGTTATTCTTCCTTTTCTCCTTCTTTTTTCATACGGTTATTAAGTGGTCCTGTACTCCGTCCTTGGGGTCCCTAATTCGGTGTGTCAGGTGTCAACTGTCAATTGTCAACTATATTTGTCACTTATTCACTTGCCTCATGGTGTCTTAACTACGCAGTTAATTGTTAAATTAAACTTTACAATTTGTTTAATAGTAGGATGCACTTTGACAATTTCATATAAATTTATACCGTTCCCTCCATTATGGAGTCTTTAGGTTAGCGTTAGCCGAAACATGTTGCCATTTAATAATTAAACATTACCTTTACATAAATAATTGCGGTATGACTTGGAGTTTTATTATTCGTTGTACAAGAAGGTTTGGTGTCCCTTTTGTCCACTTATATTGAGTTGGACTATCCCTTACATAAACCTCTTCACCCTCTAAAATATCTACAATTCAAGTTCCTTTATGGTATTTTACTTATCCAGCCTTAGTTTTCTAACCTAGTTTTACTTTGTGTCCAAAAATTAAATTTGTTGGACTTTGTCATATAACCGAGTAAGGTGTAGTACTGAACGAAAATAAATAATTTACAATTAAGGTCGGTAAATTATTATTACAACTCTTATCCGTAATAATTTTATTCTTGGGAAATTTCCTTCATTTTATAAACATTTTTTTAAATTTTTTAATTTTCGTTTTTGAGATATTTGCGTAAAACTAAACCATTTTTTTTCTAAATTTCCTCTCTCTTATGTACATTTTTTTAAATTTTCTTAACCGTTTTCGTTTTTGATATATTTACAAAAAAACTAGACCCAATTTTTTTTAAATCGCTTCCTCTTTCCGAACGTTTTTTCAATTTTTCCTAACTATTTTTGTTTTTGAGATATTTGCAAAACACTGAATCCCATTTTTTTAAATTTTTTCCTCTTGCTGAAAGTTTTTTTCAAATGTTCTAACTATTTTTGTTTTTGAGATATTTGCAAAATACCAGACTCCATTTTTTGGAAATTTCCTCTTAATTATTTTAGTTTTTGAGATATTTTCAAAAAACTGGATCCCACTTTTTCGAAATTTCCTCAATTTTATGGATATTTTTTTAAATTTTCTTAATTATTTTCGGTTTTGAGATATTTGCAAAAAACTAAACCATTTGTTTCTAAATTTCCTCTTTTTGATGAACGGTTTTTTAATTTATCTTAACTATTCTTGTTTTTGAGAGATTTGCAAAAAACTACACCCCATTTTTTGGAAATTTCTTCCACTTTAAGGACGGTTTTTTATTTTTATTAACTATTTTCGTTTTTGAGATATTTGCAAAAAACTAAACCCCATTTTTTGGAAATTTCTTCCTCATTAAGAGCACTTTTTTATGTTGCTTAACTATTTCAGTTTTTGAGATATTTGCAAAAAACTAAACCCCATTTTTTGGAAATTTCTTCCTCATTAAGAGCGCTTTTTATTTTTTTTAAATTATTATCGTTTTTGAGATATTTGCAAAAAACCAAACCATTTTTTTTTAAATTTTCTCCTCTTTATGAACGGTTTTTTAAATTTTTTTAACTATTTTCGGTTTTGACATATTTGCAAAAAACAAGACCCCATTTTTTGGAAATTTCTTCCACTTTAAGAACGGTTTTTTTATTTTTCTTAACTATTTTAGTTTTTGAGATATGTGCAAAGAACTAGACCTATTTTTTATAAATTTACTATTTTAGTTCTCACAATGTCCACACAAACTATAGGCGTCCATGAAACCAAAATGCACAAGACAATTTAACGTTACAAATAAAAGTGCCAGATTTTTTTAAAAATTTTTCGTTCAAACTCTGTGGGGCAGTTTTGAACCCAAGTCTTATTCTCATTTTTTTTAACAGTTTACTTTAAATTTACGTCCCATGCAGATGTCGACAATTAAGTCGTAACTAATATTAAAAAAAAAAAAAAAAAAAAAATCCAAGAAAACTGATTATATCGGACATCTAAGCTGTAATGCATCAAGTATTTTTGTATAAATCAGTTGGCTATTTAATAGCTTTTTTTAAATCAACTAACTAAAAATATTTTAAAAATAATTTTGGATATCTGTGTCATTTTTCTTGTCATGTACTTTTAGCTGTAAATCTTTTTCCCCTTTCTTTATTTATCAATTTTAAGTTTATTTTATTATTAATATTTATATTCTAGGTTGGTGGATGATGTTGATAAAACATTTAGAAAATACATTTTTGTTGATTATGTATTCACGTCTTTTGGTTTATCAATGGTAATTTTAAAATTTTTACTGGTAAGTTATTAAAAAATTTAATCCAATAGTTAAAAAAAAATCTACATATTTCAGGTTGATACCATACAGTTAAAAATAGCTTCAGCTGGTTTTTTTTTCGTGTTTGCCTCGCAGTCATTAATAACATATTATTACGCAGATGAAGCTGCTTGGGAGGTACAAAATCAAATTATTGTATCTAGATAAAATAATTATTAACTATAATTTTTAGAGCAGTTATGGTCTAACACAAGCCATTTTTGCTAGCGAATGGTATAAAATCGATGTATCAGCACAAAAAATGTTGATAGTTGTAATTCGTCGAGCCCAAAAACCATTGACTTTATCCATTGGTTCATTTAAAAGAGTCGGTGTTGATTCTATGATTGCTGTAAGTTTATTTATATCCAATAAAATATTGATGCTATAAAAATTATTATTTTCAGCTTTTTAAGGCAACTTATTCTTATATTTCACTAATGTGGGACTAAATTGATGGATAATTAAAGTAGCAAATATTTTTCAAAATATTGTAGTGCATTTCTGAATTACTATTAAAATAAAAAAATTTTTGAAGTTCAATAGTAATTTCTAATAGATCTTAACTTGTTTTATTAAATTTGTTAAATTTTCTACACATTTGTAACGAATAATGGATACATCTCTAGAAGAAGTAATTATTTACGGCGGATTTAACTGATCTGCTGAATAAAAAAAAATAACGCCTCACTTATAGCTGATTACCTAAAGTGTTAACGAGGCAAAAATATTAGGTTGATAAAGTAATGAGAAAGTAAAAATTGTGGTCCTTTTCTTTGGGATTGTACTTAACGGCAGAAATGACAGAAATAGAGATTAATTAATAATTTTCAATATTTTTTAGTACATATACATCTATAGCTTGGTTTTTATTGAGCAACCCTAAAAAACACACCGTAATTTTAAGAAACTCCATTCGATAAAACAGAAACAAAATCCAGTAAAAAAAAATAAAAAATAAGCGGTAACCATTTACAAGGCAGATATCTCTTCTGAGATTATGCGTAAAGAAAGCGAGTAAATAAAATATAAGTGAGGCTCGCAGTAGCGAAAGCATAAAGACAATAATCTTATTGTATCCCCTGTTTATGGCATCCCCACGGAAAATAGAAGGATATGCAATAAAACACAAATAAAGCTGCGTTAAAAACGTAATTGTGAATATTTCCGCCACGCTTAAATCCCAAGATGGCAATACGAGCCCGACTAAAATGAATATTAGCCTTATGTATTTTTTAACACCGTATTTTTATTTGTGCAGACTACAATAAAAAAAATAATACTTTATTAGTTTGGGCAAAGGTTGAATGTCATAACTATAAAAATTTTTAAATTACTTAATGCGGTGATTTTCCATGTACCATATTGTTGTTTTTGATATTTATGTGAATTATATTTTGTGACCTTTTAAAAAGGCAGATAGTTGGAAGCGTTTAACCTATTACTTTTTTGAATATTTTGTTGTAATTGATTTTGATTTGATTATTTTATAACAGTTTGTCTAGAATTCGTACTCATAGGTACAGGTTTAGGCAAATTATTTTGATTAAAATTGGGGTTTGGTTTACATACATTTTTGGAAGGTCCAAACACATGTTAATTTGTAAAAAATCTTTGATTACTTTGTGGCCTTGGTTGAATATTTACAGGGCCAGTAGGGAAAGAAGATTTAAAATTATTATTTTATTATTGTTATTATTTTGATAATAACTAACACTAGGTCGATTAAAATTTCCCTGCTGATTAAAATACAAATTTTGATTATTGTTAAAAAATTGGTTGTTATTATTATTTGGTCGGCCATTCTGAACATTTTTATTAGGATTATTTTGTTTAAATTGATAGTTACGTGTTTTTACCATATTTTGAGCGTGAATATTTTGCAAATATTTAATGTTGTATTTGATAAAATTAATGGCTTCAAGAAGAGTTTTAGGATCCTTAGTGCGGACCATGACACCATAAGGGTTTCTTAAGCCAGCTAAAAATACTTGAACAGCCTGATCATTATAAGTGTTTTGTTTAAATTTTCTTAAATCTACATTAGACTCATGTAAAGCAAGATAATTTGAAATAGTGTTTAGTAATTTCCTAACTTTATCATGAAATTTATAAGGACTCTCATTAGGATCTTGTCTTAAATTATTTAAATCTAAAGATAAGCAATTCCCGTTTCTTGGATTACTAAAATGTCTGATTAATTCTTCTTTAATTTCTTTAATTTTAGTAGAACCACTAATATTAATTATTTCGCGAGCAGGTCCAGGCAATTTACTTATGATAGTTCTAAAAATGTGTTACGGGTTAATAAATTTTTAAAAATAAAATATAAGCACTCATACTATTGGAAAGGTTATACCTAAAATAAAAAATAGAAGCTAAGTTAATATTTCTTAAAAGTATAATAGTTCTACTTACGAACAATCGCTTTTAAATCATTTTATTTCTGTATCTTGTCCTAAAATGGTTAGTTTCAATATTTCAGTGGATAAGCTGAAAATCTTGCATCCTAATGTTATTTTGGAAATTTTCTTTACTCATTTCGTTTCTAAAAGAATTAAAACTGGTAATAATTTGTTAAATACAATATGTTGTTTACCTTTTAAACGTCAAGTCTGACTATCTTCAAATATCTTCTTTTTCAACTTCTATCTAAATCTTCAGAATCTACATTCTTATAAAGGTAAAGGCCCTAATTTGAACTTCTGGATATCTTATCACCTTTTTTTTTGAACCTTTTTTTTCTTCTTAAAAATGGTTGCTGGATTTAACGCTGGTTAAATATCTATTCTTGATTTTCTGGATTTTTCAATCATTTTTAAAGAAAATATCAACTATTTCAACACAAGTAAAATATTTCAGTTCGTTTGAAGTCACTTTTTGTGGATTTTTCTACTTGTGTCAAAAGGCCATTCCATCTTCGGTAAGTTCGATTTTGACCACATTTACTTTTGTAAGAATCTCCTACCATCTTATTTTTTTTAGGCCTTTTTTGTGTGTTCATTCAGATTTATTCTGAACCTTTTCCTACTGAGTTATCTGCTAACCTGTCCTGGTATCAGTTGACAGCAATAATTTCACCCTCAATACTTATAGGTTGTAACTGCACCACTGGTCAACCCCTTGGAACTTCCATCTAAATTTTGGGGATTGGTTTTACCATCAGGGTACTGCGGCAACGGAAACCAAGAAAGATCTTTCCTTTTTTTGCTTTGAGATCTGCATACCAAGTTTTCAAGATTCAAGATACTACCCGGGAGAACTCGCTTTGTAACCTTTTTTGTATTTATACCTTACCTACAAAGGAAACATTAAATATATAATTTATTATGAATAAAATCGCTCGTCAGTTGTTCCACGTCCCACTCTCCGACAAACCCAAACTTGAAGTAGCCATTGGCAATCATTCTTAACTGCTCTACGCTAGACAAGTGTAACAAATGATAACATTTTGAAAGTTTCCTGTATTTACGTTGTCGTAAAAATGGTTAACTATGCTATCGATGCTTTCTAGAAAAAACTGTAATTAATTTACGTCGCCATTGAAATCTGGTATGATTTCGGCGTGAACTTTTTGAAAAATTGGTAGACACATACTATTTTTTATATTATTAGATTTATTTAAAAAATTATCAGCAATATTAATTGAACTTAAACCTTGAATAACTAAATCTAACTCTAAATCGTTTTCGCGATCACTTAAGGATGAGGAACCAATGTTAGAGGAGTCTGACATAAAAGAAAAATGAACTTACAGTACAGTTTTCGTTTGCATCGAAGGTCCGGCTGTCGTTTGAGATCAATGGAGTATCCACTATAGTAATCCTTGTCACACCACAGATAATATTTCCTCACAGGAAAAATGTATAAGTTCGAAACGTCGAAAAAAAGTTCGTAATTGCCACTTAACTATTAATATAGTGAAAGTTATCCACGACGGATTTCTCGTAGCAATCCTACTGACTGCGCCAAAAACGTATTTCGTTTAGAAAAATCGTTTTTAAAAAAAAAATTATTTTTGAAAAATTACAAGTATAAAAATTATGGTGACTTTATTCGAGGAATGCTAAGGACAGACTGACCATAAAATAATAAAAAATGTCTAACACCGATAACGCTTATCTATCGGTCAGCGCTTCTTATGATATAATAAGGTATAAATAAAATTTTCAGCATATTTGGAATTATTGATTTAACCATTTAGGGGGTGTGGGAGGGGTCAGCTTCGATATTTGTGTCTTTGTTAGCCTGTAACTCAATAAATATTACATATTCAGGGTTCATGGGTAAAAAATTATGTTTATTTTATTTGATTGATTGATTTAGTAATCTTGTTTTACTTTCCCGGACCCATCAACGGGAAAGTAAGGTGAACGAGCAAAAAAAAATCGAGATATCAATGGATTGAAGATTGAAACCATTTTCAGCGTATGGTCTGTCTGTGTGTCTGTGTGTCTGTGTGTCTGTGTATAATCTTCCACGATAACTGCCGAACCGTTTGACCAATCAAGCTGAAATTTGGTATGGAGGGTCGGTGTGTGCCTAGAATGCGACCATTAGTTTTTGGTTTAAATTGGTACAGTGGAGGGTCCTCAAGACCGACATTGGTTAAATCTACATGTAACAATTTTTTGCTTTATTTAAAGTTTAAGGATAAACACTACATTTTAGTGCAAAATGTTGTAGTATAAAGTTTTAGAGCATAAAATTACCTACAATTTTTGTCTTAAGCCTTTTACAAAATTTCCAATAGTTGCGCCACTAGAGGGCGCGTAAAAAATGTACATGTATGTTTTCTATAGTTTTTCTTGATTTTGAAGACAAACAATACATTTTAGTGCAAAATTTTCTTGTGCAAAGTTATAAAGCATCAAATTTTCTTTAACTTTTATGTTTAACTTATATCGAATTCCTCATAGTTTCGCCGCTAGATGGCGATAAAAATACACATTTAAAATTCCATACAACTATTGTATGAAAAATTTTCCCCAATTCCCAATAGTTTTCACACATGATTTTAGGAGATCCTAATTGTAGCAGTGTGATATACAACGTGCGTATGCGCAGTTTATGTCATTATCAACATTGAAATATTAATTCACCATCAGCTCGCTATTTTTAATGTGTTCCATAAATTAATGTAATGCTTAGTATTTTGTAATTAAAATAATAATAATAAATAACATATTCTCTACGGTAGAGCCGGGAAAGTTCTGGGGTGACACAGCCGATTTTTTTTATACATTCACAAATATATTTTTTTTATTAATTATTTCTAACAAAAACACAAAAGATCAAATTCTGACATTCGTTAACAATAAATGAACAAATCTTATTTTTTCGGGTTAAATATTGAACGCATCCATCCAGCTGATTCACTTCAAAAATGTTATAACCCCAGGCCTAGTCATCTCAGAAAAAAGGAAAATTTTCCTTACTCTAATTTGTTTAATTTTGGCATGTTTTGATCCTTTAGTGAGTGCTTATCTTCCTCTTTGCTCCTCCTCTTTCTTTTTCATCATGACTTTCCTCTTTCTTTTTCATCATGACTTTCCAAATGAACACATGGCCAACCTTCCATTTGCCCTCGTCCTCCAACATCCACGAGATAATATTATCTGCCGTTCTTGCAGTACCAGCTTGAACATTGAGATCTACTCTGTACGCTGCCCACCTCTAGCAAATAAAGGCCGTGTGTTCTGCATCGTCTACCCCCTCGCAATACCGACATATGTCATCTGGAGTTTTGCCTATTCTATAGGTGTATTTTCTGAAGCTTCCATGCCCACTTAAAAAATGGTTAAAGCTCCAGCAACACGTTACTGGCAATGTTGTCAAAACTTATCGTTTAGCAGAAAAAATGTTAACTGTTGTATCTGCTGAACCCAGCTAATATCAAACACTGTTCCAAAACCCAGCTTACTAGCTGATTAATAACTTGATATACTTTTACTCTTATTCCAGGTCAAGAGGGAAAATTTTGGAACATAACTATGCATATTGCTACAGACAGGTGTATTATAACAAATGAGATGCGCAGAAAAAGCATACCAAATTGAATGTGGCAACTATGATAGGGAGGATCAAAATGTCAAATATGCATCACATCCATTGGTTACATAGGTTACATCCGAATGTCGAATAGCAGGATAGCTCAGGACTTAAAAAGAAGAAAGTCACTTCATTATGTTTTTGGTTGCCATTGCTCAATATCAAAATTTCGAGCTACTTTATAAAAAAATTCACTGCCAAGCTGCACCAACTCTCAGTGCGACGTTCAATTTGTCATCACGGGTGGTTTGAACTCGGTTTCACCGCGGAATCCTGCGACATGAAATTTTCTTTCAGATATTTGTTCCTTCAGTCATTCCAAGTAGAAATAAGCAATTTTCAGCTCAAGCCACTGTGCTTTTTTGAATAAGACCATTTTTTCCGCAAATTATATATTTCAGATGCTCGCGATCCTGCTAGCTATTTTACTCAATTCTAAAATCTCGCCACTTATTACGTCACAGTATATAATTTTATCCCATTCTTTGACATGGGCGCCGTTAAAAGGGTATAAACATAAGAAAAAAAAGAAACTAGAAAATACGGAGCTTGCTCCAGCAAAATTTGTTTCCTTCCAGAAGTCGACAACCTGCTTTATCCATTATAGTTTGCTCACATTATTTTCAATAATCTGTTTTAGGCTATAAGTGAAATTGCAGTAAAGACAACACAAAACAGGCAAACAGACAAACCATCCATTCGCGAGAGGACAAACATGACGACAAACAGATAAGGCAACCCCCAACACACTCAGAGATGTTATGTAAGGTATCCATCAATGCTCCATGAAGGTGGGAAACACGGTATTAAAAAGGTAAGAGAAGACTATGAGGAGAACCCGTGGGTTGGTGGAAGAGATCAAGTACCGGTTAGGTACAATATCCCCTGCACTTAGGCCAATGTTTATTAGCCACCATTACCACTATAACTACCTATCCCTGTCACAACCAACTCCAGTTTATCGTATTTATTTTGATAATAGCTGAACGTGGTTATCTTTAAAGCTTGATTCACACTGTTATGCTGTTCACGGTTTAATCTTGTTAAATTAAAAGCAAATTGAAAAGAAGAGGAATGTGTGTTTATTTGTCTTAATTTCAACAAATTAAAATGAGTTTCCTAAGGATATGGGAGATATTCCAAAAATCCGTTAATAAACGAAAAATGTGAGCATGCACATCAAAATCATCAAAAGAAAGGAACTTTTTGTGCCACAACTTCCCACCAAAATCTAGTATCTTCTCTCCAGTTCAAGTTGCAGACTTGAAACTTGTTTGAATACTTTTCACATTAAGGCATTTTAACTAAAATTTACAAAGAAAAGAAGATAAGCCTTGCTGTTGAAGAATAAGAGGTTACAGAAGAATTTCCTCTGCCTATCAATAAGTAAATATAACCTATGGTCCTACTGTAAAAATATTGTGCCTCTTTACTAAGTTTAATTAGTTTAGATTATTTATTTCATTTTGTTTTTAATGTTTTGGGGATACTATGGTTCATATTAAACCATATTTATGTTATTAAATTCGTAATGAACCCGTTGAAACCGTATTCACATTGTCGGTACAAGTCATCGCAGGTCCGATCTCAATTCAGACAAATATACTTTTCGCCGAATCGGTACCGGCGCGATATTGGATCGGAACTAGAGCGATACGATAGTGAGAATTCCCTGATTCTTACTTGTTTAAGAATATTTGACCGGACTGGGAACGGACCGAGATTGAGCCGTGAATGGCATCATAATGTGAATTGAGTCTAATATAAAAATAAATTTCTAAAAAATATCTGCTTTTTTTTCTGATATTTTACCTAACTTCATGATAAAATCATAGTCCAGGTATACGTCAATTAAAAGTTTTATACTTCGCTCAACAAAAAATAAATAAAACAATTCGATTAGCATTGTTTTTAATTTTAATTAAAACACATCCAAAACATAGTCGAACCGTAACCAAAATCAACTTAACATAGTTTTCCTTGTTGGAAATGAGTTGGGCGGCGGTCTGGCAAACTGAATTAGGAACATTCATAGAAAATGGCTGCGTGTAACCCAATAAATGACATTTCAATTAATGCGGTTCTAAATTTTCGAATTCCGGCATGTTATTATAGCACGTACGTTGTTAATTAATTAGCCCTTGTATTTCCGGCCTTTATGTCCTCTTATTCTACACAAAGCTTTATGGAATTATGTGTTAAATATATCATATTAATTATTTAATTTCACTAAGTAATATTCCTGATGTGCGCCTCTGTTATTCCCATGGTGATACGAACATTTCTCATTACACCATCAGAAGTGGGATTGCATTACAATGTTTCCGGTAATGACTTACCGTATTCTTATCTTTGCGAGGCAGCCAATCGCTTTTAGTTGATACTTCTGCATTTTTCCTCATCCAAATTAAATTTGGAATTTATTGTTTGACACCAACTTCGTTTTCTACTGGTTATCGGTGAGAAAACGAAAAATTGTATTAAAGCTTCCTGCTTTAGTTGAAATTTCACTATTGGTGGATTTTGTGTCAACTACTTGAAACTTTTTAGAAACTCTTAAAAGTCTTTTAAGTTTGAAGTATTTTTAAAGTTTATAGAGGTTTTTAGTATGTTTTGTAAAAAAGTCTGTGACGTTCTAAACCCAGGTCGATTCATATAATAGTAATTTTTTTTATAAAAAAATTTGGTCTTGTTTAAAAAAAAATGGTCGCATACTCCATTTTTAGAATACACAAGTTTACCAGTAGATATACCACGGACTTTCTGACCCAGGTATAGGAAATTCAACGTGTTAGAGAGAGAACGTTCGCTAGCAGAAGACTATCATAAGACATCGGAAGACTAGCACAAGACGTCTGAAGACTAGCTGAAGACGTACTTCATTGGTACTTCAGACGTCTTCAGCTGTACTTCAGACATCTTCAGCTAGTCTTCATACATCTTGTGCTAGTCTACTACTAGGGAACGTTCTTCCTCTAACAGGTTGAATTTCCTATACCTGGGTAAGAAAGCCTGTAGTATATCTACTTTTACCAAACAGTTAAAAAAACAGATATATAGGTAAATGAAAAATACCCCGACAAGGGAAGTTGTAGATCGAAAGCGATGTCAGTAAATTTAAATTTTTTTTGGCAAATTTAATTTTTTATACCACTACACGTAAATTCCTCCAAGTTCCCTCAGGGCCTTGCAACAGAGTGCTTCACGTATAGGATGCCTGTATAGTCAACTTCAGTACCTATTTAAAGTGCCTCATTAGCTCAGGATCCATTTTATGTGACTCAATAAATTACTTATTATATTACACACTGACAGTTGACAGCTATGACGTATACTTCATTTTTTGTCCAATATAAAGACTTAAAGACTAGAAACAACACCTCATTGACAGTTAAGTATTTATGTGAGGTTATGTGCTAAAATTGACAGCTATGACATGTCTCATCAGTTGACAACCGTGCTTAGCGGATATACAGAGTGTCTAACGTTGTCAAATCCGGACTTAACGTTGTCAAATCTATTTTCGTAGATTTAATAACTTTTAGTATGTTTTTTTTACCAAAACCAATTAAAATTGTTATAATTAAATTGAAAAAACTTCATCCTACGCTAAAGCTTGAACATCATGATAAAATTCCAATGTTGGTGTCTTAATACACTTAACCGACAACATATTTGATATTATTAGTAAATAAATAATATAATAATCGCATTCGACCATATAATTAAAAAATTAATCGACTTACCTGAAGGATGATTAATTGTAATTATATGAACAATCTCCTCCGAAATGATTACATAATGACACACATGTAGTTTCCATTACTCTGGATGTTCGAGTCACAAGTTTAAAGATACACCTAAATTTTTGTTAAATACCCACAACCCCGCCTATGTCTTGCCTAATACCTTATCTCTGCATCATCCCGTCGATGACAAATCCTCACTTCATTTTTTGGGGTACCTACCTCTAAATAGCTCACATACCTAATGGGGTCGACCTTCTGGGGAAGGGGGTGGGATGTAATCATCCTTCAGGTAAGTCGGTTAATTTTTTAATTATATATCACAATCTCCTCCGCATGATTACATAAAGACACACATGTAGATGTTTTTTTTTGCATGATCGTCTAGTCACTTGTCACTTTTATTAAATCGTGATATAAAAATCCTCTTATTTCATTTGTTGAATTAAATATGAACCTACAGTGGTTGTGGCGTTTCAACCTCTATATAATTAGAAGAACCTTTCAAATACAATATTTGTACTTGCTAAAAATAATTGTTTATAGTTGCATTCATAAACAAGTATAAATAATGAAAAAGTTAACATTTTTTTTTATGAAACTGAAAATTTAAGTAAAACTGAACAAAAATGTGAAAATGAAATAAAGATATCTAAAAACTAACAAAGTTGTGCTTTACATTAATAATTTTTTTCCGTCCGATTAAGCGGATAGACGTCATCTCTCCTATACTAGAATCGCAATCGACACGGAGTAATAAATCAAAATTTTATGGGAGGCGGCTCAAACAAAATATATGATTTTAAAGAGCCGGCAGTTAAAAGATGTGGTGATATGTTTGGGAATCGGTATGTATGTCTGTCTATCTATCAGTGAAGTAATTTTTTTTTAGTCAATAGATGCTTATTAGTTGTGGTACCATTTTGATATCTATTACCGATTAAAAGATATGATTTTTTAATATTTTTAACTTTTGCCGCCATTTTCTCGGTAACGGTTCGTTCCACATCAAAACTAAAAACACTTTATTCATATACTTTTTCATCCTACACAGGAATCTGAAGTCAGATTTAAAATATCTGGATGTTACACACACACATACAGAAATATATATTCCAAAACTTAACTCCTTCGGAGCTTGTGAAAATTCAATATTACTTCAATAAAACCATGCGCAGTAACATTGTTAAAAGGAAACTCACTTCTAACTTTGTTATTATTTATATTTTACCGTTATTTCATTTGGGACATAAATATAATAATTAAAGAAAAAAACCATGCACATTAGCATTGACAAAAGGTAGTTCCTAAATTCGTTATTATTGGTGTGAACTTTTTGCTTAAGTTGTTAATTAAAACAAGTGAACAACGGCAACATTTTTGCCTTAATTTCTAGTTTTCGAAAATATAAAGTTACGAAATAAAATTTCTATATACCTTATTATTGCAATATATAGTATAAGCAGCGGGAAAGTAAAAATAGGTCAAAGATTAGTATCATTTTTGAGATTTTTAACGATGCTGAATCGATTTGCGTTGTCAGTTTGTCTCTATTTCTCACCGTTCTCGAGTTGAATCAGGCTAACAGACAGATGGACGGACAAAACCGTTTTATAGGAATTTTTCTTCTTCAAAAACTCTAAAAGTCGTAGTTTATATGGAGATTTTATTTTTTTTTCGATCCCTTGTAACTCTTTTTGCGTCGTCGAGCGACAGGATTGCCTCAAGCGCCACCTTCCATTTATAGTGTGAAGGCCACTTGCACGGACAGGGGTCGGTATTTTATTGACAAAATCCTGGCAGTCAGAGGGGCGGTCTTTACTTGCCCTACTGGGTTAAGTACCTGGGTATTTCCTGCTGACAGCTGGTATCACAATAAATAAAATCATTAACGTCTATTACATTCCAATTCCGGTAAAGAAGTAAAAGGTGTGAAAGGCACAAACACGTCTTCTAGGCTAGAGTGTGACCGGATTGACGCTTTCGGTAAGTTACAATTGAACTCGGCTGTAGTTTGACCTCTCTCCAAAGGTCGCTGAACCGGTAGTGCAGCTACAACTGATTGTAGGCTGGAATTGACACTGCTACTTCAATTGCGACTGCCACAGAAACTGCCAACATTGGATTGAATCGTCCTACTTAATAAGAATTTTGGCGTCTAAGAAGCACGAACGTCGGGCAGAGATTCAAACGATTGACCTTATATTCGAAGCTTCTTGCCTTTTCTATAATTTTAAGTTAATTATTACGAAAATTAAAGTAACTTAGTTGCACCTTTCTCTTTCATATTTCTGTTAGTAAACGTATAAGTCCCCTCCACATCGCAGAGGCACGAACTACCTTTTTTGACCAGACCGTTTCAGCCCCAACAGAGCTGTTGAGGTGGAGACGTCTATTTTTGGGACCCAGGTTTTTAATAAAATTAACCATTTCATATATGGGTAATTACTTGTTCTTCCGGTATAGTAAGTGCCTAGTACTACCCCATTTCATCTCTTAGGAGACTGATGACAGTTACAATTCAATGGTAATATATGTATATCGCATGGGTTAAACCATCCGATATATATTTTAAAGACAAAAGTGGTGATTTTTTAAAGAAAATTTAATATTTGAAAATAAAATGGTTTTACACTGAAAGTTTAAAAAAAATTAGATTAGATTAAAGTTTATAGAGATTCTAAAGAATTCTTGAAATTTTCAGGACCTTGTATATTTGAAAATAAATAAAAATATTTTTTTAACCCAGTTTTCTAACAAACGAAAATTTTTGTTGGCATCTTTCTACCCCATAGGTGTATAATAAAATGAAAATAAAGCAAGCATTGCTTTATTAGGATTGTTCGGTGAACTTTTGAGATTTATAGGACTTTTCTACTAATGTGCCTTACAACTTTGAAAAATATAGACTCTTCCGAATTCTTTATGTATACGGTGTTCGACGACTCTTAAATATTTCATGACTAAGACCCCAGAGATGGTATGAATATTTCATGCTTTTCGCACACCTTCTTATAATTAGTTCGGTTATTATTTATTACAATCAAAATAATCTGGAAATTAACGAAAATATTTTCATAAATTTTACACACTTAATTATTGTATTTAGTAATGTTAGTAATTGAAATACCATGATGGTTTTCATTAATTAGTATTAAAGTACCACCATGCCCGGAAGTCGTGCTACAATAAAATAACCATCTATAACCGGGTGTACCGACCCTTCGGGGTGAGATGGGTGTTGCTGCCGTTCTGGTGCAGTTTGGGGTGATTGAACTATTACAGCCTCCCCCTCTGGCTACGAGATCATCTCGATGAGGGGCCAGCAGTAATTGCAGAACAATCTGAATGATTTTCAGGAGCATCAACAACTGTTGTAGAGGTTTTCTTTGGTCGTTCTCGGCACCTGATAGCATGTATGGGTTCTGGCACTTCGTCACTAGCTCCATGGTACTCGGAAAAAGCTGAAGCATGATAATCGGTACCATTGCATAGATAAAGAATAAAAAGCGGGTTTAATTCAGTTTATTTCAGCTTTTCCCTCAAAACGTTTTATTAGTAATTAATTAGTTCGTTATTTCTTTCTTCTCTAGTTTTTGCAGAAGAAGTTGTTTTAGTCGCGTTGTAAACGTTTCTTTGTCATTGCCGATGATACATTTAAAATTGCTTTTTTTCTCCCTACCCTACAATATCTAAGACCCTCCCGTGGATCTACCGTCCAAGTCCTCTGAAATAAGTTGTCCTCACTGCAATAACATATTTAAGTACAAGAGAAACTTGTATGTGCACTTACATAAAAATCATGACATAGATCGTTTGTCAAACAACCCAATCAAGAAAGAGAAGTGTAACTCTTGTGGAAAATTATTTTCTTCATAACATTAGGAAGGCATTTGAAGACTTTTCGTTTGAGTCATATGAATAATGAAGAACAAAAGTAAATACAAGAGAATGTGCCCTCATGAAATTTGCCAGGCCAATTTTTTAAATAACGAGCTTTTTCGGAATCGCCTTGTTCAAGAACATTCATTCGTAATAAAACTAGAACATTAACAATTCAACTATGTGGAAAGTACGTTCCTATAGTTACGAAATATGTTAAAGAGTTTTAAATCACCACTTTTGATACTTTTGTCCAATATAATGAGAAATGTGAATTTAGAAAATGACATTTAAATTTAATTTCCCGCCTGTCGTGTTGCTTGTCAGCTGTCAGCCAAATCATTCCTCTTCCGAGACTCTTGTATGTAAGCGGCCATAGTGGAGCCATCTATGACCTTCGGGGTATAATGGGTGTTGCTGCTGTTCTGGCGTAGTTTGGGGTCATTGAACTGCTACATATATTAATAATTATTTTGTTGTGGGATTTTAGCTTTATTATATAATGCTCTAAACACTATCAAAAAACCACTAACAAGTTTTTTTTAGTACACTACCAAAATTATTTTGATTACAACTTGATTCTTTACAGTAATAAAAGAAAATATTAATTTAAACTAAGCTGAACTTGAATCACAATGGAGAGTTCAACAAAAATATAACCTCACGTTTTTTCTCTATTAACAGTTAGAAGTGATCAAATAGAACCCATTGTGTTTAATTATCTACCGTAATTTGAGCTAGATTTTTGAATAAATTAATTTAAAAATTCAAATTTTCAATTATTTGAATATGCCGCCATTACGATCGTGACGTCACTTATGTGCAATGAAGTTACCGTCAAGCCATTAACTGCAAATGTGTAAAGAAGAGAATACGAATGAATAACAGCTGTTAAATCTCACTTTTATAGACAAAGATGGAGAAAACCATTATATTATAATTGGATAAAGATGAAAACTGGACCTATCCACTGTGAATTCGCATTCAAAATCGAGAGAGATAAATAGATATTAAATTCCGCTGTTAGATAAAGAAAATGACTATTTCAACGAGATCAGGTAATAATTTGCTGTTTGGTACATAAATGCTGGGCACAAGCGTTCCTGATTAAGTGAAAGGTCGCGTCCGTGTCTGCTTACTGCATATTTCACTGTCACTATTGTAGTTTGTACTCTGTACAGCTAGTTAATCTTGATACTTTTCCGTGTTTATTTGTATTTGTACGTAAACAAAGGTAAAAGTAAACACAATTAAAAACATATTGACCAAACGACACTTTATAAGCAAACGTCATCTATATTTGAAAGCGTCAATTTTATTTAGAGAAACTTGCCCACGTTAATATTATGCTGCAGCTATTGCACATAAGTGACGCAGATGCACTACAAATTGCATAGATGCATTAATTGTTAAATATTAATTTTTTCATCTTAAATTAAAGAAAAAAAAACAGAAAAACGATTTTTTCATAAAAAGAAATTAATTTTTTTCATAAATTATGCAAAACAATATGGAGTGATATTTCAAGTTGAACTCCCCATTTAAGTAGACTTCAACTTACCCTTATTAAATAATCAAAAACCTCGGAAATAAAACCACTAATGTTAAGTACGTAACGAAGGTTAAAATAACTAATCAACTATGCTAAATAGACTAACATAAAACGAAAAGCACTCATTAAATCAACCAAACTAAACTTAAAACAAGAAATATAACTGAATTAACGCACCCATAAGACAGTCGAATAAATAAGGGCGAAACATTGGCAGCAACACCGCAAATAAATTTGTCATTTGTTTGTTTGTCTTATAGTTTGTCAAGCAACGTTACCTGCAGATGCAGAAAACTGCAATCACTGCTTCGAGAAACGTGAATATGTCGCCATTTTTAGTCTACACGTAAAGTATCTCTTATGCCATCTCGCGTCAGTAAAACATAATAATTTTAGGGTAAGATAAACCTTAAAAGACGAGTAGAAAGCTAAAATTTCTGCACTGAAGGCTGAAAGCAGGATAAAAGTATAAATATTAAAGGCGCAAAAAATGCAGTTGTACAAACAACATTTTAGCAATACAGAATACTAAGCCACAAACTCTTTTAATTTTTAAATAATACATTTACAAACATAAAATTTCAACCAATTTGAAATACTTTGTTGATAAAATTATTTTTAAAGATAATTATTTTTAAATAAAAAAAAAATAATTGCGCTTGACTTTCAATCCATCGCTTCGTATATATCCTAATTAAGCCGAGACTTTAGCCTTTAACTGAGCCTGACAGCTCTGTCCTTGAACAGAACTAATGTCTGTGTCGGATAATTATTACACCATAGTGAAAAGGGCCATGACAGGCTGCCGTTGTTCGGCAGCGCTCTGAGAGCTCTTGTTATTTACTTTTGTACTTTTGTCAGATTTTTCTTTTCTTTTCACTTTGTTTCCACTTTTTTTTCGGTGCTAGTGACTTCTTTTTGAAGGAGGATTAAAAACTGATTCGTACGGGATGTCCAAAACAAATTTATTCTAAAATAAGTAAATTATATATCCAATCAAATGGTGCCCAACGAGATTATACACAATATACTTCATGTTATATATACTCATGCTCATTTGTTTGTGGAGAACAAAATTCGACTCACTTATTGGTTGAAAAAAACATTAATCTATTAATTTTATTAATGTTGTAATATTTAACAATAAATCTTTTATATTATAGCCTTAAAAACAGTTTTATTAGAAAAATTTAGATTGGCTGTTGGCAATATAAAAAATTTATGTGATCAATAGGGAGTGAAACGTTTACGGTTCACCTGAAGCACGTTTTTCTCTGATTACGTGATTCTGCCTTTTGTTCATCCTTTTAGGCCATCAATTTTTGGTAGAAGCGACTTTTCATATTTTTATTGTCAGGTTTCGATGGATGAACAACAGACATGTATAAAATCAGGATTTTTACTTGATTGTGCGTTGTATTTAGAAATATCGATGAGACGAGACTCTTAATAAAAATACGCACGTTTATTTTTATAAAAAATATAAATAAAAGATAAAAACATTCAATTATAATTTAAATCCATAAAATAACAGATCAGTTATAATAGAATAAGTCTGCTAGAAATTGGTTCAGAAATAATTCCATGGTCCTTCAAGACGAATTAAAAAAATCTACATTAGAAATTCCTTAAAGACGATAAGCAGAATTTTTTACTCATTTGTCTATCAAAAATTAAGGTAAAAATGTATCAAAAATTAAGGTAAAAATTTAACAAAAACATAATTTTTATCTAGCAGCTTTGCATTATTTCGAACCGGTTCCTTTTATTATAAATCTATATAAAAAATTCCCCAATAACAACAAGCGTACTTTACTACTTATTTAAACATTCATCATTAAAGTTGAAATTGCATAGTTTTCCTTTCCAAGTATTGCAAATGGTCCTTCGAGCCGCATTATTTTTTTTTCATTTAAAGAAAGAAACTACCAAAAGTAATTATATAACTAATCATTTCCTGATTCTATTAAGATCTGACCAATAATTTCAAATATAGATAAAGGTAAAATTCTATTATTCCGCATTAAGTAAAACAGAAATTTAAATAAAAAAATATTTTTCCTCAGCAAATAATTTGAACAATATTTTGCTCCTTCGATTCGGATTTTTCTATCTTTAAACATTTTTTAACAACTACGTACAGATTATGTTACTCATTTGTACATATCTGATTCTATGGTCCTTCGAACCGGATTTATTTTTAAGAAAGAAATTGTAACTTAAATTTAAAAACATTTTTCTAGACTAGCCAGTTCCAGTCTTAAATAGATTTAATTGACATAGTTTCAATTATAGAAAAGGATAATCCTTAGTCATTCTTTGTACGGATTTATTTAGTAAAGTAGAAATCTTTTGATCCTTTGAGCCGGATCTTTCTATCATTTAAATAGATTTTTCTCATTTAGAGGTTTGTGGAGTGGAAATAAACCATTGGTAACGTTACTAAAACTCGCTTAAGTAAGAAGTTCTTAATAAATAAATATCCATAATCTTTAGGAGGAACTGGAATTGCGATTTGGTATTTAACGGAATTGGTATTAGGACGGGACGGTCCGTAATTAATATCTATCCGAACCCTTCGTTGACAATATCGCTTGATTTGAGTTCGGCAAATTCAAGAAATATCTACCGAACCGATATTTCGGATTATTAAGAGGATGTAACCATAAATTTGCGATAAAAACATCATTTTTCTTAAAATGTTTGGTCAAAGAAAGTGTCTAAGAGTCTTTACGTGCGAGTTGACATGTTTGAACGGTATCTAAAAATACTTGTTTTGCCTAAATGAGAGATTTTTTGGAATTTTTAGGGTATCCCAAAGCCTCGGATCGTTAATTCACTCTGATTTTGTATCAGAGTTGATTTTTATATCGGTTAAACCTGGGATTTTATGCGGGGCACGTATTGCATACACGACAAAAAAATTGGATAATCAAATGGACTCAAGGCCAACGGGGAATACGGGGGAGCCAAAGAAAACTTGTGATCTCTTTCTAAAAAGAAAAAAATCAGTATTTGCGTTTGCGGTGTAATTCTGATCAATTTTTCAATGCTCTGAAAGGCAAATATTTTGCTATACAACTAAATGAGGCAACAGATGGCCACAAAGATGTTCATTATATTATCGATAGGAAAGTACCGAATCCCTCCCAACATCTTCAGTACCTATGCCAACTTAAATACCTGAAAAAGACAAAAAAGCAAACAAAGCTGTTTCTGTGGAATAGGAGTGACCTCAAACAGCTCCTTTTGCTGTCGCCACATCACAAAGTGATAAAAAAAAGAAGGATAAAGAATCATTGCTAAAAGATGAAAATATACAAATCGAATGATATAGATTAGTGCAACGATGTAAACTGGAGAAGAAAAATTTCGATCTAATGCCTATTGCACACACCCAGGGACTGTAAGCCAGGACAGCACTGGCGTCGTGTTCATTGGAATTTCGAAACAGTACAGTAAACCAAAGCCAGTGATGAAAACAAGACAGAAGAACAACAGACCGTTATTGTTTTGAAGACAGTAGCCTTCCTCCACTACGTAATTTTCATGACTGGCTCACCGCTGGTTGTGTGTGCACGTGCAAGCCAGCGGTGAAGCTAATCCACTAGGACAGTAGTTTACACGAGGAAAGCAGCTATTGTAGCGTTAACCTCAAAAATATGGAGTCCAAGTTTAGTTATAAGCAAACAATACAGTATATTAGACTATATAAAGACAAAGAGTAGCAAATGTATGCAGTCGACTACCGAAATAAACCAGCTCATGCAAATAAAAGAAGAAATGGGTGACTGTGAAATGTCAATAGTGATTTTCTTTGACGTTGCTGACGTAAAGTCGTCATGGCCGCGTAACTTATATACAAACTGTCCTCTCAACTGGCTTAACATGTAAACTTTAAAAAAGTGCTCCACTTAGGTGGTAATGATGCAAAAGAGAAGAAGGTTTTCAATAATGTACGCATGGAATGTGATCTTGAAGAGTTTTGGGACATGAGTTTTGGGACATGATAGAAGAATTGGGCGATGGTTCATACGGTACAGTGTATAAAGTACAACGTAAGCACACGGCACAGTTATCAGCTGCCAAAATGTGTGGATTGGATGGTGAAGATGACCTATCAGAGATTTTTCAAAAAGAGCAATACCTTTGGTTTCTTATAGAATACTGTATGGGTGGAGCGCTGTATAGCATTACGATTGAATTGGAGAAGCCTCTTAGTGAAGTTCAGATAGCCTTAGTGAATTTAAGTATGCCAAAATATGTATAAAGGATTGCTATCTGTTCGTAAATCTCATGTTATTCTTAATACTGGAAATGTTTTGCTCACCATGGCTGGGATGTCAAATTAGCTGATTTTGGTGTACCCGCCAAAATAAAAATACGCTTCAGAATCACTACACCTTTATAGGTACGCCTTATTGGATGACTCCAGAAGTGGTGCTTTGCGAAACTTTTTGCGACAACCCGTATTACTATAAAGTAGATATATGGTCGATGGGTATAACCTTAATAGAATTTGCCCTAATGGAACTACCCAATCATGAGATGTCTCCGATTAGAGTTTTACTTAAGATACAAAAATCCGATTAGAGCAACCTTCAAAGTGGTCGAAAAAGTTCAACGATTTTTTGGTCAAAGCACTTATAAAAGATCCCTAGAACATATACATTATATTCAAAAACGACTTACTTCTTGATTATAGGAGCAGAAGTCGTCGAGGAAGAACTTACAGCTAATGATCCAGAGGACAACCGGACATCTCAAGTGCCCTGGACATTGAAGATGATTCCACGTCTTTGAAAATCAACGATTTTACGATACGACCGAGGGAAGATCGTAAAATAATTTTGAGAAGAAAAGAAGAAATTAAAATTGAACCAAGGAGTGGATCTTCTTGCTCCGACTCCTGGTAATTTCTAAGATAAAGCTATTCCTACCCTTAAAAGGTCTGTTGCTAGTAATAATTAACAGTAAGTAAATTGTTCATATTTAATTATGTGGATCCTAATTGTTATGTCTTAAGCAGTATCACTCTTATTCCTAACGAACCTTAGCAAATCAACTAATACACCCCCAATTAAACGTAACAATATATTGAAAAAAGGTTTATCATTTTGTCAAGAGACTAAATGGGGGATAATTAGAAAAGACTTGTTCGAAGTTGTGGACAAGTTCATGACAGAGAATAACATTAACACTCAACGCTCTTTGGACTTACTCTAATATATACAGGAAGGCTTTGGCTGCAGAAAAATTTAGTAAAGCTTTGAACGACACTTTAAAACTAGTGTTATACGCAATATTAATTAACTTTAATAAAATAATACCCCACAAAGTTAGAGTTTTTGCCAAAATGTGTAATGATATGGGTGCTAAACGTTCATCTCTTTTGTTACAGCAGTGCTCGTGGTTATCTATGGGCAATTCTTTGCTGATAGTGTATAAACTCAGAAATAAAATGTTTTAATTTTTACTGGTATGTTCAGTGATAAAGATTTTTTTACTAAATTTGCCTTTTTAACTGACCTTTTTGAAAAGATTATAACGAAAACATTTCTCATCTCTTTAATAAAGTTGAAAAATTAAAAAAAGAGGCTATTACTATGGATGAATAACTTGGTAATAGATGATAATACAAAAAATAGAATTGCTTGATATTAAAACATGAACTTAAAAGTGTGTTCGTCACCCACCTAAAGTGATCCTATAAACGCAGATATTCTCGAAAATTTCACAAATGAGGAAGCTGAACAGCTCATTAACATTTCTACAGATTTCTCTTTAAACTATTGGCTCTAGTTTAATCTCTGATTGATTTTTGGTGCAGTATCGATTTTGAGTATCCAGTAGTAACCAATAAGGCACATCGAGCATTGATACCGTTTTCCAGTTCCTACCTGTGTGAATGGAGTTACTCAGCAGTTTCCGTTATGAAGTCTAAATATAGAGGTAATCTTAAATTATAAAAGCTAATAACATCAACAAAAATCTGATAATATATTTAAAAAGAGCGCAACAAATTTATTTGAACTGACATTCTTTTAAAGCTGCGCAGATTATTCACTCAAATAATACGATATTTTTTCAATTTATTTTAAAAATAACATATTCCAATATTTTAATTGATTTTAACATTATGTACGTTTCCAGATTTTGCCACATTCGGGCCACTGGTTCATCGATGGAACATTTTCAATTGCACCGCCATTGTTCTACCAGGTTTACGTAATAATGGCCAAAAGATTTGGAGGAGTTCATCCCGTAGTTTACGCACTTCTCCCAAATAAGCAGACAGCAACATAAACCAGATTAATTGATCTTCTCAAAACTCTTCTGCCGAACCTACATCCCAAAAAAATCTCCTGCGATTTTGAATTAGCAGCCATCAACGCTTTCAAAGCAGCATTTCCAGAGACGGAATAGTTGGGGTGTTTCTTCCATTTAACTAAAAACCTGCGCAAGCATTTGGGGGAGTTAAAGCTTCTAAGTAGATACAACAATGAAGCAGACTTTGCTGTCCAGGCGCGTATGGTTACGTCCTTGGCTTTTTTACCGACGGGTAGGACGTCTAAAGAAGATGGGAAACGGACGCTGCCAGGCAATATATCCTCCACCGCTTTGGTCAGTACATAATCGAGTAGTAACAGACACCGACAGAACAAACAATCACGCAGAAGCGGCACACAGAAGGCTACAAACAGAGCTGTCAATGAAAAATCCGACCATTTGGAAATTCATTGACAGCCTAAAAACAGTCCAACTGGGAGAGATGTTGCGTATGAGCATCTACTTGCGGGAAGTGAGCCCATCCCAAAAAAACAAAAATGTATTCAGGCCGACAGGAAAATAAAAAATCTGGTACAAGACTACATTGGTGGTGCTAATAATAGAAATATTATTGAATTTCTGAGAGGTATTTCATACAATTGTCCTAGATCGGTTGCCTCACAAGGAGAAGAAACCTAAAAATAAAGAGACTATCTATGTGGGGGAAACAACTAAAACTGATAATAGAGGTTAGATATTTGGGAGTTACCCTAGATATCAATTTAACATTCTCTAAGTGTTTTGGCAGGGTAACGGAAAGAGCTCTAAGAACCCTTTGGGTCTGCAAGAGGACGGTGAGGTCCAAGTGGGGACTCAGCCCGGGAATGGTGAATTGGGTCTATACGAACGGTGTGAGACCCGAAGTGATTTACGCCTCTGTAATATGGTGGCACAAAGCGAACAGCGCGAATATAGCTAGGCAGCTGGGCAGATTTTTGTAGTAGAATTACTTCCAGGCATTTATCCTTCCCAGTTTGGGGTATTTAATATTACTATTCCTGTAGAAAAATGTTATTCTATAATTACAATCTGATCATGAAGATCAATAAGCAATTTTGTTTTAACATAACTAGAATTTTTAAAGAGTAAGGTCCTACTCACCAGTGTACCTTATGGTCTGATAACTACCGGTAACGTTTAACACAAAATCCGCACAATACTAAGCACAGTCACTGAACTAATTCAATAGGTATTAGTATTATCGAGGAGCTGGATGACATTAACGTTTTTATGTCGCAGCAGCCATTGTTCATGGCTGCTGGCAAATTTTGATATTGTCTTATCAACAGTTTCTACATCAAGGTCCCTTTGAAGATCACTTTTGCGGCAGTACCAGGGTGCATCGAGGATGTTCCTTTATACTTTATTTTGAAAAAGTTTTATAACTTGAATGTTACTTTTAGCTGCGAAGCCACAAAGCTAGCTATCATAGACTTTCCAGCGAAATCTAGCAGTGCCATTCCAAGATACTTTGCTGTATTAGCATAGGGTATCTGAGCGTTATTTATTCTTATGGAAATGGTTCGTTTTTTAGTAAAGAACAGGTTTGTTTTCATTTAACTTAATACGCTATTTTTTGGTCCAGCTGTTAATCTGGTTTACAGATTCTACAGATGTTTGTAATTTTCGGTCAGCTTCTTCATTGTGTTTTCCAATAGCCAGAATCGCAGTACCTTCAGCAAATGTTGCAATATTATCGTGTGCTCAAGGTTATGACACTACCTTGGAGTACTCCTGCCTTAATTTCTCTTAGATCACAATTATACATCTTCCTGTTTTACTCCAACATATCTGATTGAAAAATAGGATTTTAATGGTTCTGAAGATTGACGTGGTAGTAATAAAGTCAGCTTGTGGTTAAGACCCTCATGCCAAATAGCCTGGGCCACGTCTAAGAAGACGGTGGGACAGACTTTCTTTTCCTCTAAAGATTTTTTAATTATGTCTGTGATTCTATACACACGGTCGATCGTTGAGTGTTTTTCTTTAAAACCAAATTGATTGAAGAGAATCAGTTCCTTTCCTTCTATTATAGGTTTTAATCTGTTAATAAGCAATTTTTCGTAGTTTCGAAATGACAGGCAACAAAGTGATGAGTCGGTTTTCACATTAGTCCAGTACTCTTGACAAAGTCAAGAATAGTCTTGATATTAGCTTTCGGGTTTAGTATTCTGTACCCCAAAGTGCCATTCCCTTTCCCTGTTCAGGTCCCGGCAATAGCATAATACATGAAGAAGAGTTTCGTCCTTTTCCTCACATTTCCTACATAGGGAATCTTCCGATACACCTATGAGGTTCAGGTGTCTTCTGAGCCCGCAGTGTCCTGTCAGTACACCTATTGCGGTTTTGAGATCCCGTCTTTTTAGGAATAGTAGCAGATTGTCTCTGCTCTTGGGTGGATCTTCGATAAGTGTTTTGGATTGTTTTAGTCCCGGAAGTTCCAACCAGTATTCCCTGTGTTTTTCCCTTAATTGCTTTTCCAGCATACCCTTTATAAGTTTGTAGGAAATACCACATGTGGGTTGCAGTCCAATTAAAGGTTTTTTGGCTCCTTTACCAGCCGGGCGGTCTGCCTCTTCATTTCCTTCTATGCCCTCATGCCCAGGCACCCATTCAAGAGTTATCTTGTTGTGTTCTGCCAGGGCATTTAGGTTTTTATGGCAGTCCAATACTAGTTTGGACTGTATTTCCACCCTTTGTATTGCTTTAAGGGATGCTTGACTATCTGTGAGTATACGGATTCTCTTATTTCTAAGATCCTCGCGCAACATCACGTTTAAACAAGCATTTATCGCAGTCATTTCCGCTTGAAATACCGTTGCCATAGATCTCAGGTTTAGAATGCAAGTTCTCCCTGAGTTCATATGATAGAATCCAGCACCTGTGCTGTCTTCTGTTTTAGACCCGTCCGTATACCAGACTGACTGATTTTTCTGAGTCCTGACCTCACTCTCTCTGTCCTTCTCATGTATGGTTACTACGAAAGGTTTCACAAAGTTGTGACTGACAGGCATTCTGTCCGATGGCATAGTTAGCACCGGATTTTCTCTTGTTTTTCTGCGATCATGGAATGATAACTTCCTTGAAAGTTCCCATCCCATGCCGTTTATACCCAGCCTATACGTTGCTGCCAGTGCCTCTTTTTCCACTATTAGATGTAGTGGAGGAAGCCCCAGCAGAACTTCCATAGCTGCTGTTGGCGTTGTTATAAACGCACCTGTAATCAGAAGGCATGCTACTCTCTGCAGCTTGCCCAGCTGCCCAGCTGCTTTAGCGCTGTTCGCTTTGTGCCATCATATTACGGAGGCTTAGGTCACGGCAGGTCTTACAATCCTGGTATAGAGCCAATGCGCCATTCTGGGGTTGAGTCCCCACTTAGACCCCACCATCCTCTTGCAGGCCCAAAGGGCTCTTAGAGCTTTATCCGGTGCCCTATCTATATGTCTAGAGAACGTCAATTTGTTATCCTGGATAACTCTTAAATATTTAACCTCTTTTGTCAGATTTATTTGTTTTCCCCATATGGATAGTCCCTTAGTGTTCATGTTTCTTCTCCTTGTCAAGGCAACAACTGTTGTTTTCGCAGAATTCGTGGATAATCCCTCTCCCCGGCACCATATTTCTACTATATTGAGTGACCGTTGCATCCTATCAGATATAACGGCATCAAATTTTCCATTTATAATGATACCTACGTCGTCCGAAAATGCTTGTAGGTAGATATTTTCTCTCTCTAGTTCTCTAAGAAGGTCATCAACCACCAGGCACCGCATCAGTGAGAAGAGTACTCCTCCTTGAGGGCACCCCTTGGTGGCAACAACTTCCCTTCTTACGTTGTGGAGAGTCCTGTAAACATGTACTTCTTGGGGATAGATATCATTATAACCTCCTCTACTTTCCATAGCTGTACGTATCTCATTAAAAATGATACATTGATAAAGTTGGTCAGTTTGACTACAGTTTTACATTGGAGTTGTTTCAAGATTTCCCCGGTAATGAGAACTTTTTTATCATTTGCATTTGTTTAGATTCCCACAGAAACTTCTTTTGGAGAAGTAGGTCTAACAACTGAATCTTCCTGTTCTGGTTTATTCCAGTCTTGGGTCTCTTCACCATCGTTGGTCTGGAAAGTTAGTTCTAAGTGTTGTGGAAATCTGTTCGATTTTTGTATATTATTTCGCGCCCACCTCCTTTCTAATTGGTGGGTTATGTATAATAGGCCTTTTCAATTGTTTGGTTGCTTTCTAGAGTGAATAATCCGTACTGCTGTCATTAATTAATTCACTAAAGTACTCACAAAATCGATTCATTTTAATACGCTAAATTTCGCGTTTTAACTGTTGTCTGGTATTATTTAAAGCTGTTTTATCAGCTAGTGCTCTGAACTGATACCATTTTCTTCTGATTTTTTTTATTTCTTGTATAAGGTCTCTGATCTCTTTTGGATAATTATTATTTGATACAAGTAATTTACATTTACAATAAAAGGGATATAAATAGTAATGGACAACTAACAATTAAGTTAATATTTTTATACATTCTTAACGTTTCGAATTAATTCAAAACGAACTTATACAGTCCTCTTAATATCAGTATCTCTTAGTAACCCCTACCAATACCCGGATTATTAATTTGTATTCATCAGCAGGGGCTTTGTTTCGTAACTTCATTTCGACCACAAAAAGTGTATCTACTAAGATGATTCCAAAATTAAGATTTTCAATTAAAACTTTTTATTTGCTGTATTTTGAAGATCAGTACAGGGTGAATAAGATTTATTCGACATTAAATTTTAATTTAGAAAAACAGTTTTGGTTTTACGATAAATATTTTGTTATTTAATCAGTTTTTAGAAAGTCGCCATAACTTTAACTTTATGAGCACCAGCAGCGTTTCGGTATAAATTTCAACCATTTTACATATTCATGTGTGGGGATGAGGATCTCTTGTTACGTTGTATTGAGTTGGGAGTTGACCGACAAATGAGACGGTATCAGTTGATAGTTTCAAATCAAGTAAACTATAAAATACTGGAAATATTTTGATTCTACTGGACAATATTTTCTTGTTTTATGGTATATACTATTTGTTTTTGTTGAATATTCTTTGTGAAAAATTTGACAACATTACTTAACCTTCCGTTAGTCGCTCGATCTCACTTGGCAAGTTACTTGAAGGCAATTTACTTTAAACAACTTGACTAACGTGTTTTTTACTTGACGACTTGAACTGTACATTAATGTATCGTTCAACTTTCAAGTGAAGCAGAATGCCTTTCAACTTTTACTTGACTTGAATCAAACTGGCACGCTATTTGCAAAGAAAATTGCCCAAGTGTGAACCGACTATGAACAGAAAGTAAAAGTTATTGTTGTGCACGGGCCAAAAGTAGGGTTATATTTGCATTTATATATTTGCATTTGAAATATTCACTATGAATCGTTGGAATAACAAGAGCACGATTACGTTTTTGGAAATTTATGAGAAATATAGTGCGTTGTGGAATACCGAAGTCAATCAGTATAGGGACAGAAATATTAGAGACGAAAATTTATAAAGTAATTTGCATACGTATCGCGAAATGCACTAGATTTACTGTCAGTAGATAGAACGTCCTTTAACTTTAAAGACTCAATAAGTAAAGGCAATGACGTTTAGAATAAAACTTTACAAAAGTTAATTTCTTATACAATTGTCACAATCTAAACGTCATTGTCATTAGTTATAGAACCGTTAAAGTTAAAGAACGTTCTATCTACTGACAGATAGTAGATAGTTATTCGATCCAATTCCAAAAGTAATATTGTCCATTCCTCGATTGTTATAACAGTTGTGCTATAATGCAAGAAAAAAATCCACTGTGTTGTGATTCTCATCATTTACTGATCCAGGAGTTAAATATGTTTCTGCTGAGTTTGTTTTAAGCCAATGTAGAGCGCAGCTAGCAAGTATCAACATATTAACGGTTTCCGGTAATAAGGAAATAGGTTTTTCAAAGATTCTAAATCTCGAAACTAGTATACCAAAAGTATTTTCTATCACCCTTCTTACTCGTGATAGATGATTTCTAACCTTCTCTATATGGTTAAAGTAGATTTTTCCTTAGGGGAAATACGTCATTTCCAATTAACATTCTATTTTAGGGGAATATTAAACTACCGTTTTTCAAAGCAACATTCAATGAACTAGTGCGAAACACTATCATCCAGTATCTACATAAAGAAATCGGTAAGTACATTTCGTGTTTCAATTGTGGAATAAGCGGGCATTATGCTAAAGACTGTAAAAGACCTAAATTAGAGTGTCGCAAATGTAAAAATGTAAATGTGCCCTCTTGGACAATATCAAAAAGACATTAATGTTGTTAGTGTAATACTAGTATATAAAATGAAAATGATAAATGGTTATAAGCGTTCCACTACATAACTACATAACCTGTAGATGCCATGGTCGTCAATAAAAATTATTTATCATGCGATCGAAAGAGACTTTCTTGACTTACCTCACATTAACATGGACAAACGCAATCAGTTATTTTCACTCAAAATACTTTCAACTTTAACCGAATGTTTTGTGGCCAGTGAAGTTACAGATAATATCAACGAAGGTTTTATTAGTTGCCAAGAGGTAGATATTGGGAATGTTGATGACAGATATCAGTCAAGTGCGTGTCTGCACATTTAGGGTTCCGTACCAAATGTATAATATAAGCCAGCTGTGCAGAGGCAGGAATCTAATAAGTCAAAAATACTTGGTAAAAAGATTTAAAGAAGTGAAAAGAAAAATAACCTGGCACATGTGTGTTCGGCGAATAAAAAAAATATGAATATCACAATCCGCATATATATATTTAGATATATTAACAAATTTTGAAATGCAACGACCAAATTTGTAAAATATCAGCGTAACCGACAAAGATAGAAAATGCGTTTTTTAATAAAATTAATACGATTGCACAGATAAAAATAATAAAATATCGAATATCATAATTCGCATAAATACAAAGGTACGGAACCCTAAAAATGGGGGAATGTTAATGAAATAATTATATTTATTAATATATTGGTATTTGTTGGTAAAATATACGTAACAATAAACATTATCACCCAATTTCAAGTTGATAGGTCAATAGAAAGTTAAAAAATACTTCGAACAAAATTTTGTAAAAAATACTGACTTTGGCGGCTTCTCATGCCTACTTTTTGCAATATTTTTAAAAAAAAAATATGGTTTTTATCGACTCAATGAGCTCTATTCAACGATGTCTCACTCGATGGGGTAGGCCAAATTTTTTTTTAGCGCCCCCTTTTAGCTGTATGGGAGCCTCCCTTGAAAACATTTAAAAATATTTTTTAGAGTTTATATGGCTTTGGGTCAACAAGATGCATATACTGTGAAAATTTGAAGACTCTAGCTTGAACGGTTTAGCTGCTAGACCGGTGTGACAGACGGACGGACGGACGGACGGACGGACATACGAGTGAGAGCAATAGGGTTCCGTTTCGACCCTTTGAGGTACGGAACAACCCTAAAAACGAATATGTTACCTTACTTAATGAAGTCGCAGATAGAATTTCATTATCATTAAGCACTCTAGGGATTACAAAAACTGTTGCAATGGAAATCAAATGCACCATAGAGGAACCAATTGTGTACCGCCAGTAACCGAGAAGAAAATTTTGGATTTTATTATAAAGGACCTTATGCCAACCCAGTTATCTTGATACATTTTTTGTTTGACTAAATTTACAATTTGAACAAATATTTCGTCCAAATAGATTTACAATTTTACTTATTTTCTCCAGCTAGATTTACAATTTAACTGATTATTTTGTCCAGCTGGATTTACAATTTTAAACCTTCTTGGTTCAACTAGATTTACAATTTAAACCATTATTTTGCCTAACTGGATTCACAGTTTGAATCATTATTTTGTCCAACTGGATTTACAATTTGAACAAATGTTTCGTCCAACTAGATTTGCAATTTGATACATTTTTTGTTTAACTAAATTTAGAATTTGAACAAATATTTCGTCAAACTAGATTTACAATTTGACTTACTTTGTCCAGCTAGATTTACAATTTGACCCATTTTTTTATCCAGCTGGAATTACAATTTTAAACATTTTTGGTTTAACTAGATATACAATTTGAATCATTATTTTGTCTAACTGGATTTACAATTTGAACCATTATTATGTAAAACTGGATTTACAATTTGAACAAATATTTCCTCCAACTAGATTTACAATTTAACTCATTATTTTGTCCAGCTGGATTTACAATTTTAAACATTTTTGGTTCAACTAGATTTACAATTTGAACCATTATTTTGTCTAACTAGATTTACAATTTGAACCATTATTTTGTCCTACTGGATTTACAATTTGAAAACATAATCCGTTCAAATAGATTTGCAATTTGATACATTTTTGTTTAACTAAATTTACAATTTGAAGCATTTTTTTGTCCAACTGAATTTACAATTTGAACCAATATTATGTCCAACTAGATTTACAACTGACTCATTATTTTGTTCAGCTAGATATATAATTTGAAACTTTATTTAGTCCAACTAGATTTACAATTTGACTTATGATATTGTCCAGCTAGATTTATAATTAGACTTATTATTTTGTCCAGCTTGTTTTACAATTTTAAACATTTTTGGTTCAACTAGATTTAAAATTTGAACCATTATTTTGTCTAACTGGATTTACAATTTGAACCATTATTTTGTCTAACTGGATTTACAATTTGAACAAATGTTTCGTCCAGCTAGTTTTATAATTTGACTTATTATATTCTCCAGGCAGATTTACAATTTGTCCCATTATTTTGTCCAGCTGGATTTACAATTTTAAACATTTTTGGTTCAAATAGATTTACAATTTGAACCATTATTTTGTCTAACTGGATTTACAATTTGAACCATTATTTCGTCCAATTGGATTTACAATTTGAACACATGTTACGTCCAACTAGATTTGCAATTTTTTGTTTAACTAAATTAACTTCTAAACTATTTTGGACAGAGATGTGCAGTTTTCACTGAATTGTTTTATTTTAATAGAAGTTTCATTTGAATAAATTGATTTTTTTCAAACTACAAAAAATATACTGGATGTTTCATTAAAAATATCAACAAAAAATTGTCAAAAATTCGCCATTTTTACTGTGAAGTTCACGAAATCGATTGAAAAAATTCACTTGTACTAAATATATAACACGGGTTAAAAACACAAGATGTTTTTAGTACTTCGGCCCGAGAAATTCAATTTAAGATTAAACACAAGAACTATACGCACCACGAAATTTAACGCTATTTTGACCTTTTGGTCTATTAAATAGACGTAATAGACGTAATCAGAATGACATTATTCATGGTTTTTTTAATATCTTCGAAGATCAGATCGACCGATTAGAGAACAAATATTTTATTACCTTGGATCTTGCGTCTGGTTACCACCAAGTTCCTATGCCTAATAATCCATGACTTTTTGGTTGACAAACGCTCCTGCTTTGATCCAATTTTTAATTGTATTCCCTTACATAGACGATATTATTATCCCAAGTACGACAGATGAACAAGGACTTGAAAGACTTCGTTTGGTGCTGCAAAAATTAGGAGAAAACAACCTCACCTTGAATCTAAGTAAATGCTCATTTTTCAAAGAAGATGTGTCTTACCTAGACCGTTAAATAAGCGCAGAGGATGTGAGACCAGGATAAAAGAAATTAAATGCGGTGCTTTAGAAACCCGAAGCAAAGACAGTAAAACTAGTAGGCAAAAATGGAATACATCCCGCTCTAGCACATATGGTTACAATAAGCTCCCAAAACGTGACTCGAAATGAAATTTACACTGATGCGAGTAAGAAAGAAAACATAAATGGTATAGGAATCACTAAATATATAGAAGAAGTATGGACAAATTATTCATACAATATAAATACACAAAAACACATAAATAACCTGGAGCTGATAGCAATAAAATCAGCAACAGACATTGTCAAAACCAACATCCAACAAAACGCAATACACTGGATAACAAAGTACTATCCAAGAAATAAAACTGCAGTAGAAATACAAAAAACAATACACGACCTCAGGAAAGACAGCATCAAGATAATTATAAACAAAACCAAGAGAAACGTAGGAGGTGTAAAAAGAGCCCACGACCTAGCAAATAGCATAAGAGAAAACCTAGCATATGATAAAACATATGACGATAGATATACCATCAAAAGAAAGAGAAAAGACAAGGCAATATTCATCTGGCAAAGGATGTGGAAAGACGGAAATACTGGAAGAAAGACCTTTAACTTGATCAAAACACTGAAAAACCATTTGCCTCCATTAAACTGGAAAGCAGTCCAGCTTATTACAGGTCACCGGAACACGAAAGCATATTACACCAGGCTCAATCTAAGAGATATAGACGATTTCTGTGTGTGGATAGGGATCAGAAGATCAAGAGAATGTAATAAATACATGCAGTATACCAAATAGAGTAAATGCAAAAGAAATCTTTAAACTCAAATTAGGAATACAAGGACTAACCTACCCGCCAAATAACATAAACCTCAAAAATGCAGATCAAATAGCATCAATAAATGAATGGAAAAATAATATGATTTCTGATGATGACGTGGCAGAATGATCTCTGTGGGGTAAAAACAACGTAAAAATTGTATATAAAGTGTAGTGAATGTATAAGTTATGGATAAACTAAAAATGTAAAGAAATAATATGATGTATATAAAAAAAAATATTATCTTATTACCAAAAAAGTGTATAAAGATGTATAAATTGTAAAAATATGTATGAAACTAATTAATGATGGTAATAAAAGGACGTAAAGGGTATATGTTTACCTTATTAACATAAAATTGTATACAAACAGGGAGCTGGCTGATTTTTTAACCGCGCAGTTGAATAAGGTTCCCACAATAGTCTTTTCAATAGATATTGAATAGAAACATACCTTATGCCGAAAAGTAGGCGGGCCGAATATGAAGGGCGTCAGCCACTCTTGTTCAAAACTCAGTACCAGGGTATATCGACTTTTAATGGCGCAGCCCCAAAGCTGGTTACCATTCGTCCAACGGGTTTCAATGTCTGCTTGTAGAGAAGCAGTTTATTATGTATGAACAACTTGGAGTTTCTTCCTAATATTCACTACATCTTTTTATATTTTATACCAAGCTCTTCACATTTGTTTTTAATGTGGACTTTCCAGCGAAGTCTAGCATCGAGTGTATTTGCTGTGTTAGCATAGGTAATTTGAGCGTTATTTATTCTTATGGGAATGTGTCGGTTTGGTTTATCAGTAAAATTAACATGAACAGATTTGTTTTCATTTAACTTAATACATTTTTTGGTCCAGGTGTTAATATGATCTATAGATATTTGTAATTTTCGGTTAGCTTCTTCAAGGTCCTTTCTAACATCCAGAATGGCAGTATCATCAGCGAATGTTGCAATAGTATCGTGTTCAAGGTTAGGAATATCACTCGTATACAGTAAGTAGAGTACTGGACCTAGTACACTACCTTGGGGTACTCCTGCCTTAATTTCCCTTAGATCAGAATATACATCTTCCTGTTTTATTCTGAAATATCTGTTTGATAAATTTCTGATTAGTGACGTGGTAGTAATACATTTAGCTTGTGGTTAAGGCCCTCATGCCGAACTTTGTCGAAAGCCTGTGCTACATCTAAGAAGTTATCTCGGCCTACGAAAATAACTGTCGCCCTGTAAGGAAAAGTTCCAACAGGAATGTGCCCTGGTGGAACAATGAACTTGCAGGATTAAGAAGGCAAGTTAGAAAAAAGTATGATTCAGCAAGAAATGATTCAAGTAAATGGGATAAATATAGGAAGGCCCTAACTGAATACAATAAAATACTGAGGAAATCTAAAAGGAACTCTTGGAGAAGGCACTGTGAAGACATAAATGGAACTCACGAATGTGCCAGGCTCCAAAAGATCCTATCTAAAGATCCACAGAGGTCAATAAAAACTCTCAAAAAACAGAATGGAGAATACACCAAAACTGGCGAGGAAACAATGGAAGAACTATTAAGGGTTCACTTCCCAGAATCGCGATCAATAGACCTGTCACAAGAGAACTGGCAGAATTCAGACCTGGAACCACCTAAGTGGGCCTACAGAGAGAACTGGCAGGTTACAAAAAAGGCAATTGGCGTGGACAAAATCAAATGGGCAATAAACTCATTCGAACCATATAAATCGTCAGGACCGGATGGCATTTATCCCATACTCCTACAAAAGGGAGGCAACGCTCTACAACACAGGCTGTGCAGTATTCTAAGAGCAGGTTTGGCTCTAGGATATATACCCAAGACCTGGCGACTCATTAGAGTTATATTCATACCCAAGCCTGGAAAAACTGGACAGGATACGGCAAAAGCTCTACGACCAATATGTCTAATGTCATTTGTACTAAAGACACTAGAAAAACTGCTAGACAGACATATTAGGGATGGCGTACTGGCTGAAAGACCTCTACACCAAGACCAATATGCCTATAGAGCAGACGTTTCTACAGAAACTGCATTACATCAGCTCGTAAGCAGAGCTGAAAATGCCATAGAAACAGAGAGGTGCTACTAGCGGCCTTTCTGGACATAGAAGGAGCTTTTGACAACACGTCATTAGATTCAATAGCCAGAGCGTCAAGAAACTCGGGTATTGACGCAACGTGCTGCAGGTGGATAGACTGCATGCTACGGAATAGGCTAATATGTACATCTCTGATGGGGGAGAAGAAGGCAGCCCATGTGATCAGAGGTTGTCCGCAGGGGGGAGTACTTTCTCCTCTGCTATGGAATCTGGTAATGGATGGACTGCTGAGAATCCTTCAACAAGAAGGACACAAAACACTACGGTTAGGGAATGACTTCAGACGGCCCTAAACGCAGTTACACTCTGGACAGACCATGAGGGATTGAAAATCAGCCCCTCCAAGTCCAATATAATAGCATTCACCAACAGAAGGAATTTAGAGGGCCTTAGCCCACTATGGCTTCGTGGTGAAGAAGTAAATCTGAGGGGAGGGGTAAAATATCTTGGGGTAATGCTAGGCCCGAAACTTACCTGGAACCTTCAGATTCAAAAAATACATACGAAAGCGGTTGCTACTTTAATGATAGCTAGACGCACTTATGGAAAAACATGGGGACTCAATCCAAAAATGGTACATTGGTTGTACAATATGGTAGTGCTGCCCATGGTAACATACGCATCTCTGGTCTGGTGGCCAAAGATAAAACAACGGACCGCTGTCTCCAAATTGGGTAAGATACAAAGACTTGCCTGCTTGGGAATAGCGGGGACCATAAAAACAACACCCACAGCTGCTTTGGAAACTCTTCTTGACCTCCCACCATTACAATACGTTATAATGGGGGAGGCTAGAATGGCTCTACGACGGCTATAAGACTTACCATTCTATGAAGGAAATCATAGATTGGGACACACTAATCTATATCATGTGGGATGCAACTTGCTTGGCATGAGGTCAGACCACATGACTGCTAAATACAGCTTCAACAAAAATCCGAGAATAATAATTAAGAATCGGAATGTGTTGAATACAAGCACAGATATCAGGACAAACCCTAACGGAATTACCAGGTACACAGACGGGTCAAAATCCGAAGGGGGAACTGGAGCTGGTATATACTGCGAACAGAATAAGTACTAAGAGAGTTTCTCTCTAGGAAAATATACCTCTGTATTCCAGGCAGAGGCCTGTGCAATACTCGAATGTTCGAGAAATAGTAATATGAGAGCCCACGAGGGTAAAAGAATCATAATCTACTCAGACAGTCAAGCAGCCCTTAAGGCCATAAGGAGCCCAAAGGTGACATTTAGACTGGTATGGAAACGTGGCGAAGAACTTAGGGAACTGGCGACCCGCAATAAAGTAACTTTATCTTGGGTACCAGGTCACAAAGGTATCGCTGGAAACGAAAAGGCTGACGAGCTCGAAAGAAGCGGGTCGTCCACACCTTCCCACCAGAGAGCATCTAAACAAAATGGGGCTATATAACGGCGACCTTAAATGCAGAAAATGCAATAAAGGGACCGAGAATGCACTCCACATACTATGCAACTGTGAGGCGCTGGATCACAGAAGGCAAAGAATTTATGGAAACCGAAAAATGGATCCAAATAGCCATTAAAGAATCTGTACATACAAACTAGTACAGGGAACATGAGGCCGCAGTGAATCCGGTTGCAAAAAACGGTACCGGACAAAAAAAAAACCTGGTCGATCGTTGGGTTATTGAATATTATATTATTTTCGAAAGTTTATTAAAAAAAGTATTTTGTGAAAACTAGTGAATTTTATTAAACAAAAATTTTGAATGTTACATCTATCTGTTTCCTTTCTATATTCTTTTTGATTTATGTTCGGGATTCAGAATGTTATTTTGCCTTGTATATACAGAGCGAAAACAATTGCAAATAATAAACAGTCATATTTAACTAAAATTTTAGCGACCGAGTATTTTCATAGTCTATCGGCAAACAGCAACTTTAAAAACGTCAACAAAACCACAATATATTAATTCCGTTTGTTGTAGCACATTATTAATGTGTCATGTCAGCAAAAACCCTCTGTAGTTTATGAGTCGCCGCAAAATTTAATGGAGGCGAAATAAAATACGAAAACAAAATGAATTATCTTAGTTTTACAGTTTCGGCTGCCGTAAAACTCCAGTAAAATATGTGAGTTTGATGTATGCAAATACAAGAATTCAAAATTAAACTTATTTTTCCCGTCTTAAAAATATATTGGAAAACATTTGGAATTCAGTTTTAAAAATTACAGTGCACATTATTCAGTATTTTCAGAGTTACATATAATTTAAAAAAGTATTAAATTTAAATCACTATTTACATTTTATCTATCTACTTAAATTCTTTGGTATACAATTACCAGTTTAAATATGTTCGTGTATTTGAATACCATTTTGTATTTAAAGCAAAAAACTACAAGCATCATCACAATCTTATTCTTTTTCAATTTTTTTTCAAAAGACAAAAACCGTACATCCGAGTACCGACTGAATCCAAGACTTTTGTGCTTAAGCTATCGGATTTTGTTCTTATCATTTTCTTTATAGGTGTAACGTGAGCATTTTAACAAAGGGGCTACGACTAGAGAATTTAACAACTAAGCGGGAATTGGCCACGATATTATCCCGAGGGAATGACGTTTTAACAATTTAAGATAGCGTCGAAGAATAGCTGAAATTAGAATCGTTCAATGTGGAAAATTAGTAGAATTTGACCAAAGCAAAATAAATCACATAATTACGGTCAAAATCGATCGTTCATTAATATTAAAAATTAATATTGAATATTTACATTAATTCATATATAATATATACTAAAACACTAAGTCCTAATTTAAACTAATTAGAAATTTAAATCACAAACTAGTTGCGAACTGTGAATCGCACACCGAATCTAGGGCATAATCGCGATGGACAGAATCGCGACGGACAAAACCGCGAACGGACAAAACCGCAGAAGGACAAAACCGCGAACGGATAAAACCGCAAATGGACAATACCATGAACGGATAATACCGTGAATGGACAAAACCGCGACTGAGCAAAACCCCAAAAGGAAATAATCAAGTATTTAAACAGACAGGGTCGTAGATTCTTAACTCCTGACCATATTGGATGCTACCAAATATTAGTTCGTATTAAGTAATAAACCTCCTTTTTTTTAATTTTATTTCTATGAAAACAACTTCCCCATCAAAAAAAGGGAAAAATTTTTACTTCTCAAAACTTCCTCAATACGCAAACTCTAACTTTTCAAGATTGGTGTACGGAGACGCCAATGGTTATTCCCTTTCGCGGTTTTGTCCATTCGCGGTTTTGTCCATTTGCGGTTTTGTCCATTCGCGGTTTCGATTTTCGCGGCTCTCTTTAATAATCTGTTATTCCTCCTATTGTGAAACTATTAGACGTTCTAGATATCTAGTAATTCAAGTGTTAAAGATGGTATCCTTTATTATTATAATAGAAGACGAAGAAACCGGCAGAATAAAAGAGCAGAGCATTTGTTGTCGCAAAAAAACTTTAAGAATCTGATGCTTATTATCAGGCATTTTGTAGTTGCTTGTTACTGCTATCCAAAAAAAACTCAAATGCAAGAATGTGTTGGAGCAGAAGAAAGGAATTTGCTTGAACGTGAAATTTTACAAAATATATTAGATATCAAAATCCCCCAGCGACCAGCACGTCGAGTTGCTGCTGACTGATTACCAATGTGTTACAACCTGGTTGCCAACTAATTAAGCCGTGTGTGAATATTCATTGAAAACGTGAGTCGACTTTAGCAGACCAACTGGGCAGACTTTAGTTATTTCAGAAAAATGCAGGGATGAAATTTTAAATAAACTACACTTTATTCACTGGTACATGTTTACTATAATATAACAAATCGATAACATATTGCTAATGAAACAAGACAGAATAATGATTCAATAATCAATAATGATTGACTGCCTGAGCTCTCTCAAAGATATAACAAACTATACATATACAAACTCAACAATAAACGGTTCCTGACCTATGGCCAACGACCGGCATTCAACCCATCTGGTTACCTTGCTATATCACGTTACGTATACCTCACGCCTTAACCTTTATATTGTTTAAACCACAGAACAACTGTATAATTGATTATTGCTATATCAATAAGTGTGAATATTAAGTTCACAAAAAATAAAATTCGATTGCGGTTTGAAAATCCACCAACTAAGAGATGACCGGAAACAAAAACGTGATATCTTTAGATATCTTCAGAAAATGTGGTTTGTATTATTATTTATCGACATAATTGTAAAAATGCGACAAACATAGAACGATCTGTAATTAAAAGTAGCACAGTTAAATTTATTTTATTCTAGCTCGATATTTGGGTCATTATACAGGTTAATGCAAAAATAACAGTCATGAATATCCCAACAGATATATTTTCCGCAAGGAATTACACTTTTTCCGTCTATTCCATATTCATAGGAATAAAAATTCGAGCACGTCGTTACTTGAAATTAAGAAAATTATAAATGCTAATACTATCAAGTGGATTTTTTACCGGCGCTTTGGGCCAAAAAAAAAAATTAAAAAAATAAAACTGCTACAGGTATTTTCCGGCATCAGTTTTATTAAACTACAAATTGGCGAGTTTTTAAGTGACTTGGTGATTTTTTAATTCATTACAATTTTAGTATACAGATAGATGGAAAATGTTTTACGAACTTTATTGAATGGAAGAAATTAGTACGCCTATGGTAGCGAGATCTGTTTAATAATTGTTTACCTAGTATGGCTTTATTCCATCTAATGTCAAGGAATCTATTGTAGTGCCGAGATTCAAAAAAGACAACGGGACAACGTTTAACCTTCAAGTATTAAGGCGGGGCTGCACCTAACTAGGCTAACCCGGCGGCACAAAATGCCGCGGCTTGCATTGACTCCACCAAACTGGTCAGTGGGAATTTTAAATGTGTCATTTTGAATAATCTCTAGTGTTCCATAAATTACTTTCATTTCGGAATAATTCTATCAATATTAAGACCTTTTTTCAGTCCATTCAGTATAAATATGGTCATCGTCTTGGGTATTTTCCGTATTCAAATTTTAATGTGTGGCTACACGTATAATCACAACTTCATCTGATTTTTGTTCAAGATATTCTTAGGGGCTACAAGAGAAAGTTTTGTAAATTTTACACACACTGATACAATTGAAATTGTCTCACATAGAACATCAGCGTATCAAACAAATGAAATTCAAAGTTTGTAAAGTTAGTTACAAAGAAAAATGTCAAAAAAAGGTACAAATAACTAAGATTAACAAATTGAATACTTAATAATGATCAGGGAAATCAATATAATCAGAAAAAAAGTTATAATGAACAAAAAAAATGATTGTTTAAACTACAATCAGTAAAATCAATGTAATAAAAAAATTATAACAAACGATTGTCAAAAAGATAATCAAATAAGTACATTTTGTCGAATTGTCCTGGCCAAAGACGACTTGACAATCAAATGAAGGTAAGTTAATTAATGTATTTAAAGCAAAGAAATAGAGCAACAATTGTAGTACAGTAAGAAAGATGTTTTTTCGACAAGAAAATAAATGTCAAAATGTTTAATTAAAAGCTCATAAAAATTGTATGGTGAAACGAAACAATGAAAAACGAATTTTGATTTAGCTGAATGAAAAAAATAACTTAGATGGACGAAGGTAAGAGAGGTCACCAAAATTAAGCTCAGTTTCTAATAAAACAAACGCTTATTTATTCTATATTAAAGTTAAATTATGTCAAGATAAATTTGATCAATGATCAATCAAACATGTCATGCGACACGTGTAAAATGTGAAAAGGATTAAGATATCTATGCACATCAAAATGATATGTAATAGTAATACTTCAATATGAGCACAGAATATGTTCATAAATATTTAACTTATTAAAATTGTACCACCGTAATCAAAGCAAGCTAAAAGAAAAATAGTGAATAATAAAATAACTAATCACCAGACAAGAAACAAGAGCGCGATTTTTCTGTTGTCCAAACATTTTATCAAAAATCTTTCTTTTTTTTAGGTTAATCAGCCCCGCTCGGTATAAAGAAGGTGTGTCAAAAACAATTAGAATGGTCTTTCATGGTACTATTCTATATGACACTCGATTTAAGAATACTGCTTTAACCAAAACTAGTCTTTTTAAAACACTCTACGTACGTTTCGCTAACTACGTTTGCATCATCAGGAATCGATAATACACTAAACATTAAACCTACGATCTAGCTATTTATACCTACCACCTTCCAATTGTCATGGCGATACGCATGTGTCCAACTGTTGGTGCATTGTGCATCTCCTTCATTGAGCCGTTGGCTTTGGGACATAAAGCTTCCATGGATCGGCTAGGTCTGGTTCGGTCGTATCACTGAAATCGGACTGCCACTGTAACTGATTACGTTGACTTCAATAGCGATATACCATAAGTTTGGCTGGGTATGCGAAGGCCATACGCGAGTGACTCCATCTTTCTAAGAAACGAGGGGGTAGTAAAACTCAAAATCCTGTACCACAAAATTTAATCTAATCTTCGATAGAAATGGGGGGAGAGACTTCAAATTACAAATGGGCGGCGACTAGTTTCGGCATTATGCCATCATCAGGCATATAATACAGAGTGTAAGAAAACGAGAGAGATACAATAATAAGACTTACCAAACTAAATACATTAAACAATTAGTAGAACAACATAAAAGCTTCAGAAATTGTGCGCACAAGTAGGAAGTAAAATAGGGATAACAAAGGATAAGTGTAACTAGGAGAAAGGGATTATAGAGGTAAAATAAGAGGAAGGTGAGAAAAAGGATAACACCCCATGGTGTTATGTGAAAGCCACATTATAAGTGGAGTAAACAAAAGGAAGGAAAATGCCGACGTGTTATCCGTCACGGTGCGGCACTAGTGTTGATTCAAGTAAATTGAAAAATTTAGCAAATTAAGTACTACGTAGGAAGGCAAACCTATAGGAGGGCTACCCAGTACAAAATAAGTAAAGCAGCATAAAACTGGTGAGATGTTGAGTAAATTCGAAGTAAACGAAACCATTAAACGTCGTGTTCACAAACGGCGCAATAGTACAATTGTAAAGTTTAAGATATTGACAAGTGACACATATTATAAAAGTGTGGGAAATTCAAAAAGCCAATCAAATTAAATTAAGTTAACAAAAGTTACGACCTGAAGGGTGGCGCTATATATAAACAATCATAAACCGAAATTAACAGTTTACAAAACAATATTGTTTAACTTATTTTTATAAAAAAAAACACAACAATTATGTGTGTGACATTTAGGAGACTGAATGCAGGCTCGAGGAAAGGAAAATTATAACAAGAAGAAAAAGAAGAGGGACTTCAGAGTGAACTGAAAGTGACAATTGAGAAAAAAGAAGAATGACAGATGACAGAAACCAGGTTATATTGACTAAGAAACAAGAATACACTCTGAATTATAGGCCTGATGATGGCATAATGTCGAAACTAGTCGCCGCCCATTTATAATTTGAAGTCTCTCTCCCCATTTATATCAAAGATTAGATTAAATTTTGTGGTACAGGATTTTGAGTTTTACTACCTCACCATTAGACCACATTTGAGATTATGGATAACATTTTGGACTTTTCTAAGAAATGTTGTCTTTACTATAATTTTAAGTTACTTGTAGTTCAGTGCCGTGTGCTATATATTTATTATGAATAAGTAACTTCGTTACAACTATAAGTAAGAATTTTTAAAAAATTTTCAAAATATAATTGTGGACTTAAAAAACAAAAAACGAAAATTGAAACAACTTATTGTTGGAGTCTTAACTCCTATAAAAAATGAAACTTTTAAAGATTTTAAATTGATCTCAACGCCAGGAGGAGTTGAGAGAGTGAAAGTTCAAATAAAAAATCAATTTAAAAAATCCATTTTATGTTAGGGGTGGGGTAGGGTTGGGGTAAAAATTCAGATTAGGCATTCGTTTAAAAAATCTTTTAAATAATTGTTTTTTTATTTGATTTTTGTATTCGATGTTTTTAATCGATTTCTTTAATCAATGTATTTTAATCGCTTTTTTAATAATTTTTTTAAAGGGGTTTTTAAAGATTGTTTGGTCGAATAAAATTTACTAAGACAATTGATAGGATCTCTATTAAGAAACGTATAATCACGTCTACAAAAGTTAGCCAGTTTAGTGCCAGTTTCATAATTATTTTAAAGTAGCTTTAAAATATAAAGTGAACTTTAAATTGAAATCTCATTTCATAATACAACTTTAATACTTAAAGCCACTTTTAACCTAAAGTGGAATAAAACGTCACTTTAAAAACTAAAGTAGACATTATAGGTTAATTTTGACAACGCGCGGGATCATATTAATTATACCCACTTACTTTTATATTTATAATTATGTGATTGAGAATGGAAGCAGAAGGTGGTGTAGGTAAGGTAAAAAAAAACAAAGAAAATGTGCGGTCACGTGGTTCTAATTTTTGTTTGGAGGAAGAACTTTCGTTGGCACAAATAGTTTTCGATTATATGAACATACTCGAAAACAAAACAACCAATGCTGTTTCATCACATGAAAAGGTAACAGGAAGACTTTTATAAATTATAAACCATAGGGCACTTAGATATCTTTGTTTGTTTTTTAGGAAGCGGCCTGGGAAAAAATTTCTGTGCAATACAATAATTGCAATCGAAGTTGCAGATCGGTGGAACAATTGATGGCAAAATTTGACAACTTAAAAACACAAGCACGAAAATACGCAGCGTATAATAAAAAATGTATGCGCGGAACTGGAGGAGGGCCAGTGTAAAGCAGTGATAGAAGAAGCATAATTTATGATGTTATTCTGCAAATTATAAATGTGAAAACGGTTTCGGGCATCGATAATCTTTGGTATAGTGATATTCGATTAGCAGTACAACCAACAATTAATGATGTTATAGAAGTTCAGAAAATATCACCCATTATAATTGAATCTGACATGACAGAAATAGTAAATTTTAATAAACCGATGTCTGAGCAATTTACAATTTACTCAAATGTCTGCATGCTAGACTCTCCAGTAACAATAACATTGCCCGAGGCAGGTAGTACATCCACTGTTTTGCCACAGAGAAGCAGTAGTAGCCCTACACATTGGGCAAACTACACTCCGAAGATGTTAAAAAAACCTAAAAACCCTAAATTGGGTACAGCCAGCAGAACTGAAACTTACACAGTTATGTGCTTAAGGGAGAAGTATTTAAAAATGAAGATGCAATTTCTAGAAAAACAAGATATTCGCCAAGAAAAAAAAATAAAATGGAGGAACAATATCATGTAAAAAAAAATGGAGTTAATCAGTCTAGAAATTGATGAAAAAAAGATACTCAACAATCAATAACTGCATACTTTATTAAAATACCTTAGTATTAGTTTTGTTTAATTAATAAGAAATTTTATACGTAGTAGTAGTAAAGTATAGTATAGTTTTTTTGATTATTATTAATAAAGTTTGTACTTAGCTGTAGCAGGAAATTGTTTATTTATATATACAGTTTTTTACAAATACAACAGTTAATTTTCATAATAACAAATTAGGTGATTCTAAATATACATTAATACATTTTAAGACTGACAAAAAATGTGATACATACATTATATTCGATTTAATAAATAGTAAAATCACAATCTTGCAAAATGTTCATTTATAAGTGACTGTCTTGTCAAGTTCCCAGTTCTTTGCCTATCAGCAATTTCTGGAATTTGTTGAGGGGCTACTTCATTATCTCCTTCACTGACAGTTGGCTCTTCTGGAAAAAAATCATGCATGTCAATTGCAATGTTGTGTGGAACAGCTGTGGCTACAATTACTGCCATTGTTGTTTCAACATTAATTCTCATACCTAATGAAAGTATGGGAAATCGACGCTTCCAAATACCATACTGTCTTTCGACAGTATTTCTAGTTCTAATTAAGGATTCATTAAACAAATTTTCAGCTTCAGTGTTCACTGCTGCTAGAGGTGTCATAAGATAATTATGGCCATTATCAAAATCTTCTTTTAACATACTATTATTAAATATAGTTTGATCGTGTACAGAACCTGGCCAACGTGCTACAATATTTCTTATCTTTAATTGTGCATCTGATACTTTTTGAACGTTTAATGAAAAATAACTTGTCCTATTTCGGTAAATTTCTGCATCATCTCCACCTAAAACCGAATTATATGAATATTAACATGTGTCTGTAAGTAAAACTTGACTACGTACCAGGGGACTGAAGCGTTATATGACTACAATCAATTGTTCCAATAACTCGAGGAAATCTTGCTATCCTAAAAAATTCTTCTTCAGTTTGAGCCATCTCGTGAGCATTTGCAGGCATCCTGATATATTGCGGGCGTAGGGAAGCTATAGCAAACGTAACTCTACGTACAATTCTACTGGCTGAAGCTTTAGACACCCCAAAAAATTACCATCTACAATTAACATGCTGCCCGTTGAATAGAACCGCAAGGTTAATAGTAATTGTTGCATGAGCTGGATGCAACCTCCCCTAAAAATCGCATAGATTAATAAAATTATTTTTTAATACCAAATATAACTAACCTATGTGTAGGTAATGCTATCAAATATACTATTTGCTGCAACAACTGTGTAACTGTTGCGTTTGTTAAACGAAATCTATCAAAAAACTCTGAATCAGTCCATTTTTCAATATGATTAATGCGCGGCATGTAGATTTTTCGTTTCCGAATAACCACTTCTTCATCAGATGACGAACTAGAGGAAAACATCACACACGCACAAAAGTTCTGAATATAATAAAAAATAATAATAATCTGTTCGTAAACGGATAATATAACTAATAATATAAATAAAGTTTGAGGTTAGAATGTTTATAACCAGTATAACTGAGAAAAACCTGAAAGAACGTATTTAAAAATAATAAAAGAAGAAAATCAGTTAAATTTTATCAAAACCGAAGAATAGTATGGAATGAAGTGAGCACCAAGCAAGCTTGCATTGCTGCCAATTATAAATTTAGCAATAAAATTTTACTTTAGTTAACTTTAACAAAATATGATCCGTCTACTATTTATGAAACAAGACCACTTTAAACGTTGACTTTATCTTAAAGTTTACTTTAGTTAAAGCTACTTTAAAGGTATTATTATGAAACTAGCCCTAAATGTCATTATTTTCTAGAGATAAACTACGCTACTGAACCGGAAAAATTTTCAATTATATTCGAGATCATGTAGTCAAGGAAACGTACGGCAGCGATATCAAAAGTTATTAAATAGTCATGTTTCAGAAAAAAAAAAGATATGCCATGAAAAGATAGATAGAATATAAGAATTTGACGTCGTGGTTTGTTGGTTTTATGAAAACTTATAAATTATAAAAATATTATTAAATTAATTATTATCTCAATCATAAGAATTCAAGTAAATATTTCAGATTATGTTTTGGTTTTTATAATAAGAAAATATTAAAATGTTTTTTTTATTCATACAAGAAAATAATATTAAAATAAAATAGAATAAATTTATATTAAATATTTTTTTAAAAAATCCATTACATAATCAATATTTTTTCTTGTTAGTAATAATAATTTCCCAAAAGTACCACTTACTAAATTTAACGCCGAGTCGTAAAACCGGAAGCAATCTTGTAGAGAAAGGGATATGAGATGGAAGTCGTTTGAAGCTTTTCATATACGGCATTTTTGTATTTCATCATCAAAATTTCACTCTGCGGGATACTAGACATATGCCAAAATGTTAAGCTAGGAATACCGTTAGAACAAGTACTAAATTTTTCAAGAGGATATCATGTTACTCATAAAGTTTAAAATATTTACAAGGATGATAAAGGAAATGAATTTTACTTATTTACCATTTTATTTTTGACGAAATGAATTAAGATCGTTAAAGAAAGAAAAAAATTCTGTAACTATAAATATAGCCACAATAAGTATACAGAGTGTTTTATTAATAATTATTGATTGATACTGACCATGGATATTAAATCCTTTAACTTTACTCCTTTAATCCCTTCTTACAAAAAAATCATGTTTACTCAATATTAGCACTATTGTATTTCGAGGTGAGATTTGAATTCTATGCATCAAGGAATATTGCCTCTGATGAGTCTTTAAAGGGTGAAACAGCTGTCCTGTATACGACGTGATGCATAGAAATAATATTTTCATAACCTACATGAAAAAAATGTTTCTTTATATAATGGAAATCATACACTGATGAACATTGGCTCGTCATCTTGTCTATCTCCGTCTTCTAAGGGTAAAGCAAAACCTTTATAAAAAAATATAAATTTAGTTTCACCCCAGAATTTTTAAAAAACTCTGAGGTACATAACTAAATCTTACCTATAACAAAAAAAACTCAATCAAGAGTTAGTTCCTGGGTCGTTTAATTATTGTCTAAGCACACAAGTCTGGGCCATTCGTTTCGTTACGAATAAAGAGTTATCTGGCAAGGGAAGTGAAGTAGATAGGTTACAATTATACATTTCCTATTTCCTTTCGTTAGTTGTTCGCGTGATTCCGGATTTCCGGTGGAATCCGGTAACTCTCCTTTAATTTGTGTTTGTTGCGAACTGAACAGCCTAAAATCAGACGAACCTTTCCAACTCTAGTTTGAAATTAATTAAGGAAATAAATATTTGTTCTGTTAGAAATATATATATTTGAAATATTAAATTTAGTTATTATTATTAAGATGATTTACATTTAATGAGTAAAATATTGTGCAAGTAAAGAAATACTTATCACAACAAAATCCTGGTGACTTAAAATTTCTTAAACATATTTTAAAAATTTTGAAAATTTTAAGAAAACTCCAAAAATGACATTTAATGTCAAAAATTTCGAGAATTTAAATAATTCCGAAAATCAATAATTTTAAATAATTTGAAGAGTTCCAAAATTTAAAGGGCCCAAATATTTTAATATGGGGTTAGGGGAGCTTTTAGTAAAAGGTTTAAAATTTTTGAAATTAAAAAAATGTTTCAAAAATATCTAAACTATAAAAATTTAGCAAATTTCAAAAATGTACATAATATCAAATTTCCAAGAATTTGGAAAAGTAAATTTCAAAAAATGTTTAAAATTTAAAATTTTAAATAATATAGAAAATCAGAAAAATTTCAGACAAAAATGTAGAAAATTCGAAAAGGTTCGAAAATTTTTAAACAAGGAAGTTTAAAAATTTCAGATATTTTACAAATTTTTGAAAATTATACCAGTTTTATAATTTCAAAAGTATCAAAAATTTCCAAAATTTAATGTCAAAGATATCGATTTAAAATAACAGAAAAATACAAATCTATACAAAAATTTCTAAAATTTGAAGGAAACTCCAAAAACCTCAAAAATTACATTAAAAAAATAGAAAAACTTTTAAAAATTTCTCAAATTTCAAAAATATAGATAATTTCAAAGTATTTTCTAAATTAAATTTCACAAAATGCCAACTCAAAATTTTGAAAATTTCGAAAATTCTAATTTCGAAAATTTTAAAACATAAATGACTAACAATTTCAAAAGACACTGAAATTTCGAAAATATATAAATTTACAAGACATTCAATAATACCAATATTTAAAATTCCGAATATTTTACAAATTTGGAAAATTATACTAATTTTATAATTTCAATAATTTAAAATATTTCGAAAGTATCAAAAATATCAAACATTTTGAAAATTTAAAGAAAAAAATGTCAAAAATATCGAAAATTTGAAAACAGTAGAAATTCTGAAAAACGTCCAAAAATTTCTGCTTTCAAAAATTTTAAGGAAATTTCAAAAAATGTAAAAATTTTAAAAATTTCCCGAATGTAGTTTCCAAGAATTTCAAAAATTAAATGCAAAAAATGTCCAATGAAAATTTTAAAATTATTGAAAATTAGAAACATTTTAGAATTATGAAAAAATTGAGAAATATAGAAAATTCTAAAAATTTCGGAAATTTTAAAATATAAAAAATTCCAATAATTTCAAAAAAACAAGCAAATTTTACAATTTTTGAAAATTACACTAATTTTATAATTTCAATCATTTCAAAACTTTCATATATATCAAAAATATCCAAAATTTAAAAAAAAATAAAAAAAAACATAAATTAAAATTTTTTTAAAAATTTTGAAATTTTTTTTTAAAAATATTCCAAAAAATTCGAGTTTCGAAAAACGTAGATAATTTCATGATTTGAAAATTAAATGTAAAAAATGACAATAATTTGGAAGTATTGAAAATTCGAAAAACTTCAGAAATAAGAGAAAATTCAAAAATATGGAAAATTATGTTTCGAAATTTTTAAAATATAAAAAATTCAAAAAATTTGAAAATACACAGAAATTTCAAAAATATAGTTTATACAAAATTCAAAAATTTTACAAATTTTGACAACTTTACAATTACAATAATTTAAAAAATTTCGAAAGTATCAAAAATTTCAAAACCGAAAATTTTGAAAAATGTATTAAAATTTCGAAAATTTCTTTAAAAATATTATAAAAATATCAAAAATTACATCAAAAAATGTAAACAATTTCAAAATTTTAAAGAATAGAGAAAATTTCAATAATTTCAAATAATTCGAAGATTTAGACAATTTAAAGGGCCCAAATATTTTAATATGGGATTAGGCTCCTTGCGGCTTTTCGAAAGAGGTTGAAAAATTTAAAAATAAAAAAAAATGTTAAAAATGTCAAAAATATCGAATTTTTTTAAAAATTGTAAAAATAGAAAAATCCAAAAAGTACGTGCGTTAGGGCCTTTTGAAAATGGTTCAAAAAATTAAAAATTTCGAAAATTTTAAAAATGTAGATTAGAAAAATTCAAAAATATCAAAACATTCTATAAAACGGAAATTTTAAAATAAAAATAAAATTCCAAAAATTGCAAAAACAAGAAAATTTCAAAAATATAGAAATTTTCAAAAAATTCAATCTAACAATTTCAACAATTTCTAAAGTATCAATAATGTCAAAAATTAAAAAAAATACAAGTTTTTATAAATTTCGAAAAAATGGCTTCAAAAATTTTGAAAATTTCAATCATTTTAAATGAAAATTCCGATAATTCTAAAATTTTAGAAAAGTTTCTATATTTTACAAATCCTAAAAATTTAAAATTTTTAAGATATCTCCAAAAATATCAATAATTACATTTAAAAAAATTTAGAAAATTTAAATAATACAGAAAATATCAATAATTTCAAATAATTCGAAGATTTAGAAAATTTACAGGACCCAAATATTTTAATATTGGGTTAGGTTCTTTTTCGAAAAAGGATCAAAATTCCGAAAATTTCAGAAAATTTAGATAATTCCAAGTTTCCAAGAATTTCGAAAATTAAATTTAAAAAAATGTCACAAATTTGAAAATTTTATAAATATGGATATTTAGAAAAAGTTAAGAAAAAAATCAAAAATTTCGAAAATTTTGAATTTTCGAGTTTCGAAAATTTTAAAATATAAAAGCTTGCAAAAATTTAAAAAAACACGAAAAGTTCGATAAAATTAAAATTTACAAAAAATTAAAATTTATAGTTTAAAAATTTTCAAAAATATCAATTATATCGAAAATGTAAAGTAAAAAAATATGAAAAATTAAAAAAAGATACAAACATTTTTATAAACGTCGAAAGATTTGTTTGAAATTGTTGAAAATTTCAAACTTAAAATGAATGTAATAAAATATGGAAAATTAAAAAAAAAATACAAAAATATTTATAAATTTAAAAAAATTGGTTGGAAAAATTTTGAAAATTTCAAATATTTAAAACGAAAATTCGGATATTTCCAAAATTTTAGAAAATTTTGTATATTTCAAAAATTCAAAAAATTTGAAATAAAAATTTCGAAAAATAAAAGTTAAAAAATCAATTTTATAATATCAATAAATTCAAAAATTTCAAAGGTTTCAAAAATATCAATATTATCGAAAATGTCAAGTAAAAAATATGGAAAATTAAAAAGAAAATACAAAAATGTTTATAATTTTAAAAAAATTGGTTGGAATAAATTTGAAAATTTCAAACATTTAATATGAGAATTTGTATAATTCCAAAATTTTAAAAAATTTTGTATATTCCAAAAATTAAAAAAATTTGAAAGAATCAAAAATAACAAAAATTTCGAAAAAAAAAGTTAAAAATATCGAAAATTTGCAAAAAATTCAATTTTATAATTTCAATAAATTCAAAAATTTCAAGGGTATCAAAAATATCTATATCGAAAATGAAAAGTATAAAATATGGAAAATTAAAAAAAAAACAAAAATGTTTATAAATTTAAAAAAATTGGTTGGAAAAATTTTGAAAATTTTAAACAATTAAAATAAAAATTCGGATAATTCCAAAATTTTAAAAAATGTTGTATATTTCAAAAATTCAAAAAATTTGAAACAAAAAAAAATTTCGAAAAAAAAAAGTTAAAAATATTGAAAACTTGCAAAAAAAATCAATTTTATAATTGCAATAAATTAAAAAATTTTAAAGGTATCACAAATATCAACGTTATCGAAAATGTAAAGTGAAAAATATGGAAAATTGAAAATAAAATATAAAAATATTTATAAATTTAAAAAAATTGGATGGAAAAATTTTTGAAAATTTCAAACATTTAAAATGAAAATTCGGATAATTCCAAAATTTTATAAAATTTTGTATATTCCAAAAATTTTAAAAATTTGAAAGAATGAAAAATAACAAAAACCAAAAAAAAATCGAAAATTTGCAAAAAATTCAATTTTATAAATTCAATAAATTCAAAAATTTCAAAGGCATCAAAAATATCAATAATAACGAAAATGTAAAGTAAAAAAATATGGAAAATTAAAAAAAATTCAAAAATTTTTATAAATTTCGAAAAATTGTTTTGAGCATTTTTGAAAATTTCAAACATTTAAATGAGAATTTTAGAAAATTTTGTAATTTCAAAAATTCTAAAAATTTCAAAGAATCAAAAATGTCAAAAATTTCGAAAAAAAGTCATCTATATCGAAAATTTTGCGAAAAAAAATCAATTTCATAATTTCAATAATTAAAAAAATTTCAAAAGTATCAAAAAAATCAATAATATCGGAAATGTAATGTAAAAACATGGAAAATTTAAAAAAAAATTCAAAAATTTTTGAAAATTTTCTATATTTCGAAAATTCTAAAAATTTGAAAGAATCAAAAATATCAAAATTTTCGAAAAAAAATGTCAAAAATATCAAAAATTTGCAAAAAATTCAATTTTATAATTTCAATAAATTCAAAAATTTCAAAGGTATCAACAATATCAATATTATCGAAAATGTAAAGTAAAAAATATGGAATATTAAAAAAAATACAAAACTGTTTATAAATTTCAAACATTTAAAATGAAAATTCGGATAATTCCAAAATTTTATAAAATTTTGTATATTCCAAAAATTTTAAAAATTTGAAAGAATGAAAAATAACAAAAACCAAAAAAAAATCGAAAATTTGCAAAAAATTCAATTTTATAAATTCAATAAATTCAAAAATTTCAAAGGTATCAAAAATATGAATAATAACGAAAATGTAAAGTAAAAAAATATGGAAAATTAAAAAAAAATTTAAAAATTTTTATAAATTTCGAAAAATTGTTTTGAGCATTTTTGAAAATTTCAAACATTTAAATGAGAATTTTAGAAAATTTTGTAATTTCAAAAATTCTAAAAATTTCAAAGAATCAAAAATGTCAAAAATTTCGAAAAAAAGTCATCTATATCGAAAATTTTGCGAAAAAAAATCAATTTCATAATTTCAATAATTAAAAAAATTTCAAAAGTATCGAAAAAATCAATAATATCGGAAATTTAATGTAAAAACATGGAAAATTTATAAAAAAATTCAAAAATTTTTGAAAATTTTCTATATTTCGAAAATTCTAAAAATTTGAAAGAATCAAAAATATCAAAATTTTCGAAAAAAAATGTCAAAAATATCAAAAATTTGCAAAAAATTCAATTTTATAATTTCAATAAATTCAAAAATTTCAAAGGTATCAACAATATCAATATTATCGAAAATGTAAAGTAAAAAATATGGAATATTAAAAAAAATACAAAACTGTTTATAAATTTCAAACATTTAAAATGAAAATACGGATAATTCCAAAATTTTAGAAAATTTTCTATATTTCGAAAATTCTAAAAATTTGAAAGAATCAAAAATATCAAAATTTCAAAAAAAAAATGTTAAAAATATCGAAAATTTACAAAAAATTCAATTTTATAATTTCAATAAATTCAAACATTTCAAAGGTATCAAAAATATCAATATCGAAAATGTAAAGTATAAAATATGGAAAATTAAAAAAACATACAAAAATGTTTATAAATTTAAAAAAATTGGTAGGAAAAATTTTGAAAATTTCAAACATTTAAAACGAAAATTCGGATAATTACAAAATTTTAGAAAATTTTGCATATTTCAAAAAATCAAAAAATTTGAAATTACAAAAATTTCGAAAAATAAAAGTTAAAAATATCAAAAATTTGCAAAAAATTCAATTTTATAATTTGAATAAATTCAAAAATTTGAAGGGTATCAAAAATATCAATATCGAAAACGTAAAGTATAAAATATGGAAAATTAAAAAAAAATACAAAAATGTTTATAAATTTAAAAAAATTGGTTGGAAAAATTTTGAATATTTCAAACATTTAATTCGGATATATTAGAATATATGATGCTACAGCAGAATAAAAATAAGTTTGAACCTTTGTATTGATTTATTGAAAAAATTGTTAAGAATTACAACTGTCATTGAAAACTTCACAAAAATCAGTCAACTTGATATAAACAAAATAAATAATATTGAGGTCAAAGTTTAGACAAACTCCAACAGGATAATTACAAAATTTTAGAAAATTTTGTATATTTCAAAAATTCAAAAAATTTGAAAAAATCAAGAATTTCGAAAAAAAAGTAAAAAATATCAAAAATTACCAAAATTTAGAAAATTTCAAAGATACGATAATTTAAAAAAACAACTTGAAAAAGAAATAATAACATTCCAAAAATTAATATGCAACAAATAAATACGTATAATAATTACTTGTTTATCTTAATAATTCTCTCTAACACACAATTAGTGAATGATATACTGAATAATAGTTGCACAAACTAGTACCAATCATTATATTCGAATATGGAAAATGCCTTATTAATTACATACCAAGATTTCCATCGTTATTATTATTATTGATACTTAGAAATATCATTAGTAGGTATTTATGTAAAAATATAGCACTTTTAATTGCATTACCGAGTTTACAAATAAAATTCAAAATTATATTTAGGTCAGTTTGATTTTTAGTTTTGAACGGTACAGATATGGAATTTTTACTAAGATCTGCAATATGTTTCGGACAAATTGGTAAGCTAAAAATATTACATTTTATTTTATTATTTGTAAATAAATAAAAATTATTTCTAATACATTTTACAAAATAAAAAAAATAAATATGCCATTTTTGGTTGTTCTTTGTTCTTTGACTATTTAAAACTTTTAGTGTTTCACTTTTTAATCTTCTTTGTTCCTGTTTGTCTTTTTTCTCTGGTTTCGTATCTCTTTATTGCTTATTAATTTATATTTTTTTCTATTTCGAGAGGAATTGATTGGTTTTTTTAAAACAAGGTTTCGTGTTTGAGAGGCCATCATTAACTATTATTTTTAAGTACAGATCTGTATTTTTTCTTTCCTCTTTGAAAACCCCATTTTTTCTATACACAAATGTAGAAGACTTATTTTTTTACTAGTTTTCGACAATTAACTGTACTTTGGGATGTTTTCTAAATACCCTAAGGAGCAAGCTGTCTTTCGTTATTTTTGTTCCGGAACGTCATTTTACGAATAAATGACGTGATTTTTGGACCTATGGTAAATGTCATATAGATCACGTCATTTTTACTAGATTTTTCTGTCATTTTGAAAAATTAAATATATATTGTGTTAATTCAAAATTTTATGCATATTTTTACATTTTGACATAGAAAAATTTAAATGTTCCGCATTCTGTAAAAACGGTTTTTAACAAATTTATATTTTTCCCATTGAAGTTATTGATTTTTTGAGTCTACCTATATTTTTAGTAAACGTTTAAGTCAACGTAATATTTAGATTTTTTCGACATTGTATTTAACATTTTTCAATATCTCTTTAGTAAAATTAATTTTTTGTCAAAAAAACAGTTTTCTTATCAAGGATATATTGATTTTTAAAATCAACCCGTACTTTTATTGCCAACGTCATTTTTACGACGTTTTTAAGATGGAAGATTTTTTAATGTTTCTTCAGATCCGTTTTTTGTTAAAAACTTAATTTTTTTATTAAAGTTTATTAATTATATATAGCTAAGTACTTCGGTATGTTTATAAATTGATAAGAAAATTTAAATATAAAGACGTCAAATCATGTCAGATGTCATATCTAAGATGATCAGTGCTGGTTGAATTATTATTATTTGGCAATTTAAAAAAAAAATAATCAAGAGAGATAAAAAAAATATATATTGAATTTTTTTAATTTTGAAAAGAAATTTTGAAAATAAATATTTATTTATAATGGTAAATTTTACAAGAAAAATATAAATGAAATAGGTGATTTTTAAGGTGAGAATATTTTATTATTACAAAAAGAAAAATTAGATTAGAAAAACGACAAAAATAAAACTAGTGAAAGGAATAATCTCTGAGCGATTTCTCAACACTAGGGTCAAAGCCCGATTCAAAAAAATGGGAATTTGTCCAATTATATTTTTTTCAAATTTTTCAAAAAATAGAAAAAAAGTGGAAAAAATAGAAGAAAAAAGATAAAAACCAGGAAAAACAAAAAAAAGAAAAAATAGGGAAAAATGTAGAAATAGGAAAAAATAGGGACAAATTATGGAAAAATAATGAAAAATTTAGAAAAGTACAAAAAAATTGAAAATAAAAAAATAGGAAAAATAAAAGAAAAATGGATTAAAATTATAAAAATAGGAAAATATATGAAAAATTAGGAGAAAAAGTACAGAACAATATAGAAAACTAGGGAAAATAGGAAAAACTAGTAAAAAAATATGGAAACAGAGAACAAAATAGTAAAAAACAAGTTAAAACTGGGTAAATAGGAAGAAATAGAAAAAATGGGAGAAAATAAGAAAGTGGGAAAAATAGGAAAAAACTAGTAAAATGAATTATCTCTGCGCGATTTTTTAAGGCTACGGCCTGTTTCCTTCAGCGGAAGAAAGTCCGATTCAAAAAATGGGAATTTTCCAAAAAAAAAATTGTTTTTTCAATTTTCAATTTTTTTTCAACGAGCCTCAGATGATATGAAAGAATTTTCCGGATCGGCCTTACCGTTCTCAAGTTATCGTGTACGTCGACATCCACACAGACAGACTTGTTTTTTCGCGGAAAATCAATTTTCTCTACGTTTCATGACATTTTAAGTTATTTGGAGCAAAAAAAACTTTACCAGCTTCACCACAGGTGAAGTGTGGGCGGGCCGTAGTAATAGAAAAACACAAGAATAATAAGAGAGGTGAAACCGATAAGTTATAGCAAGACGAAGAAGGGAATAACTCTGAGATAAGACAGAAGATAGAAAGAAACAGGGACGTACGAAACAGAAAGAGACTAGAAGTTGAAAAAAAAACAGACTGAGATAAAAGAAATAGAAGAAACACAATCGAAAATGCAACAGTGAAGAAATAATGAAATTGTATATTTTTTTAAATTTTATAAATTTATTATAGTGAACCCAATCCGGATTGAGATTCTTAGATAGGACATCTGAAATACCGGGTGTTATATATGTATACAGTTTTTAGTCAACGCAAAGACAGGTTTTTGCTAGTTTTAACTTAATATTATTATTTATTTAATTTTTAAATTACATACAAAATATGACCAGATAAGTTTAAAAGGCCAAGTTGACTTATATATGACGTTAATTGTATCCTCATTTTCTCTGGAAAATGACAATTTTACGTTAGAAAATAACGTATTCAGATGTCATAAAATGAGGTCCCTTTATATCATAAATTCACGTGATTTTTTTACATCATGTAAGCGATGCCCTTTTACGTCGTATAATGACGTCCTTTTTACGTAATACACTGACTGTTTTAATACGTCATAGGGGTCTATTCAGTAAAAATTTGGTTAAAATTAACCCTAGGTTATAAAAGTAACCGGTGGTTATTTTCCATTTTATATTCTGTATGGCATCTTTGATTGAAATTGACATTTGGATTAAAATTTTAACTGCATAGTTATAACTAACTTTTAACCTAGTAGTTAATTTTAACTAAAACGTTACAGAATAGACCCTATACACTGACGTCTTTTTAATGTTATAAAATCATGCTATATAATTACGTGATCCATAAAAGACGTCATTTTAAAAGCCTAAATGACGTCATATTCTCAAAAATATAAATCGGTTGTGTCGCCCCAAAACTTTCTCTGCTAGTATCTACGATTAGTTTTTGAGATATTTAATGTTAAAGTTTCAAATTTTGACATTTTTTTATTTTTGACAGGTGACAGTTAAAGAAATAATTTTGACTGTTCTCAATAGACTTTTTCAAGGGCTTTCAAATGACAAATTGCAAGTCAAACTCCGTGACATATTGCATCTGTCACTTTTTGATAGTGACCCTTCCGTTTGACAGATGTCGTACAAAAAATAATGGGTTATTCAGACGCGCAACCCAAACCCACATAATAAATTTCAGCTCAATCGGATTAAAGGTGTGGCTTCTATCGTGGAAGAATACACACGCACAGACCGACAGACAGACTTCCATCTAGAAATGGTGTTAATCATCTCAGGTGACCTCAAAATGGATATTTCCATCGTTATCTCAAAATTTTTTTTTAGCTCGTTCACAATACTTTCCCTTCTCGGAGGTAGGTCGTGAAAGTAAAATCGTTAAAAATCCTTAAAGGAAACCTGATTAAATCTTAAAACAATAAAATTTGTAGAAAAATCTTTTTAAAAACTTTGCAAAATCCAAATAACTTTCCAGAAAAACTCAAGAATGAAAAATCCTATACAAAACCTTAAAAATACTCTGCCACACTATTTAAGAAGTACTAAATAATAATAAAAAAATTCTTAAAAAATCTTTAAATATTTCTATTCAAAATACCTGTAAAATTTTTGTAAAATCTTTTAAAAATCCTTAAACTATTATTAAATAATTAAACACTTAAAAAAGCTTTGAAGAAATTGAAAAAATTATCATTGAATAATTCTTGAAAAATTCACAAAAAAATCCTTTAAAAATCCTTAAAAAAATGAAAAAATATTAAAATAGACGTGCCATACTAAACCTTAAAAATCCCTTCATGAATATCGTTAAAAAATCGATTAAAAATCGCTTAAAAATCTTTAAAAAAATCCTTACAAAATCCTTAAAATTATTCAAAACATGAAAAAATATTAAAATAGACTTGCCTTATTAAACCTTAAAAATCGTGTCTTGAAAATCGTTAAAAAAATCGGTCGTGTCGCCCTAAATCATCCACGAATACTTTTTTAAATATTTAATGTCAAAGTTTCAAATTTTGACATTTATTTAATTTTGACAGGTGATAGTTGAAGAAATAATTTTGACCGTTCTGAACAGAGTTTTTCAAGGGCTTTCAAATGACATATTGCATGTCAAATTCCGTGACATATTGCATCTGTCATTTTTTGATAATGACACTTCCGTTTGACAGATGTCGTACAAAAACTAATGGGTTCTTCCAACGGATAACTTAAACCCATATACCAAATTTCAGCTCAATCGGATTAAACGTGTGGCCTCAATGGTGGAAGAATACACACAGATAGACAGACAGACAGACAGACAGACAGACAGACATCTGGAAATGGTCTTAATCATCTTAGGTGATTAGCTCGCTCACAATACTTTCCCTTCTCGGAGGTGGTTTGGGGAAGTAAAAAATGACGAAAAAATGTCGTTAAAATGACGACAGCTTGCTGCTTAGGACGCTACTATTAATATTTAAAAATATATCTAAAACAGGTCCTGATATTTTAATTTTGAAAAAAATCATTCAATTCGTCTTGAAAATAAGCCAACTTAGTATGTATCTATAACGGTTTACGAAATCATAATAGGGTTCAATTAATTTTACCTTTGGTATATAATTAAAAAAATATATTTCTATCAATAATGAAAGTTATTAAAAATATTACAACGAATTAAAGTTAATTTAATATTATGCAATTAAAGTATGATACAACTTTAATGATTATAAAGTACGTTAAAATCAAATTAAAGGTGTTATTGACATAATGATAGTGCAATATCATTATCTTTAGTTAGTTAATTATGAATTAAGTAAAGATTAGAATCAATCTACAAGTAAAATTAAAAATGTCATTAAAATATTTAATAATTTTGGTATTCTTTGCAGACATTTTTGACTATTTTCATTTTTAAATAATTTTAATTAAATATTTGAAGTCCAAAACATTATTCATGTTCTTGAATGAGGTAATAAGTACCACAGTAATTTAATAATAGAATGATGAAATCGGAGGTAGCGGCAACTAGTTTCGGCGAACTATCGCCATCATCAGGTCTATAAATTCTGGCGTCAAAACAATGTAATTATTATATTAAAGTTATAAATTTACCAAAGTATTCATGCGACGAAAATTAATTGTATAATAAGAATTTGTAACCAATCACAAAATGTTGGATAAAATAAAAATTAAATTAAAATTAAAACGAAAGTATGGTACTTAATTAAGTGGTATAAAATTTATACCAAAAGGGTTGGGAATTTAAAAATATATTGGAATAGGTATTAGGGCATCCTTTAAGGGCAATTAAGGGAGTAAAGTAACCAGTGAATTTGGAAACCTAGTGGATGATTTTAGGTATGCATTATATTAGACAGAGATGAATGTAAAATGGAGGAATGCGACCCTAAGGATAACGTACCTCTAAGAGTCTGTACCATATATGTTCATATATGTCGTTGTCCAAATTTTTAACAGGGAACGCGAAGCTGACAATATATTCGTATCGAAAATACTTCGTAAAAATCAAACATATACGACCATGACAAAATGGAGCAAAACCTAAAAATATTTTTACGTTGACAATTAAAATCTTTTGATAGTAGAAGGTAAGACACTTGAGCACACACACCCTGATTTTTCCCCAGATCTGGGGAAATTTATAGAGTAGATCTGGCAACAGCTCATCGTACCTGATAGACTTGATGTATCCGACGTATCTGACAGACCTGACGTATCCGACGTATCTGACAGACCTGACGTATCTGACAGACCTGATATAGTAGAAGGGTCTGTCAGCCTCTTCTGCTACGTCAGATACGTCAGTTCTGTAGGATACGGTGCGCTGTTGCCAGATCTACTCTATAAATTTCCCCAGATTTGGTAAAAAATTGGGGTGTGTGTGCTTAAGTGTCTTACCTTCTATTATTGACATTGATAATTAAAACATGAATGTGATGGAGTTACTACGAAAGGAGAAAATATAGTAAAATATCGTAAAATATAGTAAAATACAGTAAAATATAGTAAAATATATTAAAATATAGTAAAATATAGTTAAATATAGTAAAATATAGTAAAATACAGTAAAATACAGTAAAATATAGTAAAATATAGTAAAATATAGTAAAATATATTAAAATATATTAAAATATAGTAAAATATAGTAAAATATAGTAAAATATAGTAAAATATAGTAAAATATAGTAAAATATAGTAAAATATAGTAAAATATAGTAAAATATAGTAAAATATAGTAAAATATAGTAAAATATAGTAAAATATAGTAAAATATAGTAAAATATAGTAAAATATAGTAAAATATAGTAAAATATAGTAAAATATAGTAAAATATAGTAAAATATAGTGAAATATAGTAAAATTTAGTAAAATATAGTTAAAATATAGTAAAATATACTGAAACCCTTATTAATTATTATAGCTATGGAAATATTTGTCTATAAATCGTTGCAAAATTATTTAAAAAAAAGTGTTTGATTGTATATCAGGACCGCATCCAATTTTTTACTCGCCGAGTGAAAACAAAAAATAAACTGTCTCATGAAACTTATTAAAATATTTTTTTTAAACTAAACAAAAAATAATATCTTAAATGAAAAAAATATCTTAAATGAGAAAAAAAAAACCATTTAATTAATCTAAGCTAATCGTCCCAAAAGAAGAAGTGAAAAGTTTTTTTTTTAAATATGTCATTACTAAAATTTTAATTTTAAATTTTCAAAAGATAGTCTATATATTACAAAAAATAGATTTCTATAAGTTTCAGATAAAAACGAATTTAGGATAAAAAAATGAAAAAAATTTCAGAAATTAATGTTTAGACGAAAATCAATACATTAATTAATTTTAAAAACATTTATTTATCTTTGCTATAACACGAGTAATCATAGATTACATTTTTTGAAAAAATGGCGGGAGTGCTATTTCTAAAATTTTTGTAAATTTAATGGTTTATAACTTTTAAACGAATCAATTTTAAGAAAAAATATAACACTGGTTAAAAATATTTTCTATTAATTTCAGATAAAACGAATTTAGGTTACAAAAAAATGAAAAAAACTGCAGAAATTAATGTTTAGACGAAAACCAATACATTAATTCATTTTAAAAGCATTTATTTATCTTTACTATAACACGAGTAATCATAAATTAAGGTCCGGTACTTTGTGCTCTTGTTAAATTTTTGATTAGTTAATCATATTATTAAACTAATCATGATCAAATTAACAGAAAAGTAGTAAATGGATACTTTATAAGTAACTTTGACAACGATTACTTAATCAATGTTTGATTTAAAATTTGAGTAGTGGTAACACTATCTCTTCTTCTTTTTTTATATTAAATTGCATTTATTCAAATTTGATGTAAAATCTTAAACGTACGTTTTAAGATAGGTGTCATGTATTAGAAAGAAAAAGTTTTACACATCGTGTCGAATTTTAAATATATGTCAGTTACTAGTTTTAAGAAATTTTGAGTTTTTTTTAATGTTCACTTGACTTGGTGTATATTGTTGTGATTTTTATTTTATTGTTAATTTGCATGAAATAGGCGATATTTTTGATGATGATGATAAACTTATTGATTATATTCGTAATCAAGGAACTTATACTGTGTAGACCCCATGAATAAGTGGGATGATATAGAATTTTATAAAAGGTTTCGATTTTCAAAAGAATCAGTTCGATTTATTCTTAATGAAATAAAAATAAATTGTTAATATGTCATCGAATGTCAAATCAAATTTATGCACAGAACAAGCCAAATCAGAATTCTAAACCTTGAAATTATAAAGTTCAGAGATAATAATTCTGATTAAAGCTTAAATTCAAGAAAAAAGATGATGTTAAATTTAACAGAGACACGCCCACATTAAATCATGATTAAGGTATAATCATAGCATAAAGTACCGAAATTCTCTGTTAAAATTTAATTTTCTGTTAAATTAACTTAATCAGCTTGCAAAGTACCGGGCCTAAAACTTTTGAATTTTTTGAAAAAATGGCGGGAGCGCTATTTCTAAAATTTTCGTAAATTTAATGGTTTATAACTTTTAAATGAATCAATTTTAAGAAAAAATAAAACACGGGTTAAAAATATTTTCTATTAGTTTCAGATAAAAACGAATTTAAGATAAAAAAATGAAAAAAACTGCAGAAATTAATATTTAGACGAAAATCAATACATTAATTCATTTTAAAAACATTTATTTATCTTTACTATAACACGAGTAATCATAGATTAAAATTTTTGAATTTGTTGAAAAAATAGCGGGAGCGCCATTTCTAAAATGTTTGTAAATTTAATGGTTTATAACTTTTAAACGAATCGATTTTAAGAAAAAATATTACATGGGTTAAAAACGCATGATGTTTTAGTACCCGAGAAATTCACTTTAACATTAAACATAAGAACTATACGCACCACGATATTTATAGACATAACGCTATATTAATATTTTAGTCTATTAAACAGACCTAATGATACTGGCTTTGTTCATGGTTTTCATAGGTGACTTGAAATCGGTTTCCAAACACAAAATAGTTTTACTTTTTTATTAGTACCAGAAATAATATCGAGACCACAAAAACAATATAAATATCCTTTCTTAGATACAAGAAAACGATTGGCTAAAGAATTTTTGAAATCGGACGCCTGTTTCTTTAGTTATCATCTCCACATACATCCAGACTGACGGACATGAAATTTTTTTTCACTTAATTGTCTTGTGTGTGGCTTAAAACGGTATGAAAAACCTACATTTATAAAAACATCGAAATTAAATTTTAAAAAAAGACAACATTTAAAAAATTAAAAAACTATTAAATAATTCCATGTCCTAAGTTATTTAGTAATTTTTTCAATGTTGTTTTTTTATAAAATTTAATTTCAATGTTTTTATAAATGTAGGTTTTTCATACCTCATTTAATTTAAGTTTCTGTTTTTGGATCCAAACATAATTTGCCTGATGATGGTCTGTTTAGACCGAAACATGTTGCTGCCTTGATTATATGTCACTTTGTTAAATTCGTGTGATATGAATTGGAGTTCTAGTATTCTTTATTAAATATTATGCCGCATTTGAGTATGGACAATATTTTGTTTTTAATTTATAGTATATTGAACGAATCTTATTGAATGCAAACAGGCAATATTAACTTCAGAAAAATTTCTTAGAAATAAATAGATTTTCGCTAAAAATCGGTTCAATATTTTTTTATTCGTTGGAGGAAAATGATGTAATATATATTTTTCCAAAAATTGATTTTTTAGGCCTTGGAACGTAAACCATTAACGAAACTCGTTTTCTTGTATTTTTACAAATTTATTAAGTGAAAATAAAAACTTCTCTAAAACCTCTAAATATATATAGGGTATTCCATACAAATTAAAATTAATAACGATAACAATGTTTAATTAAAAACTTTATCTTCAGGTACTATGGAGACCAAAAAATGGTTGACTTGGAATAATGAAGAAACGTTGGGACTAGCTTTAAAAACTTTTGGAAAAACACAAAAGCAACTAGATATTGACATACAGATGATAAAATTGTGGATAAAAAGTCAACACCATCTACCAGAAATTAGCAGTAAGTACATGTTAACCCTTTCATGGGCATAAAAGAATTAAAAATGAACTTAAAATAAACTTTTTTTACAAAAATCAGTATATAGTTATGTCTTTGTCAAATACCTCGTTTCATATTTAAAAAAAATGTCCCCTTCCAACATATATTTGAAGTGGGAAGTATTTTTCCCATATGTGGGATTCAAAATAAAATTGTTATAAAGAAAAATTAAACTAAAAAATATATCAGCATCGGATTTTATATGTTATATTTTGAATGGGAAGATGTTTACCAACCTCAGATAATCTAAAAACGAAACTAAAAGAATATCGTGATAAAACGTCCTTCCTTTCCGATTAAATTGATATGACAATTCAATATGGCAACCCCTAAATTCACCAAACATAGAACCCTGGGCTAAAAGCAATCAAGAAATAACAGGTCTATTTACTCAATATTAAGCTAATTTCTTCACTCTTATCAACGATGCTCCCGACCAAAACATTTCTGATTATATAAACAATCAGCCAAACAATATACCATCACAGATAAAACTTTTGATACTCAAGGAAATTAAAATAAACATGTCACTTCTCAATAATAAAAAGATACCTGGAATAGACCTATTAACTGCTACAATGCTTAAGGAACTATATAGAAAAAGATTAGTTATTCTAACCTACATTGAGAACGCAATACTAAGACTCCAATACTGACCTTAAGAGCTTAAATCATCAGAAATCATACTAATTCGAAAACGTAGAAAAGCAGTAACTATTGTTGTCTACAATCTCTAAATTAATGGAGAAACTGCAACTACTTCACATAAAAAATGATTTCCTACACATAATTCCCGATCACCAGATTGGCTTCCGACCACAACATTCAACCACCCAGTAATACCATCGCATAGAAGCAAAAAAGTATTGTTCAGCAGTCTATTCAGATGATAAAGTCTGGCACGACGGACTCTTATATAAAAGCAAACAAAATTTTCCAGCCCAGTATTTTACACTAATTGAATTTTATTCAATGGATAGACACTTTAGAACAAGAGTAAATGGACAAACTTCTCTATTCCAACCTATCAAATCTGGAGTCTCACATGGCAGCGTGCTGGGACCGATGCTTTATTTACTGATTCCACCATTATAGGAACATTAGCAGACGACATGGCCATCTTGGCGGTCTACGACGACCTATTAATAGCAAGTTAAAACCTCCAAGAACATCTCCAAAATGGCTCCAAAAATTAATAATTAAAATAAATGAGAGTAAATATCAACATATTACTAACCTAACCTAGGAGAAAAGAACAATGCCCGCCAGTTTTTCTTAACAATGTACAACTTCCTAGCATGATAATTTCTTATCTTGACACCAAATTACAGATATCTAATAAAAGAAAACAGCTGGACCTAAAAATAAGAGAACATATTGGTTAATGGGAGGGAAAACATACATCCCCATCCCCATTTAGACCTATGGCATAGTAAATCAAATATTACAATCATAAAACATGCATAATCAAATGCCTTAATAACAATGACAAATAGCGGATACGGTGGTCAGGTTGGTTAAGGCATCGGCCTTTATACTTGGTTATTGTTCGGGTCGTGGGTTCAATTCCCATAAATCTCAAGTGGAATTGAAGTTAGATAAGACTTTGGGCAAGTGAAAAAAGATATTTGTGTCATGTACTGTTTCATTCACGCCGGTAACCAGACCGGATGAGATCGGATAGGGGTTGGTGGCACAATAACACACTTGCTAGTATGTAGATCACTTGAATTACAAAGGCATAGTCCTAGGTTTAGGGTTATTGAGGACCGTTGTTCGGAGCCAACGATAAGCTGTAGGTCCCGTTCAGATTGCCCTGGTAGCAGAAAAGAGACGTTAAAAAATTAATAGCAACAATGACAAATGCTCCGTGGTAAATAAAAAAACAGATGTTTAATCAAAATCTTCATCAAGAAATATTTCAAGACAGAAGCAGTAAATATCACGCAAAAATAGAAGACCATGACAACCTTCTCCTCAGACCACTTGTGATGCAAAACGCTAACAGAAGACTGAAAAGGAAGTACCCATTAGAGCTTAAATGAGATGAAAGAGATATTAGAAACCTCATTTGGACAGAGAGGAATCTATCCAAATAGTTTCTAAGCCAACAAAATAGCTTATAGATTGTAATTACTGTTTAGATAAATAATGTGAGGGACCGTGTTCTGTATATTTTCCAACTATCTTAAATAACGGACAAAACTTACAAATCATTTACTTTTTTAATACTTTGAAAATATTTAAGAAACATAATAAATAGACCTAATGCTCAGTTACATAAACAAATATCTATAGTTGTTATTATCACTTAGAACATTTCACTGTTTATAAATTTGTTAAGCTATGCTACTTCACAACAAAAGCAGAAGATGGAAATAGACGTATCATCAACTCTACAGAGAATTCTAGATAGCCATATTAGAAACGGGAACTGCAGGGAAATTCCCCTCAACCCCAAACAATATGCCTACCAGGTAGGCAAATCCACAGATTTGGCGCTAGATAACCTCGTGGGAAAATACGCCACTCTTTACAACATAAAGAGATTGCGCTGATAGCTTTCCTCGATATTGAAGGGGCGTTCAATAATGCCCTGCCTCAATCCCTTTACGCTGCACTGCTGCGAAGGCGAATAAGCAGACTAATCTGCAACTGGATTAAATGCATGCTTGAAAATCTCGTTTTGTCACATCAACACTGCAGGAGGAGACTGTTAGATTTAGGGCGGCGAAGGGGTGTCCTCAATGTGGAGTGCTGTCTCCACTTCTTTGGTCACTCTTGGCCGACCCCTACTGAACAGGCTCTCCCAGCTATGGGTTGATTTTCAATGCTATGTCGATGACCTTTTAATAATGGTTAGAGGCTTATTTGAAGAGATTATTTCCAATATCCTTCAGAAAGCTCTTAACATCATATACAGATGTTGTGAGGAGGAACAGATGTGTGCGAATCCCCACAAAACGGTAGTAGTTCCTTTTACAAAAAGAAGGAAGCTTGATAAGCTACGTCATCCAATTTTGGAAGGCGTAACCATTCCGTTTGAGGAGGAGGTAAAATATCTGGGGATTATCCTTGATAGAAAACTTTCCTGGGACTCCCATCTGAAAAGAACAATCATTAAAGCCAGGGAATCCCTCTGGAATATCAGAAGGGTATGCGTCAAGTCGTGGGGAATGAACCCTAAACAAATTTACTGGATTTATCAAACGGTGATAAAACCAATGGTCATATATAGCGCAATAGTCTGGTGGACGAGGGGGATCTAATCTATTTCAGCGGCTAAATGAGTGGCTATTACAGGCGCCATGTCATCTACTCCGACAGCGGCAATGGAAAGACCAAAAAGCCTCTACATAACTTTAATCAATAATGCTGTCACTATGTGCAATGAGACTCTTATTATTACTGAAAAAGGACTTCAGGCAAAAAATGTCAATGTGATAATATATTGTCTGGGTCTTACTCCTCTCTATATATTACTGGAGCAGGAGGCCAGAATGACCTCCTATAGAGCCATGTCGGTGGTTAGTCAAATTGAGGGGGAGAGTCTATGGGACCATTCTGTACTGCTGCGAGAGATGAGTACTCACCACACTCTCGGAATGGTTTCGGATGTGCTCTCCCCCAGAACTCAAATACAGAAGTCCTTCTACGTCCTTCGACGAGAGACGAATGGGAAAAGGGGGAGATCCTCTTTCCAGGGACGGCTTATGTATGCAAGATAGTTAGTAAACCATCATCTGGTCAACAAAAGTAGTTACATTTTATCGGATAGCCAGACAACTTTAAAAGCACTGAGCTCCAACCGGCTGGACTCGAAGCTGGTGTGGAACTACATCTAATCCTTAGGTCGTATTGCTACCAGTAACATAGTAACCCTACTCTGGGTACCTGGGCATGAAGGGGTGGAGGGCAATGAGAAAGCCGACACCCTTGCGAGAAGAGGTGCAGAATCAGAGTTTATTGGACCGGAACCATTCTTCGGCATAGCCAAAAGCAGTGCCAAAGGGACTATCTTGGAATGGGTCGAGAGGAAAACTCTCCAGCACTGGAAAGATATTCCTAGGTTAGCTCACTCTAAGGCGTTTATAGTGAAACCCTCAGGTAGCACCCTATTGCAGATTATAGAATGGAGTAGGAATGATCTACGCATCCTAATTGGACTGCTTACAGGGCACTGTCATCTGCGGTACCATCTGAAGAAGCTAGGCCTGAGTCAAACATCGGACTATCGCTCCTGCCCTGCTCTGGCAATGAATAAGCTTCGTACGTTTTGTTTTGTACAGCTGTAGCCTACCGACTTCAAGGAAGCTTCACCCAAATCAACCACAGACTTCGTAAGAAGATGTGGATTATATGGTGAATTACAGCCCATAGGGGTGAGCCACAATAGGCCCCTGCTGGTCGCAGTAGAGGGGCGAGCAAACGCTCCACTCAAATTGAACCTAATATCATCAACTCAAAAGCTGAAACGGTCTAGTATTTGCCCCCCTTTAAATTGACGGAATTTAGTATCAAGCCATATTTTTCTCAAAAAATTTTAATTGATTTAGGCCAATTAAACCATTTTTAACTCTTTATAACTTTTGACCTGGACATTTGCGCAAAAAATTTCATCGCATTTAGACTAAGATCTAACAACTGATATCAAATTTGGACAAACTAAAAGGAGGGGAAGGAATACTGCACTCTAGCAAAAAGGCGTAATTGAACAGGATAATTTTTAAAGAATTCTATAATAAACTTTTAATTTTTGTCTACAAAGTCAATAATATGATATTTCTGTTAAAATTCAAATGAAATTGATTAAATATTTTTATAGTTTTAATATTTTCAGTACTAGAGATCATTCTTTATTTTTACAAAAACCGTTTCCATTTCAGCTGACTCGTTAATAAGGAACTTTTTACTGGTGAACAAGTTTAGTATAGAACAAACCAAACAAAAAATTGATATGTATTACACGATCCGTCATTTGATGCCTGAAATCTACGAAAACTCAAACATGAATCTACAACATATGAAAAAAGTTGCCGATGAATTGTAAGTTTACATATAAAATATTTATTTATAATATTAGAACGATAAATTACACTTTCTCTCTTAAGGGAGTAAAATATAATTTTTTCTTCAACATTTCTAAAAAAATCAGTTGAAAGGAAAATTACCAACTATAAAAATTACTTTTATTTCAGATATTTCTTCCCATTGCCCAAAAGAACTGAAGAAGGCTACAGAGTAAGCGTTGCAAAACTTTTCGGCGGAACTACCGATAATTTCGATTTTTATAAATATTTAGCGTACGGTTTTAACTGTTTAGAAGTTAGACTACAAGAAGACGTAATATTTGAAGATATTTATATAACTGATTTTGAAAACGTCAAACTTTCGTGTATATTAAAAGTGACTCCGTTCCATTTGAAAAAAATGGTAACCATATTAGAAGTAAGTAAATATAATATTATCTTTTTACAAGGATAACCAATTAATTTTACAATTTAAGTATCATACTTAAAAATTTTAAATTTAAACTTTAATTAGTAATATATAACATATTCTATGAGTTCTTTATGGATGTAAACGTCCTAAAGATGACGAAATGCCGAAACAAGTTGAGAATTTTTTTTAACTAATTTTTATATATCGTTGTACTTCACTTGGTGTTGATCTTTATTATTATAATTCATCATCATCATCATGGCGTTCAATCCTGAAGGATTATGGCTAGCTCAAAAAAGAGCTCTATTAAATCTTATTAACGAGGTGGATAATCCTCTTCTATCAGTGATCTTATAATCTTTGATCTGTCCTCATCTGTTATGGTTTTTCATTTTTTTCTATCTCGGCATTTTGTTTTCCAGTCTCTTATTTGTATTACTTTTATATCTTCCTCTACTTGATCCAACTATCTACTTCGTGACCTCCCTCCTGCTTTCGTTTTTAATGGAACCCATGTCGTCATTAATGTTCCTGTTGGTGCTCTTCTCATAATGTGTCCAGTCTTCTTTCTTTATAAATCTGGCTATATTTCCTCCACGTAGTTCCTATTCTACTTCTCTCTTTCTTTTTAATCTTCTTTCTCCATATCTTGTTATATTTGGTTCAAGCATTGTTCGCAGGATTTTCCTTTATAATATTTTTATATCTTTTTCTTCTTCTTTGATTATAGTTGTTTCTATGATCAAAGTCAACAGACCACGATAAAAAATCACCCATTAAGTACCACCATAAAAAACAGCACAACTAACTACCATAAAAATCACCCAATTGACTTGAGCACAACTGACCACCATAAAAAATCTGATGTGGCCAGCACATGACCTCTCGCCATTTTTGAATCAAAAATTTACAGGTTGACACAAAAAAGTATGAAAAAAAATTATTTGTTTGTAAATCTGGCAACAATGGCAAAAGTTTCGAAAATTTTAATGAGATGAAAATAAACTATAGGGTATACAAAATATATGTGTAAAACTTTATTGCCGTTTTGTATAATAATGGCGTCATTACCCATAGCAACTGCTACTTCCGGTTGTGCGATTGGCACCAAAATCTAATCAGATCTAATCTAGGGTATCAGAATACTGTATGCAAAATTTCAAATTTTTTTATTCAGTAGTTTTTGAGTTATCGTTACTACAACATCCATCCAAACACACACACACACTAACACACTAACACACACACACACTAACACACACACACACAGACATCATCGCGAAAATATTAAAATCGTATTCTAGGGACCCCAAAACGTGTTTATCCATTGAAAACTTACTACCCAATTTTTAGCATGATTCCTATACCTCTCTTATCTGAAGGGCGAGAGGTAAAAAGAACCCAATTGGCTTAAGCACAACTCATCAGCATAAAAATGACCCAATTGACTTAAGCACAACTGATCACCATAAAGTCTTATAGATATGAATTTTTGTTTTTTTTTCGCTGATGGATTTGGATTTTAATAATTTCCTATTTATGCTAAATATCTGTTTTTTTATTATTCTCTCTTTTATCTTGACCTGTGGTACAATTTTAAACTTCCAATTTTTTATTCTTAAGTGACTATCATTGGTCTGTTTTCCTTTCCCCATTCTCATATATGTAGTTTTGTCTTTATTTACTTGTAATTCGAATTATTGTGCCTCTCTGTCTTTATCTACTGCTTTTATTGCATCCAGTTGTCGCCAACTGGATAAATTTGGCTTGGTCTTTCGAATTAACTATAATTGCAATGTTCTCACTTAAAAATGTCAACATTTTGATTCGATCTCGAAAACTACGCTGTTTCTCAAAAATCTAAAACCATGAATTTTTTGAGTAAATGTCGCAATTCTCAAAAATATAATTGGTCTCTATAACAGACAAAATTACCATCGGACATTCTATAGATTCTAAGGAGTCTGAAAATGCCCTCACTTGTAAAAATCGGTGGGTTTTAACTGCCAAAAAAAAATTGTGAAAAGTTTAATTTTAATCATTTTCACTCTCGGTTAGAACTTTGCATGAATCGATTTATTTCTACCTAAAGCTGTCAACTACTTTTTTATGTATTTTAATAACATGTATTTACATTTTTGTATTGAAAATTTATTTTTAATAAAAGGGTATAAATTAGGGAAAAATAGAAAAAAACGGAAAAATGATGGGGAAAATAGAGTAACAGGAAAAATATAAAAATATCTTTTATCCACGAATCCAGATATTTAATGTTACAGTTTCCAATTTTGTCATTTTTTTATCTTTGACAGATGACAGTTAGAAAAAGCAAAGGCTCTGGCGTTCAGGTACTTCAGCTCCGTCTATTCTAGCCTTCAGCTATGTCAGATACGTCAGTTATTTGGTCTACCTTCGTTCTTATTGGTCTAAATTGAACGCAGAACCAAAGACAAAAGGGCATTATGGTCTATCTTCGTAATTAGTTGTCAGATTTGGACGGGATAAACGGCAATGTATTATAAATAAGACGTAGAATAAAAACATAAAGAAAAATAATGTCAGACACCAAAGACAAAAGGGCATTAAGGTCTATCTCCGTTACTATTGACCAGATTTATTCGAGACAAATGATATTGTATTGAGAACTTCTTGTATACTAAATACGTAAAGAAAAAAATCAATAATGTATTTCATATTTTTTACTTTCTCGATACTCAACACCATTTTAGTTTTTTATTGTTTTAACTATTTATACAGGATTAAGAAGTAAACGAGTAAAATTTTAACTTTCGCACAAGTTCACCAGTACAATACTGTTTTTTAATAACATTTTAAATAGATGACAACGGTCATTTTAATATACAAAGTACTTGAAATAATTTTTACGTATTTAGTATACGTCACATTTCAAATATGGTGCTTTACCACATTTAAGTTAGACCAATAGCAACGGAGATAAACCTGAATGCACTTTAGTCTTTGGTGTTTTACATTATTTTGTTTACGTATTTAGTATACGTCACATTTAAAAAACAACGGTGTTTTTTTCATTAAAATCGGACCATTATTAGTAGAGATATACGTTTCTGCCCTTCTGTCTTTCTTCTGTGCTGAATTTTTTTCTACGTATTTATTCTACGTCATATTTTAAATATAGGGCGTTTAATTTAGACCAACAGCAACGGAGATAAACATTAATGCCCTTTTCTCTTTGTTGTCTGACATTTTTTTTTTACGTATTTAGTATGCGTCACATTTAACATATAACGGTGTTTTATTCATTAAAATCGGGTCATTATTAGTTTCTGCCCTTTCGTCTTTCTTTCCTTTTTAAGTATTTATTCTACGCTACATTTCAAATATAGCGCCATTTATCGCGTTCAATTTGGACCAATAGCAACGAAGATATATCGATATAGCACCCCCTCTGTCTCTGACATGCTGAGATACAGACGTTCCCTCTCTAACACATTGAATTCCCGATCCTGACCATCGAATCAATGTAGACTATCTACTATTATTGTATTCCAGGCATTTTTCAAGGATCTGCTCAATGGTGTGTATTACAGTTACTCTTGATTTTCCTGTTGTGAACCCGTTTTTGTAGTCTCCTATTTTTTTCCGCGTATGATTTATAATATTTGCAAGTATTTTGTAGGTGATATTGGTGTATAATTTTTACAAATCTCCTTTTCTGAATCTGTGTTAAAATTCCAGTATTCCATTCATTAGGCATTTTGTTTCCGATACAAATTTGTTGTATCAGTTTGGATATTGTCCTCTAGTTGTTCCCCGCCATACTTCGTCATCTCTGCTACTACTTTGTCTTCTCCGTTGGCAGCTCTTTTTAATTCTTTCGCTATTTCTTTTTCAAAGGGACAGTTTATTCCTTAGACCATTTACTATTAGACATCAATATGACAGTTTGTTTGTATACAAACATGTAAACAAACAGTATCGCCAGTAACTCATCGAGGGTTTAAATAAATGTCCGAGCCATTTTCTAAAGTTTTATTGAGTGATTTAAACTGTAAACGATACTTGTAGTAAGTTCCATGGGCGTACGCCACTTTTATTGATGTTTGTAAACACTTTCCCGCACACACCGGATCCCCCGCACCATGAGAAACGTCATAGAAAGAGACAAGATGTATCGACTTCAAACTCTTGTATATAAAAATGTAAACAAGGCATGTTTTATAGTAAATGGTTTAATGTGATTTCGTCTTTTGGTTGTGATACTACGTTTCTGCCTTCCTGGAGCCCTCAGCATCATTTTCATAAAGCAATCTGCTATAATATTTCTTCCATATTTTTATCATTTCCGTACTTATCGTGTACTGTTTTGCAACGTTATTTTAATTTGTTGATAATTAGTAATAAATGTGATTTAAGCTCGATTCTTTTTATTATGGGTCAGTTCGTTTGTAATTGAGACTGAAAGAGTACCACAAAAATCAGATAATTTATATTATTATAAATAATGTATGAAATTTTAACTAAATATAACAAAAAAATTTACCAGCATAAAAAAGAATTAAAAATAACAGTAAATAGATGTTAAAGCGCCGAAATAATTATTAATGATAACAGTGAATATAAGTGAAAACATAATATAATATAATAAAAACTTACCCTATATAACGAGGGGAAGAAAATAAATTTTTAATAAGCGTCAGAGACAATATAAAAGTCAATTGTTTTGACTGAAGTAACAGAGAGAGAGAGAGATTTGTTAACATGGAAAAGATTTTTATAGTAATACTAAGAGAAGAGGGAGAACTTGAGAAGGGATATCAAGAGAGTCTGAAATTAAAATATACTGAGCAGAGATATAATGAACATACAGGGTGGTACAGGAAAAAAGACGTAACATTTCCCTTGACTTGTTGGAAAGCTTGGTAGGTGCTTTCATCTTTTTGTAGAATTGTTTCAGGTTGTTTCAGCCTCTAATCCTGTATTTTACCAAACATTTTTTTTCTTTTTGTATATTGGATTTGCCCTGTTTTTTATTACCTTGTATGTCCTTCTGTCCCATTCTTGGTTTACACTGATCTACTTTAATCATGCCTTGTTTTTCTGCTGTTTTATTTCTTCACACTGTTGGTCATATCATTTTTTTTGTGGACTCTTCTTCGATATTATTTGATCTGCTACTTTCAATACGACGTTATTGATTTCTTTCCAACTATTTTCGATGTCTGAAGTGATGACTGTGTTGTTTTCGATATTTTATCTTCATAATGTTTTCTTATTTGCTCAGTTCTTCAGATATCTATATTGAAAGTGCTTGTGTCCTTTGTTCCTCTATAGTTCTTGCATCTTTTAGTCATCTTATTTTTGTCATTAGCAGATCCGTGTCTATGTTTGCACCTCTGTATGTTCTTGTATCAATTATTTTTTTACAGATACCTTTCGTATCCGGTTCTCTATTTGTCTACCAGGATACCCCATGTTGCCTTATGTTTTTTTGGTTGTTGATATGTTCATCATTCCAGCTAACTGGCAGAGTCTATGACGGTTGTATAGATCCTTTTCGTTATCTATTATATCTCTTAAGTATTTTTTTGTCCTATCTGCTCGTTTGCGTCTCCTAATATTATTGTTTCTTCTTTGCTTGGTGTTTTTTCGCAAACCTTAATAAGCGTGTTATAGAATTCGTCCTTTGCGTGCGGTTCTGCAGTTTCTGTCGGTGCATAAATATTTACTACGCTTATGGTATTCTTCCTCATTTTCAATCTTAATATAACGATTCTTCCATTTTCTGGTTTGAAGTTCCTAGTTACGTAAAACCCGACTCCGCTGTTTCCTTGTTTATTCTCTCCACTGTAGAAAAATGTATATTAATTTTTCGCTTTTCTACTTTTCTTCTATCTAACTTCTTGAAGTGCTTTGATATCTATATTATATTTTGCCCTTTTTCTTCCAATTTTTTCTATTTTTCCCGGTTTTTACATTGTTTCGTTATGCTATATTAATCTGATTATTTTTGAGTGTCATATATTTGTTACGATTCCATTAGTATCAATGTTATTTTCTTCTTTTACTTTTATTTTCCCGTTTCCGTTTCCTTTTTGATTTTCCTTAATAATCCAATTCGTAGCCTCTATCATCGCCGTATGTTTGTCCTGGTCCCCCCTTCCATGTAGTGCATATTTATGTGTTTTCGTTATTTATGTTTCTTCTTTTATTTTATCGTCTTGTTGGTTCTTTCACTTGCCGTTCTTCTAGTTCATCTTTCTCTAAATGTTCTTATTTTCTTGCTTGTTTCAAGCAAGTGTTTTCTTTGTAACTCTATTGTTTTAGTATAGTCTTCGCTAATTCTCCATATTCTATCTTTGAGATTCCTTATTGTTCTTAAAACCTCCATTCTTTTATTTCCGCTTGCCATCTCGACTAACATTGGTCTGTCTTTAATTCCACCTTTTCTCCCTATTCTTCTTATCTCTACTATGTTATGTTTTGTTTCTACACGTATTCCAGTCTTATCTAATTCTTCTTTAACCTTTTGTTATTTAATTTTTCTGTCTTCATTTTCGGTTTCCACTATGCGTCAACCGCAATATAGAAAACCTAAATAAAATAATTATGTTGTCCTAACTGAAAAACAAAGGGGGATTATGTAGTCGAAAACCTTAAAATTTAGAACAAGCCTTTCATCTACTGAAATAGACACTTGAAAATAAGTTGGATAATGATAACATCAATTACGGATTGCTTCAACTATATGATCAGAAGTAACTGGAAGCATTTTTGTATATTGCCGAAAAGCATTTATATCTACCAGCAACTGTGGAGACAGATGATGAAATTCTACAAAATTTAATCTATCTTTGTAAAATTTATGTCTGTTGTTCCCCTTTATTTCTACTGCCTTTAAAAGCTTTAATTTTGCCAAAGCATTATCCATTAGGAATATTATACGTGCTGAACAATATCAATAGATGAATTAGCTAAACTCTACCAGTTGTAAATAAAAAATAAATTTATAGAGGTGAAGGATTCAAATTAATAATTGTTGTTTCTATGTTTCTCGTATTTTCTTTGGCCATAATCGGAATGGACGCAACCGTTTTGCGATGCGCGCGATTTCCGCACCGCACGCACCGTACATATCGTACTTACCTTGGATATAGCGTTAGGTTTTTTCTTCTGTCCTTTTGTTATGTCGGGGTATTTCTTCTTTCTTTGTTTTCTCTCCTTTTTTTCTAATTTTAATGAAGCGATTTCATTTTTTATGTGATTCAACTGTTACTCCATTCTCTTTTCTCTTTTTTCTTTGGATTGGTCTCTCTCTTCTGCCTCAATTCCTCCGTAAAGTTTTCTATTTCGACAAGGCTCTAATCAGTTTTAGGCCCCGCTCACTGTTATGCACTAATAATCTACTTAATTCAATTTTTAGCCGGTCCTGTTTTATTTTAGACAGACTTTACGTATCGGTTTGATTTAAGCTTTTATCACTTTTATTCCGTTTTTGTTCGGATATTCATGTTAAATTATATTTATAATTACTGGTTCTAATTTCATTTTGTTTATTTTTTCAGAAAGTATATTCCAATAAGATTAAACAATTTCATTTCGTAAATTGTCCACCGTTTGCTGTCAATTCAATAAATTTAATGAAACAATTGATTAAACCAAAATTAGCGCAAAGGGTAAGTTAATGTGTTAATATTTTTACCGTAAATTTATGAGACGTTAGCACAAATTCTAAATTTGAAATTTCTTTTCAGATATTTGTTCATGAAAAAGCTAACACGTTACCAAAATTTATTTCTATCAATGTTTTACCAAAGGATTACGGTGGTTTGGAGTTACCTCTTCATGAATTAAATCGTAAGTTATTATATTTATATACTTTATAAATTTCATTCATATTTGCATAAAATTAATAAATTTCGTAATTCTAACAATATACACCAACGTTCCTATTGAAGTTTTATGTTTTAATGAAGAATATGACTACAATCGTCCAGAGTGGCAAATAATCCCTTTTAATATGATTAATAATAAAAAAATTTCCAGTGTTTTCAGTAAATTTAAAAAAACAATCTTAAGTTTATTATATTTATTTATAAAAAAAATGTTAACCATAACTAAATTATTGTTAAATGATAAAAATAATATTTTTTATTTTTTAGAAATTTGGAAACAGAAACTATCAGATTTTAATGAAAGATTCAACATTCTAGCTACTCTAAAAACCAACGAAACATTAAGGCCGTCACCTTTACAAAACGATGAAATTTTGGGGTACCACGGCAATTTCAGGAAATTAGAAATGGATTAAATTATATGTCAGTCAACTATATGTATTTATTTGTTAATATTTAGCAAAAGCGAGTGAGATATTACAGTTTTATGTAATGCATGTATTTTATTATTATTACTACAGATATATTTTTATCTGCGTTTATATTGTAAAAAATATAATAAAATTTTCTAATTTTTAATTTTGTTGTATGTTTTAAAGGTGCGAAAAATTGGACATAAAATAGTTACAGGAATTTAAATTTTCTAAAGTAAAAATACAATTTAAAAGTTATTCGTCAAAGATTTAATTAAAATACAAAAATTATATTGTAATAAGTACGTATAGTCAGCGATTTTTTTTAAATCCTACTGCCAAGATTAATAACATTTTATATTTGTTACCGTTTGGGACTTTTATTATAATATGAATGACGGGATTTCATAATTATTATAACCCTTTAGTAACCAATCGCTTCAAGAAATTGTTAAGCTCCTGACTTTAATTTGTCTTGATTTTTATAATAATTTTAAAATTGTAAGAATTAATTTTATTTCTAGTTCTTGACGTTTCAAACAGTTTTTGATAGTTTTTGTATATTTTTGTCCTATTTTAAAATTTTCGAGTTCTCTGTCAATTTTTATGATCTTCAAATTGTTTCTAGGATCTTCAGACAGTTTTAACTCATTTTTTTAATACTTGTCGACGTTTCAAACAGTTTTTGATTAGTTTTCGACAGTTTTTGTATATTTTTTCAACCGTATTTTGCAATTTTTGAGTTTTTTGGATTTTCAGACAGATTTTACTCATGTTTTTATAGTTGTCGAAGTTTCAAACAGTTTTTGATCAGTTCTCGACAGATTTTGTATGTTTTTCAACCGTATTTTACAGTTTTTGAGTTCTCTGTCAATTGTTATGACCTTTAAATCGTTTTTAGGATCTTCAGACAGTTTTTACTAATTTTTTCATAGTTGTCGACGTTTCAAACAGTTTTTGATTAGTTTTCGAAAGGTTTTGTATATTTTTCAACCGTATTTTCCAATTTTTGAGTTTCCTGCAAATTTTAATGATCTTAAATCGTTTTTAGGATCTTCAGACAGTTTTTACTCATTTTTTATAGTTATTGACGTTTCAAACAATTTTTTTATAGTTGTCAACGTTTCAAACGTTTTCTGATTAGTTTTCGACAGTTTTTGTATATTTTACAACCGTATTTTACAAATTTCGAGTTCTCGAAACGATCTTCAGAGAGTTTTTACTAATTTTTTTATAGTTGTCGACGTTTCAAAAAGTTTTTGATGAGTTTTCGACAGTTTTTGTATATTTTTCAACCGTATTTTATAATTTTTTGGAGTTCTCTGTCAATTTTTATGATCTTCAAATCGGTTTTAGGATCTTCAGACAGTTTTTCCAAATTTTTTATAGTTGTCGAAGTTTCAAACAGTTTTTGATTAGTTTTCGACAGTTTTTTTGTATTTTTTTAACCGTATTTTAAAATTTTTGGGTTCTCAGTCAATTTTTGTGATCTTCAAATCGTTTTTAGGATCATCGGACGGTTTTTACTAATTTTTTTATAGTTGTCGAAGTTTCAAACAGTTTTTGATTAGTTTTCGACAGTTTTTTTGTATTTTTTTAACCGTATTTTAAAATTTTTTGTTTTCAGTCCATTTTTGTGATCTTCAAATCGTTTTTAGGATGATCGGACAGTTTTTATTCATTTTTTTATAGTTGTCGACGTTTCAAACAGTTTTTGATTAGTTTTCGACAGTTTTTTTGTATTTTTCGACCGTATTTTACAATTTTTGAGTTCTCTGTCAATTTTTATGATCTTCAAATCGTTTTTCGGATCTTAAGACAGTTTTTACTAATTTTTTTTTATAGTTGTCGGCGTTTCAAATAGTTTTTGATTAGTTTTCGACAGGTTTTGTATATTTTTCAACCCTATTTTAAAATTTTTGAGTTCTCTGTCAATTTTGATCATCTTCAAATCGTTTCTAGAATCGTCAGACAGTTTTTAGTCATTTTTTTATAGTTGTCAACGTTTCAAACAGTTTTTGAAAGTTTTTGTATATCTTTCAACCGTATTTTCTAATTTTTGAGTTTCCTGCAAATTTTAATGATCTTAAATGGTTTTTAGGATCTTCAGACAGTTTTGACTCATTTTTTATAGTTATTGACGTTTCAAACAATTTTTTATTAGTTGTTGACGTTTCAAACATTTTTTGATAAGTTTTAGACAGTTTTTGTATATTTTTCAATCGGATTTTACAATTTTTGAGTTCTCTGTCAATTATTATGATCTTCAAATTCTATTTAGGATCTTCAGACAGTTTTTACTAATTTTTTTATAGTTGTCCACGTTTCAAACGTTTTTTGATAAGTTTTCGACAGTTTTTGTATATTTTTCAACCGTATTTTACAATTTTATAGTTGTCGACGTTTCAAACAGTTTTTGATTATTTTTAGACAGTTTTTGTATATTTTTAAATCGGATTTTATAATTTTTGAGTTCTCTGTCAATTATTATAATGTTCAAATCGTTTTTAGGATTTTCAGACAGTTTTTACTATTTTTTTATAGTTGTCGAAGTTTCAAACAGTTTTTGATTAGTTTTCGACAGTTTTTGTATATTTTTTAACCTTATTTTAATATTTTTGAGTTCTCTATCTATTTTTTATGTTATTTAAATTGTTTTTATGATCATCAGTTGTTTTGAATAGTTTTCGACAGTTTTTGTATTTTTTTTTTCGTTATTTTTCAACCATGTTTTAGAATATTTGAGTTTACTATAAATTTTTATGATCTTTTGGTCGTTGTTAGGATCTATAGACATTTTTTACTTATTTTTAACAGTTACTTTAAGTTTGAAACGGTTATCAATATTTTCCGACAGCTTTTGTATCTGTTTCCTTTTAATTATGGGTACAAGAGCAAAAACAAATTTTGCCTTCTATTTTATAAATTAAGGGAAATATTAAATAAATAAAGTTTTCTTTTAGAAAATTGTACTTAATATTTAGATTGTATAAATTAATTTTTAGTAAATAAGTATAGTGCGTATGCACTTTATCAGATTAGCGGTCTTATCAATAATAATAGTTTATTAAATACTTACTATCCAGTGGCGTTTTGTGGAGAAAATCTAACAATACAATCTAATATCAGCAAAATTTTTATAAAAAAAAATAAATTTTTTAAAGCACTAAAAAATTACAATTACTAAAAAATATTATGTTTTCAACAATCTAATTATTATATTTATAATAAATATTTAATTGATATAAGTGTTATCTTTAATAAATATATTTTCGTCTTAATTTATTTACCAGAATTTTCTACAAATTATTTAAATTTTCTATATTTTATTGATCCTAATTATTATAAATACGTGCTAAGTTACAAAATTATATTATTTGTGTAACAGTAAAGACATTTTAGTAAAATTACTCTTAATGAGATTGAAGATCGAAGAAAAATAATGGCAACAAAATGAGCCTACCAAGCAAATAAAAATATGATAAATGTTACGTTTTTTGTGCCACCTTGTATTTTCATTATTCCTCTACTCAATATATTTTAATTTCGTACTCGCTTGATATACCCTTCTGATTTCCTCGCGTCATGTCCCTGTATTCTCTTGGTATTCCTATAAAATGTCTTTCCCATGTTAATAATGTTCTTCTCTTTGCCTACTCAGTCAAAATAATTGTCTTTATATAGTTTGTGTCGCTTACCAAAGATTTCTTTTTTTTTCTTCCTCTCATCTTATAGGGTAAGTTTTTATTATAATATATTATATTTTCACTAAAATTCTTTGATATCATTATTAATTATTTCGACGCTTTAACTTTTTACTGTGACTTTTAATTGTTTTTTTTATGACGGTATATTTTTTTATTTACTTAAAAGTTCATATCTTATTATTTATAACATTATAAATTATCTGATGTCTGTGTCTCGCATACAAAAAGAGAATCTATGTATTTTGTTTTTACAGATTATCTTAAAATTTAATTATTATTTCATATTTTGATCTAAAATTCATGTATTTCATTTTAATATTATCATTGTTTTATATTCTTGTTCAAAAACAGAGACCGCGAAATCTGGTAATTTTTGTCTTATATTTTTGAAATTCAGTTTTTAGTTTGGACCAAGTTTTTTTCTTGGACTACAGTTTCTTTTTTGGGGACTACGTTCTTTTGGATCAAGCTTGTGTTTCTTTGACATTTTTTTCTAGACTACGTTTTCCTACTACGTTTTTGGACCAAGCTATTCAGTTTCCTTTGGAGAAGGAAGATAAGAGCTAAGTATTTTTTTTTGTAAAGAAAAGGAAAAAATCTCTGGAACTTTTTTATCGTGAAATAAACAAATATAACGTTTAATTCGAGTTTAATTTCCTTAAACCCACAAAAAGTAAGAAAGGACGGATTTTGAAGTATATCATAGGTTTTTTGTCAATTGTGTCTAATTACTAGCGTCAATTTTTTTTTTAATTAATGTTGTACTTATGATATATTTCAAATTCTATTCGTTTCATAAATAGAAAAATATTGACTAAACAAACAAAGATGAATATATACGATGAACAATTCTAGGGCCAGTGAAGATCGAAGAACAAGAAAATAGAAGGACAACGGATCAAGACATACTATGTGTACTGTATGGAGAAGATATAATAAAGAAAAATAAAGCCCAAAAAATCAAGTGGCTGGGACATACAGGAACACAAGGACCAGATAATGGCAGCGAGAAGAAAAAGAAAATGTAGAAGACCCAGATCGAAATGATTAGTAAAGGTTAATTAGGGCAAGAGTTACATGATAAAAGGAGAAAACAAGAGACCAGAAAATACTGTGGCAAATCAACGAACAAATACAATGATGTATCGAATATAGAGACTAAATATCAAATCATTATGTTGTTTAACCTGTATTGTCCTCCATTTTGTTCAAGTAGTAGAAAAAACAGTTGTTGCTGCTCCACCTTATTAAATGAATTTAGAAGAGGCGCAACCTATTAAATCATTTATTTATATTCTCATAAAAAAAAGCAATAAGCATGGTAACCATCTTTTAAGTATGACCTAGTCCGCCTCTGATATTACAGAAATAGTAAACACTTAAAAATTAATAATCTATCATTTGTTATAAAACTTGAAGTAATAATAAAATTTTTATAAATAAAAGTTTCTTCAAATTAAAATGAATATTTTTTGTATATTATATATTTTTAATTTATTTTTATTGATAAAAGTAACAAAAGCGGAAACTGAAGTTAACGTTTGTAAGTATTATTATTATTCAAATTATTTCAAACTTCAAATAATATTTTTATACTTTACGACAAAAACTGATTGTGCTAACTTTTAAATATATTTTTTCCGGTCAAAATAAATGTGCATTTAATGATCTAAATTAAGTGTAAATAAATATCGCTTATAAGCGGTATTGGTACTGATTATCGTAATTCGTTACTAGGCGCCGCCAACGTTTATAAGCGTCGAACAAGTGGAAATCGTTTTTTTTTCAAGAAAATATCAACACAAAGCTAAATATAAACTCTAGAAAAATATAAACTCTAGAACAGATTACTTTTCAGTTTCAATATCGATATAAATTAATACACCAACCAAAATTAGAACAATGTTTAAAAAATAATTATATTTTGTTAATCTCTATTTAAAAAACGATAATCTACTACTATCACTTTATATTTTTGAAATGTGGCTATATTTTTATAAAAACAAAACTAAATTTGTAAAGGTTGAAAATATTTAAAACACACGACAAGTTGGTGAATATCATGTGCCATTTTCCTATATTGGACCCAGACTATTTAATACCTTACCTACTTTGATCAAGGAATCAATAAGTGCTAATATTTAACAAAAAAGAAGATTAAATACTATTTATTAGAAAACTGTTTTTATACTCTAAGTGAATTTTGTCAACAATTGTAAATTTCCTTACTTGCATGTAAATTGACGAATTACTATTATTATTATTATTGGCTGAATTTGTAGATTTGTAGGCTTTTAATGTGTTTTTAGTATGTTTGTAGTGTCTAGCATAATTTTAGTTTAGGATTAAGTTTTACTATTATATTACTTTCCCGGACCCATCAAAGGGAAAGTAAGGTGAACGAGCAAAAAAAAATATATCGATGGAAATATCCATTTTGAGGTCCCCCAAGAAGAATGAGACCATTTCCAGCGTATGGTCTGTCTGTGTGTCTGTGTGTCTGCGTGTCTGTGTGTAATCTTCCACGATAACTGCCGAACCGTTTGACCAATCAAGCTGAAATTTGATATGCAGGGTCGGTGTGTGCCTAGAATGCGACCATTAGTTTTTGGTTTAAATTGGTACAGTGGAGGGTCCTCAAGACCGACATTGGTTAAATATACATGTAACAATTTTTTGCTTTATTTAAATTTTAAGGACAAACAATACATTTTAGTGCAAAATGTTGCAGTACAAAGTTTTAGAGCATAAAATTACCTACAATTTTTGTCTTAAGTCTTTTCCAAAATTTCCAATAGTTGCGCCACTAGAGGGCGCGTAAAAAATGTGCATGTATGTTTTCTATCGTTTTTCTTGATTTTGAGGACAAACAATATATTTTAGTGCAAAATGTTGTAGTACAAAGTTTTAGAGCATAAAATTCTCTATAACTTTTGTCTCAAACTTTTTCTAAAATCTTCAAAAGTTGCGCCACTAGAGGGCGCGTAAAAAATGTGCATGTATGTTTTCTCTAGTTTATCTTGATTTTGAGGACAAACAATGTATTTAGTGCAAAATTTTCTTGTGCAAAGATGTAAAGCATCAAATTTTCTTTAACTTTTATGTTTAACTTTTATCGAATTCCTCATAGTTTCGCCGCTAGATGGCGAGAAAAATACACATTTAAAATTCCCTACAACTATTGTATGAAAATTTTTCCCGAATTCCCAATAGTTTCCACACATGATTTTAGGAGATCCTAATTGTAGCAATATGATATATAACGTACGCATGCGCAGCTTATGTCATTACCAACATTGAAATATTAATTCACCATCAGCTCGCTATTTTTAATGTGTTCCATAAATCAATGTAATGCTTAGTATTTTGTAATTAAAATAATAATAATAAATAACATTTTCTCTACAGTCGAGCGTGGAAAGTCCTGGGGTGACACAGCCGATTTTTTGTTTTCCATTTTACTTTCCCGGACCCATCAAAGGGAAAGTAAGGTGACCGACCAAAAAAAAATCGAGATATCGACACGGAAATATCCATTTTAAGGTCCCCCAAGAAGATTGAAACCATTTCCAGCGTATGGTCTGTCTGTGTGTCTGTGTGTCTGTGTGTCTGTGTGTCTGTATGTAATCTTCCACGATAACTGCCGAACCGTTTAACCAATCAAGCTGAAATTTGGTATGAAGAGTCGGTGTGTGCCTCGAATGCGATCATTAGTTTTGGGTTAAATTGGTACATAGAGGGTCCTCAAGACCGACGTTGATTAAATACACATGTAAAAATTTTTTACTTATTTTAAATTTTAAGGACAAACAATACACTTTAGTGCAAAATGTAGTAGTGGAAAGTTTTAGAACATAAAATTACCAATAACTTTTGTTTTAAACTTTTTCCAGAATTTTCAATATTTGCGCCACTAGAGGGCGCGTAAAAAAGTGCATCTAGGTTTTCTCCAGTTTTTCTTAACTTTGAGGACAAACAATACACTTTAGTGCAAAATGTTGTAGTACAAAGTTTTAGAGCATAAAATTTTCTACAACTTTTGTCTCAACGTTTTTCTAGAATTTCCACTAGTTGCGCCACTAGAGGGCGCGCAAAAAAATGTGCATGTAGGTTTTTTCTAGTTATTCTCGATTTTGAGAACAAGCAATACATTTTTGTCCAAAATGTTGTAGTATAAAGTTCTAGGGCATACAATTTCGTATAACTTTTGTCTAAAGCTTTTTCTAGAATTTTCAATATTTGGACCACTAGAGGGCTCGTAAAATATGTGCATATAGGTTTTCTCCAGTTTTCTTGATTTTGAGCACAAACAATGCATTTTAGTGCAAAATTTTCTTATGCAAAGTTGTATGAAAATTTTTCCCGAATTCCCAATAGTTTTCACACATGATTTTAGATCACAATTGTAGCAGTGGGATAAATAACGTGCGCATGCGCAGCTTATGTCATTATCAACATTGAAATATTAATTCGGTAGACGTATTCACCATCGGATCGCTATTTTTAATGTGTTCCACAAATTAATGTAATGTTTAGTATTTTGTAATTAAAATAATAATAATAAATAACATATTCTCTACGGTCGAGCCGGGAAAGTTCTGGGGTGACACAGCCAATTTTTTTTTATTTCATTGATTTTTTGTGATATATTGCGATTTTTTTTTGTAATTTTGTTGAGGTTATTCAACGATATACTATTGTAACCATCTCGGGTATAACTTGATAGTTAAACTTCCTTATACATAAAAAACTATAATAATTGATATTTTGATTAGGTAATAACTCACTGTCTATTCCACATGTCAATCTTATATCGAATGGTAACAGTTGCGTTAAACAACCCTGCGATGTATATGGAAATGAATTTGGATATTTTAATGTAAATTTTACTGCACGTAAGTATATTTTATCTAAAATAGATTCAAATTTTAATAACCCCAACAGCCGGTAGATATAACGTTCAATGAAACTTTATACGTCCTTTTCTTTTAATAATTGTCACAATTTAAACGGGATTGCATTATTGATTTTTTATAGGGTGATCCTTTTAGATGGACGATTAAAAGAAAATTAAAAAAAAATGGCAGGCGATAAATAATCATTGAATTTTTATATACAGTGTGGGCCAATTACCTTCCCGCGGTTTGTGGCGTCGAAACTAGTAAAGATATCAAAATGAAAAGAAAACTGTTTTATTTGGTTCAAAAATTCCTACAACTAGAAAATATTTTCAATTATACAGAGTGATCCATATACGGGCGGATAAAAAAATTGTAATTTTTTTAAATGACACCCTATATATTTTTACATTTTTAGATTACTACTTTAGTGGCCTTTATGACAATATTTTATTTTTTTAAATCGGATGCTGCCTTGCCAAGATATTCAAATTTTTATTAAATTTTCTGAAAAATCGCTACATTTCAAAATCATTTAAAAATTAATGTATTTTCCGAATTTGAAAATGAAACTTTAGTTAAAGTTAGTTTAGATATGGATGTACCTCGTCCATATTTCATAATTATTTAAATATGTACAGGGTGTTTATAATATAAGATTAAAATTTCAAAATTGTAATTATAAAAATCTTTAGTTTTTTTAAATGAAACACCCTGTATATTATTAAATATTTAGAAAGCCTAGTATGTGGTATGTATAGGCAACGCAGCATCCGATTTAAAAAAAATAAATTATTGTCATAAAGGCCACTAAAGTAGTAATCTTATAATGTAAATCTATATAGGGTGTGTCATTTAAAACAATTACAATTTTTTTTAGCCGCCCGTATATGGATCACTCTGTATAAATAAAAATATTTTCTAGTTGTAGGAATTTTCGAACCAAATTAAACAGTTTTCTTTTCATTTTGATATCTTTACTAGTTTCGACGCCACAAACCGCGGGAAGGTAATTTGCCATACAGGGTGGCGAAAATTTCATTGCAATGTATGGTGATCTCAAAAACCGTAACAGATACGTAGTCTGTTAAATGGAACAAAAGTTTCTCAATTTGAAGGCTAATCGGCTGGTGTTTTGCATTCACAGATATCAGGGACGGTTTTCATAATAATTGATGAAAACCAAAATTGCACTTTTCTATTTAATGCTCTAGAGCTTTTATTTTGAACAATAGAAAAAAAGTGTATAAAACTTTTTTGTTTGAAAACGTGTTACCCAACATCTAATAATATTAGATTTTGAATCGGACGTTAAGTTTTTGCCCAGCCACCCTCAACTTTTTTTCTCAAATACGGACCTGTACTTTTTATGTGATTTTTTAATAGCACTTCATCTCTTGAATTCATCCATACACCTAATTTATTTTTAATTATTTGAATGAATTAATAACTATTTACTATAACAGCTTTTAAATACGAACCTGTACATTATATTGTCAGTAGATAGAACGTACTTTAACGGTTCTATAACTAACGGCAATGACGTTTAGATTGCGACAATTGTACAAGAAATCAACTCGTTAAATTTTATTCTAAACGTCATCGCCTTTAGTTATTGAATCTTTAAAGTTAAAGGACGTTCTATCTACTGACAGATAGACAGATAATAATAAAAAGGAATGTAAAGAAAACACATTATTTTATTTCATTATAAATTTGTTAAATTACAGAAACTGTTCAAAATGGTTACCACCATGTGTTATGCATAACTCAATCCTTCTAGTTATTTGAGCTGTTGCGGAAGCAACGTGATCTGGATCGATATCTAGTCGACAGCACTTCTAATTCTTTGACGCAACTCGTCAATATTTTGGAGAACTCCAGTATCGTAAATTATGTTTTTGAGGTAGCCCCACATGAAATAATCCATTGGGTTCAATTCTGGAGTTCTTGGTGGCCAACGTACATGTCCATTGGTTCCCATCCATCCTCTGTGAAATCTACGATTTAAATAGTTTCTGACTCGTACGGCATTGTGTGCTCCGTAACCGTCTTGCGTAAAATACTCAATTTCTCTTAAGACATTTAAAGGCATATCATCTAAAACCTCTTCCAAAATATCTAAATACTTTTCTCTACGACCATTACTGAATGTATGAATTCCGAAATCATTTTTAATAATAGAATGTAAACATTCACACTCTAGAGTCTGAATATTTATTCTATAATACTTGCCTCTTATGCATTTTGCATGTATTTTCATTCTTTATCAAGGTAAAGAATGGATTTTCTGTAATCGAATTAAACAATATCGATTGCTGTGGACTTCAAAAGTGTCAGTGTCAGATATAAAATGGCGACGGTAATAATTATTTTCAAACAAGTTTTAATTTAAACAAAATAATGAGTGAAAAATCAAGTGAAATAGATATAGAATTTAATAATATCTGAAATTGTAAATTATGAAAAAACACCAATGCACCAGATTTTAATATCGGTAAGAGTACCACAGCACTATAAATATTAATACAATGTAATACAAATATGTCAACAAATAACTTGTGTTCAGATTTAATTTAATTTTGATTTATACTTTTTGATCGTGGAGAAAATATAGTCTGTTACTCGGTCAGAATGAAAAAATTCGACACTCGTGGTTCCTCACACTCGCATTCGCTCGCGTTCGGAATTTTCCACTCTTGTCGAATTTTTCATTCTAACCTTGTTACAGAATCTACTATACACTATTTAGAGAACCGTCTATAAATATTGGACCAATTACCTTATTACCTATTATCGCACTCCACACATTAACTGAATATCTTACTTGTGGTCGCACTTCTCGCACAAGATGGGGATTTTCTTTTGCGTAGAAATGTTTGTTTCTTCTGTTACAGATGCCGCAATTCGTAAGGTCTCATCTATCCACAAAATTTTGTTATTAAATAACGGATTATTTAACTGATGTCTGTACCAACGAGCAAACAACAACCGTCTTTCACTGTCTCCGAGATGTAGTTTTTGAACTTTTTGAAATTTATAATCTCGATATTTATGTTTTTTTAATATTTTGTTAACTGTGGTTCGGTGAATACTGCACTCTTGTGAAATATTTCTAGAAGAGTTTTCAGGATTTATATGTATCTGGGCAAGTGTATTTATTTCATTGATAGTATGTCTAACATTATACGAATTTCTTGGTTTTGAAAGACTACCTGTCAGTAGATAGAACGTCCTTTAACTTTAAAGATTCAATAACTAAAGGCGATGACGTTTAGAATAAAATTTAACGAGTTGATTTCTTGTACAATTGTCACAATCTAAACGTCATTGTCGTTAGTTACAGAACCGTTAAAGTTAAAGGACGTTCTATCTACTGACAATACATGTTTCACTCATAACTTTTGAAATCCTATAAAATACGTATTTAGAAGGCTCTCGTCTATTTGGATTTTGCTGTCCATACAATTCTAGCGCATTAGTGGCGCTTCTGTAACAACGGATATACGCCTCACACATGTCTCGTTTTTCCTCATTAGTATAGCGAACCATTTTTTATATTTTAATACTTACAACACAAATTTACAATTTCTCAATAAATCTTAGTTAAACTATAGATTGTCTACATATGAATAAATGACTAATACACTGTTACTATTACAAGTTCATAAACGTCAAAACTAATTCTGTCACTTTCTGGATTTCTTCATAGCCTACTTAAAATCTATCGAGTTTACAAATTTCAAAGAGTACAATAAGTACATCCTAAAAACAAACAACAACTATCGAGATTTTGTTATTGTTACCAACAGTAGATAAATAAAATAATTTTTGTGGATATATAAGACCACATTTACGAATTATGGACTATTTAGCAGTAAAAACAAATATTTCTATGCAAGAAAAAATAACTATCTTGAACATTAGCCACCAAGAACTCGAAAGTTTAATCCGATGGATTTTTACTTGTGGGGCCAATTTAAGATACAGGAGTTCCTCAAAATATTGATGGGTTACGTCGAAGTGTTAGAACTCAGCAACAGCCCAAATGACCAAAAGAAATGAGTTATGCATTTTGAACAGTTAATGTAAATTAATAAATTTATTATGAAATAAAATAATTTGTTTCCTTTACATTATTTTGTATTATTAACTGCAGATAATGTACAGGACCGTATTTAAAAGCATTTGTACTAAATACTTTAAAATTCATTCAAATAATCAAAAATGAACTAGGTGTAATACATAGATGAATTCAGGAAATAAAATGCTATACAAAAATCACATAAAAAGTGCAGGTCCGTATTTGAGAAAAAAGTTGAGGGTAACTGTGCTGAAACTAAACGTCGGATTCAAAATTTAATACTATCAGACCGTGGATAACACGTTTTCAAACAAATACACTTTTTTTCTATTGTTCAAAATAAAAGCCCTGGAGCATTAAAAAGAAAATGTGCAATTTTGGTTTTTATCAATTATTCTGAAAACCGTCCCTGACATCTGTGGATGCAAAGCACCAGTCGATTAGTTTTCAAATTAAGAAACTTTTGTTCCATTTAACCGACGTCGTATCTCTTACGGTTTCCGAGATTACAATACATTGCAATGAAATTTTCGCCACCCTGTATACCAATTTTATTGTTACATATTGTACAAACATTTTTAGAATTTAAAAATATTTTAAAACAAATTGTTTAGAATATATGACATTTCAAGTGGTGATTTTTGATTATTAAAAAAAAAAAAACAAAAAAAAACAGTTTTTCTAAAATCGGTCAAAATTTGAAATAATTCTATTAACCTATTTAAAAGTTAATGTAACGGTTTAATTAATTATATAATTCTTTTAGCTAGTTATTTAGAAAATATCGTCCCAACTGTAATTGTAAAACTGTTAGATACTAGATTTCCATTTCCTTTATCACAAAAAGATGCTTGCGAAGGTCTTACAAATACAATGTGTCCTATTGTCAAAGGAGAGTTTGTATCTTATAATTGTGGAATGAAAGTTCCAAACATCCCAAACGTAAGTACAAAAAAAATTAGACTTTATATACATAATATTAAATGCATCATTCCACAAAATTTTATTTACACTTAATAGTCCATTGGCCATGCGAGGTCTGTTAACCATAAAAATCCCGTGGGTGGAAGTAGCTGGATTTTATGTTTTTTGAGTCGCTGAATCCCCCAAACGCATTATTTTTCCCTAATTCTTTGTCAATTTTTTGTTATTAACAATTTAAGTTGTTTTTATTGTTTATCACAAATTGCTGCTGTTTTCAGCCTTCCACCCAAGATTTTCTTTCGTATTTTTTCCCCAGGAATCCGATTTCGTAATCAGTTTATTGATCCGAGCCTTCCCCTAATTGTTATAAACAAATTTAAATTAACAAATGGAATATTGGCTGCCCAGGGGACAAAGATTTTGCGGTTTTAACTTTTAGGGCGTATTTTTACCTGGTCTTCCCGTTCCCGCTAATATTTCTGCCCAAAAATGTCCTTGGAAATTGTTATTAACAAATGTAGATTAACAAATCGAATATTGGCTGTCCAGGGGGACAAAGATTTTGCGGTTTTAACTTTTAGGGCGTATTTTCACCTGGTCTTCTCGTTCCCGCTAATATTTCTGCCCAAAAATGTCCTTGGAAATTGTTATTAATAAATTTAGATTAACAAATGGAATATTGGCTGCTCAGGGGACAAAGATTTTGCGGTTTTAACTTTTAGGGCGTACTTTCACCCGGTCTTCTGTTCCCGCCAATATTTCTGCCCAAAACTGTCCTTGGAAATTGTTATTAACAAATTTAGATTAACAAATGGAATATTGGCTGCCCAGAGGGACAAAGATTTTGCGGTTTTAACTTTTAGGGCGTATTTTCACCCGGTCTTCTGTTCCCGCCAATATTTCTGTCCAAAATTGTCCTTGGAAATTGTTATTAACAAATTTAGATTAACAAATGGAATATTGGCTGCCCAGAGGGACAAAGATTTTGCGGTTTTAACTTTTAGGGCGTAATTTCACCCGGTCTTCTGTTCCCGCCAATATTTCCGCCCAAAAATGTCCTTGGAAATTGTTATTAACAAATTTAGATTAACAAATGGAATATTGGGTGCCCAGGGGGACAAAGATTTTACGGTTTTAACTTTTAGGGCGTATTTTTACCCGGTCTTCTCGTTCCCGCTAATAATTCTGCCCAAAAATGTCCTTGGAAATTGTTATTAACAAATTTAGATTAACAAATGGAATATTGGCTGCCCAGGGGACAAAGATTTTGCGGTTTTAACTTTAAGGGCGTATTTTCACCCGGCTTCCCGTTCCCGCTAATAATTCTGCCCAAAAATGTCCTTGGAAATTGTTATTGACAAATTTAGATTAACAAATGGAATATTGGCTGCCCAGAGGGACAAAGATTTTGCGGTTTTAACTTTTAGGGCGTAATTTCACCCGGTCTTCTGTTCCCGCCAATATTTCCGCCCAAAAATGTCCTTGGAAATTGTTATTAACAAATTTAGATTAACAAATGGAATATTGGGTGCCCAGGGGGACAAAGATTTTACGGTTTTAACTTTTAGGGCGTATTTTTACCCGGTCTTCTCGTTCCCGCTAATAATTCTGCCCAAAAATGTCCTTGGAAATTGTTATTAACAAATTTAGATTAACAAATGGAATATTGGCTGCCCAGGGGACAAAGATTTTGCGGTTTTAACTTTAAGGGCGTATTTTCACCCGGCTTCCCGTTCCCGCTAATAATTCTGCCCAAAAATGTCCTTGGAAATTGTTATTGACAAATTTAGATTAACAAATGGAATATTGGCTGCCCAGGGGACAAAGATTTTGCGGTTTTAACTTTTAGGGCGTATTTTCACCCGGTCTTCTGTTCCCGCCAATATTTCTACCCAAAAATGTCGTTGGAAATTGTTATTAACAAATTTATATTAACAAATGGAATATTGGCTGCCCAGGAGGACAAAGATTTTGCGGTTTTAACTTTTAGGGCGTATTTTCACCCGGTCTTCTGTTCCCGCCAATATTTCTGCTAAAAATGTCCTTGGAAATTGTTATTAACAAATTTAGATTAACAAATGGAATATTGGCTGCTCAGGGGACAAAGATTTTGCGGTTTTAACTTTTAGGGCGTATTTTCACCCGGTCTTCTGTTCCCGCCAATATTTCTGCCCAAAAATGTCCTTGGAAATTGTTATTAACAAATGGAATATTGGCTGCCCAGAGGGACAAAGATTTTGCGGTTTTAACTTTTAGGGCGTATTTTCACCAGATCTTCCGTTCCCGCTAATATTTCTGCCCAAAAATGTCCCTGGAAATTCACTTATTTGTATATTCGTTAATAACAAACCATTTCCAGAAGAGTTTGCCGGATGAATTATCAGCGAGCACGGGAAGACGCAGTGAAAATACGCCCTAAAAGTGAAGACTGCAAAATCTTTACCCCCTGAGCAGCCAGTATTGCATTTGTTAATCTGAATTTGTTAATAACAATTTCCAAGGACATTTTTGGGCAGAATTATTAGCGGGAACGGGAAGACCAGGTGAAAACACGCCCTAAAAGTTAAAACCGCAAAATCTTTGTCCCACTGGGCAGCCAATATTCCATTTGTTAATTTAAATTTGTTTATAACAATTAGGGAAAGGTTCAGACCAATAAACTGATTACGAAATCGGATTCCCTGGGGAAAAAAGACGAAAGAAAATCTTGGGTGGAAGGCTGAAAACAGCAATAATTTGTTATAAACAATAAAAAACAACTTAAATTGTTAATAACAAAAAATTGACCAGCAATTGGGGAAAAATAATGCGTTTGGGGGATTCAGCGACCCAAAAAACATAAAATCCAGCCACTTCCACCCACGAGACTTTTATGGTCAACAGACCTCGCATGGCCAATGGACTATAAGTCAAGTTTACTCCCAAAATTTTATTCTTAGACAGCGTGAAGCTTTGTAATTAGTAAATCTAGTTTTTGAACTAAGTTTCTTAATGCGGCTTGCGGTAGGATTTAACACTTAGAAATTGTAAGGTAAAGAAAAATACAGATGTTGAAAATAGTATATTATGCAACAAAAAGGTAATGATAGCCATTAATACGAAACGAGCCATTACAGGAAAGTTGCATACGCTATTTTTTCTACTCCCATTAATGAACGAAATGCATATTTATTTTATGACTTTCATATGTTAATTATCTTAAATGAAAAGGAACATTTTTATAACAAATGAAAAGAAATGCTTTTTACTTACTTAATCCTGCCCATCTACCATTACGGGTGTAACGTTAAACACTTTTATTCACAACATATCGGTCTCAGTGGCACAGACCGTTGGCTATCGGTCATATTCACTTATGGCTGTTTATATGCTAGAGCCAACCTATAGACAAATGGTACCATCAATCCTAAGTAAGTCGCCCCGGAGCGCCACAGCAAATATTAATAATAGCCGTCCCTTCCCCGCACAAGCCATTGGCTTCTGTGGTTCACTCGTAAGGGGGTGAAATGTAGGGCGAGTATTATTATTATATATTGAAATAGTAATTCAGAATAGCAATGTAGGGTAGATTACATTTCTAAACTGGAGAACTCCTTCTCACTGGGCTGGGTTCAATACGTTAAAATAAAAAAATACAAAATATAATGAGAATTAATAAAATCAATGATCTTCTCCCTATTTTCTTCCTCTGCTACTTCTTCAGCTCTAATATTTTTTCTACATTTTTTTAATTTTTACTTCTGCTCATTCACTTTTGAAACTGCTTATTGGCTCCTTCCGAATAGTTTTCTTTTAACTAGTGGCGCGCTTTACCCGTGAGTTTAATCCCTAAAATAATATTTTACCTGACTTTTAAGCAAACGTGGCGCACTTTACATAGTGCCCTACCAGGTTCAGGGACAATTGCACATTCGGCGAAAATTTTTTTAAGTTTGAACATTAGCATTGCCAAAACGTGACATTTTGACATTAATTTGGAATGAAGTTGTCAAACTCAATATTGTTGTCAGAGTGATTGATAATTGCACTGAATGCAATTATCAGAGTAATGTTGACATGATTGGGCGAATTGTTTCATATGATACCTACAAAATGACAAAATTTGATTGGTTGTTAGAACTGCCAAATATTTTTCATAAAAACTGACTGATTAATTTTTTGTAAATATGGGCAATAATAGTGAAAATATTATAAGACTTAATACCTGCTTGATAAACCGGAAATAACCAAAGAAACAGTATTAACAATTATTAAACGGACTTTTTTCAAATTTCATTAATAACAAAGAAAATACTTATTTACTAAATATGATAATGGGAACTCAATTTTACAAATTGCAATAAACGTATTTCAGTATTATCTAATTTAACGAATAATAAAACTCAAAGTCATACCACATACATTTATTAAACCAAATGAATTCCTGATTGTTGATTGAAGCCTTGAGCTACCAAACGTACTTTTCTTTTATCGATTGCACCATCCGAATTATATTTATTTCTTAGCACCAATCTACTTCCAATTATTTCAACATTTTCTGGCCGATCTACAAGCTTCCAAGTATCATTTTTAATTATTGATTTTATCTCACTTGTCATTGCATCAAACCATAGTCTCTGGACTAGATAATGCTTGTTTCACAGGGACTTCTGGAATAAAAACATTCTCTTCATCATTCGTACTACACTGAACAGTTTGATATTCTTTTATATGTCTTCCCCTGGAACCAGTTCTTATTAATCTTGGTCTTCCGGGACCTCTTTTTCGGTTAATTGTAGGAATTTCCACACTTTCAGAAGAAGTTTCATTTCCGTCAATTGAACATGCAGTAGTCTTCTCATCGAGCGATTAAAGCGGACTGCTTTCAATTTCTACAAATTTTGGCTCTAATTGAGAATTGATTTTACTTTCATCTTCCGGAATAAAATCTTCATAATATTAAATTTCTGTTTCGCTGTTTGATTTTTCCACAAACTTGACATCTGTGGTTATTTCTGTTTTCCTTTCTGAGCATAACCATACTCTGTATCCTTTGGATTGTTTAGAATAACCGACGAGAATTCCTTCCTTACATCTAGAGTCAAATTTTTCTCTAGTAGGTTCTTTGTTTAAGCAAAATATTTTACATCCAAAATCTCTAAGATAACTAACATTTGGCTTCTTACCTGTCCCAACTTCAAAAGGTGTTTTTCCATTTAAACTTTTAGACGGACATCTATTACGAATGTAATTTGCTATATTTACAGCTTCAGCCCAAAATGATATTGGCAAACCTGACTGTAACTAGACGGCGATGCCAAATTTCAAACGATTCTTTACCTTTACTGATATAAGCCGACTCACTTATAATACTTTCTTTTACATAATATAGATTACCTACTCTATTAGCAACTAATTTCACGTCGCCATTGGCTGCTATAACTAAAGCATTGTCCCTTCTAAAAACTACTTCAAAGTTTTTATCTGTTATTTTACTTACAGACAACAAATTAGTACGTAATTCCGAAACGTATAAAACATTTTTCAATGGAATGTTCGTTTCACAACCAAATACATCTGCACTAAGTAAAGCAGTTCCTTTAGCAGTTATTTCTGTATGACTTTCATTAGCAAAATTAAGAACACCACGTTCAGAGTCAATAATGTCTATAAAATTATCAAGTTCATTGCACAAATGTAAAGTAGCACCGCTGTCTAAACACCAATTCACTTTATTTTTACTCGGCTTAGTTTGAAAAACGTTCATAACACATAGACTATCTTCTGTTAATTTAGTTGAATCTCCGTTTTTCTTTACTCTACAATCGGCAGCTTTATGACCCATCTTATGACATTTGTGACATCTAAATTTAAAAACTTTCGCACTGCTTGACTGTTCCAGATTTTTACTGTATTCAATCTGCCCGTCCTTTTTCTTCTTAATATGATAAGATTTACGGAAATTTTGTTGTTTTCCTAACATGGCATCTTGAATAGAACAGACTTTGTTTTGTCTAGCTTCACCTTCTTCGATAATTTTCACACGAAGAATTTCAGGCGATGGTAAATCATCTCTTGTTTCGATGGCGCATCGGAAATTTTCAAAACTACTAGGTAAACTATAAAGTAGCAAAATTGCCAATAAATCAGAATTTATTTCCACTTCCATTTCACCTAACTTGTCTACGGCGTCAAAAAACTTATTAATATGTCATCTCCTTCGTTCATACGTTGAAGCGTAAGTTGCTTTAAAAGTGTCGCCTTCTTTGCAGGTCCTTTTGATGCGTAAATGGCTTGCAATTTCAACCAAACTTCATTTGAACTGGAACACCCCTTTACTTGTTTCAGTTCCGATGGATTTATTGAAAGAATAAGATCTGATTTAACCTTATTGTCGTTCTTACTCCAATTTTCCACGGCAACTTAAGACGCATCATCGCCAGCTATCAAAATTGGATTTCTACATTCCCCATTTACATATGACCAGGCGTCGTTTTTGACTAACAATGCTTCCATCTGCATTCTCCAAGTATCGTTATTGTCTTTGCTAAGAGTTTCAATTCTATACATGTTGCTTCCATTCATTTTCTTGTAATATATAACAATACAATTCTTCACCACCTAATTCAAACTATAGAAGATACCGTTTTCGGGTTTCGTGGGTAAACTGGGCCCATAACCTGTTAGAAGCCTGAATCGACTGGAAGTTATAGTTTAAATAAGATGGACTTTGTAGAGTACAAAACAATATATTACTTAACGAAATATGTAATTATAAAAAGTATAAAAACGTAATAACATGAAAACTGACAATTAATCAATCTGTGTATTAATGACACTCTAACGTAACTATCAATAGATACAGGATGTTCTAACATCATCAGGCCAACAATACAAATATAAAAAATCTGATGTGGCCAACACATGACCTCTCGCCATTTTTGAATTAAAAATTTACAGGTTGATACAAAAAAGTATGAAAAAAAATTATTTTTTGTAAATCTGGCAACAATGGCAAAAGTTTCAAAAATTTTAATGAGATGAAAATAAACTATAGGGTATACAAAATATTTGTGTTAAACTTTATTGCCGTTTTGTATAATAATGGCGTCATCACCCATAGCAACTGCCAGTTACGGTTGTCCGATTGGCACCAAAATCTAGTCAGATCTAATCTAGGGTATCAGAATCCTGTATGCAAAATTTCAAATTTTTTCATTCAGTAGTTTTTGAGTTATCGTTACTACAACATCCATCCAAACACACACACACACACACACACACACACACACACACACACTAACACACACACACACAGACATCAATGCGAAAATATTAAAATCGTATTCTAGGGACCCTAAAACGTGTTTATTCATTGAAAACTCACTACCCAATTTTTAGCATGATTCCTATACCTCTCTTATCTGAAGGGCGAGAGGTAAAAACGAAAAAAATCTAATTGCTTAAGTTTTTTTTTTAAATAATTTGCTTGTTTTTGGTTTTAGAATTCGAGATTTTTTTGTTTATAAATACTCTGAATTTTTTTAATTCTTTTAAACTAAACTTTATTCATGTATTATGAGGGAGAAAAACTAAAATAAGTGATTAAACAATTATTTTACTAGGAGTGATCGGAAAGTTGGGTTTGAAAGTTATTCATAATTAATTTATTGTTTAAATTTATATATTTGCATGCATATTTTTATAATTAAATGTTTTATTTATTTCTTTTGCTTATTTACATTAAACCCAAAACTCTCATACAAATGTAACTATTGTTATAAATCCAGTCGATACAATTCGACCAACATTTATAGCTACCCTGGTAGAGACCGAGAAACGTGGTCACAAATGGGATAAACCACGCCCCCAATCATAAAATATGCTTCCTCCGACCACACTGATCCCCTTTAGGTGTATCTGTTCGTCAAATAAATCATCCTCTTAACATGCTCTCCAGTTCAAATTGGACAATACAATTGTAATATTTTTAAAACGGTGTCAGTTATTTCCCATATAAAAAATATTTTATAATTAAATAATATTTTTAAACTAATTAACATTTATCATTAACGAAATGTAAAATGTATGTTTGCGAAAATATTTTAACGTGTATGAATGAAAAAAAGTTGTATTTTATTATATAACAATATATAAATTACAATAAAATTTATAATTAACTCGTTTTGTACTATCTTAGAAATACGTTCTAGCAATAACGAGATTTGACTGGACGAGACGAGACAAACGGTTACGAGACAAGACCGAGACTTATTTTTTTCTCAACTAACGAGACCGAGACGAGATTTTTGAAATTCTCGCCGTATCTCGTCTCTTGTAAAAACCTGGTAAAACGGGAAGTGATCCAGATCGGATAAATTCAGAATATTTTACGAATAAAACTCTATCTGAAGTAATCTAGATCACAAGTGAACTGATCCCAGTACAAATAAAATTCAGCTAATATTTACCATATTCACGTTATTTAAAAAAAAATCTATTTGTTAATAATTTATCGATATCTAATCCCCTTTTAATTTACAGTATTTTTTCTATTAATTTTTTTTATAATTCCAGGTCCAAGTAAATCTCGAGTTTTCTATGATTAATAATGATACCAAAAAAACAGTTTTTTGCTTTGATGTCACCATTAAAGTTGTAAAAAATTAATATTATTTATAGTAAATAAAATAAAATTTTGAAATTATATTATAATCTAATTTATTTTATTTACTAATCTTCTTATACAATCTACAAGTTTTCGATAACAGTATTGATTGATTTATTTCTAGTAATAATTCAATTTCGGCTTGAAAAAGTGAAAGTCATAATTGGCCATATTACCAAAAATTTGCACTCGTTCATCTCGCATGTCGATAACCGACGATTTCCATCCATCAATTTGAAAAATGAGTGTACCGGCATTTAGCTCGTAAACTACAGAAATATGAAAAGAGATTAAATGATGTTTAGATGTGCGTTATATGAGAAAAAAAAGCATTTATTGTTTCGTGTTACGCCACTGTAGGCTAACATTTTATTTTTAAATGTTAGTCGCGTTTCTTTACAAGAAAACTCAATGAAATGCACGGATAGCCTTAAGAAAAATCAATTTTCAGATAAGCGCAAATATTTGGCAATGTGTGTTCGTAGAATTGACAGCTTCAACATTGATTTCTAGCCGAGTTCTTTTACTTGAATACTATCAAACAGATACCAGTTGAATACGGAATGTATATACCTAAATTGGTCCTTTGAGATGTTTTTTTATGAAAGGAAATCTAAGTGTATTGGGTTGTTGTGAAAAATGTGTTTTCTTAGAATACTTTAACGAGATAGACCGGTCGCTTTTCTTATTTTATTTAAACCATTATTTACTGATGATGTTGAGGAATGACTATTTTCTTTTAGGATTATTATAATTTGCCTAGATCCAATGTTTATTAAGATTTATGGAAAAGGAAATGTTTTCAAATAATAATTTTTTACGAGGGAAGGTAATATAACAAGGGACTAGTGCATCTTTTAATCACGAGGGTGAAGATTGTTTCCGGAGCGTAGCAAAGACACTTTGGTCCTGTGGTACGATTAGGAAACAATCTTCACCCACGTGATTAAAAGACACTGCAGTCCTGTGGTATATACGCTATTTTTTACACCGCGGTGCCCAAGGCCACTTAAAATTCAAATAATTATTTAAATAAATTTTCTTTTTTAAATATAAATTTTTTTTAATATAACTTTGTTCTAAAACTTCTTTTAAACAATTTTAGTCGGTTAAAATATGTTTTTGCACAATTTAAAAAACTTATAATTTGATATATAAAGTATACTCCTGAGGAGAACACAAAATTGGAGAGAAACAAGGGGAAAGTTTGAAAAAAGAGAGGAAATTTGAGACAAAAATAAGTAGAAAGAGGTAATCTAAAAAAGGGGTAATTTCAGAAAAAAGTGATAAAATTTGAGAAAAAGAAGTAAAATTTAACAAAAATGAAAAAAAAGGATTAATTTTAAAAAGGGGTATTTCTAATGCGGGAAAAGAGGTAATTTTAGGGAAAAAGAGGAAATTTCAGATTAAATATTAAAAAAAGGAAGAGGGAAAATTTAAGGCAAAAATGTAAGCAAAATAAGAAAAAGGGTAATTTTCGAAAACAAAGGTAATTTTTTAAAAAACGTATATTTCTGCAAAAAAAGTAAGAATTTTTAAGAGAAAAGAAGGGAAATTCGACAAAATAAGAAAAAAGAGGTAATTTTATAAAAAAAAATGGTAATGTTTGAGAGAGAAAATTTCAGGAAAAAAGTGACAAAATTTGAGACAAAAAAGGGAAAAAACCTAGGAAAAACGATGGGAAATTTTGGAGGGACATTTTAAATCAAAAAAGTAACAAAAATGAGAGAGAATCGAGTAATTTTATTAAAAAAGTGACAAAATTTGAGAGAAAAGATAGGAAATTTGAGACCAAAAAGTGACAAAACTTTAGAGAAACGAGGGGAAATTTTTGAGGAAAAGAGAAAATTTAAATCGAAAAGTAGTAAAGGTGAGAAAAAAGGGTAATTTTAGAAAAATTTAACAAAAATGTGAAAAAAAGGATATTTTAAAAATAATTATTTACCTGTTAATTTTGTAAATATTTAAACGTAACAATTAATTCTAATATTTTTAAGTTTGACATGTATATGTTTGACATTAAATTATGTATATTTTTATAAAAAACCAGCTCTTAAAAAAGTTATAAAAAAATCGGGGCTCCCGATGGGGCTCGAACTCAGACCAATTTCGATCAGCATTCAAATCAATAATGACAGAAGATTGCGACTTATCACATTAAAGATATTTTAGAATAAAATCGTAAAAAATATATAATAAAGCTTACGACGATCTCGTAAAATGGTATTGGAGAAAAGAAAATTGAAGACTGTGCTACCGAAAATTGTTTCCTATACTCCTTTGTGGAAGTATTTGACAGTTCTGAATTAAATTAGAATAAATAAGATAGCTGGTTTCAATTGTTTTTTATTTGCAGGACTAAAAAATTTTAGTCCCAAGGGAGTAAAAGTGGCACTTTAGTCCCGCAAATGCGAGACTAAAGTACTAGTTTCACTCCCGCGGTGTAAAAAAGATATTATAATGGTTTTATATTTAGTTTTTCCTCAATATTTCAAATTTGATGAAAGCTTTAGTTCTGCAAATGCGAGACTAAAGTACTAGTTTCACTCCCGCGGTGTAAAAAAGATATTATAATGGTTTTATATTTAGTTTTTCCTCAATATTTCAAATTTGATGAAAGCTTTAGTTCTGCAAATGCGAGACTAAAGTACTAGTTTCACTCCCGCGGTGTAAAAAAGATATTATAATGGTTTTATATTTAGTTTTTCCTCAATATTTCAAATTTGATGAAAGCTTTAGTTCTGCAAATGCGAGACTAAAGTACTAGTTTCACTCCCGCGGTGTAAAAAAGATATTATAATGGTTTTATATGAAGTTTTTCCTCAATATTTCAAATTTGATGAAAGCTTTTGAAAATCCTGGATAAAAACTAAAAAAAAATTAAAATAGTCCTTTCATGAATATTTTTATCGGGACCTTCAAGAGTACTAAACGTAATTAATCAATAAAACTAGAGAATTTCAAGTTTCAGTCATTCTGTATATAATAAACAATACGGATTTAAATTATAAATAATAATACCATTTAGCTATAGCTGTTTAAATTTGCAGGAGATAACCTAAAGCATTAATCAAGTAATCAGTATAGGATATTTGGATAAATTTTACTGGAATTCACAAAACAAGCTTATATTTCCTTTAAAGGAGGGTATGCTTTTGATAAGAGAATTTGGGCCTTTTCTGAAAAAAAAATTAAATGCTTATAAATGGTTAATGTAGTAATACTTTTCATTTTTTTTTCAATTTAGAATAATTTATCTTATGTATAAAAAAATAATAACTTCTAATCAATTATTTTCAAAAAATGCAAAGTGGCAACATTGCTTTTCAATAATTATTTAAATGGTTAATTGTCAAAACTTACATTTTCTTATTAGTAAGTATTTTTATTTAATTTTAACATTTTTAATATCTATTTGTTAGCATATTTTTTATTTAAATCTTTCTCACACTTTTTTCATTTGGAATCGAATTAACTCTCGACTATATTTTAATTTGCTGTAACATTAATTAACATGTTTTAAACTTGTGAACTAGCCTATAGAGGGTACAAATTTATAATTAAAAATATAATAAAAGGAATAAAAAGTTAAAAAAGATGTATAAAAGTTAAAAAAGATGTATAAAAAGTTAAAAACAGACGTATAAAAAGTTAAAGGAAGGTGTATAAAAGCGCATAACGCAACTACTTTTAATCTAATTTTAATACATATACCTAAGTCCAAACAGCAAATCCGACAGGTTACTTGCTAATAAAGATCTCTCCTAAGTTCAGCTGCGAGTTATAAACAAAGATAAATCATTGGTGTTTCCAAATAATAATTTGTGTTTTTCTTTTGTTGATTTGACAGTAGGCATAGTTTTAAAATTTCTATTTACATATTTTAAGGAATAGTACAACCTTACAATCGGTCTCTGTGGCACAGATCGTTGGCTATCGGTCATATTAATTTATGGCTGTTTATATGCTAGAACCAATGTGGGTTCGTGCCTCGTATCTGACAGTGAAATTTTAATTTAAAAATTTCAGTGTTTAGATACTTGGCTCGAATAGGTAAACCGCATTGGATATTAATTTAATTAATGTCTAATGCGGAGCCTTGATTTCCAATCCCCCTGTGCCACTGTGCCGAATGGTGGTGAGGTTTTCCGGGTTTTCCTACACCTATAGCCAAATGGCGCCATCAATCCTCAGTAAGTCGCCCCGGAGCGCCACTGCAAATAATAATAATAGCCGTCCCTTCCCCGCACAAGTCATTGGCTTTCTGGGGTTCACTCGTAAGGGGGTGAAATGTAGGGCGAGTATTATTATTATTATTATTAAATCTACCATAGAGATTTAAAACCTTACAAAGGCGTACAAAATTTTCTAAACAAAATTAGTAATTTTTGTAAAACAATATGTTGAAATTAAATTTTTTCACAATACTATTAGAAAAAAATCCGTAAGGGCTTTGAACAACACAACTTGACAACTGTGGCTCAAAATAAAATTCGACAACGGCTGAAATGTAGCCTTAAAAATGGCGATTTGGTATGCGCAACTCGGATGCGCCAAACTTTCCCGCTAACGTGAGTTGCTTTTCGGGTTGTTCGGTGGTATTATATCGAAACCACAGAATAGACCAATCCAATGTGCTGTCAGTTGAAATTCAAGATGGTCGCTGGTAGGCACACAAATCCTTCTCTTTCATGTAGTTAACATGAAGAGAGCAGTTTATTTAATATGTGAAACGATTGGAGCTTAAAACGGACATTTTAATTTAGAACAGTTGTGTGACTGACTACTTGGGATGCATTACCGATATTTAATAAAGTGGTAGTGTACAGAAAAAATATTGTTTGTTAGAAAGAACTATTACTTGCTCTGTAGTCAATTGTGGGGGTCGAAGAGGTCGTGGAACTGTTAGATTTTATAGAATACCCTAGTGAATTACATTTTCCACACAAACCAGAACGGAATAACCTCTAAAAAACCAGGAAAAATATTTATATGCTGACAAACTCTTGTAGACCTTGACTTGTTCGTTGGTGTAAAAACTATGTGTCAGGACCAAATATTAGAATATGTACTGTATATTTTACCATTCCATAATCTGAAAATAGATTTAAATTTAGATTTAATTATTCCTTTCATGCGTCACTGGCTTTAGAACCGTGTGCAAAGGTAGAGTTTGTAAAAAATAATGCGCCCCTACTCGCAGTTGCTACGGTCATTTGTCTCCCTCTAATGCCCGGTTTTATAATCTTGAGTTTATGGTAGCTGCCTGATCTACCTCAAAGACGTCCAGTAACTACCATGAAATTATTAACGTACAATATTGCATAACGTCTTTTATTTATTTTTTTGTAACAGAAAATCAAGGGATTTTTCATAAAATGTGTATAGTTGACAAAGTTGGAAAAATAATGATTTTTCTTGTTGGTTTTGATGTTGATCTCCTCTCTTTTCTTCTGTTTTCTTTGACTTCTCGATTTTTTGTTTGATTTAACCAAAAGAATCTTGACTCCACTGAATGGATTACTCTGTATCCTGAAATCCCTCAAAAAAACAGTGTCATTTTGCCAATTATCGGGAGCAATACCACTAGAGCTCAGATTTGGCCGAATATTTCATTTCGAGTATTTATTTTCATTGGCAATTTTACGAGACCTATTTGACCAAATCATGAGACAAAATCACGAGACAAAATCACGAGACAAAATCACGAGACAAAATCACGAGACAAAATCACGAGACAAAATCACGAGACAAAATCACGAGACAAAATCACGAGACAAAATCACGAGACAAAATCACGAGACAAAATCACGAGACAAAATCACGAGACCGTTAAAGGCGATAAACAACCGAGATAATTTAAAGAGTGAGCGAAGCGAACGCGTTAATGTTCGAGATTGTTAATCGCCATTTTAATTTACGAGTTCGTTACACAACTTTTCCGTCGACCGTACTTTTCAAAAATAAAGATATATTATTTAAAACATATATAGAATTTTACGAAATTATAACAATAAAATAAATAATGACATACAATGACAGATAGTACTAAGCTACTTGATTTCAAATGTCACTGCCAATATAAATGTATAATAGTGGTGTACATTGGCTTGCATACAATAAAATTGTTGATTAATAGAAAATCATTCATTAATAGGTGTCATTAATCAACGATTTTGAGTGCGTTAAAATACATTATAAACGGAAGGTCGATGGAAATAGCATATTATGCAACGATAATGTAATGATAGCCATTAATATACAAGCATGTTGTAGTATATAACATGCGAGTGTATTCATGGCCATTACATGAGAGTTGCATACGCTATTTTTTCTACTCCCATTAATAAACGAAATACAATTTATTTCAAGACTTCCATATGTTAATTATCTAAAATGAAAAGAAACCTTTTTATAACAATGAAAAAAAAAATACTTTTTACTTATTTAATCCATATTGCCCATCTACCATAACGGGTGTAATAATAAACACTTTTTTTTACAACATATATTAATTAGTAAATATATTAATAAGTTAACCTTTTTTCTTATCGATTTTAAACAATTTAATATATTTTGACAGCTGTCAAAATAAATGTCAATTTCACTAAAAAATTAGTACTAATTAGTACCGCTGAAAAATTAGTACTATCAAAATAACCGCTTACTTTGCTAAAAATAAATCAGTTCTATTTGCTGAAAGAGCTGTGTGTCATAATGAATCACATTATGAAACTGGTATTAGTCTTTTAATTAGCGTATTATAAAATAGGAGTAGAAAAAGTATTTTATTTGTTACAAATTTGACAATTAGTTTAACGATAAAATTAGCCATAACACAATAGGGTATTTTGCACCATAAAAGAAAAAATCTAAAAATAGGTATTTATGATAGATTTTCTAAAAAGAAACCGAGAAATATTGATTTCTATTCATAAAAATGCAATATAAATTTTATAATTTTAATTTTTTTCGAGTTATCATACGTTTGTAGACTTTTATCATCCCGTATTTTATTGGAATATCATTATGGATGACGGTTTCATAAAAGCAGAAAGTACTAATCTGCTGGTGGCGAATTTGTTTTTATGTAATTCCGATTTCTGTTCTGCCGAGTTGAGGAATCTTAAAACATCAGTGTAAGTACCTATTATATAACAGAACCCATTTAGCCGGTAGATAGAACGATCTTTAAATATTTAAAGAACCGTTAGCGCGCTATTGAGTCGTTAAAACCAACATTGGGTAGATGGACCGCTCACTAAGCTAATTTTAAAGGTCTCTTAAAGACCCGTTAGACATTACCGTCTACATGTAAATTTCATTTGTTTTGTCGCAATAAAATAAATATGGTGGATATCTGTCAAATTACATTTTTAAAGTTAAAAATATTTTAAACTAAAAATAATATATTTTTTTAATTAATTTTATTATTGTTTTTATTGCATTATTTATCATATACTGCACTTTTTATACTATATTTCCATAGTTTCTACCTTTCGTGCTCTCACTAACTAACGACCCAATAAATTTAAAGACTCGTTAAATTGTTGTCGGGTAGACAGAAACAATTTATTTCTCTCGTTAACTAAATAGTCAATAGCAGCGCAAGCAATCGGGCAACAACGCTTTTTCGGATCTGAACTGGAGTGAAGTGAAGTTGTTCTTTATTGACAGTGACATTCCGCCGTTCGCGCAAAATTATATGTTTGGTTATATATGTGTCTCTGTATGTGATTTCTAAAATGGAAAGTCAAAAAGTGAAAAGATCTCGTGGGGCTAATTATACCTCAATTGAAAAGGAGAATCTGCTTAACATTATTATAAAGTAAGGATTACAATCGTTTTGTAGAAAACATAGTTTTAATAATTTTTTTTTAACCTATACCATTTGTATACCGCATCTTTTCAATTTCCTTAAATGTTTCCTGTGGCTCCTTATCCCAAATTTACCTTTTTTTGTAGATATAAACAGATAATTGAGGACAAAAAAACAGACGGGAGAACTGTTATGTTGAAAAAAAAGTGCTGGCAAGAAATTGTTCAGTTGTACAATGCTTTGGCCACGTCTGGGCCGAGAACTATCGACCAGCTGAAGATGTTATATGATCAGCTAAAACGTTCCCTTAGAAAGCAACTGGCTGAAGAAAACGTAAGTTAATCTCAATTTTAACATATTTATATTTAAATTAAACTGTTTGTTTTAGAAGACAAAATATATTGAAAGGGGAGAAAGTATGGAGGTAGAAATTGAGGAAGCCCAAAGAAAGCAGCGTGTAGATAAGGTTTGTACAATTATTTATCAACTAATGAATTAGATAAGTATGTAGATATACATAATCGCAATGAATTAAATCAGTTATTGTTAAAAGATACTAAAGACGATTTTTCACAATGTGCACTTTATTTGCAAAAGGAGATTTTGGATTTGAATATATTAAGTAACCAAGAATCTTGTTTATCTATAATTAATATCATACAAGGTATGTCTTAATATAAAAGCCAAACAAATTAGTACGGTAATATTATTTTGTATATAATAACAATGACTGATTAAATTATATTTAGTTGAATTAAAACTGTTGCTTTAGCTAAACTCTTATATAAATAAAGAAGTACATTAAGTAATTGCACTATGAAATTATTTAAAATTCAAATAGTATTCTGGTTAAATTCAATACCACTTTAATTATATATTTTTTTTAAGAAGTGTAGATCAATGATACAATATTTAATTTATTTTCACTATTTAGTAAATTAAGGTCTTTTAGGCATATAGTAAATGAAAATGATGTATATGTAACATTGAAATTGTGTGAAAATTGTTCTAAAATATGTAATCAGAAAAACACGTATGATATTTTAATGATTTATAAAAAATGATGTTAAATAATTACATTTTTATTTTACTTCTAGTTAGTCAAAACAACCTTTAAAAATGATTTCATGTAATTTTGAAATGAAATTTAATTTAAGTTCATATCTGTTGCAATGTTTTGTAGGTACTCTTTTTATTGTTGATTAATCTTATATATATATAATATTTCCTCTATATTATTTACATGTTTATTTATTTCATATTTCAGGTTGAGATGAAAAAGACAGGAGGAGGAACTATTAAGCCTCAATTGGATGAAGCAGGGGCTCAAATTTTAGCAATTCTACAAGAGCAGATAGAGCCCCTACCTAATCCGTTTGATTGTGCTACATTTTTTGGTAACGTATAAATGCTAGTATTTATATCTCAATTACTTTATTTTCAGAATTCTGCATATGTTTATAAATTCTTTGATAAATACATCACAAAATTATGTAAAAACTATTTCCCACAGATAGTTGTGACTGGCTCCCATCATTTTTGTATAGATGGCATGTTATAGTCATTTATTTTTGTATAAATATGTTGTTTTAAAAATGGTTTTACACTTTGTTATTAATATGTACAAATGAGTATTCAAGCAATTTAGAAAAATATAATTGAAATACTTTAAAATGCCCTATTGTGATAGGAGACAAATAAGTAACATTTGTAACTACAGCTCTTTGAGGAACCATTTCCAAGAGTTCCAATGAAATCGCAAAGAAGATTTTCTTAGTTCATATAAACAAAATAAAAGTTTGATAATGTTCTGTAACAACCATTTTAGCATAATGTAAAATTTTTATTTAGGAGACAATCAAGAAATGCAACCTGGACCCAGTTCTGCTCCTCAACCTCCTCAACCTCCCGTCATACCAGAAATTCAAGCTGGATGTAGTTCAGCTCCTCAACCTTCTACCCTACCAAATAACTTGCCAAGACCTCCCAAAAAACCTGTCCTAAAGCATTATAAAAAAATGAATGCAGAACAATTGAAGAGGTCTTATTTTGGAATAAAAATTAAAAACGCATTATTGCAAAGACAGTTAATGTTTAAACAAGATCGACTGGACACCACAATAAAACGACTAAAAATAAAAAAATTGCAGTCTTCGCAATAATGTGTTTTTAATTTTTATCATGTAGGGGCTCTTCTTATTCACATTAATATTCAGTGAAGTACAAGAAATTTTAAGTAATATTATAATAATCAATCAGCATCAAGAGGAAATATTTATGTTTGTGCTAGTAGTAAAAAAAATATATTTTAACTGAATATTAATGTTTCAAATTTATATTATGACTCAGTAATAATTGTAAATTAGATTCACATCAAATTTTCTTGAAAAAATTATTAACTATTCATTAAATATAAACAAATTCTATCCATCATTCTGCTCAAATTCTGTTAACGTTATTAATATCTAGTTTTACCCTTAGATTATTATTAAACAATAAAATATCTGAATATTACGAAAACAAAATTGGTGCTAACCTACACAATAATTATTAAAGTCAAAATTAGTTGCAATCTTAACAATATATACCCTAACAAAGATTTAGTACCTTTTAAAGAAGAATAACACAATAATTAGTTTTGAAAATAATTATCTAACAATTCATATTATACATTAAATTTTTGGTAAACTTAAACATTTGTCAATTTTAGATGTGAAATTTTTGAAGATTTCATTAAATTGGCTTCATGAAATTTAAATAGCCTAGTAATTATCAATTATTTTAAAAGCTAATATTTGGAGTAACACATTTTTTTCTACTGTAGATTTGACTTTACATATAATCAACTAATTCCGTTTTATTGGTCGTCAGTTTTTAGTATATAAATCTATAAATAAAATTAAAACCTCTGGACTTTAATTTTGATTTAAATTCAAACCGAAAAACCAATAAAATCCAATGGGTTGGTTATAAGGTGAAAGGTAGGAAAAATTTAAGTTGATAAGAATTCTTTAATACAAATGGATCTTTTTAATTTATTAATTTGTGTATTTTTATTTATTTTTTATTCATATTTCTAAATAAAAACAAAACAAAAATTTTCAGAGTTATTTTTTTACTACTAACCCAAAAAACCTACCAGTGGATCAACAATAATTAAGATTTTAATATTATATAAACAACAAAATAATAATTAATAAGAAAAAAATATATAACGAAAACGTTATCCATATCTCAAACTTCAAATAAAGAAATAAAACTCCAAATCATAATCATATACTTCAAAATATAAAAAAGTTCTTTAACAATATATTTTGTGGTACATGATTTGGAGTTTTATTTCTTTATTAAAAAAAATATACAATCACAACACAAATGTGATCTTATTTTTAATAAAATCAAATTTAGCAACAGAAGATGGCGATCCATCACTTTATAAATACAAATATTAACGAGAAGTTATGCATCCAAAAAACCACATATGTATATAATATTTATATACATAAAATAAAAGTAACGTTTATTCTTTTGTGTATATACATTTTGTTACATTGGCCTTTTCTTGGTTTTATACCTTTCACATATAGGTGGCTTTAAATTGCTAAAGCATACTGCCAAGTTGCTAGGTCTGGTTTTATTAAAAATAAATTTTTCTTTTCAATTGTGATAGATTAATATTTTGAATAGGTATGTGCTTTTAAATTTTAACATTATCGATGTTAATGGTAATAACAATTAAAACAACAAAGAAACTTGATTTAGCACTTTTCGAAATAAAATTAACAATTTTATCTTGAAAATACGCTGTTAATTAGGGCTGTTCTAACAGCATCATTTCTATTGTTTTCTACAATGGCATGGAATACATCATCATCAATATTTGGCATGTCATCTTCAGCTATTGGTATTTCATCCTCTGGTAGTGGATCTACTAATTCCAACGCCAAATTATGTAGTACAGCACAAGCTACGATAACTCGCAATGTTCTTAAGGTACTTAGTCTCATGCCATTGTGGAGACATGGAAATCTTCGTTTTAATACACCAAAGCAACGTTCCACAGTATTTCTTGTTGAAATATGCGATCGATTATATGCCTCCTTACTAGGTGTATCGGGGTTTAAAACAGGTGTTAAAAGATAAGGCTTACAAGCATATCCACTATCACCTAGAAGAAATGAATTTTCATACATATTGTTTTCAAATTCAGCACACAGCGGTGAATTATTGAAAATGGTGCTGTCGTGCACGGACCCCGGCCATCTAGACACAATATTTAATATTTTCAATTTGCTGTTACACACAACCTGAACATTTATTGAAAAATATTGTTTGCGGTTTCTGAACAACTCAGCATTATTACCACCTGGAGAAAGAATTTTAATATGCGTACAATCAATCGCACCAATTACACGTGGAAAACCAGCGATTGCAAAAAAATCAATTATTGTATTGTTTGTATCATCACCGGGAAGTGGCATTTTAATATAATCATTTTTTAGCAAACATATTTGAGTAGTTACTCGATGAACTATCTTTCCTACAGTTGACTTGTGAATATTTATTGTGTCTCCAATTAATTGTTGAATAGCACCTGTTGCATAAAATCTTAATGTAATGATAATTTGATTTAATGCATTTATTGATTTCGATCTTTTAGTAATGGGTTCCAAATTTGGTCCAATTCTGTGTACTAAATCCATTACAGTATTTTTAGAAAACCGAAATCTAATTTTAAATTCAAAATTATTATACATTGTAAAAGGATTATTTCGTTCTCTGATATGTCTGACAATTTGAGGCACTTCCTCATCAGAAAGTTCTGATAGAGATGAATCAGACATCTAAAAATTAAGTTATTATTTAATATTTATTATAAATTCTGAAAAGAAGCTTACCATTAATTATTGTATATAAGCGTTTTTTTTTAAACAGACAAAAATTATAAATGTATATAATAAAAAATAAAACCAAATAAATTATTTAAAATGAAAGATAATCTTATAAATTTAATTTAAACAACTCGTTTTCAATATTTTTAAATATTAAATTGACATTTGACAGGTGTCCGCCATATTTAACGAGAGTTTAATCAGCCAGATTTGACCCTTTAGTTATAGGTTCTTTAAAATTGGTTTTATTGAGCCGTTAGCTCCTAAAGATCGTTCCGGATACCCAATTTTGATTTAATGAGAGATTTAATGAACCTTTAACTAACGATTCAATAAAATCAACCTTTAACTAACGATTCAATAAAAATGATTTAATGAGAGATTTGACTGTATATTGAAACAATATAACAAAAGATGTATTAAAATTATAATGTTTATACGTGAATTTTATTTTAAACATGGAATGATTGGTACAAATTTTATTGTTTTTATTGATGTTGAAATGAAATTGAAGATAAAAAAACAATAATAATTCATAATAATTGGTGCATCATCTAAAACGCCAATGTTAAAAATCTCTCAATAGCAAAGATCAAAAATTTGAATTCAGTGTATACAAATAAAATACTTATATTTTGGGAAACTGATGAAATAAGTATTATTAAAGAAATTATAATCTATAAAGATGAATTACTACGGCCCGCCCATACTTCACCTTTGGTGAAGAAGGGCAAATCGTATATTCAAATCGTGCAAAAATCTCAAAAAATTTTTTTGGTGCAAATGACTTAAAATATCATGAAAGGTGGAAAAAATTAATTTTCCGCGAAAAAAAGAGTCTGTCTGTGTGGATGTCTGTGCGCACGATAACTCGAGAACGGTAAGGCCGATCCGGAAAATTCTTTCGGCCATCGGTTTTTATTCAAAAAAGAAAGGCTCCAAGTTCTTACTAGTATTTTTAATTAACTTATTTTACTATAAATAATTAAAAATAAAACAAAAATGTTATTTTTATAAATAACTGGTAATGACTATTCTATATAAATAACTATCTTAAATGATAAGGTGTGTCTAAATAAATATCAAATAAGCGAATTCAGGAACAAGCAACATACACGCAATGTTGTTATACAGTGTGTCAGTAAAGTATGGAACAAATTCATTTTTAGGTAAACAGGCCATTTTAAGAAATAATCCTGAAACACGTCGATTTTTGATTTTAATTTACCGTATTTTAAAATAATTTTCTAATATACAGGGTGAATTACTTTCGAGTAATGAAGTCACCGTCATTTTTTTTAAATGGAACACCCTATATTTTTTTATATTTTTAGACTCGTCCCGTGAAGCTGATTTCAAAAACCTATTACACTTATATTCTAAAGTAAATAGTTTTGAAGTTATAGACAATTGAAAATCGCATTTTTTCAAATTTAAGTGATTGCTCCGGCCAAACGACATGAAATCGGATAAAACGGCTTACATGTCCCTATCTTAAGTTTTTGAGTTCTAATTGATCCCATAAGAACAAAATGTATATAGGGTGATCAAAAGTACGCAAATTTTGATCACCCTGTATACATTTTGTTCTTACGCCATCAAGTAGAACTCAAAGAGTTAAGATAGGGACACGTTAGCCGTTTTATCCGATTTTATGTCGTTTGGCCGGAGCAATCACTTAAATTTGAAAAAATGCAATTTTCAATTGTCTATAACTTCAAAACTATTTACTTTAGAATATAAGTGTAATAGGTTTTTGAAATCAGCTTCACTGGATGAGACTAAAAATATAAAAAAATATAGGGTGTTCCACTTAAAAAAAAAGACGGTGACTTCATTACTCGGAAGTAATTCACCCTGTATATTAGATTATTATTTTAAAATACGGTAAATTAAAATCAAAAATCGACGTGTTTCAGGATTATTTCTTAAAATGGCCTGTTTAGCTAAAAATGAATTTGTTCCATACTTTACGGACACACTGTATGTTGCTTTTATAGTGTGGACGTAGCTATACAATGCAATATATCTAGTGTTGTCTTCTATATACTCTAAATAAAACATCCATAATTTCTATAAAATTAAGTACACTGGGGATAACTTAAGATAGTTTCATAAATTAGAACCTAAAAATAATATTTAATTCAATTAAAACACTATTTAAATAATCTTACAAACACTACCTGAGTTATTTCATAGAATTTTTCTGGTCAATTTTTGTGTATAGATATCCCATATTACATAATTTTATAGTTAAAACTTTCTTAAGAAATGCATTATAAGTATTTTGAAAAAGTTTTAACAAAATATTTGGCCCATAAACAATACAATAACAGATGTATCGTTGGACAGTATTTTCTTCAACAAGGTGGTCGACCATATAGAAATAATCCCTTTGTATTTATTTTAAATGCTTTTGTGCCGTTTATTCACATGTTTTTGAAATGTTCATTAAAATCAAAATATAATAAAATGCCATCAGTGTCGTCAATAATTTTTACGGTTCAACTTCAGAGTATAAAAAGCAATGTTGCCAAATCGAACACGCTCCGTTAGTTAAAGGTGCTTCTATCTACCCAAATTATTTTAACGAGTCATTATATTTATTGACTCTGTAACTAACGGCAGATTTAAAGGACTTTCTATCTACCGGCTAATTATCTTATATTTTGTATAAATCCTTCATGTCATTTTTCATCTAAAACATGCAATAATCTTTACAAAATCTATCACTATAGTAACATAACCTATAAATAAACTATAAAATTTGATTTTACGATATCATCATGAAGTTTTGTTTCTTCATAAAATAGTTATTACACAGTAAATACACTTGTTTAAACTCCCACTTACATCAAAGTAATCTGTATAGAAATAAAACTTAGTATTTGCGGACAGTAACTTCGAATCTCTTTTTGCCAGTTTTAACCAAGTATTTACTTATGTTTATATGAGTTGGTACCTGAATCCACAACTTTCCCGGCTAGTTTTCTTTACGCTAGTTTTCTTGAATTCGGACACAAAACACCAAGGTTATAACTTATTATTAACCCGAAAATATTTTTTCCTACGGCTGCTTAGAAAATACATAAAAACGCAGTTTCAACTTGCCTCGAAAAACGTCAATTTCATTTCTCAATGAACTGAGATGAAATCTAGCATGCGGACACTGTCACTACTGACAGTTCTCATTCGTTATTAACCCATTAGCGCCTAACGGTACCATATGGAACCGATAGTAAGTGGGGATGTTGGCTATTATCTATCGCCACTTATGGTCTCTAGGCAGTTTGTTTTTGTTCCAGACAGGTTGGGTTGATTCAGGTTAACGGTAAAAAAGCTTATCAAGTTTATTTTTAGAGTTGTTTATATTCCTGTTAGTGTTTGAAAAACGTGACTGAAAGAATATTTGAAAAACATGAACATCAACTTTATGTAAGTATTACCGTTAATGTATTTTTAATTTTGCTAAAATAATAATCTGTATATTAAAATATAGATACATAATAGTATTTATCAGCATTGACAGATCTACAAAAAAAAAATAATAGACCTATTATTTTTTTGTATAAACATTGATGTTCCCATATGGGCGCTTTAGGCGGTTACTCACATGTGACTGTTAATATACCAAATATGTTATTTTAGTTGTATACTCCTACAAGCAGCTATGGACATTGCCTACGATGAAGGAGATGTTACGGATATATATTGAGCCTCCTGAAAGTAACGTTCTAACTGATGAAGATTCAGGTGATGAAGATGAGGGGGGCTTGGCTGACAATTTATCTGCCAGGCAACTTTCTGCTCCGGCAGAAGTTGTATTTAACAATAACGAGAGACATGGTGTGGAAAATATTGATATAGATGAGGTACAAAAAGAACCACCAGTTACTAATTCTCTTCTAAAAACTGAAACCAAACCAAAAAACTTCGAATTTGTTCAAGGTGATCTACATAACTTAGGTCACGAGTTCCCAAAATATGATTACTCTACTCCCAAAAAATTTTTCGGTGTTAGATAAAGCAAGCGGAATTATTTTTGTTAGGTGGAATGACAACAATGTAGTGATCATGGGTAGTACTTCTTATGGCGTAGAACCAATTAGAACAGTTGACAGATTTAGTAAAAAAGAGAAAAGAATAGTTCCTGTACCAAGACCAGATAAAGTAATGCGTTACAACAAAAATATGGGTGGAACCGATCAAATGGATAACAACATTTCCTGGTTAGTTATTTCTCAATTTTATGATAGTACCCACTATATTTTCATACACAATTTTTGTAGTTACCGCATTGGAATTCGATCCAAAAAATGGTACTGGCCCAGAAATAGTGGGCGAAAAATTAGTCAATTAGAGTTTAGGCGGCATATTTCCCAGGTAAGATACTGAATGTTTGACTATCAAGCTGTTTCTGTACATTGTTCTCTTTATTTTGGACTTATCTTACAAGATATCAAGTACCAGCACAAGCACCCGGTAGAGCACCAAGAGCTACAGCTTCTGATTTTAGGGTTAGTTATGATGGATTGCACCATTACGTAATTTCTGTACCAGAAGGAAAAGAAGAAGATGTGGTGGGGATAATTGTAGTAGCCGAGGTAGAACAATGTGCTGTACTCATACACAAAATATGTTATAAGTTATAACTGAGGTAACTCCTAAAGGTCCCATATGGGAACATCCCCTTTTAGAGGGTTTGTCTAAAGAATGAAATAAAACATTATTAGATATGTGCTTTGTTATCTATTTCCACCTATTTCATAATAAAAAAAATCTGATGTGGCCAGCACATGACCTCTCGCCATTTTTGAATAAAAAATTTACAGGTTGACACAAAAAAGTATGAAACAAAATTATATTTTTGTAAATCTGGCAACAATGGCAAAAGTTTAGAAAATTTTAATGAGATGAAAATAAACTGTAGGGTATACAAATTATATGTGTAAAACTTTATTGCCGTTTTCTATAATAATGGCGTCATCACCCATAGCAACTGCCACTTCCGGTTGTGCGATTGGCACCAAAATCTAATCAGATCTAATCTAGGGTATCAGAATTCTGTATGCAAAATTTCAAATTTTTTTATTCAGTAGTTTTTGAGTTATCGTTACTACAACATCCATCCAAACACACACACACACACACACTAACACACACACACACTAACACACACACACACTAACACACACACACACAGACATCATCGCGAAAATATTAAAATCGTATTCTAGGGACCCCAAAACGTGTTTATCAATTGAAAACTCACTACCCAATTTTTAGCATGATTCCTATACCTCTCTTATCTGAAGGGCGAGAGGTAAAAAGGGTGTAATAGCCTATTTAGCATTTTCTGGTTTTTACATTTAGCAATTAAATAGTTTTTATAATATAAAGCACATCGGAATCGTAAAAAAAGTTTATACCATTATTAATGTAGTTATCACTTTTTAGTGTACAATACTTTATAATATATTTTTACCTCTCGCCCTTCAGATAAGAGAGGTATAGGAATCATGCTAAAAATTGGGTAGTGAGTTTTCAATGAATAAACACGTTTTAGGGTCCCTAGAATACGATTTTAATATTTTCGCGATGATGTCTGTGTGTGTGTGTTAGTGTGTGTGTGTGTGTTAGTGTGTGTGTTAGTGTGTGTGTGTGTTTGGATGGATGTTGTAGTAACGATAACTCAAAAACTACTGAATAAAAAAGTTTGAAATTTTGCATACAGGATTCTGATACCCTAGATTAGATCTGGTTTGATTTAGGTGCCAATCGGACAACCGTAAGTGGTAGTTGCTATGGGTGATGACGCCATTATTACACAAAACGGCAAAAAAGTTTTACACATATATTTTGTATACCCTATAGTTTATTTTCATATCATTAAAATTTCAAAAACTTTTGCCATTGTTGCCAGATTTACAAAAAAATAATTTTTTTTCATACTTTTTTGTGCCAACCTGTAAGTTTTTGATTCAAAAATGGCGAGAGGTCATGTGCTGGCCACATCAGATTATTATTAAATATATAGCAATAAAAAAATAAAAACCGTCCGAAAGACACAATACCCTTATGCAATCCAAAGTTAAATTATTTCGTTTGGACTCCAGGCGACGTCATGCGCAAACTTGGACGAATTTTTGACGTCTGAGTGTCTAACCTGTGTAAGTTTTAAATCATGAAACGATATAACTATCAACGTGAAAAAACAATATTACCAAAACACTAAGGTTAACATGTAGTGAAATGCGCCAACAAAAAAAGCAGGAACTACAGAGTTACAATGCCCCAAGAGTTAACCCGATAACCGAAGGCACCACTTTCCTTATTTTCTCCAAAAAGTGCACAATTTCATTTACATTGAAATTGGCTACCAAAAATTGATTATACAATCAAAATAATTGAGAAGAAGAAATTTAAAATCTATTAAATATCACTTACTACTGAGAAGTCCAAGAAATTAAGCTTAATACTATTTTTAAATGAAGATTCGCATGGATAGGTAAGAATTGTAGTTTTTCTGTATTTCATTTATTCCAGGTTTGTTTTTCGACTAAAAAAAATGCTCCTGGATCAGCAATTAATAGATGTACCTCGACTTAAAATAGCCATGATCCTGAAAATCAAATAAATGAGAGTATTACTACCGATCCGAAGAAATTGAGAATGATATTGTACAAGCGGAAAGTGGCACAGATAGTGATAGTAGTGACAGTACTGGCAGTAAAGAAAATGCTAGACCTAGGAAGAGAAGGAAGTATATAAAAAAAAGTTATTTCGTAAAAAAATTTTCAAAAACAGCATCAGAAAAATTAAAAAAATATTAAAAATACTTAAGAATAATTAAATATTTGAATTGGGCCATATTTTTATCAGTGTGATTAAAAATTAGTTAACTATATCGGATTTTTTTCTATTCCGGATGGATTAAAATCATCCAATAATGATAATAGTAATATTTATATTACTGCGATACGAGTCCCTGTAAGGCAATTTTTATCTACCTTCTTGAAAAAAAAAATAACGGCAATACTACGTCCAAAATCATCTAAAATTGAAGACAAGTATTAAAATAATCTTTTAAAATTAAATTATGATTTCCAACAGTCTCTGTCATGTTGTGAACAAGATTCCGTTGGCTAGCGTGATATCGAGAGGCCCAAGAACACTTTTGCCTTTTGTCTGACTTAGAACCGTCATCTTTGGTCAAAATGAGTTCGTTAGTGCTCATACGGTGAGTCAGAGGTCTTTTGTGTACTACAAACTGGGATAACAGAGCAGAAGTCATAAAAATTACGTACAATACTAAAACGACAAATAGTCTTCACCTTGGACTTTCGTTATGTTTAGTGTAATACTTTGAGTTATTCTGGTTTTTTAATTTTTTTTCTTTGGATGTATTTTACGAATATTTTAAAATAAAATAGAAATGAAACTTGAACAAAAAAATAGCAATAATATTGGTAATAAGTGATCAAACTTGATATCAAATAATTGTTTTATTAGAAATATATTATTAATACCTAATTAAGTATGTACCTAAATTGAAATATACGATTAGTCGCTCATCAAATTTTAAAAGTCTACGTATAACAGAAATCTGACAATCAAATCTTTTTGGTTATAAAATGATAAAAAAAACGTCGTCGACACGGAGGTTAAAGAAAGCTATTTCCGCTTTTTTTTAAATCGAAGATTGTCTTTTTAATGTCGAAAAGGTGATTTAGCTGCGCTGGCCCGCATTCGACTTTCATTATTTAAAGGAAATGGACTGAGTTGATATTGAAAATTGGAATTAAATTATCGCCGTCCATATTATTCTCGTGCTGATTTAAATTAAAGCGAACGAACTTGATGCCGAAGTGCTTTTTACGAGATGTTCTAGAATTGAAAAATATTTTTATTACGAGACGTATACTGATTATTTAGTAGGTAGTAATTTTAAGATTTGTTTTTTAATAAATAGGTTTTTATTTACTTCAGAGAAAATGCGATTCTATAATAAATTAACAAAAAATTTTGTTAATAAAAAATATTAAAATCATATTTTGCGTCACGTAATTTTTAGTTAATATATAGACAATTACTATTGAAACACCTTGTATATATTATATAGTAGGAATTATATGGAAATTTTTTTATTATTCGTTTCATCAGATATTAATTTTTTAGTCGTATACGAGGTTGCTAAAAATTATGTTGCGTAATAGTGATTTCCTTTAAAACTGTTACTTTCTTACTTTCCGAGAAGGGAAAGTATTGTGAACGAGCTAAAAAAACTTTTCCAGATAAAGATGGAAATATCCATTTTGAGGTCCCCTGAGACGATTAAGACCATTTCCAATTTGTCTGTTTGTGTGTCTGTAAGTAAAAAGAATTATAAGCATTTTTCAGATAGGGGAGAGTTGCCTAAATCGTACCGCCTCCCGTACCGTCTCAGTTTTACTGCTATGACCGGTAGCTAGAGCGCTTTAGCGGCCTCATTGGGTACTACTAGACATACCTGGAGGCCTGTAAAGAGTTGGTTGTGTTCGCGTCAGTCTCTTGTGTTTTAATACATTTAGTTTGTTTTGGACTTCTCAGTTTAATTTTTGTATATCTTGGCTAAGTTGATATCTTGATGATCAAACCTAGATAATATACATATTTCTACGTTTGAAAATAAGTCGTTTTAGTTCTACTGTTGGTTTTTAGGTAAGAAATTGCAAATAGAGCATTGTCAGTACAACTTGCCTAGGTCGTACCTCTTTCCAGCTTCCTTGATCGTACCGGTACGATTCAGGAAACCTTACTTATATTCTAGTATTTTTATTTCTATTGCCAGTAATACGCTACGTTTTTATGTGTTTTAAATGGCAAAACGAAAATATGGAGCGTAGAGTGAGGATGACATGAAGCGAGTTCTTCATTCTTATCGCAATGCTGTCGGCAATATGGAATACCAAAGCCAACTTTCAAACGTCTATCAACTTAGCAAGGCAACTTCGGAAAATTACAACGGTATCTTATTAGTAATTTGCCGCTTTTTTGCCGTTAATTAGTTGTGAAAAAATAAATTTTGCCGCTCTTTTTTTTCCCAAAAATTAGATGTGAAAAAAAAAATTGGCCGCTCTTTTTTACGTTGATGATCAATTTTCATTTGATTTTATTCAACATTAAACGTCATGCTAACTTGATATCAAGTTAGCAAGATAACTGCGTAAATAATTACGATATTAAAAAACTAAAAGCTGGAGAATTTGCTGCTTTTTTGCAGTTAATTAATTGTGAAAAAAAATTTGCCGCCCTTTTTTATTAACTATTTAACATCTCGCTATCTATCAAGTTAGTAAAAAAACTGCGTGAAAATGACGATATTAAAAACTGAAAGCTGGAGAATTTGCCGCATTTTTGCCATTAATTAGTTATAGGAAAAATGTTTGCCTTTATTTTTATTAGTAATTAAACATCTCGCTAACTTGATATCAAGTTAGCGATACAACTGTGTAACTAATAAAGATATCAAAAAAATAAAAGCTGGAGAATTTGCCGCTAAAGTTTTGTGGAAACTAAAAAAATTAAAGTTGAAAATATTAAAAAGCAATCAACTTTGCATGATTTATTTCAGACTTTTTAGATTTTTCACTTTTTTTGTCTTTAGGAATAAATATAAAAAATTATTTCAATTAATAACAGGTAGGTACCGGTAGTCTAGCTACAACCGGTTGCGAAACACATATACGCCCGGTTGTACCAATGCATCTTAATACGTGAATGTAAACAAGGGAAATAAATATTTTTTTCTGTAGAATATTATAATTCACATTAACAAAAATAAATAGACTACGTATTAGTTTGCAAAGTTCGGTTGTGATTTGTAAGAAAAATTTCAATAATGACGGATATAGAAGCAGATATAAATATTGTGGATAATTTGGATGTACCGAGTAGATGAAAACGAAAATAACTCCCGCAATTAGTTTCCAACCAATCAAATTTAAAACAACAAAGATTGGAAGATACCAATAAAAAACCCAGCCTAAGCATGTGTTGAAACAGGCTCGAACAATTAACAGTACCGTCGACATTCTAAGTATCTGACCTCTATCAACTTAACAAGACGGAAAATTACAACAGTATCTTATCAGTAATTTACCGCTCTTTTTTTCCAAAAATTCAATGTCTTGCTAACTTGATATTAAGTTAGTAAGACAACTGCGTAAACAATGACGATACCAAAAAGCTAAAAGCTGGAGAATTCGCTGCTTTTTTGCCGTTAATTAGTTGTTAATAAAAAAGAGCGGCAAAATTTATTTTTCCACAACTGATTTGCGGCAAAAAGCGGCAAATTCACCAGCTATTAGTTTTTTGATATCGTCATTATTTACGCAGTTGTCTTGCTAACTTGATATCAAGTTAGCAAGACATTAAATTTTTGGGAAAAAAAAGAGCGGCGAAATTTATTTTTTCACAACTAATTAACGGCAAAAAAGCGGCAAATTACTAATAAGATACCGTTGTACTTTTCTGAAGTTGTCTTGCTAAGTTGATAGATGTAACTTTCAACAGTAACGTTTCTGCCAATAAAGAAATCAAGATAATTGGACGGCAGTCTTTATTACCAAGAGATGTAGAAAATGAACTGATTAATCACATCTTCGGCCCAAGGAGGTTGGCATTTCAAATTGCTGAAAAGAAGAATATTCCTCACAACTTCAACAAAGAAACTCAAATGGCGGAAAAAATGGTTTTAATGCCTTTAAATCTCGACATGGACTATTTGCTCTGCGAGAACGTTTTTTATTAAGGGTAAAACATGGACCGGGTGCAGTAGACAAAGAGACGGGAGACAACGCAATAAGCCCATGAAGCTGCAGTGAATCCGGTTGCAAAAGGTAAAAGATTTCAACAAGGAAAATGTTTATGCCTTTATTGATTGTCTGAAAAAACTGGGTTGATGACAACAAAGTAGACGCAACTCGCATTTTCAACGTAGACGAGTCGGATCTTTCTACTGTCCAAAACAAATGTCAAAAAATACTTTTCCAAAAAGGAAAAAACAAATTAATGCGGTCTTTAGTGGAGAGCGAGGCGTCAACATTATGGTATGCTGTACCAGTGCGTCTGGAAACTATGTGCCAGGGTTGGTCGAAAAATCTGAGTCCGTGTACGTGATCAGTGAATTTTTTATGAAATTGTCCATTTCGTTGACACAGTCAAATCAACTCAGGAGAAAATAGTTATCTTGCTTTTGGATGGGTACACAACACATTCCAAAAACCTTGAGGCATTGAGTATGCCAGGAATCACGAAGTGATAATGTTTCAACTACCTACACATCGAATTTAGTCCCTAGATCGGTACCTTTTCAGGCCTTTGAAATGCTACTTTAATGAGGCAATTGAAAAGTATCTTAGGACGAATCCTGGCATGTGCATCATATAATACCAAATCGCTGGATTATGTAAAGAGGCATACGACAAAGTGGCAACTATTGAGAATGCAAACAACGGGTTTCTTATCAGTGGAATGTGGCCAGTTGACCGTTTAATATTTAAGGATAGCGATTGTCTAGCAACTGATAACCTGAATCAAACCGAAAATGATGAAAATCAGAAAAGTGAAAAACCTGAAGATTGAAATAGAATGGCCAGAAATACTCAACTCAGACACTGGTGTACGTGAATCTTCATAAATACTCAATACACAAACAGTGAACCCAACTTTGCAAAGTAAGCTCAACGTGTCAATCGAATCAATCTAATCGATCCCGAGACCACTATCAAAATCTAAGAAGAGAGGAGGTTTGATAAGCCGAACTTGAGATGGCTTCTGAACTCAAACTAGCGATTTAAAAGGTTAAATAACTCAAGGCAAAAATGCGATAGAAGGAAAAGCCAACAGTGTATATAAAAAAAGAAAAAGTTAAAAAAGGTTGTAAAAAGATGTTACAAGTTTGACAAACATCTGCCAAAAGGAATCTTCAGATTGAAATGTTCACTCTGGATCCCGAGGCCCTGAGGGTTTGTAAATCGCCCGAGGGCATAATCATCTATTTATAGCCACGGTGCATACAAACTTTTATGTCATACTAGTTCAATATTGCTTACACAATATGAATATTTCAAAAAATCGCGGGACATAAAGTGCACTTTGCAGGCTATAAAGTACACTTTGCGGACTGTAAAGTGCACTTTATGTCCGCGCGGGCCATAAAGTCACTTTATGGTCCGCACGGACATAAAGTACACCTTTTTGTAGTTGGTGACTAAGCAATAAAAACATAATGTTGAACTAGTATGACTTAAAAAAAATAAATCGCTAAAAACATTTAAAATTTTTAAGAGAAGCCAAATTAAAAAGAGGGTAATTTTGTAAACAATTGATAATAAAAATGATTATTTGTTAAATTAACAATATTATAAGAATATATACAATACCTGTTCATGCACTAAAAATTTGGTAATATTAAATTCTAACTCAAATAGACGTAGGGTATATATAAATATATTTTTTTATTCGTTTATTGAAAGAATATTTACCGGTAAGTTACGAAACAAATAAATAAATACGTGTTTAAAATAAAACATAAAAAAATAATTAAAGTGACAATGTTTGTTTATAACAATCCATTTCTTAGTGTTTCTACCAACAATTTTATTACTGGGTTTCTAATGTTCTAGATTTTTAGAAAATTATCAATACTGATAATGTTTTCATAAGTAACATATTTTTTCTTATTTAATATTTACTCATCGAGCAAAGAGCGTACTCTATCTTAAGTAGCTGATTCTCGTGAATACATTATGAAGCAGATGTAACTCAATCCCTTAACCTATTTAGCCAACTACATATCCCGAAGTAAATATGGTAGCTAAATTTTAATTTAAATTAAATGAGCATTTTCTCCACTATAGTAGATGGGATACATACAAAAATACTAATATTTGAAACTAAAGAAGAAAATAAAGGTGAAAGAATTCAAAAACAGATAGTAAAAGTTTTTGAAACTATACATTCCGACCATTACCATACATGTTTCATCCTTATAGGAATCATCAGTAGTACTTTGTCGGAATGCATAGTTTTAAAAACATACTCTGTATCCATCAACCTTAAGATAGATATCGTGACTATCTATCATTTGATAGGTGAAAGAATTTTTAAAGAAGTTTAGAAAATGTTGTTACTGAATTCTATGAGTCATCTTCTTCTATGTGTCTACCTGTGTCTCATGAAATATTAATATTCTGATTTCAGAAAAGTAAACAAATATTATATTATGAAAGGTTTGTTACAAATACGTATAGAAGTCTGAATGTTTAAAAATTATGAATAATTTTTTATTTAATTAAAATTGTGCCATAATTAAATAAAAAAATCAGTTTAATAGTCGACAGGTAGTTTCAGACAGAAAAAAGTCGGCAGTTAATGAAACTTTGGGATGTTATGGATCTCGAGGACCATGTGCGAAAAAAAGGATGGGGGGAAACTGCAAAATTTTTGACCTTCCTAGACTTTTGTTGATCAACTTAAAAGTTAATCAACTCAATTGAAACGAAGATTGTTACTATACTTTTCGTTCAACTTTTGTGGATTCATTTTTATCGGTTAACTAAAAGCGATTCGTTAGAACAAGCCGTCAATCAGCTATCTCATCTACACTAGAAATTCGCAAGAAGAGTCAGGGTATACTTGCTAAACCTTTCTTGGCACTTTGGCCTGGTACTGTATTTGTTCCTTGTACCTCGCTGTAGGAGTAGAATTAGTCCTTTTCAGGGATACAGTGGGTGGATGCTGGTCTGAAAAGGAAAATTATTATACAAATTTAAGTTATTTGATTGATGTGATTATTCTTTTGATACTTACGAGCCTCCCGAGAGCGGATTGAGAGAGTGTTGTCCATGGGCGTCAGTAGGGAATAAGCTTATCTGATGCACAGGGTTGCATCCTCTATGAGATCTAGGAGCTCGCCCGGAAGATCTTTTGTTTCATATAGAATCCTAGGTGGTCTTCTTGATAGTGGATAGTAATTCCTCGACGTGTGTATTGGAACTATCCATTCTTCTCCCTTTAGACGTATTTATTTTAAAGACATAAATCATGTCTTGTACAAATTCTTTCAGATGGCCAAATCAAAAATTTAAATTTGGTCTCGGTTAACAAGAAAACACAATTGAACAATTTCCCGTATTACCCTGCATATCTTATATATTGGTTCTGCTCACCTGTCGCTTTCTTCATTACTCACAACTTGGTAGTTTTCTCTTTTTATCACCTTCTGTTAGTATTTCTCCAATTGTTTTGGATATTTTAATAAAAAATCAGTTGGCAAGACGAACTTTTGATGTATACATTTGGTTGATATTATTTACAGTCCAGTCGATAGGTAGGAAAAAGTGGGGTTGGGTCGAAAGTTAATGAAACTTTAGGTTGTTGTTCAGGGATAGTTAATTAACATTTTTTCAAGTTTTGGGCCTCGACGAATCTGTGAGAAAAGAGGAGCGGGGGAAAACTGCAAAATTTTCTATCTTCCTCTGGATTTTCCTCAATAACTTTTTTCCCTTACGTCAAAAACATCTAATACTTTTTCTTACAGCGTTAAATTTCCAATAATTTTGAAAATCCAAACATGTTTTTATATTAATTCCTTATCGAGATATGGCGCTTAGAAAAAAGGTTATTTTTCAAAATTCGCTAAAAATGCAGAATTCTACATTATTTCTTCTGTTATATCAGAATTATGATGAAATCTTGTTGTTATTATGGTTCCCGGTTACATTCACCAACATTGAACACCCTCTCCAGTCCACCCCGCTCCTCCTTCCCCCTCACAACCCCAATTCACACAAGCTAATTTTCTTCTCTGCTAAAAGCCAACCATATTCTCATCATGATGGTATTAATTCATTCGTAGTAATATTTATTATATGTTTTTGTGATTCCAGACATAAACAGTGGTTGCTGATCATAAATTCTGAATTGCTGGGAAGGAATCGCTGAGTTATCTTTTATCGGGCGAGAGTACAATACCTTGTAAATAGCTGATGCCTATATCCGCTATTTTAATTGTTTTCAGACCTGTATTGGGTGGTCGTTGGTATGATATCTCTTCTACTGTATCAGAATCAGCAATTAATTTAGTTGCTGATAACAACTTCAGGCGGGCTAATTCAGATTCGGTGGCTATAGCTTCCCGGGGACTAATAGCCATGATTCCTTTCATGTGTCCATCCAAAGTATTAACATTGAAGTCCGCATTATCAAATATGAACTGACTGAATAGATCGGCAGACTCCACAATTTCGGAACTTTCAGTTTGTAGCACGTACGACACTTCGAGCCTGTTGGCTTCTTCGTAAGATGATTAAAAGCCATGAAAGATAAAAGATGCAGGATGCGTTTAGAGTCAAAGTTCTTGTAGACAATGACTAAAACAGCAGTCCTGATGGAGTCCAACGATCCTCGTTTGTTGGTCAAAATTAAGACGTGGAGTAGAATAAGCAAGCAGCGTTTCTTTAACCGCAGTACGCACGATACCCTAATCACAGGATCCTCAACTGTGTTGAACACTCTGGGATGGATGTCCTCCAAGATTATTTTTCCAACTACCTCCACAATTCGATGTATTTTTTCCTGTGCGTCTCCTTTCCTTTCGGTGGAGTATCAGTTATCGTACAGAATTTCATCACCAACCTTCTTCAGACTGACAATGACTGAAGACAACTCTTCACAGTTTTGCTTCCTCAATCCTCAATCAGCTTCTGAACGGAAAACAGGCATTCATCTGTGTTCTCATCAATCTAGGAAAACGTTACCTGCATGGCCTCGTCAACACTCGGCGATGGGCGGAATCCTCTTTTCTACGCTGCCTTAGGTAGAGGGATAAATTTACAAAGCACTTTTAGTGACTCAGCATTGACGGCGACTAAATCAATGTTCAAATAGGGTAATTGGCTTCTATTTTCTTCTCCCACGTATCTCCATGCATCCTTTTCGATAATTGTATAAGTCATTTTGGGTAGAGTCACTTTGACAGGAGCATTGCGCCTTTCCAAACGTAATTTTGTTTAGCTTTGAAATCATCAGAGCGATAGCTAGATAGGTACAGGAGAAGGAGATTTGGATGTGTCATATCCACCAGCTCAGTGAATATAAAAACAAAGATGCTAGAGATAGGTTTTATTGTTATCGAAATGGAAGTTGCTAATCTTAGGATTTTATGTCTCACGAAATAGCATGCATTGGTTTTCTGTAGTATTTTTATTTCAGAATTTTCCATAATTTGGCTTTATTCAAGACCCAACCACTGATTTTTTTCCATTGTTCACAAATCTATAAAAAAAGACGACTTAAATATATCTGGAAGATGTTTCGCAGCATATCTTTGTGATAAGTGAAAAGAGTTATACAAAAAAAAAATTTAAAAAATCTGATGTGGCCAACACATGACCTCTCGCCATTTTTGAATCAAAAATTTACACGTTGACACAAAAAAGTATGAAAAAAAATTATTTTTTTGTAAATCTGGCAACAATGGCAAAAGTTTCGAAAATTGTAATGAGATGAAAATAAACTATAGGGTATACAAAATATATGTGTAAAACTTTATTGCCGTTTTGTATAAAAATGGCGTCATCACCCATACCAACTGCCACTTCCGGTTGTGTGATTGGCACCAAAATCTAATCAGATCTAATCTAGGGTATCAGAATTCTGTATGCAAAATTTCAAATTTTTTTATTCAGTAGTTTTTGAGTTATCGTTACTACAACATCCATCCAAACACACACGCACACTAATACACACACTAACACACACACACACAGACACCATCGCGAAAATATTAAAATCGTATTCTACGGACCCTAAAACGTGTTTATCCATTGAAAACTCACTACCCAATTTTTTGCATGATTCCTATACCTCTCTTATCTGAAGGGCGAGAGGTAAAAATGAGCAAAAAATAATTATCAAAGTATTAGGTAAATTAAACTTACATAACAAGAATTGGAGCGATAAAATCTGGAAATAATTAAATAGCAGAAAGCATTTGTGAAAAAAAATTGTAAAGGGAAGCAGACTACAGCAAAATAAACTAACGAATTAAGTAAAATAAAAACAGAAAATAATAACTGGAAATCAAAGAAAATTTAATTGATGAGTTAAAGAAGAAACTAAATGTGATGATATCAAATTACAGTCAGCCTGTAAATCAGTACGTCACTATGAGTTGTTTGACAGCTCGCACGTCACAATCCGACATCTAACGGCCGAGGTATATTCCAATTGTTTAAGTGGACTCAAATCGGTATAATCTGGTGGCTGGTCTGGAACCCGCCTTATATTACTACTAATATAGATTTTTATTACTTCAGTAACAATAGTAAATAATAATACATTTTCTTTTAATTTTTTTTAGATACCGCTTATACTAGATATTATGTAACACTTGAGGCCCCGCTGTGTTCTGCCGACTTTTGGAGTTATGTGAAAAGTTCTTCGTGAAGTTTTGACTGGGTTATTAGAATAAACCCCTTCTTCGAAGGTGAAAAGAGGCATTAAATTGATACCTAGTAGGTATTAAGTGAGTGAAACTTAGCACTGGAAAACTGAAAAGATAATTGATAACATCGGGGAAGAATTAAAACTTAATTTTAAGCTCTTGTGTGATAATTTTGGATGATTTTAAATTTGAATAATTAATTATATTTTTTAATGAAATTAATTTTGAGCTAAGCCGGTCCTTTTCTGAATTTCGACAAATTTATTAGAGTTTATCCTGACACATGTCGCCACTATCGGTTCGCAGTCTGGAAATATATGGCGAAACGTGTGGATCTGTCATCCAAATATTGAGGAAAACAGTAACATGTGATATGGATATAAGTCTGGTATAGAAAAATATAAATGGAAAATACCAAAACGCAGTCTTTATGCATGGATCGTCAAAGCTTTCTATAAACTTTGGATAAAAGCAAGCATTTTTTGATGAAAGTTCTTAGATTGATGTATTTCATTAAAATAAAATTGTTCTCAATAATACTTAAAATTAACCTTATTAATTAAGAAGTTTCTTCATAAAAATAATGCTATAAACTTTGGATAAAAGCAAGCATTTTTTGATGAAAGTTCTTAGATTGATGTATTTCATTAAAATAAAATTGTTCTCAATAATACTTAAAATTAACCTTATTAATTAAGAAGTTTCTTCATAAAAATAATGCTTGATAGACCTAATAGTGAAAAGAACGCATAGATCATTTATTATTAGACACCAATTTTTCATCCTTGTCTTGAAGTCAATATCAAAAGTTTGTTATTATACAAACACTATAAGCAACCAGTATCGCTAGTAACCCTTCCAGTGTTTTCATAAATGGCCGAGACATAGGGCCAGAGTCGAGGGTCCTAAAAGGCCACTGATAATCCACGTGCCATAATACGGTGAGTTATGTCAAATACTCTCAGAAACACAGAGCCAATGAATGCCCTATAAAAAGAGAAAAGACACCCACTTGCGCCAACTGCAATGGAGAACGAGTAGCCAGCTATAGAGGCCGCAAAGCAGTGTCAAAGGAACCAATTGTTAATATACAATTCTGAAAGTCGTCTTTAGAATAATCGAACACTACCTGATAGTCTGTCAATGTCACTGAAACATGTTATATAAAAAAGTATATAGTACGGCATTCTGTAAAACTGTAACTGCAATTAAAAGTTAATCTTTTTATTCGGTGATTTACTGCAAATGTTTACACCAAGTGCCCTACAAATACTAGACTACCACCAAGAGGGGCACCAAGGGAAATTCCCACAACAAGAACAACATCAGAAATAAGCTACAGCAACGTAGCGAAAAGACAAATACAACAACTTCAAGCGAATGTGCTGCACATCATGCAGAAACAAATGCAACAATAATTTAACCAGATGATGAATATGGTGACACAAATAATTGCAGCACAAAACCAACGTTAAGATGCACTCTCAATGTACAGGTCATTTGAAGATTAGATCATGCAACCCAGGAGAAAAAACTTCTGAAGAAAAGAGAAATGAACTAAGCCTAATACTAAAAAGTAAAGAAATAGATAATATGGCACTATAAGAGACACACTTGACGGATAACAACAGGCTTAAATTCCCAAACTAGGTAAGAGCCAATATGGGAGGAACCGCTTTACTGATGCCAATATCATAATTGAGGATCTCAACTGTAAGTTGTCAAACTGGAACAGCATAAATACTAACAGAAATGGGTAAATACTGATTAATCTAGCCGAGTTAGATCCAGAACTGCTAATAACAGGATCGCCTAGACCAACACACTTTCCATCTGCCATAAGAAGTGCTCCGAATATGCATGATGATGATGATATCGACATTGCATACGAAACACCAAATGACATGAACACGAACCAATAATCCTCGGTCTAGTAGATTGTAAAGAATTACAACTTAATAAAAGCATAAAAACTAACTGATTAAAATTTATAAGAATTACAGGTCAGACGATGGGACATGTCCCAACATCTAACAACTATATTAAAACGCACTTATTATAAGTTCAACTGAATTTATACCAAAGAGGTATATAAGATTCGGTAATATCACCGGCAATCTAAATGACCTGATAAAACAAGGAAACTGGCAAAGAAAAATACCATATATGAGTAGAAGACAAAAAGATAAAAGAAAAGCCAACAGACTTAGAGAACAAGTTAAGGAATAATTAAAAATACACAAAGACAAACATTGGAATATCCATATCAACAATCTAGATCCAGAAAACCTATTGATATGGAAATTTGCTAAATTACTAGGATCAGACAGAAGACCTATTCCTGCACTATACTGAATAAATGGACTAGAATATTCTGCTCAAGAAAATATAGAGGCTTTCCTAAGACCATGGAAAGAAAATTTACGTTAAATGACCATGAAGACGAATACATGGACTTCGTAGAAGGAGCCGAAGAGGAAGTGGAAACCATACATTAGAAGAAGATCAAGGTAATCTAGAATTTACGAATCGAATTATGCGTAGAGAAAATTTTTCATTTCAAGATGGTGAGGGTGGACATATGAGCTCCTTTTAAAGCAATATTATGGGCCCAATGAAATCATTCAGGTATTGTGAGCCCCTGCAAAAATATTGTTATATTTGATGTTTCAGTTGCCTCGAAGAAATCTTGTACCCGCTAACAAGTATAAACCGCCGTCTTGGGACAAATAAAAAATGGCTAATCAATGCTATAAAAGCTATTAGAGAGAAAAAAAAGGGCTTAACAAATGATGTTAACAAAGGCTATCACGAACGGATAACCCAATTGAGGAAATCGTCAACATTAAGTTAGGACGTTCTACGATCCTACCGAAGTAAATTAGGAAAGAACTTGTGAAATATCTCCTTATTATGAAATCAAAATTTAATGTTGGTACCAGATATAATGTCCAGCGGGTGGTTTACCAACTATTCACACGGAATAACATGCCCCATTCATTTGTTCACGCTGAAGTCACTGGTCGTGCCTGGTTTGATCTCTTGATGTCACGTCACAAAAATACGTTGGCCATTTTGAAACCATCCGCTACATCGATTTCTCTGGCTAATGGATTTAACAGATAAGTCGTGGATGAGTTCTTCAACTTACTCCAAGCCGAGTTCAATAAATGGATTTAACAGATAAGTCGTGGATGAGTTCTTCAACTTACTCCAAGCCGAGTTCAATAAACATAGTTATCCTGCGAATAGAGTATTTAATATCGACCAGTCAGGCCTTAGAGTTTTTCGAAGCAAAATTGGTAGTTTCATTGGCCAGCGGGGGAGAAGACAAGTTGGCTTATTAACTGCAGCAGAGGATTTCTTATTATTATACTATCAATGCTAATTTTCCAGAAGAAAAACATGACGGAAGCATTGATTAAAGGTGCTCAGGGTGGGTCAATTGGAAGATTCCACCCATCTGGTTGGATTCAAAGTTACCTTTTCACTGATTGGTTTAACCATTTTGTCTCTAAAATAAAGCTATCAAAAGATAACCAAATTTTGCTTACCCCACACTAAGTACATAGACATCATTGACATTGCTCTTGAAAACTATATCACGATAGTTAGTTTGCATCCGCATACCACACACACTGCAACCACTAGATAAGAGCTCTCTGGGACCTCTTAAACACCACTATAGCGAGAACCTAAAGCAGTGGATGTTGCATAATAACAGGGTTCTTGTACCATATGATATTGCAGAGTTGTTGATGGAATGTTTTCCTTAAATGTCATACTGGAAAAATAGCCATTGCGGGATTCAAATTAGTTACAGGGGTCTTTTCTATCAATCGCAATGTGTTACTGATATAGATATTGCTCCAACTGATATAAGTTTGGAAGCTCTAAAAGCTAGCAAAGTAGAATACAAGATTCTATTGGACCTATAAATCCCTACTCAATTCAGGTGATTAGGCTCTCACAATAGCTACACAATCTCAAAAAGACTTGGCAATAGCTGGTCCTACGGGATGTTCTTCTTCATTGAAATTTTATCTTGTTTCTTCTCGAGACTTATTGCCAATATTAAAACCAAAAAAAAACAGTACCAAAGAAAAGCCTCGAACCCATGAAAAAGAGATAGAAGAGAAGAAAAATTAAAAAAAATAACAAAACGAAGACGAAAAATAAGAGAGAAGTGGAGCGAAGGCAGAATGTAGTGGAAAACAACCTAACGATAGGACAAATACAAAAAACACTGTTAAAAAGAAGTTATTGTATCAAAATGAATCAGATGAAGAGGCAAGTGATGAGTTTGATTTGGGAGAATCTCGACTAGAATTTGAAGTTGGTGTTTTTGTCCATTATAATGACGATGTTGTACATTTTTTTGTAAAAGGGTGTTATCTAGTGATATAAACGGCGAACTCTGTGTCAAGTGCATGGTCTGCAAGATGTGGGCTCACAGTTACTGTGCTGTCTGTGAAATACGCTTACATTTATGACCTTTGTTCATATTTTTTGTCAGTACAGTACGTGAATACAATTAGACCAAAAACAACGTTTAGCCTAAGTTTTTCTTTCATTATACATAAAATCATAAACAATTGCATTTTTTTTAATTTATTATATATTTTTAAATAAAAATATCCTGGGACCCATATTACTAGCATTGATGTTCAACTTGCAGGCTTTCAGGAGAACAAAATTATATGGACATGTAACAAATTATTTAGACATGTAAAAAATATGAGCCAAAATATGGAGTAATAAGCAGGTTCGACATTTTTGTTTTTAACTGAAATCGAGAGATTTTGTTATTTAAAAACGATTAAAAAAATTTGAGCGCAAAATATTAATATTTACGTCTGTTGTAAGCATTTTAAAATCAACGATCGGCGAGAGGCTGGAAAACGTACCTGTGCGCGAGACTAAACCATGTGACGTCAGTAGCCATGAACGGTTCGCCCCTGGCCCGCTGCTGCGCTGTATTCGCACACATTTTACAGAGTCACCGTTTTTAGTAAATTTCCTACTAAATTAGTAGATTTTTAAGAAAAATGAGGGTGTTTCATAGAATTTTAGTAGACTTGCTAATAGACAGATTTGACATTTTTTAACTGAAACCGATATATTTTTTTATTAAAAAACGATCAAAAAAAATGAGCCTAAAATATTAATAATTACGTCTGCTATAAAATTCAGTAGATTTTTCAGATTTAAATTAAAAAGATATGCTGTATGTGGGATTCCACGCTGCTACTAGAGCTCATACTTACCTTTGTTCAAACTTCAAAATGGAAAAAATTGAAAAGAATTGAAGAATTTAAAAAAAAAATGGAAAAATATTGTGCAAAATAAGAAAAAATTGGAAAAAACTAAAAAAAACCGAAAAAACTGAAAAATTTCGAAAAAATTGTGAGAAATTAGGAAAAACTCGAAAATATTGTTAACAATTTAAAAAAAAATGAAAAAAAGTGGAAAAAGTTATACAAAATTGGAAAAAGAGAAAAAATTGTAATTAAATTGTAAAAAATTGAAAAAAAATGAAAAATATTTAGCACCAATTGGAAAAAAATGGGAACAATTGTAAAATATTGTACAAAATAGGAAAAAATTGTAAAATTGGAATAAATTGTAAAATTGGAAAAAATAGGTAAAATTGCCAAAAATTGGAAAATAATTAGAAACAATTGGAAAAAGTTGGGAAAAATTTTGTACAAAATAGAAATGAGAAAAATGGGAAAAAAATTGAAAAAACTAAATAAAATTGAAAACAATTCAAAACAATTATTAACAATTGGAAAAAATTGATAAAGATTAAAAAAAAATATTGGGAACAATTGGAAAAATATTGTGCAAAATGAGAAAAAATGTGGAAAAATTAGAAAAAAATTTGAAAAAAGAGAAACAAATTGTAATCAGATTGTAAGAAATTGTAACAAATTTAGCACCAATTGGAAAAAAAATTAATAAAAAAAATGAAATAAATTGGGAACAATTGAAAAAATGGAAGAAATTGGAAAGAACTGGAAGAAATTGGAAAAAAATTTAAAAAAAAATTGTTAACAATTGGAAAACATTGTACAAAATTGGAAAAAATAGTAAAATTGGAAAAATGGGTAAAATAGCCAAAAATTGGAAAAATAGGTAAAATTGCCAAAAATTGTAACGAGATTGGAAAAATTGAAAAAAAATGGAAAGAATTGATAAAAATTCTAAAAAATTCAAAAAAATTGTGAACAAATGGAAAAAATTGGGACAAATTTTGTACAAAATAGAAATGAGAAAAATGGGAAAAAAATTGAAAAAACTAAATAAAACTGAAAACAATTCGAAATAATTTTTAACAATTAGAAAAAATGGAAAAATTGGAAAGAATTGATGAAAATTAAAAATAAAGAAAATATTGGAAAAAATTGAAAAACATTGTGCAAAATGAGAAAAACGGGGAAAAATGGAAAAAACTGGGAGAAATTAGAAAAAATTCGAAAATATTGTTAACAATTGAAAAAAAAAATAAAAAAGTGGAAAAAGTTGAAAAAAAAATTGCAAAAAGAGAAAAAATTGTAATCAAATTGTAAAAAAATTGAAAAAAATTTAGCATCAATTGGAAAAAAATACTAAAAAAAAATGAGAAATTAATTGGGAACAATTGAAAAAACTTTAAGAAATTGTAAAAAACTGGAAAAAATAAAAAAAATTGTGAACAATTGGAAAATATTGTACAAAATAGGAAAAAATTGTAAAATTGGAAAAAATTGGTAAAATTGCCAAAAATTGGAACGAGATTGGAAAACTCAGAAAAAATGGGAAAGAATTGATAAATATTCAAAAAAAATTCAAATACATTGGGAACAATTGAAAAAAATTGAAAAAATATTAGCACCAAAAAAACGAGATTTGGTAAAAATTTTGTACCAAATAGGAACAAATGGGAAAAAAATTGAAAAAACTAAATAAAATTGAAAACAATTCGAAAGAATTTTTAATTATTTACACATGTCACGTTCGGATGATACAAAATATTTTTTTTTTGACACTCTTCTTAAATATACCACAGATCGATAAAATATAGTTTTAAATTAAAATCTAAAAAATCTACTTAATTTTATAGCGGACCTAAATATTAATTTTTTTTTGATCGTTTTATAATAAAAAAATCTGATGTGGCCAGCACATGACCTCTCGCCATTTTTGAATCGAAAATTTACAGGTTGACACAAAAAAGTATGAAAAAAAATATTTTTTTTGTAAATATGGCAACAATGGCAAAAGTTTCGAAAATTTTAATGAGATGAAAATAAACTATAGGGTATACAAAATATGTGTGTAAAACTTTATTGCCGTTTTGTATAATAATGGCGTCATCACCCATAGCAACTGCCACTTCCGGTTGTGCGATTGGCACCAAAATCTAATCAGATCTAAGTTAGGGTATCAGAATCCTGTATGCAAAATTTCAAATTTTTTTATTCAGTAGTTTTTGAGTTATCGTTACTACAACATCCATCCAAACACACACACACACACACACACTAACACACACACACACACTAACACACACACACACTAACACACACACACTAACACACACACACACACAGACATCATCGCGAAAATATTAAAATCGTATTCTAGGGACCCTAAAACGTATTTATCCATTGAAAACTCACTACCCAATTTTTAGCATGATTCCTATACCTCTCTTACCTGAAGGGCGAGAGGTAAAAATATATCGATATATTAATTTAGTAGGAAATTTACTAAAACAGGAACCCTGTAAAATGTGTGTATCGTGAGTACAGCGCAGCAGCGGGCAAGGGGCGAATCGTTCATGGCTACTGACGTCACACGGTCTAGTCTCGTGCACAGGTACGTTTTCAAGCCTCTCGCCGATCGTTGATTTTAAAATGATTACAGCGGACGTAAATATTAATATTTTGAGCTCAATTTTTTTTGATCGTTTTTAAACAACAAAACCACTCGTTTTATGTTAAAATAAAAAAATAATAAAAATGTCGAACCTGCCTATTAATGTAAGATATTCCAGAGGAACGTTTGTTAGTAATTTTAAGGGTCTATACTATAATTTAAAGGAGTTATAAGACAGAGAAAGTACAGGCCCATATATCCACCTTTACCTCTATTAATTTATTTTCTACAAACAACTCTTTAATTATGTACATCTTGAGTAAAATAGGATTCAAAACAATGTTCAACATTTCGTAAGGTAAACAGACTTTTTTTCTGAATAAGAGTAAGTAACTTCATTCGTTGTTCGGCACGTATGTAGAAAATTTCAAGTTCTTATCTGTCTTAACCAATTTTAAACCTTGGATTCAGTTTTCCAACAAAGCGAATATATTGTCGTTAAGGCTGATATTATTATTAATCAAATTGGAAAAACAAATTTTAAGTTATAAATCTACAATTTTTTTTCATTAAATTATTTGCAGCTTTACCAAATTTAATGCAAAATTCATGTTCCATGCATTAACCTGTAAAATTTTAACTAACAAATCATTGCTTATATTTTCAATAATCAATATATAAATTTCCAGAGAGTAATTTCCACCGGATTAGCCAACAAAATTGCAAGGAAAATGATCGTACTATATTTTCATTTGTTGCACAAACCATCATAAAACGCTTGTGCAACGCATTCAAATTAAAATTAAATCCCTATATGATCCTGATTTGAATAAAATCCATTATGCATCGGTAAAAAAAACGATAAGGAAGATATATTAGGAGAGAAAATATTAGGCAAATTCGCAAATATCTTCCGAATAGAATCATAAAAGAAGAGCTCAACCTGATATTGGTTTTTCAGGAGCGTTTCATAAATTATTTTTTATTAAAAAAATATTTTTAATATTCCTTTATTTTAATTATTTAAATTAACTAAATAAAAAGCAACATTTATTCTATAGTAGCACAAAAATAAAATTTAAATATTATTTTTACTTTTCAATTAAAATACAACTATAAACGTTGAAAAAATAGACTCCAGAACAACGTACGCCTCTGTATTAGATTAAGTGTTGTGATCCTTTTTATTTCGCAATTATCTATGTAAAGATCAGGTAAGTAAGTTGTTATTTGTGTGTAATAACGCGATTATTGTTTTTGAAGTGCGATTTTATTGTCTGTTAAAATATTTTCTAATACTGAATTAATTGTTATTAATATTAAGCGGATTTAAATTTTTAAATTTTATTGTTTTGAAAATTCAATAAGTTAATTTTTTAAATGGTTAAGTAATAACCTCTATTTATACTAATTTTAGTCTCAGTGAGTCGTGGCTTGTTGGTGGCTTCTTTCCTCTTACTTTTCGTCATGTCCATCTGTTATTTCTATTAGCCGCAAGATGGCTATGAAGTAACGCCTTGATGCTAGACTTTTTTTTAACATATAAAGACAGCAATTATTTTTTCTAAAAACAGCAATTATACCAAAAGAGTTGACAAAAATAGGAGAAAGTGTAGAGGAAAAAAAGTGCAAAATTTTTATTGAGGAGAAATTAAGGCAAATGCAAAAATAGTAGGGAAATATAATAAGGAAAAGAGATAGAAAACTTACTCTATCTATTTCTGATTTAATTGCGTTGTGTCCTCGAGGTATTATGATGCCGGATGGGCCATCGGCCATAATGGTCAGTCGCTTTTACAAAGAATTTCATCCTTATAAGTGTCTGTGTCCGGTTTGTATCTATCAACCTACGATAGATGTCATATAAAATAGGGAAAATTTGAGCCAAAATAATGAAAAAAAATCGGCTGTGTCACCCCAGAACATTCCCGGCTCGACCGTAGAGAATAGGAATATTCTAATTACAAAATACTAAGCATTACATTAATTTATGGAACACATTAAAAATAGCGAGCCGATGGTAAATACGTCTACCGAATTGACATTTCAATGTTGATAATGACATAATCTGCGCATGCGCACGTTGTATATCACACTGCTACAATTAGGATCTTTTAAAATCATGTGTGAAAACTATTGGGAATTTGGGAAAATTTTTTATACAATAGTTGTAGGGAATTTTATGCTTTACAACTTTGCACTGAAATATTTTGCACTAAAGACTATAATTTATCTCCAATTTTAAAAAAATGGAAAATCGTAAATGTGTATTTTTCCCGCCATCCAGCGGCGAAACTTTGAGGAATTCGATAAAAAGTTAATCATAAAAGTTAAAGAAAATTTGATGCTTTACAACTTTGCATAAGAAAATTTAGCACTAAAATGCATTGTTTGTCCTCAAAATCAAGAAAAACTAGAGAAAACCTACATGCACATTTTTACGCGCCCTCTAGTGGCGCAACTATTGGAAATTCTGGAAAAAGTTTGAAACAAAAGTTGTAGGGAATTTTATGGTATAAAACTTTGTACTACAACATTTTGCACTAAAGTGTATTATTTGTCCTCAAAATCAAGAAAAACTAGAGAAAACCTACATGCACATTTTTACGCGCCCTCTAGTGGCGCAACTATTGGAAATTCTGGAAAAAGTTTAAAACAAAAGTTATAGGGAATTTTATGTTATAAAACTTTGTACTACATCATTTTGCACTAAAGTGTATAGTTTGTCCTTAAAATTTAAAAAAAGTAAGAAATTGTTACATGTGTATTTTATCAATGTCGGTCTTGAGGACCTTCTACTGTACCCATTTAAACCAAAATCTAATGGTCGCATTCTAGGCACACACCGACCCTCCATACCAAATTTCAGCTTGATTGGTCAAACGGTTCGGCAGTTATCGTGGAAGATTACACACAGATACATAGACACACAGACAGACCATGCGCTGGAAATGGTTTCAATCTTCTTGGGGGACCTCAAAATAGATATTTCCATCGATATCTCAATTTTTTTTTTTGCTCGTTCACCTTACTTTCCTTTGATGGGTCCGGAAAAGTAAAATTATTTCTACTGGTAGTTAATAATTACGATTTTTTTAGGAGACGAAGAGGGTTTTAACTTAGTTATTTATTTTCCACCTTTTTTATCTTATTTATTGCCCCGTTTTTGCTTTTCCACGAACCAAGCGAAGCGATGTTCTTTTCTTATTATTTATTTGTTTTTAACCTTTTGTTTTATCCTATTCTTTTTTCCCAGTTGTGTTTTTGTACTATTGTTTTATGGTCCAATTTTGTATCCCAATTTTTGTTCAAACTAGCGTTTGTTGGCTAATTTTTTCCGTTCATTTTTTTGCAACTGTTATTTCTCCCTTTGCTTTTCCCCTCACTTTTTTAGCAGTTTTTAACATATTTTTGGCACTTTTTGGCATTTTTTTACCTTCTGTGGTATTTTTGTCATTATTTGCATTTTCTGGCATTATTTGGCATTTTTTGTCATTTTTTTGTCGTTTTTTGGCTTTTTTTGGCGTTTGTGGCATTTTTTGGCATTTGTGTTGACATTTTTTGGCTTTTTTTCGTCACTTTTTTTTTGTAATTTTTTGAAATTCTTTGTAATTTTTTGGCATTGTTTTGTCGGTTTTTGGCGTGTTTTGGCATTTTTTTCATTTTTTGGTATTTTTTGGCATTTTTTGGATTTTTTTTTGTCACTTTTTGGCTTTTTTGTCACTTTTTGTCTTTTTTGTAGTTTTTTATGATTTTTTTGTAATGTTTTGCCATTTTTTGTCATTTTTTGTCGTTTTTAGGCATTTTTTTGACATTTTTTGTAATGTTTTCACATTTGATGGCATTTTTTGCCATTTGTGTTGACATTTTTTGGCTTTTTTTGTCACTTTTGGCTTTTTTTATGTTTTTTGTAGGTTTTTATCATTTTTTTGTAATTTTTTGTCATTCCTTGTAATTTTTTGGCATTTTTTGGAATTTTTTTTGGGGAAGTTGAGTGAGATAAACCGAAAGAAACGTGATTTTTATGTTATTTGTTTTCCCTTATTTTTTTATCCCACTCTTTTGCTTTGCCCCCTCTTTGCTTTTTCCCCAACCGAGCGAAGCAAGGTTTTTTCCTAGTATTTATTTATTTTACACCTCTTGATTTTTACCTCTCGCCCTTCAGATAAGAGAGGTATAGGAATCATGCTAAAAATTGGGTAGTGAGTTTTCAATTGATAAACACGTTTTGGGGTCCCTAGAATACGATTTTAATATTTTCGCGATGATGTCTGTGTGTGTGTGTGTGTTAGTGTGTGTGTGTGTGTGTGTGTGTGTGTGTGTGTGTGTGTGTGTGTGTGTGTGTGTGTGTGTGTGTGTTAGTGTGTGTGTTTGGATGGATGTTGTAGTAACGATAACTCAAAAACTACTGAATAAAAAAATTTGAAATTTTGCACACAGGATTCTGATACCCTAGATTAGATCTGATCAGATTTTGGTGCCAATCGCACAACCGGAAGTGGCAGTTGCTATGGGTGATGACGCCATTATTATACAAAACGGCAATAAAGTTTTACACATATATTTTGTATACCCTATAGTTTATTTTCATCTCATTAAAATGTTCGAAACTTTTGCCATTGTTGCCAGATTTACAAAAATATAATTTTTTTTCATACTTTTTTGTGTCAACCTGTAAATTTTTGATTCAAAAATGGCGAGAGGTCATGTGCTGGCCACATCAGATTTTTTATATTATTGTTTGTTGATCCATTTTTGTTGCCACTCCAATTTTCCCCAGTTGCGTTTTTGTACCATCTATTCTTCCCCTCATTTTTTTTCGGACTAATATTTTTTATATATAATTTTTTACACATTTTTTCTTCGTTTTTTCTTAAACTAATGTTTTTGGCACATTTCGCCCCCATTTTTTGTCATTTAAGTCATTTTTTGCTATTTTTTGGATTTTTTTTATTCATTTTTTACATTTTTTTTAAACTAGTATTTTTGGAACATTTATCCCCCCATTTTTTGTCATTTAAGTAATTTTTTTGACATTTTTTTTAACTCTTTTTATTCATTTTTTTACATTTTTGGTACTTATTTGAATTTTTTGGCATTTTTTTTACATTTTTTTTACATTTTATGACATTTTTAGTCAATTTTTTGGCATTTTTTGGTATTTTTTTTTGCATTTTTGGCATTTTTTGGCTTGTTTTTTCTTCTGGATTAATTTTTTTTTCATTTTTCTTTTTTACATTTTTTAATTTTTTCCACTTTTTCTTCTTTATTATTTTTCCATATTATTTTTTTCTTCCCTTTATTATTTTTCCATATTATTTTTTTTTTACTTTTTCTTCTTTTTGTTTTTTTTTCTGTTCTATCCTAACCTAATTTATTTTAACTTGGGCTACTGTTTTCTATTTTCCTTCAATTTTTTATCTTATTTTCCTCTTTTCCACGTTTTTTTTTGTTAACTAGTGTTTTTTGGTTAATTTTTTCCACGTTTTTTGCAACTGATAGTTTTGGCATCATAACCAAATATATTTTAACTAAAGCTGTTTTTGTTTTCATTTTCTTTTCTTCTCTTTTCCCTTATTTTCCCCATTTTTTCACGATTTCTTTTTTTTTTTTTGGCTCACTTTTATTCCTACTTCTTTGCCCAATTTTTTCTCTATTATGTTAAAATTTTATTTTCACCTTCATTCTTTCATTCAGTTTTTTCTGTTTTTCATTTTTTGACATTTTTTCCATTATTTTGTAAAATTTTTGAAATTTCGTGCCATTTTTTGTCATTTTTAGTTATTTTTTTTAGCACTTTTTTCCGATTTTCTCATCCTTGCTCGCTTATTTTCCTCTAATTTTTTTTCTTTTTCTTTCTTACTTTCCCCATTGACTTTTATTTTGCGCACTATTTTATTCATTTTCTTTCCATTTTTTATTTTTCTACATCATTTTTATTTCTCTCTTTTTATTTTTTTTTCTGTTCTACCCTAACCAAATATATTTTAACTAAAGCTGTTTTTGTTTTCATTTTCTTTTCTTCTATTTGCCCTTATTTTCCCCATTTTTTTCACGATGTCTTTCTTTTTTTTTGGCTCACTTTTATTCCTACTTCTTTGCCCAATTTTTTCCCTATTATGTTAAAACTTTTATTTTCACCTTCATTCTTTCATTCAGTTTTTTCTGTTTTTCATTTTTTGACATTTTTTCCATTATTTTGTAAAATTTTTGACATCTTTGGCATTTCGTGCCATTTTTTGTCATTTTTAGTAATTTTTTTTAGCACTTTTTTCCGATTTTCTCATCCTTGCTCGCTTATTTTTCTCTGATTTTTTTTCTTGTTTTTTTACTTTTCCAATTTACTTTTATTTTGCGCACTATTTTATTCATTTTGTTTCCCACTTTTTATCCATTTTTTATTTTTCTATATCATCTTTATATCTCACTTTTTATTTTTTTTCTGTTCTACCCTAACCGAATTTATTTCAACTGAAGCTATTTTTGTTTTATATTTTTTTTTCTGTTGTTTTCCTTTATTTTCAGTCTTTTCCTCATTTTTTCCCTTTTTTGTCTCACTTTTACTCCCACTTTTTTGCCCAATTTTTTTACTACACCATGAATGATCTTTATTTTTCGTGTTCCCCCTTTTACCCTTCCCATTTTCTCCTTACCCCCTTTACCACCTTTTATATCTTTTCCCCCTTTTATTCCCATTTTTTCCCACTACATGTATATGTTAATCGTTTCACAGCCGATTAAGGGGTTAACTTAAATTTATCGAATTTAAAGTTGTGTTACTTTTTTATTGATAAATAAAAAAAAAATTATATGATGTACCGCCTCTGTTTATGATCTAGGTCTAAAGATTTTTGACAGCTGATGCGTTTTGTTGGCACTAAAACTGAAGACAGGTGCGTTTTATGAAAACGATTTCGGACGAAATTTTGCATTATATTTTCACATTTAGCGAGGAGATTATATCCGTTGATTTATTTTCATTTTATGTCTAATGGACCCATAAACCCTAAAAATGTAATATAGAGCGAAAACTCGGGATTCTCTATAACTCCAAAAATAGCATAAATTATTTGCTCTCGATGCAGTTAATTTTATCCCAACAAAGTTTTCTTTAATGCTCCATAATTTTTAGTTTTTTGTCAATAAGCAAGACAGAGCTTATAAATCCGATATTACAATGCTTTTAACTATAAAGGGAAATAAATCGATGTGATATTAAAGATTTACTAACTTCCATATTATTGATTCTTTTTAAAAAGTTGTTTTTTTATTGTTTTTACAAATTTGAAATGTGGTTTATTATTTAAAATAAATAAAATTTATTGGAATTAAAAATACATCGTCTGGGTAAAAGAATTCACAACGAAAAAAAATATCGATTACTGAATCTCTTGTTTGACTTGTTTGACGTAGCCGAAATATTTTCAACAGTTTCAGTTACGTGGTTACTAATGATTGTAACCACGACAAAAGCTCAAATTTACGGTTCTCTCTATTAGCCATTGTCCGCCACTTCGTGCTTTTCAACTGTTTCCTTATCTGGTCTAGACAATATTGACACAAAGTTTCAGGTCCCTGAAAAACACTTTATATACACGGTGAGGCAATTAAAAATGTAATTTAGCAACTTTAGATATAATAGTTATTTGTGTAACTGGTGCAAATAGTTGCACGATGAATGAAGTTTGCATATCGAGACGAAGTCGAGAGCTGTAATCATGCTGAGTTGTATTTTACAATACAAGAAATATTATAAACGTTATTTATTTTTTTGACAGAATTTTATTTTTAATATCGCAGTTGGAGCAATTAACTATGTTAGCTGATGGACAAAATTGTCCAGTAATTTTTTGAATTTTTTTCGAAGTGCAAAAAGTTAAACTTTTAGTACAAAAAGTTACCATTTGTTGCACGATCATAGAAAAAATATTTTTATTATATATGTAACTCTTATATCGTATTTTTTTGTAAAAATTTTCAAATTACTAAAAAAAAATCAGTTATAGACTGCGCCACTTATTACATATTCAAGATCACAAATTGTATCTCTTCTACCATATTTTTTTGCAAAAATTTACAAATTATGAAAAAAAGAATCAGTTATAGACTGCGCCACTTCGTACATATTCAAGATCACACATTGTATCTCTTCTACCGTATTTTTTGCAAAAAATTACAATTTATGAAAAAAGAATCAGTTATAGACTGCGCCACTTCGTACATATTCAAGATCACAAGTTGTATCTCTTCTACCGTATTTTTTTGTAAAAATTTACAATTTATGGAAAAAGAATCAGTTATAGACTGCGCCACTTATTACATATTCAAGATCACAAATTATATCTCTTCTACCATATTTTTTTGCAAAAATTTACAAATTATGAAAAAAGAATCAGTTATAGACTGCGCCACTTCGTACATATTCAAGATCACAAATTGTATCTCTTCTACCATGTTTTTTTGCAAAAATTTACAAATTATGAAAAAAGAATCAGTTATAGACTGCGCCACTTCGTACATATTCAAGATCACAAATTGTATCTCTTCTACCGTATTTTTTGCAAAAATTTACAATTTATGAAAAAAGAATCAGTTATAGACTGCGTCACTTATTACATATTCAAGATCACAAATTGTATCTCTTCTACCACATTTTTTTGCAAAAATTTACAAATTATGAAAAAAGAATTAGTTATAGACTGCGCCACTTCGTACATATTCAATATCACAAATTATATCTCTTCTACCATATTTTTTTGCAAAAATTTACAAATTATGAAAAAAGAATCAGTTATAGACTGCGCCACTTCGTACATATTCAAGATCACAAATTGTATCTCTTCTACCATATTTTTTTGCAAAAATTTACAAATTATGAAAAAAGAATCAGTTATAGACTGCGCCACTTCGTACATATTCAAGATCACAAATTGTATCTCTTCTACCGTATTTTTTGCAAAAATTTACAATTTATGAAAAAAGAATCAGTTATAGACTGCGCCACTTATTACATATTCAAGATCACAAATTGTATCTCTTCTACCATATTTTTTTGCAAAAATTTACAAATTATGAAAAAAGAATCAGTTGTAGACTGCGCCACTTCGTACATATTCAAGATCACAAATTGTATCTCTTCTACCATATTTTTTTGCAAAAATTTACAAATTATGAAAAAAAAATCAGTTATATACTGCGCCACTTCGTACATATTCAAGATCACAAATTGTATCTCTTCTACCGTATTTTTTGCAAAAATTTACAATTTATGAAAAAAGAGAATCAGTTATAGACTGCGCCACTTATTACATATTCCATATCACAAATTGTATCTCTTCTACCATATTTTTTTGCAAAAATTTACAAATTATGAAAAAAGAATCAGTTGTAGACTGCGCCACTTCGTACATATTCAAGATCACAAATTGTATCTCTTCTACCATATTTTTTTGCAAAAATTTACAAATTATGAAAAAAGAATCAGTTATAGACTGCGCCACTTCGTACATATTCAAGATCACAAATTGTATCTCTTCTACCGCATTTTTTGCAAAAATTTACAAATTATGAAAAAAGAATCAGTTATAGACTGCGCCACTTATTAAATATTCAAGATCACAAATTGTATCTCTTCTACCACATTTTTTTGCAAAAATTTACAAATTATGAAAAAAGAATCAGTTATAGACTGCGCCACTTCGTACATATTCAAGATCACAAATTGTATCTCTTCTACCGCATTTTTTGCAAAAATTTACAAATTATGAAAAAAGAATCAGATATAGACTGCGCCACTTATTACATATTCAAGATCACAAATTGTATCTCTTGTACCATATTTTTTAACAAAAATTTACAAATTATGAAAAAAGAATCAGTTATAGACTGCGCCACTTATTACATATTCAAGATCACAAATTATATCTCTTCTACCATATTTTTTTGCAAAAATTTACAAATTATGAAAAAAGAATCAGTTATAGACTGCGCCACTTCGTACATATTCAAGATCACAAATTGTATCTCTTCTACCGCATTTTTTGCAAAAATTTACAAATTATGAAAAAAGAATCAGATATAGACTGCGCCACTTATTACATATTCAAGATCACAAATTGTATCTCTTGTACCATATTTTTTAACAAAAATTTACAAATTATGAAAAAAGAATCAGTTATAGACTGCGCCACTTATTACATATTCAAGATCACAAATTATATCTCTTCTACCATATTTTTTTGCAAAAATTTACAAATTATGAAAAAAGAATCAGTTATAGACTGCGCCACTTCGTACATATTCAAGATCACAAATTGTATCTCTTCTACCGCATTTTTTGCAAAAATTTACAAATTATGAAAAAAGAATCAGATATATACTGCGCCACTTATTACATAATCAAGATCAGAAATTGTATCTCTCCTACAATATTTTTTTGCAAAAATTTACACATTATGAAAAAAGAATCAGTTATAGACTGCGCCACTTCGTACATATTCAATATCACAAATTGTATCTCTTCTACCACATTTTTTTGCAAAAATTTACAAATTATGAAAAAAGAATCAGTTATAGACTGCGCCACTTCGTACATATTCAAGATCACAAATTGTATCTCTTCTACCGTATTTTTTGCAAAAATTTACAATTTATGAAAAAAAAATCAGTTATAGACTGCGCCACTTATTAAATATTCAAGATCACAAATTGTATCTCTTCTACCGCATTTTTTGCAAAAATTTACAAATTATGAAAAAAGAATCAGTTATAGACTGCGCCACTTCGTACATATTCAAGATCACAAATTGTATCTCTCCTACCGCATTTTTTGCAAAAATTTACAAATTATGAAAAAAGAATCAGTTATAGACTGAGCCACTTCGTATATTTTCAAGATCACAAATTGTATCTCTTCTACCGCATTTTTTGCAAAAATTTACAAATTATGAAAAAAGAATCAGTTATAGACTGCGCCACTTCGTACATATTCAAGATCACAAATTGTATCTCTCCTACCGCATTTTTTGCAAAAATTTACAAATTATGAAAAAAGAATCAGTTATAGACTGAGCCACTTCGTATATTTTCAAGATCACAAATTGTATCTCTTCTACCGCATTTTTTGCAAAAATTTACAAATTATGAAAAAAGAATCAGTTATAGACTGCGCCACTTCGTACATATTCAAGATCACAAATTGTATCTCTTCTACCGCATTTTTTGCAAAAATTTACAAATTATGAAAAAAGAATCAGTTATAGACTGCGCCACTTGGTACATTTTCAAGATCACAAATTTTCAGTGAAGGTGAATAGATACGTGTAGAAATAAGCATATGATCTCTAATACAATTTGTCACTTACTTTGAATCAAAATAAACTTATTTTCAGCCAGCAGCGCTTCGTGTCACTTTAATAAAACGAAAACACCTTGATCTTTAAAGGAATAAAAATTTGATTTTGTTCGAGTAAAATATGAAGCATATATGCCGCAACTAAATTACGTTACCCAACATCAGTGGTTACTATAGTAACCAATCGTTATTTAAAAGTTTACTATACGAAGTGTTTTATTTTTACCTGACATTAATGCTTGTAATCAATTGTTTGGAATGCTTGCGTTATGCCTTAACCGGCAGAAAAAGCATTATGCTCCTTCCAGGCGACGTTCCTCTCTTTCTACACTATGATTTTTTTCCTATTTAGAATATTTCTTTTATATCATTTATTTTTATCATCAATTATCTTATACAGGAAGAAAGAGATAGAGATTTTTTTTGAATTTTTCTAGTTTGTTTCTTCTCATTTTTCTGATTTTTTGTTTTAGTTTTTTTATTCTTTTTTCTAATTTTTTTCTTATTCCTCTGTTTTTTTTGAGATTTTTTTAAATTTTTTTTGGATGCGATTATTTGGGATTTTTCTGCATTTTCTTGCGTTTTCTTTTACTTCTTTTTTGTTTTTTACCATTCGATTTTTTCTTTTTTACCGTATTTTACAATTTTATTTATCATTTTTTCTCAATACTTTCTGGTTTCTTAAATTTATTTGAATGTTTTTTGTTTTGTTTTTCTTATTTTTTCCAATTGATTCAGGTTTTCTCTGATTTTTTGGATTTGTCTAATTTTTATTTATATCTTTCTCTTGGTTTTTAATTTTTCCTTATTTTTTCTTATTTGTCTGGTTTTTTCGATTTTTCTTTAATTTTTCCTCATTTTTTTTGATTTCCTTCCTTTGTTTTTTAATATTTTCTTATTTTTTCTTTTTTCTCTGATTTTTTGATGCTTTTGCCATTTTTTTTTTGAGATATTCTTGGGGTTGTTTAGAGATATTTGTGTGTGTGTGTGTGTGTGTGTGTGTGTGTGTGTGTGTGTGTGTGTGTGTGTGTGTGTGTGTGTGTGTGTGTGTGTGTGTGTGTGTGGGTGCGTGCGTGCGTGCGTGCGTGCGTGCGTGCGTGCGTGCGTGCGTGGGTGCGTGCGTGCGTGCGTGCGTGCGTGCGTGCGTGCGTGCGTGCGTGCGTGCGTGCGTGCGGGCGTGCGTGCGTGCGTGCGTGCGTGCGTGCGTGCGTGCGTGCGTGCGGGCGTGCGTGCGTGCGTGCGTGCGTGCGTGCGTGCGTGCGTGCGTGCGTGCGTGCGTGCGTGCGTGCGTGCGTGCGTGCGTGCGTGCGTGCGTGCGTGCGTGCGTGCGTGCGTGCGTGGGTGCGTGCGTGCGTGCGTGCGTGCGTGCGTGGGTGGGTGGGTGTGTGTCTGTGTGCGTGCGTGCGTGCGTGCGTGCGTGCGTGCGTGCGTGCGTGCGTGCGTGCGTGCGTGCGTGCGTGCGTGCGTGCGTGCGTGCGTGCGTGCGTGCGTGCGTGCGTGCGTGCGTGCGTGCGTGCGTGCGTGCGTGCGTGCGTGCGTGCGTGCGTGCGTGCGTGCGTGCGTGCGTGCGTGCGTGCGTGCGGGCGTGCGTGCGTGCGTGCGTGCGTGCGTGCGTGCGTGCGTGCGTGCGTGCGGGCGTGCGTGCGTGCGTGTGTGTGTGTGTGTGTGTGTGTGTGTGTGTTTGGATGGATGTTGTAGTAACGATAACTCATAAACTACTGAATAAAAAAATTTGAAATTTTGCATACAGAATTCTGATACCCTAGATTAGATCTGATTAGATTTTGGTGCCAATCGCACAACCGGAAGTGGCAGTTGCTATGGGTGATGACGCCATTATTATACAAAACGGCAATAAAGTTTTACACATATATTTTGTATACCCTGTAGTTTATTTTCATCTCATTAAAATTTTCGAAACTTTTGCCATTGTTGCCAGATTTACAAAAAAAAAAAATCTTTTTCATACTTTTTTGTGTCAACCTGTAAATTTTTGATTCAAAAATGGCGAGAGGTCATGTGCTGGGCACATCAGATTTTTACCTCTCGCCCTTCAGATAAGAGAGGTATAGGAATCATGCTAAAAATTGGGTAGTGAGTTTTCAATTGATAAACACGTTTTGGGGTCCCTAGAATACGATTTTAATATTTTCGCGATGACGTCTGTGTGTGTGTGTGTATTAGTGTGTGTGTGTGTGTTAGTGTGTGTGTGTGTGTTAGTGTGTGTGTGTGTGTGTTTGGATGGATGTTGTAGTAACGATAACTCAAAAACTACTGAATAAAAAAATTTGAAATTTTCGAAACTTTTGCCATTGTTGCCAGATTTACAAAAATATATTTTTTTTTCATAATTTTTTGTGTCAACCTGTAAATTTTTGATTCAAATATGGCGAGAGGTCATGTGCTGGCCACATCAGATTTTTTTATTTACTTACTGTACTCTACACCGAGAAAATTTTCTTAATCTTTCTTAAAAAATGTATGAATATTCACTGTAAAATATAAAAAAATCATTAAATTTTATTTGTGTATGTCCTATGTTTAAATTGTTTATTTATCTTTATAATTAACAGAGTAATAAAATTTTTTTAAAATGGTGGAAGTGTTAGGTTCCGTATATTAAGCAAATTTAAATTTTAATAACTTTTGACTTAATAAACAATAAAAAATTAAATTTTCTACGTACACACTAGTCTATTGTATAAAACAACATTAAATTAGGAAATGGAAAAATTTCATTAAATAAAATTTTAACAAAATAAAAATAAACAGATTGGGACCAAATATTTTAACAGCAATGTTGATTATTCTAAAAAGTAAAATAATTTTTAAAAAATCATTAAATTTTGTTCAAATTGTTTCCCTTCATCTTTAAACATTTTGAATTCAAACAAATGGTTTGAGCGCAAATTAAAATTTTTATAACTTTTAAATGTAAACGTCTGAAGAAAAACTTATTTCTGAATAATCCGGTTCACTTTGACCTACAGGGCTGAAATTTAAACTTGACCGAGGTATAACTTACCAAGTTTGAAGAAGATCGGTGTAGTGGAACGAATATGAAAGCTCTCACAGACAGACACACTAAAACATTAACAGGATGATCTCAATAACTTAGTTCTCTGTTGCTCTGAAGTACGTTAATAAATATTATAAAATAAAATTGCACATACCTAAAGATATGGACAACAAAATATTAAGATAAAATTGCAAAATGGAAAAGATTAAAAAATAAAATTTACACAAAAATATAATGAGAAACGGAAGTGGATCAAATATTTTAAAATAAATGCTGAGCACTTCAGAAATTAAAAGATTTATAAAAAACACCAGCAATTTCCACTAAATTAAGATTACAATTCAGTTTTCAGTGTTGTTATGGAGGAATTTTCGATGGTGATGAAGTTGATCACAAAATATGTCCAATAGTGCTTCTCGACTCGTTTGATGGTTTTATTTTTTAATATACATAGTTAGTACTAAGGAGCACTTCGCTTTCACTCACTGGGCACGATGGACGTTGCAAATGGCGGATGCCCCTATAGCGTAGCACTCATAACACAAATATAAACAAACCGATATAGATATATTTAACGTTTTAACTATGAGTCATGCGTGGTTCTTAGTAATGGCGGACTGTGCACATTACTCACGTATATTTTATGGTAAATCCTCATTCTTATCTACTATATATTCTATGTTTATCTTCATTGCTGCGTCTTTGTAACGTCATCAAATAGCAGATTTCATTTGACTGAAGCACCGAATACCCCGAAGGAGCAGTTCAATAAAATTACATTGGCAATTTTTAGCCACTTTTGGTGACCTTGTGTATTTGCTTTATGCTATACAAAGTTACTGATGACGCATGAGCAATCACAATCAGACGCTTTTTTAATATCCTAAACAAAAGCATAACGTAACAGTACCAAGACCTAACCTCACACTTCACCAACATAACACAATATTTGGTTAGTTAGCTCCTGAGGCAATACGAAACGTGAGCTAAGGCGCCAAAGGACTGCTTGACGACGCAAAGAGCGTTACAAGACAGTTCTGACAGATGATATGGAGTAAGATTTCTTTTTGCTTTCACTGAAACAAATCTGGAAAGATATCATCAACCTTTATGGATTTCTTGCTTTCCTGCTCTATTCCTCTAATATATTTACTGCGAGGATGGATTTGTTTATTGGAAAATGAGTTTAGAATAAGAAAATAACGCTTTCCTACTTACTTTCAAGTACTTTTTATATGTGTTTGATGAAATACATTCGTATATATTCATTCACCCAGTTCAATAACAAAATTAAATTTCCATACTTATTGACTGGACTAGAATCCCAAATAATTTATCAAATAAAGAACGGTTAAGAAAAGTTTCTTACAAGACCAAATAAACTTTACTGTGGTAATGTTACTTTCAAATCGTATCTATTTTATCTTGTTTTATGTGTGTCAGGAACCCCGGCTTTATATTTTTCTCCACCGTAGACAGGTGTTTTCCACACTTTCTTCGTTGTGAATTATTTTCATTTTATTCATTTTTTTTTCTTTTATTTATAAGGTCTGCTTATCGGAGTTCTAAACTAGGGTCTGTGAGCTTAAATAAATGAGTAGGAATTCTTTTAAAAATTTACGCAACTTTATTATCAATTTTGTTCTATTACAAAAATACATGTTATATTTTAACCAAAAATCTATATTAGAAAATTTAATTAGATATAACCAAATATCTTTTATTTTCGTGTGGTAAGCCATATTGGGAGTTATTTTACCATTAAAAGACCCCGCTCAAACCTTATGGAAAAATGATCTATGTGGGACTTGTCTGATTTTTTTATATTGTTTAGAGGAAGTCTTCCTGATTAAAAGTTACCATTCTAATAACCAATAGTATCAGAGATATTGGCCAATGACTGAACAATAAATATTGCAAAATAAATATTTCATAGGTGTTGGGTAGAGTATCGGCTTTTGTCTTTTCTCGAGACCTTTTTAGAAGATAAAATGGGCTACGGTGCCAAGTGCCCTACAATAACAACTGACTCACTTTTTGGGTCATGTTGAAACTATTTATTTTACTTAAATCTTGTTTTCTTATAAAAATGTGTGTTCTTTTCTTAAACCATCAGACCAAACCCGAACCGGAGAAACTCAGAACTCATATTTTCTGTCATATATGACAGTTCAATTGCTTTCATAATTTAAATGTTAAGATTTTTTCATTTTCAAGAATCACCTCATTCTGAAACAATTATTTTCATATTTTACACATTGTAAGTGTCATATAATTTGTCTATTCTACTTTACTATATTAAGTATTTCCCCTTTACTATTAGTTGTTATATGTTTTGTCATTTTTAATTATCTGTAAAATGATATGTAAACGTTTTTGTGAATTAAAGCCTATAAGTTTGAGGTAGTTTATATACAACAATTTAATTCACAAAATCAAAGAAAAACCAAGAATAAATCTAAATATGGATAAGTTTCTACTTCCGGATAAATTTGATTTAAATACTACCGCTTCAAATGCTTCGAAGGAATGAAAACACTGGCATGCAACTTTCATAAATTTCCTTGAAAGTGCTAAACCATACATCTGTAGCACTTGGAGATGATGAAAAATTTAAACTTCTTATCAACTATATTTCACCAACTGTGTATGAACTCATAAGTGAATGTACGACTTATAATGAGGCTATCAAAATTCTCCAATATACTTATGCTAAACCTCTGAATGAAATATATGCAAGACACATTCTTACTACAAGGAAACAAGAAAGCGGTGAGTCAATAAATCAGTATTTGCAAACGCTTAAATTACTGAGCAAGGACTGCAATTTTAAATCTGTGACAGCTGAAGAGAACAGAAATGATTTTATTCGGGACACTTTTATTAGAGGACTATCACTATCTCATATTCGCCAGCGTCTTCTGGAAAGCGAATCCCTGACACTAGACCAAGCAGCTATTCAGGCAAGATCATTGGAGGAAGCACAAAATCATTGTGAATCTTACAAAGCCATATCTAATTCATCTTTTGTAAATGCAACGTCATCCGCAAACAGCTCTAACAATAATTTGGATCTTAATGAAATGGCAGCTGACGAACATATTTCTTCTAGTGCAATTTCTGGACAAAAATGTTTCTATTGTGGTAAAAATAGACATCCCCGTTTTACATGTCCTGCTCGAGATAAAATTTGTCAGTATTGTAAGAAAATAGGACATTTTTCTATAGTGTGCATGATATCCAAATTGACAAAAGAAAATAAGTCTTCAAATAAGTCTTCAGCGTCAATACTAGCTAATACTTCTAGTCGTCCTTTGTCTTTATATAAAACGCTTATTGATGTTAACATTAATAATATTAATGCTGTATCCCTGATTGATACTGGAAGTTCTGATAGTTTTCTCGACTACAATTTTGTTAAACAGAATAAATTTAAAATATATCCAAGTACAGGACAAGTTTCAATGGCTACGGTTTCTCTAGTTTCTGAAGTAAAAGGATATTGCTACATAAATCTAGAACTTCTTGGAAACAATTACTCAAACTTTAGAATTGCTTTACTTTCAAATTTGTGTACTGATTTAATAATTGGTCAATATTCTAAAACAACACTCTGACTTAGAGATAAAATTTGGTGGAAATAAACCATCACTTTTTATATGTACCCTTATCGAGGCGAGAGTACAACCACCAGTGCTTTTTGGAAATTTGATGGAGAATTGCAAACCAATAATTACAAAAACCCGTCGTCACTCAGAAGAGGATACAGCATTTATCAAAAGTGAAATTGAAACTCTTTTAGCAGAAGGCATCATCGAAGAAAGTATATCTCCTTGGAGGGCACAGGTTTTGGTCTGTAAGAATCAAAATCATAAAAAGCGAATGGTCATAGATTATTCCCAAACAATAAATAAATTCACTTTATTATATGCATATCCAATACCAAATATTGAAGATTTAGAAGCCAGAATCGCCAAATACCAGATATACAGTTCCATTGATTTAAGAAGCGCATATCACCAAATTCCTCTTCAAGAATGTGACAAACCGTATACAGCATTTGAGGCGTGCAGTCGACTTTACCAATTTCGCCGGATTCCGTTTGGAGTTACCAATAGAGTAGCATGTTTTCAAAGAACCATTGATAAAATAATAGCCGATTCAAATTTAGAAGGTGTCTTTGCATACTTGGATGACACAACATTGCGTGGAGAGACCCAGGTACTACATGATAAAAATCTTAATAAATTTATGTCGACAAAAAAAATATCAGTTAACAATTAATGAAAAGAAATCCAAATTCTCACAGAAGTCTATAAATCTTCTAGGTTATGTTATTGAAAATTATACCCTTAAACCGGATCCTAGGAGGTTGGAACCACTCATAAAATTACCCATGCCTCAAGATATGCCTTCCCTTCGCGAGTAATTGGAATGTTCGCTCACTACTCCAGATGGATTCCAAAATATTCTGACAAAATCAAAATTTTTATTGATTGTAAATCTTTTCCTGCATCATCTGAAGTTGTTAATACTTATGAAGAATTAAAGAATGACATAGTAAAATCACTTTTATGGACGGTTACAGGAACTGAACAATTAGTCGTAGAAACGGATGCATCAAATTTTGCCGTGGCTGCTACCCTTATTCAGGGAGGAAAACCTGTAGCTTTTTATTCCAGAACTCTTTCAGGATCAGAGAAGACGCATTCTTCTATTGAAAAGGAGGCATATGCTATCGTGGAGGCAATTAGAAAATGGAAACATTTCTTGACTGGAAGACATTTTAAGCTCATCACAAATCATAAAAGGCATTCTAGTAGAATTAAAAATGAGAAAATTTCAAGGTGGAGATTGGAATTGTCATGCTATAGCTACGATATTATATACCGTCCAGGACGATCCAATGAAGCTGCAGATGCCTTTTCCAGAATCTGCAATACCACTGGTAATAATAAATTATTTGAATTGCACCAATCGTTTTGCCACCTTGGAGTTACAAGAACCTATCATCTAGTACGTAGTCGGAATTTACCATTTTCTTTGGAGGATATTAAGAAGATGGTTACATATTGCCCTATTTGTGCTGAATTTAAACCTAGATTTTTCAAGTCCCACAATTCACATCTAATAAAAGCTACTTCGCCCTTGGAACGTCTTAATATTGATTTTAAAGGACCTGTCCCCAGTTGTACCAAAAATAGATATATTCTGACTATCATCGATGAGTACTCAAGGTTTCCCTTTGCATTCCCTTGTAAAGATATTATTTCTGCATCTGTAATAAAATGCCTGATAGAATTATTTTTTTTAATGCCTGCTTATATACATTCAGACCGGGGGAAACAATTTTTATCAAAGGATTTGATAGATTTTCTTCATTTAAAAGGAATTGATACAAGTAGAACTACACCATATAATCCTGAATGTAATGGGCAGGTTGAAAGATACAATGGAATAATATGGAAAAGTATAAGCCTAGCATTTATGAGTAAAGGTTTAGATATGACAAAATGGGAAGATGTCTTGCCAGATGCCCTTCATTCTATACGATCTTTGTTGTGTACCGAAACAAATTGTACTCCTCATGAAAGAATGTTCTATCATCTTCGTCGATCGACTTATGGGACGTCTTTGCCTTCTTGGTTAAAACCATCATGTCCTGTATTTTTAAAAAAGTTCAATCGTCAAAGTAAATATGACCCTTTCGTGGAAGAAGTTCAATTAGTAGAAGTGAACCCTGAATACGCTCTAATTCGACACCAAAATGGAAGGGAATCTACGGTATCTTTAAAACACTTAGCTCCTCGTGGAGATATTAATTTATTATCTGACACCACCCGCACCCAATCTTTCAAAGTGCCTGAATCTGAAAGGGATCTAAATCTATCTAATACAGCTGATTTTGAATATGAGAAAAGAGTCCCTGAAGTTAATCCTGTACCTAACAAGATGATAACTGAAGATATCACGAAACTTCAGCCGCTAGAAGTGACTCCTCCAGTTGATAAAACTAAAGATATTCAGCCAAGTATTAAGAGTAATGATGAATATTTACCATCGAAATCTGTCCGTAATTCTTGTAGAGAACGTCATCCACCAAAGTATTTAAGTGACTACGAAATGTAAAAAAAAATCCAAGGAGAATGCTATATAATTTGTCTATTTCCCCTTTACTATTAGTTGTTATATGTTTTGTCATTTTGAATTATCTGTCAAATGATATGTAAACGTTTTTGTGAATTAAAGCCTATTAGTTTGAGGTAGTTTATATACAACAGTAAGTATTTAATTTGTATCTCTAAACATCTATTATACTTTTATTTTACACTAAACATATCCCATATTAATGTCACGCCCTGCTCATTTACCCCCCTACCTTTGGTCCAAATGGTTCGTCTTGATGGTGCCGATGATATTGATAAGTACAACATTGCTATCCAACGATGTCTTGTCAACAACAGATCATTAATCGATATAAATAGTCAAAGAGCATGTGCAGCAGGTCGATTGTAATGGAGTTGCGTATTCTTGAGGGAGATCCGACATGTATGCGTTTAAACGTTCTAACACAAACAGCCAATAAAACGTGTATGATTTGCAATTCGCCCGATGCTCATCGCCCCAAAAGTAGATGTCTTCGTGAAAGTTGATATTTATATTTCCATAAATACAAAATGCTGTAACTTACATGTTGACGATACTGGTCAACTTTCCCAACGGCTTTTACCAAGCTTACGCTCTGTACCTTATCGTTGTGTCATTCCTGATAGGGAAATGCAAAGATTTTGGACAAAACCCGCGTAAGAAAAAGGACTTTTAGCGATTCTTTATAAGTTGAGGCAAGGATTGTCAGACGAATTCGTAAAAGCTATATTCCATTACAGTAGCCGACAACATAGTACAATTATTGCTACTGTGGGACAGTGCTGAAAGCAACAATTTGTCTCCAATACTATTGGGTTCCAGGCTATAAACCGCCAGAATTTCATAGCTCAATATGTCCCCGAGTTCGCGAACTCCTTTTACAATAACAATCCCGAGATTTTCAAAGCCATTACCTATGTTGATGGTACCTATTTCTATGTTCCAAAGAGCAGCAACTTTTGTGTCTTAAGATAGACGTTTTCACTTCATAAAGGATGACACCTTGTTATTCCTGATGGTTGTATATTCACCTATTTTGTGAACTCCAGAAATAATGATGCGGCTATGTTTAGCAATGAGTTAGACAATGACGGCGAAATTATGCTCAACTGGTTTTAGGAGGGGGACATCTTCGTCGTTGATAGGGGATATAGAGATGTATGTCCTTTGCTGCAGGGCCTGGGTACTACCCAATACATGTCACATGCTGTTAAACGTGGTCAGCAGCAGCTCTCCATTAAAGATGCCAATGCTTCACGGCTTGTGACGAGAACCCGATGGATTATGGAAGCGAGAAATGGCTATATCAAATCGATTTTCAAATTCTTCGGACAGCTCATCAATACCTGTCATATTGAACACCTGAGTAAATTCTATTGACTAACGGGAGCCGTAATCAACAAATATCATCTACTAATTACTATGGAACCCATGCAATGCTTGCCAAGGCGAATGAAGCCTATGTTGTAATGGCTGGTGTGGATGAATTCAGGTTACGCAGGTCAATCTTGCACCGTTATGTATACAAAACAAGTTCAAGCAATATGTCTTAGATGAGCTCGATACAGATCACCTAGATGCAGAATCAAGATTTCTCCGAGCAAGAGTGTACTCACGGTTCCGAAACACGACCAAGTACCAGATATTGATTGCTTATACGACTATTGACGAACTCGGAGAAAACGATTACGAAGAAGTGGAGCATATTGACTAGGCAACCAAATATACATGTATAAATAAGCTGCTCTATGCAACCAATTAAACATATATGTTAGTGGATAAATTTCACTGGAATATTATCTAGAAAGTAGAAAATAATTCAAATTTCTTTTAAAATTAATAATAGTAATCTTTAAGTTCATACTAATATCTATTATTGCACATTTTAATATTTTATAATCTAAAAATAGTTGTAAAATCAACACAATATTATTCCGTCTGTCTCTTAGACTTTTTTCTGTCTACTTGCAATATACAGTTAACAAAACTAAAACATTAGCGACTGTTGCTATGCAAGCTTATCTTTCTCTCATATTATCCCATCATTATAAGAGACAAAAAAAATAGATATATTTCTTCCCGCTAAGATTCTGAATTCAAGGCTATGTACATACCATGTCTCCTACTAACAAAAAACCACCAACCCTATTATCTGGTAGAACTCAGAGCACAATCAACTCTCTCGCATACCGACTGTGAACAGATGCAGTCACATTCAATAGAGCAAAAAAGTTTCTTTAACCAAGTAAAATGGTGCGTAATTAATCGCACCCAAATAGTTTTCTTAGTTTTTATAACAAAACCATGTAAATAGTTTACAGTGAGTGAAGTGATGAGTACTATTTAAATATCTATGTTTCGTTTTTATAATTTAAATTAATGTGCCGCTTTATTATTTTTCTGTTCATATTCGGACTTGGAAAAAATGGAATAAAAATTACATTCCTATTTCAAATACTGTTTTTATTTAACATTCATATTGGTTTAACTTCTACATAAAAAGTTTGGTCCTTCGAGAAAATCTAAGAATTTAGTTAATAACGCTCGCAGTCCAGTGTTCTTTCAACATTTATGAATACTAATATTTATAAATCGTTCAGTTAGTAAATATTTAAGCTTCTAAGTTTCATTGTGAATATGTTGGTATCACCTAACCTATATATTGTATCGCTCTGCCTCTCTCTCTCTTGTTAACAACTGATGAGAATAAATATAAGAAATTCTATCAAATAAATTCAACAAGTTATGTAGTGTTTTAATTGAAATAAGCAAAATACTACAAACATCAAACGCTACAGAAGAGTTGATTGCTGGACACTGTTGCACTTGCAAATCAGGTGCAAGGACGCTGGGCTCTTGCAGTCATATTGCATCCATATTATGGTACTTTGGATATACGCGGCATGAACCCGAAATTTGGTACTCTCTGTCATAGCGATCTTGACGCTGCTAATAGGCCAGAGCAAAAGTACCACCACAAAGGTCTCCAATAGATTTTATAAAAAGAGTGTATTTTAATTTCATTGTATTTTAGGTTGTTTTAATGTTAAAGTTAGTTGGAAAAAAAAGAGAGTTGAAGATTGGTTTTATTTAACTCCGGGTTGGGTTGAGCCTGATATTAAAAAAAAACAATTATAAGAAATACAAGTTTTAAGTAAAAAAATTAGTTTCTTAGTTGCCTAAAAAGTGATTCAGCTGTTATTGTAGTAGATTTAGGATATGCAAGAAATATTTTTTCCCGTATTTATTGCTCAGTAGTGTCTTGGCCAATATATTCGAAACCATTGGTTATTGGACATAAGGTTTGAGCAGGACCCTTTATCAGTATTTGATTTATAATTTTACATTTTTACAATTAAAATTTATAAATATAAATTAATTCTTGGTTGACATATTCGGATTGTTCACATAAATGTAAACACCTATAAAAGAGACTCATAACTGTGAAATTACCCTACACGGACAAGGAAACTTCATCAAAGAGATTGTTAATGGGTTGAAGGGGTAACGTTAATGTGAGTAAAACGACACGAGGATACAGGAATAGTATAAACAGCTTTCACAACAAACTTGATTGTCATTGAAGTTATAGTCCTTAGGCTTATAATCCTTGCACGATATTATTTTATTAATAATTAAAAATATTTTGGACATTCAAGACACTTTAGGTGCATAATTATTTCAGATCAAGATCTGAAGCAAAAAAAGTGGACATGGAGTGATAATTTCTTTATTTTTATTAATACCAATGATCAGTACCAAAGCAAAATTAAACAGATGTGAATAAATTTAAATTGAAAGGAATAAAAATTTTATATGAAATTTTGTTAATTAGATTTATTTTTAAATTTTTAATATCTTATTATTTTATTTTTCCCAAAAATTTCTTCCACACATCGTTTATTAAAGCAATAGTTTTAATTATTTTTTTTTATCTCATAGTGTTTTTTTCACATTAATATTATTTGCTTCTATTCTATAATTTAGTTATAAAACAACTAAAAATAAATGAAAAATTTAAAAGCCTACTAAAACCGAAAGGTTAGATTTATTCAGTTTTGACTAAAAAACAATAAAATGAAATAAAATAGGTTATTTATTCACAATTCATATCGTAACATGAGCGACATAAAAAATTATAACAATAAAAAAAACTCCTGCCTGGAAACCATTTAATACGAAAATGCTCGGCTGGTGTGATGGGATTATTTTTCCTGAATGAAAAGGGCCATATCACGTTTCCTAATGCGGAATTTATTGACCATAAAATGAACCATTTTTAAAATTTCAATTATGTTTCAAATGTTGAGAGTTGTAGTAGTATAGGCGGTAGAAATTTTATATTTTAATATTTCTTAATTTCAAAAATCATTTTGTAAAATGTACCGAAAATATATAAAGATATAAAACTTATAGAGCATCAGTATTTTTTTACTGAAAACGCATAATAGTAGACTGTATCAGCCGCTTCAATAGCGGAGTGTGCAGAAAATGGTGATTCACGTTTGATTTGAATAGCTAAAGATTTTACTCCCGGTGAACAAGGTTTCAGGAAGGTCATTCTAGAGTGATGACATTTTCCAGATAAAGGAAGGAGTTTAGGTCGAATCAAATGAGCCATGTCGTCCGAACAACTTCCATGATATATAAAAGTCAGATCACCTACCTTTTTTCAATATTCCAAACTTTCCATATTCCTCGTCTGTTCTGGATCTCCGATAAGGCGAATCGGTCTTTTTCGGACAGAATCGAGAAATCTCAAAGTATGCTTAGGAGCGGAGCTCCAGATGTATTAGCAGTATCTCAGTAAATTTAAACCTAGTAAAGCAATGAAAGCTGTTTTAGACAATGGTAAAGAAATACAGATTCTAAAGCTATGTAAATGATTAAACTAACTATATTACAGGGATAATCTATGCCAATATAATTGGTATCAAAATAATGAGGCTCTTTCGAAAACTGGGGCAACTATGCCAGTTTTACGCTACCACTGGGAATAAATACTTCCCTATTTCAAGCGGAATTGTTTGCAATCTTGCAGTGCCCGAGAGAAAATAATACGAGGGAAGTGTGCAACACACGAATCAAAATATGTACAGACAGCCAGGAGTCACTGTACACTCTTATGAACCCAAAAGTGACATCAAGACTGCTATATGAATGACAAGAAGAACTCAGAAATCAGAACTCATAACTTTGACGTGGGTTCCAGGGCAATGTGGCACTGAAGCCAACGAAAAAGCTGATAAACTATCCAGAAATCTTTCATCAACTTCATATGTGGGCCCAGAACCCGCACTCGTAATGACAAAATCTGTTATCTTAGGTTGCAAACGGGTCTGGGACAAACGAAAACAAAAAGCAAAGAGAGAGAGAGATGAAATAAAGTCCCTCTGATCACCACGTGACGACATTCATTAAATACAAAGGAACCAAATTAGAATTATAACAGACCTCCTCACTGGTCACCAAAAATAAGAAAAGGGATTGGAGGATCTCTCCTCGTACCTCTACTCTCTTCAGTAGAAAAATGAGTAATAGGGAATGGTGTGTATTGTAGGCAAACTGGTAAAAAAGAAAGGATTTTGCTGACCAGTCCGATACCTGTAAGCAGATGTACGTTGCCAATGCCGATTTAATTGAGGTACCTTTTATTCAAACAACTTGGCTTACCACTGGATGGTAATAATTAATTTTTGCCCAGATTATTACTCTGGCATGAAACGAAATAAAATTATCTTTTACTAAGAGTAGTAAATTACCAATTAATTACGAAATCAGATTAAATTTTATTCTAACTTAAAGGCATCAACAAGTAAAGAAAAGGAAGAGCATCAGATTTAAAGCTAATGCCAATACCAACTAGGTAGATATGTTGGGTTTTAAATGAAATAAAACAGGTAGATTCTAGACTTTGGCTTTCCTATTGGAAGTCATCAGGCTCAAAATAATCCAATTGTGACAATAATTGAGTAATAAGCTCAAAAGCCGAACGAGGATATAGCAGCTCATCAAATAGTGGGAAATGAAGATCGACACCAGTATTATCGAAAAGAGTGGCATAGAAAATACGGTGAATAGGTGAGTCTACGACATCACAATGGAGGAAGAGATCAGATGCTGCTTAGAGTTGCCGTGACTGGTCAGGACCAGGACATTTTTCCTGTTCAACAGAGGCACGTCCCGATCTAGCCACGGCGCCATTTCTGGTATAATAGCCAACAAATTCCTTCCTTTATTTGCTTAACTTCATTCTGATTGCCATGATCTGATAATAATGCGGTCTAACTCTTTAGAGACATCATTCCAATACCTGCCAGTATTAAGTTCAACGCCCATGAAGAACGAACGCCCGTTGAGTTGAAGTTCTCTATATGAATATATATATTAAAGATACAAATGTGTAGAGGGTATTTTTGTTAGGACACAGACTGATTCGCATGGAGTAGAAGAATAAGCTCCCAATATGCTTCGAAGGCAAATGGCTTGCAGGGAGGTGCTTGTTGATGAACAGCACGCCGAATACGAAATCCACATATTTCAATACGATAGGACAAGATGGGTATGATATCCCTCATGTAAATTTGTTGTAGTGCCAAGCCATAAAGGTCAATCCGACCCCAATTTCATCTTAAAGAACGTCTGAACATCTGAAAGACTTTCTTGCGTTTATCAATAATGTATGTGAAATGTTCCAAAAATGATTACTTAGGATCTAGCATGATTCCTAAATATTTCATATGAATGGCACGATACACTGAACGCCTATCGTACCTTATTACGGTTGAAGGAAAGTCGAACTACGTATTTCGTTTTAGTTTCGGAAATCTTAAGCTTATTCTTTTGAGCCCATTGTTTTATTAATAGCATGTAACCACTGCGGTATTCTCTGATTCTAATCTACTATCACCATGGATAGTAATTATCAAGTCATCAGCATACTTACTTGTCACAGTCCAATGAAAGGACACACAAAATTGGGCTGTACAATGGAAAAATTTCCGGTCGACAATGCGGAAAAGGGACAAACTACAAAAGACAAGCTATATTCGGACTGCCTAGGATAAATCCCGAATAAAATAACATCCAATCGGTGAAGAACTTGTACAGACTGGTTCAGGTGACTAGAGTTACGGAGTGGTTGCTGTAGAACAAAATTGGAATGGACAAAAAGCCTAACAGGTTGAAGTGCCGCTGGGAAAAAAAGACCAGCATCCGGAAAAAAACCCTGATGTTGAGCTACCGAAGAACTTCCAAAAAGCTTCTTCTCCTTAGGCAATCTGATGTGAATGCCAGTCATCTATACACTAGATAATTCAGGAATCTCTTAATATAGCCAATAATCAGCTCTTAGTCGGACAAGATCAAGGATTAAGAATAAGTAGAGATCGAGACAAAATGAGTTATTCAACAAAGTACGCCAGAAGCAGACATTGTTAATGAGATTTTTCATTTTTTAATTTTCCATTCTAAAAATTTTATTCTAGTGTTTCATAATTTTTTGTATTACCGATAGGACTACGAATAATAAATTGAGTACAAAATTTATAAAAGAGATAATATTTCGAATACGTATACTGCACCGCTAGCTTTAAATTCAAATAAAGAATGATATAAAGAGAAACGATTTTTTTTTCTCTCTCTCATTGACAATCTTCACTATAAATTTAACCTGCTTCTAAAAGTGCTTGAAATTTCCTTAAATTTTCGGAGGGTTTCTCACACAAAGACGTAACCGACATCAAACTAGTAGTTTGACAAAAGATATCATCATCATGTTGTCTCGTGAGTCACGATTGTTTGGAGTAATATTAAAAGTTTTAGTCTTAACTTTAGTTTATTACCAAGTTTCGTAGTTTTAAGATAAGTAGTAAAAGCATTTCATCGTTGCACTATAGGGTAAAGATGGCGCTGTGTTATCGTTTGTACGTTCCTTTGAGAATTCTTGTCACTGTTTTCGTCACATCGTTAATTGTTATAGCACGAAAGGAATAAAGGAATTTGTATTATTTTCTATGAGACGCAGACATATCCTTATACATTATTTGTAAATAATATTAATTATTAAAGAAAATTCACTAACTCATTGTTACCGCATCACATTCTTTGATAATAGTCGATGATAAACGTCACCGAAGAGAGTGTCCATAGGTGCCTGTCATTTGTCACCGGCGACGGTGGCCTCTAGCCTCCAGCGAATGCAACCCTCATAAAAAATTACTAGGGACGATATATGGTCGACCATTATTAATTCCGCTTACCGAATAACTCACTTGTCACAAAAACAAACAAAATATTACACGCCACTCGTTCACAGTGGCGTGTGATCTTCATAAACAGGATGCAATAAATTAGAAAATTCACAAGGGAGGTATATATTACAAGCTGAATTGTACAATGGAATATATAGAAAAATATTTTGTAATAAGTAAGATGTAATATAGGTATACCTCATATGATGCTTTATTTCTATCTAAATATCAATATTATTATGACAAAATATCTCTTGTTAGGCCGAGCGAATCCAAACGGGCGTGAACTACGATCTTTTTGGAACACCAGTACCCGCACTGTAATATTTTAATATAATTTATAGGTAAAATTACTGGGTAAATAAAAAAAATGTAAAAATGAAACTGACTATATTTAAAAAACGCAAAATACACATTATTTGAATTGAATTGTTCGGAGCAATTGTTGTATACTATGAATGAGTGTTCTAAACATAAGAATTTTTGACATTTTGCACAGTAATATTTAGTAAGTCTTCTTTTTTTGCAATCTCCACAGCTGCTTCGTTTATTTGACCTGTCGGCAGTAACTATCTCAATTACATCTGCAATTCGTATAAGCTCTTTAATTCTATATCGAATTTGTCTTGGTATGTTAACATTTGCAACACGTACATGTAAATATCCCTCTACGAGCTGAAAAGGCAACTTTTCTATAAATAACCTGCGACGTAAATAGTGAGCTTCATCGACGTTTCCTTCATATAGAATTTTACTATTAATGCCAGCTACATTCAGTAAAGAATAAAAAATTACCATTTCTTGCCTAATTATAAGAGGAGCACAACTTATCTACTACGTCGACGCCACTTTTGGTTTGATTATAAAATGTGACAATTTCCGGTTTAGTTTTTTCTCCTGTTTCAGAGTCTATTGCATCATCATGGTGGATACTGGACACTAAAAGGACAGTTTTATTTTTTCTTGCAACATAAGACACTAATGTTGCCTATTCCCGAAATCCAAACATTGATCAATATCGTTTCTACATTTTCCAATTTATAAAAATGGGTGGCACTCCAATTCTACTCTCCTTGACTGTGCCTACTATAGTTAATTTATGGTCTTTTAGAATGTTGAAAACCAAATTGAAACTTGTGAATCAATTGTCTATGGGCCAATATGGGCCTGCTGGTTGTTGCTTAACATAAACTTCCAACGATTTGTTATAAAATATATTCGTATCTACCATGGCAAATATTTTTATCCCGTATTTGTTGGGTTTGGAGGGGATATATTGTTTAAAACTGCAACGTCCCCGAAGAGCCTTTAGTTTCTCATCAATAGTAACATATTCTGAGGTAATATATGATTTTTTACAATTTTCATTAAATATTTGAAATAGCTCCCTGATAGGAAACAGTTTATCAGTTACTAATCTTTTCGCTCTTGTGTTTTTGTCATCAAATTGTAACGCGCCAAATTCCCTCTGTCGGCCGTCCAAGTCAGTCTACGGGTTGTCGTTCTTAAACCCTGCAGCTCCGGTTCGCTTCAGTGAAGGTGGGTCTGGGTACGCTTCAATAGAACGATATAGGTTACCGATAACCTACTGAAAATTTAAAAAAACTGGAATTCAAACTATATTAGGGTGCCAGCCAAATCTTACAGCTGCCAACTATATACCACTGTCCTGAAAAAGACAAGCTCTCGACAGACTATCTATAATATCCAACCAACGTATAATATATAAAAAACAATTCGAATTCCTTAGCACAGCTCCTATTACAGGTGATCTCCTTTTTTTTGCAGCATAATACAGAAAAACAAATTCTAATGGTACAGTAAAAAAAACAATGGTCACTCTAAACAAGTTAGTCATGAATAGATATAGTATGCACAGTGATTATTCAACCCAGTTAATCCTGGGTGCTAGCTGACATTAATATCCGCTTTACTTAACTTATACTAGATACTTCAAATACCCACTTTCGATACCCGTACACTATGCATTGATAATTAAAATTAATAAAACTGACATACCTACAGAAAGTACCAAAATCAGTAAAATAGTTCATTAATATTTTGATCTTACGATCGTCAGCGATTGGCCAATTGCGGAGGATGCTCCATGTAATACAGAAAATAATTTAAAATAAATATATATAAGAATACCACCCCCTTACCAGAATTATTTGTGAACCTTTCTGTGGTATATGTACATTAAATTGGATTAGAAATAATCACCCGCAACAATCTTTATTAGATAACCTACCTACTCTACGAATAACTTTCTATAAAATGTTCAATATAAAAAATAAGTACTCGTAAAATTATCAACATGAATCAACCTATGAAGCAAATAGTCATAGGAGACATAAAAAAAATAAATTAATTCTATTGAAAACAACTTTGGCTTATCTGAGATACCTTGAACTTGAACTCGGGATCCTTCCTCCTTTCCGCAGTAGATGATCACTGGATGACACCGAAGAGTAAGTACCGTCCCATATGGAGAGGAGACTAAACAATCTTCCGAATCGTACAGAATCTGTGTAAACCCAGCAGATGTGTCGTAAAGTCACACTGGTACATCCAAAAAATAGAATCCCAACAGGATCGCTCCAAAATATTGTTCAGGGATCACTTCCAAGCCGCAGTACCCGAAACAAAAACCCTAAAAATACAAATTCTCTGTAAATGTTCACATGATAAATCTGTGACTCTGATTACCCCCTTTCCCGGTTGTTATTAAACAACAATGACAAAAATTAAGGGTCTTTCTATCCCTTTTATTTTAAGATATAAGCAACTATGACAAAAGTTGTCCAAACTACAATTTTAAGAGCACCTAGTACATCTAATGGCACATCTAGGGCCACTAAAATAAACCCAAAATTAACATAAAATAAAAAAGAATTACCTTGTGATAAGGGTTTTTTTTTAACACAATGGGAAGTGTATTCCAAAGTTAAAAGATCCGTTTAAAATGCATGTAGGGTGCTTCCATGGGGCTACTCAAATATCCACAACTTAACACCAGATCCAAAAATAGTATTTTCCCCAGCAACACTCCACTTCTTAGGAAAGAACCGTAAATAATCCACTACTGGATGGCACTAACAGACCATTAAAAATTCTGGAATTCTATTCAAATCAACTTTTAGAAACACACCTCCATTCCCATTCAGAAAAGGGATAATTGACAAATGACGGACAGACGTCAGAAAACAGTTTCAGGCCCCCTATATCAAATCATGGCCTGATAGGCGTTTTCTCGCGATCTGTCACTTTTAATAGAACTAATACACCGGAAAAGAATACCCTAATCACAACATAGCAAAAGTAAAAATTTATTGTAAGAACAACTATGTCGCAAAATAAATCTAAATAATTAATTCCCACTTAGACTATATACAAACTTCAACCACTGTTCACCTGTCGCAAGATGTAACCTTAGCTTAAGGCCGCAGTTTCACTGTATTTTAACGTATAAAAACACGGGTTTACCAGTTCCAATTACGTTTAAATTTTACTGAACGAAGGAAAATTAAACTTTGGCAGCTTAAAGTATAATGTTTAAAGAATGGAGTCTCCTGTTTTTTATTTGTCCTGTTATTAAACTGAGTTTTAAAAAAAATAAAAAAAGTGATTTTTAAAATCAGAGATAAAAAGTAGGAGACTTCATTCTACGTATTTTTGTTAGTAAGCTCCTTGAATATTTCTTTATTTTATTCAGTATTTATTAAATCTAATTGGAAATACGATTGAGAAATATATGTCAAATTTTTTTGTCATAATGGAGATTTTCGATAATTTCCTGTAATGTCTTAGTTCATACCCTCTCGAAAAGATGTCACGACAATCAAATTAGGTGACAATCATATAAAACCTATGTTGCCAAACTTTTAGACAAATCTGAATATTAGGTATTTTCGCGGAGCTAATCCTGAACTAGTTCAAAACACATTTAAGGATTACAAAAGCCACAAAGGGATAAGTTATTTGCGCATGTCCTATTCGGAATATATTCAGGATTTTTATATACCGCGAACGCATAAAATGAAACTTATCTATGACATAATCGTTTGTTACTTAACAAAACAAATTAATTAATATTAAATTTTCACGCAATTAATTTAATAATACAGAAGAAATTATTTTTATGGAATATTTGTCTCCACATTTGGAATATTTGTCTCCACATTTGGAATATTTGTCTCTCATTATGGAATATGTGTCTCCCAATAGGCGCTAACAAAATTATTTTCATGGAATATTTGTTTCCAGATTTGGAATATTTGTCTCCACATTTGGAATATTTGTCTCCCAATAGGCGCTCCTGTTTTGCCAAACTTTCCAGTTTCGCACTGCGTTCGGTATTGCTGCTGGTGATAAGATGTCGATATTGATCATGGGACTCGCGAGTAAACCGAATTTTTATTATTTTTCCGAGCACATCAATCTGTTATCTGCTAGGTTAAAACGAAATATTTATATTTGAGAAAATGAACAATCATGGTTTACTGTATATGTTGCAGGAGAAATATTTTTTGATTTTGATAATGTAAATAAAAAATTCTGTACAGTTTTTGGAGTCGCCATCTTGAATTTATCTCCTATCCCAAAAAGCCCCCAATACCAATTTTGAAAAGAATCTAATCATAATTCCATATCTTGTCCGCCATCTTGAATTTATTAATTTTGAAAAAAAAAATCAAAATCTCCAACACCAAAAAAACCCCATCCACCAAATTTGAATGGAATCGGTTAAAAATCATAAATTTCGTCCACCATTTTGGAGTCGCCATCTTGAATTTATTTGTTTTGAAAAAAAATCAAAATCTCCTATTAAAAAAAAACCTCAATACCAATTTTGAAAAGAATCGGATAATAATCCCATATCTCGTCCGCCATCTTGAATTTATTAATTTTGAGAAAAAATTCATAATCTTAAACACCAAAAATCCCGATATACCAATTTTGAATGGAATCGGTTAATAATCATAAATTGCGTCCACCATTTAGGAGTCGCCATCTTGAATTTTTTTATTTTGAAAAAAAACATGATATCTCCTATCCCAAAAAAACCCCAATACCAATTTTGAAAAGAATCTAATCATAATTCCATATCTTGTCCGCCATCTTGACTTTATTAATTTTGAAAAAAAAAATCAAAATCTCCAACACCAAAAAACCCCATGCACCAATTTTGAATGGAATCGGTTAATAATCATAAATTTCGTCCACCATTTTGGAGTCGCCATCATGAATATATTTATTTCGAAAAACAAATTCATAATATCCGACCCCAAAAAACACAAATACCAATTTTGAAAAAATCTGAATAATCACATATCTCGTCTGCAATCTTGAATTTATTAATTTTAAGAAAAAAATTGAAATCACCAACCCCAAAAACCTCCATATGGCAATTTTGAAGGAAATCTGTCCGTCCGTAATGAAATATCTATAAAATATATTTGGTGGGATTTATATTTATATTTATGATGATTTTACGTATTTATCGAAGATAAACAAACAAACAAAGTTAGTTTTACAGCATTGCCATATCCTAGCAGAGCTCAGAGATTTTCTTGCTCTTGGCATAAAATGAAATAAGATTAAAATTATATTGTATAGTAGACCAGATAAATAATATGAAATAAAATGTCACTACTAAAACGAGTAAATAATTTGCTCAAATGTATGCTGAAATAAATCGTAAATAAGACATATTGCTACATCTGTTGAATAATAGATTTATGAAATTTGACATTAATATGACATATGTCACATTTAGTTATTGTTATGAATATTGGAGTGTGCCACTGCGGCCTTAACGACACCGATAGAACTGCCATGTCAATCGACGTAGAAGATTCGGACTGTCAGTCGAATCTAACCACAAAATGACAGACGTAAACAAAACAAAACTGTATTAGCGGTGTACCGAACAAAAAGTATTCTTAAAAGACAAAAATAAATAATGATTCAATAAAAGACATATACCTCGTATCCAGGTAGGTTCCTGGCCTGTGTAAACTCAAGTTTCAGATAAAACTAAACGAGGTAAGGAAGAAGGTCGACTAAAACACTATTCATAGTCGAAAGTACTACTAAATTAATTTGAGATTGTATAATATCAAATGTCTCAGTGAGTAAATTAGCACGTTAAAAAATCTAATGCAATTCAATAAAAATTTGAATCTGTTCTGTAATATCCTATCAGAATAAAAAAAATTTATTGAATTTATAATTTTAATGATAGTTTTTTTAGTTACCTTGTATATTACATTTATACTGAGTAAATGTAAACGAAAAAGGATATTCAAAAACACATTGGTTAAGGAACTAGAAGTTTTAACACTTCGAAGTAACAAGCAATAAGTTTTCCGTAATCACTTTTAGCACTTTAAAATAAACCTGAAGAAATCCTCTTCAAGGTTAGAATTGTTCACTATAGATATATATTGTAGGAAAAGCACCATGTAGTAATACAGAAAGCACAGGAATCCCATAAAAAGTCTCTTCAAATCCATATAAAGCTATCAAGAATATGTTAGGTTATGTTTTCTAAAATACATATAAAAATGTCAATTAAATGGTATTTACATAAGAATAATATATGGTTACCTATTTTATTATAATATTAATGCAGACAAAGACAGTTGAATGTGAGTTTACGTCATAACCCCAGGAAAGTATAAAAGGGGGGATTTCAGGCGGAGAAATCAGTTGCAGATCGTCTCTCGTCGAGGTCACTTCAGGTATGATATGGAATATGTTCTGGTATGGTTTTTAAAACAAAATGTGGAGGAAGAGGACATTCTTAATATGACCATGGTCCAAGATATAGGGGGTGTAATATTAACTACTACGTGTAACTAACTAAACCAAATGTTTGAATTCAATTTCTTAAAGAAATATTCATTGTATCTAACTTAACTTATTGTATACAGGTAGCTGATGTACTTGATTTAAACTAAAAGATCATTCTTGCTCTAACTATGACCAATGGTAGTAAATTAAGCTAGATTGTCACTTGGACAGTGTAGAAAGCCAGTTGGCGATATGAAATTTATTTATGAGAGTTGCTTAGTACAACGGTAAATACTTTATCAACCTCACTTGGAGGGAATCCCTTACGGTGTAGGCCGCCTCTCACTGTTCAACAGTGAGGTTCTCGATTCAATGCAACGACGCCTGGTTCGTTGACTCTTTACCGCTTCACGGTGGGCTCTTGTTGGGACTTGCGGTTTGTATATACCAAAGATCTTTCGCCCTTCTGGTGGAGTTCTCACTACGAGACCTGCGTAGACGCCTGGTTCTGCGACTCTTCCTCATCAAGGAGGGTTCTCTAGTGCGACCTGTCCGAGGTATGGTATTTCCTCTGCTCTTGGTGGAAAAGGGTCGCTCCCTTACTTCTTATTATTACCGGTTTTGTAAGACCTGTGACCGCGCTTGGTCCGATCATCTCCTGCTCTTACAGTGGGGTTCTTGCAAAATATGAGCTATAGGGATATCTACTGCATTCGTATCGGTTTTCGCTGGTAAATGTTTGATACCCGACGTCAATAGTAATGAACAGTATACGTTTCATATATTTAAGTAATGATTCAGCTGTTGCTCATAGCATAACATGAAGTACATTAACAAAGTCAATAGAATAATCATCAGTAACCTTGTTAGGGAAATTACAGTTTATTAGTAAATTACTGTAATTATATGTCAATAAACACATATGTCAAATTTAAAAGCTTTTATTTCACGATCCTTCTCCTTTGATAGTGCGTTGCATCCAAATATTCAAACTAGATCTCATAATGTGGGGGCCACTCTTTATTCTTATTTTACTTCGGGGCAATTAAATATTACTCTTTCTATAATTGTGTTTTATTGTTTACCATATTTATATTTAACAGAAACGATTTACAATCATGATTACCAAGAAACAAAAAAGGATTTTAGTGTGTGCTAACAACGACCACACTTACGACTACAACTACTCTTCTTCTTATCTTTTTTTTTTTTTTTGATTGACATATTATTTGGTCGTGACTAACCTACCACCTACAGGAACCTTAACACTCCCCCTCGCTAAAATCCTTTAAACTTAACATATCTCTAAATTTCACAAACAAATTTACACTTAAACCCTTTGTGAGGATATCAGCCTGCTGTTCCGATGTCCTAATATAACATAACTTAACTATTTCATTCTTAACGTTTTCACATACAAAATTAAATTTTAAGTCTATGTGTTTCACCCTTCTATTATTTGTTGGTTTTTTAATCAAGGCTAAGCATCCCTGATTGTCCTCATAAAAGGTAATACAACTTAATCTAATACCTAAATCTAAAAACAATTTTCGCAACCATAATCCATCACAAACAGATGAACACAGAGCAACTAATTCTGCTTCAGTTGTGGAAAGTGATACACAAGTTTGCTTTTTCGTTGTCCAACATAAAGTGTTGGGAAAAATTTTGAATACAAATCCAGTAACGGATTTTCTGTCTAATGTATCACCTCCCCAATCAGCATCAACATAACAACAAATATCCTTATTACTATTTCTTTTATATTCTAACCCTATACCCATGGTTGATTTTAAATATCTTAGAACTCTTTTCAAAATGATTAAATGCCTCATCAGAAGCTTTATCCTGAAACCTACTAAAATAATTTACAGCAAAACAGATATCTGGTCTTGTTCCTAACATTAGATACATGAGACATCCTACTAGTTCTCTAAACAACATAACTAAACTTGAAAAAACTTCTTTTTGATTGACCATGTGATCAGTACATCCAGAATCAATAAAAAATTGTAACACTTCTAAATCTTTTGATTTCTCTTCTATTTGTTTTTCGCCAAGAAAACAAATATTTCCATGAGCTTCATCCTTTTGCGAACCTTGATGTAAAGTCTCATCTTCTTGATGTGAAGTCTCATCTTCTGCTAAGTTACTCTTCGCTCCATTATTTTGAAATCCACCTTCTCTTGTCTTGTGGCTGTAGCCTCCTCTTGAACTGAAACCTCTTGTATTAAAACTTCTTGTATTAAATCCTCTATAATTTCCTCTATTCTGGAAACTTCCTCGAGCATAACCTCGACTGTAACTATTGTTTGGTGTATCGTAAGTACGGTGAGTATTATTTTGCCCCCCATTATTTTGTGGACAAAAACGCTTTATATGATTAGTTGAGCCACATCCATAACATTTTTTATCACTATATTTCTGTGTCGTAAAAGCTGTTGTCAATCCATTTTTATTTACATTCACATGAAATAGCATCCGCTTTTCACATTCTGCCAGAAGCCTATTCTTTGCATCTTCATATTTAACGTCAGTTATATTTTCAATAATTGCACATACAGTATCATAAGATTTTGGTAATGTTAATAACAAGTTACATACTTTGTCCTCATCTTTTACTTCGCAACCTGATGCAATCAATTGTCTTACAATGTCCTCAAATTCTATAATATGTTTCTCAAGCGACTCTCCTTCTTTCAATTTTAGTGATAATAGCTTTCTTTTTAAAAATATTTGGCCAGGAAGCCCTTTTTTTTCATATCTATCTTTCAAAGCCGTCCACATCTGGCATGCATTAGTTTTATCTCGAATTATGTCCAGTTGGGCATCATCCAAACATTGGACCACTATAGATTGGCATTGTTTGTCTTGTTTCTGGTCTTTTTCTTTCTCTCTAGCATCTGCATAGCTACTACTATTATCAAATTCTTGATTTATCCATTTTGCAACTCCTTTTTCTTCTAGCAGTACCTGCACTCTAAATTTCCATGTTCCATAATTATTACCATGTAGCAATTCAATATTATAATTGTTCTTTGCGACAGCCATTTTCTTTTCTTTTTATTTCTTACTTAATTTTCTGATGAAACTGTCTGGTCCCATAACCTCTTATTTTACTTCGGGGCAATTAAATATTACTCTTTCTATAATTGTGTTTTATTGTTTACCATATTTATATTTAACAGAAATGATTTACAATCATGATTACCAAGAAACAAAAAAGGATTTTAGTGTGTGCTAACAACGACCACACTTACGACTACAACTACTCTTCTTCTTCTCTTTTTTTTTTTGATTGACATATTATTTGGTCGTGACTAACCTACCACCTACAGGAACCTTAACATTTATAATACTAGACGATCAAAACGTGCCAAAAATTAAACATTTTAGAAGCAGGAAATTCCTCCTTTTTCTAAAGATGACGAGGCCTGGGGTTAGAACGTCACAGTTCATAGACATCGTCAACCTGAAGAGTTTAATTCCCATCCCATTTATACTCCATAATTATTTGGTGTTCAGACGCCCACTTTTATTAACACCAGCTAAATAAAGAAGACGAAGAAGAGCCAAAATTTCAGTTTTATTGGTTGGCTTTGCATCTCTCTCTCTCGAGAATGTTGGATAGATTTAGAAGCTATGAACATATTAGTATTATCAACAATTATAGCAATAATATCATTGCCGAATAATCATTCACAGCATTCCAAAGGATTAGTTTTACCTTTTGAAATGGCTGTGTTGCCAGGAAGGTGGGATACTGTATTGTGAGATCTTCTTCTCTCACATTGGTATTGGAGGGCACTTTATATTTTCTTTATCTTTAAGAGCCTTGCCTAAATAAAAAAAAATCCATAGAGGCTCAATTTCATCGAGATTTTTATGAATATGTTCATTATCACGTACTATCGTCGCATTCATTATCAGAAACAAAATCGACTTCGTCCATAAGACGTCTTAACTGAGCTTGCTCCGCTTCATAGGATGCTATTTTATCTATTTACAAAAATAACATTATTGTTCCTAAACTGTATCTAATTATAAGAAGAAAAACCTTACCAAATCCAAAAACATATCTGTTTATTTTACGAACGAGAGTACCCGCACTGTATCTGAGAGATCTCACTAACTTTTGGCGCTAAGACAAGAACTGATATTACGGTGTTTATGTGTGCACCGGGTACCTAGACCTATTATAGAAAGCTACCGAAAATCACCGATCATAATCTCTGCGACTCACCGAGGTTAAAGGTTAATTGTACAAGTCTATGTTATTGTTGAAGTTATATTTAGAATTACAGTTGTTGTACAATTAAATAAGCACAAAAGTGTGTTTTTGCATTTTTAAGTATCTAACCAGTGAACCTTCCAAGAATTTAGAATTGCGTTGTAAAGCTAAAAACAGGGCACACTTGTTACAAAGTTTCTGTTTTCTTTAGTCTCGACCCATATGTTTATATTCTTTAGAAATGATTCTTAGTCAAGTGTTGATATCAATAGCTGGCAAAAATCTAGTTTTATCTTTAGTAAGAGTGTAACTGTTGTAGGGTTCAGATCGTTTGAGTTTTTTGTTTTGTTGCCAAAAATTTATTTTTCTTTATTTCAATAAATTCACATTTACTTTGGAAGTTGGATCTTTATTTAATCCTTTAAATAAAATATCCAATAGTTATTAAATGTGATTGAAGTTTTATCCCCCCCTTAGTGGTCTATAAAACTTTATGTACCTTTTACATTGATAAATCATACCTTTTTACTGATTTGTTATTATTATTATGTTGAAGAATATCGTCACCACTAACCAAAACTACACTTTTTAAAACACTCTACATACGTTTCACTAACTACATTAGCATCATCAGGAGTCGATCATAAACAAAATATTAAACCTACGATCTAGCTATTTATACCTACGCATGAATGCGATTTGGCGCTAAATGCGGAGGCTTTCTCCAATCATTTGGAAAAAACCCTCCAACTTTTTCTAATTAAACTGTATAGTGGACTAAATTTAATAGGTCTTTTGTCTTTATTTAAACTATTTTTGCATTTAATTACTTCAACACTTTCAAATGCATCCAACAACCTTTTGATGGGTACATTTTTAAGTAATTTTACATTATCCACACTAATTTTATAATTATGACAAAAAGCATATTCAGCAACAGATGATTTCACTGTGCGAACGTACTTCAAATGTACCATGTGCTCTTTAAATCTAGATTGTATAGTTCTTCTAGTTTGTCCAACATACTTTTTGTCACAACCAGAACAATTTATTTGTATATTCCACTTTTTTCCAAATGACTTGTTTTATCTTTTGGGTTGTTTAATATACTTTTCAAAGTGTTGTTTGATTGAAAAACTACTCTCAAGCCTGATTTGTGAAAGATCGTTTGTAACCCTTTAGTGAGGTATGGGTTATATGGCAGCAAAACAAACTTCTCAGCATGTTTCTCATGTTGGAAAAAATTCATATTATTATTATGGTTGTAAATAAAAATCAGTACTTTTTCTAATTCATTTATTGGGGGGCTAAATACTTACAAAGGTAAAAACAACATGAATACAAAAACGATTGATTATTTCTTAGCAGCTCTCGCCTGTCCGACAAAAACTCAAAGATGCCTAAAAACAGGTTTCTACCCAACGAAACATAAAAATTAACTGACTATTCTAGGATTTATAACCGTAACCAAACTGGCAATTTACAAAAAAGGTTTAAACTTATAAATTCTTAAAAATATTGACATTGATATAAAATGAATAATTCTTCGCATGTATCTGCAACAGGCGATATGTTTAAACATCCTCTTGAACTAACTGGACTCGGAAAGTTAAGTCATATGATTTCTGGCGAGGTATCAATGTTTATGACAGAAAACTTGCCAACAAACTACCAAGCTCTGCTGGAAACCATTTGTATTGCCAATAGAACTTAAAATATATAACTAAACAGATTCTTGTTCTTTGTTTTGACGAGTCAATTGTATTTGCTTCCCATAAAAAGGGTCACATTTACACTATATATTTTACAGGGTGTTTTACCACCCCGTTACAAAGATAATTATTAAAAAACACTTTGTATTTTTTTATATGAAATATTGTCAGCTAGATGTAATATTATCACTTTATTAAAAGTTATTTGTATTTGAAGTAGATTTGGCTATTATTAGAAAAGGTGTGTACATACTGCACAGTAGTGGACTCTAGGGAGACTAAAATACAAGCAGTTTCAAAATTTGGCGACCGTGACAGGACACTTCTGTTAAAAGTATGGAGAAAACCAAGAAAGCCTTAGCTCTACAAACAACAACTTTTGCAAGGATATTTTATATGTTGGAAGATGATTTATCCAAAGAAAGAACCAACTTGATTGAAATTCAGAGTAGTATTAGAGTCTTGGACGAACAAATGCTACAAATAACCGAACTGAATCAACTTCTGCTGCTGCTAAATTCAGGAGGTGATGAAGCAGATATGAATGCAGAAATCAAAGTAATGGATGAAATGAGTCTTCAGTATCATAAAATGAAATGTAACTTTGACAAGTTAACCACTCAAGGACATAGTTCTAAAAAATCAGAATTAAAAAGCAAACTGAAGATCCCAAAAATTGAATTCAGGTAGGCGACATAAAAAGTTGGCTTTGGTTTTGGAATCAGTTCAGTATTTGGTCCAAGCTATGACTCCAGGTTCTCGAGCGAGACAAATCATTGAAAGTTACCCTGCTACAAAAGGCAACTATGTGAAAGCAGTTGATAGTTTGAAACAAAGATTTAGAATAGAAGATTTGTTGATAGAGGTCTACGTCAGAGAACTTCTCAAACAAATCTAAATGCCAAGAATAAACTGTCAACTTTTTTTGGTAAAATTGAATCACAGTTGAGAGCCTTGGAAAATTTAGGAGTAAAATCCGATACATGTGCTGCCATGTTGTACCCTTTGGTAGAGTCTTGTATAGGGCAAGATTTGATAAAAGCTTGGCACCGAAGTCAATTTTATTCATCAGAGTCCAGTTTGAAGAAACGTCTTGATGATCTAATGGATTTTTTAGACAAGAAGTGATGAACGAAGACAGAATTTCTCTGACTGTTTCAAGTTTTACAGACAGACGGAAGTCTGAAGATGATAGAAATGCAGCGATTAGCTCTACTGTACCCACCATCTGAGTTGTTTAACAAAGGAGCCCCACGAAGTGTGTTTTGCAAAGGTTCACACTCTTCTGATCACTGTAAGGAAGCATTGAAACTTAGTTTTGCAGAGAGAAAATAGAAGTTGTCAGATTCTGCTTGTTGCCATCTATATACCAAATTTGGGCATATTCCTCGTCGATGTCCTTTTAGGGAAAATGTTCCAGCTGTCAAGGTAGACATTGTAGTATTATGTGTCCTAAAAACGATATAAAGTCATTAAATTCTTATGATACAAATCCGAGAAAGCAAAAATCCAAAATTGAAGAATGTAACCAACCACACCTATCCTGAGGTTTTTCTACAAACTCTAGTTGTTGAACTAAAAGGAGAAAAGGATTCACGTCGAGTGAGACTTCTTTTTGACACTGGTTCCCATAAGTCGTACATCACAAGGATAATTGTTGAAGACATAGGCTATATTCCAATCCGAGAAGAACAACTAGTCCATTCACTTTTTGGAGGAACCCAAACTGAAACTGTTAGTCATAGATGTCTCTAACTGAGGAATACTACTTCAATTTTAAAGTCCTAGACAAACCATTGATTTGCAACCATGTGTCTTCAATGAAAAAAGGACCCTGGTTTAACGAACTAAAGCAAAGGGGGATAGAAATTACTGATACTGCAGATGGTCCTATTGATATTTTGGTGGGAGCTGACATAGCCGGAAAACTATTTACTGGGCGAAAACAGGATTTGAACTGTGGATTAGTAGCAGTTCATATATTACTAGGTTGGACACTTATGGGAAAACTGATACCAGATTATTCAGCTAAGACATCCTTGCCAGTAACTTCACTGTTTTATAAAGATGTTGCCATAGCGGACTTATGGAATCTAGATGTTCTTGTTATTCAAGATCCAGAAAGAACTAAATCACAACAAGATCAAGAAAAGCTTGTTCTGGAACATTTTTCACAAATAGTCCAATGAAGAATTGACCAGAGATATGACGTAAGCATTCGTTGGATCGAAGGTCACCCTCCATTATCATCCAATTTTGATTTATTTTATCTTGTTAATACTACAAAAAAGTCAAAGTTGGAGACGTTGTTTTGATATCAGATTTTGATAAGAAGAAATTGAATAGTCAATGGGTCATGTAGTTGAAACTATTCAGGGACGTGACGGAAATGTAAGAATAGTAGAGTTGAGAACTGCAACAGGTGAATTGCTGAGGCCAGTACAACGTATTGTTTTGCTAAAAATGGCAAATTCAAAAGATTTGCTTGAACCTAAACTGCCAAAAAGGACTAAAAATTCGAAAGCTGCAGAAGATAAGTTACCGAAGAAGTCGTTTGTAGCGAAAAAAAGTTCTGGAAGACATGTAAAAGTCCCTGAGCGATATAGAAATCATTGATGTATGAATGATACAAGGTGGGAAATTGTTGGAAAACACTTTGAATTTTTTATATGAAATATTGACAACTAGACAGTTTGCAATTTTTATGATTGATGAAACATTATCACTTTATTAAAAGTTTATTTGTATTTGAAGTAGATTTGGCTATTATTAGAAAACGTATGTACATACTGCACAGTAGTGGACTCTAGAGAGAATGAAATACGAGCAATTTCAACAATAATGATGACATAAATTTATAGATCTAGAAACAACTAAGGGCTAATAAAAAAAATCTTGCCTCAACTTAAAGTTTTTTTATTTTGATAAAGTACTTAAGCTGACAGTTAGTGCAGTATCATAAATTAATAAAACGAGATTAATTTTAAAAGAGCGCCATCCAATTATAGATCTAAAATGCTGTAAGTCTAAATAGTGTTTTATAAATTACCACTTTCATATTTTTTTTACCCACCACTGTATTTGTTAAATTCGCTACATATATGGCGGGCACCGACGAAATAGTCTTTTAACTTGTTAGAGTTGAACTTTGTGACCTACATTAAGATTGGACAAAAACGTTGGCGCTGCCTCCTAGACAAATGAGTGTATTTTGCAAGTAGAAAACATTTCAAATTGTACGGCTATTTCGCGAAAAACAAGGTAGATACGCGACGGTTAGTTTAACTGAATGGACCATGATTTACGCCAACATCATAATTAAATTTGACTACTCGGAAAATAAATTTATAATATATAAAATATTTTAACTCTAAAACTAAGTTGGACAATTACTTTGCTTGATCTTTGTTCTATTAATCGGCTCTTGTGCAACTGCAGCTGTCAAAGACGAATGGTAACTTTACCAACATCATGTTTCTCTTCCTTAATTGCGCCTGTTCATTTAAAACTTAACTTCGGTTTAAACTTGAAATCGCCACGTCAATTCATGCTGTTCTATGATTTTCGTTTTTGGAATAAGTTTGGTTATTTTAGTTGGCAATTATAAACTTTGATTTATTTTATAGCTACGTAAATTTTATAATAAAAAATAGAAAATAACAAATATTAAGTGTTACGATGTTTATATATAAACAAGGTAACTACCCTTTTACTTTCCCGGACCCATCAAAAGGAAAGTAAGGTGAACGAGCAAAAAAAATCAAGATTTCGATGGAAATATCCATTTTGAGGTCTTCCAAAAAGATTGAAACCATTTCCAGCGCATGGTCTGTCTGTGTGTTTGTGTGTCTGTGTGTCTGTGTGTCTGTGTGTCTGTGTGTCTGTGTGTCTGTGTGTCTGTGTGTCTGTGTGTCTGTGTGTCTGTGTGTCTGTGTGTCTGTGTGTCTGTGTGTCTGTGTGTCTGTGTGTCTGTGTGTCTGTGTGTCTGTGTGTCTGTGTGTCTGTGTGTCTGTGTGTCTGTGTGTCTGTGTGTCTGTGTGTCTGTGTGTCTGTGTGTCTGTGTGTCTGTGTGTCTGTGTGTCTGTGTGTCTGTGTGTCTGTGTGTCTGTGTGTCTGTGTATCTGTGTGTCTGTGTGTCTGTGTGTCTGTGTGTCTGTGTGTCTGTGTGTCTGTGTGTCTGTGTGTCTGTGTGTCTGAGTGTCTGTGTGTCTGTGTGTCTGTGTGTCTGTGTGTCTGTGTGTCTGTGTGTCTGTGTGTCTGTGTGTCTGTGTGTCTGTGTGTCTGTGTGTCTGTGTGTCTGTGTGTCTGTGTGTCTGTGTGTATGTGTGTATGTGTGTATGTGTGTCTGTGTGTCTGTGTGTTATCTTCCACGATAACTGCCGAATCGTTTAACCAATCAAGCTCAAATTTGGTATGGAGGGTTGGTGTGTGCCTAGAATGCGACCATTAGATTTTGATTTAAATTGGTTCAGTAGAAGGTCCTCAAGACCGACATTGATTAAATACACATATAACAATTTTTTACTTTTTTTAAATTTTATGGACAAACAATACACTTTAGTGCAAAATCTTGTAGTACAAACTTTTTCCAGAATTTCGAATAGTTGTGCCACTAGAGGTCGCGTAAAAATGTGCATATAGGTTTTTTTTCTAGTTTTTTTTTATTTTGAGGATAAATAGTACACTTCAGTGCAAAATGTTGAAGTACAAAGTTTTAGAGCATAAAATTCCCTAGAACTTTTGTCTCTAGCTTTTTCCAGAATTTCCAATAGTTGCGCCACTAGAGGGCGCGTAAATATGTGCATGTATGTTTTCTCTAGTTTTTCTTGATTTTGAGGACAAACAATGCATTTTAGTGCTAAAGTTTCTTGTGCAAATTTGTAAAGCATAAAATTTTCTTTAACTTTTATGGTTAACTTTTTATCGAATTTCTCAAAGTTTCACCGCTAGATGGCGAGAAAAATACACATTTAGGATTTTCCATTTTTTAAAATTGGAGATAAATTATGCTCTTTAGTGCAAAATCTTTCAGTGCAAACTGCTAAAAAAGTGAGGGGAAAAGTAAAGGGAAAAAGGGAGAAATAACAGTTGCAAAAAAATGAACGGAAAAAATTAGCCAACAAACACTAGTTTGAAAAAAAAAATTGGGATACAAAATTGGACCATAAAACAATAGTACAAAAACACAACTGGGAAAAAGGAATAGGATAAAACAAAAGGTTAAAAACAAATAAATAATAAGAAAAGAACATCGCTTCGCTTGGTTCGTTGAAAAGCAAAAACGAAGCAATAAACAAGATAAAAAAGGTGGAAAACAAATAACTAAGTTAAAACCCTCTTCGTCTCCTAAAAAAATCGTAATTATTAACTACCAGTAGAAATAATTTTACTTTCCCGGACCCATCAATGGAAAGTAAGGTGAACGAGCAAAAAAAAAATTGAGATATCGATGGAAATATCTATTTTGAGGTCCCCCAAGAAGATTGAAACCATTTCCAGCGCATGGTCTGTCTGTGTGTCTATGTATCTGTGTGTAATCTTCCACGATAACTGCCGAACCGTTTGACCAATCAAGCTGAAATTTGGTATGAAGGGTCGGTGTGTACCTAGAATGCGACCATTAGATTTTGGTTTAAATGGGTACAGTAGAAGGTCCTCAAGACCGACATTGATAAAATACACATGTAACAATTTCTTACTTTTTTTAAATTTTAAGGACAAACTATACACTTTAGTGCAAAATGATGTAGTACAAAGTTTTATAACATAAAATTCCCTATAACTTTTGTTTCAAACTTTTTCCAGAATTTCCAATAGTTGCGCCACTAGAGGGCGCGTAAAAATGTGCATGTAGGTTTTCTCTAGTTTTTCTTGATTTTGAGGACAAATAATACACTTTAGTGCAAAATGTTGTAGTACAAAGTTTTATACCATAAAATTCCCTACAACTTTTGTTTCAAACTTTTTCCAGAATTTCCAATAGTTGCGCCACTAGAGGGCGCGTAAAAATGTGCATGTAGGTTTTCTCTAGTTTTTCTTGATTTTGAGGACAAACAATGCATTTTAGTGCGAAATTTTCTTATGCAAAGATGTGAAGCATCAAATTTTCTTTAACTTTTATGTTTAACTTTTTATCGAATTCCTCAAAGTTTCGCCGCTGGATGGCGGGAAAAATACACATTTACGATTTCCCATTTTTTTAAAATTGGAGATAAATTATACTCTTAAGTGCAAAATCTTTCAGTGCAAAGTTGTAAAGCATAAAATTCCCTACAACTATTGTATGAAAAATTTTCAGAAATTCCCAATAGTTTTCACACATGATTTTAGGAGATCCTAATTGTATCAGTGTGATATACAACGTGCGCATGCGCAGATTATGTCATTATCAATAGTGAAATATCAATTCGGTGGACGTTTTTACCATCGGCTCGCTATTTTTAATGTGTTCCATAAATTAATGTAATGCTTAGTATTTTGTGATTAAAATAATAATAATAAATAACATATTCTCTACGGTCGAGCCAGGAAAGTTTGGGGTGACACAGCCAATTTTTTAAATAATGTCATATTTTGATGTTTAAAAATAAAAATCTGAGACTAGTCAGTCGTAAATTCCAGCCTTTAATATAGGTTTTATTTTAACTGGGTTAAATCGTATTTATTATTATGGATTAAATAAAGGGCACCATTTTAACTTTGATACGTTTAGAGACCAGAAAAATAGGCAAAAAGAAACTAACAATAATTGAATTTAAAAAAATTACATCCAAAGGTTGTTTAATACAATAGAAGAATCTGTTGATTATGAAGCAGTAGAAGAAACTATTGTAGAACCTGATGCAGAATTGGAGACTGAAGAAACAATCATCTTATTAAATAAAAACCCAAAAAAAAAGAAGAAAGTATAATGCAAAAAGTGAAGGACTAATGGATGTTTTCAAGGAATATACTTCCTGCACTAAACATTTTACCAGCAGTGTAAACAATATTGCTTCTAGCATTAATAGATTGGCTGATTCAAATTTTGCCATTGCAGAAAGCTTAAAAAAAATTGTAATTTTTGATTTAATTTCTTGTATTTTTGTTAATCAAGATATACTGGTAGCTTAGATAAATAGAACAAAATTGATATCTACAGAATGAATCAACAGATTATTTTGAACTTAGGTCTAGTATAAATCACCATAAACTTTAAAACAATCTGTTTATTTATTCTGAAGATATGAACTTGGCCCTGCCCACTAAGCCACCATAAATGCAATATAAACCAGAGTTTTTTTTATTAATTTTAAGTTTTATGTTTGTTCTTTTTTTGTATAACTACGTAGATTTTGTTAATGTCCTATATTGTTACTTGATTAATAATCGATAATCATTCACCATTTACTGACTAATAACTGATAATCACACTTGGTACTTATAATGCTGAAAATCTAGTAGGTGTGCTGTCATCTTTGTCAGTGCTTTTGTACTGTAAATGTAAATTATTGAGCTGTCAAATTTTTAAAATGTCATTAATTTGTGATATAATCTATTGAATACAACTCGTGGTATTGTGTATATCGATAATCCCATAAGTTAATGCACTCAACGTGTTGTCAAATTATAATTTCACTCGTTCTGCGGACTTGTGAAATTAATATTTGACAACACGTTTCGTGAAATAACTTAAATATTTACGGTCTTATTCATAAAAATATTTTAATTCATGTTTTAAACGTGTATTAGTTAAAACGTTAAAGTTTGTGCTATTCATAAATGTGTAGTATACAGGTTAGTAACTAATATACAGATAAAATGCACTTTTTAGGGATTTTAGTGAAGTTATGTTAATTTGTGAGTGTCAAAATTTTTATAACCTCACCAAACGTCACAATTCAAACATTTATGTGTGCACATAAAGATTTATTGTAACGCAAGTGGACAATTTCAAAAAAGTATTTCAAATAAAAGGGGGCAAAATTGGTTTGAAGAAGATAAGGTGTGCATAAATGTGATTTTATATTAAGTTCACACTATTTATTTTTCAAATCTAAATTTTGAAAAATGAATGGTTTGGGGGTGTTTCAAGCTCTTTTAGTTTCTGAGATAATTCAGTTTCACGTATTTTTACTTTCCCGCTACTTATACGATATAAAATAGAAATTTACATCGTGGCTTTAACGTTTCGAAAATATCGAAATTATGTCAAAAATATTGTCGTTTTTCACTTGTTTGTTTATTTTTCTAGTATCTTTTATAATATTTAGTGAGGGAAAGAGTATAACAATAATTGAAAATAAAAACAAACACCAATAAAATGAAAAAGAGTGCAAGGGAAGACATTCGTAACAGGTGAATTTATTCAAAAATTTACTAAATTTTGTTTGAAGTTATTGTCTTAGGTTTTTGAATTATACAATTTGTGCCTTATTTTCAGTTTTAATTCGTGTACGGGAACAAAGCGCCCAATTGCCCAACTAAAAACATAATAGGGTATGCAAAAATGCAGGTGAAGAAGGAGAAAGAGATGCAACAGCGTGAAATTTTTCGGACTGGACGAGGCGCTCCACCAGCTCTGCCGAACTGCAAAGCAGAAGACATCGCATTGTGGTTGCCGAACGAATTTGTGCTCCAGCCAATTTTGTACATATTCAGCTGACCGAGGATTAGCTAAGACCATGTAGATCTCCAGAATTGTCTTGTACCTTAAATTTTGTAAAATGTTACATACTGAATGCTACTTAAATTTTTTATTACCTCTTTTCTGTTCTAACAGCGTAATGCAGTGAGTTCTTGCAATTCTGGTGAAATTCCACGACCCCTACTATGAACAACTAGATCTTCACTCACCAATTCCACGACATATACCTTATCGGGGTTTTATTGAATCCATACTTCTTTTTAAATTCAATGTCTCACATAGGTCAATTTGTTTTATAGTTTTTACTCCGACGAACAGGAATTAAATTAATTGCATTTATCAAATTAGTTGCATGTATATTGATAAACGATTTCAAAATAAAACTGAATAAAAGTTATTTGAAAAAGTTGGGTTAAAATACGGTTAAAGTAGGGAACAACCTGTTGTAAATTTAACAAAGTTACAAAGCCTTTAAAAGAGGTTTGTAATGCTAATATACGTTTATATAATAACTTTTGGTGACGGCGCTATAAGTCTGTTGTAAGTTTTTATGAATAAGGCTGTTATAATATAATTTCACATTTTTTATAATTGAAAATAATGATTTAACATATTTATTCTTATATCTATTCTTATAGATAGAGGAAAAAGATTGGGTTCAATATCTATATTTTGGGCTACATTCCTATGATGTCCATTGTCCTTATTTTGAAACTCTGCAAATATTATGTAACACCACACATTTTAAGTTTTAAACATTGATTTGATTGACTAACTTTTAAATAATTTGAAATAGCATTTAATTGATGGTGCACAAGCTGCTGTTCCATAATTGGTTCTATTTGTTGAAATAAAACCAAAGCTGTAGCTGGAATTTAAAATTCCGCTCAGGTAAATGAAACGGATTGCTTCTATCCCTAAGGATCCTTTGTTGCATCCGTACTTGATTTCTAAAACAGAACGTTTATAGTATATTTTTTAACATTTAAAATATATTTACTCCACAATAATTTCGTTAATTTCATAATCTATTAATATATTCATTATCCATGGACCCATTTTTTTTAAAACAGCAACTGTCGTCCAAGTTGCTAAGCTTTAATAACCAGAATTATTTAATTGCTTTGAAGACACTTTTAGTAACAGACGTTTTCACTTTTCAAGCCACTTGTTGCTACAGATTTTACATAGAGAATCCCACTTTTCTCAAAGTGGAATTATAACAACTGACCTTGACTGAAACAACTTGATTGCTAGTATGATACAGAATACAGCCGTAAGACAACTTAATGCAGGTGATTGTTATAACGAGACTGTAAAAAGCGTGAAATGGAGTATAGGTATATTACTTATGTATTAAGCACATAACCCATTAATAACCTATATAACCTATATTAGAGTGTCTATCTCAATTTTGAGTTGTCAATAGGTTTGACCCGAAGCGAGTTCCTAACTTGTTATGAACATACTGAGTTGCGCAGTATAAAATAAGTCGTCCATTATTTTGTTCTGCGCAGACTCTTGATCCATTATTTTATAACTGCGCAACTCAGTATGTTCATAACAAGTTAGGAACTCGCTTCGGGAACAAGCCTAATGAGAAACGAATGGGCGACTTCTTCTTTATGAATACGACATTTGAGGTTAGGTTGAGTTGAGCCTTAAGGAACATCTCTAAATTCGGCTTTAACTCTTACTTGAAGTACAATGAACAATATAGACCGAAATAGAACCATATTTTCCTTTCTGATTAATTCGTTCCTTTTCTCTCTTAATATTTCCTTTATTTTTGCCTCATGTCCTTTCTCTTCTCTCCCCACCACTCAATAATACCTTTTTTGTTTTATTCTTGATATTTTATCACCTTTCTCCTTTCTCTTTTCTTACCTTCATACTTTTCTTATTCTTCTTCGTTCCCGTCCGCGTGACATTCTGTCATTTGTCACTCGGTACTGTTCTTCGTTTTTATTATTTCCCTGGGCCTGTACCCGAACTCGATTCTTGTTCTTAATTTTATAATATCTTTTAGATTTTTTATTGGTTAATAAGTTTTTAACTCACACCTTGACAGTCATTTTACTAGTTTTGCAGGTGACGTTTTTATATTTTACATATTAATAACTGCTTTCTTCCGACCATGTTCCTGGAATCAAAACGCGTTATGTTCGCGAATCATGTTCTTTCGAGCAAATTGGCATTGTGATTCATCCCCACTCCACTTATAACTTTGGATCACGATCAGTAATCCCTTTTCCCCCCTGAAACATTGAAAATTTATGATTGACAGATCCAAATCAATGTTTTCTAACCTCAAAAAAGATAAAACAGAGGACAATTAATAAAAGTATTTTTAAAATGTAAGTTTAGGTTAGGATTATGAACGTGCCATCTCATGGCGATGAAGCTCTAAGAGTTCTTCACGAAGCTCTTCCTTGGTTATTTGGTGAAATTATTCATTATTATACATAAAAAAATCAGTAAAGAAACCATTATATATTCTATAAATTAAAAGCATAACCTAAATTTGCTAAACAGCTGCTGATTGACAAGTACGGACTGTTCTTTCGTCCTTTGATAGGTGAACATGTTCTTGTAATCAAAACGGTAAAACTGAAACATGATTTGAAGATCATGATCCTAAATAATTAGAGAAAGAAAACGTTTATAATGTGTATCCCACCCCACCTTTCTTCTTCATTTTCCTTCAGATGTCACTTGTCATTCTACTATTGTTTTCTGATAATTTCAGTGCAATTTTCCTCATGATGGGTTTTATGATCACCCCCTGTGTTATTCGGTCCCTTATTGAACTTTCAAACTAGCCAAATTAAGTTGCCTCGAGTGTTAGTTTTATTTTTTTAGTAATGTTACTGGCAAGGGACGACATGTGTCTTCCGGCTTCTAAAGGGCTGCTGTATTTCACAATTTCTTAACTCATAATTCCCAGGTGAAATTGTACTTCGTTATTTTTTAACAAACATTCCTCATTTTTATCTCCTAGATTTAAGTGAATATTTTCATCTCCCATAGTTGTCCCAAACCCATTCTCTTTTTCCCTCTATGGTTAGTGCCTAGTATTTTGCTAATATGTTAAATTCAACTTTTAATTAATTATGTATGGTAACTTGCTGCAATTTGTACTTTATCTCTTATTTTCCAACATTGTATACTTTTATGCCTAAAGATGGCAATTTAACCGAAACTAGTCGCCAATTTAAAATTTTATTCAAGTATTCAGAATATAATGAGAATTTTGCGGATGTTTTAAATCAATATTATGTGGGTAGCATACAGAACATTATGGTATCTATTGAAATGGGTGAGGTTGACATTGAATCTTGTTTGGAAACAGTGCCCCTAAACGAATCTACAATGTCGACGTTTAGAACAGTAACAATAAGTAATTTATATGAAATCATTAAAACTCAAAAAAAGAAGTCCAGTACAGATGAGATAGGTCTTGATTTAATAAAGAATCTCTTTCATGTAATTGGTTATCCATTACTTAATTTAATAAATACAAGTTTAGAAAGGGGTATTGTTCCACAGCGATTTAAAACATCAACAATAATTCCAATCCCAAAAGTAGCTAACACAAATAAGGCGGATCAGTTGCGACCCATAAATATGCTACCATTTTGTGAAAAACTTTTAGAAGTAGTTGTTTACAATCAAATCATGGATTTTATAACTTCCAATGAAATACTATGTAGTTATCAATCTGGCTTTAGAAAAGCTCATTCTTGCGAGTCAGCTGTACAATTAGTTGTTTCAGACATGAAAAATATTCTTGACGAGCCTGGAGTTGGTATCTGTGCAGTTTTCATTGATCTTAAACGTGCCTTTGAAACAATCGACCGTAACATCCTACTTCAAAAGTTAAAAAAATATGGATTTAGGGGAGCTGTCTATGATTGGTTGAGTAATTATTTATTTAACAGATATCAAGTGACTAAAATTAATAATAAAATGTCAAACCCAGAATTAAATACTTTTGGGGTTCCGCAAGGGAGCGTGCTCGGACCCTTACTATTCATAATTTATATAAATGACTTGGGAAAGGTTCTTAGGAAATGTAAAATAAAACATTTTGCAGATGACACATTCATTTATTATTTTGGGGACAATTTTGTTGAGGTTGTTAATATTGTTAACCATGAATTGGGGTTGTTAACATCCAAATTTAAACAAAATAAATTAAAAGTTAATGAGATGAAATCTAAATTTATGTTTATTGGTAACAACTTTTTATATAAAAGATTTTTAAATTTCAATTTAAATATCAAAATAAATGAAGAAGTAGTAGAAATGGTTCAAGAAATAAAATATTTAGGAATTATGTTGGATAGAGAACTAAAATTTAATAAACATATTGAATATATCTGTAAAAAAATAGGGAAAAAAATTGGATTTTTAAGGAGGGTGTCACCGTATCTATCAATTCCGACTAAATTGACTGTATATAATACACTTATTCTACCCCATTTTAACTATTGCTGTTCTTTAATATATACAGGATGTACCAATTTCGATAGACTTCAAGTCCTACAAAATAAAGGAATGAGAGTAATTTTAGGTTGTAGTAGCTATACAAGTATTCAGTTCATGTTGGAAATACTCAATTGGTTAAATGTTGAAAAACTGCTGTATGTACGAACAATGATTTTTATATATAAAATAGCAAATAATTTGTTGCCTGAATATCTTAACTGTCAACTTATCCCGATCACAGATGTACACCAGAGGAATACAAGAGCAGCAAACTCAATAACATTTTATATACGGACAACTAATAAAAGTATTTCCATGAGAAGTCTATTTTATAAGGGAATTGCTCAGTTCAATCTTCTGCCTGAGAATATTAAAAGTAGTACCAGTACTAGTCATTTTAAGAACAAACTCATTTATTATGTTAAAAATAATTATTCACTAACTAGATAAAATTTTAAAATTTTTTAAATAATTACTCTTTTATTTATTTAGCTTAAGAACTTGCGCTGTTGTTATGTATATGTATATTGTTATGTATTATTGTTATGTTGTTACAGTTTGTTATTATGAATTATAATTTTGAAATTAATTTAATTTTAATTTTAATTTTACTAGTTTCATTTTTTTTTTTTTGAATTTATTGTGAAGTTTTATATTTATATTTATTATTGGTATTATTGTTTAATTATTTATATGCTATGATATTTATATTTGTATATATTATTATCTTTTGATAAATAAAGTTACTTACTTACTATATAATGTGATACATATAATTTATTAAGTATTGGACCACATCTGAGATATGGATAACCTTTTGGATTTAATTCAATATATTCGTTAAAGATGAACTTACAATGAATTACTCGTTGAAAGTAACTACTAACAAAATTAAATCACTACATTTTTACCCCTTGTCTTTCCGTGGTGATCCCAGTTCTCAGGTTATAAGAAAATAATGTTTCCACTCAGAAGAACTCCTTAATCGGTTCGTAATACCAAGAAATGAAGTAGTCAAGTTTTTTCCAAGATGAAAAATTTTGGATTTCATAAAAAATAAAGTTGTTTTATATCGAGATGAAGTGCTCTAATTTAAAAGAGTTGGATTTATCCCAATGAGTTAAATTTATTACTTAAACAGTTTGCAATTACACTCGATAACGACACTCACTAAAGAAATTGTCTTTAACGTTGAGATTCATTCACCAAAAAGATGCGTTTGCTCTTAATGTGGCTTCTAAGTAGCCATAACAGCTTTCACACGTGATCAGAAATGTAGAAAAGGGGGACTTATTGGCTTATTCTGTAATAAAAGAAAAATATTGAAATTTATGAGATACGAATTTATTAACATGTTGGTCGTATTAAGAGAATTAAAATTATAGTTTCAAATTTGGAATGCTAAAAATGATAAAATTGCTGCTTCATTTTCATCTTTATTCTCTATAAAAGCAATGAAGCTAATCCTACTCATCAGCTGTAAAATTAATAAGTATAATGCTAAATAAATATACAAATTTAAAAATAAAACAGTATCACGGTTACAATGAATATTTGACATCGGATAGATACTTAATGTGAATAGAAATTGGAATTTATTTTGTGCTTAAGTAAATGTTTCTGAGTCACTGTAGAAATTTCTGTTAAAATATCCACATAGACCACGACCGCCAGTTTAATAATAATTAAATTAAATATTTCATCGGATAAATCTCAATCGGGAGTGTCCGAATCACCGCGGAACATTTAAAATATAACTAGTGATGGGAAGAATCGAATACATTAAAGAATCGAGCACTCAGTTCTCGAATACTGATAAGAATCGAGAACTTGACCGAGAACTTAATATTTAGTCGGATTAATTTAATTAGTAAATGTAAATTCTCGGTTCATAGTCGGCTCAGTGCTCGGATTTTCTTATTATCGACACTTGGAATTCTCAAATTATAAAGTTTAAGTTTTTTAATGCACGTTTAGTTTTTTGAAGGTATTTTTTCCTAAATAACCCGTACTATAATTAAAAATTGAGAACTTGAACACATATCAGCCTAAAACTCTTAACTTATCAGAGCATCGATTCTCAAAAACTGGGAACTTTCGAACATAGTTCTTGATAACTTCGAAAACTTTACAGAATCGAATACTTTTCGATTCTTCTTATTCGAGAATCCTATGACTAAATATAACACGTAACGTTGTAAGAATCGATTTCTTCTGTACCGGATAAATCGGATCTCTGTCCAAAGTCAGTATTCTGCTTTTCTGCAAACTGTAAGTTTTTTTCAATCTTACGTAACTAACATCAAAGTGTGTCGCGATGTTGCCACATCTAACACAAAATGATCACAATTATCTGAATATGATAAAATCATAATTTATGCAATTATCTATATCTATTGTGAACCCTTTGTTCGGGTTGAAGCGGAAGAATTAAAATATATATTATATTTCTTTTTTGAGAACAATAATTAAATAGTGCTACCCATAGAAGAGTGTAGTTTTATTTAATATTGTGTGAATCAGAGTGAATGGATTTAGTAGATTTGTGGACTTGTTGTAATAGAAGTTTGGTTCAAAAAATCACACATAAGCTATCACGTGGTTGGATAAAGATTTCGAAGGACCACCCTATAATTATTACACGTTTAGGGGACGTGGGATAATAAAACATATCGTCCTGCTTTCTGATAAGATTTAATCAGCAAGCTTTAAACGTTAAAGGTTAACACATAAATTTACAATAATTAAACAATGTTTATCAAATAGTAACAAACAACAAATAAACAGAAATTCATCTACTAGTAAACAACAATTAAATTCTACAAGTAAACGACAACAATTAAATAGGTAATGTTTGATACAGTACATTTAAATCAAAGGAAGAACAATACATAAATATTTCCGAATATAGCACAATACATTTTACAACAGCGCATATAAAAAAGATATAATTACAGAAAAAGGGTGTCCATAAGAGGAGCTCTCCCTTGGTATATCCTGGACCGTGTCCTAAGGAATTCTGTTACCTTAAATTCCACACATTAGACATTATATTTTAGGATTAAAACCATACACAGGTAGAAAACGAAGCACTATACTAATTTACATGTTAACTGCTCGACGGTTGAAGTGGAAGAAAGGGTTGTCACGGTGCTCATCTTGGCGGGAGCCGTTGTTGAGAAAAAAGGGAACTAAACAGTGGCGTAGCAGAGTTTCAAAAGTTAAAGTGATTTTAACAAATATTTTTTTCTTCAGCAGCTGGTCCTTCGAACTTTGATCTTTTATCTTAAAATAGTCAAGAGAAGAAAAATATAAAATTACAAACTCTCTAAATTATTTATTTATTTCTTATTCCTTCAGCCACTAAGCTCAAACTTTGTAGATAATTACTGTGGACAGATAACTAGAACTAGTTATATGCTTAAAAAAATTTTTCCTGAGTCACTATTTTTCCGACTTTAAGTAGTTAATTCACGTGGTAGCCACTAGATTTTGTTTTGTACTTAATTTTTGTTTGTTTTGTACTTAATTTTTTTTCTAAGCCACCATGCTCATGCAATTTTTTCTAATAGCATATTTTTGAATTTTAGTGACCTGAGCTGGTGAAGGCAAACCTCAGTAAAGTGCAAGATAAATATTCTCTTTAGATTATGTATTAGTTTAATATTCGTAATAAATATTTTAAGGAAATAAAATAAACAATTTTTAATCCCGTTGTTGTAGCCTTGTTTCATTACGTGATATTTTTATTATCCTCTTACCGAGGCCATTTTGGCTGTTAGTAAAGCGTGCGAACTATAAAGAACAAAAGGATAATGTAACAATATAACTGGCGAGATAAAAATGGCCCGACGTCATTAAATATAACTTCTACAGCTAAAAATATACCTCGGTGACTTAAATTTCACTTTAAGGATAACATTTCGCGAGATAAGACTTAATTATTGTACCTATTTCGGGTTGGGTTTTCGTTTTGTTCGGTCAGACAGAGGAAAAATCTGAGAAATGGGGTTCGTGCTTTCTATATAAGAAATCGGCTTCAATTTATCTCGCGCCAGTGTGGAAATACACGGAGAGAGTGTTTCGGTAAGTTTACCAAACAGATGGGCGCATATGATATATTAGCTTCAATTATAATGTTATTTCTTGATTTAATTATTAAAGTAATAAAGTTAGAAAATTATGACAAAGATGGGATTATAGTTTCTTGAGCGATCTTGACGTGTCTATGAAATAAGTAAATAAAAAATATTTTTCAAAAATAAAACACGAAGTCAGTACCACAATGTAATATAATATAAAAGGATGATAACAGGCAATTAGTTTCGGCTAAATAGCCATCATCAGGCATAAAAGGTTCAGAACAATGAATAGTATACAGAATTTCACAAAATTAATAGTATAAGAACTTACCAAACAAAAAATGTTTTGAAGTTACGAATAAAAGTATTAAGAAACAATCACAACCGCGCGGTTGTTAAGTCAACATTATAAATTATAGTGGTACATTAAAAACAAACTATTAAACTTAAAATTAGTAAAATATGTGTAATTCCACATTATGGTATATTATGTAACAGGTGACTGTTACCGGAGAAAAGCATTGTAACACTTTTTAAATCAAACCCTCCCAAAGAGGGTAGAAAATTAGAATAAAGCAGCAGAAGTGGTCTCGCAAACCACATAATGAAATTAAAAATTAAAAACACCGGCATCAAAAGCCTCAGTCACATCAAGTAACACGACCATGATAAGATGGAAGAGCTCTCAATTGACATTGACAATTGACACTGACAATTGACAATGGCAATCCGGTGTAGTAAGTTTAACAAACATAGAGGTGAAGTCTTGAAAAACATTAAAAAAGGGGGGTAATAATAAGCAAAATAAAATGAAAACTATGAATGAATATAAACAATTTTAAGATATGAACACTAGATTGAGTACATGACACGAAATGAATCTTAAAACCAAAAGGTATGAGAGATTAGGAAAAGAAGAATAAAAAGAAGAAAAAAAGAAGAAGGTATAGGTAAACTATGGGCGAGGAAGAAAAAGCGAGATTAATAAAAATGTGAACATTGAATAAACAGGAAACCAAAGGAGTTAAAGGATAACAAGGTAGAAAACAAGAAAGGGTAGAAAAATATAAGGGGAGCGAAATCCGTGTAAGCGGGAAGAACAAACGGAAAAAACCTAATAGTTAAATAATGTCTTTAAAGTAGTCTGCTAAAAATATATGGTTTTCTTTGGTCTTAGTTGTTCGTTGACACAAATAAAGTTGATGTTGTTAAGATACGAGTGAATTTCAAGCATTTCTAGAAGCAAAAACAAATAGAATAAGTTTTTGAAACTATACATTCCGACCACTACCATACATGTTTCATCCTTATAGGAATCTTCAGTGGCACTTTGTCGCAATGCATAGTTTCAAAAATTTATTCCATACACCCCAACTATTTTTATGTAAGACCACAATGATAGATGGTCACGACATCTATCGTATTGGTTCATGGGTACCAACCAGGCAGTGCGTTTAATAGAATACAATTCTGTAAACGCGATTTTATTGCGAGGTGTCCGCTCCCCAAGTTGTACTTGGAGACGCGTTTACAGAATTGTATACTGTTAAACGCACTGCCTGGTTGGTACCCATCAACCAATACGAAAGATGTCGTGACTATCTATCATTGTGGCATTTCTAGAAGGTTTAGTCTGTTCCCTTTAGCACATTGGTGAAGAAGTGACGACTTGGGTAATGAAAAGGAATAGTTGGAAGTCAAAATGTTGTTAGCAAAAGAAGAAGGAGTATTGGTAATATCAGAATTACTGTATTTTTCAATGTATCTAATATGTTCTTTGATTCTAGTTTCAAGTCTTCTGCCAGATTGGCCGATATAAACAGCCGTACAATCAGCGCAACAAAGTTTGTAAACACCTGTACGCTGAAGAAAGTGGACTTTATCTTTAGTGTTAACTAGAAATGAATGAATGTTATTATAAGTTATGAAAGCAATGTTGATGTTGTATTTAATATAGACTTGTGAAATTTTATATGATATATTGCCAATAAAATGTGAAAACCTGAAAAAGTTTTTTCGTTCTGAGAAGTGTTAACCAAAAGGTGTGTGTTCAATTTAAACTTAGAAAAATATTTGAAATAAATTTTGTTAATCAAGTCTAAGGGGTAGTTATTATTAACAGCTAGTTGTTTTATGATGCGGTGAAGGCAGGTTGAGAAAGAGGAATACAAAAGGCTCGATGTAGCAAACTACTAAAGGAGGCTAGATAGAACGTTCATTAACTTTAACGGTTCTGTAACTAATGACAGTGACGTTTAGATTATGACAATTGTACAAGAAATCAACTTTCAAGGTTTTATTCTAAACGCCATTGCCTTTACTTGCTGAATCTTTAAAGTTAATGGACGTTCTATCTAGCCTCCTTTAGTAGTTTGCTACATCGAGCCTTTTGTATTGGGCTATATCTCAGAAACTACTTGAGAGCGCCACGTTTTGATTTCGGATTCGTGTTCAGGAGACCAAAATACGTAAGATTCACTTTTTTTTTTTTTTTTAAATCGCATGATCCCTAAAGACGAAGTATTACCGAATTTTATGTTTGAAGGTCGGATGTTCAAGGTTATTGAGTTCAACATTGTTCATGAAAATTTCGACTAGGAGAGGAGAACGGTTAGAACCCATAGCCACACCTGAAGTTTGCTTATAGAACTTGTTATCAAATTGAAAAAAAATTGGTCTAACACTTAGGTGAGTAAAGAGATAGGATCATTGGAAATTATGGGATTAATGTTGTTATTGCGAAGAAGAATTTTAACTAATTGGATACATTCTGAAGGGAGGATGCTGGGAAATAAGTAAGTTTGAGACATCTAGTGAAATAAGAATAGAGTCAGGGGGAATTTTAATTTGAGAAAATGAGTGACAGCTTTTAAAGTGTTATTAAGAAAAGACGCAAGTCTGGAGGCTGGGGAATTAACAAATCTAACAACAGGTCTTATCGGAACATTAGCTTTGTGAATTTTGGGAAGGAGTCTTCAGAAATAAAGGTGTTGACTTTAAGAAGATAATCAGTGGATAAAATTCACTGGAATATTATCCAGAAAATTCAAAATAATTCATATTTCTTTTAATATTAATAATATTAATCTTTCAGTTCATACTAATATCTATTCTTGTATATTTTAAAATCTAAAAATAGATTTAAACTCAACACAGGAGTTATTCCGTCTTTCTCTCAGATGTTTTTCTGTCTATTTGTAAAACACCGTTAACAAAAACAAAATACATAAGCGACCGTTGCCATGCAAGCAAGATTATCTTTCTCTCATATTATCCCATCATTATAAGAGACAAAAAATATAGATATATTTCTTCCCGCTAAGATTCTGAATTCAAGGCTATTTGGAGACCACGTCTCATGTCTCCGGCCAATAAAAAACCAGCCACCCTCATCTCCGCTAAAATTCAGAGCAGAATCAACCTCTCGCTTACCGACTGTAACCAGATGCAGTCGCATTCAGAGCAAAAAAGTTGCTTCAAATAATTAAAATGGTGCGTAATTAACCACACCCAAAAAGTTTGAGTTTTCGTAACAAGAAAAAATGTAAATAGTTTTTTACAGTGAGTGATGTGATGAGTAATATTTGATATCGGTTTCATAATTTAAATTAATGTGCCGCTTTATGATTTTTCTGTTCATGTTCGTACTTGGAACAAATGGAATAAAAATTACATTCCTACTTCAAATACTGTTTTTATTTTGTTTTAACTCCTACCTAAAGAGTTTGGTCCTTCGATGCGTTTAAGAAAATCTAAGAATTAAAAATAATGCTCGCAGTCTAGTGTTCTTTCAACATTTATGAATACTAATATTCGTAAATCGTCCAATCATATTTATCGAGAATAACAAGGCAATTACCTTTGTCTGCTTTTGTCAGTACTAGCTTTTCATTGTTAATCTTGTCTTGAAGGTTCTTGATACTATTCAGGTGGAATTGATGAGGATTAAAAGTAGGAGGTGGAGGGTGAGAATCAAAATGTCTGTGAAGGATGTGGGATACTTCAGTTCTGATAGAATCTTTGGTGATAACATCAATGTTATTTAAAATGTTTTCAGTATCAACTGATAAAAGTTTAAAGTTATTCTTTTTATTGTAAGAGATAATATTGTGTTTAAGACTGGAAATTTGTTGTGAATTATATGTAGAATGGCTGAGATTAAGGTGTCTGGGATGAAAGTGCAAGAAGAAAAGCTGGGTTGGTTATTAGTCTGTGTTGAAGAAAGATTAAATCTGAGTTTGGCAAGTTTGTTTTTAAGGTTTGCGATACCACTTATGCTGCTTTATTCTAATTTTCTACCCTCTTTGGAAGGGTTTGATTTAAAAAGTGTTACAATGCTTTTCTCCGGTAACAGTCACCTGTTACATAATATACCATAATGTGGAATTACACATATTTTACTAATTTTAAGTTTAATAGTTTGTTTTTAATGTACCACTATAATTTATAATGTTGACTTAACAACCGCGCAGTTGTGATTGTTTTTTAATACTTTTATACGTAACTTTAAAACATTTTTTGTTTGGTAAGTTCTTATACTATTAATTTTGTGAAATTCTGTATACTATTCATTGTTCTGAACCTTTTATGCCTGATGATGGCTATTTAGCCGAAACTAGTTGCCTGTTATCATCCTTTTATATTATATTATATTGTGGTACTGACTGTGTGTTTTATTTTTGAAAAATACTTGAACCACATTTGAGATATGGATAACCTCTTCGATTTAAATAAAAAATAAATAAATATTGTAATTATTGAACAATATGTCATTCACTGATGTATATAAAAGATATATTAATCTAAAAATGATTCGAGTACTCTTATAAGTATCTACAAATCAAATTTTTATATTAGTAAAAGCATTAATAATTTGTTGTTAATATAAAATATAAAAATAAAAAATATCACGTAGTAAATATTTTATAAAGTAGTAGCTATCCCATAAAAATTTCAAACGTTTAGAATTCCAACTTTGATCCTACCGGGACACATAGACTGCGCCATTTACATTCGGTACATAAATTCGCATAGTTAAATATCGAATGTAAGTGCATTTTCAGAGGCATTTCAGGTAGCAACAAACCGCACGAACAGCGGTGTGTGCCACTTGTCGACATTCCTGAAAGCGACTCTGCCGAGGCCTCCCAGGAAATACCTTAGGACTCCTGTGGGAAAACGGCCGGCGACGGACATTCTATGGCGTCCCTGTCGTCCGACCGCAGCGTGTCTTGCTGTGTGTGTGTATTTGTGTGGTGGAAATGCATTAAGCGCTGTGCTTTAAGCCTTTTGTTACAGTGAAACAAAGGACTTTTAATTTTAAAAGGGTGCTTTAAATTTTTTATGAATTGTATAGAATAAATGATCAAAATAAATTATATATTTTTTTAAACTTTATCATTAACAATATAATAAATACCAATAAGTATGTATTAATAAATACTTTTTTTGAGTGTTATATGAATGAGAAAAAAAAATGACGTAGAAAAATTTTTGTTGTAATTTCATTATAACAAGTTTAAATCTCTTTAAAATCAAAACTGTTACAAATATACTTAAATCGAGGCGCAAACTAGAGGGGTAGAGGGCGCGGTAGCGAACGCGGTGGCGATGCGGTCACATAGCGAGCAAACAAATGCGCACATCCACGCGTTTAATATTAATATTTAAAATTAGTTCAGTTCAGAATTTTTCAACGATGGATACAAAAGAAGCAGCTTTACTCCTACCCCTGTGAGTGGACGAAAATGAGGAACCGCAGAGGTAAGCGGTAAAGTAAATTATTTTACTCCCCGGTTAATCGCACTATAGTAAACATTGTACATATTTTTTTTTCAGGAAAAATGAAGAATTTGGGTCCACGATATTAACCTAGAATACAGAGGATAGAGGGAGATCTTAAAATTTTATAAACCTTTGAAAAATGAATTCCAGAGTTAACAAAAATTAACAGAATTTCGGAATTTTTTTTATGTGTGTAAATGCTACCTGAATTTTTTCGGTACTGAAAATTAAAAAAAAAACGAAAGGTGGCAACTTAGTTTTTAATTTTTATTATTTTGAATTTTTTCTACCTAAAATTAACAATTAATTTTTCAAAAAATTGTTTATTCTTTGGATAAATCTCATTAATTTTTGTTTCATTTTATTCATCATTGACATTTATATTTTTCTATTTTTTTAGACTAATTTTAATCTCGTTTAATGTAAATATTGGAAAACTTGAAAAACCATATAATTCATATATCTGGAATAACTTGTAAATTCAATCAGTTTCCATATTTTCCGGAATATAAACTTTTCCTTATTAAAATGGGTCGACGTATTCGATGAATTCCCATATACTTATATTTTTCCAATGAAATTCCTGTTCCTCAATCCGGATTAAAATTAAAATTCCTGAGGTAAACTTAAATCGGGAATGTAATTTTTTCCAGCGCGTTTTTACCCCTTTGATCCCTGCTTTTCCCAATTCAAAATACCTAAGAGCGAAACAGATGGCATTTAAATAGTCGGGATGGAGTGGTACCAACTGCACGCAAGATTATAGAAATTATGGTAATAAGTCGTAGATATTTATATAGTCAAGTAACTCAATTATTTTAAATGGGGAAGTTTTTAGGCTTATATAAATATTAGAAAAATTAGTCAAATGAAAGAAAAAACAGAAAATATAAGAAAAAATTTAATAAAACCGAAAAAAACAGAAAAGCAACCAAAAACCGGAAAAAAGGCACAAAGACGAAAAAACATTAATAAATTAGAAAATCCAGAAAATAACAAAAAATAATCGAAAAACTAAAAAACCGATAAAATTAGGAAAAAACACAAAAGTCACAAATAAAATCGGACAACGACGAAAAAAATATTATAAAATTAGAATAAATAAGATAAAATTAGAAAAATCGGAAACGAACAAAAAATCAGAAAAAAATTGATGCAGTGGAAAGAAAAACAATGTACAAAAAAAACGGGTAAGAAAGAAAAAAATATTATAAAATTAGGATAAATAAGAAAAAATTAGAAAAATAAGAGACCAACAAAAAATCGGAAAAAATCCAAAAATCAAACAAAGATGGAAAAAAAATTAAATCAGAATAAATTAGAAAAACCGGAAAATATCAGAAAAATCGGAAACGAACACAAATAACCGGAAAAAATTGATAAAATCGAAAAAAAAAGACAAAAAAAAGGAACCAGGCGGAAAACATAATATAAAAAAGGAAAAATTAGAAAAATCAGGAAATATCAGAAAAATTAAAAACCAACAAAAAAAATCGGAATAAAATGAAAACCCGACAAAAATATTAAAAATTCAAAATTCACAAGCAAATCGGACAAAGACGGAAAAATATAAAAGTAGAATAAATAAGAAAAAAATAAAAAAACCAGAAAATATCAGAAAAATCAGAAACGAACTAAAAAATTGGAAAAAATTGAAAACCGAAAAAAATAGAAAAAATTGAAAAATCACAAAAAATCAAACAACGACAGAAAAAATATCAAATGAGAATAGATAAGAAAAAATTAGAAACCCCAGAAAATATCAGAAACAAACAAAAAAGTCGGAAAAAATTCAAAAACCGAAAAAAACAAATGGAAAAAAAACAAAAAAGCACAAAAAATCAAACGAAGACCGAAAAGATATAAAATTAGAATATATAAGAAAAAATTACAATAGCCAGAAAATATAAGAAAAATCAAAAACAGACAAAAAACCGAAAAATGTCGGAAAAAATTGAAAAAACCGAAAAAAAAAACAGGAAAAGATACAAAAATCACAAAAAAGTCAGATAAAGGCGGAAAAAATATTGTAAAATTACAATAAACATGGAAAAATTTACAAAAAACAGATAGTATCAGAAAAATCAGAAACGAACAAAAAAAAACGAAAAAATCGGAAATAATTGAAAAAACCGAAAAAAAAACACGGGAAAGAATACAAAAATAACAAAAAAAATGGAAAAGACAGAAAAAACACTATAAGAAAAAATTATAAATATCAGAAATTATCAGAAAAACCGAAACTTACAAAAAAATCGAAAAAAATGGGAAAGAATTGAAAAAACCGAAAAAATAGGAAAGTTTTTAAAAATCATAAAAAGACGAAAAAAACATTATAAAATTAGAATAAATGAGAAAAAATTAGAAAAACCAGAAAATATCAGAAAAACCGGACGAGAACAAAAAAATGAAATAAATCGGAAAATATTGAAAAAGCCGAAAAAAAATTAGGAAAAAATACAAAAATCAAAAAAAATCGTAAAGACGGAAAAAATATTATGAAATTACATTAAATATGAAAAAAATTGAAATACTTGAAAATATCAGAAAAATCAGAAAAAATATAAAATTAGAATAAATTAGACAAAAATTAAAAAAAATTAGAAAAAAGTAGAAAAAAATTATAAAAAATAGAAGAAATTAGAACAAAATAGAAAAAATTAAAAAAAAATGGAAAAAATCGGAAAGAATAAGAAAAAATTTGAAAAAATAAGACAAAATTAAAAAAAATGCGAAAAAATTAGAAAAAAATTTAAAAAATATGTGAAATTTAGAAAAAATAAATAATTATTAGAACAAAATCTAAAAAATTAGAAAAAATAAAGAAAAATACGAGAAAGCACTAGAAAATATCAAAAAAAAGAGAAACGAAAAAAAAATCAAAAAATAATAAATAAAAAATAAAATTAATCAAAAAATAAAAAAGCAACAAGAAGAGTAAGTTTTTTATTTTTATCAGGTAAAAATATTTTCACTTAATGTTTTAAATTTGGACTTTTACCTTAATGACCAAATGTGATTGCTCTTGTATCAAAGTTACTGGGCATGATCTTTATTTTCTCATTACAAACTTGTTTTATTAGATCCAAGATTATAAAATTACTAACAAAAAAATTCCTAACTATACGCAATTCCTAGAATAACAATAATAACATCTGTAATTACAAGTTATTTAAGTAAACAAGATAAGAACAAATAAAGTAGTGAGCAGGTATTTATTTTTTCTTTGTTTTCAAAGTTTTTCCAGTAATTTTGTAGAAAAAAATTTTTTTATGACTGATAAATGCATACCAGTCACTATTTTTTATGTATAAGGCACACGCAGATTGAAATCTTTATCGTTCTAACGAATTAAACGGTGTTGACTGATGACTTGATGGTGGTGACGTCACAGCATTCTGTCACTGTTAACCATATGACCGAATGCGATTTTTTCATCTAATATTTATACTGTATGGTGTTCCGCGTTGGAGGGGTTGCGCAGGGTTCATTAAAACGGGCTCCATCATAAGTGACGTAATGTCAACATAACCTGAAAAATTCTTCTCTTACTTGTAAGAGAACTCATAGCTAACTTTAAAGTTCATTGATACCTAATTAGTGACGTAATTACCCACCTGTCAATCATTCTTTCAACGTGTAAGAGGACTATTTTAAAAATAAAATATGTTCAGGTTATGTTGACATTACAACACGTGCAAGATTGGCAGGTGGAGAATTACGTCACTTAGTAGCTGTGATGTTACCTACGAGTTCTTTTACAAGTGAGAGTAGAATTTTTCAGGTTATGTTGATATCACAACAATGTGAGGTGGGGAATTACGTCCCTTATGATGGAGCCTTAAGTATGGGCCCTTTTAATTAACCTCTGCGCATCCCCTCCAATGCGGAGCACCCTGTCGCGAAGCCCTATTTTAATTTCCTGCTATTTTGCAAAATTTAACAGGTCACATCTGTTTTTTTTTTAATCCAATTTGATTAGGAATCAAAAAGGAAAGTGTGTATTACATATTTAATTAATAAATGACAACCTCGTGTTCTATAAATAGACGGCCGCTAACAAAACGACCACCGCTAACTGCTTTTTTTCTCTCTCTAACACTACGTCATGGCAATCTCTCTCTCACTTTAAGATATTGATTTTTATAGGTGTAGGTTTGTTTGTATTCAAAATAAATAAATTACTCATTAATAGATATTTTATAAATTTTCTTGTTCTCCTTTATTATCATTTCCAAATGAGTGCAGTTGACATTATCATCGGTTAGATTCCGCAACGTGGTCAGGAGTTTTGGCATCAAAGGGTCGAATCGGAACTAAAAAGGGTATTAAGTCGGATCGGGTCCTTTATAATTATATACTTAACGTGTATTAAATGAGTGGCAATTGTAGGGTTGACTAGGCAAACTAGATGCCTATTTTTGAGAGGGATTTTGTACCGGCCCTTAGGGATTAGATAGGGATAAAAGGAACTTAAGGTAGTGCTTCGTTTTAAAATTAGCATATAGTTAGGTAAATAGTAAATAATTTATGTAACAAATCGGTAATCTTAAGTTGTCCATACGTTTCGGTCTTCAATAGTCTCCATATAAAATTTCTGAAAGTAGATTTTTGTCAATATTTTTTTCCATAAAATAGAGATTAATATTTTAGGAAAATAATTAAATTTAATTTATCTTTAAGCTATTCCAATAGTTATATCATTTTTCACAAAAAACTTTTTAATTGAAAATTAATTTTAGATTTCAATTTTAGAAAAAGTTACATCTAGATTATTCTGTTAAAAGTTTATATCAACTCTTAAAAATTTGGTTTTACATTAGGTACTAAATTTATTGTTCTGTTACGATTATTTTTTTTTACATTAAAACTTTCTTTCCTATTTGGCATATATTTTCTTAGATAATACGAAACAAACTATAAAAATCACTAGTTTAATGCCCGTCTGCTTGAACACAATTAACTTCGTCTGCACCAGCCATTGTCAACTAACAAAAATTCTAACTCAGAGCAAATTGGAAAGGTGAGGCTAGTTTACTCTTTACCTGAGAGTAAATTAAAATATACTACCAAAGGTGAAAGTATTAGTCGAGATTGTCCGGCAGATCACTTCTAATGCTCTTAAACAGAAGTTATGGACCTCTTAGTTTTCCATTTCCACTTGGTGATTGTAGATCCCGCCCGGTTTTCGGTCGCCGGCCAAATTGGAGAAATTGGAAGTAACAAATGGACCTATTACTATTGAAATTATTACCCAAGTTTCGCTGCATCTCGATGTAGTTACCGTACATGGCTTGGAATTTGGAAAACGGAAACTAATCCACTGAGTTGCAGATAATGGTTTTAATTTTATTTAAAACTACTAGAAGATATTGAATTTTATACAGGGAGGGATTGTTTAGAAATTACGATATTGATGTACCAAAAATGATATAATGAATATTAAAATTAATGAAAGTATCTTATACTGGCAAAATAATAATAGTGCCTGTTTCTTATCTTATTAATTACTCTAAAAACAAAATTAATAATTGCGACAAAGCATTCATAAATAATGTAGTATGTTATTTTTAAAATAATTTACTCAGTATCAAATTATTAAGTCCGGTTCTGGTCCAGTCTCTTTGATAAGCGTTCACCACCAGAATATAAAGTTACATTTCTACTGAGTGTTTAAGTTTAAGCAAACCTAAAAGAGAAAAAAGTTTTACAATATATTGGGTGGATTTGCATATACAGAGATTTTTTGATGCGTCTTGCCTACTTGCCTCGTATTTTTCTTGATCTAATCATGGTTATTTAACACAATAAAACAAATTGTGTTTTGTTGGTCATCAAAGTTTTATTGTTGAATATTACACGTATAGCGAAACAAAAATACGATTATAGACGTCATAATAACATGTTAACAGCCAGTATCATAAATATAGACAAAAGGGTCCTTCAAGTAAAGTACACTTTGTGGTTAAAGTCGACTTTCACTAACCCAAAAGTCTGGCCTGTATCATACTGCCAATTTAATCGCCTGTTAGGTAAAGGACACTTTAATTAAATATTGTTGTGTTGGCTGCACTGGAAATGGTGTTTCATGATATAAGTGACGTTATTTTGGGAGGACACAATTTAACAAAATTTAAAAGATCAAACAGATACTTTTTCAAAACGTTATTATATCAAATTAGTAAAAAATCAAACATCTATAATAGCAAAATGATATTTTATCAAAACCGTAAAAAATCAAATCGTATTAAAACAAATAATAAAGAATCAAATAGATATTTTATCAAATTAATAAAATATCAAAATACTAAAAAACCAGAACGTTAAAACTTCAAATAGTTAATACATCAAAAACGTAAAATATAAAAACACTAATTTATCAAGATACCAATAGATCAAACTCTTATAAACTCAAAATAGTATTAAAACAGAACGCTATATTATCATAATCCCAATTTATCAAAACGCCAATCGATCAAACCCGTATAACATCAAAAAATAATGAGACAAAATGTAAAGAGTCAAAACCAGAAAGAGACAGAATAGTAAAGCATCAAAACCGTAAAAAATCAAACGGATGTTGCCAAATCTAAGTTATCGCCTCATATGTGGGGATACAATTTAACAAGATTATTTATCGTTATGCAACATAATCGATTTTTGACAAGACAATAAATTAACAAAAAAAGTACTTGCAAATGAATATGGAAATATTTTTATAATTTGCTTGAAATAGTTCCTCTTGTTTAAGTAATATTTTAAGTTATTGACACGTTATTTTTTGAGATTGTTTTAGCTTGGTTAATCGGAATCGGTCGAAAAACTCGAAGTCGTCATATTTATTTAAATAATGCTGCCGCTGTCTATATATTTTTGGTCTTCCCACTACGATATTTTCTTCGTCTTCAGAAGAGCTCGAACTACTACTTGAATAGAATACGTAATCTCCCTTTGGAATCTAAAGTAAAGCACGTGTGGACGGTGTAAAATTAATATATTTTAAAGATTTGTAGGTTATGTTTCAAAATAAAGCTTACTTTAACCACGCAAAAGTGTCAAAATTGGGCCTTTACAATAAAGGCGGCTTTTTGGCTTAATCCTCCTTTAATGTTGTATTATGGTACGGGTTTTACAGGTAAAAGGGACCTTTTCACCTTAAAGTATACTTTATATATTATAAGAAATAGCTAAGGTCCATTCTGGCAATTTTCACGCCGTTCAAGGTCATGCTACACCGCTTAGAGATAACGCCGGCTAGCAGTGTAGATAAATTCAGGGTGTCAGGAAGAGAGAGCGCTATCACGTCACTACGCAACTGATATTCAGATCATTAGGTGCGTCAGGTCCGACAGTACCACCAGAGGGTGCAGCCAGAGCAGAATGGCCTGTCAGACCTGAAGTATAACGCAACCGATCGGTGGAGATGTTAAACCTGACGTACCTGAGGGACCTGAAGACCGGTTGCGTAGTGATGTGCGCTCTCTCTTTCTGACATGCTGAATTTATCTACACAGCGAGCCGGCGTTATCTCTAAGCAATGTACCGTGAATGGACCTTAGCGATTTCTAATGGGATTTAACATGGGAAATACGGAGGAATGGGTGCTTTTCCTGTACTAACTTTACATCGAATACATGTCTTTCCCATAAGGAAACATGTAAACATAACATGTCAAAATCGATAAAATATGGCATTGTTTAACGTATTTTTTCGAATTACAATTCTAAGCGTTAAAATATAATTATAATTTGTTTTACTTGAAAGGTAAATGCAAAATAATTTAGTTTTAAATAACGTTTTAATTTTTTTGCTATCTTTCTTATTGACAAAATAGTTTTGTTTTCGAAAATTTTTTTCAAAAGTTTAATGTGACAAAATTTTTATTTTTTATGTCTTTAGTTAATAATCATTCACAATTAGTCTGGTTCATAAGTTCAAAATGGTGTAAATTTTTGTTACTGCTAGTAAAAATATGAGTGAGGGCTCACTGGATTCGTAAAGACATCTGAAAAAATGTGCAGAAGTTTCAAATCAGCAAATAAACAATTGAAAAAGTTATTAAGAAATTAAGATAAAAAAATGGGTTCAGTTTTTTGTAAATAACTTGGAAACTATCAATATTTAAGAAATAAAAAAAAGGTTCTTGAAGAAGAAGAAGAAACTTCCAATAAAAAATTCCGCACTCCCGGAACTCTTATCTCTCTCATTTTCCCGGCAGTGAAACGGCCGGTGGCGAAACGGCTGGTGGGGAAATGGTCGTGGTGAAACAGCCGTGGCGAATCGACTGCGGCGAAACGTCCCGTCCCCCTCTCTAACATGTTGAATTCACCATAATGGCGGTAGAATCCCCGTAGTACTAACTTTCCTTTTTTTGTAAAACTCATCACTACTGACAAGCCAAACATTTTTAATAATATTACCATCTCTACCAAATTTGACACTAACAGTTTCACAGAACGACGATCTATTTATAATTTTACAAAAGGAGTTAAAGACATTTGGATTAATTTTTCTGGCTCTCGGATCCTTCTTCACAGGCAACTTCAACACTATTTTTCACTGAAGAAAACTACAGGTATTATCAACACTATTTTTCACTGAAGAAAACTACTTATAACGGTTTATAAGTTTGTTTCTCTTTGAGAGAACCATCTCCGAAAACCTGCAGCAGATCCTGTTATCGAATCAAACCTAGATATCGATAATATAGTAAACTCCATTAGCAACATCATTTCCCAGGCCTCGGATGTTGCTGTTCCCCAAATCACCATAAACACTGAACAAAAACCGCTTCTTGTCAATATCCTTTACAACGTTCGATGGAAACGCCATCTCTATCGCTAGTTCATAAGAACTAGAGACCCAGTCATTAAAATCGAATAAAATTGATTAAATACCCTTATCCGCCTCCATATCAATACCTATAAATAGGAAAAATGGATCGACGTTAACTTTAACTTCGACCTCAGATACGGCTCTAGGCTCTGAAATAAGCTCGCAGTCTTCACTGGTGAAAAGATCATCTCTAGGTGAATGAACAAATCCTTCACACCCCCAAGCAGAAGGCCACCTCCAAAATCACAATTGCAAAACATCCTCCTTGCACTCAATCCCCCTAATAAAAACCTCATTCTGAAACCCCTGAAAACATAGCCTCGGCTGGTCAACAGGGAAAAAACTCAGCCCCAGGCCCTGACCGCAGCAAATGCCAGGCAGTAAAAAAACCTTCCCGTCACAATTCTCTCTATCATCATCATTCTCATGAACTATTTTTCAAATTTCTGGAAAATCTCCCACACCATCGTGATCCCCAAACCCCATATCCCCAAAATTTCCACAGACCTATATCCCTGATGTATGTTCTGGATAAGCTCTTTGAAACAATACTAATAGATCTGAGACAACATGGATTTAAATCTGAATACTCCATCCCTGATGCACTAGTGAGACTCCACACCCAAGCCTCCATATCTTTCAACCTTGATCACCATGCATCGGCAGTCCAAAAAGCGTTCAATCAAGTCTGGCATGGCGGACTTAAGGCCGCTACAGACGATTCGATAAAACGTTACGATAGAACTGTGCAGTTTTAACTGCACAGTTTTATCGAACGTGTGGAGGATGAATCGTTGCGAATTTTGTGAACTGTGCAGTTGAACGGTTCAAGTTGAAATGGACATTCGTTAAATCGGTGTCGAATCAAACTGCACAGTTTTATCTAAGCGTGTGTGTGCCAATCGTGACAAAAAAGCTCAGTTCTCAATTGAAGCTAGTTGAAGACGCTCGTATAGACAGATTTCGTATAGACAACAGCTACGCAATGTCTGAACAAGTGAGTCCGCAAGGTGTAGCCGAAGAAAATTCTAGTTCGTCGAATGAATTGAAGGAGCAGCATGAAGAATTTTTGGAAGCCTACAAGAACGAAACTTGTTTATGGCAGACCAAATCGAAAAATTACCACGACCGCACCAAGAGAGATGCTGCCTACGGGAGATTGTTGGTAGTGTATAAAAATATTGATAAAAATGCCACCAGAGACATACTGGTAAAAAAAATTAACAATATGCGGTCTACCTATAAAAAAGAGGTCAATAAAATTAAGGCTAGCGAAAAGTCTGGTGCAGGGGCAGACGAAGTTTATACTTCCAAATTGTGGTAATCTTTCCTTAGGCAGGTGAACAAAGCATCACAGGTTTCAGGAATAATGTAACTTAGCGCTTGCGGTGATATAAATGTACTAAATTTTAAGCATTCGTACGATCGCCCTGTGGCTAAAAATCGTAATGTAGCCGTCAGTCTTTCATGTGGACTTATGGACATTCTCATAACAGTATCCTGTTTCTTTATATGTAGAGTTACGAGCTTTAGAAGTTTTAAATAAGTTTCCTCATTCATTCGCAAATAATTGTGCCAATCTCGTGGTGAAAATTTTAATTCCTGCAATATATTTATGTGCGAGTATTTCTCCCTTTTTCGTAACCACTCCTTGCACCAGATACTTCGTCGTTTTGGTTGTTTCTTTTTTAAAGACACTGTTAAACCCGCAATAGCTAAGGCATCGTCGTCATTCATAATGAGCTTTTAGCTATCTACCTAGCAGAACAATCTGTACGCAACTGATGATCGTTACGTTCATCGGAGTCGTGTGGGGCGACCTCAGATATCCGATGAAACTGTGCAGTTAAAACTGCACAGTTCTATCGTAACGTTTTATCGAATCGTCTGTAGCGGCCTTTATTGGAAAGCTCTCCAACATCAAACTGCCTAGCCCTCTCATAAAACTCATTTATTTCTAGTTTAAAAATCGCACCATTCGTGTCAAAGTTGGAAACTTCCTGGCAGACAAGGCTCAGTGTATACCCATGCTATACGTCACATACATGCACGACAGCTCTGACCTACCCTCACCTAGCCAAAACATTCGGCTCTACGCTGACGACTTCGCAATCTTTGCAATAGCACCATCCGCTACAGCTCTAAACACCAAAACCCAGCAGCTTTTAAACCACTTTGTCCAATGGTGTAGCAACTGGAAGATTACTCCAAATCCTCAAAAAACCCCAACTTATCATTTTCAAACATCCCAATCATACCATAAAAACTAACCAATCCCAACCTTAGACTAAGGGGAGAGAAACTCGTTTCATTGGAAAATGTGACCTACTTAAGAGTGTGCTTAACGCTCACTCTTAATTCTGCGACCGAAGTCCAAAATAATCTAGACAGAGTTAGGAAACAAGCCTTTTTCATCGGAGCTCTGGGTGGCCGCATTGGTAGATTAAACTCTCAAACATTGCTACATACATATGAAATCTGAATTTATTTAGTAAGGGACTATATAGCTCTAAACTTCTCCTCTCTGATCCTCCACGCCATCACGGCAACCGAGAGGAAAATCCTCAGGAAATATTCCTACCTCCACTGGCATTTTTCATCGAACGAAATCTGTAACCATAGTATTAAGCCACAAATAATTTCCAGGATTAAAGATCTTTAGGGACGATATCTTAGGAGAAGATTGGACAACACCACCATCCATGCCGAAAAAACTCTCCGGTCCAAGTCAACAGATGTAAGGAACAGGAAAGCAATACCAAAAAGAACCAAAAAAATTCTTCTCCGCCTAATCTTAGGATTCTAAAAGAAGCGAAAGATCTTCTGGATGAGCTCCTAGATTACTTCGAGGATGCACTTGTAGGCATCAGATGAGCTGGTCCACTACTGACGTTCATGGAATCCACTCTCTCTGAGTCCACCCTCCGAAAGGCTCCTAATTATCAAACAAATAATATACATAAATATTTTAGGTTTTTCTAACACTTTATTTTCCTTATCAGACCAATATCTTCCAATGTGTCCCTCAAAAGGAGTAAGTTTACTGCTACAGCAGGGTACAAGCAGTTGAGCACTACCAGGATAAATCACCGAAGAGGGTGTAGCAGGTATGCCTCTGACTCTGCGAGCAATGAGGGGAGAGCCCTGCATTACCTAGCTTGAGATGTCTTTAAAAGATTCCCGCCTCCACGACTCAGGACAAAAGTTGTAATACAAAAAAAAATTGTAATCTGCACTTAAGTCATAATAAGTGAGCATTTAAATGAGATTTCCAAAAAATCATACATCTTATAATTCTCCAGTTTTTAAACCGGAAGTGGCAGAAACTTCAAACTCGCTTGGGCAAATACTCAAGGTATGCTGAGTCCATGGCCATTGTCCGTTTGTCTCTATTTGTTGAGGTTTCTTAGTTATAGCGCGGACGGACGGACAGACAGACGGACAGAGCTGTATGATAATACTTTTTTTAGGAGTCTAAAATCTGTAAAGTTGATTTAAAAATCACTAATCTGATCGATGCTATTTATTAATCGTGTTTTCAGGAACTTTCAACTGACTGCGCCAATTATATGTTTTTACCAAGAAAAAAACTGAATTAAAAATATATATAAAAGGATTGTAAAACTTTTTATAACGTAGATATTAAAAAAAAAAACAAACAATAAACGTTCAAGTCTTATTCGTTTTACACAAGGGAATTATTAATTTTATTTAGTAGGTAAATAAATTCTAACTTTCTTATCATATTTTTTTGTATTCGGAAATAATATATAAGCAAAAAGGATAAAATTCACCTGCATAACTTCAATAAAAAATCAGTTATTGGATTTCGTTTTGTGATCGTCCTGTCTGATATTCCACCTGAAGTTTCATTGAGTTGAATAAATAAAATCGGAGTTTGAAAATTTTCGAAATTAATAACTTTTTTACAGTACTAAAGTAAATGAAATATATCATCAGGGCCGTGACGTGAGATTTAGTAAATTTCAATTTTCAAATCGTTTTATATTGAAGTCTTTTTTTATTAATTGTTTTTGTTCCTGTCTCGTTAGGAATGTGCGCAAATTCTAAATGGTATGTAAAATTTGAATAGTAAACTAAATCAGATTCCAAGCTTAAACGAGATTTTTCAAATTTGACGTAATTCAATTTCTACCGTTTCTAAGAGATCTGCATTGGAGTCTGATTGTGTATAAACTATCTCCGATCAAGGTAATATTTCACAAAGTAATATTGAAATTTTGTTCGGTAAGTAAATTTATATTACAGTTCATGGCCTCTTCCAGGAGCTAAATATATGGGGTTTGACAAACCCCAGCTCAGAAATATCGGTCTCAAACTAAAGCAAACGTAAACTTATGCGCATGCCTATCCCAATAGCTTCTCAAATATGTCGCCACCATCGAATTCAGGCACAGCGTTGCCAACCGTACTATAATTATAGTATTTGCACGATAATTACAACTTCATGTACTATAAAATTAAAAAGTAAATATAGTACGTACTTTGTACTGTAATTTTATATTTTCACAAATCAATACAATATACCATGATCAATCACTGAAAAATTTCAAAAACATCTGTTAGGACAGTCTTCAGTCATCCACCCAACTGGAATTAAGGATCTACGATTTTTAAGGATTCTAAGGATTTTACAGGATTTTAAAGCATTTTTAATGATTTTTAAGGATTTTTGGGATTTTTATGAATTTTCAAGGACTTTTAAGGATTTTTAAGGATTGTTAAGAATTTTAAACTGTTTTTATGGATTTCAATGTTTTTAAGGATGACTTTAAGATATTTTAAGGATTTTAAAGTATTTTATATGATTTTCTTAAGATTTTTAACGATTTTTAAATTTTTTTCAGAATTTTAAGGATTAGGATTTTAAGGATTTTAAAAGATTTTTAATGATTTTTGGGATTTTTAAGAATTTTAAACTATTTTTAGTGATTTTAATGTTTTTTAAGGATTGTTTTAGAATCTTTAAGAATTTCAAAACTATTTTATACGGGTTTTAGGGTTTTTTAAGGATATTTGTATATTTTTTTTTGGATTTTAAGGATATTTTAAGGATTTCAAAGTATTTTTAAGAACTTCCAAAATTTTCTTAAGATTTTTAACGATTTTTAAAATTTTTTCAGAAGCTTAAGGGGTTTTTTTAACATTGTTAACGATTTTAAAGGATTTTTAATGATTTTTAAGCATTTTATTGAATTTTTAAGGATTTTCAAGGACGTTTAAGGATTTTTCTTAAGGATTGATTGTTTTAGGTTCTTTGAGAGGTTTTTAAGATTTTTAAGTAATTTTCTTTACGGGTTTTTAGGTTTTTAAGGATTTTTTCAGGATTTTTTAAGGATAATTTAAGGATTTTAAAGTATTATTAAGAATTTCTATGACTTTCATAAGATTCTTAACGATTTTAACGTTTTAATTTTTTTTCAGAATTTAACGGATATTTAAAAAAATTTAATGAATTTTAAGGATTAGGATTTTAAGGATTTTAAAGGATTATTAAGCATTTTTGGGATTTTTAAGGATTTTCAAGGATCTTTAAGGATTTTTAGGGATTTTTAAGAATTTTTTTATAATGTTTTAAGCATATTTTAAAGATTTTAAAGAATTTTTAACAATTCGTAAGGTTTTCTTAAGATTTTTAATGATTTTTAAATTTTTTTCAGAATTTTAAGTTTTTATACATTTTAAAGGATTTTTAATGATTTTTAAGCATTTTATGGTATTTTCAAGGATGTTCAAGGACATTTAAGGATTTTTAGGGATTTTCAAGAATCAACTATTTTTAGACATTTTTAATGTTTTTTAAGGATTGTTTTAGGATCTTTGAGAATTTTTAAATAATTTTAAATATTTTTACGGGTTTTTAGGTTTGTTTAAGGATTTTATCAGGATTTTGTTAAGGATATTTTAAGGATTTTAAAGTATTGTTAAGAGTTTCTAAGCTTTTATTATGATTTTTAAGGGTTTTTAAAATTTTTTCATAATTTTAACTGGTTTTTAAAGATTTTAAAGGAGTTTGATAACTTTTAAAGATTTTTGGGATTTTTAAGGATTTTCAAAGACATTTTTAGGGATTTTTAAGAATTTTGAACTATTTTTAGCGATTTTACTGTTTTTTTAAGGATTAATTTATAATCTTTAAGTTAAGGTATTTTTTTCGGTCTGTGAAAATCTACCTATTTTTAGTTAAAAAAGAAATAGAAATATGTAAAATATTTTCTTTTTTTGGAAACTGGGATGTCTTAGATCCCACATATGTACTGATGAAAAAAAAATAACATATTATTATGTAAAGCAGGGATAAAAATATATTTCAAGAAAAATAAACAGCTACTTTTTCTTCATATTGTAACGACACTTCGGTCGTTACGGGTCACTTGGTCCAGGTTTCGGATTGCCTCGGGCACCACCTTCTGATTAGAGTGTGAAGGCCACTGCACGGGCAGCGTCAGTGGAAAAAGACATACTCCAGGGGTCGTATAGTATCGACAAGGCCCTTAGCGGCCACAAGGGCAGTCTTTACTTGTCCTACTGGGTTGAGTTACCTGGGTAGTTAGCTGCTTAGATGTTAAGACTCAAAACAAATAAACTTCAATAAATAAATCTTTTTATTTTTACCAAAATCCGGATGAAAGAAATATATGTAATATAGTTCTTTCTCAGACGGTAGAGGCACGTATTCCGGACTGGCATGGTGTGTGGTTGGATGACGGTTCTGACTCCTGTACAAGAGGAATTGGCTCGCTCCTTCAGCTTGACCTATCTCTAAAGGTCGAGGGACTGCATTGCTGCTCCAATTGGGACGACCACAGCAATTCTGACTTCTGGCTGCCACTGCAGCTCCCTACAACGGTTTGATTTTCCCTACTCGATATGAACTTCGGCGTCTAAGAAGCAGAGACGAGAGTGTCTCCATCTGTCTGGCGAAGGTTCAACTGGTACAACTGGCCTTTTATTCGAAGCTTCTCTCATAATTTTAAGTTGATTCTACTCCAGTGCCGTACGCGATTTAATTTATATAATTTAATTATTACGGGAACAAGTAACTTTGTTAAAATATCGTTTATGTTTTGTCCGAAATGTGGAAAATTTTTTATAGTTCCCTTTTAACCAGGTTAAATTATTTTATTGATATTTATATCAACCCTTTGAATGCCGATGACTCAACTGTTGTTTCACGACGGCTCCCCACCAAAGGCCGAGGCCTCGACTGGTGAGTCAAGTACAATTAAATATATTATAAACAGGTGTTACTCACCGGCCAGGTTAGTTAGGGCATCGGCCTTTATACTTGGTCATTGCTCGGGTCGTTGGTTCGAGTTCCATGAATCTGAAGTGGAATTAAAGTCAGATAAGATAAGGTATTTGTGCCATGCGTAGTTTCATTCACGCCGGCAACCAGGCCGCCTAAGGAACTCGCCGTAAGCTGTAGGTCCCATCCAGATTAGCCCGGGTAGCTGAAGGAAGACGTTAAAATTAAAAGCAAGCAAGCGACCAGTGTTGCTCCGGCTTTTGTGAAAGTTTGTTTATATTACGCCGCCTCTTGTTAGAGTACAAATACGTATTTTCTGTTAATTGGTTTTTCGGTCGTGTTTGTTATTTTTTTTTGAAATGTTTGGTAAAATTCTGGGACAATCTAGGACTAAAATAACCGGTTGTAAATAGTAAAAGTGAGTAAGAGCCGAACGAAACAAATTTGAGCGAAGAGGAGGAAGATATCGAAGATGTTCCTGCTGTGAATAACCGTAAAACAAACATCGACCAAACAAATTATAGTGAATTGCCTTCGTGGAAAAGACTTTTTGGTCTTAAAAGAAATTTAGAATCAGACGAATTATTTCTCACAGATACAGAATTGTTCCTTAGCAAATAAACCAGAAAAATCAAGAACTACGGAGTGGAAACCTAATGCCAGCTAATGAGAGGATGGCAAATGACAGAAAGACAAACTGAAAATATTGGAAGTAAAGAAACAGAAGCTAATAGGGAAAGGGTAACAGACCATAAGGAGAAAACCATAAAGTAAGAGGCCCAAAGTTATAATTTAAATAAGAAGAAGAAATTGGTAAAAGCAGAAGATAACCTATAAATTGACGAGGAAAAAGATAAATGAAATAATTAGAAACGTAAATATTCTGCGCTGAGAGTTTGAAGTGCTAATATCGCTCCTTTCGACTTTCGGTAATTGTGATATTTTTTAAGTGCTATTATAAACTGGTGAGGTTATTACTAATCTACCTTATTCCCTAATCTTCCCGCCCTATATTATTCCTCTACATCTGTATATTACTGAGAACTTTACCAAGTGGGGAAAAAGTCAACACCGACATTCGTTTACAACTACAAAATGGCGGCAGAAAAGCCGCAAGATCCACCTGACGAAAACGTCGCAAAGAGAGAAAAAATGATAAATACCTATTCAATCGATGATTCGGGACCTTTCAAAGTATATGTACAGGGAAAAAAGCCAACTCAGAAGTTATTTGGAACTATGACTTTCTTATGTGCAATATAAAGATAAACCGATTACAGGATTACTGAAAAACTAAACAGTTATAAAATCTTTCTCTTTTTTGAAAATATATGAGTAGAATTTGTTTTTTAACGATTTTTAGATGCAGTCGAAAAATTCGGAAAAAGGTGATTTAGGATTTGGTTATCGTTTTTCAAGATTTTTTTAACCTAAGAATGGATAAAATTTACTATTCCAATAAAATTTTTTCATTAGACGGGTCTATGGTACTTTGGCGAGGCATACAATATATAAAAAATCTGATGTGGCCAGCACATGACCTCTCGCCATTTTTGAATCAAAAATTTACAGGTTGACACAAAAAAGTATGAAAAAAATTATATTTTTGTAAATCTGGCAAATATTGGCAAAAGTTTCGAAAATTTTAATGAGATGAAAATAAACTATAGGGTATACAAAATATATGTATAAAACTTTATTGCCGTTTTGTATAATAATGGCGTCATCACCCATAGCAACTGCCACTTCCGGTTGTGCGATTGGCACCAAAATCTAATCAGATCTAATCTAGGGTATCAGAATCCTGTATGCAAAATTTCAAATTTTTTTATTCAGTAGTTTTTGAGTTATCGTTACTACAACATCCATCCAAACACACACACTAACACACACACACACACTAACACACACACACACTAACACACACACACACTAACACACACACACACAGACATCATCGCGAAAATATCAAAATCGTATTCTAGGGACCCCAAAACGTGTTTATCAATTGAAAACTCACTACCCAATTTTTAGCATGATTCCTATACCTCTCTTATCTGAAGGGCGAGAGGTAAAAATGAAATACATAAATTTGGGGTAAAAGTTTATATTTAATCACAAAATAATGGTCTTGTTAAAAAAAAACGTATTTAACGGGCACCTGAAGACAGAACAGAAAATTAAATCCATCAGAAGTAACCTCTAAAAAATGGAAGTTACAAAGAAATATTCTAGGGGAGTTGGAGTTGGAAAGTGGCGTGACAAAATAGATTTATGTCTACAGAGTTTGATGATATAGGCGTTGAGAAGAAAATCAAAAACCAAATACTGTTATTCAGGATAATAAAAATATGTCAGGAATATCTAGACAGGATCAAATATCAAATGCTTTCATATAACGGAAATGAGAGAAAAACAATTAGGTGGTATAAAAATCATATCATCCATTTCATATCAATTATACTTCTCAACGCATTTTACCTGTATTACATTAATAAAAAGCTTAGTTATTATGACTTTCGGCACTGTATCATTAAAAATCTTTTGTCTCAAGCGGAAAATCAACCCCCTGAAAATTACAGAAACAAACCCAAGGACCCTCTTGAACATTAGTATATAGCAGTTACCGCGGTTGAGCGTGGGAAAATTTCCTATCTCAATAGCATTATAAGCCACGCTCCCTTTCCCAATCAGGTCTCGATCTGCTTTTGATCAAATTTTCCCACGCTAAACCGCCGTAACTCCCGCTAACATGACAAAGAACGTCAGAATACCCCATATTTTTGTCCTGCTTGTCCTGGTTAACCAGAACTTTGCCTCGGCAATTGTTTTCAGATGTAGCATAAAAATGAAATTCCTTTGGTTTGTTTTTCACATTTTTTATACATTTATTTCTGTTTTTATGTATTTTTGAGTTTGTGTTTTTTTTCCTTAGCAGAATTGCTCATAAGATTTTATTCAGTTAAAATGTTTATTATTTTATTTATTCTAGAAATTGTGTTTGAGTCTTATTTATTTAATTATAAACAATGCATTTTAATAATAAATAAAGATTTGAGCATGCAATTAGTGTTAATTTTTGATCGAGTAGGTAATTCTTGGGCCTAACTCAAGTGTTGAGTAATAGGCCTATTATTAAGAATATAGTTGTCAGAGATCTGTGACTCAATCCTTGAGTCATACTAGTTTCAGGTATAAGAATTAACTAAAAAAGTTTATAATATTTAACAAATTACTAGGGAATACTTTTTTTACAAGTTTGCACAAAAAAAGTCCCTTTACTCGAGAAGTCCTAAATGTGATATCGGGAGTCAACGTGTTAAAGTGATTTTTATTATTACCATTGTTTTTTTTCTTCATTTTAAACATTTTAATAAATTTATTATTGGTTGTCTGTGAGTTCCAATCAGATTTGATTAAGAACGATTTCATTTGTTTTAATAAAAACAAACTGGTAGACTTCAATATCGTCGTGAGTCGTAACATTAGACAGGATTTTTTGGTATTGAGACGTATCAAATATTCTTGGGAGAATGCTGATAAAACTGAATATTTCCCATTCTCATAAAAGATCCGGGCCCCATCAGCAGTAAAAAACAAAACAAATTTGATAGCAAAAAGTTATTGAAATTCTGAGTTAAATAAGTGAGAGAGAAGGAAACACAGACTGTTTCATTTTTATTATTTCTGCTACATGCATATCATTGAATATTCGTTGTTCAATGTAGATTTGCTAGCGGCATTAATATATAGAAAATATTAATTGAATCAAAATTAAAACTAGTTATAATAATGTTAAAGTTCTTGAATTGAGAAATATGAAATTTAACGAAAAAGGTAAAATTTATTAAAACGATCCCAACGAATAAAATAAGGATATGTTCGTTCATGATTAGATGATGGTTAGGTTAAAATCTAGATCAATCTAAAAATTTGGCAACACCGCACATGTGAAAAAAATGTTTAACATCTACGTTCTGCGATTCATATTTATAACATAAAATAACTAAATTTTCTTTGTAATGCGCATTCAATATATGATCACTACACATTCTATTACTTTGATATAACCCAACTAATTTCCAATAATTGCGAAAAATTAATGAAACTTTGTACATTTGGCGTTCTGAACATAGTTCAGTGCGAGTTTCACTATAAACCATCAATATATCATGCTTGGTGTTCGCGAACTAAAAATTAATACTCCCTTGAGGACACCCCTTGGTGGCAACGAATTCCCCCCTTACGTGGTAAGGAGTGCTGTAAACATTCCTATGCTGAAACATAAAGTCTACCCTATGAGCGGCTCCTCGTCTCCGCATAGCTCTCACTATGGATTTATATGAAGCTAAATCAAAGGCCCCTTCTATGTTTAGAAATGCCGCTAGGGCGATTTCTTGACAGTCCGATGCTTGAGCATCAGCGTGTGAATCGCAGCTTTATAGGCCTTCCCAGATTGGTATACGAGTTTTAAGAAAGACTGATAGATCTATAAGATTTGATTTCTGCGTAGCACACTTTACCCAGTTAGTTTGGGTATGAAGACAACTCTTGTAGACCTCCATTTTATTGCTCATACCCCAATTTCAGGCTGGCATAGATATTTGGCACAGCTGCCCTTTTAGCTCCTCCTGTCCCTTGTGAAGAGGGGCCGGGAATATGTCATCTGGTCCAGCTATCTTGTACAGCCTGTAGGGCCACCTCAGTACTGCCTTCTTGACTCTAGTTAAGTAGTAAGCAACCTGGGAAGTGTGAGTTCAGTAAAATTTTTCCCCAGTGCTGGCATTTACCAAATATTCATTTTTCAAAAGCCCAATACATTCTGGTTGCTCCCTTTGCAGTATTTTACTGATTCTGAAGCACTCTATGTTCTAACAGAGTTTTTCCAGAATTTAACCAGAATTCTTTACGGCGTAGCCGTATTTCCTTCTGGATGTATTATAGGCTTCCCAGTTGCCAGTTCTTTTGGACTAGTTAAAAAGTCTGCGGACTTCTCCTCTTTTCATAGAAAGGCCCTTAGTCCATCAATCGGCATCTCGGTTCTCTTTCTTTAGATTTAAATGGCAGTTATTTTCATTAATTTTCCGGGGAACATTCCTCCAGTGCCTGGTTAAGATCTTTTTTAAAGTTTCTGATTCGCATGTTCTGAGGTTTCGGTATGTCCTGTGCTCCGTCATTTTTCCACCCAGCATGTATGTTATGTGCCTGTGATCAGAAAGTGATCCCTCCCGTAAGACTTGTCACTCCCTTAACCACAAACACCCTTACAGTGTAATGTCAATGACCTCTCTTCTTGTGTTAGATATTGCCTCTATTTGCAATCTCTAGATTGTTTTCTACAACAAATGCTAGCAGTGCGTCCCCTCTACTGTTGATGCCTATGCTCCCCCATACTCTGTGGTGAGCATTGGCGTCACAACCTACGAGGAGTTTCATTCTATTTCTGTTGCAGTACTCAACAAGTTTCTTCGCTTCATCCGTGGGATGAGGTTCTTGCTGATCATAAGGAAAATAAGCACCCAATTGTCTCAGTTGGTTCCTTCCTTCCAGTTTAAGGGATATAACCACCAAGTCCCTGGAAGTAAAGAACCTCAGTGGAAATACCTTCAGTAGTCTCCAGAGATGTTTAATCCTTTATTTGGTTTCATATATACATCAGGTTCCTGAATTAAAACTAGATCAATATTCTGTTTAGTTAAACAACGTTGTAGAACGACTGTCACTACCTTACAGTTTTGTATATTTGTTTGAATTATCTTCCTGTTTATTTTTTTTTTGTGTAAAGCCTGCCCTTCTATCCCGTTTTCTTTTCGTCTCTCTACACCACCTCAGACTTCGGATCCGGATTTAGGACGCCGCTTTTCAGAAACTCTCTTACTGTCTCCGAGTCCCGGTTGGAAGAGGATGCTGGGTTACCACGTTCTGTGAGCTCCTATGGAATTTTGCCCGTCTGTTCCACAATATCCATATGATTTTCCTTGGATACATGAGGCTCTCTTCTACCAGGTCAGATAGCACCAGTACTGTCCCATAGAATTCTTTTTCCTTCAGTATCTATCTGAAGAAAATTGTAGATACGTTAAGGTAAAGCTTCCTCTGTTTATCCTGGATGAATATCCAGAACATTTCAGGGATATGATTAGTTGTCTTTGGGTCCAGTTTCCTATAAATAGTTCTAGTGTTCCGTTTGGAGCTTCGGGTTTTGAACCGGAATTTACCTATGAAAGCTGCCTTCCTCCATAACAGTACCAGCTATCCATGTCAAGACCTTGATTGGCTTGATAACCTCCTTAGAGACAAAGTTTGGCATTTCGCCAAACGGTCTTGTCAACGGTATCCTGCACCCACTTCTTCATCGATTGGTCGACGCAGAAAATTACCAGAACGCTGTTCTTGTACTTATATTCGGTGAACCTTGGTGCTGGTCCACCTTCATCTATTTTTTCCAGCCGCTCGAGTAGAGTGTTCTTAATTTGGTCCACTTTCTCTGTGGTTAGGAGGCCATTGAAGTAGTAATAGCCTACTATGACTACCATAATGCTCTTTCGTTTGACAGAGTAGGAGCATGAGGGCCCCTTACCTGCTTCAACATCTACCACATTTATCGCAATAGACGATGGGAATCGTGCATTCTCGCTTACACTCCTACTTTCCTTTTTTTCCTTTTCTGAAGTGCTGGTATGAGATCGGTCCCTGTTCTTCACTACCAGCCCCTGTGGTGGTCCTTATTTCAGAAGTGCCTGCTTTTAATAACCTGTTTGGATTTTGGTGTGCCGGTATTTGCCGGCGATTCTTGCGTTTTTATTACTCCTAGACGATCCCTCTTCTTCAGGTGCGCTGGTAGGCACCATCATAGTAGGGACGCATGGGTAGCTTAACCACTCGGGTTTGTCGAACCATAATAAAGTGGCAATAAAATAGGAATTGTACCATATTTTGTAAATTATAGAGCAATTTTTTAGTTAAGTTGTAGAAGCAGTTGTATAAAAATAATTTTATTTTATTAAAATCACCATAACTATAAAATAGTTTTATTTTATAAAAACGATTATATAGCAATTTTTAGCTCAGGGAACAATATTAATTTATAATAATAACCACAGACACTTATTTATAGATTTTATGAACATCTGCATAACTATTTCTAAAATAATATTATAAAGATTCATTTTAAAAAATGACAGCTTAAAGAATAAAAGTTCCAAATATTTATAATTATAAAATATGAAAATGTTTTAAAAGAGAATAAAGGATGATATCATATTAATCCTCTCTCTTCATTTTTGTCATTTTAATGTATTAGGGACTTTGAAGTAAATTACCATAATTTTTACTTTTCCACCACTTTACCAATATAATAATTTCTCCTTATTTGAATAATGAATATTTATAACTGTCGAGTCGTTATGTACAAGCATATTTTACTTTCGCGCTACTTAACCACCATAATATTATTTGGTATTAACATTTTAACTAGCGGTCATTTTTTGAAATAAAAAACTTACAATTCACATTTTAACTATTTGTATTATTTTTCACTATATTTTTGTCCATTTTTATCATTTCAATATTTCGAACACATCGAATTGTTACAAAATAACCCAGAAAGAACTATATTTTTTACTCTCTGGTTACTCTGCACAAGATTAGTTTATTGTCATTAAAACTTTTAGCTATTAAGAAGTAAATACTATAATTTTGACTTTGCGTTTACTCTTCCACTATAATACTTTCTTTGGTAACAGTTTAACTAGATATTAGTAAAGTATTATTTAAATAAAAACTTTTTACTACCAATATATGTAATATAATTCCTAATACAGCGTTGCAAGTTTTTTAGCTAACAGTACAATTCAACTTTCAACTACTTCCATGCCACTTTATCAACATAATACTTTGTCTTCAATAGATATCAGTAAGACATTGTTTTACGTTTTCGCTACCGATATAATACCATGAAGTAAAAACTATTAATACACTTTTTACTTTCTCACTATAATATTAGTAGAGTTTGTTTAACCATCCTTTGCCGTTGCGTCATACATTATCCATCTTGATCTCGCCATCATGAAATGGATGAGACAGAATTATGACGTCATTGACGTATTTCTTAACTAATTCAGATTATTTATTATTTTTGACAGTTATAAGTTGTCATATTTTGATTTTTTGAGTATTTTTGATTATTTTCGCCTTTTTCAATTAATTGTTCATTGTCAAAATGCCTTCCCGGTAAAATGAGAAAGAGCAAACTTTATTTTTGAAGTTGATTAATTACTTTTGAAGAGAAAGAGATGCTGGAAAACCGCTTTTACCGTTAAATGTAGTCTACAACGTAAGTATCTACCTCTATTATGCAAAATGTAAGTATTTATTGATTTGATTTTATTAAATTTTATAGCATGTTGCTGATGCTCTAGACATATCTATTAGAACCGTTCAAAAAACAGTTACTAGTGGAATAGAAACAGATAAAGACTACAAAATCAAAGTTAATGCTATAAAGTATAAGTTTGTGAAACTATATTTCAGGTTCGAAAGGCCGGAAATATTTAGATTATCAAGGGTTCTTCGAATTCCTAATAATATTAGGACAAGATCAGGACTATTCACATACCTAAAAAATATCCACAAAGTATACACAATTAAAATATGTTTTCGCAGGCCAACGTCAAATCTGACAGACCTCTAAATAGTTAGGTTATGTTTTTCTCAAGAATCTAATATCACTTTTGCGCGTTGTCAGATACTCAATTTAAATTTTACAATCATGACATTGCAAAAAAATTAAACATGATATTTGAACATTGAACAATATTATTACGATATAAAGAAAAAATATAACAAATACTCCGTAGGTTAAAGAAACAGATATTTTCTATAAATAGTTTAATGTTAAATATTTAATCCACATGAATCTCCTTTTTCAAAATTATCTAATATAACCACTCTCTATCTTTAATTTTCCGTAAGTACCGAAATCGGTTATCGTTATTAAAGTTAAAGGAACGGCAAACTTCCATTGCGCATGCTCACAATAACGATAACGGAAGAAAAGCGAATAATTAAAGGGCTTAAAATCTCTCTAATGTCATGTATCACAGTAATTTAATATAAACAGCTATAAACGGCAACTAGTTTCGGCTAATAAGCCATCATCACACTCGGATGGTCTACGGAATGTAAAATTTAAGTGTGTAACAATAATAATAGTCCCCCCTGGGACAAAATCGCAAATGGGTCATAAAAAGACCGGCCGAAAGTTTTAAATTAACTTAAAAGTAAAACGGCGAAAAACTTGACACCGTCAAAGCTCAATGACGGTTGACGTGTCACAAAATGGTGACACTTGGACGACGTAATGACAGGTAAGGCGTAGGAGGAATGGGAAGGGGATTAGCATAGGAAATGGAACGATCAAGTTAAATTAGAGTGAAAAAGGTTACATAACCCGATGAACTATCCGAAATAATTGCCTAAATTAGAAAATAAGGAGGTTAACAAACTTTAAACATTGGCCATAAGGTGCTGATCATGAAATGTGGGTGCAGGCCACAGGACGTAACAAATAGCTAAGAAAAAAGAAGAAGACAAAGAATTGACAATGACATGTTTCAATAAAGACAGTAAGGGAAAGTAGGGTTAGGTCATACTTAAAGAACAAACCAAAGCAAGATGATAGTAAATACGGGTAGTGGAATTAATTAACGGTAGCAAATCAAAAGGACAGACAACAGGAGAAATACAGTAAAAAGAACCGGGAAGGTGACCGAGAGGAGCAGTAAAACTAAGGACTGAAAATTTTTTTGATGTTAACAGAGGAATTGATTAAACTGATCAAAAAGGAAGATGATTCATGAAAATTTTGGCTAGGAGGTCTGAGAGGTTGGAGCCCATCGCTAGGCCTGAAGTTTGTCTATAAAATTTTTGGTCAAATTGAAAAAAGTTTTGGTTTAGCACCATATAGTGAGTAAAGAAATTAGGTCTTGGGAGATAATAGGGTTGATATTATTGTTGCGGAGTAAAATCTTGACGAGAGAAACGCATTCTTCAGGGGGGATACTGGGGAACAGATTGGAGACATCTAAGGAAAGTATAAAAGAATTCAGAGAGACATAAAGATCTGAAATTTAGTGACATCACGGAGTGCTGAGTTTAAGAAGGAGGAAAGTGGTGAGTTAATAAAGCTGACTATGGGTCTAATTGGGGTGTTGGGTTTGTGGATTTTGGGAAGGCCATACAAAAAAGGGGTTGAAGGAGCCATCGGACATAAGAAGTAGGGGTTAACGTTAAAAAAAGAAAAAGTATTAGCATAAAGTTTAAGTTTAGATCTGAATGAGTTGTGGACGGCTACCGTCGGGTCGGAAGGTAGGGGGATAATAAAGGGGTCATTGTTAATAAAAGAATTGACTTTGTCCAAATAATCTGTCTTATCTAGAATGACCAGGCAGTTGCCTTTGTCTACTTTAGTAGCAACAAGATTCTCATTAATAATTTTTTCTTTTAAGTTTTTAACGTCCTTCACAGGGAACTGTTAAGGATAGTAAAACTGGGAACGGGGAGTGGTAAGACTTTTGTGTATCGTGAAGGATATATCTATTCTAATTGAGTCTTTGTTCGGTATGTCAACATTGTTCAGGATATTTTCGGTGACGATAGACAACAGTTTGTAATTGTTTTTTGAATTTGGAGGGTAAACATTATGTTTGAGTCCAGCATTGAGGATAGCAGTTTGAGATGGAGTAAAGGTAGACGAGCTGAGATTAAGGAATCTAGGGTGGAACTGGAAGTTAGAAAACTGAGGTTGGGTTTGGAAATCGGAAATGTGGGGGTTGTTATATCTCAGGAGGGAAAGTTTGTTCTTTAAATTAGCGAAAGTAGCGTTACCTATGTCCTGCACCCAATCTCTAACATCTCTATCTAAAGTATCAAATTCTAGGGCGCTAAGGCGAGCCGTAAGAATAAAAAAGGTATGTTGAAATTTAATATTTGTAAAATTTAGATCATTGTAGTGACTTTTAATTTCTTGCGACATCCAAATTCTCTTTGCTCGAAGCATGGTGTAGATGGAAGTCCTGGTATTTTGGTGAGAGGAAAGTGAAATAGAGTTTGGAAACACCCCATAGTAACGACATCGTTGAAGAAACCATATCTACGGAAGGTTTTTTTTCCTTTTCATCATCGAACGAACATACAAACGGATAACTCAAGCCAGACTGGCAGTGTTTAAATGTAAAAGGTTATCCATATCCCAAATGTGGCCAAGTGTTCAATAAAGTAATGAAACTTAATGCCATGTACCACAGTAATTTAATATAAACAGCTATAAACGGCAACTAGTTTCTTATCTAATTTACAAACAAACTTACCATGTAAGTAACAAATAGTAATTGAAATTAAAATAGCACAAATTACATAAAGGTGATGCGCATCAGATAAAGGTGAAGTTTATAAGGATACAATATGGAAAAGGAACAAATTTTTAGGGTACATGAGTTAACACGAAAGGTTCAGAACAGGGGGAAATTGTAAAAAAGGATAATAAACGGTGTTTAAGGGCCGTTTGCACCAACGATTCTTAAGTTGTGATCTTAACTAAGTTAAACTTAGAGGTAAGACGCTCTTAAAATTTAAGTTGTTTGCACCAAACAATATAAGTGTAATCTTAACTAAGCACAGCATAACTTTTTATTTTTTGATTGACGTTGTTTTGTTTATAATATACCAGTAATCTACTTGTGTGAAACAATTATAAACATTTTTTAGCTCAGGTGTAGAAGAACCTTATTCTGAAAAGGATGTTTTATTACAAGAATTAAAAGATATAACTGAGGAATATAAAAATAATGAACCTGTTCAATACAAAAAAGTCGAAAAACTCCTTTGCACTGCTGGTAAACAAAAAAGAGAAGAAATTGCAAATCATTTTTTTATTAACACCATTGAAAAAGAAAATACCAATCAGAATAATGATCATAGCTACACTATAGCTTCAGTTTCTAACACATATCAAAAGGTTGTGAGTCAAGGTAAGCAAGTATAATATTGGTAGTATCTGAGAGTATAAAAGATTGGTGTAAAACTATATAAACTTAAAAGTTTCTTTAGTTCAATCTGCCCACCACCTTTCCTAAAGAGGATCTAAACTATTTTGTTTATACTTCAGTAGTAATACAATTAATGTCTTTGCTAATATAATGTACCTAAATAAAATTATGCATTATCATTTTTGTAGATAAACCTGAAACATTTCATGAAGTTGAAATCAATAGTGAACCATTAGCCTCTCCCACTACTTCTATTATCAATAATATGACAATTACTCCTGGGAAGAAACCAATTAAAGTTAAAAATATTCTTGGTAAGCTTATTTGTAGTTATTATATAGGTATATAGGAAAAGTAAAAATATAGAAAACTTGTTATTTACTGATTTCAATTTGTCCAATCTGTAATTACAGTTCATTTGTTTTTTTTTTAGAGCCAATACGAACTCGTGCAAAACGAACTACATACTTAAGGAGGAGTGGAATAGATTATTTGAAAGAAAAAAATGCCCGAAGTATGGATATTGAAGAAAAAAAATTAAAATTGGAAGAAGAGCGCATTGCTATTGACAGAAAGAAAATTGACCTAGAAGAAAAAAAATATAATGAGCACACAAAGCAAATGATGGAAACCCAACAGCACACTATAAACATAAAAAAATCACTTTTGCCTTGTAGCTGTAAAAGCAATAGCTGTTAAAAATAGACTGAGCATTGCTTTTATGTATTCTTTGTTTTTTAAGTATTTTAAAAAATAAACTATTTAACATTAAATTACTCTTTATTTAAAAAAAGTACCTGTAATAAATACTGCTTTTTAACCTAAATACTCTCCTAAGCCTGGTGGTATAACATTAAAATAATCACTTGTCTGGCTACGATACAAACAGTTTGTTAATAGAACTGCACATTTATAAAGAATTTCAACATCACTGATTAAAAGTTTTTGGTGTTTTTTAAAATCAATAAATGCAAATTGTGTTATAATTTTCTGGAATAACCATTCCACAGCTACTCGAAGCACCTTCATGCTATTGTTAAAAGAGATGCCCTGGAAATGGTGACAACAGCAATGGACGCAAACAATAGGCATGGTCTCCATATAATGCATAATTTTCATTATGAGGTAACATTAAATTTTGTTCCAGTTGTTCTTAAAGGTTTGAATCTCTAAAAATACCTGCATCATGCCTTCTACCTGGAAAACCTACTTTTAAATTTACAATAATACCATCTGGAGACAAAACAGATTTATATTTTACACAATGAATTCTCTTATGTCCAGAGTAATATTCTTCTTGGTTATGAGTTGGACGACAAAGCTGCCTTGTGGTACCATCAATGAAGCCCCAACACTTATCAACTGCACCTCCCATGTCAATAATAGACTGTGCATATAATCTACATCTATCTTGATTTAGCCAATGATGTGCATTTAAATTATCTAAAAGATGACCATAATTATTGACAATTAAATTGGCAGTGGTTTTAATAATCTGTGATAAAGACTGGGGGGAATAATTAAATAAACTTTGCAATTCAGCCAAACGATTAGGGTAGCATAATCGTCTTAACAGTATGCACAACGCAGTTAAACCTAAAACAGAACAAAAACAATAGTTCAACACTTGTAAAGTAATTGTAAATTATTGTACCTACCATCTACAGAATTTCTAGTATCAGTAACTACACGATTCGGTATTCCCAAAGCATTTTTAAGTCTTAGCAAATCATTTCGCATAAAACGAATTTTTTTTTTAATATCATCGTCAGTCATATTGACCAAATTAAAATTTTCATAAATATTAACATTAATTAGTTCTCCAATAACATTATGTAAAATTAATAGTTCGATGTCTTCATCATTTTCACCAGCTAAAATAGCAATTTATTTCCAGTTGTTCTTCCATATTTTAACAAAAGCAATATAATAAACACTAATAAATAAATCAAAATCACTTTAAAATATTAAGTAACACAATTTCTTCTTCCTAAGACAATTTACAAATTATTAGAAAATTAGAAGACACCAACAACAAAAAGAAGAATTTAATTACTTGTAAGAATAAAAGCTGGAACTCTTGCAATAGTGTCTAAATATAAAATGTCTTAGATGTCACTTTACTAAAATATCTTTTAATAAAAGCTGCTTTTATCCTTGACAGCAATAACTCTCTATGTTTGGTGCAAAAGCTTTATGAAAACTTAACGATTTAAGTTCGTCTTAAAATTTAAGTATGGTTGGTGCAAACGGCCCTAAAACAATTAACTGAGTCTAAAATTATGAGTAATAATAATTTTAAAAATTTATAATTTTACAGGACAATTTTCCAAAAATAGTTTGTAGAGATAACCTAATATTTCTATAATTAATTTACTACTACTGATGTGATAATTGAATTAAACCCTTTTCGTAATCGAGCCACTGATCACAAAGAGGTATCTAAGGACTCACCTCTAGATCCGTACACCGCTACGGGAAATTATTTACATAAAGTATTAGGAAGCCATGTTTAAGCAGCTGCAACCGATAATCTGTTTATACAATTCGCCCCGAAAGCCCGATTTGAGTTTCCACTCGGGTTGCACATGTTAGATGACATTTAATTCTAATGTTAAGTCAGCATCGGTCGGTATGCCAGTGCTTGACTCGGTTATATTTGATATGCGGAATGCTTGATTATCAGAATAATTTTGAATAATAACTGTTTCTAGTTGAAAAATTTTAATATTTTAAATCTATACTAACTTTTAATCTTTATGTACTAACCATCTTGTTTTAAAAGTTTGCAGTCTGGTGATGCGGAGCAACAAGCTATAACTTATTAGCCAATACAGTTTCCTGTCATCTTTTCTGCTTGACTTAAAATGTATGGCGCCCAAGAGAAACCGAGTTATTATCCTTTTGACCTAGATCATCTCCACTGAAAGGATGCTTCTCGTTATAGTCAATATTGTTCAGGAAAACACCAACCGAAAAGATGGTTGAAAATTTCCACGTGATGCAATATATATTTTATTTTTACTATTATTATTTCACCGGATTTAATCCTAGAATTGTTGTTAATAAAATCTTAAACGAGCATGTATTCTTGTAGCACGATAAAAGATTAATAAAAAGCAGCTAAATGTAAATAATAATAATAATATAAAATCGGTTGTGTCACCCCAAAACTTTGTCGATGAATATCCAGAGACGAATAATTTTTCAGATATGTAATGTTAGTTTTGTTAGTCTTGACAGGTTAGAGTTGGAGAAATAATTTTAACTGTTCTGAATAGAGATTTTCAAGGGCTTTCAAATGACATATTGCAAGTCAAATTCCGTGACATATTGCTTCTGTCATTTTCTGACAGTGATACTTCCGTTTGACAGATGTCGTACAAAAATTAACGGGTTATTCCAATGTATAACCGAAACCTATATACCAAATTTCAGCTTAATCGGATAAAGTGTATGGTTTCTATCATGGAAGAATACACACAGAGAGACACACAGACAGACACACAGACAGATACACAGGCGGATAGACAGACAGACTTCCACCTAGAAATGGTCTTAAACGTCTCAGGGGACCTCAAAATTTAAAATGGATATTTCCATCTTTATCTCGAAATTTTTTTAGCTCGTTCACAATACTTTCCCTTCTCGAATGATGAGTCGGAAAAGTAAAAATCAGAAAGATCAGAAAAAATCACAAAAGAAATCATAAAAATAAGAAAAAAAACAGAAAATATTGGAACAAATTGAAAGAAACATTGAAAAATATTAAAAAAAAATGAAAAATAAAATTGTGAACTACGGAAAAAATAAAAAAAAGCGAAAAAAAAACTCTAAAAATTGCAAAAAACAAAACGAAAAAGAATTTACAAAAAACGAAAGAAATCGAAATATATCACAAAAAATTGAAAAAAATCGTAAAACAAAAAACAAACAAAAAACCGGAAACTATTGTAACCATAAAAAAACAAAAACAGGAAAAGAAAAAATTCAAAAGATTTGAAATAAATCGCAAAATGTCTTAAAAATCGCAAAAAAATCTCTAAAAAATCGCAAAAAATTAGAAAAATAAGAAAAATTAGAAAACAAATGAAATAATTGAAAAAAAGCAAAATAATATAAGAAAAAAATGAAGAATAATTTAAAAAAAAAATCAGAAAACATCGAAAAATCAGAAAACATAATTCCAAAAATCAGAAAAAAACCAGGAAAAATCAGAAAAAAACAGAAAAATCAAAAACAACAGAAAAAATCAGAAAAAATATCTATTCCAGGATTATTAGGATTCAAAAATCCTTTATTTTACAGGTTATACATATGACATAAATCTACAAAGAATTAAAAAGAACAGAAAAAATTCGACAGAAAGATAAGAAAAAAATCACAAAAAATAATATTTAAGAAAAAATAAAAATAAAAACAGTAAGATAAAAATAAAAAATCAAAAAAATCAGAAAAAAACTAATAAAATTTTTTGAAAAATTGAGAAAAGAAAATGAAAAAAATGCAAAAAAAATTGAAAAAGTCAGAAAAAAATTACTAAAAAGAAAATCAGAAAATATCATAAAAATTAGAAGATATTTAATTTTAAAGTATACAAATTTTGATATTTTTTTATTTTTGACAGGTAACAGTCGGAGAAATAATTTTGACTGTTCTGAATAGAGATTTTCAAGTACTGTCAAATGACATATTGCAAGTCAAATTCCGTGAAATATTGCTTCTATCATTTTCTGACAGTGACACTTCCGTTTGACAGATGTCGTACAAAAATTAATGGGTTATTCCAATGTATAACCGAAACCCATATACCAAATTTCATCTTAATCGGATGAAGTTTGTGGCTTCTATCATGGAAGAATACACACAGAGAGACACAGACAGATACATAGACAGACATACAGACAGGCACACAGGCGGATAGACAGACAGACTTCCACCTAGAAATGGTCTCAGGGGACCTCATTTAAAATGGATATTTCCATCTTTATCTCGAAATTTTTTTAGCTCGTTCACAATACTTTCCCTTCCCGAATGATGAGTCGGATAAGTAAAAATCAGGAAGATCAGAAAAAATCACAAAAAAATCATTAAAATAAGAGAAACACAGAAAATCTTGGAGCAAATTGAAAGAAACATCGAAAAATATTAAAAAAAAAAATGAAAAATAAAATTGTGAACTACGGAAAAAAAAGCGAAAAAAAACAAAACGAAAATGTATTCACAAAAAACAAATGAAATCGTAATATATCACAAAAAATAGCAAAAAGCCGCAAAACAAAAAACAAACAAAAAACCGGAAACTATTGTAACCATAAAAAAATAAAAACAGGAAAAGAAAAAATTCAAAAGATTTGAAATAAATCGCAACTGTCTTAAAAATCACAAAAAAATCTCTAAAAAATCGAAAAAAATCAGAGGAATAAGAAAAAATTAGAAAAAATTGAAAAAAAGTAAAATAATATAAGAAAAAAATGAAGAATAATTTTAAAAAAATCGAAAAGACCGAAAAAAAAACAAATAAACAGAAAACATCGAAAAATCAGAAAAAATAATACCAAAAATCAGAAAAAAACAGGAAAAATCAAAAAAATTAAAAACAACAGAAAAAATCAGAAAAAATAGCTTTTCCAGGATTATTAGGATTCAAAAATCCTTTATTTTACAGGTTATACGTATATGACATAAATCTGCAAAGAATTAGAAAGAACAGAAAAAATTCGACAGGAGAATAAGAAAAAAATCGGCTGTGTCAACCCAGAACTTTCCCGGCTCGACCGTATAGAATATGTTATTTATTATTATTATTTTAATTACAAAATACTAAGCATTACAATAATTTGATATTTCAATGTTGATAATGACATAAGCTGCGCATGCGCACGTTGTATATCACACTGCTCCAATTATGATCTCCTAAAATCATGTGTGAATACTATTGGGAATTCGGGAAAAATTTTCATACAATAGTTGTAGGGAATTTTATGCTTTACAACTTTGCATTGAAACGTTTTGCACTAAAGAGCATAATTTACCTCAAATTTTAAAAAAATGGAAAATTCTAAATGTGTATTTTTCTCGCCATCTAGCGGCGAAACTATGAGGAATTCGATAAAAAGGTAAACATAAAAATTTGATGCTTTACAACTTTGCACCAGAAAATTTTGCACTAAAATGCATTGTTTGTCCTCAAAATCAAGCAAAACTAGAGAACACCTACATGCACATTTTTTACGAGCCCTCTAGAGGCGCAACTATTAGAAATTCTAGAATAACTTTTAGACAAAAGTTGTGCGGAATTTTATGCTGTAAAACTTTGTACTACAACATTTTGCACCAAAGTGTATTGTTTGTCCTCAAAATCAAGAAAAACTAATAAAACCTACATACACATTTTTTACACGCCCTTTAGTGGCGCAACTATTGGAAATTATGAAAAAAGTTGAAAACAAAAGTTATAGGGAATTTTATGCTCTAAAACTTTGTCCTACAACATTTTGCACTAAAGTGTATTATTTGTCCTCAAAATCAAGAAAAACTAGAGAATACATACATGCACATTTTTTACGCGCCCTCTAGTGGCGCAACTATTAGAAATTCTAGAACAACTTTTATACAAAAGTTGTTGGGAATTTTATTCTCTAAAACATTGTACTACAACATTTTGCACTAAAGTACATTGTTTGTCATTAAAATCAAGAAAAACTAGATAAAACCTACATGCACATTTTCTACGCGCCCTCTAGTGGCGCAACTATTGGAAATTTTGTAAAAAGTTTGAAAGAAAAGTTATGGGGAATTTTATGCTCTAAAACTTTGTACTACAACATTTTGCACTAAAGTTTATTGTTTGTCCTTAAAATTTAAAAAAAGTAAAAAATTGTTACATGTGTATTTAATCAATGTCGGTTTTGAGGACCTTCTACTTTACCAATTTAAACCAAAATCTAATGGTCGCATTCTAGGTACACACCGACCCTCCATACCAAATTTCAGCTTGATTGGTCAAGCGGTTCGGCAGTTATCGTGGAAGATTACACACAGACACACAGACACACAGACAGACCATACGCTAGAAATGGTGTCAATCTTCTTGGGGGAACTCAAAATGGATATTTCCATCGATATCTCAATTTTTTTTTTTTGCTCGTTCACCTTAATTTCCCTTTGATGGGTCCGGGCAAGTAAAAATCACAAAAAATAATATTTAAGAAAAAATAAAAATAAAAATAAAAAATCAAAAAAATCAGAAAAAAATCATAAAATTTTTTGAAAAATTCAGAAAATAAATTGAAAAAAATCCAAAAAAAAAATGAAAAAGTCAGAAAACAATTACTAAAAATTAGCAAAAATCTGAAATAAATCAAAAGAAAATCAGAAAATATGATAAAAATTAGAAGATATTTAACCTCTTGAGTGGTTATTAGGAAAATTATCGGCGTCATCCTAGATGGCTCGTAATTTTGCCACATGCGAAAATATTCGTCATCGACACTGTCTACTGTAAGTAGCGTATATATTCGTCTTTAATATTAAAAAAAAGATATTTAAATCCGTATATATTTGACAAAATGTACAATTTAAAAGAAAATCCATCGTATTTTTATTGATCAAGCCTTAGTGTGGTAAATCCCAAAACACGGTGCAGGACATAGCCCAGTAAAACACTCTTTACACCAGTACCGGCTTTCTTTTCTAATTTTCTTTTCGCTGCATACAGCACATCTACAAAATAAAAGGAAAATAATAACACGTATATACTAATAGCTTAAATTACCTCTTAGTTGGTTTTTCTTTTGTTGTTGGTGGGATCAATGACGGAAAATGGCGTTTAATGAGTCTGGATGGCATAGGAGTTTTTGATCTTCGTTTTCCTTTAGTTAATGGTTTAGAATATTTTTCAATGAGTTTTTCACCCAACTGTATTACAAAGTTCAATCTTTTTAATTTTCCTCCATTTTTTTTGTAAATATGATAGCAGTTTAATGTAGCTATACTCATAAAATGAAAAAATATTTTCATATAGTACTTTTTGATTCTGCTCCTGGCCGTTCCGTAAAAATGAAGATAATTATCGGAGAGATCCACCCCACCCATTTTCGCATTGTAGTCTGCCACACAAGACGGTTTTTTCACTTCTCCTTGTTTCGTCTTAACTGTTACAAAAGTTTCATCATGTCTTGTACTTATCAACAAAATATTCTTTTTGTCTCGCCACTTTTGAATCATAATTTTCCTTCTGTATCTTGCAATTGCTTCTCCTTTATTTAATTTTTTTGATGTTATTTCTTGTGGTATACCTGTTCGATTGGCTCGCATTGTTCCTACACAGTCTGTACTTTTGTTTTACCAATTTATCAACTAAGGGGATGCTTGGGTAGTAATTATCGAGATAAAGTCGATATCCCTTATCAAGTAGTGGATCAATCAGTGACCAGACTACTTTAGCAGTAAAAGGTTCGTCTACATATTTCAATCCAAAATCAGTATCGGCACCAGTGTATATTATAAAATTGTATAAGTAACCCGACTTACTTTCACACAGCTCAAAAATCTTTATACCAAACCTTTTTCTTTTATTTGGTATATATTGCTTCCATGCTAATCTTCCTTTCCAACCTAGCAGAGATTCATCTATAGAAATATCTTGTTCTGGTATATATGTTGTCATGAATTTTTCTCTCAAATGATTCAGAAATGGAAGAATCTTTTTCAACTTATTCGGCTTAGTGTTTTCCTGTAAACTATTATTGTCGACGAAATGTAAAAATTTCAGCAAAAAATGAAATCTTTTTTCTGTCATAATTCGTGAAAAAAATGGTGTTTCAATACTTTGTCGACGAGAAAAATACATTTTATATTCAGGCTTAGGGCACACACCTTGTAATATCAATAAACCTAATAGCGTTTTTATTTCATCGCTATCAGTCTGCTTCCAGTTTCTTACTCTAGAGTTTTGTTTTATAATTTCATGATTATTTATAATAAACTGGATTGCATAACGATTTGTTTCTGTTACAATAACATCAATTATGCTATCATCAAAAAAATGTTCAAATATGGCCAAACTATCGTTTAAGTTGGGTACTTTTACTCCACTTTCTGCTGTAAAAGGAAATGGCGGTCTAGGAATACCTTTTGAAGTCCATGGCATTTCAAAATCCTCGAAAGCATCATGCGGCTCGTCGTCATTTTCACTAGACTCACTGTATTCGGAATCTGATTCTTCAGAATCAGCCAAGTCGTTGATATCAAACTCATCATCCGAATTATCTTCGAAACTATTTTCTATTTCATCCTCCGAACTACACATTATGTTTATTTGCACACAGAGCTACTAATTATAACGGAAAAAAAACGCGTGTAATAAGCGCGCCTAGGCAGCTTTGATGCAACTGCGGAGTGCGGAGTACCATCTGATGCTCTGATCGATGAGAATTATCGTTCAGGTGGTGGGGAAAACGTTGGTTTACCACATGAACTACCGCAAGCGAACATATGCGGCTTATTCATTGAAGGCTCCTAAAATATTTTAAAGACGAATACGTCCGTCGAAGCCATCTAGGATTAGATTTTAGGATGCGGATATATACGTCTTAACCACTTAAGAGGTTAATGTTAAAGTATAAAAATTTTGACATTTTTTTATTTTTGACAGGTAACAGTCGGAGAAATAATTTTGACTGTTCTGAATAGAGATTTTCAAGTACTTTTAAATGACATATTGCATGTCAAATTCCGTGATATATTGCATTTGTCATATTTTTATAGTGACACTTCCGTTTGACAAATGTCGTACGAAAATTAATGGGTTCTTCCCAAACCCATATACCAAATTTCAGCTCAATCGGATTAAACGTGTGGCCTCTATCGTGGAAGAATACATACAGACAGACAAACTATCATCTGGAAATGGTCTTAATCATCTCAGGAGACCTCAAAATGCATATTTCCATCTTTATATCAAAAATTTTTTTTAGCTCGTTCACAATACTTTCCCTTTTCGGAGACGGGTCGGGAAAGTAAAAGAAAAGAGTTATGATTAAAAATAAACACTATAGAATTAAAATTTGTAAAATAGATGGTAGGAATCGGGTTTTAGCCACAAGTCGTTCCTTACGAGTCCTCATTCAAAATTATTCGCACTTACTTTCCGACCACCAAAACGAATCACTTTGATTTTCGTTTCATTTATTTTTACTTCCAAATCACCTAAACTAATAAATACAAACTTAATTTAAGATCAACTGTCTCATGGATTTTTTTTATAAAAGTAATTGTGATTGAGGTATTGAAATTTATCAAGGAACAAGAAGTAAAATTTTGGGTAGTTACGATTTTTTTTGGCACTCACATTTATTTACTTTTATTGTAATATATTTGTTTTGAGTGTTCTCTTGTTCGTAATCTGTGATTTTTATGTTGATATATTCATAGAAAATAAAAATGAGGGGGTAATCCCACCCAACTTTCCGAACACTCCTAGTAAAGTAATTGTTTTAGTTTTTCTGCATTAAAATACATTAATTATATTACCTATCGAATGGTATAAATCCCATTTTAATATCTTTAATATTTTTAAAGTTATTCAATTTTTTTTTAAACTTATATTAAATTTCAAAAAAAAAATGAGGAATTCCACAATTTTTGGAATAAAATTTTGAAAAAAATCACAATTATAGAGTTTTTTACTACAAATGTAAGGGTAATTTTTTTAAAATTTTTAATATTAATTTTAACCTTAAAACAAATCAAACCTATTTTTGAATAATTTTAAAATCAATAAATCATTAATATCTCATTCAATTTTATTCAAAATTGGAAACAGACCTTTTTTTTAGGTTTCTGGATCAAAATATATTGATAAAGTTAGTTTAAAAAACAAAAAAAAAAATCAAATTTTTTTTCAAAAATTCATGAATTGTTTTAATTTTTTTCATTTTTTGCTATAACTTTTACAAATACTATATTAAAATTATGAAATAATTTACACACATAGTATTTTTGGATACTTTTCGGATATGCTATTTACTTTTTTCATTTATTTTATATTTATTGATAAAACGAAATTACAAAAAATTTTAAAAAAATTCTTAATTTTGTCGATAATAATTACAATTCTAAATTTTAATAAACTAAAATACATTTATAATTTAGAGTTTTATATTATCTTTCGAATGGTGAAAATCACATTTCAATAACTTTAATATTTTAGAAGTTATTCAATTTAGTTTAAAATCGTAATATAATCTTACATTTCTTAGCCAATTTTTTAAATATTCCAAAATATTTGTAATAAAATTTTGAAAAAAATTATAATTATAAAATTAATTATTACAAATTTAAAAATATTTTTTTTAAATTTTTAATATAAAAATTTAACTAAAAAATAATAATTTAATAAAGATAAAAATTAAAAAAAAAAACTAGCGGCGAAACTATACGCAACTTGAAAAAAAGTCAGTACAAAATTTATAGAAAATTTTATGTTCTACAATTTTGATACCATGTAATTTTTCATAAAATTCCATAATTTTGTCTCAAAATCTAAAAAAGTCATAAAAATGTCAATATAAATTTTTTTCACGCCCTCTAGCGGCGAAACTATCAGGAATTCAAAAAACCGGTAAGGACAAAATGTGTAGAAAATTTTATGTTCTACAACTTTCATATCCTGTAAGTTTTCATAAAAATGCATTATTTTGGTTATTTAAGAAAAATATGAAAAATAAATACTTTTTGATAAATCTGGCAACAATGGCAAAAGTTTTAAAAAAGTTTAATCATTCGAAATTAAACTATAACGTATAAAAAATATATGTGTAAAACTTTATTGCCATCTTGTTTAGTAATGACGTCATCACTTATAGCAACTGTCACTTCCGGTTGTCCGATTAACTCCAAAATCTATACAGGTCGTCTCCTTGCTACCCTAAATATGTATATAAAATTTCATCTAAATCGGTTTAGCCGTTTAGACGCTATCGTGTTCACACACACACACACACAGACACACACACACACAGACACACACACACACAGACAGACATCATGCTAAAAATGGTATAAATGGATTCAGGTGACATCAAAACGTAAAGATTCGTTAAAATCTGGGTATGGTCAAAATATCATGATCGCAATACTTTCCTTCTATACAACTCTGTTGTTCGGAAAGTAAAAAAGTAACTGTCTGGGTTCCATCAAGGTAGGTTCTGAATAAATAACATTTGAAGGATAAGTGGCAATTTTATATACATGATTTTAATGACCCTTTTTTTCTATACTAAAAAAAACAAAATTTTCCATATAATTCCACATATCAAAGGAGATTGTAGTAGACTAAATTATATTTAATAAAACGAAACAACAAACAAAAACGGAAAACGAAAAAAAATGCTTAAAAAAATGTACTCTAATGTAATTTTTGAAAAATTGTTACAGTTCAAGAAATGTTTATATAATTTAACTTCCATCCCCAAATAACTCCCAGAAAATCTAACTAATAAAGTGGAAGCCGGAACTCGATCGGAGCTTTCGTTTAAGAGTTATAATTTTTATACCCAGACCGACAGGAAGAAAGACTCTTCTTTGGATTTTCTAATTCTGGGAGCTCGAAAACGTCGAGAAAATTGATAAAAAAGTTTACAATTTGATATTTATTTAAACTATTAATTTTTATATTGCTTTAGTTACTTTAATATATTATCTATTATTTGTTTTTAATTGTTATATTATTTTTTCTACAAAGGAGGGTATCGTTTTAAATGGGTGTTTTGGGTTTGTCATAAAAATAATTTTTATGTTTCAAACACTTGAAAATCAAAGAGAGGAAAATGAAAATTTGTTTTTATATTAAAACTATGAGCTTAAAATGAATTTCCATTGTGTGAAATTCTAAATTACCTGATATTTAGGGTGTATACGCGACAGCTAAAATTATTAATAAATTAAACATATTTAATGCAAGAAATCTCTTTGTAATGGAAAAAAATAAATCACTAATATTTTTAAAAATATTACATCTGCCTGAAATGGCTCTAATATTTAACAATTCTAAACTGAAAAATCCAAGAACTGGAGAAGTTTGACATTTATTATTAAAATCTCAGTTGTTAAGCCAATTTGTCAATATGGCAACAACGCATGTCTTAACACAGAACCACAGTATATGTAACAAGAAGAATAAGCATTCGTAATAAGAAATAAATGTTTCTCCAAATAGATGTAAATATATTTTTTAAGTTATACCTTAAACCTAAACAACGTTTAAATAAGGCAATCCAGAACACGTGACCAAACATCATTTTGTATGTGTTTTATGTTTATTTGATGTATTTTGTGCTTTTAGAAAGTGTTTGAAATAAAAATAATTGCTGTTTCAAATAATAAGCAAATAAGAAAAAAAGATAACAGCTTATAACATACATAATGAGAGTATAAAAAAATACATATACAATACTCCTGGAATTGATGTAAAACTCGAGAAGATGACTTTCCATCATCAGTGACTGCTTTACTGCTTTCCACATAATCTAATATTTGGTCCTCACACATAGTTTTTACAGCAAAGAACAAGTCAAGGTCTACAAGAGTTTGTCAGCATATAAATATTTTTCATGGTTTTTGAGAGATCATTCCTTTCTGGTTTATGTGGAAAATGTAGTTCACTAGGTATTCTATAAAATCTAACAATTTCACGACCTCTTTGACTCCCACAATTGACTACAGAACAAGTAGTGTGCATGTTTAGTTCTTTCTAACAAACAATATTTTTTCTGTACATTTTCACTTCATTAAATATCAATAATGCATCCTGAGTAGTTAGTCACACAACTATTCTAAATTAAGATGTCCGTTTTAAGCTCCAATCGTTTCATATGTTAAGATAAACTGCTCTTTTCATGTTAACTACGTGAAAGACATGGGTTTGTGTGCCTACCAGCGGCCATCTTGAATTTCATCTGACAGCATCTTGGATTGGTCTATAGATGATAATATATGTCAATTTAATTACCCCTTGTACTTAACATTTCTATAGTTCACTTTTGAACAATTTTTGCGGGTGGAGCAGCATCGGTAAATGGGAAGAGATCCAGATCGGATAAATTCCGATTATTTTACAAAGAAAACTGTATCTGAAGTAATCTAGATCAGAAGTGAACTGATCAGACTGCAAATAAAATTCAGCTACTCTAGTAGTCTTATACTGTGGCAGAAATAACCTTTTTATTATTGTTCTGACAGGAGTACCTTGTAACGTCAAATAAAATATTACCAACACATTTTTTAAAAGCTTTATTCAAATATTTAACAATCTTAATTTTTTAATTTAACGTGAAAAGTATAGTTAGTATTGTTTGAAATATTAAAACTTCGGTATTTTAAATTAGAGGAAATGCTATTCAAATTAATACCTTTTGCTCTTCCATCCATGTGATGAACTTGTCGTATTCTTTTTTATAAGCTTCTTCCGATTTTTGCTGTATTAACCGCGATCCAATGTTAGAACTTATTTTTAAGCAATATACAACCAATAACAACTGTGGTGACAACAATACATCTTATGTTATAGATTGCAAATTAATTTTTGTATTTATCATTCGATGACAACTGATGACATCACGAATTCAACCATTTTACATTATTAGTTCTTTATTTCCATTTTTTGTAGTAATAATACCAGTATTTATGGATTTAAAGTGTAACAATAAAAAAAATAGAATTCGTGGATAACTGGTCTATTTCGAGCACTCCGGTATACTATTATGCTAAATGACAGCCGGTCGCCATGTTGCCAAATCCTCCTTGTCAGTCCTTGTGATTTTGTCAAAAAATAGATTTCAAAATTAAAAAAAAGTATGTTCCGGGACGTTTTAAAGAAAAAAAATTTGTTAAATTCATTTTTTTTAAAATATCTTTTAGTGAGAAAAATTTCGTACGGGGTCGCAAAAAACCCAAAAAACGATACCCTCCTTTAATTATTAAGAACAAATACAAAACTCTTAAGTTCTAATTGTCTCCGACGTTCTTCGTATATATGCCAAATTCTAAGGAAAATGACGATAAGAAGGAACGAAGAACTATCATAATTTGTTTGTAAATTTTAATCAAGTCTTAGGGGATGGCCGTGTGTGTCACCTCAACCAACAGGAGGTCTAAGATATTCAGGAAGGAGGTCTTTGTTTCAGAACAAGAAGTAGGTGTATTTGGGACAAAAAGGGAAATTTCCTTACAAAGGGCACAATTTATATATAGAATCATAATTAAATAAATTAAACAATAAGTTTATTTTTTTAACACGTTTTAACACCTGGTGTAGTAAACGTATTCATAGAGTAATAATAACAATCCATTTAGACATTCAAGAATGTATAGGACAGATCAGTCATCGAAGAAGAAAAATTACAATAAATACCTACTTTTTAAAACAAGTACGAAACAAAATGAAAACAATTAAAATACAGATATAATAAAAATAGTAAAAATTTTTAAAAAATAGTCAAAATCTTTTAAAAATTGCAAACATTAGAAACAGTTTAAAATTACAATAATTATAATAAAAATAACATTATTATAATAAAAAATTGTCCTGGAAATATTCATCAATACTGTAGTAGGCTTTACTTGTTAGGACATGCTTAATAATCAGGTAAATGGTTATACAGGGTGTTATTGAAATACACGTACATATTAAAACTGGGTATTGCGCAGATCCCCACTGAATGTAGAAAAATATTATTTTTTAAAAATACCCCTTATTAAGGGAGTTATTAATTTTTGAAAATTAATTCTAAAACAAACGTACTTCACTGATATGTTGAGGATGACCTATATAAATTAGGTTTATTTACCTATTTTAAACATCAACAGTAATTAATATGCAAGTTTTTGTCAGATGATAAGAAAACTAGTCTTGTAAGAAATAACCATGTTGCCAAGATTTTCGAATTAATTTCTATTTCCGAAGACTGGTTTTTACTACCCTCGTTATCAAAAAACTAGAATATTTGATAAATGATTGTTTTTAAACTATACATTTTTGAAACTATAGATTATTAAAATTTTAGTTGATTTACGAATCTGGCTAACACGAGCGCGTCATTTCCAAGTTGGTAAAAAGTGTTGTTACGATTACTTTTAAATATTTTTTTACGATGCCACTATTTACGAATATTGAACTAACCGATATAGTGCTGGTTTATGGGGCAGCTGGAGAAAATTCTCGGCAAGCACAAATCCTGTATCGCGAACGGTTTCCAAATCGGAGAATTCCGGACTGTCGTACGTTTATTTCAACTGTTCAGCATCTAAGAGACCATGGAAAATTTGAGAGTGTCAATGCAGATCGAGGGAGAACAAGAACACAAAGAACATTGGCGGCCGAAGAAGAAATATTGGAAGCTGTTGAAAACCGGCCTCAATTAAGTTGTAGAAGACTAGGTCTTGAAATTGGAGTGTCCTCGTTTGTTGTGTGGCGGACACTTAAAGAACAAGGTTTACATCCTTATCACATCCAAAAAGTCCAGGCCTTATATCCAGGTGATGAAGAAAAGAGAGTGGAGTTTTGTGAATGGATGATTCAAAAATGTATTGATATTCCTGATTTTCTAAAAATATTATTGTATACTGACGAGGCTTCATTTACTCGTGATGGCGTGTTCAATATGCACAATACGCATATTTGGAGTGATGAAAATCCTCACGCCATTAGGGAAACTGGGCATCAAAGAAAATTTTCAATAAATGTTTGGGCTGGCATAATAGATCAGTATTTAATCGGGCCTTATGTTCTCCCGAACAGATTAAATGGGCCAGGATATCTCCACTTTTTAGAAGATATTTTGCCAGTACTCCTAGAAGAGATACCGTTACAATTAAGGCAACGGATGTGGTACCTACTAGATGGCGCTCCTCCTCACTTTGATTTAAACGTACGGCAGTTTTTGAACATTAGATTTCCTCAAAAGCGGATAGGCAGAAATGGACCTACTCAGTGGCCTCCGAGATCTCCGGACTTAAATCCATGCGATTTCTTTTTGTGGGGTCACATGAAACAACTGGTTTATAATGAACCTATTAATAGTGTTGAACAATTAACCAATAAAGTTAATGCGGTAGCCGAGGAACTACGACAAAATCCAAGACTAATTTCTAATGTTCAAAGTTCTTTGGAAAGACGATTGCAAGTGTGTGTAAATAATAATGGACGGCATTTTGAACAATTACTGTAATAAACTTTATTTTGAATTAATTGGTTTTGCTACGGCAACAGTGCAATTTCTATGGGTAAGTTCAATTTCGATTTATTTTACTTCTTTAAATATGGAAACTAGTAGGTCGGAAATGGGGACTCTTCCCCAATATTTAAATTTTAGAATTTGAAGTTAAAATTGGTGCCAATCGTTTTTGGTCATTACATACTATTCCCCATTTTAATATGTACGTGTATTTCAATAACACCCTGTATAGTTTTATACTCTGATAAGTGGGAGAAGATTCATATTTCGATTTTTTATGAATTGCCTTGTCATGTATGTATGATAATCTGATAGCTTACTTACATTTTGTTCATTATCTTTAAAGTTTGGCAGTGAGTTGTACAAGGGACTGTCATGATTTAATTATCCAAAAATATAGGTTGGCATGTATCATGTGGTTTCAAATTGTAGATTAGACGAATGATTCTTTTTTTGGGAGATGAAAACTCTTTTCCAGTTAGATACGTTACCCCATAGAACTATGTTATAACTTAAATGGCTGTACACTAGACTGTAATATACGTTCATCACTGCGTATAAAGGCATCATATTTTTTATTTTGCTCATTGCAAAATATGATTTATTTAGTTTCTTGCAAACTGAATCTATGTGGTAGTTCCACTTCAAATTATTGTCTAGATTAACACCTAGATATTTTATGCAGCTTTTTGATTTCAACTGTTTGCCCTGATAATTCAAAGTAATATCGCGATTATTTGAGTTACTAAACAATATAAATTGTGTTTTATCCAAATTGATCATTAATTCATTAGCATTACACAATTGGTGAATGCTTCAATCACACTAATACAGGTTTGAATTAATTGCTCCAAGTTATGTGCTGAGGCGCTAAAGACGTGTCATCCGCAAATACTATTAACAAATTCGCATCTATAAATTGAGGTAGGTCATTAATAAATAACAAAAATATTAGAAGTCCCAGCACAGAACCCTGTGGGATACCTAAATCTATCGGATAGATATTTTAATTACAGTCTCTTACCTTGACAAACATTGACCTATTACTAATAAAACTGAAAAGCCAGTTCAGATAGATACCTCTGAAACCGAGATTGTATAACTTTTTCTCAATAAATTCAAACTTAAGAGAATCAAAGGCTCTCGAAAGGTCAAAAAATAATCTAGCAACATGGAGACCAACATCAAGACTTTTCTAAATGTAATCGTGAAGTTACATGCAGCTGTTTGTGTTGATCTGATGGTTTTAAAACCATGCTGGCAATTTGTAATCATTTTAAATTTAGTTAAGTAATGTAACATTCTACTATAAGCAATTTTATCAAAGACCTTTGAAAACACACTTAATATCGAGTGGTCCACTACACCTATAAATGTATATATAGCTATGCGTACAGTTCATTTAAGTTTATATTCTCAGCACGGGTTAGAAGAGCCTTAAAACCTGTATTGTTGGTTATCACCAAAATTATTTCAACTGACTTCAAGAGTTGACAGAGTGGGGGCACAGACCATCTTAACTACACAGAGGCGAAAGTCCGCCTATCCGTCCAAACTTTATTTAACAGCGCATGTGCAATGTCAAATTGAAACTTCCCGCTGGATTTATCCGCTTTTTCTTATTCTAGAAGTGTCCATTTTATTTCGCTCTTCCCAAGTGATTTAGTACCGTGTGTATTTTCAGCCGGAACAAAAGTACATCCCCGTTTTACAGGATCCTGAACGCGATGGCGGCATTAGAATTTCTCTATCTAGTTGAGCAATCTCTCAAAACGGCCAAAACCACCCCCTAGAAGGGTTAACCGCGCTTCAAGAGGGTTCCTTGCAGATAAACATAATTTCCCTCCATTTTCCAGGATGCTGAGCACTGTGGTGGTGTTACAGATTGGTTACAACCACTTTCAACCCCCCCCCCCCCCACTGGCCAATAGGCGCCACCGATCGGAGTGAATTTTTATGTGTTTTTAAATATCAGCGGGTAACATATTCCTCCCCGTTTTCGAGGATGTTGAGCACGGTGATGATGTTAATTGTATATCGCGTCCGACTTTTTTGTTTTCGACATTACAGCACCAAATATGTTTCTCTCAGACTTCGAGGATTCTGTGTATGGGAAAAATAATCGCATTTCTCTTCTTGGTTGTAACGGCTTTTCTTGAACGTCTAGCCGAAAAAATATCATCATATGTCTACTCGATACATATACATTTGCAGCAGATATAAAAAAGTCAGCTTCTCGTGGGCGAGTATTTTGGTCAGTGGGGTGGTTGGCACCACCATCATCAAAAACGGAGAGGAATATGTTTCTTGCTAATACTTAAAAAGATATAAAAATTCACCCCTTTCGACGGCGAATATTGGCCGGTAGAGGGGTTGAAACCTGTCGAAACCGATATTTAACACCACCACCCGTGCTCGGCATCTTTTAAAACTGGGGGAAATTGTGTTTCTCTGCAGGGAAACCTCTTGAATTCTAAAAATTTCAAAATATAAAAGATTCTAACAATTTCAAAATTACGGAAATTTTGAAATTATAGAAATTTACAACAAATTCAACAATACCAATATTTGAAATTTCGAATATTTTACAAATTTTGAAAATTATACTAATTTAATTTTATTTCGAAAGTATCAAAAATATCGAAAATTTTAAAACAGTAGAAAATACGACAATTTGGAAGTACTGAAAACCGTTCAAAAATTTCGAAATTTTTTTTAATAATATAACAAATATTTTAAGGAAACTTCAAAAAAAATATAAAAATTTCCCAAATTTCAAAATGTAGATAATTTCAAGTTTCCAAGAATTTCAAAAATTAAATTTAAAAAAATGTCCAATGAAAATTTTAAAATATTGAAAATTAGAAACATTTTAGAAAGAAGAAAAAATTGAAAAATATAAAAAATTCTAAAAATGTCGGAAATTTTAAAATTTAAAATATTCCAATAATTTCAAAAACACGGAAATTTCGAAATTATAGAAATTTACAACAAATTCAACAATTCCAATATTTGAAATTTCGAATATTTTACAAACTTGAAAATTATACTAATTTTATTTTATTTCGAAATTAACAAAATTATCGAAAATTTTAAAACAGTAGAAAATACGACAATTTGGAAATACTGAAAAACGTCCAAAAATTTGGAATTTTTTTTTTAAAAATATAACAAAAATTTTAGCGAAACTTGAAAAAAAAATGTAAAAATTTAAAAAATTTCCCAAATTTCAAAATGTAAATAATTTCAAGTTTCCAAGAATTTCGAAAATTAAATTCAAAAAAATGTCTAATAAAAATTTTAAACATGTTGAAAATTAGTAATTTCAGAAATAAGAAAAAATTGAAAAATATAGAAAATTCTAAAAATGTCGTACATTTTCAAATATAAAAAATTCCAACAATTTCTATAATAATAAATTCAACAATACGAAAATTTTACAAATTTTGTAAATTACACTAATTTTACAATTTATAATTTTAGAAAGTATCAAATATATCAAAAATGTCAAAAGTATCGAAAATTTAAAAAAAAATAATAGAAATAATACAAAAATTAAAAATATTTTGAAAATTTCTTTTAAAAACATTCCAAAAATTACGAATTTCGAAAAACGTTCAAAAATGTAGATAATTTCATGATTCGAAAATTAAATGTAAAAAATGTCAATAATTTGAAAGTACAGAAAATTCGAAAAACTTCAGTTTAAGATAAAATTGAAAAATACGGAAAAATTTTTAAAATATAAAAAATTAAAAAATTTGAAAAAGCACAGAAATTTCAAAAATATAGTTTACAAAAAGTTCAACAAAATTCAAATATTTTACAAATTTTGACAATTACTACCGCAAACCGTAATATTGAAATCGTGCAAAAATCTTAAATTTTTTTTTTGCTTCAAATGACTTAAAATGTCATGAAATACTGAAAAAATTCCGATTTTTTCGAATCGAACTTTCTTCCGCTGACCGAAACGGGCCGTAGTCTTGAAAAATCGCGCAGATATTATTCCTTCTACTAGTTTTATAATTACAATAATTTAAAAATTTTCGAAAGTATCAAAAATTTCCAAATCAAAAATTTTGAAATGTGTCTAAAAATTTCGAAAACTTTTTTTGACCCCTTGGGGTACGGAACCCTAAAAAAATCAATTGCATCGCCCCAAAACTTTCCCGACGAGTATCCACGAATACTTTTTCAGATATTTAATGTTAAAGTTTCAACTTTTGACATTTTTTTATTTTTGACAGGTGACACTTGGAGAAAAAATTTTGACTGTACTCAATAGAGTTTTTTAAGGGCTTTCAAACGACATATTGAATGTTCAATTCCGTGACATATTGCATCTGTCATTTTTTGATAGTGATACTTCCGTTTGACAGATCTTGTACAAAAACAAATAGGTTTTTTCGACGGATAACCCAAACCCATATACCAAATTTCAGCTCAATCGGATTAATACTTCTTCAGATATTTAATGATGAATTTTCAAATTTTGACATTTTTTTATTTTTGACAGGTAACAGTTGGAGAAATAATTGTGACTATTCTGAATAGAGTTTTGTAGGGCTTTCAAATGACATATCGCATGTCCAATTCCGTGACATATTGCATTTGTCATTTTTTGATAGTGGTACTTCCGTTTGACAGATGTCGTACGAAAACTAATGGGTTCTTCCGACGGGTAACCCAAACCCCTATACCAAATTTCAGCACAAACGGATTAAACATGTGGCCTCTATCGTGGAAGAATACACACACACACATACACACACAGACCGACAGACAGACTTCCATCTGGAAATGGTCTTAATCGTCTCAGGGCACCGAAAAATGGATATTTCCGTTTTTATCTCGAAATTTTTTTTTAGCTCGTTCACAATACTTTCCCTTTTAGGAGGTGGGTCGGGAAAGTAAAAGGAACAAAATTATTAAAGAAAGACAGGTCCATTAAATATAGGTTATTTTGAATCACCTCGATGTGCCTCATCTACCTTTACAGTATGCGCATTTCCCAATGAATCACCCTGTATAAATCTGACATTTATACAAAAATTTCGATTCAATTTTTATTAGTACAAAAAAAATTATTTGTTCTTAATTCACTATTTTAACATTTTTGCTATCTTCACTACAAACTAAAATAATCTTATAATTAAATAAATATTTTTCTTTCGGGCCTTACTACTAGACCTCCATTACCAAACCTCGTCGTAATGTAATTTTAAACTCGCAACACTTATTATGCAGTAGCAATACTTTACTCTCACATTGCAGGCCCGGCTTAATAGAAGCTCCAGCAACACTTAATATCTGGCGTCGGTAGTGGCACTCCTGCATTATTAAATACTATATCAAGCTACCGGTCTGTCGAGAATTGCTTGGCAGATTGCTAACACGACCTCTACCCGGGACCAACAAAGAATATCTTATTTATAGCATATATGTGAGATTTCGGTTTGGGCCAATTATTGGTGGTGGCCCTACTGACACCATAACTTAATAAAATAATTTTACTGCAAAGGAGAGCTTATTAGCAATTATAGTTGTAGCATCAAAATGATACACGATAGAAAAAAAATCAAAACTTCCAAAAGATCTACAATATATGGAACAGGAAATGTAAAATATGCAGAACAAGAGTAGAACAAAATATGCAAGATATGGAAAAAGATATGGTAAGAAATTAATTGAAACAAAACAAAAACGAAATAATTCAGAAAATTGAATAATTAATAACAATAATTTCTTATTCGCAAATGTGGTCAAAAGTTGAGGTAGTAAAACCCGAAATCCTATACCACAATTTAATTGAAAGTAATATTCTTGGTTACATAAAATAAATTCAAGGGCGGCGACTAGTTTCGGCGATACGCCATCATCAAGCCTACAATACAAAATGTCAAGGTGGCTGGGATCATTACAATTTATTAAAGAAACTTACCAATTAAAATATAATAGGAAGTGATAAAGTTAATTATTACAATAATAAGACTACATCTAGTAAAAATTGCGCAAATTGGTACTGAGATTATTGGTAAAAACGGGGTGAAAGGAACGAGGTACTAACATCGTAGTGTGGCCCAGTGTCCATAGCTTCAGGTAGTTAGATAAAGGAGAAAATGACGATGGAAGGACATCGTATCGGAAAACATGTGGCACTTGTATCAAATGAGTGCGAAACACAAGTAGACTGTAGGGAGACCACTCTAAAGGTGGCCAACCTCGTATCAATCCCAAAATTATGAGTGGTAAGTAAAATAGTAGAAACCACATAAGTGGGAAAAAATTAACAAATTTAACCGGCGAATTGGAAAACTTCATCTAATGGCATTAAAAAACTGCGCGTTAAAGTTATTGACAAGTGACAGCTAGCTTTTAAACAAAAGTGCGGGTAATTTGAAAAAACAACTTAAATTTAATACATTTAATAGTAAACTTAACAACCACAGGGGCGGCGATGTGTTAGCAACGAATAAAAATGTTATTACAGAAACGGAAATGTTGACAATATTAATATTTATAGTGACTATCAGATACCTGGGGACAGGCCGGCTAGTGACAGTGAGAAAAAAGTAGAACAGTAGGGAAAGAGAAGGAAAGTCAAAAGGGAAAAGAAGAGTTTGAGGTGACATTAGGAAAAGGTTATGTCTAATAAACAAACAAAATTACAAATTTGGAAGATTTATAATAACTAAATAGAGGGAAGAGGTAACCAGTTTGTTACAATGACTAAATAAATCAAAGAACTAATGTGTGGACTAAAAAATAGGAGTCAATTAGAAGAAAAGGATGCAGATAATTAACTTTATATTATATTTTAATTGGTAAGTTTCTTTAATCAATTGTAATGATCCCAGCCACCTTGACACTTTATATTGTAGGCTTGATGATGGCGTATCGCCGAAACTAGTCGCCGCCGTTGAATCTATTTTATGTAACCAAGAATATTACTTTCAAGTAAATTGTGGTACAGGATTTCGAGTTTTACTACCCCAATTAATAAAGTATTCAGATATTAAAATTCACCAAGAAGATAACGAAAAATGTCAAAATGGAAAGTGAGATATTGGAAAAGATAAACTAGGAAAGAAAACAAGATGCAAAATTTGAAAAAGAAATAAAAAATTATTTTAAAGAAGCAGAAGTAACAGCACAAAAAATAAGTCTACAGGCAAACCCATTATCCCAAACCCTCACAGGGACGATTTCATGAAATACAAAGAAAGCTTAATATTCAAAGTTACTTCTCTGGTTAACAAAGTTATCAATTCTAACTCCCAAAACACGCCAAACTATAACGCTGAAAAAAGCATTAGGGATATTTTTGCCACAATACTAGAACCGCAGGAGACTCAAATACAGATTGCATGATATTGATTCATGTAGTGATAATGACTCAACGTACTAGTATAACAACAGATAATCAAATTAAATTATTACAATGGAACGCTCGTTCCATTTTTAAAAACAAACCTAACTTAATCAATTATTTAAATGAAAATAATTCAGCAGATATTATAATTCTCTCAGAAACTTTAAAAAAACCAACACAATCGTTACAAATTAAAGGTTACAAAACTATACATAAGGATCGTAATGACGGCACTGGAGGTGTGGCTATCTTAATAAAAGACAATACTGACTTTAAAATAGTACCTATTGATTTTAATTACAATAAATATGTAGAGCTTTGCGCAGCAATCCTTAAAAGCTTAAATATTACCATCGTATCAGTATACAAACCACCAGATTGTCATATTTCTAAAGCAGAATGGTCAAATATTTTTTCAAAATTTAATTCTCCTACAATTTTCTGTGGTGACTTTAACAGTCATCATACTCTTTGGGGTTCATCCCTAGATAGACCTTGCGGTAAAAGACTTATAGAAGCAATTGATGATAACGAACTCATTGTACTTAATAATGGAAAACCTATACAATAATGTCCACACCAGGCGAACTACCGTCAGCGGTAGATCTTACCTTGTGTACTCCCAATATCATTGATAAATCCTATTCCTGGGATGTGATTTCTGACACGTGAGGCTCAGACGATTTTCCAGTTACGTTTTCAATTAATAAAATAGCAGTCCAAAGAAACAAAATTCCTACCTCTATGGAACGATAAGTTTGCTAATTGGTCCGCATATGCTTGCCACCTAGAAACACATTTTGGAGAATTGTCTTTGACTGATATTAGCAATTATAATATCCTCGGTATATTTATGGAAAAAATAGTAGAGGCTGCGAATCTTTCAATGCCGTGCAACAAAGCTAGAAGTAACCTATTAACACGTTCTATATATGGTGGGACAGCGATTGCTCTGATATAATTAAAAGTAGAAAAGAAGCCCTAAGACAGTATAAACAACGTTGTAACTTAGAAAACTATATCAAATATCAAGAACTGGCAAGTAAAGCAAAACTTCTTTTCTCAAAAAAAGCAAAGGAGAGCTGGGTCAACTTTCTAACTAACATTAACAGAAATACAAACCCCACAAAAATTTGGCAATTTATAAAAAAAATTTCAAATAAAAACTACAATAATAACTCAAGTAAAGTACCCGATGATTGTGTTGATGATTTGCTCGACCTTATCGCTCCTAATTTTGCAAAAAATCAATTAGATTTCAAAAGCTACCATAGCGATTATACAACAGATGCTACGTTTTGCTCTCCTTTATCTATAGAAGAACTTGAAAATGCAATAAAACATTCTAAAACACTGCGGAGTGATATTATCACATACAAAATGATTGAAAAGTTACCTATGAATGGCAAATATTTTCTTTTAAATATTTTTAACGGTTGGTGGTCTAAAAGTTCTTATAACGCAAATGTTAAAAATATAATCATAACCCTTATTTTGAAACAAAATAAAGATCCACACCTTCCATCTTCATATAGACCCATCTCACTTATTGTATAACCAAAACTTATGAAAGGATTGTTAGATTGAGGATAGAGTTACACATTGAAAGCAAGCTACTGTTACCGTCCTTGCAGTTTGGATACCGAAGAGTCAGAGGTACATCCGAAGCCCTCGCACACGTTGTTACGGACATACAGAATGCTTATTCAGATAACAAAATTGCAGCTTGATTTTTCGTCGATTTTAAAGGGGCATATGACACAATAGATCTTGACCTACTAGTCATACAACTAATAAAATTCGGTATTCATTATAAGACAACTTGCAGAATTATAGAGTTATACAGAGAAAGAATTATATATATTCGAGATTCAGATAATAATCTTCGCGGACCTAGAGTACTTTCTCAAGGTATTCCTCAGGGCTCAATACTGAGCCCAACTTTGTTTAACATTTACACGGCAGGGTTGCATGACATTATCAATAATTTAAATAGGCAAATTATCTGTGTACAGTATGCAGATGACTTCTGTATATATACCATCAAAAAATCTTATGAGGAATGCATATCGGATCTTGAATTTATCATGCAATGTATTGATAAATGGTCGTCAAACTTTGGTTTCACTTTATCTTCTGAAAAATCAAGCATAAGCTTTTTTACAAGACGAAGGTTAAATTTTCCCCAAAGTATAAAATTAAGTGGCGGCTCTGATATTACCATCTCCCCATACCATTAGTATCTAGGCATGGTTTTAGATAATAAACTAACCTGGACGCTACATATCAACCACATTATCAAAAAATGTGAAAATCGTTTGAATATGCTTAGATGTATTAGTAGAGTGAGAACAGGCATTGACCCAAAAATAGCACTGATGTACTATAGATCCTATATCCGCTCCACGATTGATTACGGATGTTATCTATATGGTTCAGCATCAAAATTTAATTTAATTAAAATAGATAGAATACAATATCGTGCTTTGAGAATTTGCATAGGTGCATTTAGGTCATCTCCATGTTCTGCAATCTTAGCTGAGGCTCAGGAAACACCTCTTAGTATCAGGAGGAGCTTCCTAACTAATAAATTTTTGACTAAAATTAAAACATCTCCTCCTCTGACAGATGGGCCATGTAGGCATAATAAATAACAAAATCGCTGATAAACTTGCAAAAGAAGCTTTGAATCACAATCATATAGAAGAACTAGACATTTATCATGATGTTGTTTCGCAATTAAAAGTTTAATCTAAAATAGAGTGGATATTGTTGTGTCAAGATTATGTCCAAAGTTCACAAAATACTTACAGTTTAATATATCCTGATTTACCTAACAGCATTCCAAACATTTCAGAATACTTCGTTCATCGATAGTACTCCACAAGTCTTACACGTTTGCGTTTAAATCATGGAATTTTCCCGGCTCACCTTAGTAAAATAGAACTTCGCGACAACTCATTTTGTACTTGCGACAAGCAATGGGTAGGAGACTTAAATCACATTTTCTTTAACTGTACTAACCATATTCAAGCAAGGGAAGGTCTTTTCAAAGTCCTACATAAACTTAATATTCTATTCCCAGTTAATTTAGTACATCTACTGAATCAAAACTCAAGAGTTATCAACGACGCACTTATAAAATTTTTGCAAGATAGTCAATTACGAATATAGTTATAAATTTTATTCTAATGTTTGTGGAAAATAGACAACCTAATGCCATCCCCTTCTACCACCACCACCACAAGAAGTAACCGGAGAAATTAAAAGGTTAAAGATGGAGTAGAAAATACTGGAGCATGGATAAATACAATCAGCAAAAATAAGAGAAATATAAATATTAAAATAAATGTCATAAAAAAATAATAACAAAAAATAACTGGAAATATCAAGAAATATGGTGGTTTAAAGTATTAGAAAAAAACAATGTATTTATTACTTCTAACCTGAAGTACATATAAATGAATTGCTAGAATTTGGTTTATATACAAAAAATACTTATTATTTAGTATTGTTTTGGAGTTAGGCCTATAGTTAGGCTATAGCTATGCGTATATAGCGATGCCATGTGTAATGTTATGTTTTTTTCTGTTTCACCCTGTATTTTCATTATTCGTCTGGTCAGTATATCTTATTTTCAGACTCGTTTGATATCCCTTCCTAATTTCCTTGTGCTGTGTTTCTTTCTCGACTTATCTCGACTTCCCTCTCTTTTAAATGTGGCTATAAAATGTCTTTTCTCCACGACCATTACTGAATGTATGAATTCTGAAATCATTTTTAATAATAGAATGTAAACATTCACACTCTAGAGTCTGAATATTTATTCTATAATACTTGCCTCTTATGCATTTTGCATGTATTTTCATTCTTTATCAAGGTAAAGAATGGATTTTCTGTAATCGAATTAAACAATATCGATTGGCGTGGACTTCAAAAGTGTCAGTGTCAGATATAAAATGGCGATGGTAATAATTATTTTCAAACAAGTTTTAATTTAAACAAAATAATGAGTGAAAAATCAAGTGAAGTAGATATAGAATTTAATAATATCTGAAATTGTAAATTATGAAAAAACACCAATGCACCAGATTTTAATTTCGGTAAGTGTACCACAGCACTATAAATATTAATACAATGTAATACAAATATGTCAACAAATAACTTGTGTTCAGATTTAATTTAATTTTGATTTATACTTTTTGATCGTGGAGAAAATATAGTCTGTTACTCGGTCAGAATGAAAAAATTCGACACTCGTGGTTCCTCACACTCGCATTCGCTCGCGTTCGGAATTTTCCACTCGTTTCGAATTTTTCATTCTAACCTTGTTACAGAATCTACTATTCCATGTCAACAATCCTTCTCTTGACCTCATCAGAAATTCGACGAAAAAATAAAACAATCGAATTTAGTTAAGTATATGGTCAGTTAGCATTGAGAAGTTGTAATTGTCTCGCGGATAAAATGTATGAGCATATGCGCAGAAGACGGAGTTTCCCTCTTGTTATCGCGTCCCGGCATGTGAAACACAAGAAAAATGTTGTACAAAACGTGCAACCAATCTAAGTCAGGAAAAGTGAAATAGTACCTCCAATCACCGAGTCGGTATGTCTTGGTACGACACCAATGAGCGTCAACTTGACTTCGCGACGTGGTTACAAGGGACAAGGAGACAAAAAATACCGGCAGTTCGAAACTCAACAGCGGGTGGAGAAATCGTCTTGGAAAAAAAATCTTCCGACTGGCGAAGGAATCAATGTGATTAATCTAGAATTTAGTGAGTGAAAAAAAATACAGTGAAAAAAAAAATAGTAAAAAAAATAATAATAATTATAATATAAAACTAGTAAAAGGAATAATCTCTGCGCGATTTTTCAAGACTACGGCCCGTTTCCTTCAGCGGACGAAAGTCCGATTCGAAAAAATGGGAATTTTTCCAATAATTTTTTTTTTTCAAATTTTTCAATTTTTTTTTTCAACGAGCCAATGCGATATCAATCGACGCGTCTTGACATGCACAACGCCTTAAAATAAATCAGTATCGACAAATGTGCGTTCCTTATCAAGATACCTCGAATAGAAGTTTCACATAGTAGGCCAGGATCCTCGGACCTGAAATAGCTCATCTTATGATACAGCCTTCCTTTTTTGAATAAAAACCGATGGCCGAAAGGATTTAGAGTAGCTGACAACTCCCGGAAGTTTGCGCGACTCCAAACTCCATAGCCACGTAGCAGAATTGTGCTCATCAAAATGAGAAAAGATTCCTTGTCACAACGGCAAACCTGTACATGCGCATTCGAAATGCTGTATTATGTTTACATTTATTTTTTAATAATACCAGTTTTTTATAAGAGTGAATCATAAAATTTTAGGATATAGACTAATAGGCAAATTTTTTGTTTTTAGTTGGATTTTCTTACTTTCCTCTCCCTTTTTCTCTCTACTTTCTCTCTATTTTTTTCTACTTTTTTTACTGTTGGAATTTTTATTTTCCCGACCATCCACTCAGAGCGGAGCGTAGCGAGGTTCGGAGCAAGAAATTAAATCAATCAAAGTCTCCAACTCTCTTCTTATTTTTTTCTTTACTTTTTACTATTTTTTTAATACCTACTACATTTATTTTTTAATAATACCAGTTTTTTTATAACAGTGAATTAGTGTTTATCATAAAATTTTAGTAGATGAACTTATAGGGAAATTATTTGTTTTCTGTATTATGAAATGGTTCAGCTCAGGACGCTTTCTTGATTTTTATTATATATTTTTTGAAGAACTTTAATTTAATTGCTCCGAACCTCGCTGCGCTCGGCTCGGAGTGAATGGTAGGGGAAAGTGGGATTCTCTTACTTTAATCTCCCTTTTTCTCTCTACTTTCTCCCTATTTTTTCTCTTCTTTTTTTAATGTTGGAATTATTATTTTCCCGACCATCCACTTCGAGCCGAGAGTAGCGAGCTTCGAAGCAATTATATCAAAGTCTCCAACTCTCTTCTTATTTTTTTCTCTACTTTTTACCATTTTTTACTACTTTCTACATTTATTTTTTAATAATACCAGTTTTTTATAATAGTGAATTAGTGTTTATCATAAAATTTTAGTACATGAACTGATGGAGAAATTTTTTGTTTTGAGTTTTATGAAATTCTTCAGCTCAGGACGTTTTCTTGCTTTTTATTATTTTTTTTTCGAAGTACTTTGATCTCATTGCTCTGAACCTCGCTACGCTCGGCTCGGAGTGGATGGTTGAGGGAAAGTTGGAATTATTATTTTCTTGACCATCCACATCGAGCCGAACGTAGCGAGGTTCGAAGCAATTAAATCAATTAAATTCTCCGAAATATTATACAATCGACAAATATAGCTTGAGAATGTAAATAATATTTGCAAAATACATACCAAAAATGTTCGTTTCTAAAACTTACTGCTGATCTGTTGTATTATTTATATTTCACTTACCTGAAAAAAAAAGAAAAAAATTGTTATTATTTTTTATTTATTTCGTTATTAAAAATATATATTATGGGAGAGCCTGTATATTAAATATAAATATTTAAAATTAAATTAAAATAATTTTGAAGTTAATAGTATTTCATTAAATATTCAAAATGTAAATAATTTTTTGTTTGATTAAAATATATTTTTTTATTTATTTTTTTTGTGAGCTTCGACTGCATTATTAAAGTTAAAAAAATAATTTTCCTTAAAAATTCAAAATTTTGAAACTTGTTTAATTTTTAAATATACCGTACCTTAAAATGTACTGAAGACTTGTTCTAATCCTCTCCATTATCCAGTACCATTACCATGACCATTACCATTTCCATTTAAAGATCCTCTAACTTGATGTTTCCTAACACAGACAATCTAGTAACATACTGCATCTATACGAGCCTGTGACGCACTGCTTTAGAGGTCGCCACAGTGAGCAAGTACTTTGACCATCGCTTGTCCGATTTTAAATTATCTATACATAATATTTAATTCCCGTCCCCTATTCCCATGAATTTTAAATCGTAAGGATAATTTATAATCGTCTTTACCTGGTCAGATGCCGTCAATATATCTGGAGGAAGTTTAAATTCAACATTAGACACACGCCGGATGTTTAAGATCCGACGTACGTCCAATTTTCAATCTAAACAAACTCCACTACAACTCAATATTCATCATCTAATATAAACACACATACCTACTACGATCACTCTTAGTAACATACGCATCTCATACTAACTTGTGAAGTACTAAAGTCTCTACAAGTCAAGTACTTAAATCACTTAAGTACGATTAAAAAGCAGGCTAGGTACTGTATATATATACAGTAAGGCCTATTAATAATCGTTCTATGTGTCACAGGATGCTTAACATATACCAGTGAATACCAAATTATTAATTATTTTTTATAAAAATATAAAAATATTGAAATACTGTTGCAATCCAGATGTTTATGATGATCTTGTAGATGTTGATCTTGATGGTAATATGGGAGGGTGTAAAACGTTATTTAAATTTAGACAAATTAAAAATTAATAAAAATTAAATATTAATATTTACTTTAAAAGTTGTCAAAAGTTTTTTTTTTAAACAATTCTTCCATTTTACTTGATTATCATTTAAAAATTAGTATTCAAAATCGCGCGTCACCCCTGCCCATTCTTGAAAAATGCTCATGCTTCTCTTAGGAAATATTTGCTATTGGAAAAATAATAAATATAAATATCAGGACATGCGCATACGCAATGGCAAATCTGATGTATTATTTTAAATAAAATTAATCTCGAGCACACACAACCGCGACGAACGGAAACCGTGGCCACCCAAACCGACGATTTTGGCAGCTAACCCGACAACGAGGATAATAGAATATAATAGAATTGATTAAAATCCATATATCAAATATGGTCTAATGTGTTGAAATGTAAAACGCCGAATAGTTTCGGTTACTATCCATCTTCAGACCATATACTAAATAATATATAAAATACCATATTAATTAAAATATAATAAACAGAACACTTAAAGATACGAGTAAAAGTTAAAAATTAACTTAAATAATTTTTAACTTTTATATAATTTTTCATATACCATTCACCCCTTCTTGTATTTCCTCCCTCCCTCTCCATATATGCTCACTTTTAAGCGTTTTGCATTTTATATTTTAATTACTATATACTTCAAGTATAATTATTTAGTATATATCCTGAAGATGATGAGTAACCGAAACTAGTCGCCATAGCCCCCATTTAATATTTATAAATATATTGTGGTACATGATTTTCTAGTTTTATTTTTGCTTTTTTTATTACGAAAAATATATATTATTTAAATTATTATTTTATTTTTAACAATTTTTATCATAATTAAAGATTTCTTTTAATTAATTATTTTTAATTTTTGTAAATTTTATTCCAATCAAAATTTAGTATAATAATAATTAATCAATACCATTAATTATCTGTCATCCTTTCCCGCAGCCGCCCGCGAACGTAACCGTGGCGGCTAGGAACGAACGCCCGGTATGCGTTTAAGAACCGTCGCTAAACGGTCGGTAGCGTCTAGGACGGGTCTTATTTATCATAGCACTAACACTCCTGATAATTTGACGTACTGCACTAAGTTCACAGACAATTTACAGATATGTGTGCGAGTAGTAAATATGAATTATTTGCCGTCGTGTTTGCGCAAGAAAAAAATTCTTCTTTTCGCCATCATAACCTAAATGAAGTAATTATATCTAACCAATTAATTAATAATTTGGTAACACTCTGTATCATTACTATTTACCTGTTTTTATTTTAACTCCCACCACCTGAAACAAAATTATACATACAGTGTGAAAGTTAAATAGTTAATAGTGTTCAATTAAATTTGCGCTGCCCTGTATGAATAATAATGAACGAAACTAAATTATTAAATATGTTTTTATTAAATGAAATATTAAATTTATTGATTTTAAAATTATTCAAAAAATTTTTGTTATAAATTAAAAAAAAATGTTATAAAATTTGTAAAAAATTTGATGTGGCCAACACATGACCTCTCGCCATTTTTGAATCAAAAATTTACAGGTTGACACAAAAAAGTATGAAAAAAAATTATTTTTTTGTAAATCTGGCAACAATGGCAAAAGTTTCGAAAATTTTAATGAGATGAAAATAAACTGTAGGGTATACAAAATATATGTTTAAAACTTTATTGCCGTTTTGTATAATAATGGCGTCATCACCCATAACAACTGCCACTTCCGGTTGTGCGATTGGCACCAAAATCTAATCAGATCTAATCTAGGGTATCAGAATCATGTATGCAAAATTTCAAATTTTTTCATTCAGTAGTTTTTGAGTTATCGTTACTACAACATCCATCCAAACACACACACACACACACACACTAACACACACACACACTAACACACACACACAGACATCATCGCGAAAATATCAAAATCGTATTCTAGGGACCCCAAAACGTGTTTATCCATTGAAAACTCACTACCCAATTTTTAGCATGATTCCTATACCTCTCTTATCTGAAGGGCGAGAGGTAAAAAACTCTATAATGGTGATTTTTTCACAATTTTTTTTCAAAAATTGTGAAATTTGTTGTATAATGTCAAAAAATAAAAAGTTAAATTTGCTAAAAAATATTAAAAACCAACAAAAATTTTGAAAAAAATGCAATTACAATCAAGAAAAAATTTAAATTCTTACCTAAAAATCTACTAAAGCCTTGCTCTAATTCACTTGATTTTTCCATAAATTCCACCTAAAACAAATAAAACTATATTAAAACAACTTTTTTATACAAATATACAGGGTGATTCATTGGAAAATGCGCATACTGTAAGGGTAGATGAGGCACACTGAGGTGAATCAGAATCACCTATATTTAATGGACCTGTCTGTCTTTATAACCTAGATACAGAGTGATTTAAAAATTTTGTCCCTTTTTACCTCTCGCCCTTCAGATAAGAGAGGTATAGGAATCATGCTAAAAATTGGGTAGTGAGTTTTCAATTGATAAACACGTTTAGGGGTCCCTAGAATACGATTTTAATATTATCGCGATGATGTCTGTGTGTGTGTGTTAGTGTGTGTGTGTGTGTGTTAGTGTGTGTGTGTGTGTGTTTGGATGGATGTTGTAGTAACGATAACTCAAAAACTACTGAATAAAAAAATTTGAAATTTTGTATACAGGATTCTGATGCCCTAGATTAGATCTGATTAGATTTTGGTGCCAATCGCACAACCGGAAGTGGCAGTTGCTATGGGTAATGACTCCATTATTATACAAAACGGCAATAAAGTTTTACACATATATTTTGTATACCATATAGTTTATTTTCATCTCATTAAAATTTTCGAAACTTTTGCCATTGTTGCCAGATTTACAAAAAAATAATTTTTTTTCATACTTTTTTGTGTCAACCTGTAAATTTTTGATTCAAAAATGGCGAGAGGTCATGTGCTGGCCACATCAGATTTTTCTAATTAATCATAACGTAAGAACCATCATATATATTTTTCTAATATTTGGTACGTACATTTTTTGTCCAAAGGTGTGTCGATTAAAATAATAACTAAAAATCTTATTCCAGGTCCGGCCTTAAACAAATTAATAAGTAGGTTTCGACTCGAAACAACACCCTGTATATCAATATTTTTTAATTCTATTAACATATTTGGAAATAGCAGAATAAGTTAAGTAGCACTGAATATATTTGGTGTTTCCGCATCCAATTTTGTTACTTATTAACTCGAGTCAAATTTTGATCTTTCGATAAAAAGGTGGCACAAATTTAAAAAAAATAAATTAATATTCGTTCCTAAATGATAATTTTTCAGCTTTAATCAATAAAATCATCATCTATTTCATTTTCTCTTAATTTCTGAATCATAACCTTAATGTAAAACTTTAGGAGAGGTCCGTATTTGGGACAAAATATTATCAATTACTAACTTTCAAATGCCCTGTATAGTTATGCTTTTCTCGGAATAGACGTTTACCCATTTTATAATTTTTTAAATGCAGCGCAATGAGCAAATATTATTATCAGAGTTTCCTTTTCTTGATTTTCTTAACTTTTTCAATGTTTTTTTTTAACTTTTTGCATTTTTTGCTTTTTTTCCCTTTTTAGCTTTTTTATTTTTTATGGCGTTTTTTGCTTTATTTCCTTTACTTTGTCGTATGTAGCTTTTTTGGATTTTCTATTGATTTTTTTAGCCTTTTTTTATTTTTGTTACTTTTTCCCTTTTTTGCTTTATTTTAATTTTTTCCTATTTTGCTATTTATGACGTTTTTCGTTCAAATTTAACAATTCTTTATCATTTTTAAATTTTTTTCCCTTTTGAATTTTCGAAACTTTTAATGTTTTTTTTTTAACCATTTATGCTTCTATTTTGCTACTTTTTACCCTTTTTTGTTTTTTTTTTAAACTTATTTTTGCCTTTTTCCTTTTTTTTTTGCTTTATTTTACCTTTTTCCTTTTTTGCTACTTCTGCCTTTTTTTTGCAAATTTTCACTCTTTTTTATTAGTTTTAATTTTTGCTCAATTTAACAATTCTTTTATCATTTTTAACATTTTTTTCTCCTTTTTTCGAATTGTTTTTTTACCTTTTTAATGTCTTTTTTTAAACATTTTTGCCCTTTTTTTTAACTTTTTTTTTACTTTTTATTGTTTTTTTTACCTTTTCCCTTTTTTGTCTTATTCCTCTTCTTTTTGCTTTATTTGACCTTTTTTCCTATTTTTGCCTATTTTTGCATATTTTCACTCTTTCTTTATTAATTTTAATTTTTGCTCTTTAACAATTTTTTAAGTTAGTCATTGATAATATTTTGTCCCAAATACGGACCTGTCCTGAAGTTTTACATTAAGGTTAAGATTCAGAAATTAATAGAATATGAAATAGTTGATGACTTTATTGATTAAAGCTGAAAAATTATCATTTTGGAACGAACATTTATTTTTTTTTAATTTGTGCCACCGAAAGATCAAGATTTAACTCAAGTTAGTAAGTAACAAACTTGGATGCGGAAACACCAAAATTCAGTGTTACTTAACTTTTTCTGCTCTTTCCAAATATGTTAATAGAATTTTAAAATATTGATATACAGGGTGTTGTTTAATTAATTTTTTTAAGGCCGGACCTGGAATAAGATTTTTAATTATTATTTTAATCGACACCACATTGGACAAAAAATGTACGTACCAAATATTAGAAAAATATATATGATGGTTCTTAATTTATGATTAATTAAAAAAAGGGACAAAATTATTAAATCACTCTGTATCTAGGTTATAAAGAAAGACAGGTCCATTAAATTTAGGTGATTCTGAATCACCTCGGTGTGCCTCATCTACCCTTACAGTATGCGCAGTTCCCAATGAATCACCCTGTATAATGTGGTTCATAAAAAAAAGAAATAATAAAAATGTATAAATAACCCTGTATCTTAATTATAAATAATCATAATCATCTATTTATTTTTACATCCTCATTTAACAATAATGAACTACCCTGTATATGATAATGTTGTTGGAAAGTTGATAAATCACCCTGTGTCTTAGTTATAAATAATTAGAATTATCTATTTACATGCAATCACACTGTATAATATAAATAAATCACTCTGTATTGTAATATTAAAAATTTTTTTTAATAAAAATAATTATTATTTATAATTGGAATTATTAAAATAAATAAATAATCACACTATATAAATGAAAAATATTTGTTTTTATAAATTAATTATTATTATAATATAAAATATTTAATAATAATAATTATAATTTATACTTGAAATTTTTAAAATAAATAAATAATCACACTGTATAAATAAAAATATTATAAAATATTTAATAAAAATAATAATTATTTATACTTGAAAATATTAAAATAAATAAATAAATAAACACACTGTATAAATGAAAAATAGATGTTTATATAAATTAATCATCGTGTATTGTAATATTATAAAATATTTAATAAAAATAATAATTATTTATACTTGATATTATTAAAATGAATAAATAATCACACTGTATTAATGAAAAATGGATGTTTTTATGATTTAATCGCCCCGTATTGTAGTATTCTAAAATATTTAATGTAAATAATTATTATTTACACTTAAAATTATTAAAATCAATAAATAATGATTTAATTTATTATTATAATTAATGTTAAACTAAAAAAATTAAAAAAATTTACATACCTTTTACAATAATGTATGAAACAACTTTCTCTCACTAATAATTTTTGCACTCAAAATGGTACGTACTAAATAATTTAAAATTCTGTTAAAGTACAGGCGAAGATCCTACATGACACATCACGAAAACCGACGACGACGCCGCCCGATCTCCAAACTCCCAATTATGTTTGTTTACGTTTCACAAATTTTTTTTTTATAAAAAAAAAATTCTTACCAAACGACTTGATTGAATGAAATAAAATTTGGAGGTTCTGTTTGGCGACCCGAAGTGTACGCATCGAGCGATCAAATTGAAACGATTTCGAAGGTATTTATAAGGGCTTTACTAATAATTCCTTTGTATTCACCTACCCTAATATTCCCAAACTTTTTGATACAACAGTTCTTACGAATAATTTATCTATAGATCCTTTTCTTTTAGTTAAAGGTTAGGTCTCCAACCTAAAATGGAGACCGTAGAAAAACCCCCCGACCCCCCGGATATTCAATCTCAGCCTAAAAAACCCATAAATTTATATTCTGCATCTGATTCTGGCCCGTATGAAGTATATGTACAAGGAAACGATAAGAATGTGGGGAATTTCCATATATTAAGCATCGCGAAGACAGTATTTAATCTCAATTTAAGTCAAGTTGTCAAGGTCTCCCGTAAAGGCAAAAACCGATTAGGAGTAATTTTTTCAAATTTTACAGCAGCAAATTCGTTCTTAAAGGAAAAAAAATGGGAAACATTAAATTATGAAGTATTTATTCCGAATCACCATGTTTCTTGTAAGGGAATAGTAAAAAATGTATTTAAAGAGTTTACTGAAGAAGAAATTAAAGTGGCTACAGTAACGCAACTTAATTATTGTAAGGTTTTACACGTGAAAAGACTAAATAGAAGAGTAATTGAAGATGGCAAAGAACCATGTTATATCCCAACTGGAACCATCTGTCTGACCTTTTCAGGGAAAATTATCCCAAAAGAAATTCTTTTATATGGCCTTCCTATGAGAGTTGTACCCTTTATTAGTCCTGTACTAATGTGTCAGAATTGCTTATTATACGGACATAGTATGAGTCAATGTAAAGGATCAAGCAAATGTATAAATTGTGGTAAACCTCCCCACCCTGAAACCCTATCTTGCAACACTTTTTGTATCCACTGTAAAAGCAATAATCACATTGCAAAAGACCCAAACTGTAGTGAGTTTCTTAGACAAAAAGAGATTAAAACGTTAATGGCCTGCTCCAATATTTCCTACTTCGAAGCAAACGCATTACTCCCCAGATATAACCAAAAAGAACCGGTCCCTTTAGACAATAATAATTTCCCGACTTTAAATAAATATACAGACAAGAACAACTACATCTCTAAGAACAATCACATCTCTGTACCGGAAAGAAGAACAACAATTATTAATGAATCTAACATCTTACCTACATACAGTCAACAAGTAAAAGCCCCTGTGGCTAAAAGAAGGAGACCGATAAATGAGGGATACGACAAAACAGCACACGAATCATGCTTATTAACTCCTAATGGACATGACCGCAGCTCTCCGGTTAAAACTATATTGCAAGTACCATCGACCTCTAGATCATATCGCCCAGAAGAAATCAACAAGATCCAACAGGATTTTACTCATGCAATGTCCATTCTTTCTCCACATCATAGGGATCTAGTGATGAACTATATAGGTAAGTTAATAAGTAACCCTTATCTTAACCCCAACTATGTATCTCAATTAAATCAGAATGAACTCACTCAGACCACATTTGTACCTCAATCTAACTCCCAAGAGGATGGAATGGTGTACTCTGATGCTTCAGAGTACTGATTCCCTCCATACACCCCATAATTTCCTCTTCACGCCTCTAACTATTATCCAATGGAATATCAGATCTTATAATGTCAATGTAGATAATCTTAAAATTATTATCAAAAATCATAACCCCGATCTTATCTTATTAAACGAAACATGGTTAAACAAGGACTATACTCTTAGATGTAAAGGATTCCAAATAATTAGAGAAGATAGGGATGATGGATACGGAGGTATAGCTATGTTTATTAAAAACAATATTGATTTTCAAATCATTCCCTTAAACCTGAATTTCGCAAATAAATTTCAAACCCAAGGAATATATTTGCCTCGATTTAATATTAATCTACTTAACATTTATTGTGCATCAGGGAATTCCTTTTCTAAACAAAATTGGATTGGCCTTATTCAATCCATTAACAAACCTCTAATTATCATGGGTGACATAAACTGTAACTATAATGCATGGGGTAGTTCCTCAAATAGTGTGATTGGTAAACATATTTTTCAATCATTGGAAACCCTTGAACTGATATTCCTAAATGATGGTTCTCCCACTCGACTCTCCCCCCCAGGACAAGGCAAATCAGTTGTTGATATTACTCTAGTTTCTAACAATTTAGCTCCTAAATGCTCCTGGCAAACAATTCCAGACTTGGGTTCTAGCGATCATTTCCCAACAATATGCAAATATGGCTATTCTGCACTCAATAATTTTCCAACAATTAAAAAAAGGAACGTTAATAAAGCAGATTGGAACAAATACAACAACATCCTTGCTCCTCTGTTCACACCATCTCATGAAACGAATTATTCCCATTTTGTTAACTCCATCAACAGTGCCGCAGACTTGGCTATCCCTTTTTATAAAATAAGCGATAATCCTCAATACCACATCCCTTGGTGGGATGATTCCTGTTCTACTGTTGTTAAAAATAGAATTGATGCAATTAAAAACTTTAAATCATCCCCATGTCTAGAAAATTATCTAAATATTAAAAATAAATCTGCAGCGGCTAGGAAATTTTTAAAATCTAAAAGGAAAAATAATTTTAGAGAATTTTGTGCTAAACTAAACAGAGATTCAAGTATTAAGAAAATTTGGAATAGGATTAAAAAAGTTTCTGGCATCAAGTCTAATTTAAACAATCTTATGCCATCCCCCAATGTGGCCCAAGACATTCTGTCCATACTTGGCTCCCCTCTTTTAGACACCACTCCTCCTAACAGGCCTTCAACAAATTTCTCCCCCCCGTTTACATATAATGAATATAAGAATGTAATAAATTTGAAAAAAGAATCGGCTGTGGGTCTTGATCAAATCTCTTACTCCATGATTAAAAATATCCCCCTCGATGGTTCCCTACTTCTATTGCACCTTTTTAATAACAACCTCAAAACAGGGATGATCCCTAAAGAATGGAAACAATCTCTCATTATTCCTATCATAAAAACAAACAAAGATAAACTAATTCCATCTAATTATAGACCCATCACCCTATCCTCATGTGTTGCTAAAACACTAGAATCTTTAATTAAAAACAGGCTGGACTGGTTTATAGAAAATCAAAAAATCCTACATCCTCTACAACTAGGTTTTAGGAAAGGACGTGGATGCATTGACTGCATCTCCTTCTTAACAACTCAAATCCAATCTGCCTTTGCAAATGGGGAGTATATAGTTGGGGTTTTTTTGGACATATCGTCGGCATATGACAATGTTAATATAAATCTTCTTGACAAAACTTTAGAAAAATCTAATATTCCACAGGACCTCATAAACTTAATATATGCCCTCCTATGCCAAAGATCGTTATTTGTTAGAGATAATACTGGACAAATACATGGCCCCAACCCAACGAGTAAAGGGCTACCACAGGGATCTCCACTTAGCCCTATTCTCTTTAATTTGTACACTGCCTCCGTATTCAAAATCTTACCAAAACATGTTAAATTAATACAATATGCTGATGATTTTGTTTTTTTAGTTCGCGGGATGAACATTCGACAAATAGTCTCCCAGATAAATATCTTTTTTAAAGACCTTGAAGCCTGGTTAGATCAACACAATTTTAAACTTTCGGCGAATAAGTGCAGATCAATTCTTTTTACCAAAGGCCGCACAAAGTTTAATTGCCCAAATATAATTTATAAGTCCCAATATATCCAATGGTCAGACAAAATCAATTACCTGGGTATGGCTATCCAAAAGAATTTAAAATGGAACGCCCATGTCAATCTTATTGAAACTAAAATTGGGAAAAGTCTAAATGTGATGCGGGCCCTTTGTGGTACATGGTGGGGTAGTGATCCAAAAATCTTGAGAATCCTACATCAAACCCTCGTTTTAAGCCATCTAGACTACGGGTGTCAAGTGTTTTCTCCATGCCCTAAGTTTTTAGAAAAAAAAATGGACCAACTACAATATCAAAGCTTACGAATAATCACTGGTTGTATGAAATCAACACCAATCCAAGCATTAATGGCAGAATCCGGGGAAACTCCGTTAAGCTATAGACGTGAATGGATTACTTCTAAATTCCTACTAAAAAACCTTGGCATTAAAAATAATCCCATTATTAACTCAATTATTACCCTACAGCAGACATGCGGAAATAGTAATAAATATTGGAGAAATCGTGAAAATCCTCTGCTAATCAAAACATTTAACAAACTACAACCTTATCTTCCTAACATGTTCTCCAATGAAATACTACCCTGCCATGAATTTGATCTGGAATTGCAACTCCATCCCATTAATATTGTTAATTTGAACGCTACAAAACTAGACTACAGCCTCACCCAATTTCAGAAAGTACTAAATCAATTTCCCTCTCATACAAAATTTTTTACTGACGGCTCAATTGACCCAGCTGGCAATGCCGGATTTGGCGTGTACTCCCCTGACATTAAGTACTCCTTCGCATCCAAACTCCCGACCCACACCCAAATATGTATGGCAGAAACCGTGGCTATTAATCATGCTCTAAAACTTATATTAGAGAAAGAAATCTCTCATTCAATAGTTTTCTCAGACTCAAAAAGCGCTCTCCAACGAATTAGTAGGCCATCTTTCACAAAAGAGGTACAACATATCTCCCTCTCAACCAAAAAAATCATCCTTTTTGCAAAAAATAATAACATCCACATAATTTTGGCTTGGATCCCCGGCCATTCGGGTATCCTTGGCAACTTGAAAGCCGATCAATTAGCAAATGTAGGACGGTCACTGAACGTACCAGTGGGAATCCCCCTACATTCCTCAAATTTCCATCCCTATATTAAAAAACATATATGGTCCAAATGGTCTAGACAATGGCACTCCAATTTTGTAACCAGGCCTTCTTTCTATTTTAAAATAGTTAGCCAATTACCTCAACTTCCATGGTTTAATCATCTACCATATATCAACAGAAAATATTTAACCACAATTATTCGAATGAGAACAGGGCATTGCCTAACCCCCTTCCACTTATTCCGAATAGGATGTAAAGATGATCCATTCTGTGAGTGTGGCCAGATCGGTTCTTTAAATCATATTTGTCTTGAATGTCCGATAAACCAAAGTCCAAAATTCAGTCTTTATACAGAACTAATAAATACAAACCTTCCGGCCCCTTTTGATATTTGTACTGTACTTTCCAACATTAACGAATCTAGATTAAATATCCTAATAAAATTCCTAAACCTGTATAAAATTAAGATCTAATCCCTAATCCCTCCCTTTTCCGTATGTGTAACGCTTGGTAATTCCCCCAAGTGTGTCTAATCCTATGTTGTGATGAATTTTTTAACATTCTAGCCCTTAACGAAGATTAAATGATAACTAAAGTTCTACGCTACATAATAAAAATATCTGCCAAACAGAACAATAACTTGCAAGACTATACTAACTATACAAAAGACATACTAAATAATAACTAAGTTACGGAAAGGTTCAATTGCCTAGAGCAAGACTAGAGCCTTTCACCCGGAGTAAGCTGGGTAAATTGCCTATGGACATAGCCCAATAAAGGAAAAAGAAGAAGAAGAAGAAATAAAATTTGGAGACAAATGAAAACAATTAATTGCATGAATATCTTAAATATCCATTAAGAAACTTTTATTTATTTATTTATTATTTATAAGTACATAATGTTTTTTTAATAATCATTTATTAATAAATAATTGTTTAATTAAAATAAATCTAACCTAAAATATTTGTTACATTTGATAAATAAATATCTTATATTATAAATATTTGATTGATTATTGATTATTAATTATAGATAAGCTTAAAATAATCAATAATAAATCGTATAGACAACATGGAAGATTAAAATATCCCTTTTAGGGTTAATAAATAGGTGTTTTTATTTTATTTCTGTACAAAATAAAGTTGTAAAAAAGAAAATTGCAGTATTGTAGAATATAAAAGTTGTTACAACTTTTGTCTTTATTTTTTTTTCTAAATTCTGCACAGTTTCGCCGATAGAGAGCGTAAAAGAAATCCATATGGAGTTTTGGGCATTTATTTAGATTTTGAGTCAAAATTATGTATTTGTATAAAAAATTATAAGAAATCAAAATTGTAGAACATAAAATTTTCTACAAATTTTGGTTTCACTTTTATTTAGAATTCTGCATAATATTGCCGCTAGAGGGCGTAAAAGAAATCTATATGGAGTTTTACGCCTTTATTTGTATTTTGAGTCAGAATTATGCATTTGTATAAAAAATTATAAGAAATCAAAATTGTAGAACATAAAATTTCCTACAAATTTTTTCCTTACTTTTTTTTAGAATTCTGAATAGTTTTGCCGCTAGAGGGCGTAAAAGAAATCTAAATGGAGTTTTGCGTCTTTATTTAGATTTTGAATCAAAATTATAATTTGTATAAAAAATTACAGAAAATAAAAATTGTAGAACATAAAATTTTCTACAAATTTTGTATTTACTTTTTTTTTAAAATTCCGCTTGGTTTCGTAGCTAGAGGGCGTGAAAAAATATATATATATATATATATATATATATATATATATATATATATATATATATAGAGTTTTGCGAATGTTTTTTAGGATTTTGAGCCAAAACTATGGATTTTTATGAAAAATTACAGTAAAAAAAAATTGTTGATCATAAAATTTCCTACAAATTTTGTTTGTACTTTTTTTATAATTCCGCGTAGTTTCGCCGCCAGAGGGCTTGAAAAAAAATATATAGACTTTTGCGCCTCTTTTTTTTTAGAGAAAATTGAAAATATCATAAATACTATGAACTAAATTTTTTTTTGTTAAAATGCATTAATAAAGTTAATTTAAAAATATAAAAAAATCAAATTTTTGGTCAAAAAAATTAGGGGGACAATTTAAATTTTTTTATTTTTTCGTATTTTCGGCTACAACTTTTACACATATTATTTTAAAATTATGAAAAAAATCACACTTAAAGTACTTTTGATACCTTTCGAATCGTGTATTCACTTTTTTCATTTATTCTATAATTTTAGAAAAACAAATTTACAAAAATTTTAAAAACATTCTTCATTTTACCTGTAACAATTTCAAAAATAAAATCGAAGAAACCAAAATACATCGCAAATTTAGAGTTTTTTATTCTCTTTCAAATGGCGCTAATCCCATTTTGATAACTCTAATAGTTCAACAGTTATTTAATTTAATTTAAATCAATATTTGGAAAGAAATCTACAATTTTTGTAATAAAATTTTGACAAAAATCGCAATCATAGATTATTTTATTATAAATTTAATAGTAATTTTTATAAATTTTTAATATCAATATTAACTCTAAAAAAAATCGATTTTAAAACCAATAAATGACTAGTAAAAGGAATAATTTCTGCGCGATTTTTTAAGACTACCGCCCGTTTCCGTCAGAGGAAGAAAGTCTGATATGGATATCAATCGACGCATTCTGATAGAGCCTTTCTTTTTTTGAATAAAAACCGATGTCCGAAAGAATTTTCCGGATTGACCGTACCGTTCTCGAGATATCATACGCACAGACATACACACATCCACACAGACAGACTTTTTTTCGCGGAAAATCATTTTTTTCTACGTTTCATGACGTTTTAAGTCATTTGGAGCAAAAAAAAATTTTTGAGATTTTTGCACGATTTCAATATTACGGTTTGCCATACTTCACCAAAGGTGAAGTATTGGCGGGCCGTAGTAATAATAATTATTTTTATTAAAAATTTTATAATATTACAACACAGAGTGATTTATTAATAAAAACAAATATATTTTATTTATACAATGTGATTGCATATCAATAGATAATTCTGATTATTTATAACTAAGATACAGGCTGATTTATCAACTTTCCAACAACATTATCATATACAGGGTAGTTCATAATTGTTAAATGAGTATATAAGAATAAATAGATGGCTATGATTATCTATAACCAATATACAGAGTGATTTATCCATTTTCTAATAATATTATTATACAGGGTAGTTCATTATTGTCAACTGAGGATGTAAAAATAAATAGAGGGTTATGATTATGTATAATTAAGATACAGGGTTATTTATACATTTTTATTATTTCTTTTTTTTTTTAAACACATTATATATTTGTATAAAAAGTTGTTTTAATACAGTTTTATTTGTCTGTTATCACTAATAAAAATAAAGATATGGCTCTCTCCGACAGGAACAATGCTGAAAATAATTTAAGGATTGTTGGCCCTGTGAAGTATCTATTCAGCCCAGGCCGCTTTCTGTCGATTATCCCTATTAAAAATAAAGGTATGACTCTCTTTGACAGGAACAATGTTGAAAATAATTTAAGGATTGTTGGTCCTGTGAAGTATCTATTCAGCCCAGGCCGCTTTCTATCGATTATCCCTATTAAAAATAAAGATATGCTTCTTTCAGACAGGAACAATGCTGAAAATAAATTATGGATGGTTGGCCCTGAGAAGTATCTATTCGGCTCAGGCCGCTTTCTGTCGATTATCCCTATTATATATAAAAATATGACTTGAAAGGAACAATGTTGAAAATAATTTATGGATGTTATCCCTGTGAAGTATGTATTCAGCCCAGGCCGCTTTCTGTCGGTTATCCCTATTAAAAATAAAGATGTGGCTCTCTCCGACAGGAACAATGCTGAAAATAATTTAAGGATGGTTGGCCCTATGAAGTATCTATTCAGCCTTGGCCGCTTTCTGTCGGTTATCCCTAATAAAAATAAAGATATGACTCTCTCTGAGAGGAACAATGTTGAAAATAATTTATGGTTGGTTAGCCGTGTAAAATATCAATTCAGCCCAGGCCGCTTTCTGTCGTTTATCCCTATTAAAAATGAAGATATTGCTCTCTCCGACAGGAACAATGCTGAAAATAATTTATTGATGGTTGGCCCTGTGAAGTATCTATTCAGCCCAGGCCGCTTTCTGTCGGTTATCCCTATTAAAAATAAAGACATGGCTCTCTAAGACAGGAACAATGCTTAAAATAATTTATGGAAGATTGGCCCAATGAAGTATCTATTCAGCTCAGGCCGCTTTCTGTCGGTTTTCCCTATAAAAATAAAGATATGGCTCTCTCCGACAGGAACAATGCAGAAAATAATTGATTGATGGTTGGCCCTGTGAAGTATATATTCAGCCCAGGCCGCTTTCTGTCGGTTATCCCTATTAAAAATAAAGGCATGCCTCTCTAAGACAGGAACAATGCTTAAAATAATTTATGGATGGTTGAGCCTTTCAAAATAAATAAATGGGTCTTTTCGGCAGGTACCACACTGAGAATAAATAACGAAAAATAAAACTTTGTAAAAATTTACAAATGAGACCTTCTTTTTACCAATACTTTGCTCACCGGTATTCTGGTCTGGCTGGAAGTCTGGAATGGTGGTTCGGCTCACGGTGATTTTTATATTTTCCCTTGAGTGAGAAGCAAGCCTTCAATTTTCCACTCTTAAGGTCGATTCTTATTTGCCAGTAAAATTCACACTTCAAATCGAAGCGTTGGGGCATCAGTTTTTGCCAAATCAGAAGTGTTAAAAGTTTACTTATTTATTTTTGTAATTACTTAATTAAAGAAAGTTAAAGTAACAATATTTATGAAAAGCAAATCTAACAGTACATCATCAGATAACGCATTTGTATTACTATTAGTAATATGTGATTACGAAAATGCAAGAATAGAAAATGGCGTGGAGATTGGGTACCCGATATTGAAATTGAAATCAAATCTTATAAATATTTCAGAATGTCTTAACATAACTAATAAAGTAATAAAAATATCACGGCCAATCGCGCGCATAATATTGAGTCGGGTAAATAAGAACCGCTACATAAGAAAGCACAAAAACTGATTCAAGCGACATTTTAACGGACGATGAAGTCAAGTAGAGTAAAGAGCGTCGAAGCTTATATAAGAACCGGCCTTTACTATTAATTACGGATCTGAAAGGAATTGGGCATGCCCGACTAGTTAATTTTTGTTAAATCCAAATAATAAAACTAACAATTTCGGGCGCAATTAATAATGTTGTCGGTTCCAAACTGAATTTAATTCCCCGTTTGTTTGTTTAATTACCATCTCTTATTTCACGCGTGCATACACCCGAGATCGCGGACTTTTACGAAATTTATTTTTAATTATACTTGTAATAGGTCACCAGGTATATCGTATCTCAGAGCAGCTTCTCACAACGGTCGACTAAGTCTGGCGATGAACTGAATTAATATTTCACCTTCGGTAGGGGTATTAAATCTTGATCGCCCGTAACCATACATTCGGTGTAAAAAGGGAAGGACTCAGGCGTTTTAAGGTTGAAAAAGTGTCGATGCATCAAAAGATATGTAGAGTATATTAAAATGATATTTTTGAAAAAAGAATGAAGTTTGTATGACTAATATTAACGGAGATAGGATAATTAATGCTTTTCTAGTTTTTAAAATTAGCCGAAGTTGAGTAACTTCGTTACAGTTTGATGGTATATTTTGAGCAGTCTATAGAGAATTAACTCTATCCACAGACTGATACAAAATAACTTCAATATAAATACAGTAGATGTTTTCTTTCGTCAATTATTTTGGATCATGATCTTCAAATCATGTTTCAGTTTTACCGTTTTGATTAGAAGAACATGTTCACCTGTCAAAAGACGAAAGAACAGTCCCTATTTGACAATCAGCAGTTATGCAAATTTAGGTTATACTTGTAATTTATAGAACATATATTTTCTTTACTGATTTTTTATGTATAACAAAAATGGATGAATTTGTTGTGGTAAATATGTTTATAACTAAATATAATGAATAAATTCTCCAAATAACCATAATGAGATTTTTAAGGAAGAGGTCTTAAGAGCTTCAACACCATGGGATTCATCATCATCAGAAGAATTTGAAAACCAGCAACTAGAATACCAAATTACAATGAATTTAAAGATCATTTTATGCTTAGTAGAGAAGTCATTCAAAATGTTATAGGTAACAATAAAAGTTTAATGCAAAAATCCATAAATACTTTGTAATGTAAATATAAAACGATAGGAATGCAGGCCTTCGTCTCGGTTCTCTTCTTTTTTTTTCAGATAGCTATGCACAAAAGATATCTACCTTCAAGCGCGGCTGGCCCCCAATTACTGCCAAAATGGCAGTTTATTTAACTGTATGGTATATTGCAAATACCGAAAGCTTTGGGCAAGTAAAAGATAGATTTAATGTCACCATTAGCAGTGCTCATAGGGTTATTTCATTAGTATTAGAACATTTGGTAGAAATAAGTGAAAATTATATAAAATGGCCCGATCAACAAGAGGCAGAGCAAGAGGAGAGACATTTTAGACAAAAAAAAGGTTTAAGACATATAATTGGAGCAATTGATGGTACTCATTTGGAAATTTGTCGACCCAAAGAAAATCAGGAAGTGTTTTTTAACCGAAAAGGTTACCATAGCATAGTATTACAAGGCATAGTTAATTCAAAAGGAATGTTTATTAATGTAAAAGCTGGTGACCCTGGGTCAATGCATGATGCACGTATGCTCAGAAGATCTCGAATATACCACCTTGCAAAAGAAAATTATAATTTGTTTTTTTTTTTTGGAAAATATTGCCTCTTGGAAGATTCAGCTTATCAATCTTTGAGGTGGCTTATTACACCACATAAAGACGATGGACAGCTTTCAGAAGAACAAATGCATTATAATGATAAACATTCTGCAACAAGAATTGTGGTTGAACATACATTTGGCAAATTAAAAGGGAGATTTAGAAGAATTCGACATTTTCAAAATATGAATATGGATTTTATTATAAACTGCACAATTGCAGCATGTGTCTTACACAACATGTGTATTTTAAATAATGATATTTTAGAGGAAGAAAATTTTTAATGGATATTTTTTTTTTTTTTTGGTTAATATTAATAAAAATGTGTATTATTCAGCCCTCAATTTTTTAAGTTATAAATAAACTGAATAGAACTAAGTTTCAGTCTTTTATTTTTTTTTTAAAGTTACCAATAAACTGTAAGTTTAACTAGCCTTAAAGTCCTTTAAGGACATACAAACACAAATTTAAATTTATAAAACACAAATTAAACTAAAATAACTTGTTTTAATAAAACAGCTACAGCAAATTTTTATTCTGAATTGGAGTCTTCAGCTTCTTCTGGATTAACGTTTCTCTTTTGTAATAAATATTTTTGTAGCATATTTACTTTTTTTCTTTCTATTTTTAGTTTTTCTTTTTCAATTTCTAATCGTTCCTGGTGTCTTTTATTTTTACCTTCTTCAGTAAGGTTCCTCCGTTTTCTCTTAATTGGGGTTCCATTGCTTATTTTATCTGAATTCTCATCAGTTGCCTGCAAGACAGTACCACTTGCCTCAGGATGTGATGAGACTTTTTCGTTTGAGTGGTTCATCTCAGAAGGCAAATTATTCTTATTTGTTTGGTTGTGAGTCATTTCACTTGCTTGTTTCGATAGTCCAATATCTAATGCCAGACTATTTTTGTCATTTGTTTGCTTTTTTCCAATAATTTGATCAAGCCTTTCAAAATATTTATAGGACTGCGTACCCCTTCCAGTTATTTTTGGCCCTTGATTGTCTTTAATTGACCGATAAACTTTCATTAGATTTATTAATTTTCTCTCGATCTTTGACGCACTTCTCTAAAACTTAAAAAAACATGAAACATTTTGAACTCATTTAGTATGAACATACATTGTAATTTTTTGCAACCATTTTTTCTGAAATGATGTCCCAAACATGTTTTTTTCTTTTAGCATGGCTAAAATCGTCAACATGTTCTTCATACAAAGAAATTAATGTGATAGTTTCCTGTTCCGACAATATGACATCCTCTTTTATTCTCCTGAATTAGATGTATTCTGTATAGATGTAGAAGGATGAGAATGAATATATATATATTTAGCTCAGCAGGCCTAAGAGGCCCATGGCTTGGTTTATCATTTCTTTCCATTTCTTCCTATTTTTTCATTTATTCTTCCAGTTTTGTACCCCTAGGCTTTCCAAATCCAATTCCACTTCTCTCTTCCATCTTTCCTTTGGTCTTCCTCTTCTCTTTTTTCCTCCTATACTTCTACTGATGATCATTTTTGGGATTCTATTTGGCGCCATCCTTTCTAAGTGCCCTTGCCATCTTAGTCTTTGTGCTCTCACAAATCCTGTTATGCTTGGTTCCTTATACAAGTCCCTAAGCTCTTGGTTTGTTCTTCTTTCCCATATTTCATTGATTCGTTTCCCTCCAAAAATTTTCCTTAATACCTTTCTTTCCCAGACCTCCAAGGTATTTATATCTGCTTTTCTCAAAATCCATGTTTCGCTATATAAACATTTATTTCCCTTCCCCAGTCTTGTTTTTATTTCTTCCTTCGTATCCGGTTTTATTGTGAATGTTGATCCCAGATAGACAAATTGCTCGACCTCTTCAAACTTGTACATCTTACCGCTGTTTGCTTTTACTTTCAAACAATCTCCCTTGGTAAAACCGTCATCCGTCCATTTCATATATTTCGTTTTTTCCTCATTTATTTCTAGGCCTTTTTCCTTTGCTTTCTCTTCGAGCACTTTAATAACTTGCATTAGTTCACTTTTACTTCTACATACAATAGCAATGTCGTCAGCGAACGCCAAACATTGATGCTTCCTATTATATAGTAAACCATTTCTATTTAAGTCTGCTTCACGGATTATATTTTCTAATACATAGTTGAATAGAACTGTTGACAAGGGATCCCCCTGATGCAACCCCACTTTCACCTTGAACTTTTCAGATTTTTTCCTTTCACTCTTATTCTATTTTCCGTAATCTGTAGCGTCAATCTTACTAATCTTATGAGTTTTTCGGTAACTCCTAGTTCTTAAAGTGCTTGGTATACTGCCGCTCTTTTGATCGTATCGTATGCCTTTGTAAAGTCTATAAATACTACATACGTTTCTTTTTGATGCTGGTAGCTCTCCGCCTGAATCTCTCGTAACGTAAAAATTTGATCCACTGCTCCTCTTTCTGTTTTAAACCCACACTGGTATTCTCCAATCCTTCTTTCCATTTCCGCTGATAGTCCACTTTTTATGCAGGTCGCCAGGACTTTGTATCCAACATTCAACAGTGCTATTCCTCTATAGTTTTCACAGATTTTTTTATCCCCTTTTTTACATAATAGGCTTATTAGAGCTTTGTTCCAGTCGCGAGGCATTCTTTCTTTTCCCAAATTTCTGCAATCAGACTATGTATTTTTTCAGATAATTTTTCCCCTCCGAACTTTAGCATTTCACCTGTGATGTCGTCTATGCCAGGACTTTTATTCATTTTTAAGCTATTTAGAATTCTTTTTACATCGTCTATACCTGGTATTTCCTTCACCCCTATTACCGGTTCCTCGAAACCGTCTATCTCCCGGTCAGTATCTTTGGGGCTATTTTCATTTAGCAGTTTCTCGAAATAGTCTTTCCATCTTGCTAGCATTTCTTCTTCGTCTATAATGAGCTGCCCTTCTTTACCTTTTATACACACTGCCTTGGCTTCGTAGCCGCTTTTTTGTCTTTTTACACCTTGGTACAAGTTTCTTATTTCTCTGTTTTTATAGTAATCTTCAATATCACATAATTGTTTTTCTTTAAACTTCCTTTTCTTTTCTCTAAGTAGTTTTTTGCATGCTCTCCGCTGTTCTGAAAAGTTTTGTTTATTTTCTTCTGTCATCTGTCTTATTGTTTCCTTACGCAACTTATTCCTTTTATTTAGTTCCCTTTCACACTCCTCGTCGAACCACTGGTTTTTATTTTTTCCCCGTTTTTGTTTACATTCTGCCACACATTTTCCATTTTCTCCTTTAGTAAATTCCATTTCTCGTCCACACTGCCTAATTCCTCGATGTTTGTATTGTCTAACTCTTCATTCAGTGTTCTATTATATATATTTCTCTCTTCCTGGCTTTCTAACCGTTTTGTACTTCTATCGATTTGCTTCTCCCTCTTCTTATTTCTTTGTACAGGTATTATTGGGTGAAATTTGACTCCTACCAAAAAGTGGTCACTGTCCGCATCTGGTCCCCTATATGTTCTGATGTTTTTTATACTTCTTACCTCTTCCCTTTGTATTAATACGTGGTCTATTTGGTTTATAGTTTTTCCATCCGGAGATTTCCAAGTTCCCTTGTATATCTCCTTCCTTTCAAAGTCTGTACTTTTGATAACCATATTATTTTCTTTTGCAAAATCTATTAGAAATTCCCCATTTTCTGATGTCTGATTATGCTTACTGTATTTGCCTATGATCTTTCCATATATTTCCTTCTTTCCTATTTTCGCATTTGCATCTCCTAGTACTATTTTGATGTCCTACTTTGGGATTTTGCCAAATTCTTCATTTAGCATATTATAAAATTCCTCCTTGACTATTATATTTTTCTCCTCTGACGGGGCATGGAACTTTAATAAGCTTATATTCTGGTATTTTCCTCTAAGCCTTAGTCGTCCATTAATGGCTTTAAAATTTATTATTGCGGATTTAATTCTTTTATTTACAAAAAAGCCTGATCCTAGTATTCTATTTTCCCCTCCACTATTAAAGAATACATAATCTCCAACTTCTCTAATTTCGTTCCCTAATTGTTTCGTTTCCTGAATGGCAACAATGTATAATTTCAGTTTTTCACATTCTTTGGCTAAATGCTTAAGTGCTTCGCCTTTTTGCATAGCGGTCGTTCCTTTCCTTTTCCCGTCCCAACTTTCGTTTTCTATGCTTACCCGTTTTTTGCCACCTTGTTTAACGTTGTGTCTTCAACAAAAACTCCTTCCTCCTTCCATCTTCATACCTTTCCATCCACCGTTAGTTTTCTAAATCCTAGCTTGACTGTTTTACCTTTGTTTCTAATTTCTGATGAAGAATGAATAGTGTTATGATAATCCATTAATTCTTGAGCATACGAAATATGTAAATAAAAAAACATGCAGCAATGGTATTTTTTTGACAAAAACTACTGGTTTAATAAAATAATTAAATAATCAACTGTGATGGCACGTTTATAATCTTCGTCGCTTAGGTTAAGCGATACAGTAATATTTTGCTCTGGATCATATATGTTTAAAAATTTCATTTTAAAAATAAGTTAATTAAAATTTTACCTGGTTTTATTTTTTTGAGGTTATAAAACATTAATTTGGATCTGTCAATCATATATTTTCAATGTTTCAGGGGGGAAAAGGGATTACGGATCATGATCCAAAGTTTTGAGTGGAGTGGGGATGAATCACAATGCAAATTTGCTCGAAAGAACATGATTCTGGAACATAACGCGTTTTGATTCCAGGAACATGGTCGAAAGAAAGCAGTTAGTTTTTGAAAACTAAACATTTATTTTATAATTCAAATCAAAATCTAAAATATTTTTTTCTTAATATCCTGTAGGATCTTTTAGGTTGGTGCCACTGCGGGGTCTTTTTGATTGCACGACTTGTTTCACGTAAACTTATTAAATAATACAACTGGTAACAGACCGTGTCTTAACGAGACTTCGCAAACTTTTAAACTAAATTTCCTTTACCGCTTTGGAAGGGCGATAGCTCGGAAAAAAAACAACTTTACGCACTGAAAACCGACAGGTGGGAAAATCGAAATAAAAGGAAAATTTAGAGTCAACAATAAATAAATAATTAATCTAGATTTTAGCGAGTTAATAATTAAATAATAAAACTTTTATTAATGACCAAAACTAACCTTTAATAATTATTTTACTAATTATAATTTGACATTTCCAATCTACCAACAAATAGCAAAATTCATCTCAAAGTCAATAATAATCGGTCATTCCCTTTTGTCCAATTTACGCCGTTTTAAGACCATTTGCTCCTTAGGGATATGCAATATCTTAGTTAATTTGAATGCAATCCAACTGACCATCTGCTTGATTTACTTATGCGGTTTCTGACTATCACTGTGGGGATTGAAAAGCGGGCAATAATTGCATTGGATGTTTGTTTGGTATTGTGCCTCTGTGTCATAGTCCATTTGGTAATCTATATTGCAATGTCAACAAGGAAAATTAAAAAAAAAAAACTAATAGTGTAATTTAAAACAAAATAGTAAATTAAAAGAGTAAGATAACATTTTTCTGATATTACTGAGGCCCAAAAGCCTCAGTATTTTTTACCCCCACTTTTTACCACTTTTTTCGACGTTTCCAAATTCCCCGAGTCCAAAAATGCAAAATAAAAATCCTATTCGGACGTCTGGATGTAAACACTGCAACTTTTGAACGAAAGCTCCGATCGAGTTCCGGTTTCACTTTACCAGTTAGTTTTGTCCAAGGAAGAACCCTATTGAATTTGAGCAGGATCGGATCGGCCTTAAGGTACCCATCATACAAATTAAAGTAGTTTGCATGGTAAAACTTTTTTCCAATTCAATTATTGAGAACAAAATGTCAAACGGAGTTTACTAAATGGCTGAAGATGTTGCATAAATTATTGACACATTGTTTGATTTTACCGATTTTTTTCTTTGTTATTTTTACAATTTTTTTTATTATTTTCGTTTTTTTCTGTATTATTTTTCATTACTTTCTTTCATTTTTTCCCGTTTTCTCATTATTCTAATGTTTTGTTTTTTTTAGTTTTTTCTTTCGATTTTTTCTTAACTGTTCTCATTTTTCTCATTGTTATTTCTTTTTCTTTCGTTTTCTAATTTTTTATAATTTTATAATTGTTTTATCGAAATAGACTCTTTCTAATTTTTTCTCTTTTTTCTGATTTTTGGTTTTTTTTTCTGTATTTCTTTTTCTGATTTTTTCGATGTTTTCTAATCTTTGCTCGTTTTTGTCAATGTTTTATTTTTTTTTCTATTTCTTTTTTTTTTTCCAATTACTCTTTTTTTCTATATTTCCTTTTTGTTTTCTATTTTTTTTCTCATTTTTTCTTATTCCTTTGATTGTTTCCGATTTTTTTACCATTGTTTTGGGAATTTGTTGCGATTTATTTCAATTCTTCCGATTCTTTTCATTTATTTATTTATTTCTTTCTTTTGTTTACAATTATTGCCGTTTTTGATTGTCATTTACGATTTTTTGTAACTTTTTCCGTTTCTTGTCCAAAAATGCAACATAAAAATCCTATTCGGACGTCTGGATGTATGTCTGTCTGGATGTAAACACTGCAACTTTTGAACGAAAGCTCCGATCGAGTTCCGGTTTCACTTTACCAGTTAGTTTTGTCCAAGGAAGAACCCTATTGAATTTGAGCAGGATCGGATCGGCCTTAAGGTACCCATCATAAAAATTAATGTAGTTTGCATGGGAAAACTTTTTTCCAATTCAACTGTTTAGAACAAAATGTCAAACGGAGTTTACGAAATGGCTGAGGATGTTGCAGAAATAATTGACACATTATTTGATTTTACCGATTTTTTTTCGTTTTTTTTTTGTTATTTTTACAATTTTTTGTTATAATTTTGGTTTTTTTCCGTATTATTTTTCATTATTTTCTTTCATTTTTTCCCGTTTTCTCATTATTCTCATGTTTTGTTTTTTCCGTTTTTTTTTTCAATTTTTTGTTAACTGTTCTCATTTTTCTCATTGTTATTTCTTCTTCTTTCGTTTTCTAATTTTTTATAATTTTATAATTGTTTTATCGAAATAGACTCTTTCTAATTTTTTCTCTTTTTTCTGATTTTTTGTTTTTTTCTGTTTTTCTTTTCTGAGTTTTTCATGTTTTCTAATCTTTTCTCGTTTTTGTCATTGTTTTATTTTTTTTCCATTTCTTTTATTTTCCAATTACTCTTTTTTTCTATATTTCCTTTTTGTTTTCTATTTTTTTTCTCATTTTTTCTTATTCCTTTGATTGTTTCCGATTTTTTTACCATTGTTTTGGGAATTTGTTACGATTTATTTCAAATCTTCCGATTATTTTCATTTATTTATTTGTTTCTTTCTTTTGTTTACAATTGTTCCCGTTTTTGGTTGTTATTTACGATTTTTTGCAGTTTTTCCGGTTTTTTGCGACGTTTTGTTTTTTTTAATTTTTTTCGTATTTTACAATTTTGTTCTTCATTCGTTTCCAATATTTTAAAATAATTTTTGTTTTTTTTTCGATTATATCCGATTTTTTCTGATTTTTCAATTCTTCTAATTTTTTCTAATTTTTCTGATTTTTTTTAATATTTTCTAATTTTTTTGATATCTTTTTGTCATTGTTGTATTTTTTTTCTATTTCTCTCTTTTCTTGTGTAATTTTTTCCTATCCTCCGATATTTTTTTGACTTTTCAGTTTTTTCGTATTTTTTCCTCATTTTTCTGATAGTTTTCTGTTGGTTTTGAATTTTTTCTATTGTTTTTTTTTCAAATTCCTTCAGTTTCTTTCTAACTTTTTCTTATTTTTCTGAATTTTTTCAATTTTTGTCGATTTCTTTCGATCTCTTTCATTTTTTTTTCGATCTCTTTCGATTTGTCGATTATTTTTAATTTCTATTGATTTTTTCGATCTCTTTCGACTATTGTTGATCTTTTTCGATTTTGTCGGTTTTTTTTTATTTCTTTCGATTTTTATCGTTTTTTTTTCGATGTATTTTGATTTTTACTTTCCCGGACCCATCAAAGGAAAAGTAAGGTGAACGAGCAAAAAAAAATGGAGATATCGATAGAAATATCCATTTTGAGGTCCCCCAAGAAGATTGAGACCATTTCCAGCGTATGGTCTGTCTGTGTGTCTGTGTGTCTGTGTGTCTGTGTGTCTGTGTGTCTGTGTGTAATCTTCCACGATAACTGCCGAACCGTTTGACCAATCAAGCTGAAATTTGGTATGGAGGGTCGGTGTGTGCCTAGAATGCGACCATTAGTTTTTGGTTTAAATTTGTACAGTGGAGGGTCCTCAAGACCGACATTGGTTAAAAATGCATGTAACAATTTTTTGTTTTATTTAAATTTTAAGGACAAACAATACATTTTTGTGCAACATGTTGTAGTACAAAGTTTTAGAGTATAAAATTACCTACAATTTTTGTCTAAAGCCTTTTCCAAAATTTCCAACAGTTGCGCCACTAGAGGGCGCGTAAAAAATGTGCATGTATGTTTTCTATAGTTTTTCTTGATTTTTGAGGACAAACAATACATTTTAGTGCAAAATGTTGTACTAGAAAGTTTTAGAGAATAAAATTCTCTATAACTTTTGTTTCAAACTTTTTCCAGAATTTCCAATAGTTTCGCCACTAGAGGGCTCGTAAAAAATGTGCATGTAGGTTTTCTCAAGTTTTTCTTGATTTTGAGGACAAACAATATACTTTAGTGCAAAATTTTGTAGTACAAAGTTTTAGAGCTAAAATTCTAGATAACTTTTGTCTCAAACTTTTTCTAAAATCTCCAATAGTTGCGCCACTAGAGGGCGCGTAAAAAATGTGCATATATGTTTTCTCTAGTTTTCTTGATTTTGAGGACAAACAATGGATTTAGTGCAAAATTTTCTTGTGCAAAGTTGTAAAGCATCAAATTTTCTTTGACTTTTATGTTTAACTTTCATCGAATTCCTCATAGTTTCGCCGCTAGATGGCGAGAAAAATACACATTTAAAATTCCCTACAACTATTGAATGAAAATTTTTCCCGAATTCCCAATAGTTTTCACACATGATTTTTGGAGATCCTAATTGTAGCAGTGTGATATACAACGTGCGCATGCGCAGCTTATGTCATTACCAATATTGAAATATTAATTCACCATCATCTCGCTATTTTTAATGTGTTCCATAAATCAATGTAATGCTTATTATTTTGTAATTAAAATAGTAATAAAAAATAACATATTCTCTACGGTCGAGCCGGGAAAGTCCTGGGGTGACACAGCCGATTTTTTTATATTCTTTTCGATTTCTTTTGATTCCTTTCCATCTCTTTCGATTTATTTTGATTTTTTCGATTTTTGTATTTTGTTCTCGATTTCTTTCGATTTTTTTCGATCTTTTTTGTTTTTTTTTCAGTACTTTTGGTTTTTTCCATTTCATTTATATTGTTTTCGATTTCTATTGAAGATTTTCAAATTTTTGTTTTCTTATTTTAACAGTTTAAAAAATGAAAAAATAACGTAAGAATCTTACTTCCTAACGGAGATCCCGCGAACGCACATTTTTAATATATTTTCGGTATTTTTAATAAGTTATTCTTTAGTCGGTTTATAATGATTTTAATAGTCATTATTATTATTTTTATCACATTATTAATTCCTCACTTAACAGTTTCTTTAATAAAAACAACAAGAATAAATAGTTGACAGCCACACCAGGAGAGCTTGTCGAAAAAGTGATAGGGAAGATTCCCAGTTGCGGTTATCCCTAAGGACCCTGTCAGGGACCGACCTTCGACCGGTAAAACTTCCTATATGTATCGTTTGAAAGCTCGTTACGGAAAAACGGTGGATAAAATTTTGCACAAAGCGAATTCACGAAGAATATTATGTGTCAAATTGCGTTTGTGGATTGATATTATCGTGGCCAAAACCCTGGAGTATATTTCTGTATATATTGAAAAAAAAACTGTAAGATACTAACGCAAATTTAATTAATTTAAAATTTGTGTTTCTTGCAAAAGGTGCAATAGTGGTAATAAAACTGAAAATCTGATAATTTCATAAATATCAACTTCAATATGTCAACAAAAAAAAAATTGTTACAAATCAGCTAGAAGTGCAGCAATTATATTTTAATAGTTATATCCAAAGCAAAATTTATTAAATCCAAAAAAATAAAGTTCAGTTCCTTTTTTTTTGTTAAACCTTAAATTTTTTAGTACCTTTTTGTTTTTTTACTTATGTACGATTTTTCTGTTTTTTTTTTTCGATTTTGTAGGATTTCTTCGGTTTTACTAATTTTTTCGAATTATTTAGATTTTCTGATTTTTTACATTTTTTTTAAATTTTTTCTAATGTTTTATATTTTTTTCTAAATTTTTCAAATTTTTCCTAATTTTTCCCAATTTTTTCTAATTGTTTTAAATTTTTTTATAGTACTTGCTCTTTATGATATTTTGGATTTCTTTTTAATTTTATAATATTTTCCTGGTTTGTTTTTTAGGATTTTTTTATTTTAACTATTTTTTTCGAATTATTTTGATTTTTTCTTACTTCTTTCTTACTTTTTTCTGCTTTTTTCTAATTTTCTCTAATTTTTTCTAATTTTTTCTAATTTTTTCTAATTTTTTCTAATTTTTTCTAATTTTTTCTAATTTTTTCTAATTTTTTCTAATTTTTTCTAATTTTTTCTAATTTTTTCTAATTTTTTCTAATTTTTTCTAATTTTTTCTAATTTTTTCTAATTTTTTCTAATTTTTTCTAATTTTTTCTAATTTTTTCTAATTTTTTCTAATTTTTTCTAATTTTTTCTAATTTTTTCTAATTTTTTCTAATTTTTTCTAATTTTTTCTAATTTTTTCTAATTTTTTCTAATTTTTTCTAATTTTTTCTAATTTTTTTCAAATTTTTTCAAATTTTTTGTATTTTTTTCTAGTTTTTTCTACTTTTTCCTAATTTTTCTGCTTTTTCTATTTTTTCCAGTTTTCTGAATATTTTCATTTGCATTTTTTTCCTAATTTTCTCAATACTTTCTATTTTCTAATATTTTCAATTTGCTTTTAAATTTTCTGTAAATTTTAATTATATTTTCAAATTTTTTCTAGATTTTTTAATTTTTTAGGTATCTTTTTTTATTAAATTCTGATATTTATGATATTTTTTTGTAAATTTTGTCAGATTTTTCTCGTTTCTATTGTTTCATTTTGTAGAATTTTTTCATTTTTTCTAATTTGTTCCAATTTTTTTATAATTTTTTCCAATTTTTTCTACTTTTGTTTATTGTTTTCTTTTTCTATTTTTTTTTTCTAATTTTTCGTTTTTTTATAGGTTCTATTTTTTTTAATTTGCTCCTATTTTTTTAATATTTTCTAGTTTTTTTTTTATTTTTTGGTTCCTCTTCTTTTGGTGAACTTTTTATATATTTTTTTTAATTTTTCTGTAAGGCTTTTACCATTTTTTTAATTATTTTGATTTCTTTAATTATTTTGATTTTCTAAATTTTTTTATAGTTTTTCTGAGTTTTTTCTGATTGTTTCTTATTCTTTTTAATATTTTTAATTTTTTTTATATTTTCTTTTTTTAATATCTTCTCCATTTTTTTAATATTTCATAGTTTTTTTACATTATTTGGTTTCTTTCTTTTTTTTTGTTAAACTTTGATCTTTTACTGATATTTTTGTTTTTAATTTTGTAAGACTCTTCCGGTTTGTTTTTTCCATTTTGTGGGGTTTTTACTATTTTTTTCAAATTATTCTTATTTTTTAATTTTTTTTATAGTTTTTCTAATTTTTCAATTTTTTTCTAATTTTTTCTAATTTTTTCTAATTTTTTTCTAATTTTTTCTAATTTTTTCTAATTTTTTCTAACTTTTTCTAAGTTTTTCTAATTTTTTCTAATTTTTTCTAATTTTTTCTAATTTTTTCTAATTTTTTCTAATTTTTTCTAATTTTTTCTAATTTTTTTCTAATTTTTTCTAATTTTTTCTAATTTTTTCTAATTTTTTCTAATTTTTTCTAATTTTTTCTAATTTTTTCTAATTTTTTCTAATTTTTTCTAATTTTTTCTAATTTTTTCTAATTTTTTCTAATTTTTTCTAATTTTTTCTAATTTTTTCTAGTTTTTTCTAATTTTTTCTAATTTTTTCTAATTTTTTCTATTTTTTCTAATTTTTCCTAATTTTTTTTCTTTTTCTATTTTTTAGAATTTTCTGAATATTTTCCATTTCTATTTAATATTTGAATTTTTTTTTCTGCTTCGTTCTTTACATTTTGTGGGGCTTGTACTATTTTTTTTTAATTATTTCGATTTTTTTTATATTATTTGTTAAACTTTCTCTTTATGTCATTTTGGATTTTTATTTTAAATTTGTAATATTTTCCTAGTTTGTTTTTTTTAGGATTTTTTCATTTTAACTAATTTTTTCTAATTATTTTGATTTTTTCTAATTGCTTCTAATTTTTTATAATTTTTCCTATTTTTTTTTATTTTTCCAATTTTTTCTAATTTTCTCAATATTTTCTATTTCTTTTTAATAATTTCTTTTTTTTTTATTTTCTCAATTTTTTCTTCAATATTTCTTTCTAACATTTTCATTTTTTTTTTCTAATTTTCTCAATATTTTCTATTTCTTTCTAATATTTTCCATTTTTTTAATTTCCTTTAATTTTAGGTATATTGTCTAATTTTTTTAGTTTTTTTAAATTTTTTTGTTACCTTTTCTGTTAAATTCTGATATTTATGATATATTTTTTTTTTATCAGATTTTTCTAGTTTCTTTTTTTCCATTTTATACAATTTTTTCATTTTTGCTAATTTTTTTATAATTTTTTATAATTTTTCAAAATGTTTTCTACTTTTTCTAATTTTCTCAATATTTTCTATTTCCTTTTAATATTTCCTTTTTTTTTCTAATTTTCTACATATTTTCTTCAATATTTCTTTCTAATATTTTCTATTTTTTTTTTAATTTTCTCAATATTTTCCATCTCTCTAATATTTTCTATTTTATTAAATTTTCTCTAAAATTATTTATATTTTCTAATTTTTTCTAGTTTTTTCATAAATTTTTTGGTACCTGTTTTTGTTAAATTCTGATATTTATGATATTTTTTTTTTATTTTATCAGATTTTTCTGGTTTCTTTTGCTCCATTTTTTTTGAATTTTTTCATTTTTGCTAATTTTTACTGATTTTTCAATTTTTTTATAATTTCTTTTCAATTTTATCTATTATTTTCTAGTTTTTTCAATATTTTACGATTTTTGGGCATTCTCTGATTTTCTCGTTTAATAGTTTTGGTACTTTTCTAATTTTTTCTAGTTTTTTCATAAATTTTTTCTTACCTGTTTTTGTTAAATTTTGATATTTATGATATTTTTTTTATTATATCAGATTTTTTTGGTTTCTTTTTTTCCATTTTTTAGAATTTTTTCATTTTTGCTAATTTTTACTGATTTTTTCTTATTTTTTTTTAATATTTTCTGTTTTTTTTTTAATATTTTTTATATTTTTTAATATCTTCTTTTTTTAATACCTTCTCCATTTTGTTAATATTTTCTAGTTTTTTTACACTATTTGGTTTCTTTCTTTTTTTTTTTGTTAAACTTTGATCTTTTACTGATATTTTTGTTTTTAATTTTGTAAGACTCTTCCGATTTGTTATTTTCATTTTGTGGGGTTTTTACTATTTTTTCAAATTATTCTTATTTTTTTAATTTTAAGTTTTTCTAATTATTCAAATTTTTTCTAATTTTTTCTAATTTTTTTCTAATTTTTTCGAATTTTTCGAATTTTTTCGAATTTTTTCTAATTTTTCTATTTTTTTTTAATTTTTTATAATTTTTTTGCTTTTTCTATTTTTTCCAATTGTCTGAATATTTTCTATTTCTATTTAATATTTGCATTTTTTTTCTGCTTCTTTCTTTACATTTTGTGGGGCTTTTACTATTTTTTTTAATTATTTTGATTTTTTCTAATTGCTTCTAATTTTTTATAATTTTCTCAATATTTTCTATTTCTTTTTAATAATTTCTATTTTTTTTATTTTCTCAATATTTTCTTCAATATTTCTTTCTAATATTTTCTATTTTTTTTTCTAATTTTCTCAATATTTTCTATTTCTTTCTAATATTTTCTATTTTTTAATTTCCTTTAATTTTAGGTATATTGTCTAATTTTTTCTAGTTTTTTTTAAATTTTTTTGTTACCTTCTCTGTTAAATTCTGATATTTATGATATATTTTTTTTATCAGATTTTTCTGGTTTCTTTTTTTCCATTTTGTACAATTTTTTCGTTTTTGCTAATTTTTTATAATTTTTCATAATTTTTTCTACTTTTTCTAATTTTCTCAATATTTTCTATTTCCTTTTAATATTTCCTGTTTTTTTCTAATTTTCTACATATTTTCTTCAATATTTCTTTCTAATATTTTCTATTTTTTTCTTCTAATTTTCTCAATATTTTCCATCTCTCTATTTTCTATTTTTTTAAATTTTCTCTAAAATTATTTATATTTTCTAATTTTTTCTAGTTTTTTCATAAATTTTTTGGTACCTGTTTTTGTTAAATTCTGATATGTATGATATTTTTTTTATTATATCAGATTTTTCTGGTTTCTTTTTTTCCATTTTGTAGAATTTTTTCATTTTTGCTAATTTTTACTGATTTTTTCTATTTTTTTATAATTTTTTCAATATTTTACGATTTTTGGCCATTTCTCTTTTAAAAGTTTTGGTACTTTTCTAATTTTATCTCATATTATCTGATTTATCTTAATTTTTGTTATTTTCTCTCGTATTCTGATTTTTCCTGTCAGTTTCTGTTTTTCCTATTCTTTGTAAGATTTTTCCTGTTTTTTTTTTCTAACTTTTACGGCCTCTATTTTTTCTTATTTATTCTTATTATCAACTTACATAGCGGATGATCCCAATATCAAAAAATGAGGGGGTAATCCCACCCAACTTTCCGAACACTCCTAGTAAAGTAATTGTTTAATCGATTATTTTAGTTTTTCTGCATCAAAATACATTAATAAAATAAGTTTACAAAAATTAAAAAAAAAATTAATTTTTTCTAAAATTTTTTTTTAACTTTTTATAATTTTGTATAATTTCTACAAGTATTATTTTAAAATTATGAAATATTTCACACATATTGCACTTTTTGATCCCTTTCGGGTGTACTAGTTACTTTTTGCATTTGTTTTACCATTTTCGATAAAACAAAAGGACAACAAAATTTAATTTTTGTTTTATTTTGGTTATAATAATTACAATGTTAAATTCGAAGAGACTAAATTATTTTTTTAATTTAGAGTTTTATATTACCTATCGAATGGTATAAATCCCATTTTAATATCTTTAATATTTTTAAAGTTATTCAATTTTTTTTAAACTTATATTAAATTTCAAAAAAAAATGAGGAATTCTACAATTTTTTGAATAAAATTTTGAAACAAATCACAATTATAGAGTTTTTTACTACAAATTTAAGGGTAATTTTTTAAAATTTTTAATATTAATTTTAACCTTAAAACAAATCAAACCTATTTTTGAATAATTTTAAAATCATTAAATAATTAATATCTCATTCAATTTTATGGGAAACAAACCTTTTTTTTAGGTTTTTTGGATCAAAATGTATTAATAAAGAAAGTTTAAAAAACTAAAAAAAAAAAATTTTTTTGTTAAAAATTCATGGGTAAACCCATTGAATTGTTTTAACTTTTTTCATTTTTTTCTATAACTTTTACAAATACTATGTTAAAATTATGAAATAATTTACACACATAGTACTTTTGGATCCTTTTCGGATATGCTATTTAATTTTTTCATTTATTTTATACTTATTGATAAAACGAAATTACAAAAAATTTTAAAAAATTTCTTAATTTTGTGTATAATAATTACAATTCTAAATTTTAAGAAACTAAAATACATTTTAAATTTAGAGTTTTATTTTATCTTTAGATTAGTGAAAATCCCAGTTCAATAACTTTAATATTGTAGAAGTTATTCAATTTAGTTTAAAATCATAATATAATTTTAAATGTTTCTTAGTAAATTTTTAAAAAAAATCACAATTTTTGTAATAAAATTTTGAAAAAAATTATAATAATAAAATTAATTATTACAAATTTAAAGATATTTTTTTAAAATTTGAAATTTGAATTGTTTTAACTTTTTTCATTTTTTGCTATAACTTTTACAAATACTATGTTAAAATTATGAAATAATTTATACACATAGTACTTTTGGATCCTTTTCGGATATGCTATTTAATTTTTTTATTTATTTTATACTTATTGAAAAAACGAAATTACAAAAAATTTTAAAAAAATTCTTAAGTTTGTCTATAATAATTACAATTCTAAATTTTAAGAAACTAAAATACATTTTAAATTTAGAGTTTTATTTTATCTTTAGATTAGTGCAAATCCCAGTTCAATAGCTTTAATATTGTAGAAGTTATTCAATTTAGTTTAAAATCATAATATAATTTTAAATGTTTCTTAGCCAATTTTTAAAAAAAATCACAATTTTTGTAATAAAATTTTGAAAAAAATTATAATAATAAAATTAATTATTACAAATTTAAAGACATTTTTTTTAAATTTTTAATATTAAAATTTAAGTAAAAAATAATAATTTAATAAGGATAAAAATTGCTTAAAAATTAAAATAAAAACTAGCGGCGAAACTATGCGGAACTCGAAAAAAAATTAAAGACAAAATTTGTAGAAAATTTTATATTCTACAATTTTGATTTTTTGTAAATTTTCATAAAAATCCATAATTTTGTCTCAAAATCTAAAAAAGTCGCAAATGTCTATATACATTATTTTTCACGCCCTCTAGCGACGAAACTATGAGGAAATCAAAAAAACGGTAAAAACAAAATGTGTAGAAAATTTTATGTTCTACAACTTTCATATCCTGTAATTTTTCATAAAAATGCATTATTTTGGTTTTTTAAGAAAAATATGAAAAAAAATTACTTTTTGATAAATCTGGCAACAATGGCAAAAGTTTTTGAAAATTTTAATCAGTCGAAATTAAACTATAACGTATAAAAAATATATAAACTTTATTGTCATCTTGTTAGGTAATGACGTCATCACTTATAGCAACTGTCACTTCCGGTTGTCCGATTAACTCCAAAATCTATACAGGTCGTCTCCTTGTTACCCTAAATATGTATATAAAATTTCATCTAAATCGGTTCAGCCGTTTAGACGCTATCGTGTTCACACACACAGACACACAGACACACAGACCCACACACACACACACAGACAGACATCATGTTAAAAATGGTATAACTGGATTCAGGTGACTTCAAAACGTAAAGATCCCTTAAAATCTGGGTATGGTCAAAATATCATGATCGCAATACTTTCCTTCTATACAACTCTGTTGTTCGGAAAGTAAAAACAGTTTATTTTCCTCGAACTCAACAAATTTTAAATTCTAATTAACTATCCTTTTAGCAGAAACTAACCTTCTCTCGCATGCAAAGCTGAAACGAAAATCTAAAAAAAAAAAACAGCCATCTTAAAACATGTAATGAGAATCTACAGACGCTCGAGTAAAATTTGAATTTTCCTCAAATATTTGTTCTGCAATGTCAAACTGCATTTTCTTTAGGTAAACGCAGACGGAAAGCAAAATATAATCCATTCTTTAAGAGCTTTTCGCGAATGCTGCAAAGTGTGTATTGGAAAATATAAAATTTAAATCATAAAATTGAAGTAACGAAATGATTTCTATTACTACGAATTTTATTATTTTAAATATGATAAAAAATACAATAGAATATGGAAAAGTTATAATAAAAATGTTTGTAAATGTTGAAGAAGAAAAAAGACAAATCTTTAGTATATTAAAAAAAAACACAGTGAATAAGAAAATGAATTGGCGCAGTCAGTAGGATTCATACAAATTATAATTGAAATGGCCCAAATATTCAATTTTTAAAAAAAAATTATAATTTGATTAAAATATGTAATAAATTTTAGTATATTCTATTATAAATAATCCTTCCTGTCAACATAAATATATCAAATTCTAAATTTATTCATGACTTGGTGTTGCACCTGTAAGACAACACGTTCTAACTTGTTAGCTAAAATGTTAATTAGTAATTACAACTTGGATCCATCTCGTTTTACAACGGAATTAATCTACGTTACCAATGTAACTAGTTGCACAAGATACTACCCGTTCATACACATATACGTCTAATTAATAATAAATTATTTAATGGCTTTATGGAAACAAATATGAAAATACCTTTATTTTGTATGTAATATAATACAATAGATTTTATAATTGTATTGGAATATTTTTGAAGGTGGACCATCAAAGACGAAACGTTGTATTTAAAAAAACTTAATACGATCTCGATTTTTCAAAAAACTGGATGATAATTGAAAAAAAATATGGTCTTGAAAATACGCATATTTTTTCCGAACGTTCAATTAAATTTTAATCACCCTGTATGTATACAACACACTTTTCGCTTACGTAATTTCCTAGACTGTATTCACATTTAAAACTGAGCATTTTATAATTACAACAAAGAAAGCGATTTTTTCTCGGAAAAACGCAGTATTTTTTTTGCTTTTTAATATTGTCACATTTTTTAATAACAAAAAGACGGCAGTAAAACTAAATACGAAAACGATAAATCTACATTTACATTTGCAGCTTATATAGGCGTCAATAGATTTTTATTATTTTTTTAATTATATAAAAATAACAAAATTATATGAATACTGATACAGAATGAAGTTTATGGGGAGCAAAAAAGTGGAATTAAAATGTGATTAGTTCCGTTTTAGTATAGTTTCTAATTTTACATTATTTCATAGCTATTGTAATTTAAATTTCTTCTTACCCTCGTAATGATAAAATCGAACCTAACGAAAGAAAATAAAATATGCTATAAGTGTAATTTTTTTCGAAATGTTAATGTCAAAATTGTAGGCATGAGAGTAGGAACAGACTATTTTTTGTTTTTAAAAATGATAGTCTCTTCCTCCCCTCATGGTAATAATTCTTTATTAAAAATTTTGAAAAAATTCACACTGGTAGTACTGTTTATTCTCTTTAATGTGTGATTAGTCCTGTTTTAATATATTTTCCAATTATGCATTATTTCAAAGATATTGTAATTTAAATTTGTTCTTACCCTCGTAATGATAAAATTTAAAAAGTTATAAAATCGAACCTAACGTTATTCGAAAGGGAATAAAATATGCTATAAATGCAATTTTTTTTTAAATTTTAAGGTCAAAATTGTAGGCATGAGAGTAGGAAGAGACTATTTTTTGTTTTTAAAAATGATAGTCTCTCCCTCCTTTCATGTTAACAATTCTTGATTCAAAAATTTGAGAAAATTCACATTGGTAGAATTGTTTATTCCCTTTATTGTGTGATTATTGCTGTTTTACTATATTTCCTAATTATGCATTATTTCAAAGATATTGTAATTTAAATTTCTTTTTACCCTCGTAATGATAAAACTTTAAAAGTTATAAAATCCTACTTAACGTTATTCGAAAGTAAATAAAAGTTGCTTGAAGCGGATTTTTTTCAAAATTTTGTTGTCAAAATTGTAGGGATGAGAGTTGGAAGAGACTATTTTTTGTTTTTAAAAATGATAGTCTCCCCATCCCCCCGAGATAACAATTTTGTACGATTAATTTTGAAAAAAATCATACTAGTAGTACTATTTATCCTCTTTAATGTGTGATTAGTTCTGTTTTAATATATTTTCTAATTATGCATTATTTCAAAGATATTTTAATTTAAATTTATTCTTCCCCTCGTAATGATAAAATTTTAAAAGTTATAAAATCGAACCTAATGTTCTTCGAAAGGAAATAAAATATGGTATAAGTGCAATTTTTTTCATAATTTTAATGTCAAAATTGTAGGCATGAGAGTAGGAAGAGACTATTTTTTGTTTTTAAAAATGATAGTCTCTCCCTCCTTTCATGTTAACAATTCTTCATTAAAAAATTTGAGAAAATTCACATTGGTAGTACTGTTTATTCCCTTTATTGAGTGATTAGTCCTGTTTTAATATATTTTCTAATTATGCATTATTTCACAGATATTGTAATTTAAATTTCTTCTTACCCTCGTAATAATAAAACTTTAAAAGTTATAAAATCAAACTTAACGTTATTCGAAAGGAAATAAAATATGCTGTAAGTGGATTTTTTTTCAAAATTTTAATGTCAAAATTGTAAGTATAGGATTAGGAAGAGACTATTTTTTGTTTTTAAAAATGATAGACATTCCCTCCCCTCATGTTAACAATTCTTTATTCAAAATTTTGAAATAACCCACACTGGTAGTACTATTTATTGTCTTTAATGCGTGATTAGTATTGTTTTAATATATTTTCTAATTATACATTATTTTACAAATATTTTAATTTAAATTTCTTCTTACCCTCGTAAGGATAAAACTTTAAAAGTTATAAAATTAAACTTAACGTTATTCGAAAGAGAATAAAATATGCTATAAGAGAAATTTTTTTCAAAATTTTAATGTCAAAATTGTAGGCATGACAGTAGGAAGAGTCTATTATTTATTTTTAAAAATGGTAGTCTCTCCCTCCGCTCAAGTTAACAATTTTGTAATAAAAATTTTAAAAAAATTCACACTGGTAGTACTATTTATTCCCTTTATGTGTGGTTGGTCCTGTTTTAATATATTTTCAAATTTTGCATTATTTTACAGCTATTGTAATTTAAATTTCTTCTTACCCTCGTAATGATAAAAATTTAAAAGTTATGAAATCGAACTTAACGTTATTCGAAGTGCAATTTTTTTCAAAATTTTAATGTCAAAATTGTAGGCATGAGAGAAGGAAGAGACTATTTTTTGTTTTAAAAAATGATAGTCTCTCCCTCCCCTCATGTTAACAATTCTGAAATAAAAATTTTGAAAAAAATCACATTGATAGTACTATTTATTCCCTTTAATATGTGATTAGTCCTGTTTTAATATATTTTCCAATTATGCATTATATCAGGGATATTGTAATTTAAATTTCTTATTACCCTCGTAATGATAAAATTTTACAAGTTATAAAATCCAACTTAACGATATTCGAAAGGGAATAAAATTGGCTATACGTGCAATTTTTTTCAAAATTTTAATGTCAAAATTGTAGGCATGAGAGTAGGAAGAGACTATTTTTTGTTTTTAAAAATGAAAGTCTCTCCCGCCCCTCAAGTTAACAATTTTGTAATAAAAATTTTAAAAAAATTCACACTGTTGGTATAGTTTATTCCAATTTTAATGTGTAATTAGATCCGTTTTAATATATTTTCTAATTTTACATTATTTCAAAGATATTGTAATTTAAATTTCTATTTACCCTCGTAATGATAAAACTTTAAAAGTTATAAAATCAAACTTAACGTTATTCGAAAGGAAATAAAATTTGTTATTAGTGGATTTTTTTTCAAAATTTTAATGTCAATATTGTAAGCATTGAAGTAGGAAGAGACTATTTTTTGTTTTTAAAAATGATAGTCTCTCCCTCCCCTCATGTTAACAATTCTAAAAAAAAAATTTTGAAAAAAATCACATTGATGTTACTGTTTATTCCCTTTAATATGTGATTAGTCCAGTTTTAATATATTTTCTAATTATGCATTATTTCAGGGATATTGTAATTTAAATTTCTTATTACCCTCGTAATGATAAAACTTTACAAGTTATAAAATCCAACTTAACGATATTCGAAAGGGAATAAAATTTGCTATACGTGCAATTTTTTTCAAAATTTTAATGTCAAAATTGTAGGCATGAGAGTAGGAAGAGACTATTTTTTATTTTTAAAAATGATAGTCTCTCCCGCCCCTCAAGTTAACAATTTTGTAATAAAAATTTTGAAAAAATTCACACTGATAGTACTATTTATTCCCTATAATGCGTAAATGGTCCTGTTTTAATATATTTTCTAATTATGGATTAATTCACAGCTATTTTAATTTAAATTTCTTCTTACCCTCGTAATGACAAAAATTTAAAAGTAATAAAATCGAACTTAACGGTATTCGAAAGGGAATAAGATATGCTATAAGTGGATTTTTTTTCAAAATTTTAATGTCAAAATTGCAGGCATAAGAGTAGGAAGAGACTATTTTTTGTTTTTAAAAATGATAATCTCTCCCTCCCCTAATGTTAACAATTCTTTATTAAAAATTTTGACAAAATTTACGTTGATAGTATTGTTTATTTCCTTTAATGTGTAATTATTCCTGTTTTAATATGTTTTATAATTATGCATTATTTATATTGTAATTTAAATTTCTATTTACCCTCGTAATGATAAAACTTTCAAAGTTATAAAATTAAACTTAACGTTATTGGAAAGGAAATAAAATTTGTTATAAGTGCATTTTTTTTCAAAATTTTAATGTGAATATTGTAAGCATTGGAGTAGGAAGAGACTATTTTTTGTTTTTAAAAATGACAGTCTCTTCCTCCTTTCATGCTAACAATTCTTTATTAAAAAATTTGAGAAAATTCACATTGGTAGTACTGTTTATTCCCTTTAATGTGTGATTAGTCCGGTTTTAATATATTTTCTACTTATCCATTACTTCACAGATATTTTAATTTAAATTTCATCTATCACTCGTATGGATAAAACTATAAAAGTTATTAAACCTTCCTTAACGTCATTCGAAAAAGAATCAAAGATTCTATAAGTTAAATTTTTTTCAAAATTTTAATGTCAAAATTGCAGGCATGAGAGTAGGAAGAGACTATTTTTTGTTTTTAAAAATGAAAGTCTTTCCCTCCCCTCAAATTAACTACTGTTTATTCCCTTTTATGTGTGATTAGTCCTGTATTAATAAATTTTCTAATTATACATTATTTCACAAATATTGTAATTTAAATTTCTTCTTACCCTCGTAAGGATAAAACTTTAAAAGTTATAAAATCGAACTGAACGTCATTCGAAAGGGAATAAAATATGTAAAAATTTCAATTTTTTTCAAAATTTTAATGTCAAAATTGTAGGCATGAGAGTAGGAAGAGGCTATTTTTTGTTTTTAAAAATGATGGTCTCTCCCTCCCTTCAAGTTAACAATTCTGTAATAAAAATTTTAAAAAAATTCACACTGGTAGTATTGGTTATTCCTTTTTTAATGTGTGATAAGTTCCGTTTTAATATATTATCTACTTTTACATTATTTCACAGATATTGTAATTTAAATTTCTTCTTACCCTCGTACAGATAAAACTTTAAAAGTTATAAAATCGAACTTAACGTTATTCGAAAGAGAATAAAATATGCTATAAGTGCAATTTTTTCCAAAATTTTAATGTCAAAATTGTAGGCATGAGACTAAGAAGAGACTATTTTTTGTTTTGAAAAATGATAGTCTCTCCCTCCCCTCAATTTAACAATTTTGTAATAACAATTTTGAAAAAATTTACACTGGTAGTACTGTTTATTCCCCGTAATGTGTGATTCGTTCTGTTTTAATATATTTTCTAATTATGCATTATTTCAAAGATATTGTAATTTCAATTTCTTCTGACCCTTGTAATGATAAGACTAAAAGTTATCGGATCGAACTTATCGCTGTTCTAAAGGGAATAATACATGCTATAAGTGCAATTTTTTTCAAAATTTTAATGTCAAAATTGTAGGCATGAGAGTAGGAAGAGACTATTTTTTGTTTTTTTTTTGTTTTTAAAAATGATAGTCTCTCCTTCACCTCAAGTTAACAATTTTGTAAAAATTCACACTGGTAGTATTGTTTATTCCATTTAATGCGTGATTGTTCCTGTTTTAATATATTTTCTAATTATGCATTATTTCACAAATATTGTAATTTAAATTCTTCTTACCCTCGTAATAATAAAATTTAAAAGTTATGAAATCGAACTTAACATTATTTGAAAGGGAATAAAATACGCTATAAGTGCAATTTTTTTCAAAATTTTAATGTCAAAATTGTAGACATGAGACTAGGAAGAGACTATTTCTTGTTTTTAAAAATGATAGTCTCTCCCTCCTTTCATTTTAACAATTCTTTATTAAAAAAATTGAGAAAATTAACATTGGTAGTACTGTTTATTCCCTTTAATGTGTAATTATTCCTGTTTTAGTATATTTTCTAATTATGCATCATTTCACAGCTATTGTAATTTAAATTTCTTCTTACCCTCGTAATGATAAAAATTTAACAGTTATAAAATCGAACCTAACGTTATTCGAAAGTGAATAAAATATGCTATAAGTGCAATTTTTTTCAAAATTTTAATGTCAAAAGTGTAGGCATGAGAGTAGGAAGAGACTATTTTTTGTTTTTTTTGTTTTTAAAAATGATAGTCTCTCCCTCCTTTCATTTTAACAATTCTTTATTAAAAAAATTGAGAAAATTCACGTTGGTAGTACTGTTTATTCCCTTTAAAGTGTAATTATTCCTGTTTTAATATATTTTTTCTAATTATGCATCATTTCACAGCTATTGTAATTTAAATTTCTTCTTACCCTCGTAATGATAAAAATTTATACAGTTATAAAATCGAACCTAACGTTATTCGAAAGGGATTAAAATATGCTATAACTGCAATTTTTTTCAAAATTTTAATGTCAAAATTGAAGACATGAGACTAGGAATAGACTATTTCTTGTTTTTAAAAATGATAGTCTCTCCCTCCTTTCATTTTAACAATTCTTTATTAAAAAAATTGAGAAAATTAACATTGGTAGTACTGTTTATTCCCTTTAATGTGTAATTATTCCTGTTTTAGTATATTTTCTAATTATGCATCATTTCACAGCTATTGTAATTTAAATTTCTTCTTACCCTCGTAATGATAAAAATTTATACAGTTATAAAATCGAACCTAACGTTATTCGAAAGTGAATAAAATATGCTATAAGTGCAATTTTTTTCAAAATTTTAATGTCAAAAGTGTAGGCATGAGAGTAGGAAGAGACTATTTTTTGTTTTTTTTGTTTTTAAAAATGATAGTCTCTCCCTCACCTCAAGTTTACAATTTTGTAACAAAAATTTTGAAAAAATTCACACTGGTAGTATTGTTTATTCCATTTAATGCGTGATTGGTCCTGTTTTAATATATTTTCTAATTATGTATTATTTCACAAATATTGTAATTTAAATTCTTCTTACCCTCGTAATAATAAAATTTAAAAGTTATCAAATCGAACTTAACATTATTTGAACGGGAATAAAATATGCTAAAAGTGCAATTTTTTTCAAAATTTTATTGTCAAAATTGTAGGCATGAGAGTAGAAAGAGGCTATTTTTTGTTTTTAAAAATGAGAGTCTCTCCCTCTTCTCATGTTGACAATTTTGTAATAAAAATTTTGAAAAAACTCACACTGGTAGTACTGTTTATTCCCTTTAATGTGTAATTAGTCCTGTTTTAATTTGTTTTCTAATTATGAATTATTTCAAAAATATTGTAATTTAAATTTTTTCTTACCCTCGTAATGATAAATATTTAACAATTATAAAATCGAACTTAACGTTATTCGAAAGGGAATAAAATATGCTATAAGTGGAATTTTTTTCAAAAAATTAAAGTCAAAATTGAAGGCATGAGAGTAGGAAGAGACTATTTTTTGTTTTTAAAAATGATAGTCTCTCTCTCACCTCATGTTGACAATTTTGTAATAAAAATTTTGAAAAAATTCACATTGGTAGCATTGTTAATTTCCTTTAATGTTTGATTAGTCCTGTTTTAATATATTTTCTAATTATGCATTATTTCACAGATATTGTAATTTAAATTTCTTCTTACCCTCGTAATAATAAAACTTTAAAAGTTACAAAATGGAGCTTAACGTTATTGGAAAGGGAATAAAATATTCTAAAAGTACAATTTTTTCCAAAATTTTCATGTCAAAATTATAGGCATGAGACTAGGAAGAGACAATTTTTTGTTTTTAAAAATTATAGTCTCTCCCTCCCCTCAAGTTAACAATTTTGTAATAAAAATTTTGAAAAAATTCACATTGGTAGTACTGTTTATTTCCTTTAATGTGTAATTATTCCTGTTTTAATACATTTTCCAATTATGCATTATTTCAAAGATATTGTAATTTAAATTTCTTTTTGCCCTCGTAATGATAAAACTTAAAAAGTTATAAAATAAAACTTAACGATATTCTAAAGGAAATAAAATATGCTATAAGTAAATTTTTTTTCAAAATTTTAATGTCAAAATTGTAAGTATAGGATTAGGAAGAGACTATTTTTTGTTTTTAAAAATGATAGACATTCCCTCCCCTCATGTTAACAATTCTTTATTAAAAATTTTGAAAGAACCCACACTGGTAGTACTATTTATTCTCTTTAATGCGTGATTAGTATTGTTTTAATATATTTTCTAATTATACATTATTTTACAAATATTTTAATTTAAATTTCATCTTACCCTCGTAAGGATAAAACTTTAAAAGTTCAAAATTTTAATGTCAAAATTGTAGGCATGACAGTAGGAAGAGTCTATTATTTATTTTTTAAAATGGTAGTCTCTCTCCCCTCAAGTTAACAATTTTGTAATAAAAATTTTGAAAAAATTTACACTGGTAGTACTGTTTATTTCCTTTAACGTGTGACTAGTCCTGTTTTAATATATTTTCAAATTATGCATTATTTCACAGCTATTGTAATTTAAATTTCTTCTTACCCTCGTCATGACAAAAATTTAAAAGTTATAAAATCGAACTTAACGTTATTCGAAGTGCAATTTTTTTCAAAATTTTAATGTCAAAATTGTAGGCATGAGAGAAGGAAGAGACTATTTTTTGTTTTTAAACATGATAGTCTCTCCCTCCTCTCATGTTAACAATTCTTTATGAAAAAATTTGAAAAAATTTACGCTGGTAGTACTGTTTATTCCCTTTAATGTGTAATTAGTGCGGTTTTAATATATTTTCTAATTATGCAATATTTTACAGATATTGTAATTTAAATTTCTTCTTACCCTCGTAATGATTAAACTTTAAAAGGTATAAAATCGAATTTAACTATTCGAAACGGAATAAAATATGATATAAGTGCAATTTTTTTCAAAATTTTAATGCTAAAATTGTAGGAAAAGACTATTTTTTGTTTTTAAAAATAATAGTCTCTCCCTCCCCTCATGTTAACAATTCTTCATTAAAAATTTTGAAAGAACCCACACTAGTAGTACTATTTATTCTCTTTAATGCGTGATTAGTATTATTTTAATATATTTTCTAATTATGCATTATTTCACAGATATTGTAATTTTAATTTGTTCATACCCTCGTAAGGATAAAACTTTAAAAGTTATAAAATCGAACTTAACGTTATTTGAAAGGGAATAAAATATGCAAAAAGGGCAATTTTTTTTAAAATTTTATTGTCAAAATTGTAGGCTTGAGACTGGGGAGAGACTATTTTTTGTTATTGAAAATGATAGTCTCTCCCTCCCCTCAAGTTAACAATTTTGTAATAAAAATTTAAAAAAAAATTTAGAATCGTAGTACTGTTTAATCCCTTTAATGTGTGATTAGTCCTGTTTTAATATATTTTCCAATTATGGCATTATTTCAAAGATATTGTAATTTAAATTTCTTCTTACCCTCGTAATGATAAAATTTTAAAAGTTATAAAATCAAACTTAACGTTATTCGAAAGGAAATAAAATTTGTTATAAGTGGATTTTTTTTCAAAATTTTAATGTCAGTATTGTAAGCATTGGAGTAGGAAGAGACTATTTTTTGTTTTTAAAAATGATAGTCTCTCCCGCCCCTCAAGTTAACAATTTTGTAATAAAAATTTTGAAAAAATTCACACTTTTGGTATAGTTTATTCCTTTTTTAATGTGTGATTAGATCCGTTTTAATATATTTTCTAATTTTACATTATTTCACAGCTATTGTAATTTAAATTTCTTCTTACCCTCGTCATGACAAAAATTTAAAAGTTATAAAATCGAACTTAACGTTATTCAAAAGGGAATAAAATATGCTTTAAGTGCAATTTTTTTCAAAATTTTAATGTCAAAATTGTAGGCATAAGAGTAGGATGAGAGTATTTTTTGTTTTAAAAATGATAGTCTCTCCCTCCCCTTAAGTTAACAATTTTGTAATAAAAATTTTGAAAAAATTCACACTGGTAGTACTGTTTATTCCCTTTAATGTGTGATTAGTCCTGTTTTAATATATTTAATAATTATGCATTATTTCACAGATATAGTAATTTAAATTTCTCTTACCCTCGTAAAGATAAAACTTTAAAAGTTAAAAAATCGAACTTAACGTTATTCGAATGGGAATATAATATGCTATAAGAGCATTTTTTTTCAAAATTTTAATGTCAAAATTGTAGGCATGAGAGTAGGAAGAGACTATTTTTTGTTTTTAAATATGATAGTCTCTCCCTCCCCTTAAGTTAACAATTTTGTAATAAAAATTTTGAAAAAATTCACACTAGTAGTACTATTTAATTTTGTAATAAAAATTTTGAAAAAATTCACAGTGGAAGTACTGGTTATTGCCTTTAATGTGTGATTAGTCCGGTTTTAATATATTTTGTACTTATGCATTATTTCACAGATATTGTAATTTAAATTTCTTCTGACCCTTGTAATGATAAAAATTTAAAAGTTATAAAATCGAACTGAACGTTATTGGAAAGGGAATAAAATATGCTATAAGTGCAATTTTTTTCAAAATTTTAATGTCAAAATTGTAGGCATGAGAGTACGAAGAGACTATTTTTTGTTTTTAAAAATGATAATCTCTCCCTTCCCTCATGTTAACAATTCTTTATTAAAAATTTTGAAAAAATCCCCACTGGTAGTACTATTTATTCTCTTTAATGCGTGATTAGTATTGTTTTAATATATTTTCTAACTATACATTATTTCACAAATATTGCAATTTAAATTTCTTCTTACCCTCGTAATGATAAAATTTAAAAGTTATAAAATCGAACCTAACGGTATTCGCAAGGGAATAAAATATGCTATAAGTGCAATTTTTTTCAAAATTTTAATGTCAAAATTGTAGGCATGAGAGTAGGAAGAGGCTATTTTTTGTTTTTAAAAATGATAGTCTCTCCCTACCCTCATGTTAACAATTCTTTATTAAAAACTTTAAGAAAATTCATATTGGTAGTACTGTTTATTCCCTTTAATGTGTAATTATTCCTGTTTTAGTATATTTTCTAATTATGCATCATTTCACAGCTATTGTAATTTAAATTTCTTCTTACCCTCGTAATGATAAAAATTTAACAGTTATAAAATCGAACCTAACGTTATTCGAAAGTGAATAAAATATGCTATGTGCAATTTTTTTCAAAATTTTAATGTCAAAATTGTAGGCATGAGAGTAGGAAGAGACTATTTTTTGTTTTTTTCGTTTTTAAAAATGATAGTCTCTCCCTCACCTCAAGTTTACAATTTTGTAACAAAAATTTTGAAAACATTCACACTGATAGTATTGTTTATTCTATTTAATGCGTGATTGGTCCTGTTTTAATATATTTTCTAATTATGTATTATTTCACAAATATTGTAATTTAAATTCTTCTTACCCTCGTAATAATAAAATTTAAAAGTTATCTAATCGAACTTACCATTATTTGAAAGGGAATAAAATATGCTAAAAGTGCAATTTTTTTCAAAATTTTAATGTCAAAATTGTAGGCATGAGAGTAGGAAGAGACTATTTTTTGTTTTTAAAAATGATAGTCTCTCCCTCCCTTCAAGTTAACAATTTTGTAATAAAAATTTTGAAAAAATTCACACTGGTAGTACTGTTTATTCCCTTTAATGTGTGATTAGTCCTGTTTTAATATATTTAATAATTATGCATTATTTCACAGATATTGTAATTTAAATTTCTCTTACCCTCGTAAAGATAAAACTTTAAAAGTTAAAAAATCGAACTTAGCGTTATTCGAATGGGAATATAATATGCTATATAAGAGATTTTTTTTCAAAATTTTAATGTCAAAATTGTAGGCATAAGAGTAGGAAGAGACTATTTTTTGTTTTTAAATATGATAGTCTCTCCCTTCCCTCAAGTTAACAATTTTGTAATAAAAATTTTGAAAAAATTCACACTGGAAGTACTGGTTATTCCCTTTAATGTGTGATTAGTCCGGTTTTAATATATTTTCTAATTATACATTATTTCACAAATATTGCAATTTAAATTTATTCTTACCCTCGTTATGATAAAATTTTAAAAGTTATAAAATCGAACCTAACGTTATTCGAAAGGGAATAAAATATGCTAAAAGTGGAATTTTTTTCAAAATTTTAAAGTCAAAATTGTAGTCATGAGAGTAGGAAGAGACTACATAGAAATTTATCAATGTATTAATTATTAATTATAGATAATCTTCTCAAAATGGAACAAAGCATCGTTTTACGTGTACGTATATGTTAATGCAGCATGCCAAAACTGACCAATATAGTCCATTAGTTGCTATTCCCATGGCGAAATCAAATAGCATTATACTTATTGTAAATCAATAGATGTCCCTGAAGACGCTTCATTATTCGATCAGACAATGACCCTCCCCAGAGAATTTCATATTGTAACCGATAATAATAATCCAATTGATGCCAACGCGAAATGCATTATAGTTGAGAAAAATAAGTTGAATGGTACAATAAGGACCAAATAATAAAATTCTAGGTGCAAAAATTATACCGGGTACCGTTTGTCCTAGAATTTGGAGAATAAATTAAAAAATTCTTATAACAAAATCGGCCCTAAAAAAATATTTTTAAGCTCGAAAATTTCCGCTGGGTGGCGCTTTCTATCACTTATAAAATAAAATTGGGGTTTTTACAAAATATTCCATAATTAAGGTTTGTAAAGAATATTAGCTTTATAAACTACTGTCCCTATTTACAACTTTTGTCAAAATCATTTTTCTGTATCACCTATTCTTAAATGGTGGGGGAAGTGTACTTTCGTTGACATCAAAAGGAGTGTAACTTTCATTTGCCTGAACCGATTTTAATAAACGTAGACTGTTACGTTTTTCTGTGCCACCCTGTATTTTCATTATTATTCTATTCAATAGATTATAGTTTCATACTCGCTTGATATCCCCTTCTTATTTCGTCGCGTCATGTCCCTCTCTTCTCTTGGTTTTCCTATAAAATGCTTTTCCCATGTTAATAATTTTCTTTTTTTCACCTACTCAGTCAAAATAACTGACTTATTTCTTTCCATATTTTTCATTATTTTTTTCCATATTTTTCTTTATTTTTATTATTTTTTTCCATATTTTTCATTATATTTTTCAATATTTTTCATTATTTTTATTTATTTTTTCCATGTTTTTTCCATATTTTTCATTATTTTTGTTCATATTTTTCATTATTTTTATCCATTTTTTCATTACTTTTTTTCATATTTTTCATTATTTTTTTCCATATTTTTCATTATTTTTTTCCATATTTTTCATTATTTTTTTCACATTTTTCATAATTTTTTTCCATATTTTTCATTATTTTTTTAATATTTTTCATTATTTTTATTCATTTTTCCATTATTTATTCCATATTTTTAAAATCATTTTTCCATATTTTTCATTATTTTTTTTTCATATTTTTCATTATTTTTATCATTTTTTTTGTTTTTAAAATATTTTTTCCATATTTTTCATTATTTTTTCCATATTTTTCATTATTTTTTTAATATTTTTCATTATTTTTATACATTTTTTCCATTACTTTTTCCAAATTTTTAATAATTTAGTTTCATATTTTTCATTGTTTTTTTCAATATTTTTCATTATTTTTTTCCATATTTTTCATTATTTTTTTCCCATATTTTTCATTAATTTTTTCCATATTTTTCATTATTTTTATCATTTTTTCCATATTTTTTTTATTTGTTTTTAAAATATTTTTTCCATATTTTTCATTTTTTTTCCATATTTTTCATTATTTTTTTTATATTTTTCATTATTTTTATTCATTTTTTCCATAATTTTTTCCATATTTTTAATAATTTTGTTTCATATTTTTCATTGTTTTTTCCATATTTTTCATTAGTTTTTTCCATATTTTTTATAATTTTGTTCCATATTTTTTGTTTTTTTTTCCATATTTTTCATTATTTTTTTAAATATTTTTCATTATTTTTTTTCATTTTTTCCATTATTTTTACCACATTTTTAAAATAATTTTTCTATATTTTTCATAATTTTTTTTCCATATTTTTCATTATTTTTTTCCATATTTTTCATTATATTTTTCCATATTTTTCATTATTTTTATCATTTTTTCCATTATTTTTTTTTGTTTTTAAAATATTTTTTCCATATTTTTCATTATTTTTTCCATATTTTTCATTATTTTTTTTCATTTCTTCCATTATTTTTTCCACATTTTTAAAATAATTTTTCCATATTTTTCATATTTTTCATTATTTTTATCCAGTTTTTCATTACTTTTTTCCAAATTTTTTATAATTTTGTTCCATGTTTTTCATTGTTTTTTTCCATATTTTTCATTTTTTTTTCCATATTTTTCATTATATTTTTCCATATTTTTCATTATTTTTATCACTTTTTCTATTATTTTTTTTATGTTTTTAAAATATTTTTTCCATGTTTTTCATTATTTTTTCCAAATTTTTTATTATTTTTTTAATATTTTTCATTATTTTTATTCATTTTTTCCATTACTTTTTCCAAATTTTTAATAATTTTGTTTCATATTTTTTATTGTTTTTTCCATATTTTTCATTATTTTTTTTTCATATCTTTCATTATTTTTATCCATTTTTTCATTACTTCTTTCCATATTTTTAAAATAATTTTTCCATATTTTTCATTATTTTTTTTTCATATCTTTCATTATTTTTATCCATTTCTTCATTACTTTTTTCCATATTTTTTAAAATTTTGTTCCATATTTTTCATTGTTTTTTTTCCATATTTTTCTTTTTTTTTCCATATTTTTCATTATTTTTTTCCATATGCTTCATTATTTTTTTAATATTTTTCATTGTTATTATTCATTTTTTCCATATTTTTAAAATAATTTTTCCATATTTTTCATTTTTTTTCATATTTTTCATTATTTTTTTCCATATTTTTTTTATTTATTCCGTATTTTTCATTACATTCTTCCATATTTTTCATTATTTTTTTCCAAATTTTTCATTATATTTTTCCATATTTTTCATTATTTTTATCATTTTTCCATTATTTTTTTTATGTTTTTAAAATATTTTTTCCATATTTTTCATTATTTTTTCCATATTTTTCATTATTTTTTTCCATATTTTTCATTACTTTTTTCCATATTTTTTATAATTTTGTTCCATATTTTTCATTATTTTTTAAAAATTTTTCATTATTTTTATTCATTTTTTCCATTACTTTTTCCATATTTTTAAAATAATTTTTCCACATTTTTCATTATTTTTTTTTCATATCTTTCATTATTTTTATCCATTTTTTCATTACTTCTTTCCATATTTTTAATAATTTTGTTCCGTATTTTGCATTGTTTTTTTTCCATATTTTTCATTATTTTTTTTCCATATTTTTCATTACTTTTTCCCATAGGTTTCATTATTTTTTCAATATTTTGCATTATTTTTATTCATTTTTTTCATTATTTTTTCCACATTTTTAAAATAATTTTTCCATATTTTTCAAATTTTTCATTATTTTTATCCATTTTTTCATTACTTTTTTTCAATATTTTTTATAATTTTGTTCCATGTTTTTCAAAGTTTTTTTTTCCATATTTTCCATTATTTTTTTCCTTATTTTTCATTATTTTTTTTCCATATTTTCCATTATTTTTTTCCATATGCTTCATTATTTTTTTAATATTTTTCATTATTATTATTCATTTTTTCCATATTTTTAAAATAATTTTTCCATATTTTTCATTACTTTTTTTCATATTTTTCATTATTTTTATCCATAATTTTCATTATTTTTTTCCCTATTTTTTCAAAATTTTTTTACTAATTTTCATTATTTTATTCCCTATTTTTCATTATTTTTTTTCCCATTTTCCAATTTTTTTTTCCCTATATTTCCCCATTTTTTTCCTATTTTGCATTTCAAAGGATCTTGTAAAGTACAGCAAAAAGTACTCTTGACGTTTTTCGATATTCTCCCTCGTTTCCAAGATTTTCGGAATTTAATTTCTAAAAGTTTCTTTTTCTTATTTTATTTTTTTTTCGGACGGACAGACATACAGACAGAGAGAGAGAGAGGCAGACATACAGACAGACAGATAGTCAAACAGACAGACAGACAGACAGACAGACAGACAGACAGACAGACAGACAGACAGACAGACAGACAGACAGACAGACAGACAGACAGACAGACAGACAGACAGACAGACAGACAGACAGACAGACAGACAGACAGACAGACAGACAGACAGACAGACAGACAGACAGACAGACAGACAGACAGACAGACAGACAGACAGACAGACAGACAGACAGACAGACAGACAGACAGACAGACAGACAGACAGACAGACAGACAGACAGACAGACAGACAGACAGACAGACTTCCATCTGGAAACGGTCTTAATCGACTCAAATGAATTCAAAATGGATATTTCCATCTTTATCCCGAAATTTTTTTTTTGCCGGGAAAGTAAAATCATCTTTTTGGTAAATCAGGCAACAATGGCAAAAGTTTTAATCATGTGAAATTAAACCTGCTAAATATATGTGTAAGACTTTATTGCCATCTTGTTTAGTAATGACGTCATCACTTATAGCAACTGTCACTTCTGGTTATCCGATTAACACTATAATCTATACAGTTCGTCTCCTTGTTACTCTAAATATTTCAATAAAATTTCATTAAAATCGGTTTAGTCATTTAGACGCTATCGTGTTCACACATACAAGCAGACATTATGCTAAAAATGGTATAAATGGATTCAGGTGACCTCAAAACGTGAAAATCTAGGTATGGGCAAAAAATCATGATTACAATACTTTCCTTTTATACAACTTTGTTGATCTGAGAAAGTAAAAATAGCTCGGTTAGCAGCTAAATGCATTCCTGTCTCGAGACAAATGTATTGAGTCGATCGATATGCATCGCGATAAATTGTCCAGCTCAACGCAACTGAGATCAGAATCAAATTTCGCTTCTTTGAGTGACAGTGAATGTCAGAAGACGGTCAGTTTTAGACGCTGTAGTAATAATCCTAATTTAGTTTGTGCCTATATGTTTTTTTATTACTTTTCTGTTTTTTAATATTTTACGTATTATCGTAATAATGTTTTTACCGGAATCGTTGTAGTGATTTTATAAGACCGACAGTCGAAACGGTAACGCTCTTAATATATTTATAAAAATTTTCGTTTTAACAAATTCGTGAATTTTGTGAACAATTTGTGGACTTGTGAAATATAATTAGTGGACTAATATAAGCTGAAATGGGTATCATGGAGAAAAACGTAATTTATTGCTGTCAAAGGTCAAAGGTAGGTCAGCATGTTTTTATATTTTAAATTATTACAAACTAAAACTTGTTTTATCATATATCAGAATCTAGTCGGAACTAATCGTATTTCTACGAAGTAATTCGAGATTTGACGAGTGATTTATCCTGGAATTATTTTATTGGTACTGAATAGTTTATTTTGAAAAAAAAGCTGTAATATAAATAAGGTTTTTAGTAGGTCATGCGCATATGCAGTAAAAAAATCTGAGCACCAGAAAAAAATCAATTTAAATTAATAGTATAGTGAATACGAACAATAATAGTTATTTTTATTATCATATTTTACGTATTATTAATATCATTATGCATATTTTTGATTTCTATTTTTATAAGTTAATTAAGTTTATTAGATTTATAAACATTTACCAAGAGTGAAATTTTCTATATATACAGGGTGGCTACTTTTTAATAGGGACACTATTGTTATCTCGTAAACGGTAGACGCTAGAAAGACGGTTAAATAGGGAAAAATGTGCGAAATATAAAAATAGACAAAACGATTTGTAGGCACATATAAAACTAGCATGCCTATACATGAAAAAAACTTCCATAAACAAATTAGGAAGGTCCAAAGTTAGTGAAAACATGTTTTTCGCTTCTACAAGCAACAATACTGATTTTAGCGAAATAAGTATTCAATACTTTTTTTTCGGCATTAACAATACCTTCAATTTGATCCATTCCGCGATTTATTTCGTCAATTAGTTTATTAAAAAATAGCGAAAAACCGTCAAAAATATCGTTTTTTTGCAATGATAATAATTATTACAAAAAAAGTTTTTTTTCATATTATTATTGCTTTAAAAGCAAGGTTTTTTGATTCTGAATCATACAAGCCATTGCAAGACTGAATTGGTTAATTTGTTACTGAAATATTTGATATTGTTTGTCCCAACACCGTAAATGTTTATTGCTCTAACTTTTTTTGTATGAACATTTTAACTTCTATAAGGGCTCATTCTCTTCATTGAGACTTATATTTTTAAGATTTTTTTGAACCAAATAAAAAAAAGTAACATTTAACCCTTTGTTTATTGCTTTAAAAAGAGGGTACCTTTTTTGTTATAAACAATTAGAGCTGGTGCGCGCCCTGTACATCGTATCATTTTTTAACTTACAAATACCAAAAGCTGATTTCAAAACGAAAAATTTAAAAACAAAAAGAATACCCCACGACCAATAGGGACCGAGTTAACAATTTTTAAAAAAAAAATCACAATTACATTGTTTAGAAATAAATTTTACGGCATTCGATAGTCAAGTACTTAAATTTTTTTTAATTATTATTTTTTTATTTTTCTAGATTTTATTCGACGTTTTCCAATTATTTTTATTTATTTTCTTTCTTTTCTTTTGTTTTTTAGTTTTCAACTTTTATTCTCATGATTTTTTCGATTTTTCGTTTTTTCTTTCTCATTTTTTTCATGGTTTCTGTTGTTTTTATATTTTTTTTTCCGTTGTTTTTTGATTTTTTCTGTTTTTTTTTTGATTTTTTCAAATCTTTGAAGAATTTTTCTTTTTCGCATTTTTTCTCATTACTCTTATTTTTATGGTTTTTCGGTTTTTGTCAATTTTTGGTTATTTCTTTCGATATTTGTGGATTTTCTTTACAGTCTATGTAGATTTTTATCGATTTCCATTAATTATGATCGATTACGATATCCTTCGATTTTTGTCGATTTATTCCGATTTCAGTCGATTTCTTTCGGTTTTTCCGATGTTTTCTGTCTTACCCGATTTTTTTTATTTTTCCGATTTGTCTCTCGACCGCTTAGTTTTTGTAATTCCTTTTTTTTTCTGGGTTTTGTTCGACTTTTTTCAATTATTTTTATTTATTTTCTTTCTTTTATTTTATTTCCTATAGTTCCTCTTCTATTCTTATTCCTCTGATTTTTTCGATTTTTTGTTTTTTCTTTTTTTCTTTCTCATTTTTTTCATGTTTTCTATTGTTTATATGATTTTTTCCGTTGTTTGTTGTTTTTTATTTTTTTTTCATTTGTTTTTCGATATTTTCAAATTTTTGAAGATTTTTTCTTTTTCTCATTTCTCTTATTTTATGTTTTTCCGATTTTTGTCGATTTTTGTAGATTTCTTTCAGTTTTTGTCGATTATTTTCGACTTTTATCGATTTCTTTTGATTGTGGTCGATTTCTTTCAATAAATCTCGATTATTGTCGATTTATTCCGATTTCGGTCGATTTCATTCGATTTTTCCGGGTTTTCCGATTTTTTTGGGATTTTCCGATTTGTCCCCCGACCGCAAAACTTAGTCTTAATTCCTATTTTTTAATTTTTCTGGGTTTTATTCGACTTTTTTCAATTATTTTTATGTATTTATTTTTAGATTTCGTTCGTTCTTTTCTATTTTTTTTTCGATTTCTTTCAATTTTTTTTCGGTTTTATTCGGTTTTTTCATTTTTCGATTTTTGCGTTTATTGGTTTTATTCATTTTTTTTTCATTATTGTTGAATTATTCCGAAATTTTTTACTGTTTTTTCGATTTTTTTTATTTTTTGGTTTTTTATTCAATTTTTCTCGTCATGTTTTGGTTTTTATTCATTTTTTTCGATTCTCTTCAATTTTTTTCGGTTTTTTTTCAACATTTCTCGAATTTTTTCGATTTCTGTCGATTTTTTTAGGTTTTATTCGGTTTTTTCCATTTTATTGATTTTTTTTTAATTTTTCGATTTTTTTTATTTCACGACTTTTTTAGTTTTATTCAAATATTTTTAGATTCCTTTCGATATTGTGAGATTTTTTCCTTTGAATAATTTTTATATTTTCTAATTTTTTTCAAAACCGAATCTCAACAATTGTTTTTCCAACGTTGTCAAGTTTGCGAAAGTTTTCTCAATTTTGAATAATTTTTACGACGGTAAAATTTTTATCTGAGTAAACTAATTTTAACGACGTTGTCAAGTTTTCGAAATTTTTGCTGCCATAAAATATTTATCTAACCACGTCTTTTTGCGATGTTGCCTATATTTAAAAGAGAAAGAGAGAGACAGAAAGAGAGAGAATAGCGTTTTTTGGCGTTATGAAATTACACTAACAGAAATGACGTAAGGAACTTCGTTCTCTAATGCACAATTTTTATTTAAAAATCTCTTTGAATTCACTGATTAAAGAAATTTTTCTGCTTCTTCTAGAGATTATTAAAAACACAAGATGAGTAATTTTTTTGATGAGTTTAAAAGTAATTTTAACACATTATTCTAGTCTATTTTTATAAGTCGTAAAAAATTCCCAGATTTAGGGAAATTTTCCGAAATTTGGCAATGACGATTTAAAATTCCTAAAAATTTACGAAAAAATTAATTAATCTGAAATCCTAAATTTATTCATTTTTTTATTTAATTTTCCTCAATCTGAAAAATATTTTTTTAAATCAGAGAAATTTTGTTTAAACGTCGCCCAATTTCGGAAAATAAGCCCAATTTTAAAGAGATTCTGTTAAAAAAATCTCTTTAAAATTAGTGGATGCAAAAAAGGTTTGATACATCAAATATTTAACTTTAAACAACCCTTCAACTGTCACTAGCAATGAAGCGCAACCTTCAAATATTTATCCCGACAAAGAAAGATATGCATACGATATAGCCTAGGGCAAGAACATTCCGAGATGCCTAGGAAAACACGTCGGTCCCAAACTTTCCTTCTACTCGTACCGTAAGGATATAAAATCGATCCTAACCCCACCAGATTTTCCGCGCTTCCCCACCATTTCATCCCCACCCGTTTTCTTAGTTTCTCTACCGCTTACGCCCGAGTTGGGTTTTGGACTTTGCACCGTGCGCGTCGTTCACGTGTTTTTCCGGGGAAAAACCGGTTTTTACGTACGTGTTCGTTTCTACGGGCAGTGATGAAGTTTTGACCTAATTTTTAAAGTTGTGAATGAAACCAATATTGGATGTAATTTGTGATTGTTATTAAACACTAGTAAATAAGTGATTAGTTTAGACTTACTATAGTGTTATAAGTGTTTTTTATTAATCTATATATTTTTTAAAGGTATGAATTAATTATAATTAGTAATTATATTTAGGTAGTAATTTTTAGTTGCGATAAACTAAATATGTACCCTAGAGATGTTGTTCCATATGTCACGTGTTTATAAATTTGAGTTTATCTAAAAATATTATTCTATCCAATAAAAATGAACCTAATTAAGCCATTCAACAATTTATTTTATTAAGACTTAATAATAAATTATAGGTGATAAATTATTAAATAATTTTATCGACATCCTTCCGAGAAATATTGACTTCTGTGATTTATTGTTTGTAGAAAATAGCTCTTTCTTTGATTAGTTTGAAAACAACTGGATAAATCCAAATAGTGGATACTTCTTAGATGGTTTATATTATTTTTTTATTCCACACATCTGGAAACTGTTTCTTTTGCAAACTTCCAGGACTCGCATATGACTTGTTCAAGAATCTTATATTCTCGTCCAATAAAAGAAAATTATTATTAAAAGTATAAAAAAAAATAAAGAGAAACAACAATTATTTAACATTAAACCAGTTTAGTATGCGCAAGTTAACATTGCCAAGACGTACTTTTAATTTAAAAGTTCTAAATTTTTAGCCCCTATTACTTTTTTGTCTTAAAAGTTACAAACTTTTTATATTTTTTTTTGTTTTGGATTTTTATGTTGAATCCAATTCTTAAATCAGAATTTTAAATTTTTGACGAATAATAAAATAGATTAACAAATTTTACAACTTTAGACTCTTGTAACTTATTTTTTCTTAAAAGATACAAACTTTTCGGAAAAAAAATTTGCTTTGGATTTTTATGATGAATCCAACTCTGAAATAATAATTTTAAATTTTAAACAACTAAGAAAATAGATTCACAAATTTTTAAATTTTAGTCCATTATATCTTTTTTTTTGTCTTAAAAATTAAAAACTTTTCGAAAAAAAAATGTGCTTTATATTTTTATACTGAATTCAAATCTGAAATGTAAATTTAAAATTTTAAACAAATAGGAAAACAGATTCACAAATTTTCAAACTTAAGACCCTTAAAACTTTTTTTTCTAAAAATTCGTAAAAAATATTTTTTTGATTTGGACTTTTATGCTGAATCTAACTCTGCAATTAGAATTTTAAATTTTAAAGACAAAAGAAAAAATTTGAAAGAAAGAAGAAAATAGATTCACATATTTTAAAACTGTACCCTTACATTTTTTTTTATCTAAAAAATTACAAACTTTTGGTAAAATAAAAATTTCTTTGGATTTTTCATGCTGAATCCAACTCTGAAATTAGAATTTTAAATTTTAAATCATTAAGAGAATATATTCAAACATTTTAAAACTTTAGGCCCAATAACTTTTTTATCTTAAGAAGTTACATACTTTTCGTAAAAAAAAATTACTTTAAATTTTTATGCTGAATCCAACTCTGAAATTAGAAATTTAAATTTTAAATAAATAAGAAAATAGATTCAAAAATTTTAAATCTTCAGGCTCCTATAACCTTTTTTGAAAAGTTACAAACTTTTCGCATAAAAAAATTTACTATAAATTTTTATGCTGAATCCAAATCTGAAATTGGTATTTTAAATTTTAAATAAAAAAGAATATAGATTCAAAAATTTTAAAACTTAAGACCCCAATATCTTTTTTGTCTTATACAGTTACAAACTTTTCGTAAAAAAATTACTTTAAATCATGGTGAATCCAACTCTGAAATTAGAATTTTAAATTTTAAATTTTAAATAAATAAGAATATAGATTCAAAAATTTAAAATATTTAGGCTCCTATAACATCTGTCTTAAAAATTTACAAACTTTTCGTAAAAAAAAATTACTTAAAATTTGATGCTGAATCCAAATCTGAAATTAGTATTTTAAATTTTAAATAAATAAGAAAATAGATTCAAAAATTTTAAACCTTTAGACCCCTATATCTTTTTTGTCTTAAAAAGTTACAAACTTTTCATAAAAAAATTACTGTAAATCATGGTGAATTCAACTTTGAAATTAGTATTTTAAATTTTAAATAAATAAGCATATTGATTCAAAAATTTTAAAACTTTTGATCCCTATGACTTGTTTGTCTTAAAAAGTTAAAAACTTTTCGTAAAAAAATTACTTAAAATTTTTATGCTGAATCCAACTCTGAAATTAAAATTTTAAATCAATAGCAGAATAGATTCAAAAAATTTTAAACTATAACTTATTTATCTTAAAAAGTTACAAACTTTTCGTAAAAAAAATTACTTTGAATTTTTATGCTCAATCCTACTCTGAAATTAAAAATTTAAATTTTAAATAAATAAGAATATAAGAGATTCAAAAATTTTAAAACTCTAGACCACTATAACTTTTTTGTCTGAAAAAGTTAGAAACTTTTCGTAAAAAAAATTACTTAAAATTTTTATGCTGAATCCAACTCTGAAATGAGAATTTTGAATTTTAAAAAAATAAGATTATAGATTAAATTTTTTTAAATCTTTAGGCCCCTATAACCTTTTTGTTTTACAAAGTTACAAACTTTTCATAAAAAAAAATACTTTAAATTTTTTTGGTGAATACAACTCTGAAATTAGAATTTTAAATTATAAATAAATAAGAATTTAGATTCAAAAATTTTAAAACATTAGACCCTTATAACTTTTGTGTCTTTAAAATTTACAAACTTTTCGTGAAAAAAAATTACTCCAAATTGTTACGCTGAATCCAACTCTGAAATTAGAAATTTAAATTTTAAAAAAATAAGAATATAGATTCCAACATTTTAAAACTTTAGAGCCCTATAACTTTTTTGTCTTAACACGTTAACTGCCAACTACCAGATAACTCATAATTAAACTATAATTTATGTCGGAATTGGCAGTAAACGTGTTAAAAAGTTAGACTTTTCGTAGAAAAAAAATTACTTAAAATTTTTATGCTGAATCCAACTCTGAAATGAGAATTTTGAATTTTAAAAAAATAAGATTATAGATTAAATTTTTTTAAATCTTTAGGCCCCTATAACCTTTTTGTTTTACAAAGTTACAAACTTTTCATAAAAAAAAATACTTTAAATTTTTTTGGTGAATACAACTCTGAAATTAGAATTTTAAATTATAAATAAATAAGAATTTAGATTCAAAAATTTTAAAACATTAGACCCTTATAACTTTTGTGTCTTTAAAATTTACAAACTTTTCGTGAAAAAAAATTACTCCAAATTGTTACGCTGAATCCAACTCTGAAATTAGAAATTTAAATTTTAAAAAAATAAGAATATAGATTCCAACATTTTAAAACTTTAGAGCCCTATAACTTTTTTGTCTTAACACGTTAACTGCCAACTACCAGATAACTCATAATTAAACTATAATTTATGTCGGAATTGGCAGTAAACGTGTTAAAAAGTTAGACTTTTCGTAGAAAAAAAATTAATTAAAATTTTTATGCTGAATCCAACTCTGAAATTAGAATTTTAGATTTTAAAAAAATAAGATTATATATTCAAAAATTTTAAAGCTACACCCCTATAACTATTTCTCTTAAAAAGTTGCAAACTTTTCGTAAAAAAAATTAATTTAAATTTTTATGCTGAATCGAACTCTGAAATTAGAATATTAAATTTTAAATAAATAAAAAAAAAAGATTCAAAAATTTTAAATCTTTAGGCCCCTATAACTTTTTTCTCTTAAAAAGTTACAAACTTTTCGTAAAAAAAATATTTTTTAATTTTTTATGCTGAATCCACTTTGGTAAAAAATATTTTTCTGCTTTGGAATTTTATGCTGAATCCATTTCTGCAATTAGAATTTTAAACAAATAAGAAAATAGATTCACAAATTTTAATTGTCTTAAAACTTTTCGTGAAAAAAAATTTACTTTAAATCTTTATGCTGAATCCAACTCTTAGATTAGAATTTTAAATTTTCTGCAAATAAAAAAATAGAACCGCAAATTTTAGAACTATTTATAACTTTTTTTTTCAATGTTACAAACTTTCGTAAAAATCATTTTTTTTGCTTTGGCTTTTATGCAAAATCCAACTCTGCAATTAGAATTTCAAATACATAAGAAAATAGATTCACAAATTTTAAAACTTTTTTGTCTTAAAACTTTTCGTAAAAAAAATTTACTTTACATCTTTATGCTGAATCTAACTCTTAGATTAGAATTTTAAATTTTCTGCAAATAAAAAAATAGAACCACAAATTTTAGAACTTTAAAACCCTATAACTTTTTTTTTCAATGTTACAAACTTTCGTAAAAATCTTTTTTTTTGCTTTGGCTTTTTATACTGAATCCAACTCTGCAATTAGAATTTCAACCACATAAGAAAATAGATTCACATATTTTAAAACTTTTTTGTCTTAAAACTTTTTGTAAAAAAAATTTAGTTTAAATCTTTATGCTGAATCCAACTCTTAGATTAGAATTTTAAATTTTCTGCAAATAAAAAAATATAACCGCAAATTTTAGAACTTTTTATAACTTTTTTCTTTCAATGTTACAAACTTTCGTAAAAATCTTCTTTTTTTGCTTTAGCTTTTTATGGTGAATCCAACATTGAAATTAGAATTTTAAATTTTAAGTAATTAAGAAAACAGTTTCACAAATTTTAAGATTTTAGTCGATTATAACTTTTTGTTCTTAAAAATTACAAACTTTTCTTAAAACAATTTTTTATTTGGAATTTTATGCTGAATACGACTCTTAAATGATAATTTTAAATTTTAAACAAATAATAAAATAGATTCACAAATTTTAAAATTTTAGACTTTTTTTGTCTTAAAAGTTACAAAACTTTTTGCAAAAAAAATGCTATAAATTTGTATACTGAATCCGACTATAAAATCAAAATTTTAAATTTTAAACAAATAGGAAAACAGATTCATAAATTTTAAAATTTAAAATTTTTTTTTCTAAGATGTTACCAACTTTCGTAAAAAATATTTTTTTGCTTTGGACTTTTATGCTAAATCCAACTCTGCAATTAGAATTTTAAATTTTAAATAAATAAGAAAATAGATTCACAAATTTTAAAACTTTAAGCCCTTACAATTTTTTATCTTAAAAATTAAAAATTTTCGGTAAAAAAATTTCTTTGGATTTTCATGGTGAATAAAACTTGAAACTAGAACTTAAGGCCGCAGTGGCACACTCCAATATTCATAACAATAACTAAATGTGACATATGTCATATTAATGTCAAATTTCATAAATCTATTATTCAACAGATGTAGCAATATGTCTTATTTACGATTTATTTCAACATACATTTGACCAAATTATTTACTCGTTTTAGTAGTGACATTTTATTTCATATTATTTATCTGGTCTACTATACAATATAATTTTAATCTTATTTCATTTTATGCCAAGAGCAAGAAAATCTCTGAGCTCTGCTAGGATATGGCAATGCTGTAAAACTAACTTTGTTTGTTTGTTTATCTTCGATAAATACGTAAAATCATCATAAATATAAATCCCAAATATATTTTATAGATATTTCATTACGGACGGACAGATTTCGTTCAAAATTGCCATTTGGGGGTTTTTGGGGTTGGAGATTTCAAATTTTTTCTCAAAATTAATAAATTCAAGACGGCAAACGAGATATGTGATTATGATCAGATTCTTTTCAAAATTGGTATTTGGGTGTTTTTGGGGACGGAGATTATGAATTTGTTTTTCAAAATAAATATATTCATGATGGCGACTCCAAAATGGTGGACGAAATTTATGATTATTAACCGATTCCATTCAAAATTGGTGCATGGAGTTTTTTGGTGTTGGAAATTTTGATTTTTTTTTCAAAATTAATAAATTTAAGATGGCGGACAAGATATGGAATTATGATTAGATTCTTTACAAAATTGGTATTGGGGTTTTTTTGGGATAGGAGATATCATGATTTTTTTTCAAAATAAAAAAATTCAAGATGGCGACTCCAAAATGGTGGACGTAATTTATGATTATTAACCGATTCCATTCAAATTTGGTGCATGGGGTTTTTTTGGTGTTGAAGATTTTGATTTTTTTTTTTCAAAATTAATAAATTCAAGATGGCGGATAAGATATGGAATTATGATTAGATTCTTTTCAAAATTGGTATTGGGGGCTTTTTGGGATAGGAGATCTTGATTTTTTTTTCAAAATAAATAAATTCAAGATGGCTACTCCAAAATGGTGGACGAAATTTATGATTATTTATTAACCGATTCCATTCAAATTTGGTACATGGGGTTTTTTGGTGTTGGAGATTATGACTTTTTTTTAAACTGCACAGAATTTTTTATTTACATTATCAAAATTAAAAATATTTCTCCTGCAACATATACAGTAAACCATGATTGTTCATTTTTTCAAATATAAATATGAGAGTGTCTAGAGGTCCGTCTAGTCGGACCCGGTGAAAACCCAATTGGTCCGTCAATCAGCTGTTAAGATTAGGATTAAAACATAGTTTTGTAATTTTGATATTTATTTTATTAGAAGTTTTGACTGACCAAAGCTAACCTGTGGAATTAAAAAAAGATTTATTTTATTAAAAGAAGTCTTAAAAATCCAACTTGAGTTTAAAAAAAAATAAAAAAAAAATTAGGGAGATGTGGGATTCGATCCCCGGATCCATTGCACCACTAGCGGGCACTATGCCACGCAGCTACTTCAGCTTTGTTTAAATATGTTCAAACTTATTATTTAAGCGAATCACGTTTCATAATAAAATAAATATAAATTAGTGTTTCGCCTTTGTATTTTAATTATTAATATTACAGAACTAAAGTATACACATTCACTAGGAACGCTAAAATAAATATCAAAATTACGAAACCATGTTTTAATCCTAATCTTAACAGCTGATTGACGGACCTATTGGGTTTTCACCGGGTCCGACTAGACGGACCTCTAGACACTCTCTATAAATATTTCGGTGTAACCTAGCAGATAACAGATTGATGCGCTCGGAAAAATAATAAAAATTCGGTTTACTCGCGAGTCCCATCCCATGATCAATATCGACATCTTATCACCAGCAGCAATACCGAACGCAGTGCGAAACTGGAAAGTTTGGCAAAACAGTTGCGCCTATTGGGAGACAAATATTCCCTAATGAGAGACAAATATTCCAAATCTGGAAACAAATATTCCATAAAAATAATTTCTTCTGTATCATTAAATTAATTGCGTAAAAATTTAATATTAATTAATTTGTTTTGTTAAGTAACAAAAGATTATGTCATAGTTAAGTTTCATTTTATGCGTTCGCGGTACATAAAAATCTTGAATATATTCCGAATAGGACATGCGCATATAACTTGTCCATTTGTGGCCTTTGTAATCCTTAAATGTGTTCTGAACTAGTTCAGGATTAGCTCCGCGAAAATACCTAATATTCAGATTTTTCTAAAAGTTTGGCAACATAGCTTTTATATGATTGTCACCTAATTTGATTGTCGTGACATCTTTTCGAGAGGGTATGAACTAAGACATTACAGGAAATTATCGAAAATCTCCATTATGACAAATAAATTTGACATATATTTCTCAATCGTATTTCCAATTAGATTTAATAAATACTGAATAAAATAAAGAAATATTCAAGGAGCTTACTAACAAAAATACGTAGAATGAAGTCTCCTACTTTTTATCTCTGATTTTAAAAATCACTTTTTTTATTTTTTGTTAAACTCAGTTTAATTACAGGACAAATAAAAAATAGGAGACTCCATTCTATAAACATTATACTTTAAGCTGCCAAAGTTTAATTTTCCTTCGTTCAGTAAAATTTAAACGTAATTGGAACTGGTAAACCCTTGTTTTTATACGTCAAAATACAGTGAAACTGCGGCCTTAAAATTTTAAATAATTAAGAAAACAGATTCACAAATTTTAAAATTTTAGTCGATTATAACTTTTTGTTCTTAAAAATTACAAATTTTTCTTAAAACAATTTTTTTTTTTGGAATTTTGTGCTAAATCTGACTCTGAATTGATAGTTTTAAATTTTAAACAAATAAGAAAATAGATTCGCAAATTTTAAAACTTTAAACCCCTATAACTTTTTTGTTTTAAAAGTTACAAACTTTTTGCAAAAAAGTTAGTTTGGGAATTCTGAAATAAGAGTTTTAAATTTTAAACAGGGAAGAAAATAGATTCACAAATTTTAAAATCTTGGATCCCTTTTTGTCTTAAAATTGATCAAATATTTATATTGAATCTAACTGAAATTTTAAGCAAATAAGAAAATGAATTCACAAAAAAATTTTAGACTCACAACTTTTTTGTCTTTTAAGTTACAAACTTTTCCCAAAAAATTTTCCTTTTTAAGTCGAATCCAAGTCTGAAATCAGAATTTTAAATTTTCAAAAATAAAAAGAATAAATTACTGACAAAAAATAAACTAATTGGAACAATTTTTTTTAAATGTTACAAAGCTTTAAAGACAAAAATGTCTAAAAATAAAAATAATACTGGTCACAGTTCTATACCGGGTGACCAAAACTTATTAATATTTATTAAATAGGTGGATTCGTGCCTTTGCTGACCATGGATAGGTCTTTCATTTATACAGACTGAGAGTGCAGGAGTCAATAATTATATATAATACTAAATAGACAACTTTTTTGGATTGTTTTGGTCATTTCTCTCGTTACTTTTTTTGTGAAGTTGATGTAATTGACTCTTATTCTTTGAGCGATAATAACCGCCTTCGGGGAGAGGGTACATCATCGGTTTGTATGATTGGTTCTGATTCTGGCTGCCTCAGTAAGAAAAAAAATGTCTGCTACTCGGTTTCTGCTTCGTATTTTGTACCACATTTTTGTAATTAGTTAGCAGTTTTTCTGTTATTTTTTCTGAGGGTGTTGAAATATTCAATATATACTGGGTATTATTTTCTTTAACCATAAAATAATGAGCTATTTTTTAAATATTTTTTCGGCTCTTTATTACAACAATAGAGAAATAATGCCTCTAAATGGTTTTAAGCTATCTAAAACATGATCTTAGATTGCCCAATCATATTAAAAATGAATTCAATTTATTGATTAGTTCGACAAAAAAAAAAATCTGATAGCAATCCATTAACTAATCCCCCACACATTAGCTACCATTAAATCGCGGAGCTTTGTTTTGGTCTCGTAATTTTTCTCCGGGATTTACAATGATTGCGCCTTTTAGCGGCTTCATGGTCCTATTTTCTCTGACTCTTTTTCTCTTGTTTACGTCATTCGGGAGAGGTTAAGAGTAAAAGATTGTATTCAATCGAATTTTCTCGCAGGCGAAAGACCCTCGCCTCTAATAGAATTACGTTCCGGGTTGTAACTCACAAGGTGCACGTTCCTTTTGCACGGTCCCTATTAATGATGTATAAAGGAAACGCCTCAATTAGAAAGGAATTCTTAAAATAGGGAAAAAGCAACAGTCGAATAGTAATTTCTCCATTAAATCTTTCGGTTTGGAGAAGGACCTGTAGCAAGATGCACCTATTTGGAGATACTGCCGTTAAACTGTAGCATACTAAAATGCTAGTATTAATATGACGTCACTGAAGTGACACGTTTGATGGTTTTTTATTGGATTTGTTTAAACTGCCTTCAAACGGTAGTATACTAAAAATGCCGTTCATCAATTATTGCTTTATTCGACAGCTGAGCTTATAATAATCAGTATATTCTATGCCGAGTTTATTTTGGTCATAGTAGACCAGGGCTAATTATTATTCACATTGGTGATTATTGTTGCATGTATGTCAATAATTACTTTCTTAAAATTTTTGCTTTAGGGGACACCTGGGCATAGTGGCCGCTCTAATTGTCAGTAGATAGAACGTTCGTTAACTTTAACGGTTCTGTAACTAATGACAATGACGTTTAGATTGTGACAATGGGGACGTGTGATGTGGTAACTACAGCAAATTCATTTGTAGTATATGAAAATATACCTAAAATTATTCACAAAAATATGCTTGGTTAATTTTGAAGCACTAGGATAACTGAGAAATAAATTTTCAAAATTTCCAAGTGACGTCAGCTACATTAATTTGTTTAAAGTAATGTAGATGGCACGACAAGGCATAATTTACAGTTATCTGTCGAATATTACTAAACCAAATAATCTTAGCCACTTTGCAAAGGCGGATTCAGGGGGGAGGTCATAGGGGTCATGATTCCCCTATTCTGTGATGTTTTTTTATGAATAACAATAAATACTATAGCCCAAAATTTTCCGGGGGAGGATCCCCAGAAGTTCTTCACGAGTGAGACTTAAAAAAAAAGAAGGAAAAAGCAAACACATAGGCGACATATAAACATTAAAATAATGGGTTATGTTATACTGAAAAGTGACAAGTAAAACGCTGTGATTAGCAGTACATCGAATGTACGTTTATTTTATATATCGGTCGTTCAGTGCGTTTTAAGGTTTACAAAGTATGGAAGTATGTTTGCGCATTTGCTTGATAAGTTTGATAATATTTCTGTCACTTTTTTTTTTCGTAATGCGCATATTATATGGTCGGTGTATAAGGGCCCGGAATTTGATTCACAGTACGGCCAACTTTTTTACGTTTTGATAATTTTTTATCTTCCTAAAAACAACATAAACACAGTCATTGGTATCCGGTTTGATTTGTACAGTAGTAATTTAATTAAAGTAATAAAATGATCAGTAGTAAAAGGTGTATTTGCCATTTGTATTGAGGTAAAAAATATAATGATATTTATAGTTCAGTATTTCCAGTGGTGGGTTATTAGGGCCGGAATATGCCGGAACGGCGTTACGGTACCTTTTTTCAGTCCGGTACATTTTTTCAGAATGGTAGAATTTAACCGGCACAAAACGTCACGTAAGAAAAAAGCATTATGCCCCCTCCAAGCGACTCCCTCTTTTTCCACAATATAATTGTTGTCTCATTTAATTTTTTTTATATTATTTATAGTTATTTTATAGGGAGAGAAAGTTTTTATATTTTCTCGTTTTTGGCATTGTTCTGGTTTTTGTTTTTTTTTCAATTTTTTTTTTGTTTTTTTTTCTAATTTTTCCTCATTTTTTCCCATTGTTCTGGTTTTTTTTTCTTTTGTATTCTTATTTTTTCTTATTCCTCTGACTTTTTGTGATTATTTGCGATTTTTCTGCCATTTTGTTTCGATTTTTTTTACTTCATTCCATTTTTTTTAATTTTTTTTTTCGTTACAATTTTTTCTGGTTTTTTCTTTGTTCTTTGTTTTTTTTTTCGTTGTTTTACATCGTTTTTTTGCGATTTTTAGAGCGCTTGGTCTTTCCGTTTTTTCCGTATTTTACAATTTTATTTTTCATTTTTTGTAATATTCTTGTTTAAATTTGATTTCTGTTTTTCTTATTACTCCGATTTTTTGTGATTTTTGGGTTAAAATTTTTTCTCGTCTTTTTCACATTTTTCTGATTTTTTTTCGATTTTTTCTCATCGTTCTTCAATTCTTTATCATTGCTGTTTTTTTTTTCAAATTTTTTCTTATTCCTTAATTATTTGCGATAATTTGCGATTTTCTTCTTTTATTTTTGGAAGAGAGAAAAAGTTTTTTTATAGTTTTTTGTTTTTTTTCTTAATTTTATGATTTTTTGTTTTTTTTTTTGGTTTTTCTAATTCTTCCTCATTTTTATTTTCTCATTTTTTCTTATTCCCCTATTTATTTGCGATTTTTTTGCCGTTTTCTTGAATTTTGTTGCGATTTTTTTTAATTCATTCGATTTTTTTCATCTTTTTATCTTTACAATTATTTTGGTGTTTTGCTTGTTCTTTTTTTGGTTGTTAAATTTTTTTCTCGTCTTTTTCTTATTTTTCTGATTTTTCGTTTTTTTTGTCGATTTTTCTCATTTTTCACATTTTTTCATCATTTTTTTTTTTTAATCTTATTTTCTATTTTTTTCTCATTTTTCTTAATCTTTGAATTTTTTGCTATTATTTGCGATTTTTTTCTCATTTTTTTGAAATTTTGTTGAGATTTTTTTACAATTAATTTCAATTCTTTCGAGTTTTTAATTTTTTTTTGTTTTTTTTGCTATATTTTTCGATTTCTTACGTTTTTTTGCGTCGTTTTTATGTTTGCGATTTTAAGCGTTTGATTTTTTCGTTTTTTTTCCAAATTTTCTGATTTTTCTTTAAATTATTTCCGATATTTTTTATTTTCTGCTTTAAAACTACATAAAAATATTGACTGGTAATCATTTTCATTTATACAGTAAAGTTCTTTTTTATTCATTTTTTTTTCTTCAAAGTTCGAAATGTAAAAATTAGATGGTTTATTTTATTTTCCGATCTACGATATAAACGAGTACTATGGAGCGAGTACATCCGACGTACTGCTAGTCACGGCGAAAATAAAAACAACATGTTTTTCTGCTTTTCTCATGTTTACATCTGGCCTCTATTTAATAAGGAATTCAGTTCGTATATACTGCCATCTCTAAACAGTATTATCAAATAATGTAGATATTTTTAATTTAATTTTTTTTCAATAAAATATAAGTTTAAAAAATTTATAAATATTTTTTCTAGGTATATTTGATAACAGACTTTTAAATGCCAATTTAAAAATTTTTCATAATACGTCCCCATTGTACCAGAAATCAACTTGTAAAGTTTTATTCTAAACGTCATTGCCTTTACTTACTGAATCTTTAAAGTTAAAGTACGTTCTATCTACTGACAGTAAGGTTAATAAAACATCGGTATTATTTATATTTTTAGATTTATTTCTTTTGTTTTTGATTCAAAATTAAGCTGCCCCTTATATTTATTGCACAATTCTTTTGTGAATTATTTTACTTTTAGAAAATATTTAATAATTAGTAGTAAGTAAGTAACTTTATTTATCAAAAAAAAAGATAATAATATACGATAAATATAAATATAATATCATATAAACAATTAAACAATAATACCTATAATAAATATAAATATAACACTTCATAATAAATTCAAAATGAAACTAGTAAAATTAAATTAATTTTCAAAATTATAATACATAACAACATACTGTAACAACTTAACAATAATACATAACAATATACTGATATGGAAATAAAGAATAAATTGAATATTATTGTACAAAATTTAAAATAATAAAAAAAAAAACACTTTATACAAATCATCCATACCTTAATGGTAATCTTCCACCTTAATAATTTGGGTGAATTAAGCTGTGTCAAAAATGTAAGCATCATGATTGGTGGAAATAATAAATTAAAAAACTTACCTGTCAATGGAGTATTTTGTATTAAAAAAGGTTCAAAAATTTCAAAATAATTCCAGGAAGTCAATTTCATATGCGGTTTTAATAAACACATTCAAATAAATACAATTTTGTTATTAAAAATCCAAATTTTCAGACATCTTTTTATTAATCATTTTGATTGGCCCATTGAAAGAATTTTTTAAACAAATTTTCTGGGATTTGATCCGTTGCGAGGGACGTAACTAAGGGGTTGTTGAGTTAGAAAATGTTGGTCGAAGTGGATAAAAAGAATTTTTGAGCTAAAAAGAAAATTATTATAATGAATGAAAAGTAATCTAATCAAATAAAAAAAAACAAATATTCTTTTAAACAAGAAAAAGTGTAAATAATTATATGGAATATAAATAAAAATGAAATGACTTACTTAGAATAAAGGACATTTTGGTCAGGTTTTTGAGGACCGATTCCAATCCAGCTGAGCTCGAAGTGGATTTCAAATACACATAGTAGAAGAACGAGGGATCTCTAAGATGCATTTTAAGGACCCTCTATAACACTCGCGAACAACCACCTAAAAAAAATTGATTCCTATGTAAATCGACCGGGCGGATCCGATTTTGGAGTTCGCCAGACAATTTGGAATTGCCAAATTGGCCAAAATCGACAATTTCCAAAAAATCTCATATTTTAGAGAATTTTTAAAATTTTTAATTATCATCCTATATCTCTCTTAGTTTAAGTCCGACTGAATTGAAATTTTTAGGAGAACCAATTTAGACCTTTGTTATCACGACTTACAGGATAGAAATGCAAAAAAAATTACGTGTCACAAGTAATTTATTTTTAAAATGTTGGTGACAAGAAATTTGGTAAAAATGCAGCAACAAATACTCGATCGAGAAAACTTTTTTGTTTTTGAAGATAAATGTATATAGTAAGCGACAAAGTTGTAGCCAAAGAATCAAAGAAACTTTTTTATTTAGGTGATTTTTTTGATAACTAGCTTGATTTTTAATATAACGGTGTCACAATGTGGCAATATAGAAAAAACTCTGCCGGTCGCGGACGGTCCGTACTTTACAAGGTATCGCCATACGTCCAACTACTAAACCGACCGCTTGGTTAAAAATTTGAGAAGTGGGGAACGAACCAACAAAGGGAAAATTAGAGAAGTGGGGACGCTGGAGGTGTCGTTTGAGTTGTTGGACAATCTATAGCTGGAGAGCGTCAGGATTTGTATTGAATTAATTAAAACCAATTTACGGTTCGTGAGTTTATTTTGAATTTCATTAAATTTTAATTTTCAAAAAGGAGAAAAATATATAAAAAAGATTTCAATTTTGAAATAGGCAATTTAGACATACTCATTTCATTTTCACATTTTTTAACTTCTACTCGTATAGAAGCAACAATATCTAAGAGATAGTTAACACATTTGTAAAAAGGGATGATGATACTTTATATTTATAAAGTTCTTATCTAATACTATTGAGTTCCACATTTCCCTTGGCACGAACAACAAATGTTGCAAGGCACATTCGCTTTAAGGCATTTACATTTATTTGTACAAGTAAAAACTTGCACTTGCAGTTGGCTGTAATTTCTAAAAAGCTTGGCTTTGCTTCTTATAGTGTCATATTTGGTACAAGAACATGTTGGAGACAAATCTCTAAAATGAAATTCCAACGATTATAATGAAGAATGTACTTCCGTGATCAAGAAGTTTCAAATTTAATATATCTATAGAACATAGACAAACATCGAAATTAGTGTTACCCACCTAATGTCAGTTTTACAATTTGGGAATATATACGCTCATAATTCATCCATATTTCTCATAAAATTTGGCGTACAAATGTTTAAAAAATGGTCTAAAACTTGTCCATAGAGTTTCCTATACTTGGTACCCATTTATACTTGAAGATACAAAATAAGTCAGGTATAAACGTGCTTCATTAAAAATAGCAATTTTTAGAGCTTTTCTTTTGCGCTTTCGGAATGGGAAACTCACCGAATCGCACCCACTTAAGCAATATACTGCTAATAAAATTCCAGCCAAGTTATTAGCATTGTTCTGATAGATATTTGCTAGTGATTGAATTGAATAAGAGTAGTACATTGATAATACAAAAATGTCTGTATCTGCAGCATAGATAAAAAATCGTTTATACTGGTTTTTAAAATGGTCAATAATAGCATTCTAGAATCAGATTCCTCATGTTCTGTAAATTCTAATTCTGTGGCCACATTAGTATCAAATTTGAAGCATATAATTGTTTTGCTGTTTTCTTTTGACATGCCAGCTAATAATACATTTACACCTTCTGGTAAAGTGTGATGGTCATTTAGGAATTTCTTGACAAAATATGCCAACAGCTTTTTCTTATTGTTAGGGTTTGCAATAAATTTTTTCCAATCCGGGATCTTAAAATCATCTTGAACTTCATAATTAATAGGTGGATTTAAGCTGTTTTCAAAATCATAAAACAATATCCGACGCACGCACAATAAAATGTCAATTTTTAGGTTTTAAATTTAATATCAAATTAAAATATTTTAAAAATAAATCATTAAAGGTGCTGCAATTATAATTTTGAAATCAACCCTAATTTTCGTGTCTTCATCCAACTCTCTCGTAAAATGCAAATTTCTCAACATTTTTGCTTCGCTTTCATATAGGTAATTACCTTTGTATAACCAGAACAAATATTCACAAATTCTTTGCTATCCTGTAGGAAGAGATTAACTTTTTCTTTTATAATTCTCTTAATTTCTAATTTGTCAACATGCATTTTTAAAGCAAAGGTTTTGCTGCTTGAATCATGGTGTTTTTCTTTAGAATCAATTTTTCTAAAAGTGTTGACAAGTTTGGAATATGCATTGGTTATAAGCAATGCATATTCCACCCTTGTCAACACTTTTAGAAAAATTTCATTTAATATTAAAGTTCATTTGTTTCCTTGGCTTTCGTCCAAATTTTATTTTGCATATTAAATGTTGTTAATTTTCAAGACCATTTAGTATCTGTAATTTTATTGCAAATTATACAACATTTTGGGCTTTCAACGGTCTTACTTCTTTTTTCACCAGTATTAGCCACATCTGTGCTTTCTGCTTTTTGTTTATAAGCCTTTCGGGAGTAATTTCTTCTGCATATTGCATGATAGACATGACATTTTGACAAAAATAAATCCATTTTATAATATTTCTATCATCCAACTTTATGGAAACTGCTTAAATACATAGTCCAGTGCTTCTTCTGTAACATTCTGTAAGTACAGTTTATTCATTATTTTGTTGACAAAACATGTATTTTAAAAAGTTAAACTCTAGGTTTAACTGGGAAGTCATAGTCAAAAGTTAAAAACGCGCACAAAACTAGTGGAGAAAAAAATTTCTTCAAATGTGTTTTTTGTTCTAATTAAATATTAATCTAGTTTAATATGACGAGAAAAGAGACTTCATTACTTTAATATGCACTTATTATCTATAAAGCAATAATTATTATTATTAGAGCTGAAACTCATCAATTTTCAATAATAATAAGCATCAAAAACCACACAGACGATAACTATTCCCGTCCATTTATTAAAATATAACTAAACGTTACATAAAGCAATATTCACAACTACCCATTATTTGATTCCCATACGTCGGACCAACCTAACTTTTTATCTTGGGCCGCGACGCGGTGGTCCTATATATTGCAGCACAGTTTTCTAGAAAAGTAAGTAAGTCATCAAAAAAAATCACCGAAATAAAAAAGTTTCTTTGATTCTTTGGCTACAACTTTGTCGCTTACTATATACATCTATCTTTAAAAACAAAAAAGTTTTCTCGATCGAGTATTTGTTGCTGCATTTTTACCAAATTTCTTGTCACCAACATTTTAAAAATAAATTACTTGTGACACGTAATTTTTTTTGCATTTCTGTCATGAAAGTCGTGATAACAAAGGTCTAAATTGGTTCTCCTAAAAATTTCAATTCAATCGGACTTAAACTAAGAGAGATATAGGATGATAATTAAAAATTTTAAAAATTCTCTAAAATATGAGATTTTTTGGAAATTGTCGATTTTGGCCAATTTGGCAATTCCAAATTGTCTGGCGAACTCCAAAATCGGATCCGCCAGGTCGATTTACATAGGAATCAATTTTTTTTAGGTGGTTGTTCGCGAGTGTTATAGGAAGTGCATCTTAGAGACTGCTCGTTCTCGGACTAACAGGAAGATCGAACCTTTTAGTGAAGTGTATCAGTGAAGGTAATAAAAAGTTTCCCTAAAAATAAAAAATATATCTAAAATTAAAATATAAAACCCATATTAAAAAAATAACTTTTTCTGGGGTTATAAAACAATAATGAAAATAAATTAATATAAAAATTTTGAATTTAGTAGTTTAGGTTGTAAATAATTAAATAAGAAACTCACCTGGTGAATTTTAAAGTTATAAAATTGACATAGCTTTGGAAATATTTTATTTATCTCGGCCATTTTCTCCATATCAGCTGTGTTGGTTTTATACTCTTATATATAATAGAAAGAGTCACGAACTTGCTGTTGTAAGGCAGTATTTTGCGTCGTATCTGATGACGTCAGGACAAGGCGTTTTTTAAAAAAAAAAACTTTGTTGTTTGTTTAAATAAAATGTTATTGTTGTAATTTAATTGAATATTTGTTATTATTTATTTGAAAATATTTTTTTTTGAAAACAGAAGAATAAAATTCTTCTGATTAAAATCTATGAACCCTCCCTGAGATTAAAGAAACTCATTGCTCTTAAAAATAAAATAAAACAAATTTCATCAAAATTAAAAAATTCACTTTAATGGCGCCCAACCAAAATTTAAAATCAAAATAAAATTCACTGTCTGAACTAGGAAATCATAACAATATATAAAAAAAGTGCGACAAATTTTTGGATTCCACGACAAATTTGCGACAAATTAGCGACAATTTTTCCATCATTCAGATTTCGAATTTAATGTTTATTTACGTAAATATACGGGTGGTAGTGCTAACTTGACGGTCGAGTTCGCATTGGTGGACCTTGGAAGGAAAAGGTAATGAAAATTAAATAATATTTCTGCACGACTAATTAACGACTAATACGCGACAATTTCTCCATCATTCAGATTTCGGAACGTTTATTTACGAAGATACATGGGTGGTAGTGCTAACTTAACTATTAAGTTGGCATTACCAGGCTATATAGACATAAAAAAAGTGCGACAAATTTTTCGTTTCCACGACAAATTTCCGACTAATTGGCGACAATTTTTGCAATAATAATATTTTTCATATTTTCAAGTGGTAATGCTAACTTAACGGACGTAAGTTAAAGGACGTTCTATCTACTGACAGTTATTATTAAAACAACGGTATTATTTATATTTTTAGATTTATTTCTTTTGTTTTTGATTCAAAATTAAGCTGCCCCTTATATTTATTGCACAATTCTTTTGTGAATTATTTTACTTTTAGAAAATATTATATAATTAGTAGTAAGTAAGTAACTTTATTTATCAAAAAAAAAGATAATAATATACGATAAATATAAATATAATATCATATAAACAATTAAACAATAATACCTATAATAAATATAAATATAACACTTCATAATAAATTCAAAATGAAACTAGTAAAATTAAATTAATTTTCAAAATTATAATACATAACAACATACTGTAACAACTTAACAATAATACATAACAATATACATAACAAGAGCGCACGTTCTTAAGCTAAATAAAAGAGTAATTATTTTTTTTTTTTTTTAATTTTATCTAGTTAGTTAATAATTATTTTTAACATAATAAATGAGTTCATTCTTAAAATGACTGGTACTGATACTACTTTTAATATTCTCGGGCAGAAGATTGAATTGAACAATTCCCTTATAAAATAGACTTCTCATGGAAATACTGTTATTAGTTGTCCGTATATAAAATGTTATTGAGTTTGCTGCTCTTGTATTCCTCTGGTGTACATCTGTGATCGGGATAAGTTGACAGTTAAGATATTCAGGCAACAAATTATTTACTATTTTATATATAAAAATCATTGTTCGTACATACAGCAGTTTTTCAACATTTAACCAGTTGATAATTTCCAACATGAACTGAATACTTGTATATCTACTACAACCTAAAATTACTCTCATTCCTTTATTTTGTAGGACTTGAAGTCTATCGAAATTACTACATCCTGTATATATTAAAGAACAGCAATAGTTAAAATGGGGTAGAATAAGTGAATTATATAGTCAATTTAGTCGAAATTGATAGATACGGTGACACCCTCCTTAAAAATCCAATTTTTTTCATATAATTTTTACAGATATATTCAATATGTTTATTAAATTTTAGTTCACTATCCAACAAAATAATAAATGAACGTGTCATCTGCAAAATGTTTTATTTTACATTTCCCAAGAACCTTTCCCAAGTCATTTATATAAATTATGAATAGTAAGGGTCCGAGCACGCTCCCTTGCAGCACCCCAAAAGTATTTAATTCTGGGTTTGACATTTCATTATTAATTTTAGTCACTTGATATCTATTAAATAAATAATTACTCAACCAATCATAGACAGCTCCCCTAAATCCCTATTTTTTTAACTTTTGAAGTAGGATGTTACGGTCGATTGTTTCAAAGGCACGTTTAAGATCAATGAAAACTGCACAGATACCAACTCCAGGCTCGTCAAGAATATTTTTCATGTCTGAAACAACTAGCAGAACCGCAGAGAATTTTAAAAACACCAAACTTATCGGCTTTTTATGGGCTATTTAAATGTCCAAAAATAAATTTTCCGCTCCACTATTTACTTTCCCGGACCCATCAAAGGGAAAGTAAGGTGAACGAGCAAAAAAAAAATTTTGAGATATCGATGGAAATATCCATTTTGAGGTCCCCCAAGAAGATTGAGACCATTTCCAGCGTATGGTCTGTCTGCGTGTCTGTGTGTCTTTGTGTCTGTGTGTCTGTGTGTCTGTGTGTCTGTGTGTCTGTGTGTCTGTGTGTCTGTGTGTCTGTGTGTCTGTGTGTCTGTGTGTCTGTGTGTCTGTGTGTCTGTGTGTCTGTGTGTCTGTGTGTCTGTGTGTCTGTGTGTCTGTGTGTCTGTGTGTCTGTGTGTCTGTGTGTCTGTGTGTCTGTGTGTCTGTGTGTCTGTGTGTCTGTGTGTCTGTGTGTCTGTGTGTCTGTGTGTCTGTGTGTCTGTGTGTCTGTGTGTCTGTGTGTCTGTGTGTCTGTGTGTCTGTGTGTCTGTGTGTCTGTGTGTCTGTGTGTCTGTGTGTCTGTGTGTCTGTGTGTCTGTGTGTCTGTGTGTCTGTGTGTCTGTGTGTAATCTTCCACGATAACTGTCGAACCGTTTGACCAATCAAGCTGAAATTTGGTATGGAGGGTCGGTGTATGCCTAGAATGCGACCATTAGTTTTTGGTTTAAATTGGTACAGTGGAGGATCCTCAAAACCGACATTGGTTAAATATACATGTAACAATTTTTTGCTTTATTTAAATTTAAAGGACAAACAATACATTTTAGTGCAAAATGTTGTAGTACAAAGTTTTAGAACATAAAATTACCTACAATTTGTGTCTTAAGCCTTTTCCAAAATTTCCAATAGTTGCGCCACTAGAGGGCGCGTAAAAAATGTGCATGTATGTTTTCTATAGTTTTTGTTGATTTTGAGGACAAACAATACATTTAAGTGAAAAATGTTATAGTACAAAGTTTTAGAGAATAAAATTCTCTATAACTTTTGTTTTAAACTTTTTCCAGAATTTCCAATAGTTTCGCCACTAGAGGGTGCGTAAAAATGTGTATGTAGGATTTCTCTAGTTTTTCTTGATTTTGAGGACAAACAATGCATTTGGTGCAAAATTTTCTTGTGCAAAGTTGTAAAGCATCAAATTTTCTTTAACTTTTATGTTTAACTTTTATCGAATTAGTCATAGTTTCGCCGCTTGATGGCGAGAAAAATACACATTTAAAATTCCCTACAACTATTGTATGAAAATTTTTTCCGAATTCCCAATAGTTTTCACACATGATTTTAGGAGATCCTAATTGTAGCAGTATGATATATAATGTGCGCATACGCAGCTTATGTCATTACCAACATTGAAATATTAATTCACCATCAGTTCGCTATTTTTAATGTGTTCCATAAATCAATGTAATGCTTAGTATTTTGTAATTAAAATAATAATAATAAATAACATATTATCTACGGTCGAGCCGGGAAAGTTCTGGGGTGACACAGCCGATTTTTTTTTTATTTTTAAGGTTCTGCTAAGCTTTACCGTAAAGCTAACAGAACCGCAGAGAATTTTAAAAACAATTGTACCAAAATTATCGGCTTTTTATCGGCTATTTAAATGCCCGAAAAATAATTTTTCCGCTTCAACATTTTCTGCTCCAGTATTTTTTTATTTGTAAGGTTCTGCTAGTTTTACTGCAGAACCGCAGAGAATTTTAAAAACAATTATACCAAAATTATGGGCTATTCAAATAATTTTTCGCTTCAGCATTTTTTCTGCTCCAGTATTTTTTTTATTTTTAAGGTTCTGTTAGCTTAACCAGAAAAAGAATGGAATAATGTTAGCATTGGGAGACCTATATACACCTGCTATACAATATCTAATACCGTTTACTTTAACTTCCAAAAATAACACAACCAAATATTCATATTAATGATTACTGTTCCTATATTTGACATATTTAAAAACTTTTTGGTAAATATTATGACTCCCCCAGTATGTCGACTACTTGAATCATACCGTGCTAAATCATACCCATCGATTCATAATTCAGAATCATTAAACTCACTAGTTATACAAGTTTCAGTTAAACATAAAATTAAAGGTTGATATTTGTCTTTCCTTAAAATAGCTTCCTGTATTCATACAAGAGAGAAATATAGTAATTTATGCAACAAGTGTGTAAAGTGATACTTTTTTCACGAATGTGAATGAGTGAAAAATGGCACTTTACACACTAGTTGCATACAATATTTTTTTCTACCATCATAATTTTTATGTACAAAAATAGATTTGGCATGCAAAACAAGCTATTTTCCAAAATCTTGAAGTTAACCAGTTGATTTCTGGCACATAGAACCTTGGCAAGATAAGAAATATATGAATATTGCAAAAAATGTGTTGCACATGTAAAAAAGTTGTTTTGAAAATTTTATTTTACTTTACGCACTAGTGAAAAAAAGTTAAACTTTACGCACTCCTTACGCACGGTAGTAGAAAAAATCATTTTTATTACCGTTTGGACTTTTTTTTGATTGCTATTGATAATTAACTCTTTATTTAACTTTAGAAACTTGTTTTATATAGCTTACTCATTTAGTATCAAAAACGTGGTGATCAATATTAATGTTTCTTATTTTCAAGACATCTGTAGCAAATTTACAGTTTGTGCATTCGTACTTACTGGCACTGCAGGCTTCTATTTTATGATTTTTGTTGCACATCGGACAAACTGCCGGAGATTGACATTTTTCCGCACGATGACCGAACTTCCAACAATTAAAGCACCTTAACACACTAACAAACTCAAAAAATCGGTAACTACTTCCATCCCATGCGAAGATAATTTTTTCTTTTTAGCAAATAATTAAACTGTTTTGAATTAAGCTTAAGAATTAAATTACAGGTACCTTTCAAACTTTCACCTTACAAATTTAATTCCACCTATTAAATCATCTGGCAAATTTTGGTTTTCAATTTTTGATATAAATTCGTCAACTGCACTTCGTTGATATTGATTACTTTTATTTTAGGGTTTAGCATCTTTCCTGTAGTAATTTAATAATCTTGACCCAACTCGTTTTGCGTTTTTGTTTTTAAATTTTGCAGCGACTGTTCATCTTCGCAATGAACTTTGCTGCTTAAGGATCCCCCAAACCAACGCGAAAGTTTCGCAGTCGCTGATTAAATTCAAAACGCAGCGTGCACGGTTTTTGTCGCAGTCGCCATAGATTCGCCACGTGTTTATAGTGATAAAAATATGGCTCCTACTGAAAAGCTCATTGAATTAGTAAAAAAATATTCTATTTTATATGATCTATCACATGAAGATTATAAAAACGTGAGAAAAAAAGACAAGGTGTGGGAAGAAATTGGTGCTGAATTAAAACGATACTGGTATGTATATTATTTTATTAAGTTAATAATTCAATTTGCATTGAAAAAATTTACAAATTTTGCTCGAATGCTGAATGCTAAATTTGTTGCCCGTTTTGGATCAGTTTCAATTTGTCTTAGGATATTTTGTTGATCAGGTTGATCAGATGGGTCTGAAGAATCGAAACTTTCATTTCCACTCTGTTTGATACGTAAAAAAATGTGTAATAATAATTAGAATTGTAGTTTCAACTTTAGTTGCAATTGGTCTAAAGAATATTCTCCATTTTTGAACTAAAATTCCAAAAGCGTTTTCTACAACTCTTCGTGCTTTGCACAACCGTGTGTTATAATTTTTTTACGAAGATCAACTTTTGATTGTCGATAAGGGAAGGGCCGCATAAGATAAGGCTTCAGTGCAAATGCCTCATTACCAACGTGATAGTTCACTTTATCCTGGTAAAGGTTTATCTCCTGGAACATTCATCAAACCTGCTTCAAATCTTTGACCCATATGAGCCCCCTAAAAAATTCCCCCGTCGCTGTTTTTACCATATCCCCCGATGTCCACACAAATAAATCTATAATCTGGACCAACAATAGCCATAAGAACTATTGAAAATTTATTCAAATAACAAAAATGTTGGGATCCGGTTTTGTTTGGGCATTGGATGGTGACATGCTTCCCATCTATACTTCCGATACAATTAGGAAATTACCATATATCTTCAAATCCTTTTGCCGATTGTTCCCAAATTTCTGTTGTGGGTTCAGACAAATAGATACTTTCCATTTTCTGCAAATTACACTAAACGTTTCAAACCCAACCCGGAAATTGTGGCCAATTGTGGAAAAGCTATCTCCGGTGGCAAGAAATCTGAAAAAGAAAATTACAAATGTCAATTTTTTTAGGTGACGAAATTAAAAAGAAATGGAAGAATCTCCAAGATACGTATATGCGACACATAAGAGCCAATAAAACCAAAACTGGCCAAGCTGCAAAAAGTGGCAAAAAATGACAATAGGCAGAGCAGATGGAAGCGTTTCTTCCTTTCTTATCGTTCGCTAAAACAGTTTCAAATTACGGAAATTCAAGAAATAGACACCAATGATTCTGGAAATCCTCTCAGTGAAGACCACAGTCAATCCCAATTTCTGAAGAACATACATGACAATACATTAAACTCAGGGTCAGATGTTCCTGGGAATGCAGAAGCAAATCCAGCTTCAGCTACTAACTTATCCATTTACTAGATCAACATTGACAAAAAAAAGAAAACTTAACGATGAACCCCCTTCTTCTGTAAATAGTTTAATTAACTATTTTCAGAAAAAAAAACCTAAAATGGACAAAACTGAAATGTTGTTTCTTGCTCATGGACGTAGTATTAAATACTTTCTATCAAAAATCAAGCCATAGTAAAAATGAATATGGCCAAATTTATTATGGATCAGCAACTTTTAGATATTGAAGAACAAGAACGCAACCAAGATAGATCTTATTATCGGCCCAGTTCAGCAAATTCTGCCACAGCTACATCTATTACTTATACTTCATCACCAAACCAGGAGTACTTTGGGGATTCTGTAGAACAGAATACTTTACAGCCCGTAAATAATACATCAGATGAAAATGCTTCAAATTATTTTAAATGTTTTATAAGAGACATGAATCAATCGATATAGAGTAAAACAATCACACATTTATAAAAAGAAGTTATGTTCATATTTTTTATTTTACTACATACATTAAATTAGTGAGAAATAAAAAAATTAGTTACTTACCTTAGTGTTATTGCAAGTCGTTCTTCTGCTGATATAGCCTCACGATAATTTGTGTCCAATTTTGTAATTTCTTCTTTTATAAAATTTAAAATTTCATCAAAATTTTCGCTAGACATTCTAAAATAAAGGAAAAATCGTTTCTTATCTTGTCGAAGTTGAGGCATCAGTGTGTGAAACTCTCCAACCTCTTTACGCTCCATATTAATTTCATGTACCCATTTTCTTCTTTTCCTCCTACAAAAAGAAAAAAATTATTTATAAAATTTAAAACATTAGAAACACAAACCTTGCATTTTCCTCGTCCTCTAATGCCAGAAATAGTATTGCTTCTTCTTCGTCAGACGAGAAATCCATTTTCGTATTGAATTTACTAATGCTAGACGCGTTGGTTTGGGTACCCACGCGAATTTCGCCATCGCAGATGAAGCGAAACTTAATGACCGCGAAATATTCGCCGCGACTGCGAAACTTTCGCGTTGGTTTGGGGGATCCTTACTCTGGATATCATTGCTGCTATATTCGCTGGACTTACTCTTTCTTCTAAATCATTTTTTGTTTTGGTCTTGATTAGCATTTTTAGGTTTGATAATTAAAGATTCAATTTTACTTTGTTTTTTTACAATATCAGAGAATTGTTGTTTTTGAATCAAATCGATTAATTGTTCGGTTTTTTCCAGCATTTCTTTGGTTTTTATATACATCGTTTTTTCCAATTTCAAGTTTGCTTCTTCTAAACAATCATTACAAAACCACTTTACGTTTGAACTTTCTTGTTTAAATTTTATAAGTTGATCTTTCACTCTAGCACATAATGAATGAAAAAATTTATTACAATAATCACATGATATACATTTTGAATTAACTATGATAATGTGGTAAGTAAATGAGCAGCACCGTTTCCTCCGCATTCCCCATGTTAAATCCCATAAGACATCGCTAAGGTTAAAAATAGCGAAATTGGCTCTAAAAGTGGTGGGGGTAAAATGCAATCTTCGCATGCGCTACGTTATTGGATAGGTAATACGCCGAGGAGTAAGAGAAAAATAACGAAAAAAATCTACACCACCCCTTTAACCCCAAACTACCCCGTATTTACGTAAAAATATATCATGTGTAATATCGTTGAATAGGTTTTTACGTGTAGTTTAAGGAAAAAATATGCAAAAAATCCCAACTACCCCCTACTACAAATGTGACTCGTTGAAATAAAGTTAGATTAGTATGGAGTGACGGTCCTAAATATTTATAAATGGCCAGGCCTAAGGAGGACGGGCCCAATTATTACCAACATAATAGTTTCTCGCGAATATATGTCATTTATCTGAATAAAGGACCGTAATATTTAATTTTTCGCGTCCAAAAGGGCATTAGCAAGCTCCGTTATTAATGATCCAAAATTAATAAAAAATGACCATATTCGAGCATTTCCAGAGGCCGAGGCCGAAACATCTTCGAGCGAAGAAGTGCCTTCCGTCTCGCCGGGATACAAACATAATACTTTAGTGTAATAATACGTTGATTGAGGAGGAAAGAGCAGTTAATCCAAAAAGTATAAAACATTTATTTAGAATATATACAACGTAAAATATTTATAAAATATCCATTGGCTTGGGCGTAGCCTCTATTGAATAGTGCCCCCATGGAAGTTTCGTCAGAACGCAAACAAATTTCTGCAATTGAGGGGCCTTTTGTGACTCTAAACTGTTCGTTTCCGGCGGTATAACCAAAAAATGTATGGTGGAAGGGGACTACATCTACAAATACCACCTCTCAGACAATTTACGCCTCATTCCTGTTTAGTAATTTTGAAAGTATCGTTTAAAAAAGTATGGCTTTCGCTAGTGTTGACCAACGTAATATGAACCTGGATGCAATTATCGAGGCTGTAGCTAATGGTACTTCTGATGAACCTGGCAAACGTCAATCTATTGCAAACGATGATGGTGATGATAGCGGTTATGAGAGTAATTATGATAGAGAAATCGACCGAGTTTTGGAGATGTATGAAAATGCCGCCAAATTTGAAAATTACTATTTGCTTAATACAGCGTTTCCACTTAAAAACTTTGACATTAGAGTGAGCCTCTCTCCAGCTAGGACATTCAGCCCAGCAGTAGTGTTGTGTCAACCATTAAAGCAGAATAAAATGTCTTTTGGCGTTTATGAATGGTCTATATTTATAGAAATATTACAAAATAAAATTACCGGCTTTTTCTCGAATAAAGATGGCCCAGATGTCGTTCCATGTGGAAACTATGCGACAATCACTCAATTGGTCTACGATGAAGCAAAGTTTCTTCTAGTATCAAAACATGGAGTTCAATTCTACATCACTGAAGAGGATGCTATTCAAATTGTCGAAACTGATAAACAGAATCAAGTCTTGGTTCCAACAAGGACATTATTTTTCGTTAAGTAAGTTAGATTTATTGTATGGATTTTGTGATTGTTCAGATAACACTTTATTATGCAGTGCTCTTAGAGAATTAATTTATTATTATAAACCAAAAGTAATTAATAATCTAGTTGAATAACCTGTATCATTAGTTAAATAAAATAAAAAAAATTATAGGTTTTTCTTTTTTTATTTATACCTTTTTTACTAAAAAAAAAATGCTGAAAACGTCACGTTTTACAGCGTTTTCAACGTTTTTTTTAACGTTTAGTATTTTGAAGCTTTAAAAAGCGTTTCAAATGTCACATTTTTCAACGCTTTCATCGATTTTTATCGTTAGGTTTTTTGAAGTGAAAAAACTTAACTTGTTTGCCCCAAATACACGTATTTCCCATAAGGAACCAGGTGAAAATAACACATCAAAATTAATGAAATATGACGTTGTTTGGCGATAACGTAGCGCATGCTAAGATTGCATTTTACCCCCACTACTTTTAGAGCCAATTTCGCTATTTTTAACCTTAGAGATTTATTATGGGATTTAACATGGGGAATGCGGAGGAAACGGTGCTGCTCATTTACTGTGGTACATAATGACCAGTTTACCCCATTATCTGGGGCACAGTGGTCAATCGTAAACTGTTCAAAATTTTTAGTAAAAATACTGTACAAATATTATTTACTAAAATCTACTAAGTAAAAAGCATTTTTTATATAGAAAGTCCAGTTCCACATTACCAACCTCGCCACCCATTCGTCGTGGGCTCAGCTTCTACATTTCGAACAGGAAATCCAACGGCCCTCGAAATTCTGGGTTTTTATTATCCTCTTCAGATGAGCTTCAATCACTGCATATAGTCACTTTCTGTTTCTTTGGTTTCATAATTAGTTTCTTCTGAATTCGTCTCTTCATTGAATTTGTTTCATCATTAAATACATCTCTTATTGTAGATTGTTTTTTTTATTTTCCTCTTTTTCTGGCAACGGTCCTATTTCTCTAGGCTCATCTTCAAAAAGTGTTATTTTTGATGAAAATGGTTGTACATCCAAAATATGTTTTCGTGGAATCTGTTGCTTATCAGCTGAAGTGCCATCTTGCGGAAAGCGTTCGTTAATTTTCAAAATATATAAAACTCGCGCTCCCAGCATTTTTTAAAAAAAATCAAAATTTTGAATCTGTGATTACTCTGTTAATTATAAGATGAATAATTGTCAGTAAAAAACGATAAATATAGGATCCTTATCTGACCAAATATAATTAGGATATTTGTTATAATTGTTTGTCTCTGAAACTAATAGAGCTAGAGAAGAACTAATCGATATTTTGCAATTTACACCTCTTGCTGCAAATTTTCATTAAAATCTAAAGTGTTGAAAGTACTTGAACGAACAAATCCGTCCCTCCCTTTGTTGGAAGACAAATACTCCATATAAATAATAGTTTTTGGGTAAATAAATACAAAATTAAATGCAAACTTTTTTATTAACGATTCACCCCGGTTAGATTTGGATAGTAGTTTTGTTTTTCAAATTTAAGTGTAGAAAAATGCATTATTGTTCCTATTTTTCCAAATTAACAGTGGAAAAATGCATTTTTGCTTCTTTTTTCAAATCTAACTGTGGAAAAATGCATTCCTGTTTTTTTTTCAAATTCGAGATTGGAAAAATCCATTCTTGCTCATTTTCTTCAAATTTAACTGTGGAAAACTGTATTTCTGCTTCTTTTTTCAAATCTAACTGTGGAAAAATGCATTCTTGCTTTTTTTTCAAATTCCAGTGTCGAAAAATGCATTCTTGTTCATCTTTCTCGAATTCAGCTGTGAAAAAATGCATTCTTGCTTCTTTTTTTTTCAAATTGAACTTTGGAAAAATGCACGTCTATGTAGCTGGAATACCCCCTACGGCAGAATTTAATGGGACATCCGCATTATTTATGTGCTTTTTATGTGCTAATTTCGGACGCCAATAAAAAATTTTGTGCTCTTCTTTTTTAAAAAATACAAGTGGTTCTGCTGGCTTCAGACCAAGCTGGAATACCCAAGGTCAAATATATTTCAAAACAAAAATTGAAAAACATTTTTGGTATCTCCTATTTATGTGCTAATTTCGGACGCCAATAAAAAATTTTGTGCTCTTCTTTTTTAAAAAATACAAGGGGTTCTGCGGGCTTCAGACCAAGGTGGAATACCTCAGGTCAAATATATTGGAAAACAAAAATTGAAGAACATTTTTGGTATCTCCTATTTATGTGCTAATTTCGGACGCCAATAAAAAATGTTGTGCTCTTCTTTTTTAAAAAATACAAGGGGTTCCGCGGGCTTCTGACCAAGCTGGAATACCTCAGATCAAATATATTGGAAAACAAAAACTGAAAAACATTTTTGGTATCTCCTATTTATGTGCTAATTTCGGACGCCAATAAAAAATTTTGTGCTCTTCTTTTTTAAAAAATACAAGGGGTTCCGCGGCTTCAGACCAAGCTGGAATACCTCAGATCAAATATGTTTTTCAATTTTTATTTTCCAATATATTTGACCTGGGGTATTCCAGCTGGGTCTGAAGCCAGCAAAACCACTTGTATTTTTTTAAAAAAGAAGAGCACAAATTTTTTATTGGCGTCCGAAATTAGCACATAAATAGGAGGTAACAAAAATGTTTTTAATTTTTTTTATCCAATATATTGGACCTGGGGTATTCCAGCTTGGTCTGAAACCAGCAGAACCACTTGTATTTTTCAAAAAAGAAGAGCACAAAATTTTTTATTGGCGTCCGAAATTAGCACATAAATAGGAGGTAACAAAAATGTTTTTAAATTTTTTTTATCCAATATATTGGACCTGGGGTATTCCAGCTTGGTCTGAAGCCAGCAGAACCACTTGTATTTTTTAAAAAAGAAGAGCACAAAATTTTTTATTGGCGTCCGAAATTAGCACATAAATAGGAGGTAACAAAAATGTTTTTAAATTTTTTTTATCCAACATTTTGGACCTGGGGTATTCCAGCTTGGTCTAAAGCCAGCAGAACCGCTTGTATTTTTTAAAAAAGAAGAGCACAAAATTTTTTATTGGCGTCCGAAATTAGCACATAAATAGCACATAAATCCTGCGCATGTCCCATTAAATTCTGCCGTAGGGGGTATTCCAGCTACATAGACGTGAAAAATGCTGTTTTCCCAATTCAGGTGTGATTTTTTCCAGGCCTCTTTAGATTTTTCTCCTAACGTTTGTGAAAAAATTTATTGTTGTAAAAATTTGCACTTTATAGGTGTTTTCATTTGAAGAATTTCAGGAAAAAACTTCTCCACGGAAAAATACTTTTCGGCATTTATTTATTTGATTTTCTGGAGTTTTCCTGAATTTTCCTTCACTTTTTTCCGGATCTATTCCAACAGTGATTCTATAATTATTGTACCTAAACTTTCATTTGTGAGAGTGATTATCTGATAGATTATTTTCTCCTAACCCTCTCAATGAAACCCACTTGTGAAACAAGGGCGTAGATAACTTTTTTTCCTGGGGATGGCGGTAATTTTCTCCTAGGGGGGGAGGTAATCAAACTTTTAAACAAATATTTTTATCCGTTTCTATATTTCATATATTTTATTTCTTCTTTTCGTGCTACTTTTTGGTATCCTGAGTGGGGGGGATGGGTAATTACTCCCTTTACCCTCGCCTCTTGCGTCTGAATAGCGCATTTATAATGTTTCCTTTATGTACAGACTTATATTTTTCTTCCAGAAGAAGATTTCATTATTGGAAAATTTAAAAACAACTATAAAAAAAATTGCTCGTTATCATTCGAGCTCAGTCTGGTAAATAAAATTGGGAATTAATGCAAAAAACAGGAATTAATAGGAAAATGGAAAATATAGGGAAAATGAGAAAAAAAAAACAGGAAAAAAATCGGATAAAGTGGAATTATAAATTTATAAATAATTATAAAAAATTTTTCAAATTCCAGCGAAATTAATAATTATCTTAGTATTTATTTATATGTAACTAATCTTCAGTTTATATCAACAAACCTGGTCGTATTATTGGCTGATAAAGGACAATAATATACAGTGGATATTAAGGTACAATGATTATTACAATAGAATTTTAAATAACTTTTATAATTATATATAGAATTATAAACATAACCTATAAAGTCTACTAATCAGATACACCAAATCACTGTGAATGAACCGAGATTTGCCCCTTTATTTACGCTAAAATGATTGATTCAATGTGGACAGGTTTCAAATTCTAGTTAAGTTAGACCCTATTGCATAATTCATGGTAGCGGAGTTAAGCAAATATGTACAAGGATGTTTATTGTAATTTTCATGGAAATATTTTTGTTACGGGTTTATTGAATATAAAATATTATAATTAAAAAAAAAATGTTCAAAGCAAGTTGGTTATTTTAAAGGACTAATAAGAAAACTTTGAATGATTAAAAAACTAAAACAAAAAACTTTTATAAGTAGAGAAAAGTTATTTCCTAGTTATTAGGAAATTTATAATGATACAAAATAACTAGACTGGCTTCTAGTTCATTCTGGGAATTTTAATATTAATTTAATGCTGAAAAATATTTACAATTGCGTCATTTAAAGGTCACTTCGTGAATAATCTTTATGTGTCGTTAAGTACTTACCGCGTCCTCACGCTACCGATATATTAAACAGATTAAAGACGAAAATGCCATCTAATGGTTGCATAAAATCTGGATCGAAAATTGTGAGAAGTATGTAAGTTGTATATAAAAAATAAAAATTTCGTTATAAAAAAAATCTCATTAGAGTTTATAAGCATATAAATAAAAAATGTGATTATATTTTTGAAAGAAAAAATTCAGTAAAACGTGTTATGATGAACAATTAAGTATAAAACATGTAAATAAATATCAAAAACTATGATTCTACATGACAGCTAGAAAAATAAAAGTTTATGAATATTTGCTAGATTTTTATCCACAATAATTTTGCCCTCGTTGAATTTTTACATTTTTTCATTCGAAGAAATATTTTATTTTTTCATTGGAAGAATTTTTGAAGTTTTTCATAAGAATTTTTTCATTTTGCACTTGATGAATGTATGTATTTAGTACTTAAAGAATTTTTGCATCTTTAGATAAGAATTTTTGCAGTTTTGATTAAAATTTTTGAATTTTGCACACTCGAAGAATTTTTACATGTTTTCAGTAGAAGAATGATTTCGTTTTTTCATTGGATGAATTTTTACAGATTTAAAAAAAAATGTTTGCATTTTTCTTTAGAATTTTAGCACTTCTTCATAAGAATTTTTGTATTTTAGTACTTGAAGAATTTTTGCATCTTTCCATAAGAATTTTTGCAGATTTGATTAAAATTTTTGAATTTTGCACTCGAAGAATTTTTACATGTTTTCAGTAGAAGAATGATTTCGTTTTTTCATTGGATGAATTTTTACAGATTTAAAAAAAAATGTTTGCATTTTTCTTTAGAATTTTAGCACTTCTTCATAAGAATTTTTGTATTTTAGTACTTGAAGATTTTTTTGCATATTATCATTAGAATTTTTGCAGTTTTTCATAAGAATTTTTAGTTTTTCAAAAGAGTTTTTAATTTTGCACTTGAAGAATTTTTGCAATTTTCTTTTAAGAAGAATTTTTGCAGTCTGTACTAGAAGAATTTTTGCATTTTGTCATTTAAATAATTTTTTAATGTTTTCATAAGAATTTTTGCAGTTTGTCCTAGAAGAATTTTTGCATTTTTTTCTGAAAATTTTTGCATTTTTTCGTAAGAAGATTTTTTGCATCTGTATATAGGAATTTTTGCAGTTTTTCGTAAGAATTTTTGCATTTTGCTATCGAAGAATTTTCCAGTTTGCACTCGAAGGATATTTGATGTTAATACTAGAAGAATTTTTGTATTTTTTCCTAAGAATTTTTTCATTTTTTTATTGGAAGAATTTTTACAGTTTAAAAAAAAATGTTTGCATTTTTCTTTAGAATTTTAGCACTTTTTCATAAGAATTTTTGTATTTTAGTACTTGAAGATTTTTTCCATATTTTCATTGGAATTTTTCAGTTTTTCATTGGAAGAATTTTTACAGTTTTTAAGAAAATGTTTGCATTTTACTTTAGAATTTTTGCACATTTTCATACGAATTTTTGTATTTTAGTACTTGAAGATTTTTTTGCATATTATCATTAGAATTTTTGCAGTTTTTCATAAGAATTTTTAGTTTTTCAAAAGAGTTTTTAATTTTGCACTTGAAGAATTTTTGCAATTTTCTTTTAAGAAGAATTTTTGCAGTCTGTACTAGAAGAATTTTTGCATTTTGTCATTTAAATAATTTTTTAATGTTTTCATAAGAATTTTTGCAGTTTGTCCTAGAAGAATTTTTGCATTTTTTTCTGAAAATTTTTGCATTTTTTCGTAAGAAGATTTTTTGCATCTGTATATAGGAATTTTTGCAGTTTTTCGTAAGAATTTTTGCATTTTGCTATCGAAGAATTTTCCAGTTTGCACTCGAAGGATATTTGATGTTAATACTAGAAGAATTTTTGTATTTTTTCCTAAGAATTTTTTAATTTTTTTATTGGAAGAATTTTTACAGTTTAAAAAAAAATGTTTGCATTTTTCTTTAGAATTTTAGCACTTTTTCATAAGAATTTTTGTATTTTAGTACTTGAAGATTTTTTCCATATTTTCATTAGAATTTTTGCAGTTTTTCATTGGAAGAATTTTTATAGTTTTAAAAAAAAACGTTTGCATTTTTCTTTAGAATTTTTGCACTTTTTCATAAGAATTTTTGTATTTTAGTACTTGAAGATTTTTTGCATATTTTCATTAGAATTTTTGCAGTTTTTCATAAGAATTTATAGATTTTAAAAAGAGTTTTTAATTTTGCACCCGAAGAATTTTTGCAATTTTCTTTTAAGAAAAAATTTTTGCAGTCTGTACTAGAAGAATTTTTGCATTTTGTCCTTTAAATAATTTTTTAATGTTTTCATAAGAATTTTTGCAGTTTGTCCTAGAAGAATTTTTGCATTTTTTTCTGAAAATTTTTGCATTTTTTCATAAGAAGATTTTTTGCATCTGTATATAGGAATTTTTGCAGTTTTTCGTAAGAATTTTTGCATTTTGCTATCGAAGAATTTTCCAGTTTGCACTCGAAGGATATTTGATGTTAATACTAGAAGATTTTTTGTATTTTTTCCTAAGAATTTTTTCATTTTTTCATTGGAAGAATTTTTACAGTTTAAAAAAAAATGTTTGCATTTTTCTTTAGAATTTCTGCACTTTTTCATAAGAATTTTTGTATTTTAGTACTTGAAGATTTTTTGCATATTTTCATTACAATTTTTGCAGTTTTTCATTGGAAGAATTTTTACAGTTTAAAAAAAAATGTTTGCATTTTTCTTTAGAATTTCTGCACTTTTTCATAAGAATTTTTGTATTTTAGTACTTGAAGATTTTTTGCATATTTTCATTACAATTTTTGCAGTTTTTCATTGGAAGAATTTTTACAGTTTTAAAAAAAATGTTTGCATTTTTCTTTCGAATTTTTGCACTTTTTCATAAGAATTTTTGTATTTTAGTACTTGAAGATTTTTTGCATATTTTCATTACAATTTTTGCAGTTTTTCATTGGAAGAATTTTTACAGTTTTAAAAAAATGTTTGCATTTTTCTTTAGAATTTTTGCCCTTTTTTATAAGAATTTTTGTATTTTACTGCTTGAAGATTTTTTGCATATTTTCATTAGAATTTTTGCAGTTTTTCATAAGAAAATTTTTAGTTTTTCAAAAGAGTTTTTAATTTTGCACTTGAAGAATTTTTGCAATTTTCTTTTAAGAAGAAATTTTTGCAGTCTGCACTAGAAGAATTTTTGCGTTTTGTCCTTTAAATAAGTTTTTAATGTTTTCATAAGAATTTTTGCAGTTTGTTCTCGAAGAATTTTTTCATTTTCTCCAGAAAATTTTTGCACTTTTTCATAAAAAGAATTTTTGTATTTAGTACTGGAATGATTTTTGAAAATTTTCATAAGAATTTTGGCAGTTTTTCATAAGAATTTTTATAGTCTTTCAAAAGAATTTTTGCATTTTGCACTCGAAGAATTTTTACACTTTGTCTTTTGAAGAATTTTGCATTTTTTCATTAAAATTTTTTTGCACTTTGTACTAGAAGAATTTTTGCATTTTTTTCTGAAAATTTGTGCAGTTTTTCATGAGAAGAATTTTTGCATCTGTTCATAAGAATTTTTGCACTTTTTCGTAAGAATTTTTACGGGTTTTCAAAAGAATTTTTGCATTTTGCTCTCGAAGAATTTTCCAGTTTGCACTCAAGGGATATTTGATGTTAATACTGGAAGAATTTTTGTATTTTTTCCTAAGAATTTTTGCATTTTTTCATAAGAAGTTTTTGCATCTGTTCATGACAATTTTTGCAGTTTTTCGAAAGAATTTTTACAGTTTTTCAAAAGAATTTTTGCATTTTGCACTCGAAGAATTTTTACACTTTGTCCTTTGAAGAATTTTTGCATTTTCTCATAAAAACATTTTTTGTAGTTTGTACTAGAAGAATTTTTGCATTTTTTCTGCAAATTTTTGCATTTTTTTATAAGAAGAATTTTAGCATCTGTTCATAAGAATTTTTGCAGTTTTTCGTAAGAATTTTTACGGTTTTTCAAAAGAATTTTTGCATTTTGCACTCGAAGAATTTTTACACTTTGTCCTTTAAAGAATTTTTGCAGTTTGTACTAGAAGAATTTTTGCATTTTTTTCTGAAAATTTTTGCCTTTTTTCATAAGAAGAATTTTTGCATCTGTTCATAAGAATTTTTGCAGTTTTTCGTAAGAATTTTTACGGTTTTTCAAAAGCATTTTTGCATTTTGCTATTGAAGAATTTTCCATTTTGCACTTAATTGAAATTTGATGTTAATACCAGAAGAATTTTTGTATTTTTTCCTAAGAATTTTTGCATTTTTTCATAAGAAGTTTTTGCATCTGTTTATGATAATTTTTGCAGCTTTTCGTAAGAATTTTTACAGTTTTTCAAAAGAATTTTTGCATTTTGCACTCGAAGAATTTTTACACTTTGTCCTTTGAAGAATTTTTGTAGTTTGTACTAGAAGAATTTTTGCATTTTTTTCTGAAAATTCTTGCATTTTTCCATGAGAAGAATTTTTGCATCTGTTCATAAGAATTTTTGCACTTTTTCGTAATAATTTTTACGGTTTTTCAAAAGAATTTTTGCATTTTGCTCTAGAAGAATTTTCCATTTTGCACTCGAAGGATATTTGATGTTAATACTAGAAGAATTTTTGTATTTTTTCCTAAGAATTTTTGCATATTTGTCCTTTTAAGAATTTTTGCATTTTTTTCTGCAAATTTTTGCATTTTTTCTGCAAATTTTTGCATTTTTTCATAAGAAGAATTTTTGCATCTGTTCATAAGAATTTTTGCACTTTTTCGTAAGAATTTTTACGGTTTTTCAAAAGAATTTTTGCATTTTGCACTGGAGGAATTTTTACACTTTGTCCTTTTAAGAATTTTTGCATTTTTTCATAAAAGAAATTTTTGCAGTTTGTACTAGAAGAATTTTTGCATTTTTTTCTGAAAATTTTTGCATTTTTTCATAAGAAGAATTTTTGCATCTGTTCATAAGAATTTTTGCAGTTTTTCGTAAGAATTTTTACAGTTTTTCAAAAGAATTTTTCCATTTTTCACTTGAAGAATTTTTACACTTTGTCCTTTGACGAATTTATGCATTTTTTAATAAAAAAAAATTTTGAAGTTTGTACTAGAAAATTTTTGCATTTTTTTCTGCAAATTTTTGCATGTTTTCATAAGAAGAATTTTTGCATCTCTTAATAAGAATTTTTGCAGTTTTTCGTAAGAATTTTTAGTTTTTCAAAAGAATTTTTGCATTTTGCACTCGAAGAATTTTTACACTTTGTTCTTTGAAGAATTTTTGCATTTTTTCATAAAAAAAATTTTTGAAGTTTGTACTAGAAGAATTTTTGCATTTTTTTCTGCAAATTTTTGCATGTTTTCATAAGAAAAATTATTGCATCTGTTCATAAGAATTTTTTTCAAAAGGATTTTGGCATTTTGCTCTCGGAAGAATTTTCCATTTTGCACTCGAATTGAAATTTGATGTTAATACTAGAAGAATTTTTGTATTTTTTCCTAAGAATTTTTGCATTTTTTCATAAGAAGTTTTTGCGTCTGTTCATGACAATTTTTGCAGTTTTTTGTAAGATTTTTTACAGTTTTTCAAAAGAATTTTTGCATTTTGCACTCGAAGAATTTTTACACTTTGTCTTTTGAAGAATTTTTGCATTTTTTCATAAAAAAAATTTTGCAGTTTGGACTAGTTTTGCCTAAATTTGGACTTTACCAATTGCTTTTTTAAGCCAAATTAGATTACGACACAAAATTTTATGTTTTTTTACATTTTTTTTACAGATATCGATATTTTTAAGTGTCGACTTTTGAACTGATCCCCAGTAGCACACAAAATGGGCTATGCTACATTGGTCCAAAATTATTTTTTTTGGCGGCGTTAAAAACAAATTTTTGTTGTTTGCGATACAGAATTTGGTAAATTACCTACAATAGAACATACTTACCAAATTTTGTTCAAATTAGGACAACCATCGCCAAAATATTGACAATTGAAATTTTTGAAAATAAACGCGAAGACCCTGTATGTATTAACGAAAGGATATTTGGAGCATAATAATAGCCGATATAAAATAACTACAAGGTCCTCTACCATCTGGTAAAGGTTGGCTAGTCACTCGCTAAACACCCTGTATATAGAGTGTAATAAAATTTTTCACAATAAATAATTTTTATGTCACATTACGAGCGTTACGTTACTGTAACGGTGATTTTTTCTTAAAGTATACGACTTTTTTTTTATTTCTGTTAAATACCTAATAATAGTTGTCTAAATAATACTTTTTTATCATAAAATTCAAAAAAGAAAATTTCGCCGTTAGAGGGTTAAGTGATTTCGACCAGTCTCGGACCAATAAAGCATTTTTCGTAGATTTGGACTGGAAAAATTAAAATTTTTTAACATATTTGAGAAAGACCGTAATTTTTCACATTAATAGTAACTTTTGTAACATAACTATTTAGGAAGTGGATTTTTTATTATATGTAAATGATACAATATAAAAAAAACATAATAAAAATCCTTAATATAAAAATTCCCAAACTGATTTATATTTCACTATACTATGACGAACAAAGTAATGAAATAAAATTATTTAATATTAAACTACTAATTATACTAGTTTATTATAAAATTAATATAATACAGAAAATTATTGTTACGTCACTGCAAAAAATGAAACTCCAAAAAATGTGGGTGCTATGAATAGATCCAATTAGGCCAAATTAAAACTGTATTGTAGCATCTCAAAGTATTTCATTCAATGAAAAAATATTACTCTTATAACGTCTGAAAAATAGCACATTTATAACTTTTCCTTTATATATAGACTTATATTTTTCTTCCAGATGAAAATTTTATTACTTGGAAATTTAATAATAACTATAAAAAAATTGGTCGATATCTTTTAACGAGCTCAATATGGTACATTAAATGAGGATTTAAATGAAAAAACAGAAAACGATAGAAAAATGGGGAAAACAAGAAAAAATAGAAATAGGTACAGTACAAAGGTACTGTGATTATGAAAAATATGTTCGTTAGTTTCCAATGTGGCGTTAGTACTTTTCCTAATTTTACCTAAAAAAATCCGAATTTGATATCAAAACCATTAAAGACTGACGACTTTTTAAGTCCGAAACGGTCAGAATTCCGGTCCGAGAACTGGCAAAAGCATTTTTCGTACAGACCGTAATAGTGGCTGAAATCGATTTTCTTACATGAATTTGTATAAAATTTCCTTCCGAATCGATTGATTTAGTGTTGTATGTATAACGGTTTAGCCAGGAAGCATCATTATTCGGATACAAGTATTATTCTAAAAATCTCAAAGTTCGATAAAAAATTCCGAAAATCTGTTTGTTAGTTAAAATGTCACGATAATACTTTTAGGACGTAATGTTCCATAAAAAACGCCAAATTTTTCATCGAGATTATTATAGAGTAACAATTTTATCGCCCGCGGTCAGATATCCGGTCCGGGGACCGAAAAATTGAACCTCATGGACGGAAAATCCATTCGTAAATTTAGACTCCCCAATTTTTTTTTAAGCCAAATTAGACTACGGCACCAAATTTTATATTATTATACATGTTTTTACAGATTTCGATATTTTTTGACTGAGGTTAAGGAATTGTCAATCTAGTTTGACTTTCGAACTGACTAGAGTAGCCAAAATACTTATTTATTTGTTTGTAGCAAATCTCCTCCTGGATCAAGTGGTTATATACTCACTGCCGTACGTCTAAAAAATCTGCAAGTTCGATAAAAAATTCTAAAAATCCGTTCGTCAGTTCAAAATATCGCGATAATACTTTTCCCACGTAGTTTTATCTAAAAAACCAAATCTAACATCAAGCTTATTGTAGAATGACGATTGGACGCCCGCGGTCAGATTTCCAGTCCGACGACTGAAAAATTTGACCGTATTAGAAGTAAAAAAACATTTTTCAAAAATTTGGAATTAACCAACAGGTTTTTTGGCCCAAATTATGTTATCACACCAAATTTCAAATTGTTTACAGATTTTTCTTGCGGATTTCAATATTTTTCAGTTTCCAGTTAAGGAATAACAGTGGCCAAAATGGAATTTTCTCATTTTTACTTTCCGAACAACAGAATTGTATAGAAGGAAAGTATTGCGATCATGATATTTTGGCCACACCCAGATTTTAACGAATCTTTACGTTTCGAGGTCACCTGAATCTATTTATACCATTTTTAGCATGATGTCTGTCTGTGTGTGTGTGTGTGTCTGTGTGTCTGTGTGTGTGTGGGCAACTACGAACTGCCCCAGGCTACCTTAATTTTATTGGGATCAGTTTTAAAGTAGGATTAAGAGCGACTACGAACTGCCCCACGCTACCTGAGAGCGAAAATTTGAAATTATTATCACAATTTATTACAACAATAAAGTTTATTTATAAATCTAAATTAACTTATATACAATAACAATAATTACAATACAATAACTACCTAAAGAACAACAACGCTTAATTCTAATATCTGACTATAGTGATTCAAATAGTATAAATAATAGTATACACTATATTTTTGTTCATTAAAAATTAGCTGCATAATAATTGCAAACTGACTTAATAAAGTCTAATTTACCAATGTTTTGATTAACGTAATATTCAATTAGCCTATTTTCAATAAAATCGACTTTTCTTTTTGCTGTTTTATCAAGTTTTTTTTTCGAATCTATGTGCAGTGTTAATTTTCACATATATTTCTGCTTGAAAATTTAACAAAATGTCTGTAAATTTAAATATGTCTGGATGTGATTTATAAAAACATTCATTAAATTTCTAGTGAAATGATTCACATGCGTTTGTGGTATATACAAGAGATGATGAATTTGAAGCCCACATGTAAGGTGGAAATGTAGATTCTTCCGTTAAATAATTATCGACTAGATAATCACAAAATTGCAAAACTCTGTCATCTTCTGGCATAATATCAAAAAGTTCATCAGAAAAAAAGTCACCAACTTCATTTGGATCTAAATAAGGAATGCCGAAAAACAATTTTAAATATTTTCCAATATCAGTTTGATTTTAAATTCCGAGTACAAACCTAAATTTTGAATTTTCCTAAACCAATTTTGTGTTGGATGAAATGGCTATTTCAAAATCAGAAATGATTCGCTTCGGTTTGCAATTCAAATTAAAATTTGTACATATTGTTATTAATTTATCAAAAGTATTTTTGTACGATTTCTGTGATTTATTTTTTAACAACCAAAACACTAGAACATAAAATCCATTTTTGTAGCCATGTATAGAGAACATCTGACAAAAATATTTAGATGAATTAAAAATATTTGTTTTTAAATTTCCGGTCATTAAAACTTAATCCCCAACCTTCTTGCCGATGGGGCAGTAAGTACTTGGGATTAAGGTGTACAGGTAGTTCCGTGGGGCAGTTAGTATAGGCCGGTGTGTGTGAACACGATAGCGCATAAACGGCTGAACCGATTCAGATGAAATTTTATATACATATTTAGGGTAGCAAGGAGACGACCTGTATATAATTTGGAGTTAATCGGACAACCGGGAAGTGACAGTTGCTATAAGTGATGACGTCATTACTAAACTAAAAGATGGCATGGCAAGTTTTACACATATATTTTTTATACATTATAGTTTAATTTCGAACGATTAAAATATAACCATAATAATGCATTTTTATGAAAAATTACAAGATATGAAAGTTGTAGAACATAAAATTTTCTACACATTTTGTCATTACCGTTTTTTTGAATTCCTCATAGTTTCGTCGCTAGACGGTGTGAAAAATAATGTATATAGACATTTGCGATTTTTTTTAGACTTTGAGACAAAATCATGGATTTTTATAAAAATTTACAAAAAATGAAAATTGTAGAACATAAAATTTTCTACAAATTTTATCTTTAATTTTTTTTTCGAGTTCCGCATAGTTTCGCCGCTAGTTTTTATTTTAATTTTTAAGCAATTTTTATCCTTATTAAATTATTATTTTTACTTTCCGAACAACAGAGTTGTATAGAAGGAAAGTATTGCGATCATGATATTTTGACCATACCCAGATTTTAACTGATCTTTACGTTTTGAGGTCACCTGAATCCATTTATACCATTTTTAGCATGATGTCTGTCTGTGTGTGTGTGTCTGTGTGTGTGTCTGTGTGTCTGTGTGTGTGTGTGAACACGATAGCGTCTAAACGGCTGAACCGATTTAGATGAAATTTTATATACATATTTAGGGTAACAAGGAGACGACCTGTATAGATTTTGGAGTTAATCGGACAACCGGAAGTGACAGTTGCTATAAGTGATGACGTCATTACTAACCAAGATGACAATAAAGTTTTACACATATATTTTTTATACGTTATAGTTTAATTTCGACTGATTAAAATTTTCAAAAACTTTTGCCATTGTTGCCAGATTTATCAAAAAGTAATTTTTTTTCATATTTTTCTTAAAAAACCAAAATAATGCATTTTTATGAAAAATTACAGGATATGAAAGTTGTAGAACATAAAATTTTCTACACATTTTGTTTTTACCGTTTTTTTGATTTCCTCATAGTTTCGTCGCTAGAGGGCGTGAAAAATAATGTATATAGAGATTTGCGACTTTTTTTAGATTTTGAGACAAAATTATGGATTTTTATGAAAATTTACAAAAAATCAAAATTGTAGAATATAAAATTTTCTACAAATTTTGTCTTTAATTTTTTTTCGAGTTCCGCATAGTTTCGCCGCTAGTTTTTATTTTAATTTTTAAGCAATTTTTATCCTTATTAAATTATTATTTTTTACTTAAATTTTAATATTAAAAATTTAAAAAAAATGTCTTTAAATTTGTAATAATTAATTTTATTATTATAATTTTTTTCAAAATTTTATTACAAAAATTGTGATTTTTTTTAAAAATTGGCTAAGAAACATTTAAAATTATATTATGATTTTAAACTAAATTGAATAACTTCTACAATATTAAAGCTATTGAACTGGGATTTGCACTAATCTAAAGATAAAATAAAACTCTAAATTTAAAATGTATTTTAGTTTCTTAAAATTTTGAATTGTAATTATTATAGACAAACTTAAGAATTTTTTTAAAATTTTTTGTAATTTCGTTTTTTCAATAAGTATAAAATAAATGAAAAAATTAAATAGCATATCCGAAAAGGATTAAAAAGTACTATGTGTATAAATTATTTCATAATTTTAACATAGTATTTGTAAAAGTTATAGCAAAAAATGAAAAAAGTTAAAACAATTCAATGGGTTTACCCATGAATTTTTAAGAAAAAAAATTTTTTTTTTAGTTTTTTAAATTTTCTTTATTAATACATTTTGATCCAAAAAACCTAAAAAAAAGGTTTGTTTCCCATTTTGAATAAAATTGAATGAGATATTAATTATTTAATGATTTTAAAATTATTCAAAAATAGGTTTGATTTGTTTTAAGGTTAAAATTAATATTAAAAATTTAAAAAAATTACCCTTAAATTTGTAGTAAAAAACTCTATAATTGTGATTTGTTTCAAAATTTTATTCAAAAAATTGTAGAATTCCTCATTTTTTTTTGAAATTTAATATAAGTTTAAAAAAAATTGAATAACTTTAAAAATATTAAAGATATTAAAATGGGATTTATACCATTCGATAGGTAATATAAAACTCTAAATTTAAAAAATAATTTAGTCTCTTCGAATTTAACATTGTAATTATTATAACCAAAATAAAACAAAAATTAAATTTTGTTGTCCTTTTGTTTTATCGAAAATGGTAAAACAAATGCAAAAAGTAACTAGTACACCCGAAAGGGATCAAAAAGTACATTATGTGTGAAATATTTCATAATTTTAAAATAATACTTGTAGAAATTATACAAAATTATAAAAAGTTAAAAAAAATTTTTAGAAAAAATTAATTTTTTTTTTAATTTTTGTAAACTTATTTTATTAATGTATTTTGATGCAGAAAAACTAAAATAATCGATTAAACAATTACTTTACTAGGATTGTTCGGAAAGTTGGGTGGGATTACCCCCTCATTTTTTAGTTAAATTTTATTATTAAAAATTTTAAAAAAATATCATTTAATTTGTAATAATTAATTTTATTATTAAAATTTTTTTCAAAATTTTAGTAGAAATTTTTTTTTAAAAATTGGCTAAGAAACATTTAAAATTATATTATGATTTTAAACTAAATTGAATAACTTCTACAATATTAAAGTAATTGAACTGGGATTTTCGCCATTCTAAAGATAAAATAAAATCTATTTTAGTTTCTTAGAATGTAGAATTGTAATTATTAGTCTCTTCGAATTTAACATTGTAATTATTATAACCAAAATAGAACAAAAATTAAATTTTTTTGTCATTTTGTTTTATCGAAAATGGTAAAACAAATGAAAAAAATAAAAATAGGAAAAAATAGGAAAAAATAGGAAAAAATAGGAAAAAATAGGAAAAAATAGGAAAAAATAGGAAAATAGGAAAAACCGGAAAAAATATGGGAAAATAGGAAAAATCGGGAAAAATCAGGAATAATAGAGAAAAAAAGAAAAATAAAGAAAAACAGTGAAAAATTGGAAGACTGGGAAAAAATAATGAAAAATAGGAAAAATCAGAAGAGATTGGCAAAAATAGAAAAAAATTGACAAAAATGCAGAAAATAGGGAAAAATACATACTACTAGTTAAATACCAATTATTCATTATCATTAAAAAAAAAATTTGTCGCTTTTTCCCCGTTTTTTATATCAGACTTGTTTTTTGCCCCATTTTTTCTCACACTTGTGTTTTTTGCTCCATTATTATTCCGTTTGTTTTGCCCAATTTTTGTTGTGTTTTTCCCAATTCGTTTCGAGGTTCTTCATGGGAAAAGCAGACTGAGGAAAACTGACGAAAACGGGGTTGTTAGTAATTATTTATTTTTCAAAAACACGTAAAAATAGGGGAATATAGAAAAAAACAAGGAAACGTGGGCATAATATAATGAAATAGGAAAAATAATGAAAAATTGGAAAAAGTATAAAAAAATAGTGTAAAATAGGGAATTATAGGGGAAAAAAGAAAAATAAAGAAAAACAGTGAAAAATTGGAAAACTTGGAAAAAATAATGAAAAATAGCAACAATCAGAAAAGAATGGGAAAAATAGAAAAAAATTAACAAAAAAACAGAAAATAGGGAAAAATACATACGAATAGAGACCTGCATATCTTGGGCAATATACAGCTCCATTCAATTGGTAACGAAATCCAGGTCAGGCTTGGCAAAAAATTCACAAATTGTTCCACCCTCAAAACAACACCCTGTATATGTGAATTTTTAAATTCGTTTCCATATTTGGAAAGATAACAAAAAACTGAATTCTGTGACGTATTTTTGATTTTTGGCCAGACGGGTTTACTATTTAAATTTTGGAATTTATTATGGCCAACTTTGAAACTTTAATATTAAATATTTGAAAAAGTATTCGTCTGTGGATACTCATCGGGAAAGTTTTGAGGCGATACAATCTATTTTTTTTGTTGTTTCAGCTCAGAAATACAAATGAATTAAACTTAGTATCATTCCAGTTACCAAAACAATTACTTACTTGGACACTCTGTAGAAGCTAGACCACTCGTAGCAGAAAATTTTAAACATTACCATTTTTTTACTTTTAGTATCACAAACAGCATATAAAATTTTCATTGACTTTCACTTAGGGCCAATTTTTTAACATTCTGTGCTTTTTTTATGTCTATGTTTTTCATAAATTTTCGTTTCTACAAGTTTAACCATTTGAGATAAAAAATAAAGGGATGTGGGAATCCCAATGAATATATTTAGAAATTTTTATGGTGAATCAAATCTGAAAAAAGAAAAATAAAAAAATTAAAGTGATTTGGCATTGATTAAGTTAAATAATTTCATTGAACATGTTTGATTTTTTATTTAAATCTTTTAAAAATATAAAATTTGGTAAGTTATACATATATTGTAATGAAATACTCTGTATGAGTCATTTTTATAAGTTAATTATTATTTATTCGTTGAGAGGTTTGAATAACATAAATATTTTGTGATTTTACAGAGTTTATCGATAAAAGTTTAATTTTAAAGCATTTATTAAGAGCAATTTGTGTATAAAATAGTTAAAATCAACAATTGTGGATGAGTATAAAAAAAATCTCATTTGTATTATCATATCGAAAAATTTTGGAAAGAATATTAAAGTAAATTTTTGCAGTATAATTAAAAAGTAAATTTCAAGTTTATCAAAAGTGATTAACAGATAAAAATTATTCATTAATCAAGTAACAAAAAATTTATTTTGGGTAGAGACAGACAGTTGAAAAATAATAATAAACAGATCGAATTTGAAAATTTAAAAAAAAAATATTGTCAGAAAAAAAAGTTATGGTTTTGTAAAATATAATATGGAAGGATGGAAAGAATAACAATAAAAGTATACACCAATAAAAATAAAATGTTCTTCGTTTAAAAAAAAAATATTATAATTTATGATCAAAATTGAAGATAACTAAAAGAAGAAAACCAAGTAAAAACAAGTAAGAAGGGTATAGAGATTATAGAAGTAAAGGAACAGAGACCGAAGAATTGGGTTAAGAGGAGGTAGTGAAAAGAAGTAGTCGAAGTAGGGAGAAGACAGAAAGAAAAGATTGGTGCAGGAGACTGAACAGGAAGTGGAGCAAGTGAAATAAACTAGAGTAAAAGGACATACACAAAATTTAATTTTTTTTATAACTATGTAATCTTTATTTTTCTTTTTTATTTCTTTAGAACTTACCCCAAAATTAAGATTTTCTTCGTAGAAATTCATTACAAATGGCGCCCAACGTGGGGCACTTTCTTTTATAAAATCATAAATTCATAACATGGAGCTCTTAAAATTCACCGGGTAAATGTTGAGCATTTACGAAACTCTCCGATTTTCATAAAAATTGATAGAAATCATTTACATAGTGTAAATATCACTTTCCAAAAAAAAATTTTTTGCCGCAACCACTGTTAAAGACCTTTTTTCCATTTTGATAAATATATTATTTTTAAGGTTAGTTTTATTTGGATACATCACAATGACTTACATGATGTTGCCAAGTTGTGTAAAATATCCTTAAATCAGAGTTTTTTTTAGTTTATATTGACTGGTTTGTATTTTGCAATATTTTTTTTATTTTTCTTCTTCAAAATATAAACATAGTGCGATACAAAATATAGTTACTGCATGATTTTCATTATTTAGCGATATTGATATTAAGCTGTTGAGAACGAAATAATATTCTTTGATCTGTGTCAGTTGGTCGGGAAGCGGAGGTCATTTTTGAATAAAATTGAAAAAAATTAGTAATTTATACATAAAATTGAAAAAAAATTTGGTTCATTAAGCCAGTTAGTGAAAAAGGAACACAAAAAGATATAAAAAATGTGTCAGTTAGGCTGTCTTTAGACAAATTATCGTACACACTTAATCCTTGTTGGATTTGTTAAAAAGAAATAAATTAATTAATCCTAATTGTATAGGTTTAGGTTAGATTTGAATAGGTTTTAGTTTGTTTGGCTCATCCTGTAACTGGTTAGCTTTGAGTTAGTCTTTTTTTTAAATGCATCATTACAATATGGATGCACCTATAATAAATTAATTTTTTATTACGAGTTGTTTTATTCCATAAATTCTAATTTTAGATCTGATTTAGATTTGTAAAAAAAGTTCCCTTCTCTAAACTGGTCTGGTATCCGTCTCTGACATTTTTTATTACGTTTTTTTTAATTAAATTCGGACATCTTCAAAAATATTTATCGGGTCTAAAATACAATTTTATGTTTAAGATTTGTTTATAGAGTGATTTTGAACCCATTTGAACTGTTCCTTTGTATAATTATCGAATAATTACTTTATGGTAAGTGTTAAATGTAAAAAAAAACTTACAATATTTCATCTAAAGATAATTTTAAAGTACGATTATACTCTGGGCACATAAATTGCCCTTGTGGTATCATACCCCAATTTTGGAGATTATTTATCAATTCAGCTTTATTTTCATTAATTTTATATCATGTTTTTAAATTCATCACCTCACTACTAGATTTTATTCACAATAACTTAACTAATGTCCATTACATATATATGGCAACATCGCTTTCTTGGTTCTTTTAAATATAACAATGATGTAAAGTTAACACTGCATGTGTAAATGACAATTCTGTGTTTGAATAATTTACACAGAATCAATTCGAAACATCAAATGTGTCATACTTTTACTCTTAAATCAATTCGAAACGTCAAATGTGACATAATTTTAATTTTAAACATCAAAAAACTCGAAATTCAAAATTAAGAAAAAAGGTATTTAATGTTGGTTGCGGCGATTTATTTTTATTGGAATGTGATATTTATATGCTCTAGATGATTTGTGAAAATTTTTGTGAAAATCGGCGTATTTCGTAGGTGCTCAACTTTTTCCATTCACCGGAGTATGTGCTGATTAACGTTGGGTTGATCTATTTTGGTTTCAATAACGTGGTGGAAAGGATTAACAAATCTGGTAAGATTTTTTTTTTTTTATTTTCCACAATTGTTGATATTTTGTTTGAAAATCAAGAAATTTTATCATATTATCGTTTGAATTTCCTAATTTTGATATAATTATATTAAACTAACTGTCAGTAGATAGAACGTCCTTTAACTTTAACGGTTCTGTAACTAACGACAATGACGTTTAGATTGTGACAATTGTATAAGAAATCAACTTGTTAAATTTTATTCTAAACGTCATCGCCTTTAGTTATTGAATCTTTAAAGTTAAAGGACGTTCTATCTACTGACAGTTACTATTTGACGTTATTAAATAATTTGACAAATAATTATATAAAGTGAAATTTGTGACAAAACCATAATAACAGAGTGGAATAGTAAAAAGAAATATACGTGGTGGTGAAAAGAATAATTGTTAGTGATAAAAATTTTAATGGATTTAAGAGGGGGAAAAAGATTGCACAAATTAAAGAAGAGGAAGAGTTGGAATTAGGACAAGGCGATATATACCAGAACAAATTGTGGAAGAATACAATGGAACAAGTGTAGGTGAACCAAAAGAAGAGCTAGTACAAGAAAAACAAAAGAAAGAAAAAGAGCAAAAGAATATAATGGATGTATTAAAACAAATGATGTTTCAGATGAATGAAAATAACAAGAAAATGGATGAAAATTGCAAGAAAATGGATGAAAATCACAAGAAATTAGTTGAAAGGTTGGATGAAATTAGTAAAAAATTGGAAAAAACAATGCAAGATAATAGAAAAGAACATAAAGAAGAACAACGAAAAGGAATGCATGATATGGGAAAAGATATTAAACAAGAAATTAAGCAAAACAAATTGGTAATAATTCAGAAAATAGAAGGATTGAAGAGTTATAAAGATGATAAAATAGAAGAAACAAAAAAAGAGATAAAAATAGAAATGATTGAAAGAGGTATAGAAGTAGAAAAGTTACATGATGAGAAAATTGCTAAATTTCAAGAAAAAGAAAACGATTCCAAGCAGGAAAGAGAAGAAGTAGATAAAGTAAAAGTAGGAATACAAGATACTGTAGAAATTATGGAAATTTTAGAAAATAAATGGAAGGATACTATTACAGGAATAAATGGGCAAATGGAACAAATTGTAAAGGAGGTAGAGGAAGATATGGAAAATACTGAACAGAAGATAGGAGAAAAGTTTAAAAATGAAATAAAGTTGGGTGAAGAAATAAATAAAATACAAATACAAGTCAATATGAACAATATTTCTAATACAGGAAATGAAAGACAAAGGAATATAGAACAAAATATAAAAGAAAATATTGAAAAAGAGAAAAGAAACACAGAAAATATTAATAATGGGAAAATTATAAATAAAATGAAAGCTAATAGAAACGAACCAAGATATAAAGAAATTATAACAAAAATAAAACGAAGAATACAACAATTGAATAAAAGAAATAAAAATGGAATTCAGAAAAGATATAAAAGACGTAAGGTCAAATTTAAAATATAGAAAAGAAACAAATTGATGGATTTACTGAGGAAAACCATAGCAAGGACAATGGATATTAGAATATGACTATAGGAAGTCAATAATAAATTTAAATTAGTTTTAAGAAGTTTATTAAAAAAAAAAAGGAATTTAAGTTCAATTAGTTCATTTGTTAATTAATAAATAAAGTCTCTGGGGGGAAGCATAACAAATAGTTTAGTAATGGAAAGAAGTATGGAAGAAATTGATAATGGACATAGGTATGGGAATAAAAGCATAAATAGGATCAAGTAAAAAAATGTAAGAATATTATGGAGATGGTGGTAAGAAGAATAGTAATAAAGCAGAGAAAATAGGATCTTGAATATAAAATAATTAAATAATAAATAATAGTGTTAAGTGCGGTAACATAATTATAATTAAATAATAAATATTAATATAAAGAATATATGAGGTATATGAAGTTTTATAATGAAATATGATGAAGTATAATAAAAGGTTATGAATAAATATGGGTAATTGCTATAAGCTAATAAATAATTAAAAGATAATTCAAGATAATATTAGAGAAAAGAAGATAGTATTTTATATGGAAAAGATAGAAGTAAATAAGTTGGAAATGGTATAAAAGAATAGAAAAACGTTAAATAAATGAAGAAAGAAAATTTTAATAAGAATTCAGAAAAACGCTAAATTAAAAGTTTATTCCAGGGACTTTACATTTTAATAATCACAATAGTTAAAATATATAATAGAAAGGTAGGAAATTGACATTTAAAATTTTCCATAAATGGAAAATTTCAAATGTAAATTTGGTAATTTGTAATGAAATACTCTGTATGAGTCATTTTTATAAGTTAATTATTATTTATTCGTTTAGAGGTTTGAATAACATAAATATTTTGTGATTTTTGAATTTTACAAACAGAGTTTATCGATAAAAGTTTACTTTTAAAGCATTTATTAAGAGCAATTTATGTATAAAATAGTTAAAATCAACAATTGTGGATGAGTATAAAAAAAATCTCATTTGTATTATCATATCGAAAAGTTAAATTTTGGAAAGAATATTAAAGTACATTTTTGCAGTATAATTAAAAAGTAAATTTCAAGTTTATCAAAAGTGATTAACAGATAAAAATTATTCATTAATCAAGTAACAAAAAATTTATTTTGGGTAGAGACAGACAGTTGAAAAATAATAATAAACAGATCGAATTTGAACATTTAAAAAAAAAATTATTGTCAGATAAAAAAATTATGGTTTTGTAAAATATAATATGGAAGGATGGAAAGAATAACAATAAAAGTATACACCAATAAAAATAAAATGTTCTTCATTTAAAAAAAAAAACATATTATAATTTATGATCAAAATTGAAGATAACTAAAAGAAGAAAACCAAGTAAAAACAAGTAAGAAGGGTATAGAGATTATAGAAGTAAAGGAACAGAGACCGGAGAATTGGGTTAAGAGGAGGTAGTGAAAAGAAGTAGTCTAGGTAGGGAGAAGACAGAGAGAAAAGATTGGTGCAGGAGACTGAACAGGAAGTGGATGAACTGAAATAAACTAGAGTAAAAGGACATACACAAAATTTAATTTTTTTTATAACTATGTAATGTTTATTATTTTTTTATTTCTGTAGAACTCAGCTAAAAATTGAGATTATCTTCGTAGAAATTCATTACAATATATAGTTTTATCACTTTTTAAACCAATTCCGCATTACTTAATTGAAGAAATTCTTGTTTTTTTTTTCATATGAATAAAATTCTGTTTATTATCTTTACTTGGCACGCTATTTAAATAAACATTATTATTGTATTGGTACAAGAACAAAAGTCTTCCTATCAACACCGAAAAACGAAAACAACATATACCCTATCTATTGTTAAACTCCCGTTCTTAGAGCGAGTTATCTCGTGATTCGGGCTTCGAGAAACTCAATACCGTAATGTCACTAAAAAGAGCTTTTAACCCCTGCCTGTCCTCTCTCCCATTATATACTTCAACTTATACCTAACAGAGATAATATCCGAACAAAGGGCAGAAACGCGAACAAGAAGAATTTAAGCAGAACAAATATAATGGCCTTTTCAACAGGTGAACTACTTCAAAAGCTTTATGCAAAAGAGGATACTCCGGAAAATACAAACAGATTTGTAAATAATTTATAAATGTGTATGTGGTTGTTTTTAAATATTTTAATTTTAGATTTTTGGATTATTTAGAAAGCTACATATTTGTGACTTTAAGAAAATGCTTTCTAAATTTAAATATTCTCTGGGTGCAGAGTGCATGGTGGGGATAACTAAAACGATCCCAGAGCTCGTAGTGGTCAAATTTTCGTGAAATCTGGCTCTTGTCATAAATAAACCCGTCAAAATTAAATATAAAAATGGTTCATAGTAGTTGTTGTGTTGTTAATTGTAAAAAACAGGGAGAAATAGCAAGTGCAGATTTTACACATTTTCAAGAGCTAGTTGGAAATTAGAAAAAAGAAAAACTGGATAAATGCAGTTAGGAGAAAAAAGTAAGTCATGTATAACCTACTTCTGTAGCATACTTACTTAGACGAATGTATGTTTTATTCTACAATTATTCGATGTTATTAAATAACTTTTGCCACTATGTCTCAATTTATTCACATCTCTAACGTGACCAGCCGCGGCAATTTGCTTCCCTTTATCCATCGTTTGGGGTTGAAATGATATTTGATGAGTAATTGACTCCAATCCGGTTTGATTAAATATACTAAAATCCGGTTTGATTGAATAATTACATTGATCATCGCCTAAAAATTATTAAAAAAACCGTAAAAATTCTTATTAAAAGGTGATAAAATTCTTTGAGTACCAAATACAAAAATTCTTCTCATGCAAAAATGCAAAAATTCTTCTAGCACAAATTGCAAAAAATCTTCGAGAGCAAAATGCAAAAATTCTTTTGAAAAACTGTAAAAATTCTTAGGAAAAACTGCAAAAATTGTCATGAAAAAATGCAAAAATTCTTAGGAAAAAATACAAAAATTCTTCTAGTATTAACATCAAATATCCTTCGAGTGCAAAATGGAAAATTCTTCGAGAGCAAAATACAAAAATGCTTTTGAAAAACCATAAAAATTCTTAAGAAAAAGTACAAAAATTCTTATGAACAGATGCAAAAATTCTTCTCATGAAAAAATGCAAGAATTTTCAGAAAAAAATGCAAAAGTTCTTCTAGTACAAACTGCAATATTTTTTTTTATGAAAAAATGCAAAAATTATTCAAACGACAAAGTGTAAAAATTCTTAGGAAAAACTGCAAAAATTGTCATGAACAGATGCAAAAACTTCTTATGAAAAAATGCAAAAATTCTTAGGAAAAAATACCAAAATTCTTCTAGTATTAACATCAAATATCCTTCGAGTGCAAAACGGAAAATTCTTCTAGAGCAAAATGCAAAAATTCTTAGGAAAAACCGTAAAAATTCTTACGAAAAACTGCAAAAATTCTTATGAACAGATCCAAAAAGGAAAAAACAGATAATAATAGGGACAAATACGGACAGATTGGGAAAAACAGGAAAAAATTATGATACCAAAAAAATTTAAAAACTACGAATAATATAAAAATGGGAAAAAACAGAAAAAACTGTTTGAATTGGGCTGGAACCTTTGGTTATCAACAATGTTCAAGAATATCGTCACCGCTTACCAAAACTACATAGGAAAAAATATGGAGAAATAGGGAAAAATAACGAAAAATAGAATAAAAAGTGATAAATATCGAAAAATGGTTAAAAATGGGAATAAGTAGTAAAAAATGTGGAAAAATAGGAAAAAATATGAAAAAATGAAAAAAATGGAAAACTCTCCGAAGCAAACAAATTACTAAAAAAGTACGAAAAAAAAAGTGAATGTAAGAAAAATAGTTTGAGGCAAAGAAATTAGTAAAAAAGTAGGAGAAAAAAAACGTTGAAGAAAGTGAAAACAGAAAAGTGTAAACTGAACAAAATAGTAAAAAAGTATAAAAAAAGTAGTATGGAATTTGGAGAGCTTGATTGATTTAATTACTCCGGATGGTGGGGGAAACTCCGGAGTAATCACAAAAATCAAGCTTTCTGAAACAAGGAAAGTACTAAAAAGGCAGGAGGGAAAAAGGAATGTGGAAAAAAGCAGCAATGCATTTTTTTATAGAATTTAAAAAACAACAATGCTTTTTTTTTCGGAAAGCTACTATGCATTTTTTTACCAAATTGGAAAAAAAACAATGACTTTTACTACACTTGAATTGTATTTGGAAAAAAATAAAAATGCATTTTTCTACACTTGAATTAGGAAAAATGGCAAAAATGCATTTTTTATCGGTCTTCCAGGTACTAGGAAAAATTTTTAAAGATATTCCATAACAAAGCACAGGAATTTCCCGAGTCCCCATTCTATGAGAAGTACTTCAAATTCCATTTTTAAGTTACGTTTCTGTAACACAAAACTAATAAAATTTGTCACCAGTCACTATACAACTTGTTTAATTGCAGTTAATAATTTGTTTAATTGTGTTAAGTAAAATATTTAATAATCCCAATAATTTAGATTTTTAAGGTGATTAATTTAGGGTTTTTGTAAAAATCGAGACGAGTGTGTCAGAGCTAGTGGAGGAGTAGCTATATTTGTAAAAAATTCGATAAAAGTGGTAGAAGTTCCAATCCAAAGTAACATCGAGGCAATTGCAGTTAACATAACCGCAGCAATCTAACTATCTGCAACATATATCTTCCTCCAGGAATGCCCATAAGTAAAGAAGAATTGTCAGAATTACTAGAACAAATACCTAAACCTAGAATCATAGTCGGCGATTTCAACGCACATAATTTTTTGTGGGGTTCACATTTTGTAAATCCTAAAGGTCGTATTATAGAACAACTAATAGAAGACCTGAACCTTTCTCTTTTAAATGATGGTAGACCTACAAGATTTAACATTCAGACAGGGGAATCTTCATGTATTGATCTAACTTTTTGTGACCCAACGTTAACACCACTACTAACTTGGGACAGTCTAGACTACACATATAGTAGTGACCATTATCCAATTATTGTATCTAGCAATAAAAAGTATAGTAATAACTCTTCGTTTTGTCCAAAATGTAATTTAGCCGCAGCAGATTAGAATCTCTTCTCTAAACTAATGGAGGAAAATGTAGCATCCTGTATAATATCAACAGATATCGATGAATTATTAGAGAACTTTGTAAATATCATTTTACAAGCAGCAGATAACTCCATTTGTAAAACCTCCTATAATAAAAAACTTAATCCTGTTACGTGATGGACCGAGGAATGCAAATTGGTCATCGAAGCTAGCAAAAAAGCATATAGAACGATGGAAAATAAAATTGAATTTTCAAAATTGCGGGCTAAATCTAGATATGTAATTAAAAGTGCCAAACGCAGATCATAGACTGAATATGTATCTGCGATAACCTCTGAAACACCAATGACAGAAGTTTGGCAGAAAGTACGCAGAATATCGGGACTAAACACCAATCACAACATACATAAGCTTGAACTAAATGGAAGAACAATAACCGATAACTCTGATATAGCAGCACTAGCCACGACATACAAAAATCGATCTAGTAACAACAACATTAATTAAGAGTCTATCGTTTACAGGGCACTAGAAGAACAAAATAAAATTACAATAGCAGTTCATGATGATGACCCATTAAATCTACCCCTGTCCTTCTCGGAGTATAACGAAGCACTAGGCAGTTTTCGAGGAACCTGTCAAGGACCTGATCAAATCCCAGTTGCTTTTCTAAAATACCTTCCTATGAATGCCCATGAACATCTTCTTCGGCTGTACAAAACGATTTGGTTAGAACACAAGTTCCCAAAAAACTGGCATGAATCTACCATAATTCCCATACCAAAAGCACAAAGTACAAGAACGAATCCTGAATCTTATCGGCCTATCTCTCTTACTTGCGCTATGTGTAAGGTTATTGAAAAAATTGTTAACAAAAGGTTACTATGGACAATGGAAAAACGTAAGTTAATAATACCCGAACAAAGCGGATTCAGACAAAAAAGATCAGCAACTGATAACATCGTTGACTTGGAGAGTGAAATAAATGAGGCATTTGCACTGAAAGCGGCATGTCTAGCCTTATTTTTTGATATTACTAGAGCATTTGATACTGCTTGGCGCGACCATATAATAAAAAAACTACATAGTTGGAACATACAAGGTCATTGTCTTTTCTTTGTTAAAATTTTTTTAAAAGACAGAACTTTTAGTGTAAAAGCAAATGGAATAATGTCAGATACAATGAGACTAGAAAAGGGAATTCCTCAAGGATCTGTAATAAGCCCTACTTTATTTATTGTCGCAATAAATGACATTTTACAAGGTTTAAAATCTCCCTTAAAAGCCCGTCTATACGCAAATGATCTAGTTGTCCATTGCAAAAGCAAAAACATAAATAATCTTTCTCCACGACCATTACTGAATGTATGAATTCTGAAATCATTTTTAATAATAGAATGTAAACATTCACAATCTAGAGTCTGAATATTTATTCTATAATACTTGCCTCTTATGCATTTTGCATGTATTTTTATTCTTTATCAAGGTAAAGAATGGATTTTCTGTAATCGAACTAAACAATATCGATTGCCATGGACTTCAAAAGTGTCAGTGTCAGATATAAAATGGCGACGGTAATAATTATTTTCAAACAAGTTTTAATTTAAACAAAATACTGAGTGAAAAATCAAGTGAAGTAGATATAGAATTTAATATCTGAAATTGCAAATTATGAAAAAACACCAATGCACCAGATTTTAATATCGGTAAGTGTACCACAGCACTATAAATATTAATACAATGTAATACGAATATGTCAACAAATAACTTGTGTTCAGATTTAATTTAATTTTGATTCATACTTTTTGATCGTGGAGAAAATATAGTCTGTTACTCGGTCAGAATGAAAAAATTCGACACTCGTGGTTCCTCACACTCGCTTTCGCTCGCGTTCGGAATTTTCCACTCTTGTCGAATTTTTCATTCTAACCTTGTTACAGAATCTACTATTTCTCACTCATGCAGAATTTTATTACACACCTAGAACATAGGTCAGACAAGACTGGTTTCATCTTCTCCACAAGTAAAACTCAATATAATTTTTTTTCCCAAGCGAGAAATTGCGAGAACGCCAAATTTAAAGCTTTACAACGAACATTTAAAGGCCGAAAACTCCGTCAAGTTTTTGGGCATGGTCTTTGATAAATCACTGAAATGGAATCTACACATACAAAACCTTCTTCTGTCATGCCACAATAAACTCAATCTTCTAAAAACATTGGCTAACAAGGACTGGGGTGCAGATCGTCAAACACTGCTTACGTTATATCGGACTTTAATTCGTTCAAAGTTGGATTACGGTTCCATTGCCTGTACAACAGCAAGTAAATCAATGCTCAAGTCACTTAACACGATTCAGAATTCAGAATTGCGTATAATAACAGGAGCTTTTCGTACTTCTCCAGTAGAGAGCTTACGCTGCGAAGTTGGTGAATCCTCTTTAGAAGATAGAAGAATTTAATTAAGCCTCACATATATGCTGCCAAAACAAATTCCAATCATACTATTCCGACCCGTATAAACTGTATATCCCACAAATTTTCCCATCTTTTTACACATAAACCCAGAACTCCCAAACCTTTTTATGCAAGAATCAATTCTTACCTAGACTACCTGAATTATACACAACCTGAAATATTTCCTTCCCTGGAAAATAAAAAATCCAAAATATTTTACTGACCTTACCCATTTTGATAAACGTTCCACTAACCCAGAAATTATAAAGTCATCTCTTAATGACATTTTACAGAAATATAATAACCATGTCCAAATTTTCACTGATGCATCAAAATCAACAGCAAGTTGTGCAGCTGCAATCGTAACGCCGTCTTCCTCCTATAAGTACAAACTTCCACCTTCATACTCTATTTTCTCAGCTGAACTAATCGCTATTTACAAGGCCTTACTTTATATTAACTCATCGCATAACGAAAACCACCTGATACTCACGGACTCACTCAGCTCATTACAAGCCACACAGACTATCTACACATAAAACCCAATTATCATCAAAATAAAACAAGAATTGGCAAATTCTCAAGAAAAGGGCAAAAGCATAGTACTTATATGGATACCATCACATATAGGGATACGTGGCAATGAAGAAGCAGATAGACTCGCCAAAGATGCTGCTAATAATGAGAATGCAGAGGCCACTCAACTGCTTGTAAGCAACGATGTCAAATCCTCAATAAAAACAACAGTGAATAGTACGTGGGAAAATAAGTGGAACGCTACCTTATCTAAACTTAGTGAAGTGAAAAAATCAGTGAAGCCTTGGACAGTGCTGCCGAAAAATCGCAGAGATCAGTGTTACTAACGCAGTTACGTCTGGGTCATATGCGATTAACCCATATAGTTATCTGTTTGGCAATGACATCGAACCTAAATGCGATCTTTGTGATAGCAGGCTAACTATTAAACACTTATCTGGTTCAACTGTTTTCATTTTTCTACTTTAAGATACAAAATATGTAAAGTTATGACTCGCTTATAATCCTTTTTGGTTGATGCGATTTACCTAATAAAAAAAAAATTATGGTTACTAACGGTTACTGTTTTTTATTTGTGTTTAAGTACCTTAAGTTAACTAACCCTAATGATTAGAATTAAAGCCCTTTTTATTGTCATAACTAAACATTTGTTGAGTCCCAATACGTATTAAAGTTTTTATCTACTATAATTAAATTCTTAATAATGCCGAATAAACTTTTAACTCAGTGTAGTTAAAGCTTTAAATGTCATTTTAGTAACTCCATCTAGTGAATTTTTTGCACATTTCGTGTATAATAAATAAATCACTGATATCTAGAAACGCGCAGCTTTAAATAAATCCAAAATCTTGTAGGCCTGTGTAATATTTTGTAAATACAGTTAAATTACAGTCAAATATTATTGTATATTTTAAATGAATTTGTTTTGACAAATCTCTACCCAATTATTTAATATGACTAGAATCTGGATTCTGTAATTCTACACTATCTGTCGCTTATTGTAGGAAAAGCAACGTTTGTCATTTGAGTGAGGAAGTAGGACCCAGGTGTCTCAGATCGTCCTTCAGCTTCATGCCGAAAACGAGCATTAGCCAGGGGCTGTAAAACGCTTTAATCGTTCGTGTTGTATACTATAAGCCATTAATTATGTATGATATAGAGTTTTCTTGTCAGGAGATTGGCTGATTTATTGAAATGGATCTGTTTGGATTTATCTAGCGAATAACTTATATATGATCCAAAGCCGGCGGTTGATGTTAGAATTAATCATGAAGAGGGTGATAGCTGGGCGTGTATACGAAATTATGGGATTATTCTATCTTGGATATGATGTGTGAATGTTAAGATTGTTATGGTTTCGAGATAAATTTAATTAATAAAAATAAGGTTTACAGGATGTATATGGGCCATTCTTTGTTAATAGGCAGGTTCGACATTTTTCTTATTTTTTTTATTTTAACTTAAATCGAGAGGTTTTGTTATTTAAAGACGATCAAAAAAAAATTCAGGACAAAATTTTAATATTTACGTCTGCTATAAGCATTTTAAATCAAAGATCGGCGAGAGGCTGGAAAACGTACCTGTGCCCGAGACTGGATCGTGTGACGTCAGTAGCCATGAACGCTTCGCCCCTTGCCTGCTGCTGCGCTGTATTCACAATGCAAACACATTTTACAGGGTTACCGTTTTTAGTAAATTTCCTACTAAATTAGTAGATTTTTATGAAAAATGAGGATGTTTAGTAGAATTTTAATAGAATTGATAATAGGCAGGTTTGACGTTTTGTTTTTAACTGAAATCGATATTTTTTTTTTATTAAAAAACGATCAAAAAAGAATTGAGCGCAAAATATTAATATTTACGTCCGCTGTAAAATTCAGTAGATTTTTCAGATTTGAATTTAAAACTATATTTTATCGTTATCTATCTATGGTATATTTAAGACGAGTATCTCATCGTAGAAAAAATATTTTTTCTACGGCTATAATACAAAACTGCTCTTTCTTAACTGTTCTTGATAAATCAATGAGGTACATTGTATTGTATTTTCGTATATTTATATAGCTGTGAAACGTTTAAAATCCTACGATGAGCAGCGAAAGTGAATTAGAACTTACTCCTAAAGAAATAGCTGCTGCCGCAAATCAGGCGTGTTTAAGTTTAATTCCAGAATTATCTAAGGAAAAATATGAAAAGTCCTACAAATCATTTATAGATTGGCAAAGGAAAAAGACCACCTCGTCAAATTCGGAGAATGTTTTACTCGCATATTTTAGTGAATTATCTCTGAAATTTAAACCCTCAACTTTATGGGTACAGTATTCCATGTTAAGGACCATGCTAAATATTAACAAAACTACGGACATTGGAAATTATCCAAAAATATAGATCATTACTTAAGAGAAAATCAGTTGGCTACAAGACGAAGAAATTAAAAATTTTCTCTGCAGACGAAATCGACAAATTCATTAAAAACGCGCCCGATGAAATTTATTACTTGATAAGGTAAGTTACTATTTCAAAACTTCTCATTTATACTAAGTGTAATTGATATTTTAATTGTACCTAAATAGAAATTTTGAATGACATTAAATTTGAAATTCATGTTATTTGTTAAATCATATCGCTATTATCTATTACAGCCGTAGAAAAAGTATAGTGTTTAACTATCATTCCTTGCTCGTTAAACAATATACTATTGTAGCATTCAAACGTGACACGAGATTCGCTTAAATAATAAGTTTGAACAAATGTATGAGCTCTAGTAGCAGCGTGGAATAGTGCTGGTTAGTGGTGCGATAGGTCCGGGATCGAATCCTGCACACAGCATATCTTTTTTTTTGCTTTTTATCGTTATATTTTACTTTTAAACTTTATTAAATATTTTTTTTATTTTTTTTAATACACAGGCAAGTTTAGTTAGTCAAGATTTCCTTTAATAAAAAAATACATATCCACCGGGCAGGTAAAAAATATGTACAAAATATTTTTACTGCGATGAGACACTCGTGATTTTGGTAGTTTATTATTGAAATGTTGGTAGAATACGGTTTATTGAAAAATATTTAATAAGGTTGAAAAGTAAAATATAACGATAAAAAGCAAAAACAAGATATGCTGTGTGCGGGATTCGATATCCGGACCTATCGCACCACTAACCAGCACTATTCCACGCTGCTACTAGAGCTCATACTTACGTTTGTTCAAACTTCTTATTTCAGCGAATCACGTATCACGTTTGAATGATACAAAATATTTTTTCTGCAATGAGACACTCGTCTTAAATATACCACAGATAGATAGCGAAAAAATATAGTTTTAAATTCAAATCTGAAAAATCTACTGAATTTTAAAGCGGACGTAAATATTAATATTTTGCGCTCTATTTTTGTTTGATCGTTCTGTAATAAAAAAATATATCGATTTCAGTTTGAAAAAATCGGCTGTGTCACCCCAGGACTTTCCCGACTCGACCGTAGAGAATATGTTATTTATTATTATTATTTTAATTACAAAATACCAAGCATTACATTGATTTATGGAACACATTAAAAATAGCGAGCTGATGGTGAATTAATATTTCAATGTTGGTAATGACATAAGCTGCGCAAGCGCACGTTATATATCATACTGCTACAATTAGGATCTCCTAAAATCATGTGTGAAAACTATTGGGAATTCGGAAAAAATTTTCATACAATAGTGGCAGGGAATTTTAAATGTGTATTTTTCTCGCCATCTAGCGGCGAAACTATGAGGAATTCGATAAAAGTTAAACATAAAAGTTAAAGAAAATTTGATGCTTTACAACTTTGCACAAGAAAATTTTGCACTAAATACATTGTCGTCAAAATCAAGAAAAACTAGAGAACACATACATGCACATTTTTTACGCGCCCTCTAGTGACGCAACTGTTGGAGATTTTAGAAAAAGTTTGAGACAAAAGTTATAGAGAATTTTATGCTCTAAAACTTTGTACTACAAAATTTTGCACTAAAGTATATTGTTTGTCCTCAAAATCAAGAAAAACTAGGGAAAACCTACATGCACATTTTTTACGCGCCCTCTAGTGGCGAAAGTATTGGAAATTCTGGAAAAAGTTTAAAACAAAAGTTATAGAGAATTTTATTGTCTAAAACTTTGTACTACAACATTTTGCACTAAAATGTATTGTTTGTCCTTAAAATTTAAATAAAGCAAAAAATTGTTACATGTATATTTAACTAATGTCGGTCTTGAGGACCCTCCACTGTACCAATTTAAACCAAAAACTAATGGTCGCATTCTAGGCACACACCGACCGTCCATACCAAATTTCAGCTTGATTGGTCAAAGGGTTCGGCAGTTATCGTGGAAGATTACACAAAGACACAGACACACAGACACACAGACACACAGACACACAGACACACAGACACACAGACACACAGACACACAGACACACAGACAGACCATGCGCTGGAAATGGTCTCAATCTTCTTGGGGGACCTCAAAATGGATATTTCCATCGATATCTCGATTGTTTTTTTTTGCTCGTTCACCTTACTTTCCCTTTGATGGGTCCGGGAAAGTAAAAAATGTAGAACCTGTCTAATATCAATTCAACTAAAATTCTCCCAAACACCCTCATTTTTCTTAAAAATCTACAAATTTAGTAGGACTGAAAACGGTAACCCTGTAAAATGTGTTTGAATACAGCGCAGCAGCTGGCCAGGGGCGAACCGTTCATGGCTACTGACGTCACCGGTATAGTCTCGCGCACAGGTACCGTTTTCCAGTCTCTCGCCGATCGATGATTTTAAAATGCTTATAGCGGACGTAAATATTAATATTTTATGCTCAAATGTATTTTGATCGTTTTTAAATAACAAAATCTCTCGATATCAGTTAAAAAATAAAAATGTCTAACCTGCCTGTTGGAAATGTATCCTTATAAAACTGTCCCAAGTACATTTTTATTAAAAATGAAGGTACGATATTAATATAATGGAATGCAATAATAAATGTGGTATGTATCTTTTACTACGCCTATGTCAGTAAACGTCAAAAGTCGCACTGTCAAACATTTCTTGTAACTTTGAATTGAAAGCATGTTGCCCCTAAATGTAGGCAATACTTTTTAAGCGAATAATAAAATGTAAGTAGATACTTAGCTCCGACGTAGAAAAAGTACTCGAGTTGTAAGTCTATTACGCACTCTTGAAAAGTACGCACTAGCCGCTAAACACCCTCATGCGTAAACTTTTTCACTTCGTGCGTAATGGTCTACCTACAACTCTTGTTACGTAATATAATATTAAAAAGCTCACACATTATCAAACTGTTGTAACCTCTTTTTATACTTCTCCATTTTCTTCTTATAATGATTAATCTTATGGTCTTTTTCTCTAATAAGACGTTTCGCTTATGGTTAGCACGTCTCTTTACAATATTTAATTCATTGTTGAAGATTTTGTGGCTATTGAAGATACTGAAGGAGGACACTCGGAATCAGGTGTATTTTCCCGAATGAAAGTATTCGTAATTTTTTTTATAGTTTTTTTATTTGCACGATAGGTAGTTTTTTTTATAGCTTTGTGTTCACGAGGGTTCATTTCCTTAATCCTACGGTATTAATAATTCTCAATTTACCTAGTCATATTTAAGTAACTGTTTACTTGTAAACTGTAATCTATAATACAAGCGGCAAAATCCTGACTGATTAACTGACTGACTGACTGACTGACTGACTGACTGACTGAATCAACACACAGCAAAATCTAATGAACACAGACTTTGATAGTATGTTCTGTTCATAATATAGACACCCAATAGGAAAATTTTTTGCAAAATTTTGAGTATAATGGCAGTGGGGAAAAATAGATAAGAATAGGAAAAAAATAAAGTCAAATAGAGAAAATAGGGACAAGTAAAAATAGCGAAAAATAGAAAAAAAATTTGAAAAAATATGGAAAATTGAGAAATATAGAGAAAAACAAGGAAAAATGGAAAAAATAGTGGAAAAAGGGAAAATTATAAAAAAAAACAGGAAATAATATACAAAAATAGAGACTGTATTATCGGGCTTCCTCTCTTGAGTTTTTAGGAAAAAAACGATAAAACATGTGAAGAAATAGGAAAAACATAGAGTAAGGAAAAAATATGGAAAAATATTGAATAATAGAGAAAAATGGGTAAAAATATGGCAAAATAAGGAACAAATAGGGATAAATAGGTAAAAATAGGAGAATATAAATAAAATAGGAAAAACAAGAAAAATATGAAGAAATAAGAAAAACAGAAAGAATACAAAAAATATAGAATAGAAAAAAATAGAGGAAAATAGAGAAAAAAAGAAAACAATGGGGAAATTAGTGAAAAATAGGGAAAACAGTGAAAAGGAAAAGTTGGAAAAAATACGAAAAAATAGGGCAAAAATTGAAAATACCGAAATTAAAGAAAAATAGGAACAATGGGGAAACATACGGGAAAATAGTGAAAATAGAGAAAATCGGAGAAAAAAAGTAAAATAGGAAACAATAGAGACTAATAGGGACAAATAGAGAAAAATTGAAAAAAATAATGAAAAACAAGAAAATATGAAGAAATAGGAAAAAATATGGCACAATGAAAAAAATAATGAAAAATGGAGAAAATAGTTAAAAATAGAGAAATAGAAGGGAAAAATGAGGAAAATATGGAACAAGTACAAATAAGGAAAAATAAAGAAAATAGGAAAAAATATTGATAAAAAGAAAAAAATAGCAAGACATAGGAACAATATGAATAAATGGCAAAATAGTCACAAATAGAAAAGTTTTTTAAAAACAGAAAAAAACAAATGGGAAGTAATCGTGAAAAATTGAGGAAAATAGGAAAAATAGGGCAAAATCGGGTAAAATAGGAAAATTTGGGAACAACAGTAAAAAATAGGGGGGAAAAAACGGAAATTAAAGAAAAAATAAGGAAACATATGGGAAAATAGTAAAAAATCAGGAATTAGGAAAATAGAAAATAATAGAGATAAATGGGAAATGGGAAAAAATGAGGAAAAATATCGAAAAAAAACATGGAGAAATAAGGGAAAACAGGAAAATATGGAAAAATGAAAAAAATTGTGAAAAATAGAAAAAAATATAGTAAAAGATAGATAAAATATTAAAATTTGAGGTAAATAGAGACAAGTGAAAAACGGCAATATTTTTGCGTAATTTCTAGTTTTCGAATATTTAAAGTGACGAAAATAAATTTCTATATGGGGATATACCTTATGTACTACAGTATATATGGTATAAGTAGCGGGAAAGTAAAAATAGGTCAAAGATTAATATCATTTTAAGGGTTTGCCGTTGTCCGTTTGTCTCTATCTCTCACCGTTCTCGAGTTGAATCAGGCTAATAGACGGACGGACAGACAAAACCATCTTATAAGAGTTTTTTTTCCTTGAAAACTAAAAAAATCGGTTGTGTCGCCCCAAAACTTTCGCGACGAGTATCCACGAATACTTTTTCTGATATTTAATGTTGAAAGTTTCAAATTTTGACTGTTCTGGATAGAGTTTTTAAAGGCTTTCAAATGACATATCGCAAGTCAAATTCCGTGACATATTGCATCTGTCATTTTTTGATAGTGACACTTCCGTTTGGCAGATGTCGTATAAAAACTAATGGGTTCTTCCGACGGATAACGTAAACTCATATACCAAATTTCAGCTCAATCGGATTGAACGTGTGACCTCTATCGTGGAAGAATACACACCAGACAGACAGACAGACAGACAGACAGACAGACAGATAGACAGACAGACAGACAGACTTCCATCTGGAAATGGTCTTAATCATCTCAGGTGACCTCAAACTGGATATTTCTATCTCTATCTCGAAAATTTTTTTAGCTCGTTCACAATACTTTCCCTTCTAGGACGTGGGTCGGGAAAGTAAAATCAGGAAAACTAGTGAAAGATATAGGAAAACAAAAAATATTGGAAAATAAGGAAAAATGGTAAAAACAGTAAAAAATTAATAAAAATGAAAACAGGAAAATAGGGAGAACTAGGAAAAATAGGGAAATTAGAAAAAAATAGGGAAAAAATTGGCAAAAAAAAATAATGAAAAAAAAAACATATGGACAAGAAGGAAACGATAGTGGAAAATAAGAAAAAACAGCGATAAATACATAAAAATAAGAAGAAATGTTGTAAAATAAGGAAAATAAAGAATAATACAGAAAAATGGAAAAAATGGGAAAAGATAAGAAAAAATAGGAAAAAAACAGGAAAAAATGTCGGTCGTTAAGGTACTTAAGAGACTACGTAGAAAAGTATAGGTATTCAGCTAGTATTTTATATGTGTAAAATTATATACAGCAAATATTTGAACTGGACAAAAGTTTTCCTATGCTTTAGTTTGAACGATTAAGCACGAAATTAATACTCAGATTTTTAAGCCTCAGAAACTATTTTGATTATAGAATTCTGGTGTCTTTTCTCAGCAAACTTTATTCAGATAAGTGAATGGTAGTTCCTATTTTTTTGTGTAAACGTATTTATTATTCTTTTAATAAATACGTTGACATAAGAAAATAAGAACCACCATTCACTTATATCAATAAAGTTGGTTCAGAAAAGACACCGGAATTGTACAATCGAAATAGTTTCAATTGACTTTAAACTAACTATACTTGTTCTAAAAAATACGTTTACACAAGAAAATCATTACCATTTACTTATCTGAATAAAATTTGTTTATAAAAGTCACTATCATTCTACAATCGAAATAATTTCAATTGATTTTACAAGGAGAATACCTCCAGTACATGTGTGTGAGTGTTAGAGTCTGTTTTCTTCTCTTCATATGTGTTTCCCAAGATGGCAGATTTCAACATATTCGACACATGTTTAAGTCAATAGATTGAAACGAAACGTTAAGATATTCTGACAGTATAAATTGTATAATATCACATTAATAATGAGAGAACAGACAATTAATAATTTCCATACCAATTGAATGTGACAGGATGGTTAAATAATATTCAATCTTTGTTATTACTATAATGAATGAAATTCTCTGATTATTGTTGTAAATAAATGAAAAATAAATATAATTTATAGGAATAATAATAATTTAATCCTATTAGTATTTCTCATTAAATTCATAAAAAAGTCATTCAAACACAACATATTAATTAACGGAAGAATTGCTTCGCTCGGTAATTGAGAGAGCTATAATTAATTCTTGAACTGGTTCTATCTCCGTCTCTCCTTCTCTAGACGAATTTGTTGACGGGCGACGATTTTCCTCTTTGTTTTCTCAATTCCGCTTATTTTCACTTATTGGTGGCGTAGATTTAATTAACGCAACTCGCGAAAACAATACACAAAAAAAACAACAAGTTTGGTTGGCTGTAAATAAATAAACTTTGGGAGGGAGCTATTTTATTTTTGGTTCTTCCCTGTTATGATTTAATTGATGGTTTTTTTTAAACACATTTTTCTTTAAAAAGGATAATTTCCACGCAGGGTAAATCATATATGAGATAAATATTTTTTTTTAGTTTGAAGTGATTTTAATTGAAGGGCAGTTAGGGCAAGATGGAGTAGTGAGGCATGATAGGGTACCCTTTCATTTGGCCAAACTAAAAGCCGTTACACATGCGACTAATGGTCAGTACTGACGATAAGTCGGTCCCATTGATTCTATGGATGTTTTCACAAATACTGTATCGTCCATCGACTGATTGTTCCGTCGAGGATGTGTACGCGTCAGTTCAGGGCATCGGAGGTCGGAGTTATGAGTCGTTTCATATGGGAATCAACAGATGATAGGCATTGTTGCGCATTTTGCTTTCTCTTTTAAGTTGCTGTATAGTTGCATGCGTTTGAAATAGACATCCAGATATTAATTAGTTTGGTGGAACAAGACAAGTCTATATGAGATTCACATAGATCTTTTTACGAACTATTAATCTTTTAACGCACAAAGCGGTAACAATGTGCTCTTTCACTCCCTGTGCATACTGACCATAAGCTGCATGTGAAAATCTTTGCAATCCGTGAGCGCTGACCGTCAACATTGACCATCACCTATTGTCCTTAGATGTTTAAAACCACCTCATGCTTGGTTCCATGCGCGAGGTAGTACCGGACTCTCCCCTGATCGCTCTGCAACGAGCAGACCTGCTACACCCTCCTCGGTAATTTTCGGTACAGTAGGAGTTGTTGATCTGAAATTTAAGGTATTTATTATCTTAAGATATTTTATGGTATTAATGATTGTTGATACTTACGGGCCTCCCAGGTTGGGAGGCTCTGAGCGGCAGGTTGGTTTTCAGCATCGGTGGTGGTTGGTCGAGCTCATCTAATTCTTACATCTTTCAATAGACCTAGGAGCTCGTCTGGGAGAATTTTTGCTTTGGTTTCCGGGGATTGTTACTCTATTCCTGTAAACTGTTAATTTGGTCCTTAGAATTTCTTGGGCGTGTGTGTTGGTGCTGTCCAGTCTTCTCCCGACGTATCCACTTTGGAGCTTCTTGAATCTGGAGATTATCGTACGGATACTAGCATATTCGTATATTTGATTGGATGGGAAACGCCAGGGAAGGTAGGACACCATTCCTAGGATCCTCATCTCAGTTGCCGTGACGGCGTCCAGGAGACAAGGAAAGAGTGATGAAAAGTTTAGAGCTCTATAATCCAATGTAGGTTTTGTAAGTGTGTAGCAATGTCCTTGGGTTACACCTGCCAAATCGTTCACCGAGGGCACCGAGGAGGGATATCTGTCTCCTACCTCTATCTAGAGTTTTTTGGACTTCGGTCCCCCAATTTAGAGTAGGCGTGAAGGATAATCAAAAGTAGGTAACCTCATTCGAACGGACGAGTCTCTCTCCCCAGAGCCTAAGGTTGATGTCATTGAGGTTTTGGTTGGATTTTTGTTACTAGATGGGATGTTTGAATATAATGATTTGGGTCTTTTGGGAATTCAGGGTAACCCTCCAGTTGCTGCACCGTCGGCCGAATCGATTAAGGAGTTGTTGGGTTTTGGTATTAAGAGCTCTGCATCAATCGAATGTCTAACGGCTTTAATAGTGCTATCTGTCTCGACCAATCCAATGCTGATTTAGCATATGGAGGAGAAGCTGAACTGTACGCGTCACTTATAGTCTGCTGAATGCAGACAATCGGTACCTTTATATGGTTCTTTCGGTTTTGTTTATCTGTGCTATTTTCCAATAGAGCTGAGGTGAGTATGGGTTTTTTTCTGAAATCATAGTTACCAGTGGAAAGAATCAATTCTATTGATTTATCCTCTGTGATACTAATTTATTTTCACTAAATCTAAACCCACTTACAAAATGGGGTAAATGGGTCATTGTTCGAGGGACATGGTGGGACGATTATAAATGTCCCATAATTAGTTTTTTCTTCTATTTTAGATTGATCACGATGGTTAGAAAGCATTTACGGAAAACTGACAGACGCTACGAGATTTGCCATTGATGCTATTTTACGAGGAGAAATAGGGTATAAAACCGTAGCTAATTCCTTCAATGTTCCCAAGTCGAGAATCAAATAGTCCTGTTGAAATAACCGGTAATATCTGCCACTAGAACTTTGGACCTACGCCAACCAAGTCCAAGTTTAGTACAGAAGTTAGTGCCTAAAAACAGTTTTTTCATTTGAAAAGAAACTTTATTATTAGAGCACGTGTTGAAAATGAAAAAATGAGTTTTAGCTTATTAATGGGCTGAACAATTAGGTAGAGCCCATAGTAATCAAACAAATTGCTGGAAAAAAATGGTTATCTGGTTTCAGGAGCCGCCATTCTCAACCATCGTTGCGAAAACCAAAGGCAACTAGTGCTGCTAGAGCGGTCGCTTTTAACAAAGTTAATATTGGAATTTTTTTGATTTATTAACTCAAGTTGTTGAAGACTTTAATTTGACTCCTGATCGAATCTGCAACTGCGATGAGACAGGAATTATGATTGTACCTAAACATAAGTCGATGTTACTATCTTTAAAAGGTTAAAAACAAGTTGGAGGGGAAACACACAACTATTGAAGTTTACATTTCCGCTAGTTCGAGCAATCGAACAATTGAAGAATAATTGTCCTCCTCGAGCTACAGCTGAGTATCACCTTAGTGGATGAATGCAATCTGTCACATTCTTTTCCTGGTTCAAGAGGTTTTTTTCATGGAGTCGTGAAATTAAAGGTTCGCCAGTTCTCCTCCTCTTGGATGGACATTTCACCCGTAACAAGAACACTGAAGTGATTGACTATGCAAGAAACAACGCCGTTATCTGGTCGTATTTTCCACCCTTCGATATTAGCTTCATGAGTTCTTTGAGTGTAATTTATGCAGAAAGGTTCTATATGACTGAGAATAAATACAGTGTAACGCTCTTTATGTCGTCAAGCGGTCTCTTGGCGTCTTAGTCCAGGTTTTGGAGTGCCTCGGGCGCTACCTTCCGTTTATAGTGTAAAGGCAACTGCTCGGGCAGCGTCAGCCGAGATGAAGTACTCTAATCGTCGTTATGGTATCAATTCAAAATCACTCGCTTTTACTTGTACTACTTTGTTGAGTACCTGGGTATTTATGCTGCTGGGATGTTAAGCTTTACAACCAAATAAAAAGAATAAATCATTAAGTAAATAAAAATCCTTTATTCCATATTACCAAACCAAATCTGAAAGAAAGGTATATAACACGGTACAGGAACAGGCTGGCACGTCTTTTAGGCGTGGTCAGATTGACGGTTCCAGTACGGTAAAAATGGAACTTGGCTTCAGCTTGACCTGTCTCTAAAAGTCGCTGAAGTGAACGGACTGAGACTGGAACTCCAACTGGGACTGCCGCTGCAACTACCGACAACAAATTGAGCCTTCCTACTCGATAAAGACCTCCGCCTCTAAGAAGCATTAAAGCGAGTGTCTTTATCTGTCGGGTGGAGGTTCAACTTTTACGGCTGGCGTCTTCCACAATTTTAAGTTAATTCTAAATCCAGTGCGGTGCGCGATTTAATTTAAATAATTTAATTATTACGGAAAAAAGTAACTTCGTTACACCAGGTCGTGTTGTGGTACAATTTCAAATTGCTAAACTGTACGGAAATATTTTTTTCAGAGCTGCTAAAATGACTACTGCAATAAATGGATTGAAAATAGCTGGTGTCTGGCCAATTAACCAAAACGAAGACCAGCCTAATCCTATTGGTTCAAATAAAAATGAAGCTATACCTGACATATCTGTTCCTGCAACAAACCAGGACCATCATTATTCTACTGTTCCAACTCCAACTCTATGAATTCACAACTTAATGTGCCGATCAAACTAAAAATCAGATAACTAGTAATGCTGATGGTATTCCCGTCATGTGTATATTAAAAAATACTAGGGCAAATTCGTACCCACTAAACATGGAAAAACTGCTATACTATCCCAATCGCCCTATAACAATGAGCAAGAAATCAAGATAAACGACAAAAAAGAAATAACCAAGCTGAAGCTGAAAAAAATGCAAACAAAAGCTGAACCAAAAGCTTGCCAAAAAAATAGACCGATCTAGGTCTTCTTCAGAATCAATTGATTCATATGCTGAAAGTGTATAATGCGGGTATTTATACTCCCAATCTTCTGAGGGATGGATTCGGTTCTGGAAGTGTCAAGGATGCTCTTATGCAGATGAGGTGGACGAAGATGAAGAAGACCTTCATTTATGTTATTATTTTGGACTAACGTATCCCATTTTACCCTATCAAGAGGGGCAAGATGAAGTGTTGGACATTGTTAATATAAATATTTTTTTATTTGCTGAATTAAGATTATTTTATATTTTTCTACTCCAATTAAATACTAACCAGTATGTGAATGAATATATACTTTTTTAAATAATTACAAATATCATTTTTTCATATATGAGCTCAGAAGCCCTTAAATATCTCGTTTTGGACATATCTCCCCTGCTGTTGATTTTTTTAGATAGGAGGTTATTTTGGATCGAAGGACCAATGTTCATTTTATGGAGGGTGGTATCTTATACTACCGCTTTTGGTCATTGGCGTCGGCCAAAGAAGCAGTAATTAGGGGATGGTTTTGCGTCCCAAAATAAGGGTAAAATATTAAATTTTTAAAGAAAAAGATAGATGAATAATAATATATTTTAAGAAAAAAAATAACTTTAAACCATTTACTTTACAAAAGGTTTTTTTATACTATTTTACAAACAATACTTTTAAGCCAAAAATATATTGATCTATTAAAAATATAAATATTGATATGTGCAAATTTTCTTCATATCATTAACATTAAACTTTTTATTAATTTCTCTTTTTAAACTATTTTAATCAAATCTTGAATTTTTATTTTCTATAATTCTTTTTTCTTTAGCATAACATTCCCCTGGCGCATGAAGAACTTAATTAAAATTGACATCGGGGAATATCTTATAAAAGTACCAAATTAAATCTTCGTTCATCTGAATAAATTATCATATTCCATTAAACAAAAATGGAAAGTCCGAATACACTTAAATTCGTATTCAGATTTCAATAAAATGCACTGCTTATATTTAAATGTATAGTCTGTAGGAACAGTAAATATTAAAAAGAATATATACTGTCATAACAACAAGAGAAAAGATATTGAATTTTATTGCACTGGAACTAGTTCACAGTAATAATTAAAAAACAATATACAATTAACTTTATATTTTAGATAAATTTCATCTTTAGATTTTCCTTTACCAGTTTAAAGTCAAGATTTGGGAATACGCGGATATTTGTCCACCCTGTAGACAAAAGTTGCTTCTCAATGTTCTCAAAGTTGCTTATAGGAGTGGTCCTCAGTATTTGTTTTGTAAAATAAATTATTTTGAATCACTCGCTACGGAGGGCAAAACATATCGGAAGAAAGAAATTTGGCCATGAAAGATTTTGTAACTTCCAAACCCGGAGTTACAATGTAAGGTTTGTCGATCTCAACTGTTAAGTCTTTGGTGTCATACTGTAGTGGAGATGGGATTTTGTTAAGAAAAAAATGATCGAAAATAAACTGGCCGTTGTATCCGCCTCTGGATTCAAATTCCGATTTATCTCACAAACGGCGAAAGTGGGTAAATCAAAGAAAATAAATTCCATTACATATAAAGATTTGATGAATATTTAATGAACAATACAAAAAAAGTTATAATAATTGTAGCGCACAAAATTCAGTTGTGAAGATAATTTCCCTAACAACAAAAGATCACTTTGATATGTTACTTAGAGGTACTCTACCTCAAGTTATAAGAAAAATAAAACATTGAGATAAATGTTAAAATAAAAAATAAAAAAAGTTTATATATCTATTTTTGGCGGAGATTAAAATTATTATTAAACAAATAAGTATTAAAGGCGATTTTGGTATCAAAAATGATGAATAAAAATATATAATGTTAATCCCCTAATGGGAGCTTAATGGTGGTTAATAAAGTCGGGTTAAATTCCGCTTTACAAAAACTAAAATATACATTAACCTGCTCTGTTTTATCTTAAATTAATTATCGACCAATCCGAACAATGTTATAAAAATAACAATAAAAGAAAAGGTTAGCAATCCTTTAGCTTCAAATTTATCGTTTAAGAAATCTTGCACAAAAAACAATAAAAATTCGTATCGCTTAGCTGTACACCACTCAGCAGCGTAGAATACCTATTAATAGGAAGGAACCGCAAAGCCTGGCACGAAAAGAACTTGTTAGGTTCTACAAAGGCCTGTCACAGTCTGTTATTAGAAGAACTAGTAGGTACTGCTACAAATCACTTGGTGCTGCAATGCCTGACACTAGACTGGATTGTTACTAGAATGGCTTGAAACTAGCACTTGATACTAGCCTGATACTAGAACCCTAAAATAGTAAAAAAAACTCTAAAATAACCCACATGGACTATTTGATATAAAAACTACTGAAACTTTTAACTGTGATCCTTGCCTAGCCTAGAATTTCCTTTTTCAGTAAACCCTTCAGTTAAAATGAAACAAAAAATGTGTAAAAAATAAGTGATATTTTCACTTAACCCACTAATACACATACATAGTACATCCCAAATTAATCCATGGACCAATGTACCAAAAATATACTAAAAATGGACATCCCTGGGACGTCCGGTGCTATCTTGGATTATTGGGTCGATTCCAGTTCCAAATCCAACACATATGTCGCTCTATAAAATATGGCCGTCTATGAGGCCATATACAAACTTCAAAAACAGACGCCAATCTCTTTTAAAGTGGTAGAAAAACATAATTGTTGACTGATAGAATGGGACAAACAAGAAAAGCAGCGGAGCGAAATTGTTTATCTACAAACCATTTCTCGACTTTCTAAGGAATCTTTACTAAGTTGTCAACCATAAAACCTAATCGCCCAAACCAACAGACGAAGAAACAATCAACCACGTGAAATCTTCAACTAACGAGGATAACTTCCTCCTGAACAATTCCCAGATGTTAAAGTGTCCTTGACCAATCAAATAAATTCTATCCGTCACGTGACCAAAAATAGCCAACAACACTACAAGATCAACGCGTATGGTATTTGATGCCATATACGGCCTGCTGCTACGTTCGAATAAATAATAATGATAACAATAATATCGTGAAATGCATCGTAAGGGCCCCCATAGACTACGGCTAAACACGAAATTTTTAACCGACGTATAAAACTTTTTCGAGGATGAAGGAAATCGGATCAAATGTACAACAAAAAATTCAAAAAGAAGGCTTCATATAAAATGGAGCAAGACGTGGCTGTTAAATCGTGTTGTATATATAATCTCGTAACGCCATTAATAAAAAATGTAATTCTCATTTACGGCTATCTATCAGTCCTCATGAACGTTTTTAACTTTACACAAACCTGATTTGAAAACTCCTCCACATCGTAGCCAACGACATTATCAACTCATACTCAGGGAGTCTCTTGATCCACTTTAACAGTAATTTTTTTGTACTTTAACGCTGTATTTCCTTGATTTAACTTTCTACGGAGCTGGGAACCTTCTATGTAGATCTATGGACTCAGTCATAAATTACTTATTTACCTGACTAAGATCACTCATTGTTATATTAAATAATAATTGTTTTACAACAATAAATGCTGTGAACAAGTGCTCACAATATCACGTTTGACGCTACTGATCACGACGGATTTAGTACACACACTGACGTCACGAACTCTATGAAAAATAAAACTCATCTGACATTTTGGAACGCCGGTTAATCATGATCGTTTTTGCCCATAGACTTTTCGGTTTTGCGTCCGGTTCGATCCAACTGTTTTGCACGTATGATACTAGAGACTCACCTATATCAAGTCCACTTATGAAGAAGAGGTGACAGATGTCAATGCATAGCAAATGTCATTAAAATAACCTCTTATTTACACCAAGGTAAACGAAGACAACGAAGAGGAATATTGTTTCTTATCACAAGAGGCCGTATATGTAATACTCCTATATCGCCAACGTCCTATCTGCCTGTGGAAACAAAGCGTTCCGACAGAAGGAGATGCAATATCGGAATTGGGTGCTAACCGGCATGCCCATATACATAAATTGCATTGGCGTCTTGTCCCGTGGTGAAAAGTGAACGTAGAGAAAAGGAAAGTTAAGCAAACGTAGTCGATTATACAGCTGTGATGCCTATGCCTATCCGAGACTGCGTGAGAGAGAAACGATCATCTACACTCTACTATCAGCGATACACTTCTCTCTCAAGCTGGCGATATAGGAGTATTACATATATGCTAGAAGCCATAAAATATTTGGCACAGATCTGAAATTAGTATCATAAATAAAGATGATTTAAAACAAAGCTAAATAATTACTCAAGAACGAAAATATCCAAGAAACAAAAACATACTTAGACGAAATTCAGTTTAGAAGTTATAATCTCGATGTAAATGGAATAAAAAGAGCATAGACCTCACAAATAAAAAGGGAGGGTATTCGAGAATACCTATTAAGTATCTAAACAAAAGATATTATTTGAATACCAGTAGAACATGTTGTCATTTTATAATTACTCGATGAAACAAATACGTATATCTGAGGATCAATAATACCGCACATGTTTAAAAAAATAAAAACTAATAAAGAATCATCTTTATTCACATACAAGGTAGGCGTATAAATCAAAATTCCACACACACGAGCTATCAAAAAGGTATTTGCCTTAACACAACAACTGGATCGTTACAATTATTTATGTCCATAATTATCATTTTATTGTAATTCACGCGCGTCTAGGTTCGCTCGGCTTAACCAGAGATATTTTGTCCTAATAATATTGGTATTATTATAGCAAGAAAACACCATTAGTATAATAAAACTAAATTCATACGTAAAAATTTCATAAATAGAAAATAAGGAAAAAAGAAAATAGATACAAATATAATTTTGCTGGCATATAACAACCAACCACCCGGTATAAATTATTCTCATACCATTAGTATACAAAAAAAAAATTGGCTGTGTCACTCCAGAACTTTCCCGGCTCGACCGTCGACAATATGTTATTTATTATTATTATTTTCATTACAAAATACTAAGCATTACATTAATTTATGGAACACAATAAAAATAGCGAGCCGATGGTGAATACGTCTACCGAATTGATATTTCAATGTTGATAATGATATAAGCTGCGCATGCGCACGTTGTATAGGGAATTTTATGCTTTACAACTTTGCACTGAAACATTTTGCACTAAAGAGCATAATTTACCTCCAATTTTAAAAAAATGGAAAATCCTTAATGTGTATTTTCCTCGCCATCTAGCGGCCAAAGTATGAGGAATTCGATAAAAAGTTAAATTTTGCACTAAAATGCATTGTTTGGCCTCAAAATCAAGAAAAACAAGGGAAAACCTATATGCATATTTTTTACGCGCCCTCTAGTTGCGCAACTATTGGAAATTCTAGAAAAAGTTTCAAATAAGAGTTGTAGGGAATTTTATGCTCCAAAACTTTGTATTACAACATTTTGCACTAAAGTGCATTGTTTGTGCTTAAAATTTAAAAAAAGTATAAAATTGTTACATGTGTATTTAATCAATGTCGGTCTTGATGACCTTCTACTGTACCAATTTAAACCAAAATCGAATGGTCGCATTCTAGGCACACACTGACCGTCCATACCAAATTACAGCTTGATTGGTCAAACGGTTTGGCAGTTATCGTGGAAGATTACACACAGACACACAGACACACAGAACCACAGACACACAGACACACAGACACACAGACAGACCAGACGCTGAAAATGGTTTCAATCTTCTTGGGGTACCTCAAAATGGATATTTCCATGGATATCTCGATTTTTTTTTGCTCGTTCACCTTACTTTGACTTTGATTGGTCCGGGAAAGTAAAATAGTTTGCATGCAACTTTATAAACTAGGTCAAGGAAAAATAACTATGGTATAAACACAAAAAAATATCGAATTAATAATAGTACGAAAAAACACGGCGCATCCTTTTTTTTTGACACGAGAGAAATTCTTCAGTCGGTAATTCGTGCTCCGTTGGTCGAGAATAAAAAAAAGGAAGATTCTACGTGGCAGTTTTTTTTTTGTGAAAAAGAATACAAAAAGTTTCGGTCAGATTCTGCTGAGGTAAAATTTATTTAAATTAAAAGTGCAACTTTCAAGCTTCACCGCTAATGGACAACGGACGAGATTATCGCGTGGTAAGTCGACTAACTTATCCAATCGTTTTACTAGCAGAAATTTTGGTTTTTTTACCGGAAATTTCTGTAATAAGAAATAATATATTTTAGGTAAATGATATTGCTGAGTGTAAGCCAGATATACTCTTTAAGGTGCCATTTTTCGAATGTATATTTTATAGGTAAAATTAAAATTTCGTGGCTCTTAAGAAATAGCCAACTTTGTGTGTTAAGTTCCTTTTGAACAAATGTCGAAGTCAGTATCCTTGTTTTTATATAGTTTAGTAGTTGTCAAAATTAGAATGTCAATCATTTTTTGTATTTCTGATCAGTCATAGTCAAATCCTTTAAGCTAATTTTTTTTTTGTTAGATTATTCAGTTTCTATCTTTTAGTATTTTATTTTTTTTAAATAAATTATGCCTAAAATTTCATTAGCGTATTTTAATTTCTTCCACCCAAGGGGGGACAGAAAGGGGGAACGTAAGGTCTCAGAAGTCAGGTGAGTGATAATCACGTTATAAAAGAAAACCTTCCTCATCTCTCAATCCTGTCTGTGAGGTGAAGACTCTCTAACACCTCAAGAGCACGAACAGCCCTTTGTGGTCGTTACGTCCCCAGAGAGTTCAGCAATGGAACACGTACATTTTTTTAGAGCCTTGGCTAACGCTCAAGGCCGTAACCTTTTTCTCTCCTAAGAGAGTGGTGACAGTAGCGCTGCCGTTACACGTTTGTTGTAGGTAAAGTCAGAAAATTTACTTAAGTAATTTTATAATTTGTAGGTTATTATTAAAGTTTCACAACGAAAATAATCTCAAAACTTAGGGTTATTACATTAATACACATGAGGAACACTTTTGTTACATATAAGATTCACTTGATTGGGCCTATTAAATACCCCAGCAATGGAATAGGTTCGCTTATCAAAAAAGATATGGAAAAAGTGTCTAAATTTCTTGCAACAGCTACTTTATCTCTATCATTTGGTGAGATAAAATATCTCCTGCCGTTGATTCTTGCATACAAATCAATATTGCCTACAGCTATTTTATGTTAACAATAGTTGTGCTACTTTTAATGATTCACCTATAGCCCAGAGACTAACCAATTCTATTCCACTTTGGCAAGTTTCAGATCTGCCATAAAGTCTTCTGACGTTTCGGTATGCACCGAAACTTTATCAATGCAGAAACTTTACACCCAATTTGATTTGAATAATTTTTGAGACCCTTTCTGCCACTCTGCGAACTTCATAATGGAAGCCGAAAGAAACTTTTTCATTTAGATTTCCAGAATTGTTCTTTGGAATTTCAAATACGACGGCTTTGTTGCTTACTTTTTTAATTGTTTATTTTTTCGCTTTTGTGAAAGGCACTCCTGGGGATTCTTGTTTGAAGTTCGTTATTTAGCGGGAATAATAATATGGTTTGTTTTATTTTCTTTTCTATATTTATGTTTATTTATGAATGATGAATAAATATTTATATGATCCATGACGATTTATATCTATTGAAAATATTTTAGCGATGCCAAAAGGATTTCTAAAGGATTTGTAAATGCAAAATACGAATCACACGACGACAATCCATCTGAACCGTCAAGTAATACCTGTTTTTGTTGCCCGTGCACAAATACTTCGACGTCAAAGAGATAAAATTGGAATTTTCCGTTTTAGCGCTTACGTTTTATCGACTGGTCGATAAACCTACATAGGTTTTAGGAGTTTTAAATGGCATCGTTTAGAATACGAATATTTAAGAGGTCATTCCAGTCGAACAGTTGTTCATGGTTGAAATTATATTCTGGGTTCGTCTTTATTAATGACCTAGTCTATTGCGTTATAAAAGTTGATGTTTAGTTAAATCTCTTGTTTAATTAACTTTAATAAAATTAAACCTAAAATTGAATAGAAGTTTTGGTATTTGGATTAATTTTATTACTTTAAGCGTATGGTGATGATGGTATATACCCGAATCAAAATCTTTTAAATCGAAAAGTTTAAAACCATGAAATATGAGGATTTATTCAAAATTTCTATGAATACAATAGATTCAAATAAAATTTGAAACTCAAATATGGTATTATTTAACATATTCTCCTTTTAATTTAAAGCATTTATTACATCGAAGCTAAAAATACAAATAGAAAAAATCTTAGACGAAGGAAGCACAAAGTGGATTCCGTGCAGGTAGAAGTGTAAACGATCACATTTTTATGACCAAATAAAAAAAACGTCTTAGTAAGAAAAATACATACCTCGCATGTATAGACTTAGATAAAGCCTTCGATAGGGTTAACCGAAAGAAAATTTTGGAAGAAAGAGCATCAACAAGAAACTTATCTCAGCTATAAGTTACTATTAAAGACAAAATAAATAACATTGAAAAAAGACAACTGAGTTGGTGGGGCTACTTACATCGAATAGAGGATAAGAGAATGGTAAAAAGAGTATGGGAGGCCCAGATAATTACCAAAAGAGATCGAGGTTTACCAAAAGAAACTTGGTAAAACACAATAGCTAACATATTATTTGTTAAGTCCAACAATAACCCAAGCAAAACAGATAACGTCAGATAATTTATGTATATTTAGAAACCTCAGAAAAATAGTTATAATTATTAGGGTGCGGTCAACCGCCTTTTATAATGCCGAGACATGATATGTCAACTAAACTCTGATAGATATGATGAGACGATTAATACTTATTAGATATTGAATTGTTCTGAAGCTATTTCCCTATTTATATAAGTGGGGAATTGTAACGGTTTTCTTCTTTCTAATATGAAAATCGACCTGTCCGGTGACCAGAGGTACTTCTGCGCTTGTCGCTCTTTTTAATATTATATCACTTAGAGGGAGAAGGAAATAATGTGAATTATTTTTTACACACTATATTTTTGCACACGGCTCGAACCCAATGACGCACGAAAAGAATAATTAAATCTATTTTTAGATTATGGAATGTTAAAATATAAAATATAAAAATGAATCTTATTAAATTTAAAGGAAATATAAGTTTGTTTTATGAATTCTGGATAATATTTCAGTGAAATTTATCGACTAATAGCAAAAAAATAAATGAAAACTGAAATATTATAATGAATTATATAAAATATATAATAAATGGTAAACCTTTCAAATTTGTTTTTTTTTTCACCTCTTAATTAAAAATTTTCAAGTGAATTCCCTCAAAAAGAGATTAATTTATAAGAAATTATGCCACTTCGCAGTAACTTATTTTCGCGTTATTTTCGTTTTCGCGGTAAAAAAACAAAATGTTAAAATCCTTTTACTTTGGATTTTCACCGATGAACTAACTTTGGTGTTTAAAACGTAGTCTGTAGAAAAGTTTTTAATGGACTGGGTTTATATATTGTTAAAAGGGTGGATCGAAAAAATTATATAATTAATAAGTTTTTTTAATTCAGATTGTTTTGTCAATTAAAATTAATTAACAGATATGTGTTATTTACAAGAAATTAAAAATTAAAAGATATCAAATGAGTATGTCAAGATGAATTAGAAACGAGAGAGGAATAACATATTATTTTCTTGTTTTTATCAAACGTGTACGTAAGTTAAAATTAAATTAGTTTTTACATTTAAAAAACCGATCTCAAGATTTTAAAAATGCTGTTTTTTGATTTTTTTTTTATTCTTGTTTTTGATTATTATTGATTGATTTTTTAGCTGAGTAGCCAAGTTATCCTCCTTCTCGGCGTGGCGGTCGAACTAAGACTGATTTTTCGTTATTAGGCTTAACTTATTCCTACGTGTAAGTACAGATCCGTAGTTTTTCTATCTTTAAAAATTAAGTTGTTAAATTAATAAATTGAAATTTCAGTTTTTCTTAAAAACTGGACTTGATATTTTAACTTTGAACAAACCAATTAATTTGTCTTAAAAATACGCATCTTTTGTCTCATTTAACCTACACGAATCTCCACTACTATTCAAATAAGTTTTCTCCAAACTGTATATATTTACGATATAGAAAATATTATCGTTTCTAAAAAAAAAATCTATAATCATAACTTTATAACCACTAATTTAATTTCCTTTGTGACACAAAAAGCCATGTCGTAAAAAATGGTAGGTATCTATCAATAAAATGCTCACGGAGCGACTGATTTCACACTCGAAAAATCTTCAAAAGGTGTCCGATAAAAAGTGAACTTCAGATTCATTATAATTTCATACCTCATAAAGCCGTAATTGGAAAAGTTAAGTCTTTTATACCACGATAACATACTTGTTAAACGTTCTAATATTAAAGTTTTTCAAAGATAAAAATTATTTGTTGAATAAAATATTAAAGTTTTTGAAAAATAGAAATATTTTATTCAATAAAATATGATAAGGCCAACATAATATTACAGTGTTACTTTAAAGTACTACTTATATAAAACATTTTTTGGTTTTTGCATAAACATAGAAAAAATAATGTATGAAACTCGTTCAAAAAATGTTGATTGCACTAACGTGAAATTATCTTTTACTTTTGCACTTGTTGAATAAATAACTAATAAAATATGAAATTGTAGTAACTTACAATTTTTTATATTTTTTTTTTGTCGTGAAAATTTAATAATAACCTACAGGCTCTAGAAAAATGGACGTGTTCCCTTGCTGAACTCTCTGGGAACGTAACGACTACTTTTCAGACGAAAGGGCAGTTCGTGCTTGTGCGGTATTGAAGAGACTTTACCTTACAAACAGGTTTTTTAAATGAGGGAGTTAGGGAGTTATTTTAGAGTTCTAACTCTACTTATTCTCAATTCATTAAATTTCTTTCTTTTTCTTTTCTAATGTTCCCTCCCTTTAGGTGAGCAAAAATTAATCTACTTTACTGACTTTAACGCGATTTATTAAAATAAAATAAAATATGAAAAACAAAGTTAACAACACAAAAAAAATACTACAGACTTTACAAATGAATAACTGACGAACTTAGATATTCGACTGATCGAACTAACAAGACCGTCGAACTCTCTCGTAACTAACAAGACCGTCGGACTCTCTTGTCCTCTAGTGTCCTAACAAAATGCTCAAAAAATGACGTTTACAATTTAAAATAAAATACCTCCAAAAAGAAAAATTCACTATTGATCTAACTACATGTAGCGAAACAATTAATCATAATAGACATATATGTTGCATAAATTTTTTTTTTTTTTTTTTTTTTTTTTTTTTTTTTTAATAACAATCACCTTCGAGGCATTGTGTTAACATTACAATCTGATCTTAAGATCAATCAGCAACTTACAGCTAACTTAATTTACTACACTGTAAAACTAACTAAGGTCTTACTCAGCAGCATCCATAGTAGATTTCTATTATATTTGGTATACTAACTAACGTACACTTCAACACGCACTTTACTCTGCTTTTGGTAATCTCACTTCACCAACTCGTAGGGTTTAATCCTCTTGAGTCTTCTCGCTGTTCCTGCAGTGTCGAGGAGCTGGATTGCCTCGACATTGGTATGATTGTGAAGTCGTAGTTCATGACTCGTGGCAAATTTGGTTATAGTTTGGTCAACAGTATCCATATCCAGATCCTTATGGAGCCTACTGTTTCGAATATACCAAGGTGCATCCACAATGTTTCTTAGTACCTTATTCTGAAATCTTTGAATGATTTGTAGATTACTTTGACTAGCACAACCCCATAGTTGAATACCATACGACCAAATGGGTTTGAGTATATTTTTATACAGCAGGAGCTTGTTGTGTACAGACAGAGAGGAGTTTCGTCCAATCAGCCAATACATTTTTTTATATTTAATGTGAAGTTGTTCACTTTTCTTTTTAATATGAGCTTTCCAGCGAAGCTTAGCATCGAGGGTGATACCTAGGTATTTTGCTGTATTTGCGAATGGAATTCGTTTTTCATTTATGTTTATAGGTATATGTTGTTGAGCTCTATTGGTAAAGTTTACGTGTATAGATTTGGATTCATTTATTTTAATCCTCCACCTTTGTGTCCATTTGTCTATTTTATTGATTGATACCTGTAGTTTTTCTGCCGCTTCTTCGTGGCTATTTCCTACTGCTAGTATGGCAGTATCGTCTGCAAAGGTTGCTATAATATCATTTTCTAATTTGGGAATGTCATTCGTGTACAGGAGGTATAACAGAGGTCCCAGCACACTGCCCTGTGGCACTCCTGCATTAATTTTCTTAAGGTCAGAGTAGGCTTCTTCTTGCTTAATTCTGAAATGTCTATCTGAGATGTAAGATTCTAGAATATCAGAGAACTGTACAGGCAAGTACATCTTCATTTTATGTTCTAATCCTTTATGCCAGACTTTGTCGAATGCCTGTGCCACGTCAAGAAATATTGTGGAACAAACTTTTTTTTCTTCTAGTGACTTTTCTATCACATTTGTAATTCTGTGGACCTGATCGATAGTAGAATGACCTTCTCTAAACCCGAATTGATAGGATGGGATCAGATTGTACCCTTCTATTATGGGTTTTAGCCGTTTAAGCAACAATTTTTCGAACAGTTTCGACAATACAGGAAGAAGCGATATAGGCCTGTAAGAGGAAACTTCGTGAGGAGGTTTACCTGGTTTGGGGATCATAATGACCTCTGCTACCTTCCACATTAATGGTACATATTTTAGCCTAAAAGATGTATTGATTAGATGTGTTAGCTTAACTATTGCTTTTCTTGGGAGTTGCCTTAGGACTTCACCAGTAATGAGATCAAATCCAGGGGCTTTTCTAGGATTTATATTTTCTTTAATCTCTTTTATAATTTCTTTAGGAGATGTGAGCTCAATCTCTGCTTCTCGTTGTGCTGTTCCTTGGTCAATATTTTCATCACCTTCATTTGGCTGGAAAGTGTCTTGTAGATGTTTGGCGAATCTATCAGCCTTTTGTTGATTATTTTTTGCCCATTTGCCATTTGGTATTCTAATTGGTGGTATCTGCATGATAGGTCTTTTTAATCCTTTAGTGGCTTTCCATAGTGAATAGTCTGTGCTAGCATCGTCTGTCAGTTCGCTTAGGTAAGTACTAATTGATTCATTTTTATGCTTTTTGATTTCTCTTTTAAGTATCTGGGTAGCATTATTTAAATTTGTCTTATCAATAGGGGCTCTAGATTGTTGCCATTTTCGCCTTAGTTTCCTCTTTTCACAGATTAAGTTTCTAATTTCTTTTGGATAGTTATTTCCTTTAGTTGTCTGTCTAATGATAGGAGTATTATTCCATGCAGTTTGTTGTATTTGTTTCACAAACAATTCGACTTCTGCATCTAGTTGTTGCTTATTTTTTAAGGGCACTGCTAAGTTAATTTTTTCTTCTAATTCTATCTTAAAACTATGCCAGTCTGTTAGTTTATTTATCAATGTTGGATTATTTTCTTTTTTTATAATGTGTTCACTAACTGTTAGGACAATTGGTGAATGATCGGAATTCATGTCCCACCCTTCTTCAATTTGCATATAGTTTACAGATAAGTTTCTTATGATATAAAAGTCTATCAGATCTGGGATTTTGTGTGGATCGGTAGGCCAGTAGGTTGGCTTGCCTGTTGATAACGATTCGCTTCTATTTTCTTTTATTGCTTCCAGCAATTCTTTCCCTTTAGTAGTCGTTAACCTTGATCCCCAATGTACGTTTTTAGCGTTAAAGTCTCCGCCTATTATAAATCTTTTACCTTGACTTTTTAGAAATGTTAGATAATGATTTTTCTTAAGCGCATGTTTCGGAGGACTATATAATGCTGTCACTGTAACTTCTTGGTTTTTGGTATTGACAGTTACAGATGTAGCTTGGATTTCTTCCGTTTTATATTCTATCTCTGCATGATGCATGATATTTTCTTTAATTATTATAGCACTCCCACCCTTAGCCGCATTTTCAGGATGGATGGTGTGATATGTTTTATATCCTCTAAATTTTATATACGATTGTGTGGTAAAATGTGTCTCAGCAATAAGACAGATATCTATTTTTTCAATGTCCAGGACTGCTTGCAACTCTTGTTGGTGTTGTAGCAGTCCATTGGCATTCCATTCCATTATCCTTAGTTCCTTAGAAGTTTTTTTGCTTTGGTATTGCTCCCCTGCTACGATGTTCTAGATCGCTTATGCGTTTGTCCATTTCAGTCAATTTTTCTAATATCTGTTGCAATGTTTGCTCTATATTAGTTGTTGGCTGTGGCTTTGGTTGTTGCTTTTTACTGTTTCCCGCTGTCACTACTTGACTATATGACCTGCTGTTGGTGTCTACCCTCTGTTCTATTTCTTTTCTGTTCTCATGAGCTTGCTGTCTAGCCCTTTGAGGTTGAGTTGGTAAATTTGCTTTTTTCATTTGCCTGTCTTTAAGTTTTTGCATTTCTTTTGCCACAATGCAGCCTCTATAATTTGCAGGATGCCCCTCACCACAATGCACGCATTTTGGTTGTATATTACTAGGTTTATCGCAATCTTTCGTAATATGTTTGCCAGGACATCTTACACATCTAGGTTGTCTCACACAGTACCTTTGTGTGTGTCCATACGCTTGACACCTTTTGCACTGTGGAACTAACTTCGATTTTCTTAAAGGAAGTATTTCTACTCGAATACTCATTATATCAGTTATACTAAAAATTTTATTTATGTCTTCATCTTGTCTGAAGCTTAACATAAACATATCTAACGGTTTCTTGCTCTTAAATTGTAATTTGGGTGTGGCTTCTAAAATTTTAAAGCCTCTTTTTTTTAGTTCCCCAATTATATTTTCTGGTCTACAGGAGTGGTGTAGTTTGTTAACCATAACTTTTATAGGCCTATCTTGCTTGTTTTCGTAGGAATGTTGCATAAATGGCACCAAAATTTTACTCCCCGAGAAAGTAAAGTTTCGAGTGCCTCGGGCTTACAACAGGCCCTGTTTTTCACAGATTAACCCCATATATATAAAACAAGAAATGGTGAGGCAAAGCCACTTGTTTTTTTTTACTGACAGACGAAAGAATTAGAGACTTCTCCCTCTATTTAAGGACGTAAACTTACAAAAAAAACCAAAATGTAGGTCTAACTAAGATTAGTAAAACAAATAAACTCGCTTACCACGTAGCCAGGCCTGTTGTTTTCCCTAGAACCGGGACATGAACTCGCAGTCTATGGATTTTTTCTTCTATCAATTTTCCGTATGACCGAAAAGCACCGCTAGAACTATTTTATATTTTCACGCACGTAGTTTACACTCACAAAATTTTTTTCTGAACCAACCAACTTTATGAAAAAATTTAATTAACTTCCTGTAATTATTAGTTAGCCGCATAATGACTTGGTTACCGCCGTTGGAACAAGACCGCTGTCCGAGCAAACGTACACAAAAGCAGACTCGTCGCGACGTCAGGGTGACGCCCCGTGATATCGTATCAGTATGAAAAGTACGATGGTGATGTACCATTTTTCTAATTGGTTTTTGCATTGTGTCACACAACATGGCCCGGTGTTCTTTTTGTTTTCGTTGGCTAAGTTCTGCCAGTAAATATGGCTTCGTACTCCTGGATGATGTACTACTTTCCCACAGCGACCTTTGCAGGATAGGCCAAATTTTTGCTTACTTGCTAAACGTGTCCAAATGACAAATTCAACCTGATATGATTTTCAAATTACCATATATTGTCACTAATTATTTTAAGACAAAGAATTTCTATACATCCTGTGTGGATTAAATATCGTACATGGAACTTATGACCTGAATTTGTATTTTTAGTTAATTTAGAATGTTATTAATTTTAATCTAACTCGACAATTATGAGAAGTATATAAGTTGTGTAAAAAAATATAAATTAGTTATAAAAAAATCTCATTAGAATTAATAAGCATATAAATAAAAAAATGTGATTATATTTTTGAAAGAAAAAATTCAGTAAAACGTATTGTGATGAAGAAAGTAAGTATAAAACATGTAAATAAATATCAAAAACTATGATTCTTAGGTTAGGTTAATCAGTGACATCCAAACAAATAATACATGACAGCTAGAATAATAAAAATTTATGAATATTTGCTAAATTTTCAGTTACAATAATTTATCATACTTTTTTTTTAAATTATTTTAAGGTGATGATTAATGTAATTATTCAATCAAACCGGATTTTAGTCTATTTAATGAAACCAGATTGGAGTCAATTACTAATCAAATATCATTTCAACCGCAAACGGACAAAGGGAAGCAACTTGTCGCGGCTGGTCACGTTTGTGAAAGAATTGAGACATAGTGGCAAAAGTTATTTAATCACATCGAATAATTGTAGAATAAAACACACAATCGTCTAAGTAAGCATGCTACAGAAGTAGGTTATACATTACTTACTTTTTTCTTCTAACTGCATTTATCCAGTTGTTTCTTTTTTCTAATTTCCAACTAGCTCTTGAAAATGTGTAAAATTTGCACTTGCTATTTCTCCCTGTATTTTTGCAATTAACAACACAACAACTATTATGAATAATTTTTATATTTAATTTTGACGTGTTTATTTATGACAAGAGCATGATTTCACGAGCGCTGGGATCGTTTCAGTTATCCCCACCATGCACTCTGCACCCAGCAAATATATGAAAATATTTGTATTTGGTTTAAAGCACAAATTATTTATTTTTTCCTTATTTTTATTTTTATTTCTCTGTTTCTTTGGACTTTATTACAAAATAAATAAAACAAAACAAAACGATATTGTGTTATTAATTGGATATATTCCATTCATTTAGTTTACACCGATATTAAATTACGTACTGAAATAAGCTACGAACTACTTATTCTTGGTTAATTTTTTTTGTTCGAAATGAGACAAGCAGCGACAGACTTCCATTAGGTCATGTCTGAGCTCTATTTTAATTGAATATCGGTGTAGACTAAATGAATGGACTTTAGTATCAAATTCTCAAAATATTCTCCATTAAAAACCGGAAATAAAAACAATATAATTAAAAAAAAATTGTGAGGTCGGGGAACCCCCATCAGGAACTAAGTTTCTTACATGTTACGTGATTTAATCCCTCACTCTGTCTTTTTTTAATTTTTTCCAATTTTTTTCAATTTAGCGATCTGCATTGCACACATTTTGTAAATCTATCCAGGAACATACCGATGTAACAATGTCCCTTTTTACCACGAGGCAATGGTCCAACAATGTCATAATTCCTGGATAGCTATTCTATAATTTTAGTGAATGTGAGCGGCCTGCTGTGAAATGATATGATCTTTGCAGAGTTGTCAAATTTTTATTCCTATATTTCAACCAAAAAGTAAATCTTAAGTCATCAGTCATCAGTCATCTTAAAATATCTAATGTCATCAAACAGAGCATAAAAAAACTATTAACACAATATATGCACAAATTATTACTATACTTTTAAGTGGGAAATTAACATAAAAATTTGCAAAAATATATGCCACAAAAGCATGGGAATCAATTGCATTGTTTTTCTCAATTATTTTTCCCGCCTATTGTGGGACTCGCATGAATGTAGTGACAAGATTTACAACGTATCGAGCAACTCTAATTTTTTTATAAATTTGGTAAATTGAAGGGACGGTTCTAGATAACAATTGTCGATCTATTTAATCAGATTCTTCAGTTTTCCCTACTACCTCATTAATAATTAATAGAGCAGCAATATCAGTTACTTTATTTTGCATTTAAACGACTACAAAAAAACATACCAAATTAAATAACAGCGACAGGTTGACATACGAAAACTAAGAAATAGGCGAGTTACACTTTAATGACCCGGTTCTCCTACAATGGGCTTCAGTCATGAACTGAGATACAATTCAGGGCTATAATATACGATAAAATAAACACTTTAGTGAAAAAATTACTTTGTTTAAGTCCCAAATAAAGCAGAAAAAAAATATTGAAATTTGAAAAAGTGTGGTCAAAATGGTAAGTGACGTAACACCAATAAGATTGCTTAATCTGCTGCTATGTTGAAGGATTATCAGTCTATTCCGGTGGTACTCTTATAATACGAGATTATATTGTTATCTTTTTCTATCACACTGGAAAATATTTGAACATCTTTATCCTCTTTCTACAACATAACTAACAATAACATTGACAGACATGACAGTTAACGTAATCTAACTTATTTATATCCAATTCAATCTGGTAATTGGTTAGAGCTGATTTCTGGTTTATTAGCGAATTTTGTGAAAGAACTTTTATATTTTGAAAATTTATTTGTGAGCCTTATAATTATTGATTATGTCTATATTGCATATTTTTTATCTTACTACTTAAATTTATTTCTCTTAATATTTCAGGAAAACTATGCTTCTTCATCTTCTTCAAATTTTAGTTCCCCAATTAGTACTTCCTCCGTTGTAATCAGTATGACAAAGAGCACATCAGATGATGAACTTTCGAAGATACAAGAATATACATTTTCATTATTAATTACCTCCACAGCATATGCCTTTTTGTGAACTTTATGTTCTGGTGTTATTTTTGCTCTGACAATGCAGACATCATGTTCTCGCTTTAACTGCATATAACTTATTGCATTATCTCCATAGTTCGTGGAAGATTAGTAGAATCTGCATTATAAAATTCTACATTCATTTTAAATAGCTTTGACACTTTGGCAAATAAAAAAAAAAATAACACAGAACGTCTTACAAATACGACTAAAGACGTTAAGAAACGAAAAGAAGTCAAATGAACGTAAGTTGATTGATTAGACATGGCAACATGGCACTGCCGCGCTTTTACGTGATTGGATATTGGGGAGGGCGGTAATTTAAATATTTTAAAAGTAAAAAGGCATTATTTTGAAATACGCTTGTTATTGGCAGTAACGGAAATAATTATTAGTAAATATGCTCTTCTTTTAATGAGTTTTATATACCATTATGTTAAAATTCCGACCTGGGAATGTAGCCCATTTACCAAGAGAAGCTAGTTCCCCAAATTACAGTATTCTAAATACACTATTCAGTTTTTCAAGAGAACTCCGTCCTCTTTCTTGTGAAAACGAACTTTCACATCAATCCAGAATATAAATCCAGAAGTTTGCTACTGGGGCGGTTTATAACGCTGGCATTTCGAACAGTTTCGGACATATTTGCTGATATCTCGGAATATTCTTGGCCAATAATAGTATTTACATATAACAAGCGTTGGAAGAATCTCTGAGGTTTATCTACATAGAGCTTCCATGGATTGGTCATTTTGGGTTCTCGAAAGTGGTTAATATGCCAAAAATGTCGGTACAGCTGTTCACTTTTTATACAAATGTCAGGAAAATCCTGTGGTTTTTCTTGGAGTTGTGCTTTTTTCTAAGATTCAAAGGACATTTCTCTACGTTTTCGATAATGCATATTTTAGAATTTCTGCAAGATCGGTTTGCAGCAAACGTTTTCTTGAAAGAGCATCAGCTACTCGATTTAAGGCTCTTTTGCGGTATCTTATCTCGAAATCAAACTGCTGCAAGAAAATGCTTCATCTTGCTAAGCGGCCAGACTTCCTGAATGTAACCATCAGAGTGACTGATGGTCCTTTCAAACGGTGAAATGGTACCATTTCAGATAAGAGCGCATCTTATCAATAACCCATACAATGACAAGATATTCCTTTTCAGAGTAGTTTTTCTCAATGGGACTTAGGGATAGGCTGGCATAAGCAATAAAAGTTATTTACAATTTTTTCAGTTTTTCAATCTTTCCCAATTTGTTCAATTCTTCCAATTTTTTCCCATTCTTCCAATTTTTTCCAGATTTTTTCAATTTTTCATAAGGGGTTAAAATTATGGTAATTTTTTATCGCTAGATTGTGGTACATCAGAAATAAAAATCGACCTGTTCGACCATTTTTTGGAACATTAGCTTTAGCCTGAGTTCAATCCAATGCAGATCTCTGCAGCTTAAAATCCGCTATATTGAAACTAAATTTCGTCAACTGGTTACAAAAACTCGTTCAAGGTTACAATCCGATTAAGTTACATTTTAGATACCTTGCAAGAGGAATGTTTTATTGAAAAAAAAACAAATATGTAATTGTGTAGGTGCATTTTTGTTTTTTTTTGTACCAACAAATAAAACACACTAAATAGGTCAAGATAAACCACAAGAGATCTACACTCTAACTGAAATTAACTTCTATTTTAATTGGCGAACTAAAGAGTCCTAATATGTAATTAAAAAAATACTGTATTAGATTTTCCTAAAATATGTTTACATGTTACACATAATAATTAATATCTTAATTACAAATAAATCTTTTTCTGGATAGATGATATTCAATTATTAATTAAATATCGATTCCACCCATACAAACTGGGCTAAAAGTAATTATTCCAAAAAAGCTGCAATGTTTGTGTAACATCTAGATTAGATGTTTACTGTACTACCTCATATCAACATAAATATTAACGAAATGAAAATACTTTGCCAATCATATTATGTTTAACTACAAAATTAATTCCAGACATGAAAACCTCTTATTAGCAGTTTATAAATATTTTCTAAGCAAAAAATTAGTCCTTTGTGCTTTTGTTAAATTTTTGATTAGTTAATCACATTGTTAAACTAATCATGATCAAATTAACGGAAAAGTAGTAAATTGGTACTTTATAAGTAACTTTGACAAAGATTAGTTAATCAATGTTTGATTTAATATTTAAGTAGTGGTAACACAGTCTCTTCTTCGTTTTATATATTAAATGTAATTTATTCAAATGTGATGTAAAACTTTAAACATACGTTTTGAGATAGTTGACATGTGTTAGAAAGAAAAAGTTTTACACATCGTGTCGAATTTTAAATATATGTCAGTTGTCAGTTACCGGTTTTATAAAATTACGAGTTTTTTTTTAATGTTCGCCTGGCTTGGTTTATATTGTTGAATTTTTATTTTATTTTAATAGATTTGCACGAAATAAACGATATTTTTGATGATGATGATGAACTTATATTCGTAATCAACGAACTTATACCATTTTTGAAATTTTAATCTTTTTTCGGCTTTAAGTAGCTTCTTTCAATTTTTTTTCAATCTTTTTATTATTTAAGATTTTTTCCATTTTTCCCGGTTTTTTTCTTCTTCAAATTTCTCGACTTTTCATTTTTTTTTCATAATGTTTTCAGTTTTATTCGATTTATTTCAATTTTGTCCGGTTTCTTTTTCGATTTTGATTTATTTTTTTATTTCACGATTTTTTCGGTTTCATTTCATTTTATTCCAATTATTTCGATTTTTGCAATTTTTTTGATTTTTGTGGATTTTTGTGGTTTTTTTATTTCGATTTTTTCCATTTTTTTTTAATTTGTCGATTTTGTTCCGGTTTATTCAAATTTTAATGTTGTTTTTTGACGTTTTTTAATTTTTTTCGATTTCTTTCATCCTTTTGGACTTTTTTTGATTTTTTCGATTTTTGTAGATTTTTATCATTTTTTTTGGTTTTATTTGACATTTTTCGAAATTTTAACTGTTTTTTTTTTGGTATTAATCAAATGTCTTTCAATTATTTCCATTCCTTTTATTCTCAACGATTTTTTCTATTTTTGCTTTTCAAATTTCCCGATTTTTTTGTTTTATTCGATTTTATTTTCGATTTGTTTCTTATTTTTATTTTTATTTGTTTTATTCGATTTCTTTTCGAACCCATTCGATTTTTGACGAAAACATTTTATAAAAGGTTTTGATTTTCAAAAGAATCATTTCGTTTTATAATAAATAAGCCAAATCAGAATTCTAAACCATGAAATTATAAATTGCAGAGCCAATAATTCTCATTAAAGCTTAAATTCAAGAAAAAAGATGATGTTAAAATTAACAGAGACACGACCATATAAAATCATGATTAAGGTATAATCATAGCATAAAGTACCGAAATTCTCTGTTAAAAATTAATTTTCTGTTAAATTAACTTAATCAGCTCGCAAAGTACCGGGCCTTAGATTAATACAACATAAAATTCCTTCAGTAATAGCCAGAATTAGATTAAATTTAAAGGGATTCCCCTGTATGACTAATGGGGTTGAATTCCGTTGCCTGCCACTCTCTTCGACCCCCGAGAATTTAAGATGACTGTATATTTATTCCGAGGTTGCCACTTTTAACGTTATATTGACTGAATTATTTCCTACCGCGTAGTCGAAGAGAGTGGAAGGCAACGGATTCCACCCAATTAGTCTTACAGGTGGATCCATTTAAATTTAATTCTGGCTTTAATTCACGGGGACATTTTCATCCGATTAGTCATACAGGTTGGTCCATTTAAATTTAGTTCAGGCCATTCCTGTAGGAATTTGATGGCGTTTTATGTTTCACGACGACATGTTAAGGATATATTAGGATTTTTAAAAATAATCGAGGTCAAAAATGAAATGTATAACTCCCATTATTGTATCCAAACCTGGTAAACCTGCCAACGAACCAAACTCATGTTAACTAATATACTTACTAGCTTACTTGCAATTCTTGCAAAATATTTGCTAAGCAAACTAAGAAATAATCTAGATCTAATAAATTTTATCTATAATTACTGACTTGAAAAAAATGTGGCACAATAAAATGTAGTTCTTTTAGCATAATGATCCATTATTATATAATTTTATTGCATACATTCATAAATTAAACAGCGAGTGAGGCACATATGAGTCCTGATAAAATGAGTATCCATTTCTATTGGTTGAAAAATAAACAGATTCAGATACTTTTTAATTCTAAAACTAATCATGCCAACAGTTGAAGGTATTTGGATTGTTAGATACTGATAGAACTCTGGACTTTTTTAACTAGGCTGGAACTGCTGCTGTCTTCTGTACTGCCCTCAGTAGCAAAATCGCACTATCTTCATACGACACTTAACTGAAAAAAAGTTAAGAGGTAGCACTTTTAATACTAACATTTCTATGGTTCTTTTTTAGATTATTTCGAAAATGTTATTTTTCATAGCATACTTATTTAATACTATAGCTGAATACTCGTGCTTTACTACTGAGTCTAAAGTAGTACCTGGACTACAGAACTTTCATTGTTTTTTCCTATTTTTTTAAATTTTTTCCTATTTTTCCCTGTTTTCCCTTATTTTTCCTATTTTTCCCTGTTGTTCCCTATATTTTCGTATCTTTCCATACTTCTTTATATTTTTCCTTATTTTTCTCTAATTTCTCTATTTTACCTTTTCCATCCTATTTTTCCTGTTTTTCATTATTTTTTACTGTTTTTCTCTATTTGTCTCACTTGTTATCATTTTTTGCCTCTTTTTACTATTTTTCCCTATTTCCTTTATTTTTCCTCGTTTTTCTCTATTTTTTCCGATCTTTTTCCAATTTTTTCCAATTGTTTTCAATTTTCTTTCCGATTTTTTTTTCAATTCGTACATTTTTTTCCAATTTATTTCAATTTGGTCCAATTTTTGCCTCTTTTTACTATTTTTCTTATTTTACCCTATTTTCCCATGTTTCCTTATGTTTCCAGATTTTTCTATAATTACCTCTAATTTCCCTCTTTACTTCATATTTTTCTGATCTTTTTTAAATTTTGCCATTTTTTCACTATTTTGCAGTATTTTCCCAATTTTTCATATTTTTCCTGTTTTTCATTATTTTTTCCTGTTTTTTTCTATTTATTTGTATTATTTTCTTGTTTCCTATTTTCCGTTTTTCCATAATGTTTGGCTATTTTTCCTTATTTTCCCATACGCTTCCCTATTTTTCTCCAATTTTTTTTTTGTTTACAATTGTTCCGGTTTTTGGTTTTTCCTTACGATTTTTTCCCTCTTCTTCCCGTTTTTGCAATATATTTCGATTTCTTACATTTTTGCGTTTTTTTTTACTTTTTTACCATTTTTTTGATTTTTTTCCATATTTTACAATTTTATTCTTCATTTGTTTCCAATATTTTCCAATAATTTTTGTATTGTTTTTCGATTATTTCCGATTTTTCTAATTTTTTCGATTCTTTTAATTTTTTCTCGTTTTTCATTAATTTTTTTTTATTTTTATTTTGATGATTCGGATTTTTTCAATATTTTCTAATTTTTTTTAATTTTTTTCTCATTGTTCGTTTTTTTCTATTTCTTGCCGTTCTTTTCTAATTTTTTCCTATCCTCCGAAATTTTTTTGATTTTTCGTATTTTATTTCTAATTTTTCTGATGTTTTTCTGTTGTTTTTGAATGATTTCTATTGTTTTTTGATTTTTTTCAAATTCCTTGAGTTTTATTCAACTGTTTCTTGTTTTTCCGATATTTTCGATTTTTGTTGATTATTTTCGATTTTTTTCTATTTCGTTCGATCTTTTTCGATTTAGTCGATTTCCTTTGATTTTTATCGATTTCATTCGATTTTTTTTTTATTATGTTTTATTTCTATTGATTTTTTCGATCTCTTTCGACTTTTGTTGAGCTCTTTCGATTTTTGTCGCCTTTTTTTCGACTTTTTTCGTTTTTTTTTATTTCTTTCGAGTTTTTTTTATATTTTCTTCGATTTATTTCCCATCCCATTTGATTTCTGATGTTTTTTTTTCGATTTCTTTCGATAAGAGACCACATGATTGTCATACCAAAACATTGCATAACCAAAATAGTTATTTTCCTAACAAGTGCGGAAAGTTATACTTTTCCGCACGCAATTGCAGTTGCCCGAACGACGCGAAGCAAGTTCGGGCATGCAATTAAGATACTTTACGCAAGTGTTAGGAACAATATTTTTTCTACAAGCGCCTAGAATTAAAAAAAAATTTTAGCAAAAATATTTTTTTGTCATTAAACAGAAATTTTCTTAGTGCTTCTTAATAAATAAAACATTAGGCTGAAAGTAATCATAGTAAATAAGCAAGAATTATTTTTTAATCATTTTAGCATTTATAAAATCAGTGCGGAAAAGTACAACTTTCCGCACGCTTGTAGAAAAAATAAAATTAATGACCTAAAAATGATGTCAAACTTAATGATGATAAAAATTCATCAATAGTTACTTAGTTAGTTTTGTCCAAGGAAGAACCCTATTGAATTTGAGCAGGATCGGACTGACCCTTTCGGTACCTACCATACAAATTAAAGTGGCTTGTACGGGAAAACTTTTTCCAATTCAAATTTTTAAAACTATTTCCACTTCACATTCCGGTACCCGCCTTACAACGATCCATGAAAATCAAGTTCTCAAGGGATAAACTTTTTTAAAGTGTAAATTAAAAAAAAATACGTCAGATATTCGTAATGGGGAGAATTATTTGTTACACACTGTATTTTTTGCACACCGCTCAAACCTAATGACGCATGCAACGAATAATTAAATCTATTTTCGAAAACAACTTCTTGTCGCTGACCGGAGTTTATTGACCGGAAGTCAATGAGATTGCCTTGGTCACAGGTTTATCTTTTAATATTACATTTTATTCATTGTTTCAAGTTCAAGTAATTGCTGATTCGGTATTTGAACTCATTTATGTGTAATACATCTAGAATGTAACTAGAATAGGTTTTTTTTTCTTAATGACTTTTCAATGATGTCTCCAATAACTGTTATTGATATATTTTAAGACTTAATACGGCTCTGTAATGGATCGCCTTGTATATGTATTTATTTTTTGTATAATAAATGAGAAATTAAGTTATATTTTTATTAAAATTAAAATTTTCTAATATTCTTTTTTTACTCTCTGAACCATAAATCTTTACTTCTGCATTTTTTTCCTCTTAGTATTAATTATTTTCAAAGATATTAAGTTTTAATTCGCGAAATTTCTTTTTCTGGAGCTTGGAAGAAACAGGCCGTTAATTACTTAGATCCTTGGGGAGGATTACCAAATTTATTATTAATGATCAATAAGGAATCCTGCGTTTTTTTCCTTCTTTTCTTGCTCCTGTCGTTTCGTCCTGCGACAGACGCCAATTAGGAGCAAATAAATAAACTATAAAGGACATTTATGGTTTTGCGTTGATTTTTTTATAACAGACAAAATTATGTTTAAATCTAAAAAAATTAATAAATCCGGTAAATTAGTTGTAAGAATATGAAAAAAGATATATTAAAAATCTACATGATGAATAAAAAAAAACCTAAATGAATATTAGAAAATTTTTATACTCCACAAATATATTAAACAAACCTGTTTAAAAGAATATGTAAAATAAATTTTAGTTTTTCCTTATCTACATTATATTACTTTCCCGACCCACCTCCGAGAAGGGAAAGTATTGTGAAGGAGCTAAAAAAAAATTTCGAGATAAAAACGGAAACGGATTGAGCTGAAATTTGGTATGGGGGTTTGGGTTAACCGTCGGAAGAACCCATTTTGTACGACATCTGTCAAACGGAAGTACTACTATCAAAAAATGACAGATGCAATATCTCACAGAATTTATGTCATTTAAAAGCTTTTAAAAAATTCTATTCAGAACTGTCGAAATTATTTCTCAAACTGTCACCTGTCAAAAATAAAGAAATGTCAAAATTTGAAACTTTAACATTAAATATCTGAAAAAGTATTCGTGGATACTCGTCAGGAAAGTTTTCGGGCGACACAACAGTCTTTTTTTTTACTTTTTTGGCATTATTTTGGCTTATTTATTTTGTCTCCTTTTTGATTTTTTCGATCTTTTTTTATTTTTTTATTCGTTTTCCTTAATTGTCCATTTTTTTGGCTATATAATAAGGCTATTTCTTTCTTTTCGCCTTTGTTGTGCCTTCTTTTAGAATTTTGTTTTTTTTTGCCATGTTTTTGCCTTTATTTTACCCTTTTTTGTTTTTTTTTCGCTTTTTTTACTTTTTTCTTTTTTAGCTTTTTTTATCCTTTTTTTACCTTTTTTGAATTTATTTGCCTCGATTTTTTTGCTGTTTATACTCTTTTTGGCTTTTTTACCACTTTTTGGCCCTTTTCTTTGCATAAAAAAAAATGACATTTTTGGCCTTTTTTGAACTTTTCTGTCTTTTTTTGTCTTTATTTGTCTTTTTTGAAAACTTTTAAATTTTTTTTTACTTTTTTAGTCTTTCTTGAACTTATTGCCTTTTTTGCCTTTATTTTGCCTCTATTTTGTCTGTTTTTGCATTTTTTAAAATTTTTTATTACTTTTTTGTCATTTTTTAATTTTTTTTGTCATTTTTCAAACATTTTAATTTTTTTTTTCTTTTTTTACCATTTTTTAACTTTTTTTTCCTTTTCTTGCCTTTGTTTTGCCTCTATTTTGTGTTTTTTTAACTTTTTTTTGTACTTTTTGTTGATTTTTTTACCGTTTTTTCCTTTGTCCATTTTTTCTTTTAATAAGCCTTTTTTCCTTCTTTTTGTCCCTTTTTCCAATTTTTACAAATTGTATTAAGATTTTTATGCTATTTTTAATTGTTGCCTATTTTCACTTTTTTTTATTATTGTTTATCATTTTTAACAATTTTTTTTGCCTTTTTTTGAAATAATTCGATACCTTGTTGCTATTTATAACAACTTGTTGCCATTTTTAGTAAATTTTGTCGTTTCTTATTTTAATTAATTTCTGAGTATATTTGCACTGTTTACCTATTTTTATTTTCCATCAATTTACTTCATTTTTATATCATTTTCCCATTCAGGAATTTTGTATTTGGTAATTAAAATAATCATATTAATCATATTCGCCACAACCGAGCCGGGAAAGTTCTGGGGTGACACAGCCGATTTGTTTTATATTTCTATCGTTTAAATGTGTTCTTTAAATCAAGTTTTTGTTTTCCTCCCGTTATGACCAATATACACATTATTTCATATTTATTCTTATAAAATAAAATCAATTATTTTATATACCGTAAATAGCTTCTTCTAGATAACTTCTTGGTTTATTAGTTTGGAAAACTTAATTAACAAACAATAATAGTATTTAACTATCAATTTGAAATTAAGTAAACTCCAAAATCAATGACGATATCTGTGAAAGTGCAATATAGCATTCTCCGATTTCAATTAGAACTGTTCGAAAACTTTTGTAAGGGAATTGCAATTCTATTTGAAATTTCTATAGAGAGATGAGTTGGTAGGTTTACTGAATTAATTGGTTATATTAATAATATAGTTTGAACAAACTGTATTCAATGATAGTGCAATTGGTTTGCTTTTGGAGTTTTCAAACAGTTTTCTATAGACAAACAGCACGAAAAAAAATGAATAAAATTTCATGAAATAATGTTTTGTTTAGAGACTGGCGCATGATAAGTTAGCGAATAAAGGAACCCAGAACGTTAAAAAATTAAAAAGATATATGGTCACTATAGTTTTGCTGAACTTCACCTCCCGGAAGTTCGCACCCCAATTGCCGGAACCCTTTGATTTTTTCGGAGTTCTGGACTCGTCTCGAAGTGTTTCAGAGTTCTTGAAGGGGTGCAGATAGAGTTCTATAATTTTTTTGCGGAATTTTTAAAAAACGAAATTTGAGGTTCTAACTTCATGCCGCACCCCTCTTGTTAGAAAAAAGAGTTCTGAGTGAATAGATATCTTAGAAATAAAGAGTTCTAGAGTTCTCGGTAGGTTTTGGAAAGAGTTCTATGGGAATTTTTGGAAATTACAAAAAAAATAAATTTAGGGGTACTAACTTCATGCCGCACCTGTTTTCATTTACTGGGTCGTTTTAGTCACTTAGGGCTGGTTCTAAATACAGCCCCCTGAGTTCTGACTCGAAAAAATACTGAAAATTAGCAACAAAAATCGGATCTTTGTAGCACCCCTTGAAAATATCCATTTTCATAATTTTCAGTATTTTTTCGTGTCAGAACTCAGGGGTGCTGTATTTAAAACCAGCCCTAAATAAACAAAACTGTCCAGTAAATAAAAAATTGAATATTCTGGCTAAAAATTTGCGACAAAAATCGGAACTTTGTAGTACCCCTTGAAAATATCGTAAATACTCAAAATAGAGAAACTAGAGAAAAGTAGAGAAAATTAGTGAAAAATTTAACAAAATATGAAAAGACAAAAAAATAGGGAAAAATAGGGAATAATAGGCGAAGATAGAATTTGGTAAAAATAGGGAAAATAAGGAGAAATAGGAAAAAATAGGAAAAAATAGGAAAAAATAGGAAAAAATAGGAAAAAATAGGAAAAAATAGGAAAAAATACGAAAAAATAGGAAAAAATAGGAAAAATTAGGAAAAAATAGAAAAAAACAGGAAAAAGTAGGAATAAGTAAGAAAAGATAGGAAAAAATAGGAGAAACAAGAAAGCTATAATACATAAATTTTTTTAATAATAATTATATATTTTTGTATTAAACGGCAATATTATAATATTTATTTATATACACTAAAATATTGAAAATGTGTAATTTAAAATTATCTCTCTATATTAATTTAGCAGGCAACAGGGAATAATGTAAATTCCATTTTAACTGACGAATTTTATTTATTATAAATTATAAAGGAGATATTTATTGAATTTAAACAAAATTCGAAATTATTGTTTACTAGAATCAATAAAATTGGAAACGATTGTCACTTGCTCCCGTTACATTCAAATTTAATATTAAAAATATTCAATATGCATATTCGAAAATTGACCAATAATTTAAAATGTCAACGATTAATGGTTTAAATTAATTCTATTGTATGAAATAATTCGTTTAAAAATATTTTTTTCTACACCTACATAATAAATAATATAGAAAATAACAATATACAGAAAGGAAAAATAGTAATGTTTGAAAATAATCATAAAAATCAATAAATATAAGTTGTAACGACAATTCGGTCGTTACGGGTCCCTTTGGCGCCTTCGTCCAGGTTTCGGATTGCCTCGGGCGCCACCTTCCGTTTATAGTGTGAAGGCCACTGCACGGGCAGCGTCAGTGGAGAAAGAAAATACTCCAAGGGTCGTTATGGTATCGACCAGAATCACTGGCGGCCAGGAGGCCGGTCTTTACTTGCTCTTCTTGGTTGAGTAATCTAGGTACTAGCTGCAAAATAAAACTCATAAGTAAATAAAAACCATTTATTACTTTACCAAAATCCGGAAGAGAGAAAGGTGTGTAATATGGTTCTTTCTTGGACGGTACAGGCACGTATTCCGGGCTGGCGTGATGTGGTTGGATGACAGTTCTGACTCCAGTACAATAGGAATTGGCTTCGCTCCCTTCAGCTTGACCTATCTCGGACTGCTGCTCCAATTGGGACGGCCACAACAAGTCTGTTCAGACTGCCACTGCAGCTGCCGACAACGGTTTGAATTGCCCTACTCTATATGAACTTCGGTGTGTAAGAAACAGAGACGAGAGTGTCTCCATCTACCTGGCGAAAGTTCAACTGGTACGACTGGCATTTTATTAACAATTTTAAGTTAATTTTACTCCAGTGCCGTGCGCGATTTAATTTATTTATTTTAATTATTACGGAAACAAGTAACTTCGTCACAAAGTAAACAATAAATAAAAATAAAAGAAAATTCAAAATCGGTCAGAATTTTTCTGGGAAACTAAATTTATTGAAAGGTTTAGAAGTAAGGATATAATTGCGAAACAGATATACAGTTGGTTGAATAAGAAAAAAAGGTTTTTCCAAACATTAACTATCAGGACGGGTTTCCGTGATATTTGAAGAAAAATTGTAAGAGGTGAGTTTGCTAGAATTTATTACGGTAAATAATCTTGAAGTATTAAATATAGGTAATTTGTCACTTCGACAAGGAAGGAGGTTATAGACATTAAAATAGGTACTGCTTTTATTAGTAATTTTGTAAGAAACTGGCATGTAACTGAGGAGCTCAGCTTTTCAGATCACAGACATATTTACTTTAATATAGGAGCGGAAAACTAACTGGAAAGTATGTGAAATAGACATAGAAAATAGTTTGAAATGGGTTAAAAGAGATACGAAACCCAACAGACATAGAGGCTGTTATATCGACCTACGATAATAATTGATGCCCTGTAAGGCAAAGTTAAAACAGGCATATGCAATATGCCCTGGTGAAAAAATGAACTTGTAGGATTACGAAGGCAAGTTAGAAAAAAATACGACACAGCGAGGCATGATTCAAGTAAATAGGATGAATACGGGAAGGCCCTTGCTGAATGAAACAAGACACTGAGAATATCTAAGAGGTAATCTTGAAGAATGCACAGTGATGATATAAATGGAAATCACGTATGTTCCAGGCTCCAGGTTTCAAAAATCCACAGAGGTCAATAAACTGTCTCAAAAAGAGAACAACGAATCCACCAAATTTGGTATGGAAATAATAGAAGAATTCTTAATGGTTCATTTCCCAGAATCACGACCAATACATTCTTCATAGGAGAACTGGCAGGATTTAAAGCTGGAACTACCCATGTGGACCACCAAAAAGAACTGGCAATCGACCAAGACCAGATGGTATTTATTCCATACTCCTACAAATGGGAGGTAACACCCTACAGCACAGGCTGTACATCATACTAAGAGCAACTTTTGTACTAAGGTACATACCCAAGTCCTGGCGACTTATTAGAGTCACATTTATATCTAAGCCTAGAAAAATTGGGCAGGATACGGCAAAAGCTCTAAGACCAATAAGCCTATACACATATTAGGGTTAGCGTACTAGCTGGACGGGAAAAAGTTTATAAAAGAACGTAAATGAAGAATTACTTTTAATTAGTAGGAATCAGTTACGAATTACCACAAGGCTCTTCAGAGGACCCTGGATCACAGAAGATAAAGAATATATTGAAAAGAAAAACTGGATCCAGAAGATTAATGTAAACAGCCAATAAAAAAGCTGTATAAATTAGTAAAGGGAACAAGATTGATTTACTGGGTGCAGTAGACAAAAGACTGGCGATAAAGCAATAAGCAAAATAGGTTGCAGTGAATCCGATTGATAAAAAACGATCTCGGGACAAAAAAAAGATGAATTAAATTTTATTACAAAGACGTCATCTATTGAAATAATAATTTACATACTGCAATTACGAGCCTCTTTCTCCAAAAAAAAAAGTTGATAATAAGAAAACGATAAAAAGGCAAATTTGGGAATCAATAGCAAAAAAATGTATTATGTGGGGAAGCAGAAAAAGCTATTGAAAAATGCAGGATGAAATTAGCAAATATGCAAAAGCAGTATTTACTGTACATCCACCACATGAAAATAACCGAAGCTGAACATAAAGAGCCTCTGTCATATTTTGATGAAATACATGAAATTTTAGGAGGTCAGGATGAGGTAAATCTTGTCAATGTGCAGGACAACCTTGATAAATCTATTAAATCAACACACCAGTTATATTGATAGGAAGCACAATCCCTCCGTTAATTTAATGGCTGTATGTACGGCAGCTAAAAATTTTTCATTTGTTTTTATTGGATATCCTGGGTCTGCCCATGATTCTAGGGTAAGAAAAACATGCTTGGTTACGCCTATTCTTTGATAGGGGATACTGCTTTTCCACTTAGAACTTGGCTTATGTCATTTTTCCTCTCTACCCTATTTAATGATTTCATTCCCATACCTATGTCCATTATCAAATTCTTCTATACTTCCTTTACTCATGATGTCTTTTTTCCTTCCAGAGACTTTAATTATTAACAACACAGTTTCTTTTTAATTTTATAATTTAATCTTAATTCACTTTTCACTAAATTTCCTATAAATATGTTTAATTTAGATTTATTTTTGACTTCCTGTAGTCCTATTTTCGTATTCATTGTCTTTGTTCCGGTTTTATGCCTTTTAGCCATTAATTTGTTTCTTTTCTATTTTTAAATTTGACCTTACGTCTTTATATGAAATTTTCAGAATTGCCTTTTTATATCTTTTAGAACATGTTTGTATTCTGCCGTTTACTTTTGTTGCAATTTTTACTTTCCCGGACCCATCAAAGGGAAAGTAAGGTGAACGAGCAAAAAAAAAATCGAGATATCGATGGAAATATCCATTTTGAGGTCCCCCAAGAAGATTGAGACCATTTTCAGCGCATGGTCTGTCTGTGTGTCTGTGTGTAATCTTCCACGATAACTGCCGAACCGTTTGACCAATCAAGCTGAAATTTGGTATGGAGGGTCGGTGTGTGCCTATAATGCGACCATTAGTTTTTGGTTTAAATTGGTACAGTGGAGGGTCCTCAAGACCGACATTGGTTAAATATACATGTAACAATTTTTTCCTTTATTTAAATTTTAAGGACAAACAATACATTTTAGTGCAAAATGTTGTAGTACAAAGTTTTAGAGCATAAAATTACCTACAATTTTTGCCTTAAGCCTTTTCCAAAATTTCCAATAGTTGCGCAACTAGAGGGCGCGTAAAAAATGTGCATGTATCTTTTCTATAGTTTTTCTTGATTTTGAGGACAAACAATACGTTTTAGTGCTTAATGTTATAGTACAAAGTTTTAGAGAATTAAATTCTCTATAACTTTTGTTTCGAACATTTTCCAGAATTTCCAATAGTTTCGCCACTAGAGGGCGCGTAAAAAATATGCATGTAGGTTATCTCTAGTTTTTCTTAATTTTGATGACAAACAATATACTTTAGTGCAAAATTTTGTAGTACAAAGTTTTAGAGCATAAAATGCTCTATAACTTTTGTCTCAAACTTTTTCTAAAATCTCCAATAGTTGCGCCACTAGAGGGCGCGTAAAAAATGTGCATGTATGTTTTTTCTAGTTTTTCTTGATTTTGAGGACAAACAATGTATTTAGTGCAAAATTTTCTTGTACAAAGTTGTAAAGCATCAAATTTTCTTTAACTTTTATGTTTAACTTTTATAGAATTCTTCATAGTTTCGCCGCTAGATGGCGAGAAAAATACACATTTAAAATTCCCTACAACTATTGTATGAAAATTTTTCCCGAATTCCCAATAGTTTTCACACATGATTTTAGGAGATCCTAATTGTAGCAATATGATATATAACGTGCGCATGCGCAGCTTATGTCATTACCAACATTGAAATATTAATTCACCATCAGCTCACTATTTTTAATACGTTCCATAAATCGATGTAATGCTTAGTATTTTGTAATTAAAATAATAATAATAAATAACATATTCTCTACGGTCGAGCCGGGAAAGTCCTGGGGTGACACAGCCGATTTTTTCATATCTCCTTTCGTTTCTCTTCATTTTCTTATTAATTTTTTATTTTACAATTATCTAAATTTAAGTTCCTTTTTTCTTTCTCAAAGTTTTCTTTTATATTTTGTTCTATGTTGCTTGGTCTTTCTTTTATTATATTATAAATATTATTCCTATTTCATTTTATTTATTTCTTCACTTAACTTTATTTCATTTTTATACTTTTCTAACTTTACCCCTATCTTTTGTTCAGTATTTTCCATAATCTTTTCTTCTACCTTTTTTATATTTTATCTACTAGCCCGTCTATTCCTGTAATAGTATTTAATCATTTATTTTGTAAAGTTATCATTCTTTCTGCATTATCTTGTATTTCATATTTTACTTTCTCCACCTTTTCTTTTATTTCTTCTTTAAATCCTTTTTCTTTTTCTTGTAAAATTTTAATTTTTACATCTTGTAACTTTTTTACTTGTATAATTCTCACAATCATTCCATCAACTTTTCAAATTTTCAATTTTATTCTCTTGCTAATATCCTTTTATCTTCAATTCTCATAAAAAAATTCATTACACTATATTGTAATAAATAAAAGAAAATCAGAAAATAGATCATCTAAAATTTCAATTTCCTGAAAATCTACCGAATTAATGTACTGATAGTGCTGGATTGGAGCCTTATACCGAGACATCGATTGGTATCCTTGCATAATTTACATAATCGAGTTGGCCTAACCGAGCCCAGCCAAACGGCAATCACCGAAGCTTTTATAACTTTTTCTTTTCTACATCGTTTGGCTATTTTAAATTAAAACTTTGCATTACGTTAGGAAAGATTAAGAAAAAAAAATCATTAGTGTTTTTATAAAAATCAATTTAAAAAAATATAATTTATTCCTTTGACAATTTTGTATATTATATAATTTCCGATAAACGTATAAGCACCTGCAGGGCGTAATATAAAATTTGTTATGTCGAAAACAAACTAGTCTGAAACATTCTATATTCATTTAATGACCGTAAAATTGAACAGAATTGGCTCTAATATCCCCCCGATGAGTATTTTACGCCAGCGAAACGTTTCCGATTATCGGTGTATGTTTGATAAAATGTAAAAAAGTCAACAAACATTTATTGCTTTCTAGAGAATTGTTACTATTGACAATTTTTATGTTAAAAATCAATTTTTTTTGTAGGACAAACTAATTATATTAAAACAAGGTTTAACAAACACATGTTTATATTTAATTAAATGTTTGGTAAAAATATAGTTACTATTTTGTTGATAAGAAATGAATTAAAATTATTTTTTTTATGCACATTGTAATAAGTTACAAAACGATTTATTGTTCTGTCTACACCACTACATAAATTTGGCTTGGCTGTAAGGACGACGAGGAAGGAGTCCATTCCGTGGAACTCGGTGCTAGTTAAAAACAAAAATTTGTAACACAACAAAAAAAGATAATTTTGTGAAAAAAATTTACGGGTTCGCATGCAAACGCGTTTTTTACGATTGTCATAAATTTCGCAACATATTAAAAATTAAACCGTGAAAACAGCTAGTCACGCTAAATTCACATTGAATTTATAACAGTGGTCTTTTGTTTTGCGTTGTTTTTAAAAATACATGTCGACAAAAATTTGTTTCGAACACAAATATCCTAAAATAAATCTTGATGTTTTATTTATATTAAAAAATATTCGATTTTTTATACGAGTCAATGTACGACCCTATTATTTAAAATTTATGTTTTTGGCATACATTAATTAGACTATAATGAGTAAAAGGAATGAAAATATCACTTCCAGTTGAGCCGGAAGTAACATGAACTTTTTTTTTCTTAAATGGAATGTAATGAGTGGCTTAAATAATAATTGATAAAAACAATTAAGAAATTGAAATTATAAACATTTTATTTTAGCAACTTAATAACTGTGAATACATATATTTTTTTAATCTTTATTTATTTATTTTTCTTTTTGAAAATATGAGGTCCAAGATGACACATCTGAAAATAAAAAAAGACACATATGAGCAATTATTATCATATTCATTCAGATCATAATCAAATATAATTTAAACGTGCGTAGATATCGTTTTCTCTTTTTCATTGTACTTTTTATTAAATCAATAAGAACATAATAATTATTAATTATTTAAATACCAATTCAATTAATCAATATTAATCAATATACGCTGAGGGGTTGAATCACTCAACAGCATTTTGCATTATTTCAATTCATCAATATTAATAAATATACACTGAGGGGCAGAACCACGCAACAGTGCATTTAATTATTTCAATACCAAGGATATTAGGGGCAGAATCTCGCAAAATATCCTTCAACCAATACTAGGGGCAGAGTCACGCAAATTGCTTCACAAATGGAACATCTATTGAGTACTATAAGGGCATAATTACGCAGAGTACTCCGTTCCAACAATATTTAAACAATAAATATTAATCTAACCACACTGAGGGGCAGAATCACGCAACAGTGCCTCAGTAAACAATTAAATATTAAATAATTTACTGTATCAATAGTATAAGTACAATGATATTAACATTATTTTTATCATTATGTCTTAAGTTAAGATCTCTCATTTCTTTAAAATCAGTAATAATAAAATCACATAAATCAATAGTAATAAAATTGCCATATATACATAATAATAACATGGTCATAAATAAATAATAACATTGCCCAGTGAAAACTCACCAAAATTCAATTCGTGAACACACACAAAACGATACATCCTTGCACAGCATACCCCCACTTAGCAGTGCAACTCCCATGTTAAAAAGTAGGGATACAATCTTTACCGCCACGGGCGATCGGCCGCTCAACTAATATCAGAGTGGCGGTAATTTCAAATATTTATATTTTAAAAATACTTTTTTTATTTATTAACTGGAACGCTAATTTTATTTTGATAACTAAACAAGGTCAAATTAATGTTAATACATTTAATTTGCATATGTTTAGGTATATAAATAAAATTAGTGTTCCAGTTAACAATTATGTCCATTTTTTTAATATATATTTAGGAAAACAATATATAAATAAATAATAATGCATTATTTAACAAAGAAAATTACATTTACAAAAAAAAACAAATTCAAACACAAGTAAATAATTAATAAGAGACAATATCAAAATGGGAATAATAGTTTATAGTAAATAGTAGTTGTTAATGTATATATTATTTTGTCTTAATATAATAGTGAGTAATTGTTGGATAAATAAATAAAATATGAAAATGAGTTGGAAAGTTGGAACAGAATAAAAAAAATTAAAATTAGCAGTTTCCTTATTTGTAATATAAACATATGAGAAATGTGAATATAAAAAAATGTAGCAAATGATATTAAAAATAGCATAAAAATGAACTTTGCTAATATTTATAGGACTTATAAAGGAGAAACTGTTAATTTTGATTGATGAAATAATTTAAAAAAAATTATAACAGGATTCATAGAATAAAATGTATAAAGGAGAATGATAAAATGAATTTAAAAAAATTATAACAATAAAATTTATATAATAAAATAACAAATAACAAAACTAGAAAAAAAGTAATAACAGAATTGACAATAACTTTACCAATAAATAACAATTAAATTAAAGTAATAAAAAGGATGAAAAATAAGGTAATAGAAACGAAGATAATGGAGAAAGAAATAAAGAAATACAAAACATTATTAAGAAAATAGATAAAAATATGGACAAGAATTTATGAAAAATAAAAGAAATAAAACAAAACAATGACAGGAAGAATAGTAGAAGTTGAGAAATTACAAGATGAAAAATTTAATAAACTTTAAAGAAAAGAATATAATTTACAGAAAGTAGAAGAAACAGAGAAAGTAAAGTTAGACATAAAATAGAAATACCAGAAATAATTGCAATACAGAATATTAAACTATTGAACAATTAAATAACTATTTGAAAATAATAGAAATGATTTGTCATTACAGTAACAATTATAATCATAATAGAACAATACAAAATTTGACAAAACAATACAATATCTACAAAATAATAAGGAAAATAATAGCTGATTAATAGACCAAATCAGAGAAAAAATAATAATGAATATAATAATAATTTTGATCAATTTTATCTTATCATATTATTGAATTGTTCTTATTGCTATCACACCATGCACAAAATCTTCGGCCAGCTATTTTCTTTGCTTTTGGTGTATGATATTGTCGCCTTGTAACTTGTATAATTTTCAAAATGTTCCTCTTAGCACAAACACCTACAAATAAAAGATACAATTAAACTCTAGTTTATTATCTGCAAAAAGCAAGTACATGTTTTATAAAACTTATTATAATACTAAAACATCTTACATTTAATATAACTATTAATAATATTGATTAAGTACTCATTAATCGAGTGCAACTTACTTTTGGATACAACAATACACTACATTTTTTCTATATCTGTTAGGTTATCGATATGGTCCTCAATTTCTCGATTATCCTCCATATTTTCTACAGCTGGCGAGTTCTGTTCTTCAGTGTGCGTATTATTTAACCGATAGTGTTTGGATGTGGATGGCTGGTATAAATCTATAAATAATAGAATTGTAACACAACTAAAAATATTTGTTTTATTGTTATATATTACCATCAATGTCATCTAAATTCCTTTTTGTTATGGTTTCCTCAAACTAACTAACTAACCAACACAAACATTAAACTTATTTGGAATCGATTCGAAAGAGCTTAAAGCACGCTCAAATAAATTTAATAGAACAACGCACAACTTGTAAACAAAAACATTAAAAATTAAAATGGCCGTTTCACTATTACGTCTCCCATCCTTCTCTCACCAAGTATATACTCTCCGAAAACTAAACAGACATCTACGTAATCCCCACTTCTCTGATTTTCTATTTGTTCTTTCGTTCCCCACTTCTCTGATTTTTAATGTTACGGTTGGTTTAGTAGTTGGACAAAAATTGTCTCAAGCAGCTTAGCCAACTATTATCAACGAATCAATACCAACTGTGATTCGATGCCAGCGCCACAGGCGATCGGCCGGGGCGTAACACTATGCTCATTTGCCCTATACCAGTTGCACTGGGAGTATGTTGTGCATCCTTGTTTATTAATCGCCATCGATATGATATACTGAGAAACTAGTTTTATCTATTCAGGCGAGACCCAAGGGTCGGCTGGCCACTTGAAACTTATGACCGCGATGGTTGCAAATTTGGGAATTCTTGTGTTTAGGAGAATCAACATTTGAGATAAAATATTAGGCATAAATTTCTAAATACCATAAGTTGGGGTTATTTGCGATCACGAGGGATAATCGTAAATATAAGTTTATGTTACAACAATCCACTTGTTGTTATTATTTGAAAATCTCGCAGTATTGACCACCTGGAGTACCATAAATAGTAATGATTTTAGAGACAAAGCCGAACCTCTAGCGTTGTGTTCCTAGTTTTTATAAATGGATAAATTTCACTGGAATATTATCCAGACAATACAAACTAATTCATATTTCTTTTAAAATTAATATTAATCTTTCAGTTCATATTAATGTCTATTATTGTATATTTTAATTGTTTGTAATCTAAAAATGGATTTAAAATCAACACAATATTATTCCGTCTTTCTCTCAATCTACTTGAAAAATACAGTTAACAAAAATAAAAAACATAAGCGACTGTTGCTATGCAAACTTATCCTCTTATATTATCCCATCATTATAAGAGACAAAAAATATAGATATGTTTCTTCCCGCTACGATGCTTAATTCAATGCTATTTACATATCACGTCACATGTCTCCTACCAATAAAAAACCACCAACCCTCCCCTCCGTTAAAAATCAGAGCACACACTCTCTGTCAGACAGTGAATCAAGTCAGTCATCCATTTACTAGAGCAAAAAATTTTCTTCATATGAAAAAAATGGCGAGTAATTGAAAGCACTTATAATGTTTTCTGACTTTTCATAATAAAAAAAATCTGTTGTGTCGCCCCAAAACTTTCCCGACGAGTATCCACGAATACATTTTCAGATATTTAATGTTAAAGTTTCAACTTTTGACAGGTGACAGTTGGAGAAATAATTTTGACTGTTCTGAATAGAGATTTTCAAGTACTTTTAAATGACATATTGCAAGTCAAATTCCGTGATAAATTGCATCTGTCATTTTTTGATAATGACACTTCCGTTTGACAGATCTTGTACAGAAACTAATGGCTTCTTCCGACAGATAATCGAAACTAATATGCCAAATTTCAGCTCAATGGGATTAATACTTCTTCAGATATTTAATGCCGAATTTTCAAATTTTGACATTTTTTTATTTTTGGCAGGTGACAGTTGGAGAAATAATTTTGACTGTTCTGAATAGAGTTTTTCTAGGGCTTTCAAATGACATGTCGCATGTCCAATTCCGTGACATATTGAGTCTGTCATTTTTTGATAGTGGTACTTCCGTTTGACAGATGTCGTACAAAACTAATGGGTTCTTCCGACAGGTAACCCAAATCCCTATACCAAATTTCAGCTCAATCGGATTCAACGTGTGGCCTCTATCGTGGAAGAATACACACACACAGACCGACAGACAGACTTCCATCTGGAAATGGTCTTAATCGTCTCAGGGCACCCGAAATTATCTCGAAATTTTGTTTTAGCTCGTTCACAATACTTTCCCTTCTAGGAGGTGGGTCGGGAAAGTAAAATGTAAATAGTTATTACAGTGAGTGAAGTAATTGAATATATTTAACTTAATGTGCCGCTTTATGATTTTGCTGTTCATGTTTCGTACTTAGAAAAAAATGGAATAAAAAATTATAATCCTATTTCAAATACTATTTTATTTTAACATTTATAATGGTTTACCTTCTACTCAAGAAGTTTGGTCCTTCGAAATGCTGGAATTATTTTAATACGTTCGCAGCCCATTATTCATACAACAGTTACAAATACTAATAATTATAATCGTTCACTAAATTTGAGTGAATATTTATGGTAATGCTATTTGATGTTAATCTCAGAACTTACAGAAGTTAGACAAAGATGGAAGGAACAGCTTAATGAGTTACAGGAAAGTGATACCAAAATTTAGAAGATCAGATAGAAGAACCCACAAGACAAGAACAAGAAGAAGAAGTTGTAAAATATCTGAAAAACAATAAAGCCCCAGGAGAAAACGAAATAACAGTAGAAATGATCAAAGAAGGAGGCGCAAAACACCGTTAAGTGAAATATACGAGCTAATAAAGCATATACGGAACTCAGAAAAAATACCAGAGGAGTGGAATATAGCTCTGATAGGCCCCCTGAGTAAAAAATCTGATGTGGCCAGCACATGACCTCTCGCCATTTTTGAATCAAAAATTTACAGGGTGAGACAAAAAAGTATGAAAAAAAATTATATTTTTGTAAATCTGGCAACAATGGCAAAAGTTTCGAAAATTTTAATGAGATGAAAATAAACTATAGGGTATACAAAATATATGTGTAAAACTTTATTGCCGTTTTCTATAATAATGGCGTCATCACCCATAGCAACTGCCACTTCCGGTTGTGCGATTGGCACCAAAATCTAATCAGATCTAATCTAGGGTATCAGAATCCTGTATGTAAAATTTCAAATTTTTTTATTCAGTAGTTTTTGAGTTATCGTTACTACAACATCCATCCAAACACACACACACACACACTAACACACACACACACACACTAACACACACACACACACACAGACATCATCGCGAAAATATTAAAATCGTATTGTAGGGACCCCAAAACGTGTTTATCAATTGAAAACTCACTACCCAAATTTTAGCATGATTCCTATACCTCTCTTATCTGAAGGGCGAGAGGTAAAAAGGAGATATAACTAATTGCGACAACTACAGGAGTATTGCGTTATTAGATACGCTGTATAAAATCCTGACAAGAATAATGAGAGCTCGGTTAATAAGTATGCTGAGAATATACTAGGGGAGTACCAAGCAGGATTTAGAAGCAACATGTCAGTAACGGACCAGGTTTTTAATTTAAAGGAAACTGAAATGACCTATTATGAGCACAAAATAGAATAACATGCTCTATTTATAGATTTTAAGCAGGCGTATGATACACATAGCAGAGATCAACTTTTCGAAGCTATGAAATGGCTAGGAGTTCCAGACAAATTGATTAGATTAACAAAAATGACTCTTTTGGATACAGGAAACAAAATAACTTGGTACGGGTTGGGGTTGGAAATGGCGTAAGGCAAGGGGATCCGCTATAAAATGTTTTATTCAACTTAGAAGCAGAAGCCATTATCAGAAGATGTAAAGTAAAAACAGATGGTATAATCTATAACAACAAACATCACTGCATTTGAAACGATACTTTAAGTTGTTAAAAATAATTAATGTCATTAATCTTAAAACTTTATGGATTCGTTCCACGAATAGAATTTGAATATGTCAGAAAATATTAAATGAAAAAAAAATTTGGACGGCAGTCAGTTGATTTCTTTGATGTGATTAGAAACAATTGACAAAAAAACTATGATATATTTCAAAATCCGCCCTTTCTCTTTTTTAGTATTAAGGAAATTAAACTCAAATGAAACGTTATATTTGTTTATTTATTATTTATGATAATATCAGAGATTTTCTTCTTTTTTTTCAAATAAAAAAACTTAGCTTCTTTAAAGTAGAGGGTCTTGGTTTCGTACGAAAGCTCTTTTGTCAGCTGTCCTCTTCTGAGTTATTCTATTCTCCAGAAAACAAAAAAAAACTTCTTGGACCCGGCACTTGACCACTGTCGAGGTAAAAACAATTGATTGAAGTGGAACCTGCAGTATAAATCACCAAATAAGAACCCCTATAAATAAAGGGGAGACAAGAAAGAAATCTTCAGTAGAAAACACTCCCGGTATAAAGATATACAAAGTCTACTACTTGTACTCAATAGATAAAGAAAAAGGAATGTTATTAGCATGGGTAGGAATAAGAATGCCAAGAGAAGAGGGGGACATGACGCGAGGAAATAAGAAAGGGAACATCAAGCGAATATGAAACTATAAAATATACGGAGTAGAGGAATAATGAAAATACAGGGTGGCACAAAAAAACGAAACACATTACGTATGCAGGTGACTTGACAGTATTGGCAAAATCAAAGAATGAGCTAAAGAAAATTACAAAAAATCTCGCAGAACAAGCAAAAATTTTAGGACTGCAAATGAAAGAAGAAAAACAAAATATATGGTCCTTGAAGAAACAGGATGTACTGAAGAAAAAACTAATAGCAAAAACGACTGCAGATCCAAAGGGTAAATGAATTTATTTATTTGGCAGTACTAATATCCAACAATGCCCACGAAGAACAAAAAGGACAGTCAAGAATTACGAAAGGCAACAGAAAAATTGGAATGCTCCAGTTACAAAATACTGTTCAAGGAAGATGAAGTTACGAATATATAATATCATTATAAAATCTTCTGTGACATACCAAAGTGAAACATGGATCCTAAAAAAAAAAACTGGAAGAAAATCTGGAGCGCTGCGAACGTAAAATGTTGATACCAATCTTCGGCGGAATAAAAACACCTGAAGGATAGAGAAGGACAACAAATGAAGATTTATACATGTTATTGGAGAATTAAAGATAACAGCAAAAATAAAACCACAGACGTTAAGATGGTTGTGATACATAGAAAGATTAAACAAAGAAAGAAGAATGAAAATGGCATTCTACAGGACTCTAATTGGCAAAAACAGAAGAGGGCAGCCAATAAAAAGATTCTTCAAAAATGTGAAGTCTGATATAAAAAAACTAAAAATACGAAATTGGAAAGATAATTCTAAGAATAGAGAATAATGAAGGAAAATAACTGCCCTGAATCTACAGTAGAGCAACGTGGCCACCCGGTATAAACAATTGTTTTTGTTTGCCTTAAAAATCTGAATCAACATTATAATATATTTTTATTATCATGCCATGCCACTTTTTAACTCTAATGCTTAAAGTATCCATATTATTTTCGATCTTATTCCACCATTTTGTTTTTGAGCGAGCGCATTAACTTTTTAATTAACCCACGTTGTGATACCTCATTTTAAAGCTCTCATCAAGACAAGAAAACCGTTAATATCTGCATGCTTGTTTAATGCAAAACATTTTTCAAAATCACATAAACCTTCCAGTTTGAGGAAAATTTTACTGGACCATTAAATATCCCAAAAAGTACGGATTGCAAAAAGAAGTTTACTCAGATCATTATAAAGAAATATAGGTAAATGTTTTTGTTGAATTTTAGTTAAAATTATTATTTCCCAGATTTTAATGTATACAATTTTGACCTAAAAGCAAATTTTATATTTTGTGGCATTTTATAAGATAGCTATTTAGTATCTTAGTAATAGTAGGAAAAAATTTATGATGTTTTTTAAATTATTAACTCTGTTAAAATATATTTTCGGGATAGAAACTTTCTCACATATCCGGCATTTTTATATATTTACTTACCCTCGAATCTCGCAATGTCAAAAAAAGGCAATAAATTATTGTAACTTCTTTCCACTTAAACAATATCTTAGATAAAATTACCCCATAAAATCCACTTTTCCAACACTTTAAACCTCCCTAAAGCAATTTTGGTGATTTACACGATACATTTTGAATTCTAAAAGGGTCACTTAAATATTCTTCGGCATGTATATTTATTTTTACATGTAATAAACGCCAATTATTAAAATATATGGTTTGAGGTGACTAAAAATTATAAAAGTTGGGTGATAAGCAGAACCCGAGAAGTGACGGATATTACCAGAGAAAAAAAAATTAAAAAAAAAACAAAAATGACGTCTTAAGTGACATTTGACCGTCAACCTGTACGTATTTAAATTCGTAGAAACTAAATATGTATTTACAATTTTCATGTAATTTCCGGTCAAACCCGATGTGGGCCATATTGAATTTTTATTTAAAAAATTTCAAAAATAGCTGTATTATAATCGATCAAATTGTGGTATAAATCTATTAACCTGTTTAAAGGTTACAGGGGTGGCTCATGATCCATTTATTGTTAGTAGAAAAATTATATCATACAATAATTGTAGTAAATACAAAATAAAATCTAGTTACTAATTATCCATCCAAATTTAAGTCTAGTAGCTCAAAAAAATTTGATGAAGTACACAACAAAATCTAATTACTACCCACGTTAGTTATCAATATTAATTAACTATTTTTAGTTTCATTGGGGTTGCCCAATGTACAAAGTATCCATATGGACGTTTTAAGGCCGCAGTGGCACACTCCAATATTCATAACAATAACTAAATGTGACATATGTCATATTAATGTCAAATTTCATAAATCTATTATTCAACAGATGTAGCAATATGTCTTATTTACGATTTATTTCAGCATACATTTGACCAAATTATTTACTCGTTTAGTAGTGACATTTTATTTCATATTATTTATCTGGTCTACTATACGATATAATTTTAATCTTATTTCATTTTATGCCAAGAGCAAGAAAATCTCTGAGCTCTGCTAGGATATGGCAATGCTGTAAAACTAACTTTGTTTGTGTGTTTATCTTCGATAAATACGTAAAATCATCATAAATATAAATCCCAAATATATTTTACAGATATTTCATTACGGACGAACAGATTTCCTTCAAAATTGCCATATGGAGGTTTTTGGGGTTGGTGATTTCAAATTTTTTCTTAAAATTAATAAATTCAAGATTGCAGACGAGATATGTGATTATTCAGATTATTTTCAAAATTGGTATTTGTGTTTTTTAGGGTCGGATATTATGAATTTGTTTTTCGAAATAAATATATTCATGATGGCGACTCCAAAATGGTGGACGTAATTTATGATTATTAACCGATTCCATTCAAATTTGGTGCATGGGGTTTTTTTGGTGTTGAAGACTTTGATTTTTTTTTTCAAAATTAATAAATTCAAGATGGCGGATAAGATATGGAATTATGATTAGATTCTTTTCAAAATTGGTATTGGGGGCTTTTTGGGATAGGAGATCATGATTTTTTTTTCAAAATAAATAAATTCAAGATGGCGACTCCAAAATGGTGGACGAAATTTATGATTATTAACCGATTCCATTCAAATTTGGTACATGGGGTTTTTTGGTGTTGGAGATTATGACTTTTTTTAAACTGCACAGAATTTTTTATTTACATTATCAAAATCAAAAAATATTTCTCCTGCAACATATACAGTAAACCATGATTGTTCATTTTTTCAAATATAAATATGAGAGTGTCTAGAGGCCCGTCTAGTCGGACCCGGTGAAAACCCAATAGGTCCGTCAATCAGCTGTTAAGATTAGGATTAAAACATATTTTCGTAATTTTGATATTTATTTTATTAGAAGTTTTGACTGACCAAAGCTAACCTGTAGAATTAAAAAAATATTAATTTTATTAAAAGAAGTCTTAAAAATCCAACTTGAGTTTAAAAAAAATTAGGGAGATGTGGGATTCGATCCCCAGATCCATTGCACCACTAGCGGGTACTATGCCACGCAGCTACTTCAGCTTTGTTTAAATATGTTCAAACTTATTATTTAAGCGAATCACGTTTCATAATAAAATAAATATAAATTAATGTTTCGCCTTGTATTTTAATTATTAATGGGTTCGTTCAGCGGTGCACAACCGTTGAGAATAATCACTAAACGTGTTGATTCCTCTGTTCTTCAACGATCGTGGTCGGCTGAACGTTCCGATAGCTAACAGCGCTTTGTGTACCTATTTCCCAAAACATAAACATAACCCCCAATCGAACTGTCATAGTTTTGAAATCCTTGAAAGTTTGTTAAGTGAACACCAGTTTTTTAGAATAATTATTTATTTGGATTAACATGGCTAGAGCTAATATAGCAGTTATTGAGGAACTGTAAGAAGGTGATCTAGACATTAATGTTGTTGTAAGGATGGATTAAACATAGTATTGATATAAAATTATTTGTACCTTTTCAATACCATTTCCAATACACATGGAATTGTGCTTTTTGTTATTGAATTATCTACGTTTTCTATTTCAACAACTACTATAAAAATAAAAGCATCAATATTTTCTAACCTAATATGCATAATATTTTGACAGTTCATATAAGGCGCTGGGCAAGTCAGCGTAGTTTATTTCCGCTGCGAATGCTGTTCAACGGTTGAGAGTAATCACTGATGCAGCGGTCCGTTCAGCCGAACAAGTTGACTCATCGCTCAACGGTTGTGCACCGCTGAACGAACCCATTATTACAGAACTAAAGTATACACATTCACTAGGAACGCTAAAATAAATATCAAAATTACGAAAATATGTTTTAATCCCAATCTTAACAGCTGATTGACGGACCTATTGGGTTTTCACCGGGTCCGACTAGACGGACCTCTAGACACTCTCTATAAATATTTCGGTGTAACCTAGCAGATAACAAATTGATGCGCTCGGAAAAATAATAAAAATTCGGTTTACTCGCGAGTCCCATGATCAATATCGACATCTTATCACCCACCAGCAGCAATACCGAACGCAGTGCGAAACTGGAAAGTTTGGCAAAACAGTTGCGCCTATTGGGAGACAAATATTCCCTAATGAGAGACAAATATTCCAAATCTGGAGACAAATATTCCATAAAAATAATTTCTTCTGTATCATTAAATTAATTGCGTAAAAATTTAATATTAATTAATTTGTTTTGTTAAGTAACAAAAGATTATGTCATAGATAAGTTTCATTTTATGTGTTCGCGATACATAAAAATCCTGAATATATTCCGAATAGGACATGCGCATATAACTTGTTCCTTTGTGGCCTTTGTAATCCTTAAATGTGTTCTGAACTAGTTCAGGATTAGCTCCGCGAAAATACCTAATATTCAGATTTTTCTAAAAGTTTGGCAACATGGTTTCTATATGATTGTCATCTAATTTGATTGTCGCGACATCTTTTCGAGAGGGTATGAACTAAGACATTACAGGAAATTATCGAAAATCTCCATTATGACAAATAAATTTGACATATATTTCTCAATCGTATTTCCAATTAGATTTAATAAATACTGAATAAAATAAAGAAATATTCAAGGAGCTTACTAACAAAAATACATAGAATGAAGTCTCCTACTTTTTATCTCTGATTTTAAAAATCACTTTTTTTATTTTTTTTTAAACTCAGTTTAATTACAGGACAAATAAAAAATAGGAGACCCCATTCTTTAAACATTATACTTTAAGCTGCCAAAGTTTAATTTTCCTTCGTTCAGTAAAATTTAAACGTAATTGGAACTGGTAAACCCGTGTTTTTATACGTCAAAATACAGTGAAACTGCGGCCTTAACGCTCAGGTTTCAGATTGCCTCGGGCGCCACCTTCCTGTGAATTCCACTTGCACCTGGCACCCTCAGTGAAGAGAAATAACTCCAGGGGTCAATATAGTATCGACAAATTATTTTGGTCCTGGAAAAGGACCTTTATAATTTTTACAACTTCCAGATGGCACAAAATAAGTACTTGCGCTGTAATTTGCAGATTTTCACCAATTGGTTTAAAGTCATTGATACTATCCCGTGGTCCTGAAAATTGTGATTTTGGTAATCCTCGAGTTGGTGGAAAATCCTCTGGAATAAATCGTTTATAGATATTTTATTTAGTATGCTATTTATGTTACCATTGTAGCAAACGTGATTATTATTGGTATCTAGAAAAATAGGTAAAAAAATTATAATTAAAGGGAAATAAAATATTATGTATTTTTTCACTACATTTGGGATTGGGTCTTCCACATCTTTACCCAGAAATTTTTTCTTCTTAAGGAAATTCTGAGCCAGAACCTGAATTATACGCTTCTGTGCCTGAAATTGCTCCTAAACCGCTGGTTGCTACTGGGATTAGTCCTACTTCTGGCCCAGAATTATATGATCCTGTTCCAGAAATTGCTCCTGAATTTCTATCTGGTCTTACTTTATGGAATCCTGATCCTGATCCTCCTGAAATAATTGCTACACCACTGGTTGTTACTGGAAACACTCCTGCTCCTGCATTCTGTAATCTTATTCCCGATATAACACCTGAAATTTTATTTGGTACTGGAATTAATCCTGATTCTACTATCCGGATCCTCTTGAAATTGACACTGAACCGCTGGTTTCTACTGGGATCAATCCTGCTCCTGCATTATGAGATCCGGACCCAGAAATATAAGATTCTCCTCCTTAAAAATGCTCCTGAACTGCTAACTGTGGCTGGAATAAATCCTGATTCGGATTATGAGTACCTGTTTCAGATCCGGCTGCTTCGGAGAAGGATCCTGAACTGCATAGGATCGTGAACTTGCTTTGGTCGAGACTCGATTGGAATCGGCGTTAGTAGCAGCTGAGGAAATTGCTCTACTGCCAAATTTTATGATCTTTTTAGCCCTTTCTAGTTCTAAAGGATCTGATGAGAATAAACGATATTTCAGTTGACTTCAATTATTGCCGCTATTTTTAATATTTTTCCATTGTTTTAGGTACCATTATCTGCCGACTTATTTTTTAGTCTGTATTCACGTGAATTGAATTTTCCCAATATTTGCTGATTCGTAGGAATTTTTACGTATACGGTTTTTTATTATTATTGATTAGGTTTAAACCAGTTAATAAAGTAATTTTAGAAGGTTATCCATAATCTCAAATGTGGTCCACCAGTGAAGAAATAAAAAACCAAAGTCTAGTACCACAAAATTCTTTAAAATTTATATTGAAACTGGAGACTAGTTTCAGCATACATATGCCATCATCAGGTCTGTAATATAAAAGTTTTAATAAATTAAGAGAAAAACGAATAGTAGAATGAGATTTACCAACTAAAATTACATGGGTTGTTAAAATTAAAGGGAAAAAGTTTGGATTTTGAGGTCCTAGACTTTGGTTTTTTATTTCTTCGATTAATAAAGTAATGAATTACGAGGGTCGGTCAATAAGTAGAATCCGTTTCAATAGTAAAGAACCCATTTGCGTCACGGTTAAATGCGCGAACGTGACGTCATAACAACAGCCATAATGAAAATTGCAAGTTCCAGTGACGTGGCGATTTTAATATTATTACCACGAATTAAGATAAATACATACCTAGTAAAAAGAATAAGATTGTCTAAATTATTATTTAATTATCAAAAATGGTGTATAGATAAAATGATTTTACTTCTTTACCTATGATTATTTATTGTGTGAATGTGTGGTGTAAAATATTTTTCGAATTAAACAAAAATAATCGTAAAATGAAGAAAAGAAAAGTTAACGTACTTAAATGACAAATCCGAACTATAAAAAAAAATCAACCCGTCGAATATTAGTCCTAAACTAAAAATCGTAAGGGATTTGCCGATCTATTGTTTTTATTATCAGAAACTGCAAGGTGGTCATAAAAGTTAGAATAACAAATCATTTAGAAGGTGCCGGAGTGATATAGGTGGACGAAATATTAATTTATTAATACCTAAATCAGGACGTAAAAAAAATATTAAATAAAAAAATTAAAATTACATTATTGCAGCTAATTATCCGACGGAAGTATACAAGTTGAAATTGTATTTCTGCTCATCGAGTTATCTATGACGCAAACGGATTCTACCCTTGTGTAAAGACAGGTGGCGTTGCTTAGAAAAGTTGGTACTACCGTCGTGTACTGTCATCTGTCACACGACATTATACTAAATTTCAGGAAAAAAGTATATCGTCTGGTTTAGCCATTTTTTGAAAAATTCTTCTGGGCCGGAAAATGCATTTTCCAATTGCATCATTACTTGCACCATTATAGGAACGACTTGAACGACCAAATTACCACTAAATCGACGGAAAGAAACCGGCGATGTATGCATAAAAATTCTGCCACCGTACGCATAGCTCCAGATTCCTGAACGGTCATGACGTTGCCCGCAAGTGTAACTCAGGACAAGTTTCTTGGGAATAGCAAATTAAATTTCTCCAAAAGGAATTGAAACGGGCTAATATAATGTCTCAGCAGAGTGTAGCTGATGCGGATATTGATATTGTGCTCAAAGCCATTCTGGAAGCCGCAACAGTAAAGTGGTTATTGTTTCGTAAGATAACAATGCTTGCTGCTCGGAGTCAACCGAATCTAGAAGTGTTCTTGTTGAAGCCGCCTTCCGCTAGAGTACCCTTCCGAGAGCTTAGCATCCAGAAGCGCATGTATCATGTTTCATGTATTATTTATACAAGCTTTCTTGGGATGCGACACAATCTCAGCATTTTTATATCGAAGGAAAATAACATTCTTTGATTTGTTTGAGAAATCCGATGATTTATATGGGTTTGCAGAAATATTTAAGCAAACACATGTATCCATGGATAATTTAATAGATCATGGGCTTTGTTTAGCTTTGGCTCTTTACGGGGCATCTGCGATTGAGCTCATCCAAAGCTATCGAGCAAAAATGTATGCTTAAGCTACCAATTCTAAAACAGTCGATTTTGAATGCATAATTCCGACTGCCAATGCGTTAACCGAGCATATGAAGCATATCTATTTCCAAGTACTGGCTTGGTATGGTTCACAAGATCAAGACAAGACCTTAGATCCGTTGAAATGGGGGTGGGTATTGATGGATGGAGAGCTCAGTCCTGTCACCATGACCCAGGCAACGTCATGACCGTTCAGGAATTTGGAGCTATGCTTACGGTGGCAGAATTTTTATGCATACATCGCCGGTTTCTTTTCGTCGATTCAGTGGTAATTTGGTCGTTCAAGTCGTTCCTATAATGGTACAAGTAATGATACAATTGGAAAATGCATTTTCCGGTACAAAAGGCATTTTTCAAAAAATGGCTAAACCAGACGATATAGACTTTTTTTCTGGGACCTTCCTGAACACAATGCAGAAAACCGCATCTTGATATCTGCTGTCTCTGAAAATTTCCTGGATTATCGCACATGTTTCGTATTTCTTGACAAGATAAAAAAAATTACAATATCGATGGGTACTTCGCTTTTTATTTTTTGATGAAAAAAAATTCACAGAAATAAAAGCGAAGTTGGATGCAGTCTTTGATAACCGTAATTGGTATTAGGGAATAATCCTTATGGGCTTTTTGTAAAAAGAAAGAACGATCACAGAGTAGTACTACAGTGAATTATTGGAGCAATTCAATACAAAATTTAAGGAGATAGGGCCCCCTTTGGGTAAGACATAAGTGCTATTTTACTACGATAAAGCACCAGCACATTCATCCAGAATGTCGCGCCCAAATTGCACTACGAATTGCAGCCGCACCCACTGCACTTGCCTGACTTGGCTCCCTGCGACTTTTACCTATTTCCAAATATGAAAACATGGCTCGGGGAAATAACATTTAGCTTAACCTTTGAGACAGAAGCGTATTTTAAAGATTTTGATAAACCGTATTGTTTGGAGGGGGGTACAGAATCCTTGGGAAAAGTTTATTGTACTTAAAGGAGATAACGTTGACAAATTGAAAAAAAATTGTGAAAAATTTGCCTCTTTATTGCTAACACGGATATTTTTTCCCCATTTCAATTAATTAAATTCAATTAAGCAGGCCGAAATTAGATTTTTCATTCCATATTATGATTTATTTTAAAAATTGTTGTTACTGTTTAAAATTTCCAACACACTACACTTTCATAATATAATTTTATGCATTCATTTAATTTATGTTTTATTTAGAATTTCAGTTAATATAAAATTGCCGCTCGATTTGCAACAAACTATCGGGCAAATATTTATTACAATATTCGGAAATAAATCAAAAAAATGTCATATAAATTGCTAAAATACCACTACATCCACATTCATTTTATTTCTGCGCAATGGCACTGGGGGAAAATAAAAAACAAATCAATACTAGTTTTTAATAAAATTGTGCCACTATATGCAATTCTGATTTAAGTGAGTATTACACCTTCAGGTCTGATTTTTGACTCTATTCCCAAGAATTCATTCTTAAGGAACCAAAAAAGATATTTAGATATTTTTTTTTCAAGTTGTACTTTATAAAACTTTAATCAGGTTAAAATTAAAACGTTTTCTACCGGCGTGACCTTAGGGTGTACTTGACTTAGTAGGGGAGACCGGGGTTGGTTGTGATAGTTTTTGTTGATTATTTTTTCTACTTTTTATAAATTAAGCTACATATTTGTTTTTATTAACCATTTATTTTATATCTGGTTGGTACCCATCAACCTACGATAGACGTCATGACTAACTATCATTTTTATACAAATTTAAAGATTTATAGCAAAATAAATACCAGCCAACAATTTTAAGCAAAATGAAAATATACAAACATCTGGAAATGACTCGTTAAACGCTTTAAGGAAAGAATTTTGGTCAGGAAAAGAGAACACGTTAAGCTCCATGCCCAATTCATAAAATTTCGTAAACGGGCCCAGTTCATTTTTTCATAGGTATGGATGATGTGTAAATACAATTTGAAAGATTTTTCAAAATTCTTGAAATTAACGAAGGTATTTAAATATATTTGGTGACGGGCCAATGAACCCAACGCGGTCCTGGTCCCGTCGTGACTCTAGTTAGTTAGCATAGAATTGTGTACGTGGTCAGTTCGTTCACTGTAAAAGTTGGTGAAAAGGCAGAATAATCTTAAATCGTAAGTTGTTTGTATAATAATAGTAGTACAGTTATAAAATTAACAATATTTTATAAGTTTACAAGCGTTATAATAGCAAGAAAGTTAGGTTATATAATAGCAAGAATGTTAGGTCTGATGAAATTACTACAAATGTCAACACAAGACCATCCACGTCACGACTATTGAAACGGAAAAGAAACATCCGTCATCAGCCGAAAATGTTCTATCCGAGTCTGATAATTCTGAGATAGAAAATCAAGTGCCAACTTGTGATGCTGCAACTGATACTGCGAAATCAGCTGTTCCGAAAACTAAAAAAAAAGTTGTACTACCTGAAACAGAAAAGTGGTTACCATCTGTAGGTAATCAACCTAAACTGACACAATTTGAAGGTACTGGATGTGTTGATTTAGATGTTGCTGGGATACTAGCAGACTGTAGGCCTATTGATGTTTATAATAGTATTTTTGATGATCGCATTTGGACCATGATTGTTAAACAGACGAATCTCTATGCCGCTCAGCAACTTATTTACAGTGATACCACTCCACAGTCACGCCTGCACGATTGGAGTCCGGTAAGTGAAGCTGAAATTAAGACATTTTTTGGACTGGTACTATGGATGGGATTGGTAAAATTACCGTCTATTAGGGACTACTGGAGCCGACAATTTATATACGACGTTAGATTTGGTAAATCAAAGATGTCTCAAAATCGATTTGAGTTTATTTTAACAATGATTCATTTCTCCAACAGCGAAGAATGTCCCACTGAAGACAGATTATATAAAATACAACCTTTGGTCCATATACTCGTACACAACTTTCAAACCCTGTACACTCCTGATGAATTGAGACAGTACAATAAACAAAAACGACAAATACGGAATCAAGTTGTTCAAAATATGTGTTGGTATACCTACAACATAAAAGTGTATGCTGGTAAAAATGCCGATCTAGAGAAAGCGGTTCCTGCTGATGTTGTTAATACACATCTAATAGGAACAATAAATCGTAAAAGACGGGGACTGCCTAAGGACGTGGTGGCAAAGAACATAAAGATGAAGAAAGGATATAATAGCGAAAGAAAATGAACGTGGAATAACAGTTTTAAACTGAAAAGACCATAGTAACGTGTTAATGATATCCATGAGACATTCAACAGAGCAACAAGAAGTGAGATATAGAGGAAAAACTAAGCTAAAACCAAAATTGATTTTAGATTATAATAAAGGTAAAGGAGCTGTTGATATTTCCGATCAAATAGGTGCCTACAACAATCATTTACGTAAATCATTAAAGTGGTACAGAAACCTAACTTTTGAATTACTACTTACCACTGCAGTAGTAAATGCACATATTATATTCAAAGAAATCCATAACGACGATCTGTCCATAACTGATTTTAAACAATATCTTGTAGAGCAATTGACTTGTAATATCGAAGATGTTCCATTGACTACACCAAATTTAAAACATCATTTACAAAAAAAACCCGGATCAAGTCACATAATAAGGCGTTTTTGTTCTAACTGTTATAAGATAATATCCCAAAGAGATGGAAGAAAGGCAGCTCAGAATAAAACAAAAAAAGTAACAATGTTCTGTTCCTGGTGTGTAGGAGAACCACCAATTTGCTTAGACTGTTTTAATTTATTACATTAAAATATACTCTGTTTCAGATTTATTTGTACCGATTTGTATTTACAAAATATAAAAAATAAACACTTATTATTCGACCATACATTTTTTTTTGACCCAGGGACCACATATTTATGTAAACATAAATATCGCGGCCCATTCACAGATTATAATTCCCCTGGATCCTGACGGTCCGCTCATACCGTTAAACATATTCTAACTGGTTCAACGGTCACCACAGTCATTTAGAACGAGGTGTCTTATGACGGTCCCCATGGACCAACAAAGTCCAATTTCAAAAGTCATGGACGGTCCGTTGGGACCGTCATAGCTCTTCTTAACGTGTTAAACCCTTCGCGGAAAGAATTTTGGTTAGGAAAACCGGAGGTGAGCTTGACCGCCACTGAGTTCCATGAAAGCTCCGTGCTCGGCCGTGTTCGGGTCTCTCTCTATATTATATAATAATTCGAATTCGACAAATATGTTTTCATAATATATGTTTAACGTATTGTAAATAATAAATATGCAAAAAAAATTGAATTTCTGAAATTCTGAAACTTTGACAATTTTCTCCATCATGTTGAATCTTTTTTTATTACTTTCCCGGACCCATCAGAGGAAAAGTAAGGTGAACGAGCAAAAAAACAAAAATTGAAATATCGATGGAAATATCCATTTTAAGGTAGCCCAAGAACATTGAAACCATTTCCAGCGTATGGTCTGTCTGTGTGTCTGTGTGTCCGTGTGTCTGTGTGTAATCTTCCACGATAACTGCCGAACCATTTGACCTATCAAGCTGATATTTGGTATGGAGGGGTCAGTGTGTGCCTAGAATACGACTATTAGATTTTGGTTTAAATTGGTACAGTAGAAGGTCCTCAAGACCGACATTGATTAAATACACATATAACAATTTTTTACTTTTTTTAAATTTTAAGGACAAACAATAAATACACTTTGGTGCAAAATGCTGTGGTACAAAGTTTTAGAGCATTAAATTCCCTACAACTTTTATCTAAAACTTTTTCCAGAATTTCCAATAGTTGCGCCACTAGAGGGCGCGTAAAAAATGTGCATGTAGGTTTTCTCTAGTTTTTCTTGATTTTGAAGACAAAGAATACACTTTATTGCAAAATTTTCTGGTGCAAAGTTGTAAAGCATCAAACTTTTTATCGAATTCCTCATAGTTTCGCCGCTAGATGGCGAGAAAAATACACATTTAAGATTTTCCATTTTTTGAAAATTAGAGGTAAATTATACTTTTTAATGCAAAATGTTTCAGTGCAAAGTTGTAAAGCATAAAATTCCCTTCAACTATTGTATAAAATTTTTTCCCGAATTCCTAATAGTTTTCACACATGATTTTAGGAGCTCATAATTGTAGCACTGTGATATACAACGTGCGCATGCGCAGCTTTTGTCATTTTCAACATTGAAATATCAATTCAGTAGACGCATTCACTATCCGCTCGCTATTTTTTATGTGTTCCATAAATTAATGTAATGCTTAGAATTTTGTAATTAAAATAATAATAATAAATAACATATTCTCTACGATCGAGCCGAGAAAGTTCTGGATTGACACAGCCGATTTTTTTTTAATAATGAAGCAAAAATATTTATAGAACAAAAAGTGACCGAAGAATAGAATGAAAAGAAGACTTAACCAGAAACTAAATTAGTTTGGAAACTACCAACCAATTACGATAGCTAAAATCGAGAGCACAATAGTTCCGCATGATTTTCTTCAACAATATCCATTAATGGATCGTCTAATTCCAGCATTATTCGACACGGTGACTTTAAGGAAACTGGGAAATTCGAATTTTCCCCTAAAATAGGTAATTGTCTTTACTTAACCATAACTTTTATTGGTTCGTGAATGAAGTTTAATAGTTCATTGAAGTTAGCTCCGAAATAGCTTTTGTTGTTTCGGTTTCATATTGGTTCATGCTCATTTTCGAGCCGGACTCCAATTTGGGTAATAATTTTAATATAAGGGGCTTTTAATGCAACTCAGGGATGATATATGCAGTTCGAGTTTAGGGAAACTGTTTTATTATGAATAGTTTCGAAGCCGGGTTCGGCGAAACGGATGATATATTCGGTCTTGTTTATCTTCTGAAGATTAAATTTTTAGTCGTTAATTCGGAAACTCGGTTTTAATTTAGGTAATAAATTTGTTTCTAGAAACATTTTAATTTCTACATAAAAATATTTAAGTAATACAAGATAAGGTTTTCAAATATATAAAGTTAAGAATGTTAATAATTATTTCAGTTGAGAATTGCATGATTTTTACAAAAAGTCAAAATTGACATAATTATTAAATTTCTGAAATTTTATTTTTTAAATGAGCAATGAAAAAGCTTTTATTTGTTTTTTTTGACCTTTAAAAACAGACACAACTAAATTTCATACCTAACTAACAAAAACAGGGTTATGAAATAGCTGTAGAAAATTTTATTCCGATCTGCTTTTTCAATTAATTTTTATACATTTTTAAACTTTTAAATCTCTAAACACCCTCTCCAATATCGACAATAAAAGGATCGGCACGTAATTGATTTTTAAATAAAGTTTGGCTGTTTTTTCTAAATCCATACATTTTTGCAAATTCTCAGAAAAGCTTAGCGCACCATTTTTGGTCGCTTCACCATTATTGGTCACTTGAAGAATTAGCGTATTATTTATTTGTTAATTAAGAATTTTTTTTCTATCACCTGTAATTATTATTAAGAAAACATTTTTTTTAATCATAATTTATCTTGTTCTTTGATAATTAAAAAAAATGTTTTTATTTAAATTTTCACTGTTTATTTAATAAACATTTGAATTTTTCCTATAATTTTTTTTTCTTTTTCTACATAATGAAACAACAACAACCATATGTTCTTTTTTCAGAAAAATTATTGATACGGTAGAAAAAAATTGTTAATTTAACAAATACGTTTTTGAGTAATAAAAATTTTTTTAAGGAATGATTTTTTTTATAAAAATGTCAAAATTTTAAATTATCTTATAAACAACGCATTTGTTTACAACAATTTTGTAATCTAGAGAAAATCATTTTCATGTGTTCATAAAAAAATTTTTCTAAATGATTAATCAAGCATTTTAATTTTTAACCTAAGAAAATTTTTAATAATAAAGTGAAAAACAACAATTTTTTAATTTTTCCAACAGGAATCTCTTCTGAGACCTTTCAAAAATAGGTCCAAAAAAGGAAAAATAAATTTGATTTGTTATTTAACAATTATGGCACTTATAATGTTTATATTCAAGTAAAAAAAGTGTTAATTAACTAATGCGTAATTAATAGAAATATCGTGATAAAAATTTTTTGACCCCGGATTATTGTTCACAAATCTACCTAGTATATGCCTGAATTCTTTCAATTTTTAATTTTCATATTTAATAAGTTTAAATAATATTTATTCATTAAAGGTCCAAGCAAGCCGTATTTTCAACACTCTGGGAAAATTATAAATATTGGTCCTCCAGTTCCCGGAGATATTGTTTTTTTTTTGGTAAATTTCCTCCTGTTTTTGAATCTTTTTTTCAAATTTGAAAAATGTCCAATAGTTTTTGAGATATTTGCAAAAAATCAAACCCCATTGCTATTTTTCAGTTAATTGTTTATAACTTTTGCAATTTTTGCATGCGGGTCTTGAATTTTTTCAAAAATCATCCTGTCCATATTTTTCGGAGGCCTAGAAAAAGTTTGACCAAAAAGTACTTGTTGACTAGACTATGTGGTAAGATTAGATTTACTTCTTTAAAATTTATTTTTATTTATACACAATTTACCATGATTAGATAACATAATAATTTTATTGATAGTTGTTTTTTAGTCCAATTGAAAATATCTCAATTTACCATATAAAATAAATAAATAAACGAAGTAACAATTATTAATAATTCGTCTTGATCATAAATTCAGACTAATACGAAAATTATATCACATAACACAAAATTAACGGCACCATAAAGTCGAGTGCATTCCAGAAAATCTGGGAAATTCTCTGGTGGAAATTCTTACCATTAGCGTACATATAATTTACTAAACAGGAAGAAAAACCTCAAATAATGACAAAATGAAGAATATAATTTCTAAAAAATTATAAATTGAACTTTGTTATAAATATATAATATTTGACATCGTTTATCATTAGAAATTTAATTGTCAAATTATTTTATATTTTATAATTTTTCATATATTTTTTGTTGTATTAGGGTAAAGTGGGGTAAGTGTAATCATGGGGCAAGTGTACTCAGACACTTTCTAATTTTGGTATTATCGTTTTTAATTTTTTCTATATAAAATTTGAAAGTGAAAGATTTTGATTTCTATATCAACAAAAAGAAAAATAGTGGTGATTAGGTTTACTACACTAAAAATTATGTACGTATACTGAGATAAATATAATCAGTGATTCCCTGTCTTTGTCTTACTCTGTCTCATTCTACAATATGATTTTTTTCTTATTTAATTTTTTTATATTATATACATTTACAATTATTTTATAGAGATTTTTTGATTTTTTCCGATTTTTTTTTAATTATTTTCTCATTTTTTTCTTCTCATATTTCTGATTTGTTGGTTTTTTCTAATGTTTTCGATTCCTTTAAATTGTTTTCTCATTGCTCTATTTTTTTTCTATTTCTTTTGTTTTGCTGTTTTTTTTTTCATTTTTTTTCGATTTATTTTAATTTATTCGATTTGGTTATATATAGGTTTTTGTTTTTTTGTTGCTTTTTATTTTATTCTGATTTTTGTCATTTGTTGCAATTTTTTTGCGAGTTTTTTTTTCATTTTTTTTGCATTTACATTTTTGTTGAATTCTTTTCTCATTTTTTAAAATTTTGTTGTTGTTTTCTACGATTTTTTTGGCATTTTATTCCCATTTTTCTAATTTGTTAGTTTTTTCAATTGTTTCTAGTTTTTTTCCTCTTTTCTGATTATTTTTTCTATTTCTTTCTTTTGTTATCTAATTCTTCTCATTTTTTATTACCTGATTTTTTTTCGATTTATTTCAATTATTTCGATTTTTTGTGGTTACAATTCTTTCCGGTGTTTTTGTTGTTTATTTTGTATTTCGATTTTTTGTTAGAACAGTGGTGTAAGTACTACTCTCTGTCTATCAATCCCAAGAATACAGAAATGGTTCTTTTCGCAAGAAAAGGGAAGGTGCTGGAACTAAAACATCCAGAATTTCTTAAAATACAACTAAACATCGCAACAGAGATGAAGTACCTATACGTCTCACCTTTGACAGCAAGTTAACCTGGAACTCATACCTAGAAAGCAGAGTCTCAAAAGCATACATTGCTTTTGAACAATGGCGTCGAACTGTGGGGGTTTTCCCCCAGAGTCTCATGGCCATCATAAGACCTTTTAAAAAAATTAATTTGACTAATTTTTGCCAAGAAAAACATATTGAAATATATGGCATCATAATAAAAAATAAAGATAAATTTGACACAATTGTCCTGGTTTGTTATCGTTCACCATCTGGTATAATTTCTAACTTTCTTGATAAAATTTATGAAGTAATCAATTATGTATATAAACCTGGTAAGAAGATTTTTTTATGTGGTGATTTTAATTTAGATTCTTATAACGATGAACAGGATTTTAAAGACTTTAATAACTTATGTAGTATTTTAAATGAATTTAATTTATATCCAAAAATAAAGTGTCCGACCAGAATTAGTGAAAATAAGGTAAAAACCATAGATCATGTTTTTGTAAATTTTCAAACAAGTGTAAATTGTGTATTAGATAATATAGTTTCTGATCATTGATCCACATTTTATGAACTTGACGTGCCTGTCATATCAAAAAAATCTGTAAAATTTAAAAAAAAATCGGTTGTATCGCCCCAAAACTTTCCCGACGAGTATCCACGAATACTTTTTCAGATATTTAATGTTAAAGTTTCAACTTTGACATTTTTTTATTTTTGTCAGGTGACAGTTGGAGAAATAATTTTGACTGTTCTGAATAGAGTCTTTAAAGGGCTTTCAAATGACATATTGCATGTCAAATTCCGTAACATATTGCATCTGTCATTTTTTGATAGTGATAGTTCCGTTAGACAGATCTCGTACAAAAACTAATGGATTCTTCTGACAGATAACCCAAACCCATATACCAAATTTCAGCTCAACCGGATTAATACTTCTTCAGATATTTAATGCTGAAGTTTCAAATTTTGACATTTTTTTATTTTTGACAGGTGACAGTTGGAGAAATAATTTTGACCGTTCTGAATAGAGTTTTTCTAGGGCTTTCAAATGACATATTGCATGTCCAATTACGTGACATATTACATCTGTCATTATTTGATAGTGGTCGGAACCAAAATCAAAAATGCCCAAAAAATTCAAAAAGACAAAAAGGGGTAAAAAAAACAAAAATAGGTAAAAAAAGCAACAAAAAAGGCAAAAAGGTCAAAAAAGTAAAAAAAAAATCAAAACAGGAGAAAAAGTGTAAAAATGTCAAAAAAAAAGGAAAAAAAGGTAAAAAAAAATTCAAAATAAAGCCATAATAAAGAGAGACAAAAAAATCAAAAAATGGTAAAAAAGGAAAAAAAAGGGCAAAAATGGTTTAAAAAAGCAACAAAAAGGAAAAAACTTTCAAAGAAGTTAATCAAAAAAAGTTTTAAAAAAGGAACAAAAAAGTTAAAAAAAAAAGGAAAAGAGGATCAAAACAAAAACAAAACAATCGGTTGTGTCACCCCAAAACTTTCCCGACGAGTATCCACGAATACCTTTCCAGATATTTAATGATAAAGTTTCAAATTTTGACATTTTTTAGTTTTGACTGTTCTGTATAGAGTTTTTCAAGGTCTTTCAATTGACATATTGCAAGTCAAATTCCGTGACACTTCCGTTTGACAGATGTCGTACAAAAACTAATGGGTTCTTCCGACGGGTAAGCCAAACCTCTATACCAAATTTCAGCTCAATCGGATTAAACGTGTGGCCTCTATCGTGGAAGAATACACACACACACACACAGACACACACACACACAGACCGACAGACAGACTTCCATCTGAAAATAGTCTTAATCGTCTCAGGGGACCCGAAAATGGATATTTCCGTTTTTATGTCGAATTTTTTTTTAGCTCGTTCACAATACTTTCCCTTCTAGGAGGTGGGTCGGGAAAGTAAAAGATATAATGACGATTCTTGAAATAACTTTGAAAATTGTTTATTTAATAAAAAATGGAATGAAATTTACAACATAAGTGATTTGGATTTAGCAATCGATTATTTTTCAAAAAATTTTTATCATGATTTTGATCGGAATTTTTCTTTAAAAATCAAGTTAAAAGTACTGACATTTGTAATAAATGGGTTACTAATGAAATTAAAAAATCCAGTAATGAATTAAAACATCTGCACTACTTAAAAAAAATCTTATCCTGAGCTTAACCTTTATGTGACTGAATAGGTACCCGGGTAACTATTCAGATTTTAGATATAAATACTTTTTTTGTTTAAATTCGTTAAAGTGTGTGATTTCGTGACATTTCTAATCTAGGTTTTTTCTACACAATGTTACAATAGAAATAATATTTTTACGCTATTTTAGAAATAAATAAGGTCCAAAGTTTTTTCACCCAGAAATGACGGTGTAGGTACCTGGGTACCTCTATCAGTTTTAAATGCAAATAGATATTTTTTATAGCCAGAATGAAAACGCGAAGTTTATCTGCATATATTTATTTATATAAATGGTAACAAAAAAACAAAAAAATCTTACATATAAGGTCAGTTGGTTTTTTGGCAACATTTTTTACATAGAGTTTGATCTACAGAGTGTTTATTACAAACTGGCTTACAGCAGGATTTACACGCTTTACGAGTCTTCCTTTGTTTGAGCTTTAATTCTCGACAAATTTGGCAGCTACCAACAACCATAACGCGCCCAGAAGCATCCCGTCTTGGTTGTTCTCCGGCTGGAGTAACAATGGGCTCGATTATTTGTCGACCAAGAACCATTTCTAGCGACTGACGTGTGAAATAATTACCAACAACTTTTGGAATAAGGGATCGCATTTGTATAGCGGGCAAGCACATGTCATGAGCAAGATCTTTTAGAAATCTTCGACGTTGATCAGTTGCTCTAAAATTTGGATTGTGTTCCTTGTAAATACAATAAGAAGCCAAGCCACCAACATCTATTGTGTTGAAAAAAAATGCCAATGGCCAACGATTTGTTCTACGTTTTACTGTATACTCGCCTAGCATCTTATCCATGGTGTCAACGCCTCCTTTTGTTTGATTATAATATTTTATTATTTCAGGCTTCGCCACGGTAGTATCATCTACTTGGCCTGTAGTGTGCATCGTTGATAAAAGAATAACAGATTTGTTTTTCTTTGGAACATAGGAACATATTGTTGCATCTTTGTTGAATGCGAAAATGGTTGAGTATATAGGCCTGTCTTTAGATGCCTGCATATTTGGTGGTAAAAATGCCTTATTTTTCCTGAGAGTCCCTACCAAAGTCATCTTCCATGAATTCAAAGTACGGGCCAATTGCAGACTTGTAAAAAAATTATCCGTTGTTACATTTCTTCCCGAACCCTTATACTTTGCCACTAGATCCAAAACTGTACGCTCACCGACATTTACCTGTCGTTCTCCATCTAATGGTTTTCCAGTGTATAGTTGACCTTGTAAAGGATAAGCATTTGCCGCATCGAGTTAAGAATTGTAATATGGACAATCGGTATATAAAAATGCAAGGAATCGGTCAGTCACAGAGAAGTAGTCCAATTACGGAGGACATCAACCCAATGACGTCGGGAAATGCAGAATTGCATTTCCGTTTAAGAAATTATGCTTTTATTTTATATCTTAAATCAATCATATTTTATACGTTGAATAAATCACACGTTTTAAACTATTGGTTCCGTTTTTTGTCCCAAGTATTTTATCTTTTTTTAAAAAGTTACCCTTGCGGGCAAGAATCGTAATTCATCGCAAGCCCAAAAAATTTTTATTCCATATTTTGCGGGTTTCGATGGAATGTATTGGGTAAATTTAGTATGTCCCCTGTAAGGAAACAATTGTTCGTCTACTGTTATACATTCTTTTGGCTTGTGGTTCTTTGCCAAATTTGAATTTAGCATAGTCCAAATATGTCGAATTGGGGCAGCTTTATCATTTTTGGCACGTTCGGCACGTGTGTTCTGATCATCAAAGCGAATAAATCTGAGAAACATTTTGAACCGATCTCGAGACATGGCCGCTCGAAATAGAGGTAAGGACTCTAGTTTCCACATTTCAGATACGTGTTCCCTATTAGACCTGTGTACGCCAGCAGCAATAAGAACTCCTAAAAATGCATCTAATTCTACTTCAGTAAATGGAATGAATACTTTCGGGCTTGGTGTGTTGGGAGGTGGATATTTATCTGCCAATTTTCGGTTCCATTCGTCCGTTACTTTTCTACCTTTTTTGTTAGAATGCCTTAGAATTAAGGTACACATTTCTGGAGATATAATAGACTTGAAAATTTCTCGAGCCGTGTATGAACGACTAAAGGATGATGCGCCACTTTTTTCGTGCAGAATATTACGACCTATTGTTTGCCTTTGTATTGATGATGTGTCACTCCACTGAGTGCCATCCTTGCCAGCCCAAGTTGTTTTTGTAGGCGCTTCTTCTTCGTCAACGTTTTCAGCGGAATCAGTATATTCTTGCTCCACTACAGGCTCCTTTTCTATATCAGATTCCTCGGATTCTCCACCTGATAACAATTGTGGAATATATTCGTCTTCATCGGACGCAACAAATGGCTCTTCATCAGACGAATGTTCTACTGCTTCTCGTAATTCTGCAGAGGTCAGCCTGAAATAACATATTTCGAATTACCTTTATTAGTATAATTATTCTTCTTGTTTCTTTGTAAGATAAAAAAAAACTTCCACTCCACTGAGGCTCCTACACACATAGACCACAGGTAAGCAAAATAACATGACAGTTTTCATTATTCATACACTACTAAAATCAAAGAATCGTCTTATTTCTTACCTTTTATTTCGCCATCTTGGTTTCGCAATATTGGCTTGGCTTGAACCAGCCTTACTATCAGACATTCTAAAACAAAATTTAACAAATACGCTTAATCACCCGCAGTTGTTTATTCGACAAACTCAAACATGCAACTGACCTGTAACTAGGAATAAATTCAGTTGATGTCGCTGCGCTGTTGCCATTTAAACAAAGTCTTATTTTGTCAAATACAGATAAGTTAGAAATTCATAAATCACGTATTGTGTACCTATAAATACATATATGGAGTTTTTTGATAAAAACAGGTATTTTGCGTTTATATTCCAAATTATTATACAGTAGGTACCCAGGTACCTACGCCGTCGTAAGAAGGTGTTTTTTTTCCCAGTCACATAAAGGTTAAGGAAATTTATAATTCAGATAAACAGAAATACCAGTCTTTAATAGAGAGCACAAAACGTACTTAGTATCAAAACAAAATTTTTCTTGCTGATAATAAAAATAAAGCGACATGGCAAGCGGTGTGAGAAATAACACAAAAAAGTCACAAAAAAACTATAAATAATTTATCTCTTGAAGTTGATGGTGAGACGGTAACTAATCCAACAACCATTGCAAGTTTATTTAATAAATATTTTGAAATTACACCAAGGAACATTGTTCAAAATATTTTGCAAAATAATGAAGATAAAAAGGTGAAAAGTATAAAAGACGAGTTTACGCCAATGATGTTATATCCCTTCAGTGAAGAAGAATTTTATAACTTAATTATTTCTAAACTAAAAAATAAGCAATCTTCAGGACCGGATGAGGTTCCATGTTTTGTTGTAAAAAAAGTCCTTTTTTCAATTGTCAAGCCAATGGTTTACCTTATAAATGTATCCTTTAGTGATGGACTTTTTCCAGCAGCTTTAAAGTTAGGCAAAGTTATTCCTATTCACAAAAAAAAATAATCCACTAGATATGAAAAATTATCGTCCAATAACATTATCTTTTTCATTTTCTAAAGTTTTTGAATATTGTTTCTTGGATAGACTTTTAAAGCACTTAAACCGACACAAAATCTTATCTCAAAATCAGCACGGATGTTGTGAAGGTAAATCGACAGCAACTGCAATTCATTCCTTTTATGAAAGAATTGTAAATTATATTGAAGCAAGCGATTGCCCTATTGGAATTTTCTGTGATCTCATCAAGGCATTTGACTGCGTAGACTACAATATTTTATTGAAATGTTTGCCTGGGTACGGAGTAAATACCGCTTCACTAAATTGGATTAAATCGTTTTTACATAATAGAAGTTAATACGTTGAAATAAAAAATAACAAAACCATGGTACCATATTACATTTTAAATCCGATAAGCTTAATATAGATTAAGGGATCCCACAGGGATCCATTTTAGGCCCAGTCTTTTTGCCTGTTACATAAATGAAATTGAAAATGTTTCCAATGAAGCGATGTTTACTTTGTATGCGGATGACACGTCTATAATTATATCAAATAAGGAGGAGATTAGTTTAAGCCAGGAAAGGAATTTAACAATGCAAAATGTTGAAAATTGGTTTAAAACAAATCACTTATGTCTTAATTTAGGAAAAACTAATTGTTTGAGATTTCATAATTTTTAAAAATCTGTAAATGAATTTGATTTGATTGTAAATAATGTTATCATTCCCTTTTCTCAGCATACAAAATTTTTGGGTATAATTCTAGATGAACACTTAAATTTTAAAATGCAATGTAACAAAATTATTGCGTCACTAAATTCAGAATGCTACAAATTTAAAAATTTAAGAATGGTCCTCACAGAAAGTCAATTACTTCAATTATATCATGGTTTAATCGAAAGTAAGCTTAGATATGGTTTGTGTTTCTGGGGAACTTTACCTTCTTTCTTCGATGTATTTATTGCACAAAAAGAAGTAGTCAGATGTATGGCAGGTGTTTCGAGAATATATAGTTGTCGAGAAATTTTTAGAAAATATCAAATTTTAACTTTACCCGGCCTCTATATTTACGAATTGTGTGTTTTTGTTTTTCAAAATAAAAATAAATTTTATCTTAATTCTACATATCATGACAGAAAAACACGACAAAGATTTGATTTTCATATACCTTTCTGCAATTATAATATTGGGAAAAAATCTCCATGTGTTTTGGGCTTAAAACTATTTAATAATTTGCCTGAAGAGATTAGAAATATAAATAAATTAAATAGTTTTAAAACTGCCATAAAAAATATTTTATTGATAAATGTTTGTACAGTGTGTGTGAATTTTTATCTTCTTGTATTTGATCGTTTTTATTGGTAGTGTTCTATATGTAGTTTTTAACTGAGCCATAGTCATAGTAAATTAACCCAGTAAACTGTAATTGACGACTCCTATACAATTTGTAATTGTCCACAAGGAAAATAAAGAACTTTACTTTACTTTAAAAGACCTACGCCAACATAGACATATGCCAATATCGTCTGGGGACCAAAAATCGAACAACAGACAACCTGATGTAGAATTTGGCCCTTGACGTGCTTCTATTGCTACAAATGAACATGGACTCTATCTCACCGCGATATGCTTAACACAAACCCTACAAAGTTATTACAAAATATACAGAAAAGCCGGATGTGGTAGGTATGATTCATATTTAAAACGATTACTCCAAAACAAAACAAGGTTTAGAATGCGGGATATACTCCAGATTCTTCAACATTAACATAAAATGAGTTATAGGAAAAAGTACCAGCGTATCTCAAATCGAACTCACTGTCATCCTAATAGCAGCAAAAGAAATCAGCAGAAATAACATCACTGGAAGAAATATGCTCATCTATACAGATAGTAGACATACACTACTCACCCTGGACAGGTCACAAATTTGCTCAGGGTTAGTACCAGAATGTCACCAAGCATTGGTCGAAACATCCATCAACAATGTGGTCACCTTAAAATGGATCAAAGGACACACCACATCAAAAGGTAACCGTCTCGCTGACTCACTGGCTAAGAAGACAGCCAACCAAAAACTGTTTGGACCTGGTTCTTTTATTGGACAAACTACATCGGTCGTGATGAACCTAGTCTGATTCTGCGCATTTTAACAGATATTCTGACTGGTTACTGTCCAGTACGAAGGGCTGTCAGACACCGCACTCTGCAGGCGGTGTGAAATAGAAGACGAGACAATTGAGCACATCCTCTATGATTACCCAACATTCTCGTGAATTAGGAAAACTGTGATCGGCGAGTATTGTCTAATACCGGCCAATATAAGAGAGGCACCTCTTGGCAACCTTGTCAACTACATACAACTGTAGGCTTCCTGAAGACCCAAGTCCTCACTTACTAAGAAGGATGCATAATGGGCCTAATGAAGCTTAAGTGCTGTGGATTGTCCACTTGTGGAGCAACCCTCCCTCCCCATCTTACAGAGACAGATAACTAGATTAATTATTTTATTATTTTATTATTCAAAATAATTCTAATATTTGTGTTACTGAATATACTAAATAAATATTTATAATACAGGTTTTCACTAATTGTTTTAGTTGACCCAAAAGTTTTTTTATAAAGTTTGTTTACATTTTATCCCGTCAATACAGGGTGATCTACTATTTTTTTTCAAAATAAATGGAGATTATATGTATTATTTTAAATGGAACAACCTGTATGTTTTGATGGTATGTAAAAGAACTAAACTGGCCACCTCTTTGTACAATTTATTAATAAAGATTTATAATTTTCTTTTAAGAAATGTATAGTTTGATATCTTTTGCTTTCCTATAACAACTAAGATATTCGAGATTTCAAGAACCACCACATTTTTCCTTACGAAAAACCTAACAGTAAATAAAAAATAACAAATCTGACAAATAATTTATTCAGCAACTAAACATCACAAACATTTAATAAAACTAATAATTTAATTAATAGTAATAAAGGATGTAAAAGTTACAAAAATACTGTATGTGCCTACTAGCTTTTTTGTATTTTTTGCGATTTTTTTTGCAATTTGTGCCAGTTTATTTCGAGTTTTTGCGATTTTTTTGCAATTTATGAAATTTTTTTGACATTTTATAATTTTTTTTGTGATTTTTTGCAATATCTTTTGCCATTTTTTGTGTTTTCGATTTTTCAATGGTTCCCAATATTTCATTATTTTTCTATCAATTTTTTGTCTGATAATTTCCATTTTTTTCGGTTTTTTTGCGATTTTTTCGTTGTTTCCCAATTATTTTCCAATCATTTTCAAATGTTTCCTGGTTTTTTTATTTCACCGACAATTTGCGATTTTCTGCCATTTTTGAGATAGTTTTGGGTTTTTTGATTGTAGTTTTTTGCCATTTTTTGCGTTTTTTTGACAATTTTGCGATATTTTGCAATTTTTTCTTATCTTTTTGTTTTGCTTCTCTAATTTTTTTCTGATTTTTTGCCATTTTTTAATAATTTTCAAATGTTTCCTTTCCTTTTTTTTTATTTTTTACGATTTTTTGGGATTTGCTGCCATTTTTGCGATTTTTTCCGATTATTTTCCATTTTTTGAGATTTATTTTTGGGGTTTTTTTGCAGTTTTTTGTGAGTTTTTGCGAATTTTTGACATTTTGTGCGTTTTTTTAATTTTAAATTTTCAAACGATTTTTCTAACTTTTTGTTTCTGAATAAATTTTTTGTAAAATTTTTATTTCATGTCCTTTTTCCATTAGAAAAAATGCAGTATTTCTTGAAATTTCGAATATCTTTGTTAATAGGAAAGCAAAATATATCAAACTATACATTTTTTGAAATATGATGAATCGCTCTTTTAAATGCCATCAAAATATACAAAGTGTTCCATTTAAAATTACACATATTTTTCCCATTTATTTTGACTAAAATTAGTAGATCAACCTGTATTGACGGGATAAAATGTAAACAAACTTCATAAAAAACTTTTGGGAAAAAGAAAACAACTAGTGAAAACCCGATTTATTTAGAGAAATTAATACGTTGTGCATTTACATTTAAAATCGATCACTCTTATTTGGGACACCCTGTATTTCTAATAAACCAATTAATTATACAATAGTCAACTTTAATTCAGTCCGAAAATTCCACTATACCGTTTTTAACAATTAAATATATATTCAATTGCCGTATATAATTCAAAATTCGCAATTATTGACTAACAAATATTTGTTTACATACATTAATTATTGCTTCTGATCAATATATTGGTATTAGTCGGACATAAACTGGAATAACAATAATATACAATATGTATACACTAACATCATAAAAAATTCTTTCAAAAATATATTCACCTCGTATATTTATTTATATGAGTATAAAGCGTATTCCTAATTAATATTCTTGTCCTAGTTACAACTGAGTAAATATTCTCTAAAAAGCGGACTTGGATTTTATCCAAAACGGACATCGCTTGTTTTATTTCGGTTCGTTATTCCAAAAACAATAAACAAGACAAGTAAATTAAAAATAAAATGCCCTTTTAAATAAATTCATTCTAACATATTTCAATAATTATTTATCATTATTAAACAAATTTATCATTATTAAATATAAGTAGATAATCTACGTTTGTTCTAGCCCAGGTAACGGGAATTAAATGAGTGCGAGAGAGAGGTATAGCAAATTCAGTGTATTAGAGAGAGAGAGAGAGAGAGCTCTCTATGACGTCATATCACTCGACTATGATAACGAAATTCTTAGTCCGATCGTCATTTAAATATTTATAAGTCGACAACATAGAATTAGGGTCTAACTTCGTTACTATTTTTCCAATTTTTATGGAAATATATTTGAAATATGATGTAGAATAAATGCATATATGTAGAAAAATGATAAGCAGTTGCAAAAACAAAAGGCACTAACGTCTATCTCCATTAATAGACTAAATACATCTAAAAAAATCCTGCGCAGTAGCTAAGACAAATGAACACTAATAATTATCTCTATTATCAATGGGCCGATTTGAACACTGAAAACGGCAATGTATTTAAAATGTGATGCGTATTAACAAAGACAAAATGACACTAATGATTATCTCCGTTACTATTGGTCCAATTTTGAAATACCTGTTCTGTGGCAAATATATTTTACACGCAACTATTTGAAGATAAATCTTGTGTATGATATTTATTATTAATTTTATATTGAAAACATATTCGCATTTTAAATTTATACTTTACCGCAATTAGCGATAATAATAACGAAGCTTTATTATCTATGTAATGGATAAAACTCAATATGAACATACGACATAGGTGGAGAGGTATGTACATATAAAATAATATTTATTAGTTATTATTATTAAAATTACACCAATACTAACCGATATAATCGTTAGTACCCTTTTGGGGTTGCTATAGCGCAGGATTTTTCTTTGCGTAGTTAGTCTACCTCACATCTATAATATAAGCGGCAAAGTCCTGACTGATTGACTGACTGACTGATATAGAATCAACGCACAGCAAAATCTACCGAACGCAGAGACTTGAAATTTCGAGAATATGTTGTGTTAATAACATAGACAACCACTTAGAAAGGATTTTGTGAAATTTTGATTTTAAGGGGTAGAAAAGGGTGATAAACGTTGGCTTACATAGAATAAGTATATCTCTGTGTTGACGCATTTACTCTAGGAGGTAACGGTAGTAAGGAAAAATAGCTAAGAAATAAAAAAAAATAGGGTAAAATAGGGAAATTAGGAAAAAATAGGGAAAGTATGGAAAAATGTCGAAAAACAGCGAAAAATAGAAAAAATTCTCAAAAATCATTGAAAATGGAGGAAAATAGAGAAAAACAAGAAAAAATGGGAAAAGCGGAAAAAAGGGAAATTATAAAAAATACGAAATAATAGAAGAAAAACATGGATCAATAGGGATAAATATAGAAAAATGGGGATAATATCAAAAAATAAAGAAAATAGGAAACACTAATGGTGAAGACGAAAAAGTGGAAAGATATGGAAAAACAAGAAAAATAGAGAAAACAGTAAAAAACGGAAATATGGGAAAAGACAGACAAATAGGGCAAAATGGTTAAAAATTGCGGAAAACAGAGAAAAGGAGGAACAAATAGGGCAAAATTGATCAAAAATAGGGGCAAAATTGGAAAATTAGGGCAAAATGGGGATATTTGGGAAAATAGGGGAAAAATAGAAAAAAATGGAAAAAATACCAAAAATGAAAAAAACGAAAACTACCAAAAAATTGTAACATTTGCGAAAAGAGGTGAAAAATTCTGGAGAATGGGAAAAAATTAGAAATAGATGGATGAAATAGGGAAATTAGAAATAAATACGAAAAACTCGAAAAAAATAGGGAAATATATATATAAAAAAAGTGAAAAACAAGGGAAAATAAGGAAAAAGAGTAAAAATAGGAAAAAACAGAAAATAATTGGTACAAATACGGACAAGTAAGGAAGAACGGGAAAAATTTGGGAGGGAATGGGGAAATAGAAAAATTAGAGAAAAATAGGCGAAAATATAAAAAAATATGGAAAAACAGAATAAAATTTGGAAAATCAGGCAAAAGTAGTTTAAAAATAATGTAAAATAGCGATAAAATAGAGAAAAATTGGCAAAAATAGGAAAAAATAAGAAGAAATGGTTAAAAAATAGGGAAAAACAAAGAAAATAGGGAAAAATAAGAAAAAATGGGGAAAAAAAACAGCACAAAATATTAAATAATAGGATTAAATGTTGGAAAAATAATGAAAAGCAGGAAAAATATGAATAAATAGGAAAAATACAGAAATTTTGGGAAAAATAGGGAAAAAGAAGTCCAAATAGGATATATAGATAAAATAAGGAAAAATAAAGAAAACAGGATAAAAAAATAGAAAACACGAAAAAATAGAAACAAATAGGAAAATGCAAAAAATGGGACAAATAGCGAAAAATAGAGAAAATAAAGGAAAAATGGTGAAAAATATGAAAAAAATATTGAAAAATGTGGAAAAATAAGAAATAGAATGTGGTAAAACAAGGAAAAATGGGAAAATTTTGGAAAAATATTGATAGTCCAGGTACTAATGAGGCTGTATTTAGCTAGTTTAAAATAAAGCACCGTTTTCTGCTTTCAATTGCGACCAATAATACCGGATATATTCATTACTGCCCTGTTGGCATTACCTCTGCGCAGGATTTTGTATATGCATTTTTTCTAGGTCACATTTCAAATATAGCGCCATTTTTTTCATAAAAATTGTACCAATAGTATCAGAGATAATTGTTCGTGCCCTTTTGTGTTGGTACTGCACAGTCATATTTCACATATACCGCCATTTTCCGCGTTTAATTCCGACCGTTAATAACGGATATATTCATTAATGCCTTTTTGGCGTTACATCTGCGCAAGATTTTTGTTATGAACTTATTCTACGTCACAGTTCAAATTTAGGGCCGTTTTTATCTCTCGCCCTTCAGATAAGAGAGGTATAGTAATCATGCTAAAAATTGGGTAATGAGTTTTCAATAAATAAACACGTTTTAAGGTCCCTAGAATATGATTTTGATATTTTCGCGATGATGTCTGTGTGTGTGTGTTAGTGTGTGTGTGTGTTTGGATGGATGTTGTAGTAACGATAACTCAAAAACTACTAAATAAAATTTTTTTAAATTTTGTATACAGGATTCTGATACCTTAGATTAGATCTTATTAGATTTTGGTGCCAATCGCACAACCGGAAGTGGCAGTTGCTATGAGTGATGACGTCATCACTGAACAAAATGGCAATTAAGTTTTACACATATATTTTGTATATAGTATAGTTTATTTTCGTATCAATTAAATTTTCTAAAAGTTTGCCATTGTTGCCAGATTTACAAACAAATCAATTTTTCATACTTTTTTTTGTTGACGTGTAAATTTTTGATTCAAAAATGGCGAGAGGTCATGTGCTGGCCACATCAGATTTTTTAAATAAAAATTGGACCAATGGTAACTAATCCCCTTTTGTCAACTCATAAATATTAAATATCACGCTCGGACTTTAAATGTCGTTATCATTGTAACGCATCTCTGCATCATCATGATGATGGGTGTAACGTCATAGCGCTCTTTTTCTAACAGACTGAATTTTCTATACGTCTCTCTCGTACTCATTGCATTCCCTATATCTGGGCTAGACCAACGTAGACTATCTACTAATACAGGTCGTTTAATACACTGGGAAAAATGATCAAAATTCGTAAATTCGTCTATCTAGACTTACGAATTTTCAATATTTTTCCAGAGTATTAAGCGGCAGAAACTTCAACTATAAGTCAAATTTTAATCATCGCTACATCAAAAGGGCCGACAGGAACCTTCGCTTCTGTATTAGTTAATCTTCTGTGGTTTAGTTGAATATTTAATATACAGAGTGAGCCAATATATACGAATTATTTTCTAGCATCTAAACGACAAGAAATATTTTTAAATATACAGAGTAGTTCAGAAAAGCTTATCATATCAAACAAAGGTTTTTTAAATGGAACACCCAATACTTTTTACATTTTAAGATTCGTTCTGAGAAGCTGATTTCACAAACCTAAGTATGTAGTGCCCCACCCTGTATATATTATTTCCCTACTAAATTTTTGTTTCCCCGTAACCAAATGACGTTTTTTTAATACATTTTACTTAGTTTATAAATAAAATATTTTTTTTTAATCGTACAGTATCATATATCAAAAAATATTTGATTGATTTAAAAAAAAAAATATAAATCTAATATTTTTGTTTCGAATATTTTTTTCACTCTTCTGATAATAAAACGTTTCGATAAAACAAGGATTAGCAGTTTCAGCACACGTACTGCATTTTTCGTGGAAATTTTCCGAAGCACTTTAACGTACCACAATCTCATTTTGAGTCGCGGAAAGAATATCTGTCTGAAAGATCTCACCAAAAGCGATTCGATTTAAATTATGTCAGCACACAAAGAGGAAATGCAGCTCGGGCTGTCTTAGTAATGTTAAAATAGGGAAACGATTGTACGTTGAAATAGCAATGTCGTTATAACGAGAAAAACGAAACGAATTCCAAGGATTTTCAATATTAACTTTTCCATTCGTTTTAAATTCCGAATTATTGTAACAAAAAAATAAAATGTAATGTTGCTGAGTGTATGAGTAGAGATAGTTAGTTATTTGAATATAAAAATATCATTCTGTCTGAAGAAAGCATTTTTACTTTCCCACAATAGGTAGGTTCGTTATTGTTCTTATTTTTTTCTATTTTAACTGAAATCGAAAGATTTTGTTATTTAAAAACGATCAAAAAAAATTTGAGAGCAAAATATTAATATTTACGTCCGTTATAAGCATTTTAAAATCAAGTATCAGCGAGAGGCTTGAAAACGGTACCTGTGCGCGAGACTTGACCGGTGACGTCAGTAGCCATGAACGGTTCGCCCCTTGTCCGCTGCTGCGCTGTATTCACGATACAAACACATTTTACAGGGTTACCGTTTTTAGTAAATTTCCTACTAAATTAGTAGATTTTTAAGAAAAATGAGGGTGTTTAGTAGAATTTTAATAGAATTGAAAATAGACAGGTTCGACATTTTTTCTTAACTGAAATCGATATATTTTTTTATTAAAAATGATCAAAAAAAAAATTGAGCGCAAAATAGTAATATTTACGTTCGCTGTAAAATTCAGTAGATTTTTCAGATTTGAATTTAAAATTATATTTTATCACTATCTATCTCTGGTATATTTAAGACGAGTATTTCATCGTAGAAAAAATATTTTGTATCATTCAAACGTGAGACGTGATTCGCTTAAATAATAAGTTTGAACAAACGTAAGTATGAGCTCTAGTAGCAGCGTAGAATAGGGCTGATTAGTGGTGCGATAGGTCCGGGATCGAATCCCGCATACAGCAAATCTTTTTTTTTGCTTTTTACTGTTATATTTTACTTTTTTACACCGCGGGGATTAAAGTGCCACTTTTACTCGCTTGGGACTAAAATTTTTTAGTCCCGCAAATAAAAAACAACTGAAACCAGTTATCTGTTTAGTCTAATATAATTTGGAACTGTCAAATACTTCCATAAAGGAGTATAGGAAACAATTTTTGATAGTACAGTCTTCAATTTTCTTTTCTCCAACATCATTTTTCGGGATCGTCGTAAGTTTTTTTATATATTTTTTACGATTTTATTCTAAAATATCTTAAATGTGACAAGTCGCAATCTTCTGACATTATTGATTTGAATGCTGATCGAAATTGGTCTCAGTTAGAGCCCCATCGGGTACGCCGATTTTTTTATAACTTTTTTAAGAGCGGTATTTTATAAAAAATGCATAATTTAATGTCAAACATGATTACCTAATCAGAGGTAGGAAACTTAAAAATATTAGAATTAACTGTTACGTTTAAATATTTACAAAATTAACAGGTAAATAATTATTTTTTTCACATTTGTATCAAATTTTTCTAAAATTACTCTTTTTTCTCATTTTTACTACTTTTTCGATTTAAATTTTCTCTCTTCCTCAGAAACTTCCCCTCGTTTCTCTAAAGTTTTGTCACTTTTTGGTCTCAAATTTCCTATCTTTTATCTCAAATTTTGTCACTTTTTTACTGAAATTACTCCATTCTCTCCCATTTTTGTCACTTTTTTTGATTTAAATTTTCCCTCCAAAATTTCCTCTTGTTTTTCCTAGGCTTTTCCCTTTTTGTCTCAAATTTTGTCACTTTTGTCCTGAAATTTTTTCTCGAACATTACCACTTTTTTTTATAAAATTACCTCTTTTTTTCTTATTTTTGTCACATTTCCCTTCTTTTGTCTCAAATTTTATAACTTTTTTCGAAATTACCCCTTTTTTAGATTAGCTCTTTTTACTTATTTTTGTCTCAAATTTCCTCTCTTTCTTCAAAATTTTCTCTCGTTTTTCTTCAATTTTGTGTTCCCCTCAAGAGTGTTCTTTATATATCAAATTATAAGTTTTTAAATTGTGCAAAAACATATTTTAACCGACTAAAATTCTTTAAAACAAGTTTTAGAACAAAGTTATATTAAAAAAAACTTATATTTAAAAAAAAACTGTATTTAAATAATTATTTGTATTTTAAGGGGGTTTGGGCACCGCGGTGTAAAAAATAGCGTATATACCACAGGACTAAAGTGCCTTTTAATCCCTAAATCTTCACCCTCGGGATTAAATGATGCACTTTAGTCCCTTGGTACATAATATACTATTAAACGTTATTAACTATTTTTTTTAATACACAGGCTAGTTTAGGTAGTCAAGACTTCTTGTAATAAAAAATAAATATCCCCCGGGTAGGTAAAAAGTATATACAAAATATTTTTACTACGATGAGACACTCGTGATTTTGGTAGTTTATTATTGAAATGTTGGTAAAATACGGTTTATTGAAAAATATTTAATAAGGTTAAAAAGTTAAATATAACGATTAAACGCAAAAAAAAGATATGCTGTGTGCGGGATTCACATCACTAACCAGCACTATTCCACGCTGCTACTAGAGCTCAAACTTACGTTTGTTCAAACTACTTATTTAAGTGAATCACGTGTCACGTGAATTTTACAGCGAACGTAAATATTAATGTTTTGCCCTCAAATATAGATTTCAGTTTAAAAAAAATGTCGAACCTGTCTATTATCAATTCTACTAAAATTCTATCAAACACCCTCATTTTTCTTAAAAATCTACTAACTTAGTAGGAAATTTACTAAAAACGGTAACACTGTAAAATGTCTGTGAATACTGCGCAGCAGCGGGCCAGGGCCGAACCGTTCATGGCTACTGACGTCACCGGTCTAGTCTCGCGCACAGGTACCGTTTTCCAGCCTCTCGCCGATCCTTGATTCTAAAATGCTTATAGCGGACGTAATTATTAATTATTTTTAAATAACAAAATCTCTCGATTTCAGATAAAAAACAAAATTGTCGAACATGCCTATTCAATTAGGAGGAAAAGTATTGTGAACGCGAAAAAATTTTTTCGAGATAAAGACGGAAATATCTATTTCGATCGAGGTACCCTGAGACGATTAAGACAATTTCCAGAAGGAAATCTGTCTGTCTGTCTGTGTGTGTATTCTTCCATGTTATAGGCCACACGTTTAATCCGATCAACTGAATATGGGTCTCGTTTTGCTTCATCTAGAGGCTTTAGTCCGGGTTTCGCCACTGCTTATTGTTTTTTATATTAATAAAGTGAATTTTTTATAGCGTATAATCACAAGAAATATTTTATGTAGGGATTGCTTTTTATATAAAAATTGTGTTTAATAATATTTTCTGTTATTTATATATAACATACGCACCTTTAGGTCATATATGATTTTAAAATACAAGGATCCAATAATTTCTAAAGAACTCGTAATATGAAACAGTCAGTAGTAGAATCCGAAATAGCCTTAAGCGCATAAATATCAAATGTCAATCCACTGCCAATCTCTAGTCGAAATTCTCAAAATCCAGAAGATTTAACTTTTATTTCAGAACCCCCTGCAGCTCTTGCCGTCAAATCACATCAGCCTCCTCATGAGGGATTGTATGCCATTTGACTGTAAAAGAGCCTTCCTGACCTAGTTCAATTATTCCAGCGGCGTCAGCAGGAAAACGAAAATATAGAAATAAATTCAATAAAAATTCAAAGTAATTAATTTAAAACGTAATAAATACTATGATTATTATTAACTTGGTTGGTAACCAATTCCGAAAAAATATTACCAATATTTTTTCACCACGTCACTGACGTCTATAGAGCCAGGTTAAATGTTGCATGGAATTCACTTCTTCGGACGCTAGTGTACGTATTTTAAATCCTCCATTAAAGTTATCTATGAGGTAGTAACTTAACGGAGTTATTGTACGACTTTGGCCGTAGGATAGGCAAGTCTCAACGGGTTTTTCTCCAACAGAAAGTAATGGTTGAAGTAATAAAAGTTATCTTTAACTGATAACTGGGATTACGAAAAGTAGGTATTTTTCAATAGAAAGTTTTATATATGTACTTGATTTACTTTAGCGTTTATATTGTTATTACATATTGGTCAGATAATTTAAAATTAACAAGTTTTTTTTTCTTCCAAGTTATATTTTTTTCTTTAGATTCCTTAATCTCAGTTAGTTTGGGTTCAAAACAGATTTTTTTTATGGGATTAAATAAACAAATTTTAATTCTAAATTATTAACTAATTAGCATTTTTAACATCTATAATAAACTATACTAAACATAACATCTGCAAAGAAAATAAAATATCTAGGTCTTATACTAGATTGCTATCTCAAGTGAGATTTGCACATCAATTTACTTAAAGAATCGTTTGTGTCGCCCTTTCCCCACAGATAACTCAAACCCATATACCAAATTTCAGCTCAATCGGATTAATACTTCTTGAGATATTTAATGCTGAAGTTTCAAATTTTAACATTTTTTTATTTTTGACGGGTGACAGTTGGAGAAATAATTTTGGCTGTTCTGAATAGAGTTTTTTAGGTCTTTCAAATGACATATTGCAAGTCAAATTCCGTGACATATTGCATCTGTCATTATTTGATAGTGGTACTTCCGTTTGACAGATATCGTACAAAAACTAATGGGTTCTTCCGACGGGTAAGCCAAACCCCTATACCAAATTTCAGCTCAATCGGATTAAACGTGTGGCCTCTATCGTGGAAGAATACATACACACACACACAGAGACCGACAGACAGACTTCCATCTGAAAATGGTCTTAATCGTCTCAGGGGACCCGAAAATGGATATTTCCGTTTCTATCTCGAATTTTTTTTTTTTAGCTCGTTCACAATATTTTCCCTTCTAGGTGGGTGGGGAAAGTAAAAATTGCGTTGTATTCTTTATAAATTTTATCAGTTTTCAGATATATTACACATATGGCTTAATAGGCAAGTTCGACGTTTTTCTTCTTTTTTTTTTTAACTTAAATTGAGAGGTTTTGTTATTTAAAAACGATCAAAAAAAAGTTGAGCGCAAAATATTAATATTTACGTACGCTGTAAGCATTTTAAAATCAAGGATCGGCGAGAAGATCGAAAACGGTACCTGTGCGCGAGACTACACCAGTGACGTCAGTAGCCATGGACGGTTCGCCACTTGTACGCTGCTGCGCTGTATTCACGATACAAACACATTTTACAGGGTTACCGTTTTTAGTAAATTTCCTACTAAATTAGTAGATTTATATTAATGTTAATATTTACGTCCGCTGTAAAATTCAGTAGATTTTTCAGATTTGTATTTAAAACTATATTTTATCGCTATCTATCTATGATATATTTTAGACGAGTGTCTCATCGCAGAAAAAATATTTTGTATCATCCAAACGTGACACGTGATTCGCTTAAATAATAAGTTTGAACAAACGTAAGTATGAGCTCTAGTAGCAGCGTGGAAAAGGGCTGATTAGTGGTGCGATAGGTCCAGGTATCGAGTCCCGCACACAGCGTATCTTTTTTTTGCTTTTTATCGTTATATTTTACTTTTAAACGTTATTAAATATTTTTTTTATTTTTTTTTTAATACACAGGCTGGTTTAGGTAGTCAAGACTTCTTTTAATAAAAAAATACATATCCTCCGGGCAGGTAAAAAGTATATACAAAATATTTTTACTGCGATGAGACACTCGTGATTTTAGTAGTTTATTATTGAAATGTTGGTAGAATTCGGTTTATTGAAAAATTTTTAATAAGGTTGAAAAGTAAAATATTACGATAAAAAGCAAAAACAAGATATGCTGTGTGCGGGATTCGATATCCGGACCTATCGCACCACTAACCAGCACTATTCCACGCTGCTACTAGAGCTCATACTTACGTTTGTTCAAACTACTTATTTAAGCGAATCACGTGTCACGTTTGGATGATACAAAATATTTTTTCTGCAATGAGACACTCGTCTTAAATATACCATAGATAGATAGCATTAAAATATAGTTTTAAATTCAAATCTGAAAAATCTGTTGAATTTTACAGCATACGTAAATATTAAAATTTAATCTCTATTTTTTTTATTGTTTTATAATAAAAAATATATCGATTTCAGTTTAAAAAAAATGTCGAACTTGTCTAATATCATCTCAACTAAAATTCTTCCAAACACCCTCGTTTTTCTTAAAAATCTACTAATTTAGGAATAAATTTACTAAAAACGGTAACCCTGTAAAATGTGTGTGAATACAGCGCAGCAGCGGGCCAGGGGCGAACCGTTCATGGCTACTGACGTCACACAGTCTAGTTACGCGCACACATACCGTTTTCCAGTCTCTCGCCGAACGTTGATTTTAAAATGCTTATAGCAGACGTAAATATTAATATTTTGCTCTCAAATTTTTTTTGATCGTTTTTAAATAACAAAATCTCTCGATTTCAGTTAAAAAACAAAAATGTCGAACCTGCCTATTATTGGCCCAATATTGTAATTTCCTAAACTTTTAGAGCTACGAGGGAGTTTTAATCTGAAAAAAATTTGTAATTTTAAAAGGACACCACCAAATTATTTATTTTTAAATACGGACCTAAAATTTTCAGTACATATTAGTCCAAACCATGTATGGACGATACAGTTTAACAATGTTTCGTCAATAAGCTTAACCATTATCAATAACCCTTTTAACTACGACTATTTTAAACTTACTGAATAATAATTTCAGTTTTATATAATATTCTAAATATTACATTAATTCCAAAAACGTGTTTTAAAATCTGTGCGGGCAAACTTTTTCAGCCGCACTAATTGTGATTATATAAACCCCAGGAGTAAAATATTATCCTCTTACATATTTACCAGCATAAATATTTACGTCGTAGTCATTAATTTGGAAAGGATTACAGAGGTCTCCCTATGGATATTTGCCGGTTTACCTTTTCACCCATTTAAATTTAACCTCATGTTTTTGGGACTTTTAGTTATTTATTACTATATGATACTTTAAAAAATAGATTTAATCTTTGTTCAGTGTTTACAGGATCTCAATTGAGTTACTATGATTTTTTTGTACCTATTTAACAAGCGGTAATATAGGTCATAACTCACGCAGATGAAATTTGCAGAATTTTTGTGTTTTTTTTACGCCAATGGGACATAATTATCGGCTTTAAAATTTCCAAGAATTTATTGCACACTATTTACATACCGAATTATAATAGGATCCCAGAGAGTTACAATAACTTACTACCTTTATACTCGGTTCGTAAATATACATTCCTTTCCATAACTCACTATAGTGAGTTATAATAACTCACGCTATTTGTTTATGGATACTATTAATTGCTTAAAAGCAGTTGAATAATTAATAGATAAATTAATAGGATAGATAAAGGTATTTGTTTTTCGTTTTTAGTTAAAAATAAATTGGTTGTGTCACCCCAGAACTATATCTATGGGTATCCAGAGATAGCAGGCATTGCAGCGATTGGGAAACCCCCACAATTTTTTTTCCGCGACACTCCACTATAACGCGGAGTTTCGGTATCGTCGTTGTTTTTCGTTGGTTTCGTCATTATTCGGTTTTCGTCGTTTTCATCGTCATTTTCGTAGTTTTCCGTTGTTTCTCGTAGGTTTAGTCGTTTTTCATCGTTTTTTCGTTTTATCGAAGAATACGGACAGACAGACAGACGGACAGACTTCCAACTGGATGTGATTTTAATCACTGTCTCATATTTCGTCATCAGAACTGGTAGTATAGTTATCAGTTACAGAAATATCATCCAAATTTTCATCGCTGGTATTATAGTCTGATCCATCAACCCTAAATTCTTGTTCACTGACAGAATTATGATCACTTTCTATGGAGTTATTTACAGTAGGTTTATTATCACTATCACAATAATCTATTTCGTCATACCAACGCCCAACTATTTCTTCAAATTTTGTATCAGTAACCTTGAAGTTTTTGGATTGAAGTAGCAGGTTTCGACATAGAACCGAAAATGGAAAAAATAAAGGTAAGGTAATGCTGACCCAGAGTCTCCCAGATTCTACGATACGTACTACTCGAATAAAAAAATTAACAATGCTCACACTTTCACTGTTGAAACAATACTACAAATGTGGAAGGTAGTAAGTAAAGGAGCATTAAGGCTTCCCCCGCATTCCCAATGATAAATCCCATAAGAAGTCGCTAAGGTAAATTCTGGAAAAAATTATCAAATTCAAGAGCATCGTCTATTCTGGTCTTCAGCTCCACCAGATACGTCTGGTCTAGTATTTGTCTTATCGCACATCAATGCCATCAGAGAATGATGACGTATCTGACAGACCCAACGTACCTTAGACCTTTCTGTCGTGTCAGCATCCTCTGGTGGTATTGATGTGCCAGAAGACAAAGACTAGACCAAACGTATCTATTAGATCTGAAAACCAGACCAGACGATGACCTTGAATTTGCCCGTTTTTGCCGGAATGGACCTTAGCGATTTGCTATGAGATTTAACATGGGGAATGCGGAGGAAGCCTTGCTGCTCATTTACTCAGTACCTTCCACGTTTGTAGTATTGTTTCAACTGTAAAACTGTGAGCATTGTTAATATTTTTATTCCATTAGTACGTATCGTCGGTCAGTATGGCCTTACCTATCTTTTTTCTGTTTTCGTTACTATGTCTAAACCTGGTACTTTATTCCAAAATCGTCAAGGTTACTGATAAAAAATTTGAAGAAACAGTTGGGCGTTAGTATGATGAAATAGATACTTGTAATAGTGATAATAAAAAGAATTAACAATGCTGACACTTTCCCAGTTGAAACAATACTACAAATGTGGAAGGTAGTGAGTAAAGGAGCAGCAAAGCTTCCCCCGCATCCCCATGTTAAATCCCATAAGAAATCGCTTAGGTCCATTCTGGAAAAAAATTATCAGACTCAAGGGCATCGTCTGTTCTGGTCTTCAGCTCCATCAGATACGTCTGGTCTAGTATTTGTCTTCTCGCACTTCAATACCATCAGAGAATGATGACGTATCTGACAGACCCAACGTATTGATGTGCCAGAAGACAAAGACTAGACCAGACGTATCTGATAAAGCTGAAAACCATACCAGACGATGACCTTGAATTTGCCTGTTTTTGCCGGAATGGACCTTAGCGATTTGCTATGGGATTTAACATGGGGAATGCGGTGGAAGCCTTGCTGCTCCTTTACTCAGTACCTTCCACATTTGTAGTATTGTTTCAACTGTAAAACTGTGAGCATTGTTAATGTTTTTATTCCATTAGTACGTATCGTCGTTCAGTATTGCCTTACCTATCTTTTTTCTGTTTTCGTTACTGTGTCTAAACCTGGTACTTTATTCCAAAATCGTCAAGGGTACTGATAAAAAATTTGAAGAAACAGTTGGGCGTTAGTATGATGAAATAGATACTGTAATAGTGACAATAAAAAAAAATTAACAATGCTGACACTTTCACAGTTGAAACAATACTACAAATGTGGAAGGTTGTGAGTAAAGGAGTAGCAAGGCTTCCCCCGCATTCCCCATGTTAAATCCCATAAGAAATCGCTAAGGTCCATTCTGGAAAAAATTATCAAATTCACACGTCTGGTCTAGTATTTGTCTTCTCGCACATCAATAGCATCAGAGAATGATGACGTATCTGATAGTCCCAACGTACCTTAGACCTTTCTGTCCTGTCAGTATCCTCTGATGTTATTGATGTGCCAGAAGACAAAGACTAGACCTGACGTATCTGATAGAGCTGAAAACCAGACCAGACGAGACGATGTTTGCTTGTTTTTGCCAGAATGGACCTTAGCGATTTGCTATGGGATTTAACATGGGGAATGAGGAGGAAGCTTTGCTGCTCCTTTACTCAGTACCTAAACTGTGAGCGTTGTTAATTTTATTATCCGAGTAGTACGTATCGTCGGCGTTACCTATCTTTTTTCTGTTTTCGTTACTATGTCTTAACCTGGTACTTTAGTCCAAAATCGTCAAGGTTACTGATACAAAATTTGAAGAAACAGTTGGGCATTGGTATGATGAAATAGATACTTGTAATAGTGACAATAAACATGAAGTAAATAATTCCATAGAAAATGAACATAATTCTATCGATGATCATTTGGATGATATTTATGTAACTGATAACTATACTACCAGTTCTGAAGACGAAATAGGAGCTAGTGATAATGACCATTTTCCAGATAGAAGTCTGTCTGTCTGTATTCTTCCACGATAGAGGCCACACATTCAATCTGATTGAGCTGAAATTTTATATATGGATTTAAGTTATCCATCGGAAGAACTAAGATGTCTAAAAATCATGGTGTTTCCACTTATACCTGTAAAAGTTCCTGTCAAAACTGGGAGATCTTACCTACTTGATTTTGACTGATTTTTAAGAGATTACTAAAGTTTCAGACTAAAAATTTTAGATGGCGCATACATCGCTCATAGTAAACTGTAATCACAGATCACACAGGGTGTATTTATAATCTGGTACTGAATATAGACGAATGCTCGAATCTGCAGCTTTACACTGTCCACACAAAATACAGTAAGGCCCCATTTGACGAAAAGTATCCATACTTATACACTATTTAGAACTATTCCTTATGAACTAATACTAATACTACATACATAAAAAAATCCGCATTGACATTGACAGAAAATAATTTATTTGACATCTCATCTGCTTTAAGTGATCTGTGACAAACTAAGCTAGGACACGAACAATTGTAAACAGTGCCATCTTACAAAATTCTGGTAAGTTCTATTAAACGCAACAGGTGATACTCCCAAAAAGTTCGAAACAAAATCTAATCAGTGGATACACCAGGGTTTTTAGACATCTTAGGAAGAACCCATTAGTTTTTGTATGACATCTGTCAAATGGAAGTATGACTGTCAAAAAATGACAGAAACAATATGTCACGGATTTTGACTTGTAATATGTCCTTTGAAAGCCCTTAAAAACTCTATTCAGAACATTCCAAATAATTTCTCCAACTGCCCCATGTCAAAAATAAAAAAGTGAAAATTTGAAACATTAACATTAAATGTCTAAAAAGTATTCGTCTCTGGGTACTGGTCGGGAAAGTTTTGGGGCGACACAACCGATTTTTTTTATTTTTGTTAGGTGACAGTTCAAGAAATAATTTTGACGTTTCCGAATAGAATTTTTCAAGTGCTTTCATCGGTTCTTCCAACGGATAACCGAAACGCATATTCAGCTAAATCGGATTAAACCCCCATCGTAAGAATACACACACAAACACACAGACAGACAGACTTCCATCTAAAAATGATCTGAATCATCTCAAGGAACCTCGAAATGGATATTTCCGTCTTCATCTTCATCTTCCACAATACTTTCTCTCCTCGTTTTACAATGTATCTGGAAGATAAAAAGGACTATACACCAAATTTCATGTTTTTTTTTTAATTCCATGTATATATGGCTATAAAAAATAGGTTTATTCATAATTAAATACAATTCTTTCCCTAAATAACCTACCAAATTCTTACCATATTAATCCAAATAAAAGTAATATGAGTTTCCTTCCGGAACGTCCCTAATTCGGCCATAATACAACTTCCAGGATCACTCGAGACGGCGGCTCTTTCAAAATCCTAAGAATATTTTAGCTCGAAGATATAGAGGACCGGAGAGGTTCATATGAACATTCGGAAATAATGGCCCTAAGATAGTGAAATTTCCTTAAAAGTTTTAGTCTTCACGATATAGAGTTTCCGCAATCAGAAGGAAAAGTTTCATCTTACGAATACGAGGAAGTGTTGAATTTTTATGGTAATATCTGTAAACTGTGTGCCTGGAAAAGTTCAAATAGTTCAAAAAAAAACCTATAAAGTGTTATTCATCAACTATAATAAATATTTTTTTTATAAAATAAATTTTTATTTTTATTAGAAATTAAAACGTTACATAACTGTAAAAAATCGGTATTTCAGTAAAAATTGCTTTTCACACTGAAAATTTATATAATTTTAATAAGGTGTTGAACAGAAAAATGGCGAAAGTAAACTAAAAAAATATGGCTGACATTTATTGTCTAATTGTCTGTAAGGTGCGTTCACTAGACTGGGATAATATTATGTTTTTTTTTCTACTACATCTCTTTTGTTTCTCTGGTATAAATTTTTATGGAATTAATTTATTGTTGTTATTTATGAAAAAAGTAATTTAAATTATTTAAAATACTAATACAATTTTCTTCTTTTTTAGGTAAGTCCTATGTAATACACGGAGTACCATGAAATTTAAGGTAAAATGATTTACTATTATTTACATTATTTCTTTAAAAATATAAATTTATTATTATTTTAATTATTATGATTTTATTGGAGCCCATTTTTGTTTCTATTAATCTCTAGAAGATGCTGAAAACTTTCTTTTTTTAATCACTAAATTTAAGAGATTTTTAATAGAAAACGATTTTTTTGAATTGTTTAAAAATTTGCCGTCTATTTTTATTATTAAATTTTGTAATTTTCCCTTAGTTTACAATAATTATTAATTTTCTGAGTTAGCAGGAATTCCTAAAAATTTAGCAGGATTTTTTTAACTTTCACAAACTATTTCAGTAGTTATTAAATATCTAGTAGTAATTCTTAATTTATTGATTAAAAAAATTGCAGGATTTTTTAAAAAAAATTGCAGGATTTTTTAAAAAAAATTGCAGGAATTTCAAGTTTTGGACCTCTTTGAATAATAATTAAACGTCGTAAAGCTTTTTTAAAAATTATTAATTTCTTATTTTTTTTTGGCAAATTCTTTACAGGAATTTTTTTAACTTTTGCTGTTTATATTTTAAATTAATAAATCTCTATTTTTTTCTAAATTTGAAATATTTCTTAATTTGCTGATTCGGCGAATTCTTTAAACAATTGCAGGAATTTTTAAAAAATTCCAGAAAAAGTTCTTTTGAATAAGTATTAAACTTCGCAAAGCTTTGTTTGAAAATTATTAAATTTTTATTTTTTTTTAACTTGTACTAATTCTTGCTGATTTGGCATATTCTTTGCAGGATTTTTTTTAACTTTTGCTGTTTATTTTGTAATTAAGGAAATTTCTTTTTTTTGTTTCTAAATTAGAATATTTTTTAATTTGCTGATTCGACGAATTCTTTAAAGCACTGCAGGAATATTTAAAAAAATTCCAAGAAATGCAAGTTTTCTTTTAATTAGTATTAAACTTCGCAAAGCTTTCTTTGAAAATTATTAAATTTTTCTTTATATTTTTAATTTGTACTAATTCCTGCTGATTTGGCATATTCTTTGCAGGAGTTTTTTTAACTTTTGCTGTTTATTTTTTAATTTAATTAATTTCTGATTTTTTTTTCTAAATTTGAATATTTCTTGATTTGCTGATTCAGCGAATTCTTTAAACCACTGCAGGAATTTTTAATAAAATTCAAGAATTGCAAGTGTTCTTGAATAAGTATTAAACTTCGCAAAGCTTTCTTTGAAAATTATTACATTTTTATTTTTTTTTGTACTAATTCTTGCTGATTGGCAAATTCTTTGCAGGAATTTTTTAACTTTTGCTGTTTACTTTTAAACTAAGAAATCTCTATTTCTTTTTTCTAAATTTGAAATATTTCTTAATTTGCAGGATTTTTAAAAAAAATCAAATAATTGCAAGTTTTTTTTAATAAATATTAAACTTCGCAAAGCTTTTTTTGAAAATTTTTATTTTTATTTTAATTTTGCCCTAATTCTTGGTAATTCGGCGAATTCTTCAAATCGTTGCAGGAATTTTTTTAATTTCTGCTGTTTATTTTTAAAGTAATTTTTTTTCTAAATTTGAAATAATTCTTTTTTTGCTGATTCGACGAATTATTTAAACAATTAAAGGGATTTTCTAAAAAATTCCAAGAATTGCAAGTTTTAGGCCTATTTTGAACAAGTACTGAATTTCGTAAAGCTTTTTTTAAAAAGTATTAAATTTTTATTTATTTACATTTACACTAATTCTTGCTAATTCGTTGAATTCTTTAAATGTTTTTAAAATTTTGCGTGATTTAGTGATTAAACGAATTTTTTAAACATTTGCAGGATTTTCTTTAAATTTGCAAAAGTAAAATAATAAATTTCGAAAAACTGTTAATGTATTTAAAACATTGTTATCTTTTTATTTTTTTTATGAATTTCCAATAAATATTGACCTGCTGATTCAGCAGGAATTCCGAATTATATTGCTGATATTTTTTAAACGATTGCAACTTATTTTGAAAATTATTAGATATTAATTTTGTTTTTAGATTTGTAATAAATATTAATTTGCGATTCAGCAGGAATTCCTTAATAAATTTCAGTCAAATATTACATTTTTTGCAAATTTTTTAAAAAATTATTAAATTTCTATATTTCTTCTACATTTGTAATTTGCTAATTCGGCGAATTTTTTAATTTGCAGAATTTTTTATTTGAAGGAATTTGCAATTAAAAAATTATAGGAGTTTTTTTCGAGGGTTTTGAAAAATTTATAGTAATTATTGAATTTACAATAATTACTAGAATTTGCTCTCTATTTTTTAAAGAAATAAACTTAAAATTATTATTATTGAATTTGAAATAATTAGTTTGCTGATATTTCTTAACCTTTTTTAAAAAATAATAAAGCTTTTACATTTTTTCTACATTCGTAGTCATTCTTAATTTGCTAATTCGGCGAACTCTTTAATTTTCAGAATGTTTTTAATTTGCAGGAATTTGCAATTAAAAAATTACTGGATTATTTTTTGCATTTTTTTTAAAATTATTATTGATTCCGTAGGACTTTTTACAATTTGCAGGATTTTGGCTATCTATGTTTTTAAATAATTAAATTTAGAAATATTATTATTATTGAGTTTTTATTTTTTTAATTAAGTATTAATATTAATTATTAATTTGCTGATTCAGCAGGAATCCCTTAATAATTTGCTGTTATTCTTCAAACTTTTGCAGCTTATTTAAAAAATTATTAAATTTTTACTTTTTAATTAATTAATTAATTTGCAGGATTTTTTAATTTGCATTAATTTGCAAGTTAAAAAAATACAGCAATTTTTTTCGCGTTTTGATTTTAATCTGTAATTTTTATTAATTTGATGATTCGGCGAATTCTTTAATTATTTGAAGGATTTTTTTAATTTGCCATTAAAACATTTACAGGTTACGCGGTTTTTAAAATTAATAATTGAGTACGTAACACTTTTTACAATTTCCAGGATATTTGCTGTCTATTTTTGAAATTAGTAAACTTAAAATTATTATTAATAATTTTTTTTTCAATTTACATTTTTTTAAACATTGCAGCTTTTTTTTAAATCTATTAAATTTCTAAATTTGTCGTAATTCTTGATTTGGTGATTCGGCGAATTCTTTATACTATTGCAGGAATTTTTTTAACTTTCGCAACTTATTTAATAAATATTTCTCCAAAATATTTTTCAATTTTGTTCTTAATTTGAAGTTATTTTCTGATTCAGCAGACTCTGAAAATTTTTGCAAGATTTTTTTAAAAGTTATTAAATTTCCAAATATTTTTAAATTGTCTAAATTTGTAGTAAACTTTTGCAGGGTGATTTATGGAAATTGGGCAACGTTTAAATAAAATTGCTCCTATTTAAGAAAATATTTTTGAAACATTTTTCAGATTGAAAAAATTCAAATAAAAAAACGAATAATTTTAGCATCATTTATATAATTTTTTGTGCCATAAACAATTTCACATTAAATAATTTTTTCGTAAATAAGGCAACGTTGTTTTAATACATTTTTTATTATTTTTTTATAAATCGATAATATTTCTAAAAAAATATTTTAAAATTAAAAAAATATTAATTTTATTTTATAGAAAAAATCCAAAACTTATCACGAATTTTAACAATTCTGATATTTTTACAGCGGTGTTAAACAATTTCTAAAAACAAATTTTAAATACAAAATCTTTAAATTTAAGGAGATTTTTAGAAATCGGCAAAGTTTAAGGAAATATTTAAAACATTTTTTATATTTATGAAAATTAATATAATTTTTTATTTATTTTATTATAATATTGAAAATCTTCTCTACCGGCGTACGTTTTACAAAACAAAAGTAATGAAATATGTGGAAATACATTTCTCGCTGATGGTCCCGCGGGAGCTCATAAAGGGTTGTGTTTTCTGAGAACGCTAAGGGATTTTTGCGATGTCAACAATGCTAAAGCGACCACAGAAATTTAAAATTACCTTGATATACATACTTTAGAAAATTTCTTGCTTTTATTCAAATATGCAAATACAGCAAGTAGGTTTACAGAAAAATAGATAAGAAGGTAAACATATGAACTAATATTTTCTCGTATAATATTTAGTAGATATATTTTTATAAAGGAATTATTTTAAAAATATATTGAATATTAGGTTCAATTTTTTTATTGCAAAATATTTATTTTATTGTAGTCTTAAGTATATGATGTTGATTTATTTTTTCAAATTATACTTATTTGTAATTCATCTCAAAATTTCAATGCATGTGTAAAATTTTGATTTTCTATGGTTTTCCGACCGTTACCATACAGCCTATTTCGTCCTTATAGGAATCATCTGTAGCACTTTGTCCGTGGTACCTTTGAACATGCGATAGAATTTAAAATAACATACAGATACTTTTGCAAAAGTGTATTATATCAAATTTTTAAAAAAGCAAAACATTTATTATATCAAAATTATATTTTATCAGAACCATAAAAAATCGAATCGTATTATAACAAATGTTAAAACACCAGAACGTTAAAACTTCAAATAATGAATACAACAAAAAGGTAAAACACAATAATAGTACTAGAACAGAACGCTATATTACCGTAATCTCATTTTATCGTATGGGGCAAATCCGGCACAACATCAGATATTAATGAAAGAATGAAAATGTAAGACAACGAAACCGTAAAATTTCAAACGAATTCCAAAGGATGTTGCCAAATCTAAATTATCGCCTTATATGTGGGGATACAATTAAACATGCTCTATTTATCGTTATGCAACATTTATTGTACATGACTTCGGGTATTCTTTGAAGATATCGCGACGATATTAGTTTCTGTGCTTTAGGAGGTGCGCCCCTAAGTATTACAATAACTGGTTGCCGGGAGGCAAGGACAAATTACAAAAAACGTTTATTGCAAAATTTTTATTAATTTTATATTTTATTAAAAATGAAACAACTTTTGTTTATAAATGAACTTGAATTAATATAAAAAAAATAATTTTCAATACTTGTCAAAAACTGAAATTTTAAACTTCAAACAAAATATATAAATGTAAACTAAAAGTAATAAAAATAATAGATTTTATTGACTTATGCATAAGACTATCAAATTTGTATGTGAGTAAATCTAATCTTGCATTACAGCATTTTTGGTTCAAAGGAGTGTATCGTTTTTTGGGTTTTTTGCGACCCCGTACGAAATCCTTGTCACTAATAAATGTGTTTCCCAAATTTTTTTTTAAAACGCCCCGGAACTTACTTTTTTTTAATTTTTAAATCTCTTTTTCCACAAAATGACAAGGAGGATTTCTCAACATGGCGGCCGGCTGTCATTTGGCATAATCTTTCATATTTCCTCTATTGCCTCTATCAGTGGCATAATAGTGGTTTAAAGACCAGTTATCCAAGACTACTTTCTGCTATTTTTTTTATTGGTACACTTTAAAATCCTAAATACTGGTATTGTTACTACAAAAAATGGAAATAAAGGACTAAAAATATAAAATGGTTGAATTCGTGATGTCATCAGTTGTCATCAAAATGACAAATACAAAAATTAATTTGCAATCTGTCACATATAAGATTTATTGTTGTCAGTTGTTACTGGTTGTATATTGCTAAAAATAAGTTCTAACATTGATTACTTAAATAATATAACAGAATCGCGGTTAATACAGCAAAAATCATCAAGATGTTTATAAAAAAGAATATGACAAGTTCATCAAATAGATGGAAGAGAAACAGTCCTAGTTCTGTTAGATTATAAGGCTTATAGAGGAGGCAATAACTAGAGGGAAATTCAGTCTTATGCGCATGTGCTCAAACATATTATTCGCGAAACAATTTTAACTTCTCAAAGCTAACCTCCCAATACTTAACTAAATTCGAAAAAATATAAAACAAATGTATTAATTTCAACAAAACATAAATAAATAATTGTACAGGTATCTATTACAACCAGGGCGTATTAGGGCCAATATATTTCAATTTTTTCCATGATTGTCATTTTCAATTGTCACATTCAAACTGACAAATGTCACTTTTAAACTGACAATTGCCGCTTTCAAACTTACAATGGTCACTTTCAAACTTACAATGGTCACTTTCAAACTGTCAATTGACACTTTCAAACTGACAATTGTCACTTTTACACTGACACTTGTCACTTTCAAACTGACAGTTGTCACTTTCAAACTGGCAATTGTCACTTTTAAACTAACAATGGGGAGTTCAACTTGAAATATTAGTCCATCTTTTTTTGCATTATTTGAGAAAAAAGTAATTTTTTTTTATGATAAAAATCGTTTTTTCTGCTTTTTTCTTTAATTTAACATGAAAAAATTGATATTTAAAAATAACTGCATCTATGCAACTTGTAGTGCACCTACGTCACTTATGTGCAATAGCTTTAGCATAATATTAACCTGGGCCAGTTTCTCTAAATAAAATTGACGCTTTTCAATATAGATGACGTTTGCTTATAAAGTGTCGTTTGGTCAATATGTTTTTAATTGTGTTTACTTTTACCTTTGTTTACGTTTATTTACCAATACGAATAAATTCGGAAAATTATCAACATTAACCAACTCTACAGAGTACAAACTACAACAATGACAGGAAATATGTATTAAGCAGACGCGGACGCGACCTTTCACTTAATCAGGAATGCTTGTGCCCAGCACTTATGTACCAAACACCAAATTATTACCTGATCTCGTTAAAATGGTCGTTTTCTTTATCGAACAGCGGAATCTAATATCTATTTATCTCTCTCGATTTTGAATGCGAATTCACAGTGGATAGGTCCAAGTTTTCATCTTTATCCAATTATCATATAATGGTTTTCTCCATCTTTGTCTGTATAAGTGATATTTAACATCTGTTATTCTTTCGTATTCTCTTCTTTACACATTTGCAGTTAATGGCTTGACGATAACTTCATTGCACATAAGTGACGTCACGATCGTAATGGCGGAATATTCAAATAATAAGAAATTTGAATTTTTAAATTAATTTATTCAAAAATCTAGCTCAAATTACGGTAAATAATTAAACTCAATGGGTTTTATTTGATTAACTGTTAATAAAGAAAAAACGTGAGGTTATATTTTTGTTGAACTCCTCCTGCTGTTTAATTTACGCTGTGACTAATTGTACATCGGATGTACGAATTTATTTTCTACATTGGTCGAACTTGTGCGACTAGCGAATGTGCTATAGTCTATTCAGATTTCATTTACGCCTGATGTAAATAAAAGCACGTGGATGCTTAGCAGGGCTGTATTTTACTTTTTCGTCTTGCAAAAACGTATAATAAAAGAATATAATTTTGGAACATATGTACATCCAAACTATATAAGGAAAAATAGACAATCAAACGTACAAAATGTTCAAACTAACCAGCGTCGTGAATACTATCAAAACGCCGTTTCTAATTATCCATAAGCGCTGTATAATCGCTGCGAAAACCCAACTAAACTTAATTCGACTCTGACAAAAATATTTGTGCGTTATCTTGAATGATTAATGACCGATCAACCAATAAGAGCGAAATAAAATGCCACGTAAGCTGTTGTCGGGTGGGAGCGATTGTTTTGACGCGGCGTAAATGAAATCTAAATAGACTATAGTTATTGTTAACTTGAAATATTGATTATTCTTCATTGTAATATGGAATGTGGTCCAGTGGTAGAACGTATGCTTTACACATAAAAGTCCTTTGATCCAATTGTAAAACTATGTTTTTACGTTTTTACAAGATACCATATAACGAATTTGTTGTTCACATCTCAATCAGACATTTTGTCATTTACAGTGCCATGTCTCGGTACGTGTGATTTTCCAATATCACACTGATTAGAGCTGACAGTATGACAGATACAACATAATCCTTCCTTCACGATCTTAAATTGAGAATTGTCAGTTTGAAAGTGAGAGTTGTCAGTTGAAAAGTGGTAATTATCAGTTTGAAATCAACAATTATCAGCTTTAAAGTGACAATTGTCAGTTTAAAAGTGACAATTGTCAGTTTTAAAGTGACAATTGTCAGTTTGAAAGTGACAATAATTGAAAAATAAACTGAAAGATTGGCCCTAATACGCCTTCGTAGATTACTGCATTTTCCGTATTGTTTTATTTTTTTTATCGAATTAAGGTCGGTTAATTTTGAGAGTTTAAAATTGTCTCGCGGATAATGTTTGAGCAAATGCGCAGACGCCGGAATTTCCCTTTAGTTATCGCCTTCTGGCTTATAGTAGCTATATACACTGTGGTTCTGCGTTGTTGCCATATTTAAAACATGGTTTAACAATTTAGATTTTAATAATAAATGTCAAACTTTTCCAGTTATTGGATTTTTCAATTAAAAATTGTTAAATATTCGGGCCATTTCAGAAAAATGTAATATTTTAAAAATATTATTGATTTATTCTACGTATTTTTTTTTCATTTCAAAGAGATTTCTTGCATTAAATATATTTTATTTATTAATAATTTTAAACCGTTCGTATACCCCCTTAATATCAGGTAATTTAGAATTTGACGTAATGGAAATTCATTTTAAGCTTATAGTTTCAATATAAAAATAAATTTTCGTTTTCCTCTCTTAGATTTTCAAGTTTTTGAAACATGAAAATTTCTTCATTGAGAAACCCAAAACACCCATTTAAAACGACATCCTCCTTTACTTCAAGCAATATAAATTACAAGCAAAAGTAAAAACTAGTCTTTTTTACAATTGAGTCTTATATGGTGTAAATTTACAAAACTTTTTTAACTATTGACATTTTACATTACATTATTATAGTAAGATTTAGTAGACAGATTTTGCCAATTCTTCCATTTGAGTTCGCACTTTTTGTAAAGTCTCCATGGTATGGTTAATGATTTTTCTTCTACTTTATAATCGGCCATTATACAGAACCACCAACCCAATAATTATGTTGTCTAAAAGCTACCTGATTTACCTTTCGTAAAAACTGTTCGTCGTAATAATTTTGAAAATAAGGATCAGGAATTTTGGAATCACTGTTCTGATACACATTCACCAAAATGTTATTTTTGTGACTTTTTTCAAAATCATTTTTTTTTATTAATAACCATTTTGTTTATTACATAAATTGAACAAACGAGTAAATAGAAAATCTATGTTTTGATACTAATACAACCTTAACCACTGAACAAAAATTTTCGACTGGATTAAACCAATACCAATGAACTCATAAATGGATTTTTTTCTATTCGAAAGAAAGCGCTCCGAACACTTATTTAAGTTTTTATTTAAAAAGACCTCGACGACCACACTGCTCAGTCCAATGACCAAGAGAAGAATGTTCTTTTCGGTATTGCGGGGGTCTGAGACTACCATTGCGATAAAACTGCTTTTTTTAGTATGTTTTCAACGTTCTAGGTTCCATTGTCTGCTGAACTGCCATTTTTTACTTGGAATCTAGCGAATTTTGTTGAAATCACAAAAAATTTGTGGCTTCGAGTTTCTGACAAAATATTGTGTCATATTTATTTTTTCTACAAGCGTGCGGAAAAGTATACTTTTCCGCACGCAGTTGAGTGCGGAAAGTTGTACTTTTCCGCACTAAAATGATTAAAAATTAATTCTAGCTTGGTTACTATGATCACTTTCAGCCTAATGTTTTATTTATTAAGAAGCACCAAGAAAATTTTTGTTAAATGACAAAAAAATATTTTAATTCTAGGCGCTTGTAGAAAAAATATTGTTCCTAACACTTGCGTAAAGTATCTTTTCCCCACTTAATTGCATGCCCGAACTCCGCTTCGCGTCGTTCGGGCAACTGCAATTGCGTGCGGAAAAGTATAACTTTCAGCACTTGTTAGGAAAATAACTATTTTTGGTGCTTAGTACGAAAACATTTTTATTATTTGATAACCGAGCTATAAAATTTGACCTATTTATAATTATTTTTAATATGATGTTATGGAAAGTTGAGTTTTTCTTTCATTTCTTCCAGCGACTAAATATATTATAATAAAACGTATACGTCAATGTTATAATCAATAAACAAAATAAAAACTTTTTATACATATATAAATTTCCTATTGATTTCTAAATTAGATTTTAAACGACAATCAGATCAATTCAAACCGTAAATACAAATAATCTGCTTATTTTCACTTTCCGTTGTAAACCATTATACGAAAAAAAAAATGTAAAGTCACGTCATTCCAAACCAAACCCAACACAAAACTCATTTTCAACATTACATTGCTAAATTATACTGTAGAGGCGAAATGTGTGTTACATTCTGTTAGTTGTTAATTACGAAAGGGCTAATTATTCTTGTTGATGTAATTAAGGTAGCCAGTACAGGAGGGCATTGGTCAAAATGTCATTTTAGGAAATAAACCCCACAAATTTTAAACAGTACATAAATTAATATTAACAAATAATTATTTTCTCCAGAGATTAATTCGTTTTCTAGCTTAAATTAATTCAACAAATATCAGAGCGATAAAAATTAGATCTATATCAGTATCCCTCATAGACTTAATATTTTCAATTATTTTTACTCTAAATTTTCTTTAATTTTACGTGCAGTATCCATGAATTAAAACAATTGTACTCACCTCTGTATAAATCGAATGCTGTTTAGCAATACTTCTTACGCTAAATAAACATCAGTACCAACTGTCTAGGCTAAAAGACATACTAACTTTTCGTTAGGTTCTATTCTCTTGATAAATAAAGACAATAAAACTTCCTACAGATTTATAACCGTATTGTCATAGTATCGATGCAATTTAAAAACGTTAATCAGTACTTATATTAGGACGAACCAACCCCGGTATATTATTTTTTTTTAGCAATTTTTAATGGTATTTTGTTTCGTCTTTTTTCAAGCAATTTTGAAGAGATAGCCAAAACACATTATATTTATTTAGTTATTTAAGTCAAGTTATTTTTCCCAAAAGATAGTCGTCTGTCAGTACATGTTTGTACAAAACGATAATACACACTTGAACCATTTTAAATGTCCCAATTTAAATTACAAAAGTTAGAATGTTGAAATATTAGAAAATAATTTTTTTCATGTCTAAATATTGAGGGCTAGATAACATTCATGAGAAAAAACGAATAGATGGGCTACACAAGATTATGACGTAAAAAGGGGGTTCACAACTCAGAGAAGGATCAGTCAAAAATCAAATTTCAAACTACCAACACCGTCGCAGAATATCTTGTATCCATTTAGCGCCGAGACGCCGACGCCTATAATTCGACAAACAGTTGGGTTTTACTACTTTAAAATTAAGTCCATTCTCACAAATTAAACGACGAACGCCTTTAGCAGAAGTTACAATATTTCGGCGTCTACCCATTTTTACATCTCTCATCGTAAACGACAATTTTTTCACTTCGTTTAAATTTATTTTGTCTTCGTAAAAATAAATCAGAATAAGTATTTTCCTACTTTAATTCGTCAACTTCTTATAGTCCCTGACCACAGGTTAAATACGTATCGACTGGAACAACTTATATGATTTCCATCTTTCGTGGGTTCGCGGAGGAGGGTGTCATTTATAAGTTAATTGTACCATTCTAAATAAAAACTTTTATCATATATTTTTCTAAAATATATTGTCAATGTTACACAGAGGCGTACTGTGCCAATCGCATTATCTTTTTCTAAATTATGGTCCAACGAGTATTCAGCCTGAACATAAGGGTTGCATCGCCGGTCGTAATCTAGTAGGGTTGTCCATAAAAATGATGATATCTCAGATTAAAAGAGCAATATTGCCAATAATGCAGAGAGAGACAGTACACAAGTCTGATAACATTTCCTGTATTTAAAGTTATTAAGATCTTTTTGTACATATTCGTTGGTAAATATCCTGGGGGTGGGTATTCGTTGGATAGAGTTTTTATAAGCTTGAAAAAGACTATTTACATTTTATTTATTGTCAACACAATTAGTTAATTTATAATACATTTATTACGATGGTGGTTAGGTTTTCCAGTTGTCCGGTTTTCCCTATACCTTTTATGCCAAATGGCGCCATCATTCTTCAATATTGAAGTTTTAGATCGTCCACCAGGTTTAGAGATGGTCCCATAACTTTGTAAGTAGCACGGTGTAATTTAAATTCGAAATCCGAGTTGCGTCAGTCCTTCACCAGATTTTCTATGTATTTGCCAGGCGTTCACTACTGTGACATTAACAAACCATATTAAAATAGGCCACCACCATTTCTTGCGGGGAATACCTATCCTGTGTCTTAATACATTCTCGTCCATGAGATCTGTACCTCCCATGTGTGCGTTATATTCACCAATCAAAACTGCACGAGGTTCCATAATAATTATTGTCCAGAACCAAAGTGTTTTACCTGAGATATAGGTAAAATACCGTGACAGATTGATGCAACACTAACAACATTGTTCTACCCAACAAACTACCATAATACCACTTTCTCTTTCAATCAATCCTTCGTTTGTACCTCTTCTTTTTTAGTGAAAGTTTTTTAACCGATATATAAGAATGTCTGGAAATGCGATTTTTGCAGATAGTACCAGTGCCCTGATATCCTCATTCTTTTAAATATTCTAGAAGATTTAAACCAGTAAAGAGGTTATCAAAGTAAAGTCTTTTGACACAAATGGTGCCGCAGATTTACCAAAATCTTTTTCATAGATTTCTGGCTGCTTACTATTTTTTCCTTGATTTAACTCACAATTTACTAAATATCTAGATGCTGTATTTAGTGCGCACATTTTATACCCGAAGCGATAGGGTTTACCACAAATAAACTGCTTCCATGGATGTCATCATAACTCATATGTTTTTAAGTCTAATATATTCCAAATATTTAGCTTGCAGTTTGTTTATAAAAGATCTTCGTTTCCATACTTTGTTATCCATGTTTGATTTAGAATTATCAGCGCAATGGAGAAATCGCATAATTTGCACCAAACGGTCCCGACACATGGCCCCACTCACTATCACATTGAAATTCCCAATGTGATTTTTTCAAAAAATTGAGCGGTTCAAATATCCATAAATTGTTTAAAATCAGGTTTAGGAAAATCTCTCGCCTGTAGATCACCGCTAATCCAGCTGTAGTTTTTTTAGACCTTGGGAGGTACGATAAGGTTGAAATTGAAACACTGGCTGTGGGAAGCTTTGGATCTTCTGACTCTTCTGGCTCTGCAATGATGTTCTGGGGAAGATCTGGCTCTTTCGACTCTGCAGATTTCTGAACAAATTTTACTTCTACTGGAGCTCGCAGTTGTCGGACCAAAAGACTGTCAATTGTATCCCTAGAATCCAAAATAGGCTATATCTAACTCGTCCTGCAATGACAAACTTGGTCTAAAGCTCGCATGACATGGAGCAAGGTCAAAGTATTGCCGATGTTGAATCCTGCATGTTGTTTGACATTATGCAAGTCTCTTGCCATTCCAACAATGCTGCCAACCCCCCCCCCCCAAAGCGGTTGCTATTGAACCGCTACGGACTATCTTTGTCAGACCATAGGATTAATATACCATCTAAGTCAGCAACAATGTAAAAAAGTTAACGATCGTCAGAAATGCTAACTTAATAGAGAAGTTATATTGAAAAAAAAAAACGAAAAAAAATATGTTTACTAACTTTTTGCAGGAAAGTTTATTCATCTTTACAAAAAAAACTAACAAAATACAAATAAAAAATTTTAAAACAAATACTTTAGCCCATGGATGGTTGTTTTGAAAAAAACAATTAAAATAAAAATGACAATCCTGAATGACCAGTGAAGTGACATTTGGTGAGTTGATAAACCAAAAGTAACTAGATTTCTCCCTAGAATTGCAACTTTCAGGCAATAGAAATCGCACCAAACCGATAAAGTTGCAATTGCAATCTCTTGCAAAAATCGATCTGCTGGGCTTTAACTGCGCATGCCTTTGACCAAGAGAATTTGCGTCTTGCATGGCGTAGCAGGTTGCATTTCTCCATGTCATGTGAGCTTAAGAAAAACACTACTTACGGCGAGGTTGAAACTGAAACACTGGCTGTGCAAAGCCATGGATCTTCTCGCATAAAAGCCTCGGTTAGTTCAACGTAAATAGCGTCAATATGTTCGAAATAGGCTATATCTAACTCCTCCTGCAATGACAAACTTGGTCTAAGAAAAACACTAGTTACGGTAAGGTTGAAACTGAAACACTGGCTGTGGGAAGCCATGGATCTTCTCGCTCTGCACTAACGCCTTCTCAATTTTTAGATCTGTGGACAAATTTTACTTCTACTGGAGCTCGCCGTTTTCTGCCTCAAAGATTGTCAATTGAACCCCTGAATCTTCATCTGTCAAAATATTAGCTTCTGTTAGTTCAACGTAAATAGCGTCAATATCTTGGGAATAGGCTATATCTTACTCCTCCTACAATGATAAAATGGGTCTGAAAAAACACTCTTACTAGAACTGATAGCAGTAACGTCTGGCAGTCAAGCACCGGTCTTAAGGAAAATATTATTATGTGTTTTCTCTTGAGTGTCCGAGACGTCGCGGCTCAACAGCTAGAGTTGGCTGTTGAGTGTTGACTGCTCCGAGACTAGGGATGACTGATCCAACATTTTTCATGGATCAGTTCCAAGCTAGTCCGGTCCAGCGTAATACTTAGTCCAAAGGATCAGTTCCAGTTCCTAGTCCAGGTCACTGTTGTCAGGGTTGAGCGATACTCGAACTCGTTTATATAACAAGATATTCGATCTGTTAATTCATTGGCGCTGGCGGACTGGAGTGGGAACTGGGATTCACCTCAGTCTACACCGCACCGTAGACTCACTTTTTTAGTTCTCGGTTCGGTTCTGGACTAGAACTCATATCGTTTGGGATCAGTTCCTCTACCAAGTTCCCGAACATGTTCCAAAGGATCAGTTCTAGTATCAGATAGCCACCCCTATTCGAGACCAGTCGAGACTTGACGGCAGAACTACTCGTACGTAAATTTAAATATTTATATTCTATTGCATATTAAAAACTTTTAGTTCAAGCATGAGTAGCAAAAATTTTTCAACGGAGTGTGATGAAATGCTGATTTCTGAATTCAGCAAATATCGTCAGTTATACGATCATCAAGATAAGGGTTCCTGTGGGGAAATAGGAACTTTCATAAACTGGATATAAGGTTTACTCAAATCTCCATTTACTAGATCTAGGACACAATTGAACTGATTTTGATTCAATCTAAAAAATTGCCTAAACTTTTCTTCATTATCGATTAAATGAGATCTAAAACACTTTCCTCTGACTTTGTTTTATATATTCTGGATATATTGGCTCGTTTTTCATACAACAAATGAACCATTATATCTTCGCCTTCATTATTTTCCAAGAAAAAAAGAGCGAGCTTTTGGATATCTATGATATACATACATCTGCTTTTCTCAACAGAAAAATATTGACTGCTGATAGATTTTAAGCAGTTGCAGGAAAAACACGGGTGAACAAATATGATTAAGAATCGATATAAGTTTGGAATAATTTACTACGGCAGACAGCGTGTTAACGCTGCCTAATTTTCGAAGGACCACCTTAATACAGAGTAGAAGGAATTAGTATGTTACCACAAAATAAATCAAATTATTTAAGTGAACTGTAAGGGCTATTTACTCACCCATTTATTAGCAAACCAACATTATTAATATTACATTTTTTATGACATTATTATTATTAGAGCAACTGCTCTCACTACTACAAAACATATTTACAATTTATGTATATTTCTCGTAAACCATTGGACTGTTTCCCTTTTTATAGTATTAGAAGATTTGTAAGAGGGGATTTGTAACGGTTTTCTTCTTTCCAATAAAAAAACCGACCTGTTCGGCGATCACAGGTATTTCTGTGCTTGTCGCTCTTAGAAATATTATATCGCTTAGAGGGAAATGGCGATATGGTGAATTATTTTGTACAAACAATATTTTTGCACTTGGTAGTCATAATGACGTCAATACAGAATAACAATCTATTTTTAGATTATGGAGTGGTAAAATATACAGCACTGGCCAAAGGTGTAAATTAAAATGAATCTTATTGAATTTAAACGAAATATAAGTTTATTTTGTGAATTCTGGATAATATTCCAGTGAAATTTATCCAACGAGACCGTTACGGCTGGCCTTGACTGCAAGACGTCACGGCCAGACGTTACTGTTAGCAGTTCTAGTGAAACCATACCTTAAACACAATACAACATACAAAAATGTACATATTTATAAAGTAAAATACACTTACTAAATGTTTTAAAACAAGTAATAAATATTGACTCAAAATTTGTATCCGCCATTACTCAAAGCGTTATGGTGTTGTCGAAATGAATTTACCGTTTACGCGCATGTTTTCACTAACAGAATCAAAACCAAACTAAAATACTCTTACTTAAAATGAATTATTAGCACCATCTAGCAAAAAGTAGTGATATAAAAAATGGCTTTTCGTTATCATACGGTAACGACAGTCTTTGATGGGTTAAAGAAGATTCACTGAATCGCTGTAACTGAAAATTAATGAGTAGACAACATCGAGATTAAAGATCCTAGTGCCACTAACCATACAATTACTAATCAACAAACCAACAACATTAAGCTGGATGGAGCGATCGATTCCGATTTCAGGCCCTAGTAATTATGAATAGTAATTGGACGAGTATATAGACAAGCTTAGATGAAAATTAAAAGCTGATTAGTGTTTCATATAAAAACTATAAAAATCCAATCAATAATTGTGTTAAATCCAAAAGGTTATCCATTATCTCAAATGTTGCAATGAAGTAGTAAAACTCTAAATCTAGTACTAAACATTTTTCTTTACTAAAAAATCCTTTTTTTTTAACCAGTACCACTCATCCCCTTTCCTAATTTTTTTTTCATTACCCCTTTTTCATATTTTTCCTCCTCGTACCAGTGCGCACAAATGTAATGAACTTTAATTTTCGTTTATTAAAAATTTTATGGTTAATTACTTTTTATAATTAATTTGGTAAGTTCACATATTGTTAAAATTATTATTCCTAACATTATGTATTATAGGCCTGAAGATGGCATAATTGGCGAAACTAATAGCTGTTCCTCCCCTCTTAAAGGTAACATTAGTTTTAAAATTTTTTTCAATATGTACATGTTGCACCTACTAGATCTAGAGTGTTACCACTTCAATAATTTTGTAAATAAAATAAAAATTTATTGTTCATATAAAATCCGAAATCTAAAATTGAATCATGGGATATTATTTTTTTTTAATTATTAGAAAATTTGAGATTTCCTCTAGAATAAGTAGATAAGATCTGGCTACAAATTTTAGCAGGACTGAGATTTTGATTATTTTAAACACATTTAAAAAAAATTGGGTTCCTGCTATCCTTGATGATATAATCACATGATTTTCCCAGTAGATAAAAACTAAAAATACTTTTAATAATTTTATATTTAAATACGTATTTGCTATAAAATTCTAAAATATTTTGGCCATAACAGTACTTTCATGTTCTAACCAATCTAAAAATAGTTTTATTCCTAAACATCATAACTCACATACGCGGTTAATAACAAAAAATAAATTAATTTTATTAAAACTTATATCTTATAGCTTTTACAGTAACAATTTTATTTAAACAAATTTACCAATCTGGTTTAGGAATTTCATTTCAATACGGATCTGACTTTTGCTTCGTAATGGCTCGGTACAAAACATGTTCCGCAATCCCTATTTCTTGCCACATCAATTTAATAAGCCCATTACCGGAAAGGTTTTTGGAGTATCTGTTCCAGAAAATAAACATTTAAATGCCATCAAATCTCATAGAGGTCCTAATTAAATTTACACCCTGTTATTTAGAAAGTTTCTTTAGATTTTTAGTAAATAGTAGTTTTGTGTCCAAAATTCGGAAAACAAAAAATTATATTTATAAGATAACATTCTTTTAGTGTCTAACAAAATTTCTTAACTAAACAAAAAAAATTATAATAAAAAATTGTTAAACCAATTATATTAATTCTAAATAGTTAAATGACATAACAAAAACAGTAACAGATAAGAAAAATAAGATAATAATTTTTAGTTGCTAAAAAAATTGAACATAATAACAAAGAGTGTAATTATTTTTATTACCATAACTTTAAATATAAATAAAAATATACCAGGTTTAATGGAGAAGAAGAAAATTCAAGGAAAATAGAAAATCTGAAAGAAACTAAAAATAAAAATATTAGAAAATGAGATGATGACACAAAAAAAAATTAATAAAAAGACACAAAATTTGTTTATAAAAAATGTAGTTTTTAGAAAAAGGGATAATTTATTGGAAAAATGGGTAATTTTTTCAAAAAAAAAGGGTAACTTATTAAATAGGGGACAATTTATTGGAAAAAGGGGTGATTTATTGGAAAATGGGTAATTTATTAGAAAAATGCGAAATTGGGAAAAAAGGTAATTTAAGAGAAAAGGAAAAAAATAGAAATGTTCTTCAGGTAGTAGAGCTGCAGTGGTAAAGAACAAAACGAAAAAATTGCGCTAAAAAAGAAAAAAGAGGGGATTTTTTTAAAATAAAAGAGGTGAAATTTTTGACAAAAAATTAACAAATTTGGATAAAAGAGGGGACGAAAAAGTGACATATTTGAGACAAAAATTGGAAATAATTACAAAAATTAAACAATCAACGGGTAATTTTAAAAAAGTGGTAATTTAAGAAAAAAAGAAAAAAGTGTGAAAATTAAGAAAGAAACGAGGAAAATTTTTAAGTTGAAGGAGGGGAAAAAGTAGTTAAAGAGTGAAAAAGATAAGAAAGAAAAGTGGGAGATAATAAATACAAAAAGAGTGAAAAATTAAGAAAGAAAAGAAGTAATTTTGGAGACAATATTTGAGACAAAAAAGTAACAAATTAAATGAGAAAAGGGGTATTTTTGGGGAGAAAAAAAGAGAGAATTAAGGAAGAAAAAAGGGCAAATTTTCTAATGAAAAGAGGGGAAAATAGTACTTAAAATGTCACAAAATTGAGAAAGAAAAAAGGGAGAAAAATAGTACTAAAAATGTGACAATATTAAGAGATAAAAGAGGGGTAATTTGTAAAGTTTAAAAAAGTGACAAATTAAAGAAAGAAATGCGGGATAATATTGGAGGGAAAAAAATTGAGATAAATAGTGACAAAATTAAAAAAGAATGGAGGCGAAATTTTAAAAAGAAAAAAAGTAGAAAATAGTGACAAAATTAAGAGAGAAAAATAGTGGAAAAAGTACCAAAAAAGTAAGAAAAAGTAGAAAGAAATGGGGAAAAAGAAGTAATAAAATGACAAATTAACATTGAAATGAGAAAATAAAATTAAAAATTAAAGACAGAAAAGAGGGGAAATTTTCAAGTGAACAGAGGGGAAATAGTACTTAAAAAGTGACTAAATTAAAGAATATGAATCTGTCATAGTCAAAGAAGATTCAAAATAAAAATAAAAAACAAACAACAACTGTGAGTAATATTGAATAGCACACAAAAATAAAGGAAGGATAAAAAAGAACTAAAGAATTTTTAGGAAGCAAGTTAGAAGAAGAAAATATAAATATATTGAAAACAATACTAAAAAATATAAAAATATATACCGAAAATGTTAGAAAAAAATAAAAAAAAATAGTAAAAAAGCAATTAGGAAAAATGTAACAAATTTTAATATTTATAGTACAAAAATGTTTAAAGAAAATTTGAACAAAAAAAATTAAAAATATTAAAAGAGGGATCAGAAAAAATTTATCATATAGAAATATTTATGGTTCTAAAGTGAAAAATATTGAAGAAAAAAAAGCAAATCACATATGGCAACAGAAAAAACAAAAATAAATATAACAGGAGTACAAAAAAAATATATATAAGGAAAAAATTGATATAATTCCACAAGGAAATAAAAAACACAAATAATTAGAATTAATAAAGAAGAGGAGTTAAATGAAAAACGATTAAAAATATAACACAGGATGATGTAAGAAGAATAAAGACCTTATAACTAAGTTACTTTTATTTCGGTAATAATTAATATATTTAAACTATATCCCACACGGCACTGGACCAGAATTAACTTCGAATATAGGGTCAGACATAACAGTTTTATCCCTCGCCAAAAGATGGAATCACTCGCGTACATTTTAGATCTAGGTAGTTGCTGCGGCCGTCCCAATTGGAGTAGCTGTGGTAGTCCGAGTTCCAGTGGCAGTCCCTCGATCTTTAGAGACAGGTCAAGCCAATTACAATTGTACCGGAGTCCAGAACCGTCATTCGAACACCACGCGAGCCAGGAATACGTACCTGCACCGTCCAATAAAGAACCGTGTTGCACACCTTTTCTTCTGCATCGTCACCGGATCTTTGTTTAAATAAAAGTTATTATTTACTATTTTTGTTTTTACTTTATCCATGAAGCAAATACTCAGGTACTCAGCCCCACTAGGGCAAGACCGTCCTTCTGGTCACTAACGTCTTGTCGATGCCATATCGAGCCCTGTAGTATCTTTTTCTCCGCCGAAGCTGCCCGCGCAAGTGACCTAAACACTTTAAACGGAAGGTGGCGCCCAAGGCAATCTGAAATCTGGACTAAGGCGTCAAAATACCGCTTAACGACGCAAAGAGCGTTACAGTATTAGTTCTCTTTTGTAGCTGTTAATTTTTTTTTAGCATCATTCATTTCTCTTTTTAGCTGTTTGTGCTTCGTCTATTGTTTTCTTCATTTTTGACATTATCTTCTGCCTTTTTTAATTTTTCATCCAATTTTAATGATTATTCCTAAATATCCTATAAGTGATAAGTTGTGTATTGAATATTTCTACATTTATTTCTAATCATTTAACAGCGTTTAATAGAATATTAACATTAATTTTGTTGCTTATTTTTACCTTAAAACTATTTAATAGATTTGTTGATGCCAGTTGATCTCAAGCTTCATACTACACCAAAATCAGTATTATTATAACATCTAACATCATAAAACAAACCCATAAAAAATCTTATTTAGAAAACACGTTGATTTGCAATGTAACCAAGCACCATTATTTCTGAAACCACTCTTTGCCTTCACCAGCACGTCGAGCAATATTCGAAGCATATTGTACACGAAGTGCATATACTCGCAAGGCACTCCGAGAACTCATTTTAAACTTTCGTCACGCGTCAAAAATGGAGGCTTCGACTTCGACAGCAAAGATTTAAATTGCTTTCAATTATGAATTGGGAGCTTTCGTTGTTAAGTTAACGTCGGCATTCGCGTTAACCAGATTGGATTAATGGGGCGTTTCAGATATAATGATTGGATTTAGGACACGGATAATACGAGGTGTGTTAATCAATACACAAGAAATAATAATAGTAATATACGAAAAATAAAATATGATAATAGGGAAGAGTGGGGTAATGGCGAATACTTAAGGGAAAAGTCGAATAAAACAAAATCTAATTACGATACCAAAGCTATTTATTATTCATATAATAATCAACAGAGATAAATTTTAAAATAAAATCAAATTGTGATAAGTCTTGGTATCCGGGATTACGCTATGGCGTATGGGGTAATCCCAGAAGTAGATAAGCTATGATAGTTCTGGCGCACGCCTTATAAAAATTAACATGGGAAATGGCTACGGTCCATTCTGGTAAATTTTGGCTCATTCAAGGTCATTCGTGACGTTATAAGACCTCACTGCGCATTATTTTCCACGTGACGTTTGACATCGGCGAAATCATTTGTGAAATAAAAATTGATCTGCTATTGGTCAAGTCTCGAACAGGTTTGAAACAATTGTCAAACAGCTCTTGAACAGCTTTAAACAGCTTTTGATCAAAAGTTAACAGAACAGTAACATTATCAAGTAGTGATGATGATTATGTGGATCGGACTAATAGATCATAGGAAGTGATTGAGAATAAAGCTGTTCGAGAGCAATTTAAAGCTGCTCAAGATCTGTTTAAAGGTGTTCAAGAGCTGTTCGAAAGCTGTTTCAGACCTGTTCAAAAGCAGATCAATTTTTATTTCACAAATAATTTTGCCAAGGTCAAAGGTCGCGTGGCTAATACTGACGTCTCAAGTGACCTTGAATAAGCCAAAAATTACTATAATGGACCTTAGCGATTTCCCATGTTAATTTCCATAAGGAGTGCGCCAGAACTGTCATAGATTATCTACTCACAGACATACTCTAATTATCACAAAAATCAAACGAAAAGCCCTTCGAAGTACTTTCTCCACTCATGCACTGAGCCAATAATTTGCTTTCACAACATAAAGTCCAATCTTTGGTGATATTTTTTATTACAAAACTGTAATCCTCTTTAGAAGCATTTTTATTAACTTAATTTTTATGCACACATCATGTTCAAATGCATTCAAATTCTTCAACCCTTTTTTACTTTTATTTTTACTTACAGTCGTTCTATTTTCTTTGGTATGATCTCTTTTCTTCCTGTTTTGTTCTTTTTCTTCTAAAACATCTTTCATGGGAGAGCTGGTTGTTATAATTAAATATCTCTTTCTAGAAGTTTGTTTTATTTTCGGTTGTGATAGTTGGTGAACACTAACAATATCATGAAGTGGAATTGACTTGTCCAACTCAGCTACTCGTTTTACTATCTGAGCTACAGGTATCACCACTCTTTGCACGTTTGATATCGATGCTACTGGAGCTTCATGTAATGCTGCTCGTTGCACGTTTGTTGTGGGTGCTATCTGAGCTTCAGATGTTACTATTTCTTGTACGTTTGGTATCTGTACATGTTAAGTCCCTGGTCTTTGATCATTCGATGGCGACGTCATTTGAGTATCATGTAATGTCAATTCCAAGAAGTGTTCATCAAATTTAGTTGTATATATTAGCCAAATACCAGCTGTCCGCTTGCTGATCTGATTGAAAAGCTCTAGTGAAATGTTCAATGACTTCATACTGTGTAATTCTTCTGGATATATTGGACCAAAATATGTTAAGTCCAAAGGTTGCATTAAATGTGACGTATACCATGGAAGAGATAATAGTATTATATTCTGAAGACAAAGCAGATAGCAAGCAAGGCTGACATGACTTTTGTGGTTGTCTAAACAAGTAAAATCGGTTCATTTACAGTTGGTTTAGCATAGGAGATAAAATGATGTAATCAATCTACCAACAGGTTCTCGTTGATCCAGACCAAATCGCTAACTACTGCTATCATATCATCATTGCTTCCACGTATCAGTTGAGCGTTCATTCTCTTCCTCCTGAAAACGAAAAACGGTGAAACATACTTTCCTGAAACACTGAATGCGCAAATAACTGTTATTGTAGTTAATCTTTAACAACTTGTTGCTATGACGGCTTGTTTCTGATCTTTTGCGGTTAATATTTTAGGGTTTCTCTGGACCATTGGCGGATTTACGGAGGACTGAAGGGGCTGCAGTCCAAGGCACCAGATTCGGCAAATTTTCTTTTTTTCCTTTTTCTATTGTGCCTTTTTTTCAACGCTGTGTTACGTTTTTTTTTTAGTGAGTCATGCATCATGTTAATACAAAAGTATTCATCTGAATAAGTGACATTTTGTTGAGTAAATCATAGTAATGACAAAATCATTTGATAACGATAACTCCCAAGGCGGCAATGTTGCAGGCGACGAACTTACTCTAGATCGCGGGAATGGGCCGCCGCTACGCAGCGCTCGCGGTCCTCCTATGTGCAGTTGGCACTACTGTTTCAATCACTGTCAAAACGCCATTCGCTTTTTACTATTTTTGTTGTAGAATAGATGAAGTGACGATTTAAGTTGGTCTGTTTGAAAAACTAAGTGGTGAGTAGACTCAAAATGACTTCCGACTAAGAGATGACCAAATTGGCGCTTTCCCGTAAGTTTTCGGGGTGTATTTGAATTAGGCAGTGGCGCTGTCTCGGTTTACCGGAGGTTGAAGGTTAGAATGTGCATATTGTTTTGGGGAGGGGGCGGCAATGTAGAATTAGTGCCTAGGCGACAAATATCTAAATCCGCCACTGCTCTGGATATTAGGAACGCCAGTTTCGTCAATATTATATATGCAATTAACATTAAATTAGTGTTTTGTTTGCAATGCTTTTAAGTTTTTAAAAAACATTTTTACTTGTGTGTTGTTAAATGCTGTAATTCTATAATAGATTCGGGTTTACAAAGTGAGCTGTTGGGATGCCTCTTTTAAAATCATAGCACCAGTATTTTTCCGCCATTTAGGATGTTTTGTCAAAATTGTGATTTAAATTATTCATTTCGGCAAATTTGAAGGCTATTTTGCGCACCATCTCTATAGTTAAACCATAAAATAGTTGACTGCATTTTAAAATATGCTCATCTAATTCTTGTTCAGAAAATATAGTCTTTCTTCTAGTTTTTGGAGTATTGATAACTTCTTTTGTGAGATAGTCCTGTACGGTACTTTTTGGGACTGAATAAGTAGTGGCTGCTTTTCCCAGTATAAGTGTTTTGTTTCTGACAGTGTGAATGGCTCGCTCCAAATCTTCTAATTTATATTTAGTCTCTGTCTTTCTTTGGTAATTTCAAAAAAATTAAATAATAACCTAATAAATTCATTGGTTAGGGCGAACTGCGGACGTTCGGGTTGACCCCATTCAAATCGTTCGTCATTGCCCGACTCGGAAAAAAACACAAAAACATGTATTTTATTTGAGGTTAGAATTGCGCGATGCACGTTACGAATGCTTGAAAACGTTATTCAGTTAGATATTTTTTTCCAAAAAAAAAAATACCAAATTTCTATGTTTTACTAGATTTATTGGGCATACATACAATTTTACTAAAAAATACGATAAAATTGTTGAAAAATCTTCAAATTAATTTACCTTGTACAGCGACCTCGTCCTCACTTCAATTCTCACTATTCGGCACGATTATGTTATTTGAAATATCTTCTATCCTTTCCCAACATAGCTAAACTGGCACGTCCGTCATTATCTGCCGTTCGTAATTACTCCCCTCACCCCTATCATTGCATAATATATATAGTAATGAACGATGCAGATAAAGTGTTAAATCAACTTCTTATTTGCCTATTTATTAATTTGGTTCGATTTTGCTATTCATTTTTATTTTTATTGTTTTCGGTATCATCGGTTTGATTTTTTTATTGTTTTAGGAAGTTTTTCTCTTAAGGAAAAAAACCACTAATGTTATGACTCTAACCCGTCTGTCCGTGTTTATATTTTTATTTCTATTTCTATTTCCTTGATAATTATACCATATACGATAATCTGTTACTTTTGTTATTTCTGTATATTTATTCCTTTTTTATATCTTGTTCTACTTTTAATTGCAGCTTTGATTAAAACTTTGTAACGCTATATGCATCGTCAAGCACTCTTTTGGCGCTTTTGTCCAGGTTTCGAATTGCCTTAGCGGCTAGAAGGGCGGTATTTACTTTACCCAATGGGTTGAGCACTTGGGTATTTGCTGCTGCTGGTAACACAAATAAAAATCATTTAGTATAAAGTAACTGTTTATTCAATACCAACTCTTGCAAATTCAAAAAAAAAGTTGTGCAACGGTTTTTGTCTCGGACGTTACACGCACGTATTCCGGGCTGGCGTGGTGGTCGGATGACAGTTCTGAGCTCCGGTACAATTGGAATTGGCTTAACTCCCTTCCTTTTAGCTTGACCTGGCTCTAAAGGTCGAGGGACTGCCACTGGAACTCGGACTACCACTGGCCACCAATTGATTCGTCCTACTCGATAAGAACTTCGGCGCCTAAGAAGCACGGGCGAGTATCTCCATCTGTAGGGCACAGGTTCTACTGGTACGGCTGGCCTTTTCCAGAATTTTAAGTTATTTTTAATCCAGTGCCGTGCGCGATTTAATTTATATACTTTAATTATTACACGATTAGCAGAACATGTTGAATATTCTCTGTGAAAATACAATAAATAATTGTGGTGGAAAAATACGACTAATAGACTAAAATTAATCTTTTTGAGACAAAAAAAAATCCTACCAGTATACTGGGTGGCTCAGGGGGTCGGGCCGAGTTCATATCTTCAGAATTAATAAACGGATTATTTTAAAATTTGGGGTGGTCATTTTAGACCTAATTTTGATTTAAATGACATAAAAATCCAAAATGACGGACTCCCGGTTTCTTTGAAATTTGCGTGTAAAAACTGATTTTCTTAATGCAACACCCAGTATATTTTTACTTATTTTAATTCTACAAGTCAAAAATAATTTTGGCTGTAAAAAATACAAATTATTATTAATCGAGGAAGCTGTGACTTACTCTAAACGTTTCAAAAGGTGACCAAATATTACTAAAAATATTATTTTTGCATAAATTTAAATATTTATCATTATTCAGTTTTTACGCCAATTTTAAAGAAATTGCAAGTTCGCCATTTTTAATTTTTATGTTACTTAATTCAAGATTAGGTCTAGAATGACCACCCCAAATTTTAAAATAATCCGTTCATTCGCTCTGAAGATATGAACTTGGTCCGACCTCCTGAACCATCCTGTATGGATGGTCGCAGAATTTGGGGTCGCAAAATTTGGGTAAATTATAAGTAAAATAAGAAAAATCGAAACGACTCAATAAAAGTTCCGGAAGGGGATGGGAGTAGGTAAATATACATTTTAAGTATTAATTGCTAGTTTTTTACTATTTGAAGCTGAAATAATTATTCTATCGAATAAACTTTAATACAAAAATTCCAAAAACGGTTTTTTTCGATTGTGAATTTTTGTCTCCTACAAAAATACTTTGTTTTTTATGAAAATTGGTGAAAACTGTGTTTTTTGTGTTTTAAATAAACAGTAATTTTTTCAAAGCAAAATATTTATTTTTAGATTTTATACGAAATTAAATTTAAAAAAAAGCCTAACTTTCAATCGAAAACATTGGTTAAAATTGAATTTTTAAACTTTATTGGTGCTCATTCGCTTCGTTGTAACTTCAAATTTAAGATGACGTTAAAAAAATATATTGTTTAAACGAAATATCCTTCAAAATGCAAAAAAAAACAAAAAATTTGGGATTGCAAATAAGCTTTGAAATTAATGAAAAAAATTATTTTTTAATATTATTTTTCTAGTTGCGATACTACTTCCAGTTTCACCGGAAAAAAAATCAAAAGTAAAATTATTATTAGCCAACAAACATTTATCGAATTTGGCACAATTTTTTATAATAAAAATGCTAACAAAAAATAATTGAAATAAAATGCAACGAAACTAATAGCATTTATTTACAAAATTACAAAACAATATACATCTATAAATGAATTAAGGTTCCAACTTAGTAACGCTCATTGCATCGTCAGGCGGTCTTTTTTCCTTGGTTCAGATCTCTGATTGCCTTGGACGCCACCTTTTATACTGTGAAGACCACTTGCACCGGGCAGCGTCAGTGAAGATTTAATATTTTATAGGTCGTTATGGCCTCTACAGATAAAAAATGAAATAAAATAACCAAATTAAAATAAACCATTTATTGTTTACCATAATTAACAACCAGTTTTGTCAATATCGGTATGGGGAAGGGGTGTGTAACAGGTTCAAAAATCTAAAGCGGTTCTTGTGGGATACGAAACAATTTAGTAGCAGTGAACGATGATAAGTACAATACATTTATAAGCGGGCAAAAGGGGTATTAAAAATAACGAATAAGCTGAATATAGGGAAGCTGCGGGCTTCCAAGTGAGAGTGCGGTATGATGAAAGAGAGAGAAAAGAGAAAGGCGGTGAGACGTCGCGGTTAAGCGGTGAATGAGACAAAGAAGAATCTAGGCTAGACAAAGTTCAATTTTTCGTTACTCTTCTCAGTTCCCAACCCTGGTCCTCTAATGAAAGCTGAATTATGTCGCTGGAGTAGGTACGGTGTGATTTCCCCGACTATTAGTACTTTCCAGGCTTTCCTTTAGTATTATATAATACTTATACAGACTTAAATATCTCGAAAATGGTTAGATTTAGCCAATAAGATTTTAGATTAAAATCTGCTTAAGTATTTTCTACAAGATGTGCTATATTTGAAAGATCTTCGCATCAAGAAACAGTTTTTCAGCGCAGCGCCATCTACATTTTGACAGATTTAAAATTAATTTAAATCCAAAACTGAAGCTCTCTCAGTGCTCTGCGAACTGGCTTTAACAGAATCAAAATATCTCTATTTATTTCCAAAATATCCAGCCTTGGAGTTTTTATTCATAAATAGCTTTGCAGCGGTCAACAAAATCGTCAAATTGCTTTCTTATTGGGGAAAAATTGTAAATTTTTTATGCTGATTTCTGATAGCGATATCTTCAAACCTCATTGCATGTTATAATGTGTAAATCCTCCTGATAGAAATTGTGGCACGAAAACACTCAGGGTCGGTACTGTCACTGTCATCGGTCCTCAATTAGGCAATATTCACTTGATGATTTTTTGTCAACCCAGCTACATAAATCATACCTAAAAGTTCCCTTACTTCGTCAAAGGGCAATCTCTTTTACGACCATTTTTATCACGCATCCTCCCCAAATATACGTGGAAAGAATACTTGCCAGCATTGCAATGGATCCTTCGCATTTCTAGCAATACTTTTCACAGCTGGAAGATGTGTCACTAAATTATGCTCTAACAACAAACAATATCTTACAAATAAACAAAATGGCGCGTTACTGAAATAACAAGAATGTTTTGTAGATGAAGAATCAGTAGGAGAATAGAGATATAGACATTTATCTACTTTACCTATCGATAGAAAAATAACTGTTTTAGTAAAATTGTGAGAGAAAATCTCAAATAGCGACCAACGACGGGTTAAAAAAAATATATAAAATTGTCATAAATAAATAATAATAACATTGCACTTGTCTAGAAAACACAATCTATATACTGGAAATCTAATTTTTATCTATTAGTTCGGGACTTCAAACTTATAACAGCGGTGATTGAGTACTTAGGAATTCGTGTGTGTTTTGACTACGATATTCAAAATAAAATAAACTATTATACCAAAAAGAAGAATCCATTATTACAAGTATTTGGATCGTACAAATCATTCGTCTATAAATATTCGTATATATTAACAAATGTTCGTGTACGTATGTATGAAGAAAACGAAATTAGTTCTAACGAAGAGCAACCTATAAAGAAAATCTGAATAGCCTTTGTTTTTAAAGTTTTTACGTATTCTAGTATTGTTTAAACAATGTTTTCGGAAATTTATAAACCATTAATAGTAAACTGAATGTAAATGACATTACCTAATATGAAAATTAATCTGTTTTATCAGTTACAACGCTTAATTATTTGCAATGAAACATAAAAAATTCTTAAGATTAACTAAAAAAATCGTTCCTTGGTTTTTTGTATTTTTAATGATATTTTTATAAAAAAGAAATACTTTTTGCAGTATATAAAAATTAAAATGAAAAAAAAAAACGCTTTTTAGAATTTATCTCCATAATTTTGAGATTATGTTGAAAAATGGTTAAAATAAAATTTTAATTATCTACAGTTTTTATATTAAAACTTTTCGATAGAATTCGTATTTCAGTAATAAATTCTAAAAAACCTGCATCCAATCCTTAAAATGTATAGTTACCTACCCTCACCCATTTCCGGAACTTTTACTGAGTCGTCTCGATTTTTCTTATTCAACCAGCCACATAGTGCTAAGAATTTTCCATGAATTCGGGTATTTAAAATCAGTTCGGACCTGGTCTATAATCGGAGTTTTGATAAAATTATTTTAAGTTCCACTTTTGAAAATATAAATTTATATCATTCCCTACATGCAAAGTAAATATATCTCCACATTAATGATGATGAATTTATAGGAATAAAATTTGATTTCAATCTATATACAATTATCTAATTGTATTCATTATAGGATAAATAGAATTAATTTTGGTAATTACTTAATATGTTCAAACTAATGCAATGGATTTGCTGATGCTTATTAACAAGCAATTTATGTAGTGAATGAAGTTGCGCTTTGGATATTCAAAGCAATAATAATCTGCTTTGATTCATCCGCTATACTGATATTTTCATGCCACTGCAATACCAAATTACTGCTATTATGCAATTTTATTTGTCGAAAACAATTTTTTTTTTATATTAGATTACAGAACACCGGATTAGCTTCATAAAAAATGAAAGCGCTCGCATCCATCCATCGCTCTCCATCAGCCTCGATGTCGGTCGGAAAACGGAAATGAATAATTGATGAACGTCATCAAAAGGTGAAGTTTCGCCCCAAAAACAAAGAGGATTTATCGCCGAGATCCGTTAATTGCTTTAATCAATTAATTAATAATGCATGCATTATTGTGAAACAAAACTTTGTGACTTTGAAGCGAACGACGTCAATAGAATTAATATACGAATACAATGATTTGATTAACAAGGATAGCATACTAAATCACAACACTTTTCTAACACTCTCCTAATTTTAGGACAAATATTTAAATTATGTTTCTTAATAGCTTGTTTTGGTTGCAGTATTAACATATTTGCCTGTTTATTTTAATCTTCCAACATAACATAATTCTAACATGAAATCTTACTTGATTTTAAGATGTTAAGTTGGAGAATAATAAACTTAAATCATTTTGCGTGTATTCATTAACATAATATTAAAGATATATCATGCAAAAATGGAGGATTTTCTGATTATTTTGTGTTATTATAATTTTTAAAAATTTAGTGCAAAAATAAGTAGAAAAATCCCATTGAAAAGTTGATAAAAATATTTATACGCAGCAAAAATTCTCAGATTTGGGGAAAATTTAGAAAACTTGACAAAATCGTAAAACAACTCATTCGGGAAAATATTTGAACATGGCAAAATTTTCCCAGATTCTTTAAATTTTCAAACAATTGACAATGTTACAAAATAGTACTTTATGAAAATATTGATACGCTGCAAAAATTCTCAAATTTGAGGAAATTTGACCAAATTACAAAATAACGCGTTATAGTGGAAATATTTTAATATCGCAGAATTTCCCAGATTCTATAAATTTTCAAAAATTTAACCATGTCTGCAAAATACTTCTTTATAAAAATATTGTTACGCTGCAAAAAATTTCAAATTTGGGTAAAATTTAGGAAATCATAAAATAACGCGTTCGGGAAAATATTTTAATATCGCAGAATTTTCCCAGACTCTTTAAATATACAAAAACTTGACAACGTCGCAAAATTATACTAATTATAATATTGTAACATCGCAGAATTTAGCCAGATTCTATAATTTTTTGAAAACTTGACAACGTCGCAAAATAGTTCTATATGAAAATATTGTTACTCTGCAAAAATTCTTAAATTTTAGGAAAATTTTACAAAATTTGATAAAATCACAAAATAACGCGTTCGGGGAAATATGTTAACATCGCAATCTTCAATTAATGACGACGGAAATAAAAGTAAATGTCAAAATAAAGATGAGATCATGAGAAAAAAAACGTTTTCATAGACAGGACCATAGAAAAATCTCAGGAAAAATAAATTAATATTCAGTAAGTAATGTAACAGAAATAAAAAGTATACTTTTACTGCCACTATGAGCGGAGGAAGTTTTTACCGGTGATTTTAAACATGACTGAAATATAATGTTTAACAAACGTCCCCTTTTATGACTTTTTAAAAAAACATATTTTTCGAACCTAAACAAAACCTTTTTTAAACGTTTTTTTACACTAGTTATGAATACGGCAAAGACGTTTATAAAACGTCCTTTTTATGACTTTTTATGGAAACATACGTTTGGGGACCAAAATAAAACGTTTTTATTTTAAAACGACTAAAATAAAACGGTTAAAAAACGTCCCTTTTATGATTATTTCTCAAAACATACTTTTGCAGACCTAAAAACAACGTCTTTTCGATGTTTATAAAGTGGTTATAAAAACAACTCACAAAAACTTTTAAAAAACGTAACTTTTTGACTTTTCTCAAAATACTCTTTTGAGAACCTAAACAAAACGTTTTCTGTACATTTATACAGGTGGTTTTAAAAACGACTCAAATAAATTGTTTAAAAAGCGCCCCATTTATGACTTTTCTCAGAATATACTCTTACAAATCTAAAAACAACGTTTTTTGGACGTTTTTTTATAGTCGTTATAAAAACAACTTACAAAAACCTTTAAAAAACGTAATTTTCTGACTTTTCTCAAACATTCTTTTGAGGACCTAAACAAAACGTTTTCTGAACGTTTTTACTGAGCGTTCAAAAACGACTGAAATGAAACGTTTAGAAAACGTCCCTTTTATGATTTTTTCTTAAAACATGCTTATGCAGACCTACATAAAATGCCTTTTGTACGTTTTTTTTATAGTGGTTATAAAAACAACTTACAGAAACGTTTAAAAAACGTTACTTTTTGACTTTTCTCAAATCATTCTTTTGAGGACCTAAACAAAACTTTTTCTGGACATTTTTACTGAGCATTTTTAAAACGACTGAAATGAAACCTTTAGAAAACGTCCCTTTTATGATTTTTTCTCAAAACATACTTTTGCTGACCTACATAAAACGCCTTTTTGTACGTTTTTTTTATAGTGGTTATCAAAACAACTTATAAAAACGTTTAAAAATCGTAATTTTCTGATTCTTCTCAAAACATTTTTTTGAGGACCTAAACAAAACGTTTTCTGAACGGTTTTACTGAGCGTTTAAAAACGACTGAAATGGAACGTTTAGAAAACGTCACTTTTATGATTTTTTCTCAAAACATACTTATGCAGACCTACATAAAACGCCTTTTGGGCGTTTTTAAGGCGGTTATTAAAACAATTTACAAAAACGTTTAAAAAACGTAATTTTTTTACCTTTTTCTCAAAACATGGACCGAAACAAAACATTTGTTGAACGTTTTTACTGGTAATTTTAAAAACGACTTAAATAAAATGTTTTACAAGCGTCCCTATTATGACTTTATAAAAGACCTTTTAACATGGACGTTAAAAAACCATTTAAGTACTAGACATTTTTGTATCGTACATATTGATGACATATTTTGGACGTTTCTTTATGTTCCTTTTAAAAACGTTCTAGTGAAAATGTTGATATAACGTTTTATTTTGGTCTTCGGACGTTTAGACGTTAAATCGACCATCAAAAAACGACAATGGGACCTTTTGTGCTGTTACTGATATAGGTTATTATCTCTTTGAGAGGGGTCATTCGTGATTCATTATTCATTCTCGATTATTGATTCATTATCGATGAGTTATCGATTTATTATATTATAGTAAACATGTACCAGTGAATAATTTTGTTGTTGAAAGTATCTACTGTTTATCTTCCAAACATTGAGATACTCTTCATGGCTACCTTACTATCCCACACAATATTCAGATAGAATATGTTCTATCTTGACTCTGAAGAATCCGTTTCTTAGACATGAGTATATTTCCTCTTTCTCTGATCTCTTTGTCCATCTTTCCTTTGTATGTTACCACTAATTCTAGTTATTTATATTTTTCCGCTTGATGTAATTTTTTCCCCTTCTTTGTGTGTATTTGTGTCCCATTATCATTGTTTCCATCTTATTTTGATATATTTTTATCCCAAATTTCTATAATGTTGTTCTATACATTTAAAGCTTTTTTTATGGCCCATTCGTCTTTGGAAAATATTAAGTTACTTTTTTCATATTCCATTATACTGTTTAACTGTTTATTTTGTTCTTTTTTATAGTTTACTACCAAAACCAATAATGGGCTCAGAATACATCCTTGTATTACCCCTAGTGACGTTTTAAATATTTCTGGATTTTCTTGTTTTATCCTTACGTAGTTTATTGTTTTTTGGTATAATTGTTTTGAAGGACCTCTTTTTTATACAATTCTCTAGATGTTTCTCTTCTTCTTATCAAAAGTTTTCAATAAATCGATGAAACATGCGTATCATTATTTCCGTCAACCATCGCTTTCTCCATCACCTTTCGTACAATAAAAATCCCATTATTTACCCTTCGGTTTGATCTGAATCCAAACTGGGTCTCTTCTAGTGTCCTTACCATTTGTTGTTTCAGTCTCCTCTCCAGTACTCTTGCACATACTTGTGCGGATTCGCTATTTGACGTAATACCCCTGTAGTTTTTTCAAACTGTGCCATCTCCATTTTATATCTCCAAATCTTTTGGTGTACCTACTTTTTTCTAATCTTCATTTATTATGTTTATGGATTGGGTCTTCATCGTCTCTATAATTGACTGGTAGTGGCCTGGCGATTTTATCATTTTTGATTTTCCTATAGCTTCTTTAACCTCTTTTATCCTTATAATTTCTTCTACTTCTTCTTGATTTGATTTTTTGTCCTCTTATTATTGTTACACTTTATATTATCTCTTTAATTTTGTATGTATCTTCCCTTTCATAGATCTTTGAAATACTGGCCCCATCTTATAATTCCTTCTTTGTCTTTGATATGTTTTATTATTTTTCGTTTATTTTTTCTCATATCTCGTAGTGCTCCAATAAAAGAAATTTTGATTATCTTTATCTGTTGCGATCATTTGATTTCCGAATTCTCTCCAACTTTCTTCTTTTCTTTCTTGGTTGTTCTTTTCACGTCACCAATTCTCTCCAGCTTTCTTCTTTTCTTTCTTGGTTGTGCTTTTCGCGTCTGTTATTTTTTTCCCTTTTCTTTATAATCTTTATCTTTGTTTTTTTTTTTGTTTATAAATGTCTTTTCCGTGATTTATTTTTCTTTCTTATTACTGTTTTGATATTCTGATTCCACCAACTCTTCAATAGTTTCTCCTCTATTTTGTTGTACTATATCTGTTATCTTTAATTTGTATACTTTAGTTTTTTTATTGATTACTTTTCTTATTATTTTCAAAAAAAAATTATTTATGAATATTCCGGTTTTAAAGATAAAGGTAATTCCTCGTTTGGGAGTCTTCGACTCCCGCTCGGGCCCGTTCAACAAAAGATATTAATAGTGATGGATGATTCTTTCGGACCGTGCGCGGCAAATTAATGCCGGATCGGATTAATGATTTTTTTTTCCTGATGATTGATAGATGAAAGCTTTCAGCTTTTCTGTCGGGTGCATCGCTTGCAGATCGCGTGTCGGTCAAAAGGTGTGAAGTGTATGAAGCTGTTGACGCGTTCCGACTACAAATTGCATTTTCGTAGAGAGCGAGCTTCGCCTCCGAAAACGAATTCAACACAAAGAGAAATTAATTAAAGCTGAGTGATTTTTTTAAGGGACGGTAATGAATTTATACTAGAGTAATACGCAGGCGTTTTTTTTTTGTTAGTTTTGTGCGCTGGCAGTTGGAAATGTGCAGTGAATAACAAAAAGGGTTTTGAAATAATAAGAGTTTAAGAGTTCGTCTAGTGAGTATTCTAGCGGAGTAAGATGGAAATATTTTTTTCAATGATATTTTAGTTAACTTACTGAAAACATTGTGTCAGTTAATGGGTATTTCTAATGAAAATTTGTATATTATTTTCCATTTAACAATCTTTATCCCTATAACGATTTACGAGATCTCAATTGTTTCCAATAGAATTTGGGTCATCCTATGTAAATATAACAACTATAACATATTTCTCTAAAAAATAAAAAAAAATTTTCGTCATATTATTTTCTATTTCTTTCTTCTGTTTTTTGAGTTTTCTTATTGTTTTAATCTGATTTTCTACCAATTTTTCTGATTTTTCAATATTTTTCCCATTTTCTGATTTTTTTCGATTCTTTTATTTTTTTTAATTTCTTTGTACCTGATTTTTTCTCATTTTTTTTCGATTTTTTTGTCTTTTCTTCTGATTTTCTGGATTTTCTTTAATTTTTTCTCGTTGTTGTTTCATTTTCCATATCTTTGTTTTTCTCATTTTACCTTAATCCACTAATTTATTTCGACTTTTTTTTATTTTTTCTCATTTTCTGTTCCTTTTTTCAATTATTTTTTAATTATTCTTCATTGCTCTTTTTTTTACTTCTTTCTTTTGTTTTTTAATTTTTCGGGATTTCCTATTTTTTTCTCAGTTTCTGATTTTTTGTTTTTTTCTGTTTTTTTTTCGATTTTTTCTAATTTTTCCTCATTTTTATCTTATTGGTCTTTTTTTCCATTTCTTCTTTTGTTTTTTTTTTCCATTTTTTCCTTATTCCTCCTATTTTTTCGTTTTATTTAAATTGTCTCAATTTTTTTAATTTTGTTTTATTTTTTTGCTATTTTTTTGGCGTTTTTTATTTCGGATTTTTGCAAATTTTTTGCGGTTTTTTTTTTAATTATTTTGAATATTTCGTGTTTTTTCCGAATTTTACAATTTTATTTTTCATTTTTTTCAAGCTTTTTTAATTTTTTTAATTTTTTCTGTTTTTTTAATTTTTTTCATTTTTTCTTGTCTTTTTCTTGTCTTTTTCTCATTTTTCTTATTTTTTGTTTTTTTTTTTGTTTTTTTTTCTGATTTTTTTCGATTTTTGTCTAAACTTTTCTCATTCTCTTCTCATTGATTTTTGTTTCTAATTCCTTCTTTAGTTGTCTAATTTTTCCTCATTTTTTCTTATTTATCAGATATTTTCCTTTTATTTCAAATCTAACGATTTTTTTAATTTTGTTAATGATTATAATTGTTTCCCTTTTTTTTGGATTTTAATTTTTTTTCAAATTTTTTTCGATTTTTTGGATTTTCCGGTTTTTTGTCTCATATTTTTAATTTGTTGTTTTTTTTTTTCGATTTTTTCCTCATTTTTATCTCATTGTTCTGTTTTTTTTCCATTTCTTCTATTGTTTTTTGATTTTTTTTTCATTTTTTCCTTATTCATCCGATTTTTTTCGTATTACTTCAATTCTCTCAAATTTTTTTAATGGTTACAATTGTGTCCGGTTTTTTTGGATTTCTATTTTCTTGCAATTTTTTTTCGATTTTTACAGCTTATTTCGGTTTTTTGCACAATTTTTGCGTTTTATTCTGTTTTTTTTTTAACTATTTTGATTTTTTCATTTTTCCATATTTTACAATTTTATTTGTAACTTTTTTCCAATATTTTTGCTTTTCAATTTTTTCCAATTGCGTTTTTTCGGATTTTTTTCGATTTTTTCTAAACTTTTCTCATTGTTCTGTAATTTTTTAACTCTTTCTTTGTTTTTAATTTTCCTCATTTTTTCTTATATAACAAATTTCCTTTCAAATTAACACCTGACCTGATAATACAAATCCTACTTACTATAACAAATTTAACTAAAATACGCGTAGGGTGAAGGGGGTTGACGTTAGAGTGATGTTTGTTATCAAAAATTTTGTCCCCCTCAAATCAAAAATCGACGTATCTCGCCATTTTTGCCAAAAATTATTGGGTAAGCCTAAATCTGGGGTGGAAACTTTTTAAAAAAACACCCTGTATAGTGTGAATAAACTGGATTTTCCGGTAAAAGATTTTTATTTTGGCGTGTGTTTAAAAAATTGTCCTCTAAATGTAATGCAAAAGTTACAATTTTCCAATATAAAATTTTAAACAAAATTACCCTCTAATAGGATCATTTTGTGAAAAACCGGCTCCGTTTTCGGTTCGACTGAACGCTTATAAATAGAAAATAATTTATTACTGTATTGCAATATATCCTAGGAAACTTCTGGAGTGTTAAAATGAAATTCCTTTACGATGCAACGGAAAAAGTTATTCGTTTCGATTGGGGAAATGAAAGGATAGAAAAATATATATTAAGGAGTGTTAAATATCGACATTGGTAATATCCTTTCAAGGAGTTTCGAATAATGTAGGAAGAAGTTTCTTCAACAGTTTTACATTGTGATAAATGGTTTTTATTATTATTTTTTATAATAAATAAATAGTAATTTCTTGACAGTTCAGTAAATTTTTATTAACAGAAATTACTATCAAATTATTTAACATTTTATATTTGCTAAATTATTTTATTTATACTGAGATAATTTAATTACTTTTTGCAAACTAATTGCCTCTTATTAATTGGACATTTTTATATATTTTCCACATAAAATGTAATCGCTGGTATATTGTGATATTTTATCTTAGTTTAAATTTATACCGCGCCTAATACAGTTTCTGGTTGCATCGGTCAATAGAATGTTACGGGACTGCTACTATACCCGATGGTCCAGTAATTATCCAGATACGAAAATGGTTAATTTTATTAGGAACATAATGTGATACCGGGTGGGGTCCAAAGGAGAACGTCTCCGCCTGGAATGACCCATCTCCGGTAGAAAGGGGTAGTTAATTCCTCTGCGGTGTTAAGGGGACTTTTACGTTTAGAAACAGAAATATAGGGAGAGAAATAAATAATGACATGATAAACGTTGTTAGGATCTTATGTAAGTACGATAACAAAATTTACGCGTGGGTTATAAAAAGAATAAAATATGAAAATTACACAAAACGGAATGACTTATACTTAAACATCAAAACTAAACTTTGCTATATAAAAAACAACATATTGACTAGGCAATGAAGCATTATGTTAGGAAATCTTTTAGGATTGGACGGATCGGAATACGTTTTTTTGCATTTGCTTCCAAAAAATATTTATACTATCAGTAACTAATTAGTACCTACTAAGAACCGGAAGTTGCATTGCTGCAGCCAAAAATGCATTCAAGAAATGCATTATTTGAGGGGACCTTTTGGCAAATTTGATAACTTTGTAAATAAGAGTCAGAATTAGCCCAAGTCAGTTACCCAAGGGTTTTTGAGGTCGCTGATCACGATTATAATGTTTAAATTGACCCCCGAACACCTGGAGCTCAGGAACGCCGACGAACGTCATCTTCGTGGGACACTCCCGAAATTCATGTGAGGAAGGAGAGAAATTCAAATATGCTATCGGCGAACACCCCACGGACACCTGGTGCATCCTAACCTGGCCCTTAAAGTCATCCCCGAGGGGTTTCCAGACAAAATTGAAAAAGATGAACCAAAAATCGTTATGGGGGGTTTTTTAAGTTGCTAAATTCAAATATGTCATCGGCGAACACCCCACGGACATCTGGTGCGCCATAACCTGGTCGTGAACGTCATCCCCGCGGGTTTTCCAGACACAATTGAAAAAGACGAACCGAAAATCATTATGGGGGTTTTTCGGGGCGCTTCATCCAAATTTCACGCCGAAAACTACCCTCCCAACACCTGTTGCACCGAAACTTTTATCTAGACATTGGTGTCATTCCCATGAATGTCAACTAAACCTGATGTTTTAGAGACCGACGTTAATGTACTGCAATAACTGTATGGAATTGTTGGTTCTAGTTCAAATATGTATGAAGGAAAGGAAGAGAATGAATAGAAAGTCAATGTTTATGTAATTGACATTTAAAAACTTTTTATTGAACTCAAATCAAATACAATCCAACCGTTACTTCACCTTACCTCATTAATCAATAACTTCGATTTTCAAATACGTAACTAAATATCAAATTCTCTATCAAGTGACAAATCGTTAGTCTGTTCTTCCTCGTCTAAGGCCTCTCTGTCTGCTGCAATTACGCTTTCAACTAAATATCTTTTAGTATTGGTGAAATTTGACCCATCCTGTAACTACAGGTCCTCAGATTACACTCTCCTGCGCATCCACAGAATATTAGTTCCATAATATTCTGGGGCGCAGGTTTTTGTATCATTTGGACAGGGACCAGTACGTTGGCTTCATGAGCGTTGGGAGAAAAGTAAAAGGCCGCTCGGCAAAATTCGGAGATCCAGCCGGAGATTACACAGCCCCACAAAAAAAAGTTCATTCCCATGTATTTTTCGACGCTGAATCCGATCCCGAGCTCAGAATTGGGCCTACACATCTGGAATTGGCCCCAGGGGCCGAAAATGGCCTGAAATACGGTTCCCGAGATAAGTCGACGCTGAATTTTGGAGCTAAAGCCGGATTTGTGCTCAAAACGCTTATGGTCAACTGAAATTCCGGGTTTCTGTCCAGGAAAATGACCCCTTGGGGCGGGAAAATCCTGTTTTGTACGTCCCGGTCGCGACTGTGGTATTTTTATGGACTTTCCAATTCTGGAGCAGACCGGGACATCCAAAACAGGATTTTCCTGCCCCATGGGGTCATTTTCTCGCCCGAAGGGGTCATTTTCCCGGACCCAAACCCGGAATTTCAGTTTTCCATAAACTTTTCGAGCACAAATCCGGCTTTAGCTCCAAAATTCAGCGTCGACTTTGCTTTATCCGGGGAACCGCATTTCAGGTCATTTTCGGTCCCTGGGGCCAATTCCAGGCGTGTAGGCCCAATTCTGAGCTCGGGATCGGATTCAGCGTCGAAAAATACATGGGAATACATATGTCACTCTCTTGTGTATGAACTTTTTTTTTGTGGGTTTGTGTTATTCTCGTCATTTTTACAGGACTGGATCACCTTTTTCGAGGGCCCCAGGGGAGAGTTACACATGAATGAATGTATAAAATTATGAGACGATTTTCGGTTCATCTGTTTTTATTGTGTCTAGAAAAACGACGTTCAGGGTCAGGTTAGGGCGCACCAGGTGTCCGTGGAGTGTTCGCCGATGCCATATTTGAATTCAGCAACCCAAAATACCCCCCATAACGATTTTCGGTTCGTATTTTTCAATTGTGTCTGGAAAACCCTCGGGGATGACGTTCAGGGCCATCTTAGGACGCACCAGATGTTTGGGGAGTCGTTTTCCATATGAAATTCGGATTCAGCGCCCCACAAAACGCCTCCATAACGATTTTCAGTTCGTTTTTGTCGATATTTCCAGGAAAATTCTCGAAGATGACGTTCAGGGCCAGGTTAGGGTGCACCGATGGTATATTTGAATTCAGCGACCCAGAAAACCACCGGGCACCGGTTTCTCTCTTTCCTCACATGAATTTCGGGAGAGTCCCACGGAGATGACGTTCGTCAGCGTTCCTGAGCTCCAGATGTTTATAAAAAAATTTAAGCTCGATCTAGCATTTAAACATTAATTAATATATATCATATATTCTTACCCATAAAGTGAAATGTTTGCATACTGTATATCCTAACTACCAAATTATTCCCAAAAGAACATGTTTTTAAAAAATAACGAACAATCTTTTAGAGGCAATATATGGAATGGATCTTTTATTCAATTACCTGACGCTAATATTTATCCACATTTAGCTAGCTTACAATAATTCTTGCTAGGATAAAGATCAGTTGAAACATATAGTAAGATTAATGTTTCTCGACCACTATCATTTACAACTTCAGACTCTGACGTACCGTGCATTATTTCCTGCAAATCCAGACAAGTAATTTATCGCTGGCCTTCTTCGGCGTGCCAAATTTTTCAGAAAAAATTCGACCAGTCGGGAAACTTTAGAACACTTATTTCAAGCTACATGTTTTAAAAAATTTCACTTCTTACATAATAATTTGTTTGTGAATGAAATAAATCTTTAAAAAAAAACGAATATATATCGTTGGGTCGAATGTGGTTTTCGTGTCATGACCGTTATCAATTTTGTGTGTGTGTGTGTTGTAAAAAACCGGGGAAACGAGTGAAGAAAGGAAGAGAAAGAAAAACGTGCACGCACGTACACCAGACGCGATTATCCTACAACTTCACTCCATATTTCAAAAGAACTGGACCATTCCATGTGAACGTGTCGATCACTGGTTATTTCTAGATAAAGTAGAATGTTTGCGCAGGATGTAACTCAATTTATTATATCCTGAAAGGATATAGACATTTTTATAAACACTATAAAATAAGTTTATTAAATGTTTATTAAGATATAACATAATAAAACAAAAAGTATTTTTACTTATTGATTAAACTTTGTTATAACATCTCGGCATTTTAAAAAAGAGTCATAAATTATTGATAAAGAGTTATTCTCGACGTACGCTTCGCTGCAAATACTGGCAAGTAAACTTACTTCCAAAGCACCGAGATAAAAAGAATCCGGGAAAAAAATTGATGAATGTTCGAAGGGTAAAAGCGCATAGAAAGAAAGTTTCACCAGATGATACTTCAACATTAGACTGTGGATTACTCAGAAATATCCTCCCCTTAGGGCTTGGAAGGGGCTCATACATAAAAGAACAGAGATGATGGACTGGCACGATAGGAACTGAACGAAAGGGTATGAATTCAAATTATGTTTGATTCCCTTACTTTTTTATTCAATAGATTTGATGCCTAGTATGGTAAAACAATCTAGATGGACAAAATGATAACTCACTGTGGAAAAAATTTCTTAAATGTACAATTTTTTGGTGTATCAAATCTAGAAATCTTGTTACATATTAACTAGAAAAAATTTTGTTTTCCGGGATCAGACTATATTAATTTCGAGGTGGATATTCGACGTTTCGTTTCCTTATGAGGCAGCTTCTTCAAGAATATGTTAATTCAATATGTTAATCATTTTAGAGCAGAAATTCGTCTAAGGCTGCAGGAATTCGTGTGCTGCTTATGTACGTACTCGAACTCTGATTGAGTACGAGCAGCGGGAACTGGACAACGATAACGGGATATCCTAAAGTTAAAACAAAGGCAATTAATATTGTATTTAAATCGCTGAAAATTGTTTTTTCTGAGAAATGCAATTTCAGGAAGTTTATTTCATAGAGATGACGGTCTCTAGATAAGGGAGATCCTAAATAGAATATTTCTTGCAAGCACGACTGCAGATGAAAGTATCTGTAAAAAAATTAATTCTTTAATATTTTAAACTTTCAACATTTCTAGTCAGGTCTGGGTCTCCAATAAGGCAGATAAAATAGAGCAATCCCAAAGTATGTTCAGGAGTAGAGCTCTAAATGTGGGACCAGTATTTCAAGTAAAGGTCGAATTATATTCTTCTTCACTGGATGCGAATTTCTATGCTTTCTCGAATCTTTGTATTATAAAAATCTAGAAATTTTATAGATCGCTGGTGTTCTTTGACTCTGACTTGCATTGAGCGTCAAGTTTCACTGATGTAAATTAGACCATATCAACACTGAATAAGGTAATAAATGGAGGGTAATTACACTGCAACCTACAAGATCTATTGTGCCCCCTTCTAATGCTTAGTCGTTGAAAATGTCATAGTAATTAGAGCGCCCCGTCCAGACCTATTCTCCTCAAGAGATTTAGGATGTCTGACGCTTTCAGACTAAGCAGATCTCTCTCTTCTATCTAATATGCTCCTAAGTATTGTGCCCTTAGGTTTTGCAAAGCAGTGCATTCAGAAAGTATGTGGACAACTAAGTCACAAAATCTTTATTCTTAAGATGTCTTCTCAGCTGGAAATGCCTTGTTAATACTCTTGATATTGATTTGCGACTCTTATTCTGTGGACCTCTTCTGATTATATTTATCCAGAAGGACTTTCGCTTATCTCTTGTCTTTGTAGATTACTCCAGTGGTTGGATCTTTTTATTTCCACTTTTTTTTTAACTTTTCCAGTATCATACTGTTACTGATCTCACAAAAGGTTTGAAGCCCCAGTAAATGGTGTTTTAGTCCCGTTTTTTGACGAATTTATCTGCTATTTCGTTTCCCTCCACGGAACCCTTATGGGAGGGTAATTGTATTATTCTTACCTAGCTCATTTAGTTTTTGTAAGCATTCCTTGACCATCTTGCATCTGATTACGTAGGAGCTCAGCGCTTTGATGGCTGCTTGACTATCCGACATAAAGACTATTTCTTACCTGTGGAATTTCTTTTCGACCTTGAGGTGGACGTACTTTTGAATAGCGTATATTTATGCTTGAAAAATACTTGGTGATGTGCCCAAGCTTTGGAAGCATCTGGCACCACGCTCGTATACTTCTAGTCCTGTGTCCTATGCTATCCTGGACTTATCAGTGTATCATTTAATGGCATTTCTGTTGAGCTTAGCAATGGTGTCCCCATCCCTTTCACTTTTTCTACCGAGCCTTGTGCTGAATTTGTTTACAAAGTTATACGCTTTTGGTATCTCATCCTAAGGCATGTTCCAGATGTATTCGTATCCGATTCAGAAATCTGATTTACTTCTGGTGATTCCCTCTCGGACCATCCTGTATGTTGTCCTTTTTGCCACATTCTCCACTTGTATGTGCAGAGGTGTAAGGTTTACGATTACTTCCATTGCAGCCGTTGGACACGTTCTCATTGCATATGCATATGCAGGCTAACCTCTGGACCGTTGAGAGGTTTCAAGGATAGTTCGTCTACTCCAAGCAACAGATTCGTAAGTAATGATTGGCCTCACAATAGCTGTGCACGTCCACTGCAGGATTTTTGAGTTATAGGATAGAAGTAAAGAATTTTTAAGTCAAAGTTTTGTTTTGGTAATGGAAAAATGATAATTTCTGCTTTTTTAAGGACTGGTTTATGGTAAGCATTAAAAATTTAGGCAGATTTGATACAAAAAAGTTGGTTGAACAGATTTCTAGAGTCAAAAATACATAAAACAGAGAATTTACAAAATAATTTTTTGGCGCGATAATGGTGTGAAGCAGCATGAAGAAATCTGTTGATGTGTGTCAATTTTCTATAATCAGAGTAACCTATTTCTAAGGCAGAACATAACAATATAATTCTTAAATGTATGCCTGGGACGGGGGCATAGAAGTAAATAAAGAGGCAGACTGACTGTCTGGTAATGGAGCAGAAAAACCTTTAATTGGGACCATAACCCATATATAGTATTTCCTACCAACATGTTAAGGGTATGCTGAAGAAACAATTAAAGGACAAACACAGGGAACACTGGATACCACTTTAGGAAATCAGACAGTCCAAAGTAATCACAGAAGGCCTACCCTAGAGCCAAATAGACGAAAGTTTTAAACTGCTCTAGGTATCCTGATGGGACATAGACCTGAAACTCACAGGAACATCGGAAGATTCCTTATGCAGAAAATATGAGAAAGTGAGCAAAACTCTCCTTCATATATTATGAGACAGCCGGGACTTAAACAGGGAAAGGAATGAGACCTTAGGTTAGAGTACACTGAACCTGAAGAGATAGCATAACCTAATATCAAAACAATTCTGGACTTTGTCAAGAGTACTGATCTGATGTGAAACCTGGTGGGGCAAAATAAGCCTAAAGCCTCAATGAAAGTGGGATTTCCCACCTCCGATTCAGGTAGAACAGAATAAAACTTAAGATAGGTTGTTGATGCGATCTAGAAAACTGGAAAAAGTCTAATCTCCATTAGTCTAAATAACGAAAGTATCATCTAGGTATTTAAAGTAGATTTTAGGTTTTAAATTAAAGGAATCTAATGCCGTGGCATCGAATTCTTCCAGGAAGACGTCAGCAATTTCACGAGAGAGTGGTGAAACCACTGGAGTTCTTGATATCAATCTGATTATAGAATTGGTTGACAAATGTAAAATATGGGAAATCAAATCATTTTTGTGCAAGATTAACTAAACCAGAAGAGATCTTTTTGAATAATGAGAGAGTTTTGAATTCGGATGTTGGTAAAGAGAGAGGTGACATCAAAACTGAATGGAATATGAATTAGTTCAAAAGTCAAATTAGAGATACGAAAAATTTTTGCTACATAGCAAGTTTATGAGTATGGTAGTTGACTGGATCTACTTCGGAAACATGCCAGTAACTACCATGAAATTATTAATGAACGATATGCATAACGTCTTTTATTTATTTTTTTATAACAGAACAGTAAGGGATTTTTTGTAAAATAGTAAAGTTGACCAAGTTTTAAAGAATAATGATTATTTTGTTGATGTTGTTGATATTGATCTCCTCTCTTGTTTTTATTTCTCTTGACTTCTTGATTTTTGTTTTGATTTAACCAAAAGAATCTTGACTCCACTGGATGGATCACTCTGTATCCTGAAATCCCTCAAAAAACAGTGTAATTCTGCCGTTTACATTGGCGAACGAATGACATAACGAACGATGCTAAAAAAGTTAGAGAATATATGGAAGAAAATGGAATATGTGCTTCGTGGATTTTTGGGAGACCATAAATTCTGGAACAAACAGAGTTTTCGGGATAATTAATTATTAGATTTCAGGAGATAGATATGATTATTTTATAGATTCAGAGTTTTTTCAATCTATTTTGAAAATGGGTTTTCTAAAAGGTTTTAGATTTTTGTCAATGTATTGGGACTTGTCCAAGATAATAGTATCAGTCAGTAGAATAATAATATTGAAATTGAACTGTACATTTTCGAGAGCAGCACTTTTATAATTCATTATTATTTTCTTGTATTTTCTTTAAGGTACTCGTTCTTTTCATAACTAACCTAAAATGACCTGATATATTTTATTATTCACCTCGTCCCTGTTCCTATTTTTACGTCTTCTTCGGCTTATTCTTATAAAACATTTCTTAATAAACATGGTCTTTTCAGTTTATGTCTAATGCAGTCTTTTCTCTTATCTTCTATTATTTTTAGTCACTAAGTTTCTCGCCTTTTCTTCTTACAACTTCATAATTTCTCATCTTGCCTATCCAAATTTCAAAACTTTATATTTTCACGGTTTTCCTTTTGGAATTTCACAACCGTACAAAAAACCAATCCATACAAAGCACCTAACTAATCTTTTTTTCTGTTTCATGTCTAATTTACTTTTTAATAATAGTATCTCTGATACAAAAACCTCCTTCGTCATATTAGTTCTTGCTTTTATTTCTCTTCCCCTATTCCAATCTTCTGTAACCTCAGTTTTATAATTAGAGATATTTAACCAAGATCAGCTAAATAGATTCGATAGAAGGAATAATTTGATCTTCAAAGAAATTGAATATATTTTAAGGTAAAAAAGTTTTTGATTCAGACAGACGATCTGATGAAGATTAAGGAGTTGTTATAAGTTAAATCGTTATATTTGCAGATATATTGGATGAAATCACTCAGTAGGGCGAAAAAAACTAGAATAAAAAGAGATACTTGAGACAGAAAGCTAAGAGTAAGTACAAGAAAATAATGAAAAAATAAAAAAATTTGATATTTTTGCTCGTCCCAATATTTAAAGAATCTGTCTATAATGGAAGCAAAACGTCATGTCATTCTGACTCTATAGCCGTATACGCCTGAGATGTTTATTGTTCCCATGTTTTAGATCTGCTATAAACAACAGATCAATTAGAGCTTTAATTTTTGCCAAAATTATCTCTATATTTTTTTAATGAAAATCTGTATTAGCAGTTAATTTTCTTATAAAAATATTACTATTATATATAATACAGCGCTAAATACCTTAAGCAAGAGTTTGTTTAACCATCCTTTGCCGTTACGTCATACATTGTCCAACTTGATCTCACAATCATTAAATGGTTGAGACGGAATTATGACGTCATTACCGTATTTCTTAACTAATGTCGACGTAAATGTTATTTATTACTTTTGACAGTTCAATTAATTTCTCATTGTCAAAATGCCTTCCAGGTTAAATGCAGTCTACAACGGTTGGGTTCACCCCAAAAATATAATCGTATAATACATTTTTTTCGCCATTTAATCATGAATCGATTATCCGTAATTTTTTTAATTTAGTCAAAAATCATGCTTAGGAACGTTAAACATCCCCAAGCTAAAAATTTGAAACAAATCAGTTAAAAAAACGGAGGTTTCAAGTTAAAAAAAATCGGCTGTGTCATCACAGAACTTGTTATTATAAATACCAACAAGATAATGAATTATTTCAAAAAATGGCAAAAAAATTGTTAAAAATGATAAAGAATTGCTAAATTTCAGCTTAAATTAAAACTATAAAAAAAGTGAAAATAGGCAAGAATCAAAAATAGGATAAGAATCTTAATACAATTTGTAAAAATTGGCAAAAAAGGTAAAAAATCAAAGAAGTAACAAAGGTATCAAATAAAGCAAAAAAGCAAAAAAGGAAAAAAGGCAAAAAATGTAAAAAGAAACAGGACAAAAAAAAAGAAAAACGGGAAAAAAATTAACATAAAGTTCAAAAAAAAGTCAAATAAGACAAAGTAACGAGAAAAAATGCAAAATACGCCAAAAAAGTAAAGAAAAAAGTAAAAAATTGCAAAAAAAACCAAGACAAATTTTAAAAAAGCAAAAAAATGGAAAAAAGGGATAAAAAAAGCAACAAAAAAAGAGGCCAAAAAAAAGTTTAAAAAAGCTCTAAAAAGCTCAACAACTAAGAGCAAAATAAGGAAAAAGGTAAAAATCAACAAAAAGTCCAAAAAAGGCCAAATAAGACAAAGTAAAGGGAAAAAGGAAAATAGGCCAAAAAATAAAAAAAACCCAAACAAAAAAAGGAAAAAAAAGCCGAATAGAGGACAAAAAAGTATGACAATAATCACAAAAAGGCAAAGAAATCAAAAAAAGGCAAAAAAGGGCTAAAAAAGCAACAAAAAACATAATAAAAGGAAGTAAAAGGCAAAAAATTCAAAAAGTTAATCAAAAAAGTTTTAAAAAGGGCAAAAAGGTCAAAAAGGTCAAAAAAAAAGGTCAAAAAGGTCAAAAAAAGGGTAAAAACAAAATCAAAAATGCCCAAAATCAAGCTATAATAAAGAGAGACAAAAAAAGCAAAAAATGGTAAAAAAGGAAAAAAAAGGGCAAAAAAGGTGTAAAAAAGCAACAAAAAGGAAAAAAGTTTCAAAGAAGTTAATCAAAAAAAGTTTTAAAAAAGGGACAAAAGAGTTTTAAAAAAAGGAAAAGAGGATCAAAACAAAAAAAAACAATCGGTTGTGTCACTCCAAAACTTTCCCGACGAGTATCCACGAATACTTTTCCAGATATTTAATGATAAAGTTTCAAATTTTGACATTTTTTTATTTTTGACAGGTGATAGTTGGAGAAATAATTTTGACTGTTCTGAATAGAGTTCTTCAAGGGCTTTCAAATGACATATTGCAAGTCAAATTCCGTGACATACCGCATCTGTCATTTTTTGATAGTGACACTTCTGTTTGACAGATGTCGTACAAAAACTAATGGGTTCTTTCCACAGGTAACCCAAATCCATATACCAAATTTCAGATCAATCGAATTGAACGTGTGGCCTCTATCGTGGAAGAATACACCATCTGGAAACGGTCTTAATCATCTTAGGTGACCTCAAATAGGATATTTACATCTTTATGTCGAAATTTATTTTTGGCTCGTTCACAATACTTTCCCTTCACGGAGGTGAGTCGGGAAAGTAAAAATTACTAAATTATGTAAAAAGGTACGTAACACAAAATACAAACCTTAACATGCGTCATTGAAACCAATCCTTAACATATGTCATTGATTATATTTTAATTTTGAGGTTATGTGTAAAATAACATTCAAATAATATAGGACACACGTAAAACAGTAGAACACGTCACCAATTATGAAGTAACGGCAGAGGATGGTTAAACAAACTCTATCAATTTTCCAACCATCTTTCTTCACTTGTTTCTATCCGTGATAGTTTCTTTCCAATTATAGTTTCCCACTTTCCTTAAATTCTGTTTACAGCCTCTATTCACTTTTTACGAGACTGTCCTGTTCTTCTTTTTTCTCCTTCGGTCCTTATCAAGGATCATTTGGAACATCTCTGATCTGACATTCTCTTCATATATAACCTTTTTACTCTAACTATTCGGTTAATCTCTCTGTTCCTATTCATAACCCATTCCATAAAATACTGTAGGTTGTATTACTGTTCGATGTAATCTTAGTATTCTTTGAAGTCCTCTTGCCATTCGTTTCTCAATTTATTCTTCTTCCTAATCTTTACTGATAACTGTTACTCCTAGATAATCAAAACTATTTACTTTTTCAAAACGTTACTTCTTGTTCCCAAATATTAGTATTAGCCACTATATTATTCAATATTTGGTCACCCACTAACTTCGACCAAATTTCTAAATGTGTGTACAAATTGTGTTCTCCAAGTACAGTTATTGGTTTACATTCTGTATGCTATTTGGTACAATTTTTTGTCACAAAATTTGATTTTCTTGGAAAAAAATTCTTTGTGGCCATTTTATCATCATCTAAATATCTATTAATTTCCTGATGTTCTTGTTCTGGATCAGAGTTATGGTCACTTGTTTTTCATTTTTTTTTAATAACTAAAGAATTACTTATCGCTATTGCTTCCATACTGGCATCTTTGAACGTATACTTTAAAATTGTATCTCTTTCAGAACTCTATAGGAATAAAATCTAAAATTTGGAATAAACAAACAATAAAAGTAAATGAGTGGTTACTATACTTTCTAGAAGTAAAGTTGTTCTGGTGACAGATAAGTCACCGAAGTTTCAGGAAATGGTCACCGCTTTTTTAGGAATATGATATTTATTGACCGCCAAGTTACTAACCAAATTAATCAAGTAAGGATATATACCAACCATACGTAGTACAGTTTTTGGTTTACATTGCTATATGGGTACAATTTTTTTGTACCCATGCTTGGTGTAAGGTACTGTAACGGCACTTTGGTCGTTACGGGTCACTTTCGCGCCTTAGTCCAGGTTTCGGGTTTCCTCGGGCGCCACCTTCCGTTTTAAGTGCGAAGACCACTTGCACCGGGCAGCGTCAGTGAAGTTTTAATACTCCAGGGGTCGTTATCGCCTCGGCCAACCTCTTGACAGCCGGAAGGGCAGACTTTACTTGCCCACCTGGGATGAGTGCCGGAGTATCTGCCGCTAGGATGTTAGTTTATGTGAACAGAAAAATAAATAAAATTACCAAACGAAAATAAGCCATTTATTGTCCACCACAGTTAACAAATAATTTTACCAAAGCCGGTAAGAGGAAAGGGTGTGCAACGGGTTCAAATGGCTGAAGCGGGTCTTACGAAATACGAAGCGATTTAGCAGCGGTGAACGATGAAAAGCAAAATGGATATGACGGGTATTAACAGTAAGGAATAAGCCGAGAATCGGAAAGCTGCGGGCTTCCAAGCGTGAGTGCGGTATGATGAAAGCGAGAAATGAATGAATGCGGCGAGACGTCGTGGTTAAGCGGTGAATGAGATAAATCGAAATCTAGGCTAGACAAAGTTCAATTTTTCTTACAGGTTAAGTCGTTACCCTTGTCGGTTTCCACCCTGATTCTGAATTATGTCGCCGGAGTAGGTACAGTGTGATTTACTCGACTATCAGTCCTTCCGGGGTTCCTTTATCTATATATAACAGTTACACAATGACGACACGTACCTTGTGATTTGCTCAACTATGGGCACTCCGTCTTAGTATAAATAGCTATACACCATCCAACGATACAATAATTAATGCTTTTCTGATTTTAAAAATTAGCCGGATTTAGTAACTTTGTTACAGTACTGCCGGACTCTCCACGGACTCTCGGTGTTTCCTTGTACCCGTTTGTAGAAGTGAGTTTCTCCTTTTCAGGGATACAGTGGGCGTTGTTGATCTGACAGTAAAGAAATTATTAGCATATTTAATTGTAAGTATGGGTCTAATTGATACCTACGAGCATATAATTGATACTTACGAGTCTCCCCGGTGGAGAGGCTCCGAGCGGTGTCCCGTGGGCGTCAGTGGTAGGTCGAGCTCATCTGATGCCGAGTGGCGCCTCCTAAAATAGATCGAGGAGCTTATCCTGGAAATCTATATCTTCTCTTGCTTCACTAGAGATCCTAAGATTGGGCTGGATAAATTTTCTGATTGGACTTTTGTAGAATGATTGTCTGTACCTTTCAACTGTTCAGTTGATCCTTAGACTTTTTTGTGCGAGTGTATTGGAGCTGTCCTATTTTCTCCTGACGTATTCTCTTCTTAGTTTTTTTAATCTAGAAATACTAGGGGTATATTAGTGTGTTCATATATCTGGTTAGAGGGAAATTCCAGAGAAAGTAGGATGCTTCTAGTAGGATAATAGCATTCACCAACAGAAGGAATTTAGGGGCCTTAGCCCACTATGGCTTCGTGGTGAAGAGGTAAATCTGAAGGAAGGGGTAAAATATCTTGGGGTAATGCTAGACCCGAAACTTACCTGGAACCTTCAGATTCAAAAAATACATACGAAAGCGGTTGCTACTTTAATGATAGTTAGACGCACGTATGGGAAAACATGGGGCTCAATCCAAAAATGGTACATTGGTCGAACAATATGGTAGTGCTGCCCATGGTAACATATGCATCTCTGGTCTGGTGGCCAAAGATAAAACAACGGACCGCTGTCTCCAAATTGGGTAAGATACAAAGACTTGCCTGCTTGGGAATAGCGGGGAACATAAAAACAACACCCACAGCTGCTTTGGAAAATCTTGCTTGACCTCCCACCATTACAATACGTTATAGTGGGGGAGGCTGGAATGGCTCTACGACGGCTATAGGACTTACCATTCTATGAAGGAAATCATAGGCTGGGACACACTAAGCTAGATCATGTGGGAGGCAACATGTTTGGCATGACGTCAGACCACATGACTGCTAAATACAGCTTCAACAAAGATCTAAGAATGATAATTAAGAATCGGAATGAGTAAAATATAAGCACAGATTTCAGTACAAACTCTAACGGAATTACCTAGTACACAGACGGGTCAAAAACCGAAGGGGGAACTGGAGCTATTATATACTGCGAACAGAATAAGTACCTAGAGAGTTTCTCTCTAGGAAAATATACCTCTGTATTCCAGGAAGAGGTCTATGCAATACTCGAATGTGCGAGAAATAGTAATATGAGAGCCCACGATGGGAAAAGAATCATAATCTACTCAGACAGTCAAGCAGAAGCGAAGAACTTAGGGAACTGCAAACCCACAATAAACTGTAACTTTATCGTGGGTACCAGGTCACAAAGGTATCGCTGGGAACGAATAGGCTGACGAGCTCGCAAGAAGCGGGTCGTCCACCCCATTAATTGGCCCAGAATCAGCGATGGGAGTACCAAAACGTACGTTTAGGAACCATATAAAAGACTGGGTCAAGCGAAAACACAAATTGTACTGTGACAATGTACCCGGACTTCTACACGGGAAAAAGTTTATAAAAGAACCGTCAAAGAACGTAACTGAAGAACTGCTTTCAATGAGTAGGAATCAACTACGAATTACCATGGGGCTATATAACGGCGACCTTAAATGCAGAAAATGCAATAAAGGGACCACCGAGAATGCACTCCACATACTATGCAACTGTGAGTGAGGCGCTGGATCACAGAAGGCAAAGAATATATGGAAAACCTAAAATGGATCCAGAAGACTACTACAAACAGCCATTAAAAAACCTGTATAAACTTGTACAGGGAACAAGGTTGATGGACTGGGTGCAGTAGAAAAAGAAACGCGAGATAACGCAAGGATCCTAACCGTTTTATCTAAATATCTTTTAATTTCCTGAGGTACTTCTTCTGAATATGAGTTATGGTCACTTGATAAAATAAAATGTGGATCAGCAAATAAATCATCTTCATCAACTGATGATACATTTTCTTTATACTCGCTTAAGTGGATTTCTTCTTGTAAATGATTTTTGTTAATAATAATGTTATTTATAGCAATAATAATTAAGTAGCGTCTACTACTTACCCTTGGAGTTTACTGTATTGATTTTTTTTTAGTTCATTGATTAACATGAATCTATTCTCTAGTTTTTTTCAATTTTGTCCGTTCGACTTGGCAAACCGGTTCACTTGGTTGTTGGTATAAATGATGGAGAAGGTATTAGATTGAATTTGGAGAATTTATTTTGGTTTGAATCCGAAGGAAGTTCGTTTAGATTAATAAAAAGAACACGGAATGTTTTTTGGGCCAAACATAGAAATATGTATTCAAAGTACGTTCGCCAATCGGATTTTTGGATAATTTCGTTGCTTTAGTAATATTTTTAGATTCAAACTTTTACCTTTTCAGTATCTTCTAGCCTAAGTGGGTTATTTTGAATTTATGAATTTTTTCCGTTTGGGTTTTTATTATTTAGAGAGGTTGTAGATTACTGAAATTTATTTTACTACGCGTCGCTATATTTTAATCAAAAAAAAAATTCGTGCACTGAATTTTTAATCTAAGAATAAATATTTTCGAGATGTTGGAAATTATCATTTTAAGTTGAACCATTGGTCAATAATATTAATAAAATTTATTTACTACTAGAAATAGAAATTTTAAACATTAAAGGAAATTTAGTTATGTTGATAAGGACGCCAGACATTTATTTAAAAAATTAAATTAAATTAATGTACATATAAATTTTTACTAATTTGGAATTTTCTATTAAGATCGATTAAAACAAAATATAAATGATGCTTTTTCCTCTTGTACGCATTAATTTAAAAAAAAAAATCTTAATCTTCAAAAAATTTTCAGTACCTATTCAAAAAAAATTCTGTGGCTAACAGGGAAGAAAAAATGTTTTTATTTTGTATCCGCAAATATAATTCTTTTTGGTATTAAAAAAAATTGTTTTCCAGAGAAAAAACGATCTTTAGTAACCGGAAAAAATTAACACCTAAATATTAAATACAGGAAAAAATTAGATACTTTTAATAATTAATACAGATTTTTTTGACGTTTGACAATATATAGCGAAATGATCTAAAATGAATATTTTGTGAAATTTATCCGTAACACGTCTATTTTCTATAAATATAATCCTATAAAAAATACAATTTATCTATCCAAATAAAGTTAAGGAATAACTTCCGAATATTGAATCAAATAATAATAAACTAAACATACGTACACCTACCAAATAATACTTTACAAGGATAATAAAAGTATATTATCATTTTTTATAGTCTATTCGGTCGGAAATGCAATAATAAGAAATATTTAGCATAATAAACCAACGTTAGTGCGATAAAAATGAGCGATCATGTAAATTGCGTCATTTAAACTGCATTTTTATAACTTCTTTTACGAATTTTTAATACAGGGATTCTTTCGCTTTTTAATCATATTGGACAAAATGGGATTGGTCTCGGTTTTATATTGTCTACTGTAAAAAAAGTTTTATGTAGGAAATGATTTTTTTAAATAACTTGCTTAGCACATTATATATGGTTCTTGAAAGTGATTTTTGTGTATTAGATTCCTTATTAAATGATATGATACATTATTCAATCTATTGTTACTTTTAGAAACTTTTATACTAAAAAATGTCAAAAATTTCGAGATTTCAGAAAAATTTTGAAATTTCGATATTCAAATATTTGAAGCTCAATAATTCTAAAAAAAATAAAAAAAGGTTCTAATGTTTACAAACCTAGTATTTGCTTCGGGAGATTTTCATAAATTTAAAAAAAGTGTCAAAAATTTCAAAATTTTCAGAAATTTCAAATAAATGTCAATAGTTTTGAAATTGCAAATTTCAGAAAATTGACAACAATTTCGATATTCATATATTTGACGCTCAATAATTCCAAAAAATTCAAAAAATGGTTTTAAAGTTGAAAAACCTTGTATTTGCTTCGGGAGATTTTCATAGTGTCAAAAATTTCGAAAATTTTAGAAATATCAAATAAATATCAATTGTTTCGAAATTGCAAATTTCATAAAATTGACAAAAATTTTGAAAATTTCGAGATTCAAATATTTAAAGCTCAATAATTCCAAAAAAATTAAAAAAAATATTTTGAAGTTTAACAACCTTGTATTCGCATCGGAAGATTTTCATAAATTTAAAAAAAGTGTCAATAATTTCGAAAATTTTAGAAATTTTAAATAAATGTCAATAGTTTCGAAATTGCAAATTTCAGAAAATTGGCAAAAATTTCGAAAATTTCGAGATTCCAATATTTAAAGCTCAATAATTCCAAAAAATTCAAAAAAAAAAGGTTATAAAGTTTAAAAACCTTGTACCTATTTGCTTCGTGAGATTTTCATAAATTTAAAAAAAGTGTTAAAAATTTCCAAAATTTTAGAAATTTCAAATAAATCTCCAAAGTTTTGAAAATTGCAAATTTCAGAAAAATTACAAAAATTTCGAAAATTTCGAATTTGAGGCTCAAAAATTCGAGCAAAGGTTCAAAAATTTAAAAATCCTCAGTTTGATTTGGCTGTATTATCAATAAAGTCGAAAATTTCAGAGAATTCAGAAAAATGAGAAAATATTCGAAAATTTCATGAATTTCAAAAAATTTCAAAAATATGTACAAATTAAAAAACTTAAAGGATTTAAAAAAAATCATGATTATCAAAATTTTAACAAAAGATTTCAAATTATAAATAAATATGTCCAAAAACTCGAAAATTTCAGAAAAATGAAAAAAGAAACAAAAATTTCATCAAGCTTAAAAAACAATAAAAAGATTTAAATTTAAAAACAACGAGTTTGATTTGTTTTTAAGAATTTCAAAAATATTCAAAATTTCAAAAACTTTTAGGAATTACAAAAACCCAAAAATTTCAAAATTTAAAAACAAGTTTTAAAAAATATCGGAAAATTCTGAAAAAATAGCAAAAATTTTGATAATTTCAAAATTTTGAAAATTTCGTTTTAAAAATTTCACAGCCTAAGAATTAAAAAATAAATTTAATAATTTTCTTTAAAAAATTTCAAAGCCAAAGAATTCCAAAACAAATTAAAAATTTAAAGATGGATTTGATTTATTTTCAAAAATGATAAGAACAAGATTCAAGAACTTCAAATTTTCAAATTTTGAAATTCTTCCAAATTTGAAAATTTGAAGTTCAATTAGTCCAAAAAAATTTCAAAAAGCTTCAGAAATTTAAAAAAATTGATTTTAGTTTGTTTGTTTCTGAAAATTTCAAGAATTTCAGAAATTATTATGTTTCAAAAATGTTATCAAAATTTCACGGATAATTTCAAAAAACAGAAAATTTCTAAGCCTAAGAATTAAAAATTGCTTAAAAAATGTATAAATCTTAAGATTCGTTTTTTTTTATTTTTGAAATTTTTAAATTTTACAAAAAAGCTTCGAGAATTTCACAAATTTCAAAAAAAATGTCATTGTAAAAATTTTGAAATTTACCGATTTCAGAACAATGAAAATTTCAAGATTCAAGATTTTTAAATTTCGAAAATTTCGGAAGTTTCTAAAAAATTCAGAAAAATTTAAAAATTTCATTCAAAAAAATTTTTACTTATCAAAATTTTAAGAAACTATAGATAACTACAAAATACCAAAAATTTTAGCACAAAAATATTGAAAATTTCAAAGATTTCAAAATTTAAAAACAAGTTTTAAAAAATGTCGAAAAATTCGAAAATTTCAGAAAAATGAAAAAAAAATCTAAAATTTCATAATTCTCAAAGTTTTAAATTAAAAAAAAAACGAGTTTGATTTGTTTTCAAGAATTTCAAAAATAGTGAAAATTTCAAAAACTTAAAAGCTTAAAAAATTTATAAATCATAAGATTGGTTTGGTTTATTTTCGAAATTTTTAAATTTTTCAAATAAGCTTTGAGAATTTCACAAATTTAAAAAAAATGTTGTAAAAATTTTGAAATTTACCGATTTCAGAACAATAATGAAAATTTCAAGTTTCAAGATTTTTAAATTTCGAAAATTTCGGAAGTTTCTAAAAAATTCAGAAAAATTTTAAAATTTCGTTTAAAAATTTCAAAATTTTAAGAAATTATCAATAACTACAAACTACCAAAAATTTCAATAGAAAAATAATGAAAATTTCAAAGATTTCACAACTTAAAAACAAGTTTTAAAAAATAAAAAAAATTTGATTTAAAAAAAAACGAGTTTGACTTGTTTTCATGAATTTCAAAAATATTGAAAAATTCCAAAAACAAAGAATTTTAAAAAATTCATGCTTAATTCCAAAACTTAAAAACTAGTATTAAAAAAATGTCGAAAGATTCGAAAATTTTATAGGTTTCCAAAAAATGGCAAAAATTTTGATAATTTCAAAATTTTTAAAATTTCGTTTCAAAAATTTCAAATCATAAGAATTAAAAATGGCTTAAAAAATTTATAAATCTTAAGATTGGTTTTGGAACTTTCTAAAAATTTCAGAAAAAATTAAAAATTTTGTTTAAAAAATTTCATATTATTAAAATTTCAAGAAATTATCGATGACTACAAAATACCAAAAATTTCAGCAGAAAAATATTGAAAATTTCAACGATTTCAAAAATTAAAATTTTAAAAAATTTCAAAAGATTCGAAAATTTTAGAAAAATGGAAAAAAAACTAAAATTTCATAAATCTCAAAAAGTTTTTAAAAGATTTTTTACAAAAAAAACGAGTTTGATTTGTTTTCAAGAATTTCAAGAATATTGAAAATTTCGAAAACTTCAAGAATTTCAAAAAAATTCATACTTTTAAGAAAATATCGATAACTACAAAATACCCAAAATTTCTGCAGAAAAATATTGGAAATTTAAAAGATTTCAAAACCTAAAAACAAGTTTTAAAAAATGTCGAAAAATCCGAAAATTTCAGAAAAATGGAAAAAAAATTTAAATATTTCGTAAATTTCAAAAAGATTTGAATTTACCAAAAAAAAAACGAGTTTGATTTATTTTCAAGAATTTCGGAAGTTTCTAAACTTTCAGAAAAATTTTAAAATTTCCTTTAAAAAATGTCAAAGCCAAAGAATTCCAAAAAAACTTAAAAATTTATTTTCGAAATTTTCAAATTTTTCAAAAAAAATCTTCCTAAATTCTACAAATTTAAAAAATGTCATTATAAAAATATTAAACAAATGTTAAAAATTTTGAAATTTGCAGTTTTCAGAAAAGTGATAAAAACAAGACTCAAAAATTTCAAATTTTGAAAAATTGAAGTCCAGAAAAATTTCAAAAATTTAAAAGAAATTGAGTTTGGTTTGTTTGTTTTAGAAAATTTCAAGAATTTCAAAAATTATAAGAATTTCAGAAATTTCATGTTTCATAAATGTTATCAAAATTTCAAGACAATATTGCTAATTTCAAAAAATAAAAAATTTCAGCAAAGAATTTCAAAAATTTTTAATATCGAAAATTACAAATTTTAAAACTTTCAATGTAGAAAATGTCTAAAATTTTTGAGATTTCAGAAAAATGTCAAAAAATTATTTCAAAATTTCAAGATTTGATTTATTTTTGAAAATTTTAAACATGTCAAAAAATGCTTCAATTTCAAAAAAAATTCGACCTATACACCCTTTTTTTACAACTATTGTTTTATATCCCATTTCCCCTCCTTTTTTTGCAACTATTGTTTTTTGCCCTACTTGTTCCCTACTTTTTTTCCCACAATTGTTTTATGTCCACTTTTTTACGTTTACGGTTTTTTTTACCTTTTATTTTTACGACTACTGTATTTTGCCCTTCCTTTTTCCCCACTTATGTTTTTACCTTCATTTCTTTCATAGTTTTTTTACAACTATTATTTTTTATTCAACTTTATTGCATCCTTTTTTCCCTCTTGTGCTTTTTAACTCAATTTCCCCCCTTTATTATGGTATCAGTTTAAGATAAACAAATATTACTTTCTGTCAAAGTCAAATTTCATCTGAGAATACAACATAAGAGGCCTGAAGCATCTGAGGGACTTGAAGACCGGAATGACGTCATAGCGCTTTCTCTTTCTGACACGAATTTCCTATTCCTCTCTGACGCGTTGAATCCCCTATAGTAGCGGTAGAATCCCCGTAGACTATCTACTAATATTCTTCTTTATAAATCTAACTTTTGATTTTAATATTTCACAAAAAATGTTACAAATAAAGAAAAATAATCTGTACCGAACTAATATGATCCTAACGAAGCACTATTTTATCTGAGTGCAACTTCCTTTCACCAATATTTCTAACTAAGTGAATTCGCTGGATAACAATGCACATTTTATATAAGCAACATTTACGTCACGCTACGATAAGTTAATAGGATTTGCTGAATGGAAAAATAAAAACCGGATTCGATATAATCCTTGGTCAAGAAAATCAGTGGCTAATAACGGTTTCTGGATAAACGATTCTTGTTTCTTTATAGAATAGAAATAACTAAAGCATGGATAATTTTTTGTTATGGGTAGTAAAACAAGAAAATTAATTTTTCTTTTGAATCAATGATTCCATTACAACAGCAATTTTTTCTAAAGTAAAATAAAGAGAAAGTTGATTGAAAAACCATCGGAAGTGGATAATGCATTCTTAATCAATATTCAAGCGGATGCCGCTTTCTAATTGTTTTAGAGAATAGCTATCACGGACTATTAAGTTATCAAGTTATGCAAAATGCAGGAACCAATCTCATGAATTATTAAACCACCTTTTCCATACCGTAAGCTGCGATAATACAAACCGAGCTCAACATGTTGAGTAAACAGTTGTTGTTCGGATTAGATAAAGGGTATTAGTTTAATCTATTTATAATGTAGAGAGTCTTAAGAAATTTAAGACGCCAATATATACACGAATCATGTTATCTACAGCTAAAATAAATTGATACAATATTTCTTAGTGCCACGTAAGATTAAAAATTTCTCTTTTCGATTTATTAAAACAAAAAAAGCCTTTTTTCCACTACCGGTACTATTTATGCTGTGTTTGAGTCGAGAAGATAAATTTTTCTCCTAGTAGGAGATTTTTCTCCTAGTAGGAATTTTTCTCCTAGTAGGAGCTTTTTTTACAAGTGTTGTCCTCAGTTGTGGAGGCGGGAATCTTTTGAAGACACCTCACACTAGGTTCTGTGCCTGAGGTAGTGAAGGACTCTCTCCTGATCGATCTGCAAGTCAGGGGCCTACCTGGCAAATCCTTCTTGGTTATTTCCTTGTGTTGTCCTACAAGGGAATTTGTTATTCATTTTGAAAAGGATCTTCTGTTCCTTTCATCTATTTACTTAATCCGTAGGGTGCCCTGTACATGGGAGTTGGAGCTGTCCAAAATTCAACTGACGTATCTTCCCTGGAGATTTTTTAACCTGGAAACTATAAGAGGTATATTATAGTGGTTGAAAATTTGGTTTGAAGGGAAGCGCAAGGGGAGGTAGGCGCTTTTTCCTCTCGGTTTTCGTGACGGCGTGCAAGAGAGGAGGCAGTAGGATCTAGGCTCTGTAATCAAATATAGGACGGATGAAGGTTTTGTACGATTATATCAACGTTCGAGGATTACATCTACCAATTCGATCACCCACTGCTCCGATAAGAGCGGTTCGTTTCCTAACTCTACCAAGAGTTCTTTAGACTTCGGCCGCCAAATTGAGGGTTCGCGTGATGTACACTCTCAAGTAGGTGACCTTTTCCAAGAGAACGAGTTTCTCTCCCCAGAACCTAAGGTTAATCTCATTGAGGGATTGGTTAGCTTTTAGAGTGTGGTTGAAGATTATAAGTTCGGTTTTTTGAGGATCAAGGGTGATCCTCCAGTTGCTACACCATTGGAAAAAGTGGTTTAGGAGTTGTTGAGTTTTAGTGTTCAGAGCTCCCGTGGATGGTGTGGATATCGTGCTTGTATAGAACGTCTAGCACGGGAGGCATCAGTGAGCCTTGGGGGACTCCTGCAGGAGGAGTAAAAGGATCTAACATTGTATTTCCGACTTTGACACGGATAGATCGCTTTCTGAGGTAGAAAAGGTTGAATTTGATGAGAATAATAGGAATTCTGATGTGTAAAAGCTTCCGAACAAGTCCAGCGTGCCAAACCTGATCAAAAGCCTTCGTAACATCAAACAGGACTGCTGATGAACGACTAAGGATAAGGGATTTTTAAGCTACGAAATGGAGTCTCACTAGTGCGTCTTGGGTGTAATGTTCATGCCATCTTGGAATTTGGAGATCGTTCTACTTTCTTCCAGAAATTTCCAAATACGCTCATTAAGTAGAGTTGCAAAGAGCTTACCTAGAACATTCATCAGGGATAAAGGTCTGTAAGAGTTGGGGGAAGTAGGATCTCCGTGGGGTTTGAGAATTAAGATGGTGTGAGAGGTTTTCTAGCAAATTGGAGAATAGGAATGCTGAAGGCATACGTTCATGTGGACGGTAAGGATGGTGAAGGTGGTGGCGGGAAATTTTTTCAGGGACTGACGTTTGATGTGGTCAGAACCTGGGCTATGTTCCAAAACTTACCCTGGAGTAAGAGTAATAATATGTCAAGGTACTCAAATGACAGAGAGTACGCAGAGTTATGGACACAAAACACCTCTGCGGTTTTGGAACAATGTTTAATATTTTGACGTATGACAGCAACAGAACCTACAGCTTAGCTTGTGGGCAGAACCTTTAACTTAACTTTTAGCTGTCAGTGTTTTATTGGCAGCTATTTTGGATCGTCTAGATATCCTAAATATTCATTGAATTTAGGAAGTTCTTTTGCCGCTTCGCGTAATATATACGTTAAGGATTATTTATGTACTTGAATTCAAACATTTCATTTCACTCACTTGAATACTTTAGTACAATTCGATCAACATAAATCTTTATAATTATTTATTTTATTGGACAAAATCAAACAGAAAAATACATGAAATTTTTCATAACGACTAATGATAACATAGTTTGAAGTGAGTTCGAAATACGAAGTTTTCAAAGAAAATGTGACAAATGTGACAGACTAACTGTCATTGCACTCTACTACCCTCATTTTTCGTACAGTACGTTTAAGTAATCTCTGGAGTACACTTGACTGGGTTGGAACGATTGACAAGAGTAAAATAATTCTTCATCAGATTACGTTTTGGAACAGTGAGAGTAAACTCCTGGTAAGAAAGTAAAGTTTTGGAACACAACCCTGGAGCAGAGTTTTTCCACTGCTGACAAGCGGAATCTATGTCCTGAGGGGTGCAAGGATCAAGGTTAGGGTCTTGGTTAGGGGACTTTAGACTGTTTTGGAGGAGGATATGTGTGTTGTTTCGAAATCTAGAATTGAACTTGGGATTAAGTAGGTTTATTAGGGTGTTTTGGAGGTTGCCTTTTAATGCAGTTCCCTTCTGCTCCGGGGTGTGGAGGATTTGTCCATTCATTGTAGTTGGGAGTGGCACTTGATCTTTTGACTAGTGATGATGGTGAGCTTGTTCCAGAACCCGGTACCGCCCCTGTGGTCGAGGTTGGAAAATATGTGGATCTATTTCTGTTGTTTATAGATGTTGATTTGAAGGCGAATGAGGGCGTTTAACCGATTCCATTCGGTTTTAAGGACAAGGTCTCTGGTTCTCATAAAAATGATTTGTGGGACATAAACATCAAGGGCCTGAGAGATGGGGTTGCTGATATATTTTGAAAGGATATCTAGGCTTGATTCGATAATAGGATCTGCTGGCAGGTTTCCAGAGAATGTTCTCTGAAATAGGGTCTAATCTACTTTTTGTAGCTTCGGATCTGGTATTGGGTTTGAAGGTGTAGGAGGTATTGGTGAAGGTGGTTACGCAGATTGGAGAGATGAATACCATTCGCATTGGAGGCATGATCGTAAAACTGTGTGTATCTGGCGTTTACATCTCCGAGGAGAACAGTTAGTAGGAGATTTGAGAAATACACAAACAGGGGCCTCGATAGGAGTTGGGTCGGGTGGCGGTAGTAGGAGATAAACATTGTAATGGTGTTATCCATTACAACGTCTATCGAAGAAACATCCAGTGGGCCAAACTGGGGGGGGGGGGGGGGTGTGGGGGATGAATAGTATGCTATTCCGAATGAGTATGATGTTGCCTCGACAATACTCGGTACTGTAACCGACGAAAGTAGGAGGGGATCTAGCCAAGGTAACTGTGAGGCTTTCATTATCTCTAACTCTAGTCTAGTAGTGGAAAAACCACGGTAGAGAAATTTCTTCTCTGCCTTTAAATTGTTGCAAAAAGAATTAATACTAGATATATATTCTAAAAAATCATTTGTTCAGAAACAAGATAATAGAAAAAATGAGTAAAGAGCTAATTGTAACATTTTTGTGTAGCTTAGTTATCTAAATTTTAATGTTACTTATTTCCAAACGAATTTTTAGGTACATATGTACAGGCAGAAAAATGTTAATAATTATAACATTTAAAAAAAAATAAAGCAAAATTTTATTATTATTGATACATTTCTCGATTTTTCCCAGTCCACTTTCCAAAAAAAAATGTAATTAGGAATAATTACTACGAAACTTCCTAAAAAAAATATAGGGCAACATGTTGTACACTGGATATAATCGGATCGATTCTGTTTGCATCTTGTTAAAACATTGCTCAATGAACCATATTGTTGTAGTTATAAAATTTAACAATATGACTATACAAGTCTGCATTCTGTTTGGTAATTTATTACAAGATTGGTTTTCAATTCTGGGATCACAATATTGTTATCAAAACAGTGAATTTTGAATCTGATAGCACTGTTTTGGACTTGATTATGGTGTAATGTACGATTATTTTGAGATAGAAAAGTGTGAGTTATTATAGAATAATTTAACAAATTCGAATTAGTGTTTTTTACTACAATAAGAACGCACAACAATAATAATCAATTATTTTTTAAAATAAGAAGAGCACAAAAGTCCAAATGGAATTGATGGTAAATTTTTTGGAAATAAACTCGTGTAAAACTCATCTTTTAAAACCAGGTGAATTGGATAAAAAATGATATAACCTGATTGACCTCCTAAATAATTCTTCAAATGGGACCAGAAAATCAAAAAACAGTGGAAAACTGTAAGTAACTATACTCGTTTAAAAGTAAAATTATCATAAAATCAATGCCAGTTCTTTTCTGTGTTATTTAATACTGATACATTGTTTTTATTGTCTTTATGAATGGAAATCAAAAACAAATAAAATGGCACCTCAAAAAATGAAGGCAATTTTTCCGGCAGGTGATAGTGGCTGTATATGCAAAGACTGGAACGATATTGAAAACAGACTGATAACGGTTTTCGGTTGGGTTTATATCAATGGGTGTCTTGTTGCACAAAATCAATACAATTTTCCAGGCAGGTGGTAGTGGATAAATGCAAAGACTTGAACGATATTGAAAACAGACTGATCACATTTTTCAGATATTTTCATATCATTGAGTGTCTTGGGGCTCAAAATCAATACAATTTTCCAAGCAGTTGGTAGTGGATAAATGCAAAGACTTGAACGATATTGAAAATAGAGTGATCACAGTTTTCAGATGGGTTCATATCATTGGATGTCTTGGGGCCTAAAATCAATACAATTTTCCAGGCAGGTGATAGTGGATATATGCAAAGACTTGAACGATATTGAAAATAGACTGATAACAGTTTTCGAATAGGTTCATATCATTGGGTGTCTTGGAACAGATGAAGAAGTAGATCCAGATGTTGAAATACCAGAACCTTTCCCTGATCCTTTGACCTGTGATTTAAAAGAAACTAATTTTTATGATATGGAAAATATTGAAATCAAATTAAATGATAAGATAGTAGAAATGAGCTCTGCAGATCAAGGTGTATTACCATTCAAAGAGTAATTGACCAAATGAACGGCAGTAAGATGAAAACGAAAAAATAGGTAATTATCTCTAGTTCTAAGCTGAAAAAATCTGTACAGCAAGAGTACAGAAATGACCAGTAGTTAAGCTGGGTATCCAGATGTCGACGTGTGGATGTACAATTAAATGGCTCTGCAAATATTAGCAAAAAAATGTAAAAATCAATAATGAAGAGTATTTGGCAGTGTGAAAATTGTTGTGCTAAATATCATCCCCGCTGTAGGAAAAGTAATAGTGTGAAAAAAATTAGTGAAAATATTATAAATTGATGCCTAGTAAGTAAAGATACTAGTGATCCTAAAGTGGACATTCTGAAATACAGAACGTGAAAAGAGCCAGAGGCAAAAGTTAAAAAATTAGAACGAGAGGCGAAAGTAAATATTGAGAGTATAATCAAATATAATAATTTAAAAAAAAAAATTTTTTTTATTAGAAAAACATGTTATGATGAAGAAATTAAAAAGCAAAATAAAACTTTACTAGTTCTAGATAGAACGCAATTGTGACCTTGAAACAACAACCTGTATATTGAAATTTTCCAAATCTATTTGCATATTTAAAAAGAGCGCAAAAAACTGAATTAAAAAACGCGCTTTAAATTTTTGCGCAGACAATTTAACCACTCAAATTTTGAACTTAAAGTGAAGTTTTTAAGAACTTAGAGACTAAAAAGTGGTTATTATTAACTTTTAATAATAAATTATTAAAACTATTGAATCCATACTCATTTTAAAATTACTAAATAAGTATTAACTACGTATTACCGGTTTTCTTCTTTTTAGTATGAAAATCGACTTGTCCGGTGATCATAGGTACATCGGCACCTGTCGCTCTTACTAATATTATAGAGCTTAGAGGGAGACGGGGATATAGTGAATTATTATTTAAAACCTGTATTTTTGCAGACGGTTTTAAAGCCAATAACGCATGAAACGAATAATTAAATCTATTTTTAGATTATGGAATGCTAACATATACAGTAATTGCAAAAAGTATAAATTAAATTTAAAGGAAATATAAGTTTGTGTTGTGAATTCTGGATAATATTCCAGTGAAATTTAACCACCTCGCTCAACCAGGGTTCGATTTTTTTGGAGAAAATACACAAAAACGTTTTTTGTTCCATTCGGTAGATAAGTATCGATCCGTCGTGGGAAAAAAATTTATAAATACTCTGTTAGATTTGGTATATATCCCTTCTACTAACTTTATTGTTGCCAAACAAAATCAATAAGTCGATTGTTGGAAGCATGACATTATAAAAGAAATTCGTATAGTTATTCCCATTATATCCGATCGCGATTTATATGTTTGCTGTTTACTTACTGGGTCGAGTCAATAGAGATATTGATGATATTTCCAACTTATTATGGCTTTATGATAATTATCGTCGCATTGCTTGTCTTGTTCTCTCGATACAATTTTGTAGATATTTGAATATAACGAAGTGAATTATAATTTGTAGTTATACTGTTTTTCCTGACTGTGTAGGAGGGAAAGCTTAATAGACAACCCACGCTTGGTTTAATGCATGACTCGCATTTTCCCAAACTCTCACTCGATTTTCTTTTATTTTTGAAGCTGTTTTTCACCATTTTTAAGTATTTATAAAGAAAACAGAAAATAATCAAAAGTATATTAGAAAAATTAGTTGGTATAATCCAAGATATCTAAAAAAATTGGGATAATAATCACAAAAAGATGCTAGATATGGGAAATATTATCAAATAAGAATTGAAACAAAATAAAAAGCAAAGAATTTAGAAAATACAAAAATTAAAAATTAAAAATGTATGTAGAAGTAGGAATAGTACAAAATAAATAACTTAAAACAATAAAAACAAACAAAAAGTTGCCTCGGGCGCCACTTTCTGTTTAAAATTTGAAGGCTACTTGCTATGGGCAGCGTCAGTAGAGATAAAATCCTTCAGAGGTTATTATGGCCTCGACTAATCTCGTATCGGCCGGTTGGGCAGACTTTACTGTGTACCTGAGTATCTGTTGCTAGGATGTTAGTATACGTGAACAGCTATTATTAGTCTATTGGGCTCTGCTTGGATCTTCAGGCACTGGAGCTTGATCTGGTACTGGATTTCGGCTGAAACTTCAGGCAATTAATTGAATCGTAGTATATGGGAAGGTTTGTTGCCTGTGCACGAGTGTTTCCATCTGTTGGGTAGAGGTTTAGCTAGTCGCTCTTTATCTTATATTCTAAGAAAGATCTTGGAACTCGTCTGGGGGATCTGTAGGGTGCCTTAGAATCAATATTGTGATTGCGTGAATTTCTTCTAATTGTTTTTCTATTCCCCTCTATTGTTCATTTAGTGTTTAATATTTCATCGGTAAATGTATTATTCGCCTGTCTGCTTATTTTTCTTATAATTCAAGTCTAAAATGAATAGGTACTGAACTTTTTTCCCACTCTTTTTTTTCGCCTACTTTTTTACTATTTTATTACCAATTGGTTTGGAGATTAGGAGTGACCTTATGTTTGCTAGAAAACCATGAGAACAGGTCCAGCACTTGTTGTAATAGACTAAGTCGGTTTATTATTATGATACTATGAGCAGATCATTTGCATAAAATGCTGGCTAAGAAAGTGCGTACCTGGAATGTCGTAGGTGTATATTAGATACAGTAGGAAGGCAATTACAGAGCCTTGGGGGACTGAAAAACCTAACTTTGACCCATATCGTTTTATTTTGGAGGTAGGAAAGGAATAATTGGATTAGGTTAGTAGGAAAATCGATCTCCATATGCGTTTAAACAATACCAGATCTGATCAAAGCGTTCTGGGTACCAAAAAAAAATGTTAATTCAGAGTGACCGCGATTTAAAGGTAGTCTTAGAAGTGCATTTTGTATTGAAATTAAGGGATTATATCTCTCTCGTTAAAGAAGTTTAAGTCTCGTTTCTTGAAAAGAGTCTTCAATGGCTTCCTTAGGACATTGGTGAGAGATATAAGTCTATAGGAGTTGGTTTGTGTTTATGACAGTTTTCCAGAGCTTCCCTTTTTATTTTCTCAAGATCTGGAGCATAGTTGTTGCCAGTTGACAAGTATCTTCTTTCTCGTTTTTGTATTGTACATATCTCGAAGTTTCGACTATCAGAATGCATGAATGAGGTCATCTTTAAAAGTATTGATTTTCTGTTTAAGAATCTAAATGATTGGTCAATTATCATTTAAATGGAAGTGGGACTTAGTGTTTCGGTTAATGAAGACTTTGAACTTGTTCCAAAATTTAAACATTTGTATGATCAAAGTTAGAGGTGGTTATCACCCATTTTTTCATTTAGATATGGTTCCGTTCAATTTTCAGAGCTGGATCTGTTACACGCATAAATTATGTGCAAAAATCCAGTGACCAGTGAACCAGTGAAGTGCAAAAAGGGCAATTAAAATCCAAGCAATACTTTCCGTGTACAACCAATAATTGGTTTCTTCAAGAATTACAAAACTACCTCACAGTATTTTATACTATCCATGCTGTTCTTTTCCCTTTTTTGATGAACATTATATGAATTAAGGCAAAACTTTAATATTGATTTATTATAATCCTAAATCTTTTTACTTAAAGCATAAAATGCAGTCCACTAGCTACAAAAAATTGTGTAGGAAAAACAGTCCACAAACAAATTTTTTACGCAGTTTCTTAGTTTCTAAATGTGGAAAAGGTATGGATGGCTCTTAAATTGGAGAGCTCGATGAGTAGATTGGTGAGGCGAATACTATTCTGTTTCTTACTATGATATTTAAATTTAGTGTGACTGTAGTTTAAGTAACTGAGCAGGAGCCTCAAGAAAACTAAACGAAGCAATTAAAGAGTAACCTACATAGAGTCTGAGAAGTAGAATTCTGATATAAAAAGAACGTTATAGTGTTATTATCCTTTACAACGTTGATTGCAGTACAGTCAAAAATATCCACATAGGTTCAATGTGAGTGGAGCGTTTGCTCGCCCCTCCACTGCGGCCAGCAGAGGCCTATTGTGGCTCACCCCTTTGGGCTATAATTCACCATACAATTCACACCTTCTTACGAAGTCTACGGTTGATTTTTGTGAAGTCGGTAGACTCCAGTTGTACAAAACCAAACGTACGAAGCCTATTCATTTCCAGGGCAGGGCAGCAGCATAAAATATGCTCCGCCGTTTCGTCTTCCACACTGCAGAAGCGACAGTCCGATGTTTGACTCAGACCTAGCTTCTTCAGATGGTACCGCAGACGATAGTGCAATGTAAGCAGTCAAATTAGGATGCGTAGATCACTTCTACTCCATTGTAGGATATGCGATAGGGTGCTACCTCAGGGTTTGACTGTAAACGCCTCAGAGTGCGTAAACCTAGGAATTTTTCCAGTGCTGGAGAGTTTTCCTCTCGGCCCATTTCCAGATAGTGTATTTGGCACTGCTTTTGACTATGCCGAAAAATGCTTCCGGTCCAATGAACTCGGATTCTGCACCTCTTCTCGCAAGAGAGTCGGCTTTCTCATTGCCCTCCACCCCTTCATGCCCAGGTCCCAGAGTAGGGTTATTCTGTCACTGGTAGCAATGAGATCCAAGGATTCGATGCAGTTCCACACCAGCTTCGAGTCCAACCGGTTGGAGCTCAACGCTTTTAAAGCTGCCTGGCTGTCCGATAAAATGTAAATACTTTTGCATATAATTGTTTAGCGAAAACCTCAGCTTGAAAGATGGTAGCATACTTACCGAGGCTTACTGTGATGTCAACTCTCGGTTTTCCGCTGTACACGGCTCCAACACCACTTGGGGTCTTTAAACCATCTGTGTACAGTACATAAGCCGTCCCTAGAAAGAGGATCTCCCCCTTTTCCCATTCGTCTCTTCTCAGAAGAAGGACGTTGAAAGACTTCTATTGGTGAATTATGTGGGAGAGTACATCCGAAACCATTCCGAGAGTGTGGCGAGTACTCATCTCTCGCAGCAGTCCAGAGTGGTCCCATAGCTTCTCCCCTTTAATTTGACCAGTCACCGACATGGCTCTATAGGAGGTCATTCTGGCCTCCTATTCAAGTAATATATGGAGAAGAGTAAGACAAAGAGATCTTTCCATTGCCGCTGTCGGGGTAGATGACATGGCGCCTGTAATAGCCACACAAGCTAATCTCTGTAGTCCAAATAATTTAGCCGCCGCAATAGACTGGAGCCCCTTCGTCCACCAGGCAATAGGTTTTATCACCGTTTGATAAATCCAATATATCTGTTTAGGGTTCATTCTCCACAACTTGCCGCATACCCTTCTGATATTCCAGAGGGATACCCTGGCTTTATTAATTGTTTTTTCCAGATCGGAGTTCCAGGTAAGTTTTCTATCGAGATCAACATAAGGGGGAGGACATGTAGAGTAAAAGAGATACGATTTCTGATAAGTATGCTATATTACTAAAATGATAGGTTTAGAATTTGGTTTGGATTTTGTATCTGTGATAGAGATTATTTATGGGCAGAGAGTTTCAAAGAAGTGCTTAAGTAAAATATTTTTGCGTGTTAGTTTCAACAACAAAATCCATTCAGAAGAGGTTTTTTAGTCAAAGAGGATTTAAATTTTGTCGCTGGGGGGATGTTGTAAATTTTATATAAAGTATTTTTTATCAATAAATAAGCATATAAAAGCTCTTCAGAATTAAAATCATTTGTATTTTTATTTTAAAACATTTATCCACAAATTGCGTGGTCCTTTAAGTCCACTTTAAGATTAACTATCTAGTTTTTCTGGCTGATTAACTATATATGAATTATTTACATAACTTTTTTATACTTGAGTTTCTTAAGATTTGTTAAATATAATTTTCATTCTCTAAAAATAAATTTAATATAATACCCAGCTTAATTATAATAGTACATTAAATTTAATCAGTATTGCATCAAATTACAGCCTACCGATAAACCTTTTGTGTTTAATTCCGACCCAATATAGGCCTCTTAATGTCTAATGGATCACTTTGAGCGTATGATGAATTTAACAATACCAGGCCCTAAAATAATCTCATCGGCGGTATTAACGACTTTGAAGATCGAAAGTACGTAAACGGAAGCTTTAACTTTTGTATTTCATGAAAAGACGATGAAAAGAATCAATGTCTATAAGATAAAGGGTGAAAAGTTGACAATTAGGCTTATCTTTGTAAGCATTGTTTACTTTGTACTTCTATTTCACAATTCATAAATTATTTTACAACTAAAATAAATTTCTTATTTATTATAATTCGTTATTGAGTAGTTACGATTTTAGTAAATTAGTTGGGTTCACCTTCCACATTGTGGTCTATTTGGTTACTAAGTTCAGAGCTCTTAGAAATCGATCGCTACCAGTCGTATTAAATTTGCACTATGAGACGACTTTAGAACATGCCCTAGAGCTTGATATTTATTAAGATACCTCAATTAATACTTCACAGATAGAGATACAATTTAATCGATCTTGCTAAGTCTAATTGCTTTAATAATTGACATAAGAAATATTTAAAACAAATAGTATACATAGAAAAATTCATAACATAGCAAAATATATTGTATAATTATATGGCTTAACACCTTATGTGGCAGCTTTCGCTGTCTAAATTTATTTAACAAGGTGGATCAGTCCCCACATTCGATTTATCATTGTACTTGTTCTCTGATTTTTCTCCATTTTTTTCTGGTCTCTTATTTTCTCCTTCTCTTGTAACTCTTGCCTTGATTATATCCTCTTCTACCTCTGCCAACCAATTCCATCTGGGTCTTCCACGTTTTCTTTTTCCTCCTAGCTGCCATTGTTATGATTACTCCCAGATATTTAAGTTTGTGTACTTCTTCGAATTTTTTATTTCCTATTCTTATTTCTCCATTTTGTTCTGTTTTTTCAAATCTCATTATGTTAGTTTTCTTCTGGTCCTTGTCTCCATATATGTCCTAGCCACTTGTTTCTTTAAGCTTTAATTTTCTTTATTATAACTTCTCCATTCAGATCTTCTAATATTTCTTGATTCGTTCTTCTTCTATATTTCTTCTCTTCGATCTTCACCGGCCCCAGAATTGTTCTTATTATTTTTCGTTCGTTTATCCTTAACTTATCGTCTTCTATTTTTATCATAATGATCGTTTCTACCGCATTCTTTGTAATGGGTCTTATTATTGTTCTATATATTCATCTTTGTTTGGTTAGTCAATATTTTTCTTTTTAACAGGTTTTTATTTGCTTAGTGTGCTCGCTTTGTTTCCTTTATTATTTTTTTTATTTATTTGCTATTCTTATTTCTTCATTTCTTTTTAGTCCCAACTTTCCCCCTTCTTCTTTAGTCTCTTTTAGTATTTTTCCACGATTTTCCTTTTTTTTGTAACTAATACAATGTCATCTGCATATGCGATTAATTTCCCTATTGACAGTAACGTTTAATGTTTTAAAAAAAATCGGAATTAACGGAAGATCATGTACCTGGAGCCAAATTGAATTTTGCCAAAGTTCAAGACCATCTTGTACGGGGCTTGCATGCCATGGTTTGCCTGTTTCAGGTAATAAAAATGTACTCGTAGAAAGGTTAGTTTTCGTTGACAGTTTATTTTATAATTTGGTAAAAAACGCCAATAAGATGTTGGTGTGGGTTTCCGGGATTTTCCTACACAATCCTTAGTAAGTTGCCCCGGAGCGCTTCTGCAAATAATAATAATAATAGCCGTCCCTTACCCGCATAATCGTTTGGTCACTGGTAAGGGAGTGAAATGTAGGGCGAGTATTATTATTATATGTCAGCAAAAAAGAGGAAAAGTAGAGAATGAGAAAGAGAGAAAAGAGTGGATATTTAAAACAAAAACGTTACAAAATTTGAGAGAAAAGGGGGGAAATTTGGCACAAAATTTGAGATAAAAGATGGAAAACTTTTTAAAATGAGGAGATAAAAATTTGATAGATAGGAAAGAGGAAAAAAAAGTAATAAAAAGCTGAGGAATTTCAAAAAGAAAAAAGGAGTAATTTTGAAGAGAAAATAACAGAAAGTACCTTTTTTGAAGAAAAAAGCGAGATAATAGAGCCTTTTTCAGAGAGAGAAAAAAGAAGTAATTTTCAAGAGAAAATATTTGACATAAAAAGTGCTTTGTTTAAAGAAAAAAGATTCCCATTTTAGAAAAAAAGAGGGGAAAAAAGTACTAAAAAGCTGAGAGAAAATAGGAGTAATTTAGAAGAGAAAATATTTGACACAAAAGATTGAAGAAAAAAAGATTGGAATCTGCCTTTTCAAAAAAAAGAGGGGAAAAGAAGAACTACTAAAAAGCTGAGAATAGAAAAGAGGGGTAATTTTGAAGAGGAAATATTTGTCGCAAAATGTGCCGTTTTTGTAGATTAAAGTGACGAACAAGTGTCTTTTTCAAAAAAAAAAGCGGAAAAAGTACCAAAAATTAGAGAAATTTCGAAGAGAAAAGAGGGGTGATTTTGGATAGATAATATTTGAATCAAAAAGTGCCTTTTTTGAAGAAAAAGAGGGGAAAACTGCTAAAAAAGTGCATTTTTCAATAAAAAGTGGTAATAGAAGTACTAAAAAGAAAGAAATTTCAAACTGAAAAAAGAGGTAATTTTGAAGAAATACTTGCCGAAAAATGTGCCTTTTTTGAAGATGAAATTGCTGAAAAAACTAAAAATTAGAGAAATTTCTAAGAAATCAGAGGGGAAAACTGCTAAGAAAAGTGCCTTTTTCAAAGAAAAAAAAAGGGGGGAAACAAGTACTAAAAAGCTAATAAATTTCAAAGATGAAAAAGGGATAATTTCTGAGAGAAAATATTTGTCACAAGAAGTGTTTTATGAAGAAAAAAGACGGAAAAATATGCTAAAATACTGCCTTTTTCAAAAAAAGAAAAAGAAAAAAGTACTTAAAAGCTGAGAAATTTCAAAAATGAACAAGAGGTAATTTTCGGTAAAAAATGTTTGACTCAAAAAGTTCCTTTTTTGATGATATAGAGGGTAAAACTGCTAAAAAGTGCCTTTTTCAATAAAAAAAAGGGGGAAAAGAAGTACTAAAAAGCTGAGAAATTTCGAAGAGAAAAGAGGGATGATTTTGGATACAAAAGTGCCTTTTAAAAAAAAAAAGAGGGTGAAACAAGTACTTAACAGCTGAGAAATTTTAAACAGAAAAGATGGGTAATTAGAGAAATTTCTAAGAGAAAAGAGGGGCGATTTTGGAGAGAAAATATTTGACACAAAAAGTGAATTTTTTGAATAAAAAAGAGCCATTTTCAAAAAAAAGTACTAACAAGCTGAGAGAAAAAAGGAGTAATTTTGAAGCAAAAAAATTTGACGTAAAAAGTGCCCTTTTTGAAGAAAAAAAGGGGAAACTGGCTTTTCAAAAAAAAGAGGGAAAAAGAAGAAGTACTAAAAAACTGAGAAATTCCAAATAGAAAAGAGGGGTAATTTTGAAGAGGAAATATATGACGTAAAATTTGCCATTTTTGAAGATAAAAGTGCTGAAAAAGTGCCTTTTTCAGGAAAAAAGGGGAAATAGTACTAAAAAGCAGGGTTTCTAAGATAAAAGAGGGGTGATATTCGATAGAAAATATTTGGCTGGAAAAGTGCTTTTTCTGAAGAAAAAGATGGGAAAACTGCTAAAAAAGTTCTTTTTTAACAAAAAAGGGGGAAAAGAAGTAATTAAAAACTGAGAAATTTTAAACAGAAAAAGGGGTTATTTTCAAGAGGAAATATTTGACGCAAAATGTTCCGTTTTTGTAGATTAAAGTGCCAAAAAAGTGTCTTTTTCAGAAAAAAAGCGAAAAAAGTACCAAAAATTAGAGACATTTCTAAGAGAAAAGAGGGGTGATTTTGGATTGAAAATATTTGACTCAAACAGTGCCTTTTTAAAAAAAAGTGGGAAAAACTGCAAAAAAAAGTGCATTTTTCAATAAAAAGGGGTAAAAGAAGTACTAAAAAGAAAGAAATTTCAAACAGACAAAAGGGGTAATTTTTGAAGACGAAATGTTTGTCGCAAAATTTGCATTTTTGAAGATAAAGGTGCTGAAAAAGTGCCTTTTTCAGGAAAAAAAGTGGAAATTGTCCTAAAAAGCAGAGAAATTTCTAAGATAAAAGAGGGGTGATTTTCGGTAGAAAATATTTTGACTCAAAAAGTGCCCTTTTTGAAGAAAAAAAAAATTGGAAACTGCCTTTTCAAAAAAAAAGAGAGGAAAATAAGAAGTACTAAAAAGCTGTAAAATGTCAAATAGAAAAGAGGGCTAATTTTGAAGAGGAAATATTTTACGTAAAATGTGAAATTTTTGTAGATATATGTGACAAAAAAGTGTCTTTTTCAGAAAAAAGCGGAAAAAGTACCTAAAATTAGAGAAATTTCTAAGAGAAAATAGGGGTGATTTTGGATAGAAAATATATGACTTAAAAAGTGCCTTTTTGAAGAAAATGTGGGAAAAACTGCTAAAAAAAAGTGCATTTTTCAATAAAAAGAAATTAATTTCAAACAGAAAAGAGGGGTAATTTTGAAGAGAAAATACTTGACGGAAAATGTGCTGAGAAAACTAAAAATTAGAGAAATTTCTAAGAGATAAGAGGGGTGATTTTGGACAGAAAATATTTAACTCTAAATGTGCCTTTTTTGAAGAAAAAAGAGCCTTTTTCAAAAAAAAGAGGGGAAAAAAGTACTCAAAAGGTAAGAGAAAAAAGGAGTAATTTTGAAGAAAAAATTTTTGACGTAAAAAGTGCCCTTTTTGAAGAAAAAAGAGGGGAAACTGGCTTTTCAAAAAAAAGAGGGAAAAAGAAGAAGTACTTAAAAGCTGAGAAATTCCAAATAGAAAAGAAGGGTAATTTTGAAGACGAAAAATTTGACGCAAAATTTGCCATTTTTGAAGATAAACGTGCTGAAAAAGTACCAAAAATTAGAGAAATTTCTAAGAGAAAAGAGGGGTGATTTTGGATTGAAAATATTTGACTCAAATAGTGCCTTTTTTGAAGAAAAAAGAGGGAAAATATGCTAAAAACGTGCCTTAAAAAAAAGAGAGAAAAAATTACGTAAAAGCTGAGAAATTACAAAAAGAAATAGGGTGTCATTTTGCATAGAAAATATTTGGTTTTTGACTTTTTTTAAAGAAAAAGAGGGGAAAACTGCTAAAAAAGTAGTTTTTTCAACAAAAAAGAATAAAAAGAAAAACTAGAAAGCTAAGCAATTTCAAATAGGAGTAATTTTGAAGAGAAAATATTTGACGCAAAAGTGCCGTTTTTGAAGATAAAAATGTTGAATAAGTGATGTTTTCAGAAAAAAATGGGAATAAGGTACTAAAAATCAGAGAAATTTCTAAGAGATAAGAAGGCGATTTTGCAAAGAAAAAATATTTGACACAAGATGTGCCTTTGTAAAGAAAAAACAGGGGAATAAAATACTAATAAAATATCTTTTAAAAAGAGCAAAAAGGGGTAATTTTGAAGAAGAAAAAAAATGAGTAAAAAAGGTGTTTTAAAAAGAGAAAGTAGGGATAATTTTAGAGAAAAAATATGGCAAAAATTTGTTTTTTTTTTAAGAAAAGAGGGAAAAAATGGACAAAATGCCTTTTTCAAAACGAAAATGCGTGGAAAAAGTGTCTTTTTCTATAGAAAAGACGGGTTTTTTTAAAGAAAACAAAAGTTGGAAAAAAGCCACTTTAAAATAGAGAAAAGAGAAGAAAATTTGATGGCATAAAAAATAAGACAAAGAAGCATTTAAAATGTGATTTAATTGAAATAAAAATGGATCATTTACCTCAAAATTTGTAAAACAGGTTTAAATTATAATGAAAATTGAGAAAAATCGAAAGATACATAAAGAGAGGGGTTAGTTAATTAAGCTAGTTAGGTTAGAAAAAAACACATTAAGCTGGTTATTAAAAAAAAAAAACAAAAAATGTGGCGCCATCTTGCAACTTATAATATCAATTGCATTGATCGCTGGATGATCTATTTACTTTTCCGTCTTGAAACACGGTCTTAAACTGTTGCGTTTCCGACGCCTTCATTGAATTTTGAGTAATTTACTCTCTAATCAACAAAAATCGTTGTAGATTCATTATTTTCCTGTATATACTTCGATATTACGTACAACATAAATTAATTTAGACTTTTTGTCAACAATAATTGAAATCCGTTCGTCTACCGAGCCAAATTCAGATCAAATGAAATCTAACAAAGTGTAACTCAGACCTCAACCTCTCGATCTAATGTCATTTGATAGTAAAACGACCATGAAAGTGCAAAGTTGGCTGTGCACGCCTAAAGGCAGAGCTAGTTAGACCCTCAAATACGCCCTAACACTGATACGAACTACTCCCGCGTTTAATTTTATTTGTAAAACTAAACTTTAGTTGTAACTCCTCGCCGGATTTTGTTCCATCACTAGACCACTGGCTTTCCTTAGTTGGATATTATGCGGGCGGAGAACTTCCATTGGCATACGTGGAATTTCAGCATTTCTAAAATCATAAATTTTATACAAGTTTACTTTTTCTTTGTGTTTTTTTTTATTATTTGCTTTATGTTTATTCATATTAATATTAATTATATTTTTAGCGTTAATGATACATTTTATGATATATTTTCAAGAGCCGTCACTGGATCTAGTCGGAGGTTGTCTGAGGTTTCCGTTAGTCCAGGAAAACGCAATATTGCTGCATGTTACGGACATGAATTAAATAACTTGACGGGCGGACCAGACGCCACCATGAACATGAACGTTCTGCCAGAGATGGATGTACATTTAGCAGAAATATTTCAGATTCGCAAAACATCTGTTGCTGTTTCTGATAGAAATGTAAATACGGTTTAATAAGTAAAAGTTATTCGAATATAAATTAACAATATACAAAGATAGCAAGAAGAGAATAATGAATAAAATAATTTAGTTCATCACAAAAATTTTTCATAATCTGATACTAAATACAGTCAAAATCCGTATATCTCATAGTTCTGATAAATGTAGTAGGCGATTGGAGTAGTAGAACAAAGCCGGTTTTGGACTACCTCCATCGAATTCTCTCATCTAGCCGAAGAATTTGCACCCGTTAGGTGAAAATAAACACCCTAGCCTAAGAAGTAAATTAAGAGACTAGCCTAGCTTCATCATCATTACCATTGCCTTTTTGTCAGGATAGCCCTAATAGAGGTAATGAATCCCTTTTTGGCAGAGAAGACCGACGAGTATGACCAGAAGCGGTAGTGCCCCCTGTATATTCCAAAATTCATCGCTTATCGCTCGAGCTCTTCTTTTTTACAAAAAATAAGTAGAAGAGTTCACCCTATTGTGCAAAACTCATCGCTTATCACTTGATCTCTTCTTCTTTTCCAAAATCACCTTAGCTCAATCTCTTGCTGCCTGTTTGTGGGTTGATGCAATATTTCCGACAAAAATGAGGCCTGTTTGTTGTTGGCCTGGATATATCGGATGACGTCAGCATAAATAAATTATGAACTAATCGAATTTCTATCACAAATAAATTAAATTTTCGATGTGATAATTTTGTTTTCATTATACTGCAAATGTTATAGATCATAATTTATTATCATTAATAGGTATTGATTAGGTCTCGATCTGGGGGCTCGATTCTTGAATCTCGAATGCGAAATATCTACATTTGTCATTGCCAGTGTCGAACAGTATTGTCAAGACCTATTCTTCAATACGAATCGGGATTTAAAAACAATGAGACATTATTTGTCGAAAGTATAAGTGGCAACGATGTAATATTGTGACATGGGACGTAAATTTGTATGTCAAACGTCTTGCAAAATTAAAAATTTGTTAGTTCATTGGTACCTTGCTGTATTGTATCAAATACAGATATTGTATTTTACTTGTGAAAATGGAAAAAAAAAATTATTGTAACCAAGAACAAAAACAACGTTTAACGGAAGTAGTTATAGGGGACAAACATTTATTAAGTAGCAAGTTTACTAATACCTTTACAGCCAAAAATAGTATGGAAAGGTGGAAAAACATTGCGGATATATTAAATTCGATACCCGGGGCTAATAAGGATTGGAGACAATGGAAAAAAGTTGTATACCTTTGTTCACTTACAAGGATATTTTTACAACTCCGTCTGTTGCAAGATCCCAAGAGTTCAACAAAAAAGAAACAAACTGCTGCAAGGATGCATATGCAAGGTACTGGGGGAGGGCCACCTACGAAGGAAATTTTGACGCCGACTGAGGAAGCAGTGTTAGAGTCGCTCAATACAACAGTTGTAACTGGAAGCAGCAATCTGTTAGAAACAAGCATAGCGTTTGAGTGGGATGACACAGATGCTGTGGCAGATATTCCGCCAATAGAAATTGCTACTACACCCATCCCTCCTCCAACAGATCACACTTACATTAAGGGTTCAGAAAAAAAAGGAAAAGACTAATACCTGCTAAACGCCGGGCAATAAGTGCAAATGTCATACAGGTGCTAGCACAAGTTTCAGAGAGAGAGAGTTAGAGATAAGAAAGCGGTACTATGCAAAAAAATTGCACTAATGGAAAGGCAGACATGAGCTATTGAAAAAATAGCTAATCACTTCTCTGCGTAAACTATATGTAGATTTGTTACATTGTACATATAAACATTTGTTTATAGTAATTTAGAATGTGTTTAAATATACTTCTCAACAAAAATATCTGTCGTCAGTTTCTGAAATAAATTATTTGCTGTAAAATACTGTCATATTAATTTTAATTTAACAAATGTGTACATTAGGCGTCACTCCCTATTTTATTAAAAGGAAATATTTAGTACCATATGTATGATTACTTTTGACGAAGCTCATTCACCTCTCCTATAGTGTGTGGAGAGTGCACCCGCTCATTAAATATTTCTGGCCTGTTTAGTGCTTCAGAAACTTCCTTAACACTTCTACTAACTGAAGCTTGTGATAATCCTAATAGTGCATTTTTACCAACAGCTGTTTGATAACTGCCAGTTGCAAAAAAGTTTAGTGTTGCAAGAATCTGTAATTTTAGTAACTTGTTAATACTCGGATATCAAACATGAATATTTGCTTACCTTTCTTTCAATTGTTAAGCCAGACATGCGAGTTGGTTCTCGTACATATGGCATAACCATTTCCAGTAACTCCTGCGTAATTACTTTCGTTAATCTTTTTTTTTAAATTCGTTATCATTCATTTGAAATGCATCCATGTAGTTCATAATTGGTCTGGGAGCATTACCATCATCTTCCATGTTTTCAGTAGCCACCACTAATGTAACATTCGGATTCATTTTGGTATTAATAAATGATTTTAGTTTAATAAAAAAAACACCTTTACGAAAAAACGATAACCAACCAGGTCTCGATCCGCTTTCGATTCACTTTGATCAGGTCTTGATTACAGTGGGATCATGAGACTTGATTGTCGACCTAAGTATATCGAGTTTGATAGATACTCGATAAATTTGAATCACGAGCTTCGATTAATCGACACGACTCTACAAAAATCTCTTGAATGCGCTGGAGGAGTCATTAGTTACTGAAGTTATTCGAATGATTTTCGTTTTGTTTTTGTTAATTATTTTCAATAATTGAATTTTTTACGTTAAAAATTATACGAATATTGTTGCAAAATTTTAAATTAAATCTGTCGCCAATTTTCAGAGATTATTTCTTGCACTTGCAACTCTTTACACTTGCTTTTTGACAAAAAATCTCGTGTTGCTTCGTAGAAGTGAGTCGAATCTCGTGATTCCACTGCATGTCTCGATCCGCTTTTGATCACGTCTTAATTAGTTCTCGATTAGGTCTCAAATCGCGTGATCAGGTTTCGATCAGGTATCGATCCGCTTTGACCAGGCCCCGATCCGGTTCTTGGGAAAGAAGAATAAATCAAATAATAATCGATGACTTTTGCATTATATAGAAGGGTACTGAGGTCGTCTCCTGCCATCGCTTCTGGTGATTGCCGTCGGTCAGAGCCAAAAAGGCACTCATTAGGGATAATTTAATGACAAAAAGGCACTAATTACGGTCAATTAGGGGTGGTGAGATTAAGCTAGTTTCTTGTCATTAACATAGGTAATGGTACTTCTTCGGCTAGGGGTGCTTCGTTACACCTAGGCTATATTACTAATTCGGCTATGTGAGAGCACTCGATGGAAGTGGTCCAGAAACGGCATTGTTCTACTACTGATCGGACCAGTCGTTCATCTAACAAGTTCGATTAGGTAGCCATATTTTTTCACCAAGAGCAGAAGAAATAAGGCACCTCAGATGATTTCCATGAATATATTTAAATTTAATACAATTAAAACTAATATTTTGAAAATTAACTATTTAGACAGTTTCAAACTGTTTTTTCATTTTGACAGAATTATTAAATTTAAGAAACACTAATGAAAATTTACATAAAATTGTTTTATACATTACAATTATTTTAATTGTAGCAGCAATTAGCATTATAATTAGTAGCGGGAAAAATAGAAAACGTATGAGGTTTCATACTTGGCATTGGTTTTACTCGTTTCATAAAATATAATACGTAAACGTTGCTTCTTTTCGATTTATGATATATGAGAGTAATAATTAATCTTTTCCTTTCAAAGGTATGATTGATAGATAAGTATATTGCCTTTCTCAGTGTGTGCAAGGAAAAATGATAACAATGTGACAATAGATAATAATGATTTGCGCAATATTATTAATCGATATTTGTAAATAGCATAGAAAAAATTATTATAAATGGCCTAAAAATATTTTAGATGGGCATTTGTACAGACTTTATAATTGAAATATTAAAACTGACAAGAGCGTATGATGTCCAAAAACTAATTTTAATGATAAATTCTGAAATTTAAATATGGGTCAATTTCTCTCAATTTCAAATATTATTTCATACTTAAAATAGGGCCATGTCACCGCATCAATGTAAAATTGACATTCGCTCAAACGATTTTCTATAAATAAAGTTAATATTCCTTATGTAGTATACCAACTGGTTCCAGTTAAATTTTTCTTGACATTTGTACGCAGTAAAATTTTGATTTAGTTTACTCTAAATTAGTATAAATCAGATATTTCTTCTACATGGTGTTGTCCAAAATTAAAACCTGTTTTATACTTTCTTTGTGTGAACTAAATAAAACATAATGCAAAACAAATACACACAACCAGAACACAATAAATAATAAATGAATTAGTAAAATATCGTGGCCTCCTGGTTGTCAGAATTACCCTGTAAACATGCAGATACACCAAATCAAAGAATTTCAATAACTAATTTAAGGCTTTTCTGGATCACCCCAGATACCTCGTCAGAATCCGAATTGACCTCAAGAGAGTAGGTCTTTAGCTTATCAAGGGAAGCGATACCCTTTTATGGTATTCGAGATCGAGTTGACCTAGGACTTTCGTAATCTCGTATGGTCCACTATACTTTGGCATGAGCTTTTTACTCTAGCCTCGTAGCGGTAGCATGTACTACAATCAGATCTCCGACCTTATACTTTTTCCCTTCGAAACGATACGCATCCTATTTGACTTTTCGTTTAGCCTATTTTTCAGATACGATTTTACAAGTCTTTTCACGAGTTTGCAACAAATTTTCATCTTGCGATGATTTAATTAAAATTTCGTTATCCAAAATCGTGTTCGCAACACCTAATTTTGGTCACCATTTTGTTCCATCTTTGTTCATCATCGATTGATGCCGAGAGGGAGGCGAGTATGGTCCGATTGTACCATTCAACTTAGTCATTTGTTCTAGGAATTTTTTCCCGACAGTATATATTCTCCAAAATTTTCTATAACACTATCAAAAAAATCTGATGTGGCCAGCACATGACCTCTCGCCATTTTTGAATCAAAAATTTCCAGGTTGACACAAAAAAGTATGAAAAAAAATTATATTTTTGTAAATCTGGCAACAATGGCAAAAGTTTAGAAAATTTTAATGAGATGAAAATAAACTATAGGGTATACAAAATATATGTGTAAAACTTTATTGCCGTTTTGTATAATAATGGCGTCATCACCCATAGCAACTGCCACTTCCGGTTGTGCGATTGGCACCAAAATCTAATCAGATCTAATCTAGGGTATCAGAATCCTGTATGCAAAATTTCAAATTTTTTTATTCAGTAGTTTTTGAGTTATCGTTACTACAACATCCATCCAAACACACACACACACACACTAACACACTAACACACACACACACACACACACACACACACACACACACACACACACACTAACACACACACACACAGACATCATCGCGAAAATATTAAAATCGTATTCTAGGGACCCCAAAACGTGTTTATCAATTGAAAACTCACTACCCAATTTTTAGCATGATTCCTATACCTCTCTTATCTGAAGGGCGAGAGGTAAAAATTAACTATAGAACCTAATTTCGTAGAAGTTACTGCCTTCATGAATACGAATTTCGTAAAGGCGTCGATAATAACTATAAGATATTGATTCCTTCGTACCGACTTGACGAATGGTCCGAGGTGATTAATATATAGGGTATCGAAAGGTTCGTCTGTTTGGTTTATAGGATGGAGATATCCCGGGTTCAGGATACTGTAGCCCGAGGTCCATTCCCTTTCCCTATTTAGGTCCCGGCAATAGCATAATACATGAAGAGGAGTTTCGTTCTCTTCCTCACATTTCCTACATAGGGAATCTTCTGATACACCTATGAGGTTCAGGTGTCTTCTAAGCCCGCAGTGTCCTGTCAGTACACCTATTGCGGTTTTGAGTTCCCGTCTTTTTAGGCATAGTAGCAGATTGCCTGTGCTCTTGGATGGACCTTCGATAAGTGCTTTCGACTGTCTTAGTCCCGGAAGTTCCAACCAGTATTTCCTGTGTTCGTCCCTTAATTGTTTTTCCAGCATACCCTTTATATGTTGGTAGGAAATACCACATGTGGGTTGCGGTCCAATTAAAGGTTTTTCGGCTCCTTTACCAGCCAGGCGGTCTGCCTCTTCATTTCCTTCAATGCCCTTATGCCCAGGCACCCATTCAAGAGTTATCTTGTTGTGTTCTGCCAGGGCAGTTAGGTTTTTATGGCAGTCCAATACCAGTTTGGACTGTATTTCCACCCTTTGTAATGCTTTAAGGGATGCTTGACTATCCGTGAATATACGGGTTCTCTTATTTCTAAGATCCTCGCGCAACATCACGTTTAAGCAAGCATTTATCGCAGTCATTTCCGCTTGAAAGACCGTTGCCATAGATCCCAGGTTTAGAATGCAAGGTCTCCCAGAGTTCATATGATAGAATCCAGCACCTATACTGTCTTCTGTTTTAGACCCGTCCGTATACCAGACAGATTCATTTTTCTGTGTCCTGACCTCACTCTTTCTGTCCCTCTCATGTATGATTACTGTGAAAGGTTTCACAAAGTTGTGACTGACAGGCATTCTGTCCGATGGCATAGTTAACACCGGATTTTCTCTTAGTTTTTCTGCGATAATGGAATGATAACCTTTTCTTGAAAGTTCCCATCCCATGCCGTTTATACCCAGCCAGTACGTTGCTGCCAGTGCCTCTTTTTCCACTACTAGATGTAGCGGAGGAAGCCCCAGCAGAACTTCCATAGCCGCTGTTGGCGTTGTTCTAAACGCTCCTGTAATCAGAAGGCATGCAACTCTCTGTAGCTTGCCTAGCTGCCTAGCTGCCTAGCTGCTTTAGAACTGTTCGGTTTGTGCCACCATATTACGGAGGCGTAGGTCACGGCAGGTCTCACAACCCTGGTATAGAGCCAGTGCGCCATACAGGGGTCCCCACTTAGACCCCACCATCCTCTTGCAGGCCCAAAGGGGTCTTAGAGCTTTATCCGTTATGGCTAGAGAACGTTAATTTGTCATCCAGGATAACTCCCAAATATTTAATTTCTTTTGACAGATTTATTTGTTTTCCCCACATTGAGAGGCCCTTTATATTCAGGTTTCTTCTCCTTGTAAAGGCAACAACTGTAGTTTTCGCCGGATTCGTGGATAATCCCTCTCTCCGGCACCATCTTTCTACCATATTGAGTGACCGTTGCATCCTATCTGATACAACGGCATCAAATTTTCCATTTATAATGATACCTACGTCATCAGAAAATGCTTGTGCGTAGTTATTTTCTCTCTCTAGCTCTCTTAGTAGGTCATCAACCACCAGGCACCACATCAGTGGGGAGAGTACTCTCCTTTGAGGTCACCCCTTGGTGGCAACGACTTCCCTTGTCATCGCGTAATGCTCTGAGCGGTTCCTCGCCTCCGCATTGCTCCAACTATGGATTTATATGAAGCCGAATCAAAGGCGCCTTCTATGTCTAGAAATGCTGCTAGGGCGATTTCTTGACAGTCCAATGCTTGTTCCGCCTTGAGCGCCAGCGTGTGAATCGCAGCATCACAGGACTTCCTAGATTATTATGCGAATTGGTTTCGATGTATCGGGTAGTCTACCAATACCTCGTCCTATATGTATCTGTCAATCATCTTTTCTAAGGTTTTTAGAAAGAATGATGTCAGGCTGATAGGTCTATAAGATTTGACTTCTGCGTAGCACGCTTTACCCGGTTTGGGTATGAAGACAACTCTTGTAGACCTCCATTTTTCTGGTACATACCCCAGTACCAAGCTGGCACGGAGTAGTTGGCACGGCGGGCCTTCAAGCTCATCTAGTTCCTTCTGAAGAAGCGCTGGAAATATGCTATCCGGTCCAGCTGTCTTGTATGGCTGAAAACTTCTCAGAGCCCATGCAATCTTGGTTCTGTTTACAACTTTGTTTGCCAAGGCCCAGTCCTGCTTTGTGGCTCTGGCTACTTGGGCCACCACAGTACCGTTCTCTTGACTTTGGTTAAGTGAGCATCCCGGGAAGTGTGAGTTTAGTAATACGTCTTATATAGTCTGTCTCCAAACAGTACTCTTTGTTTATTTTTCGTTTTTCTTTATCGACTGGTAAGATTTTCAGTGATTCGATCAAGAATACATTTGTTATCTGCTTTTTGTGTAATTAAAATCCAATCTTCTTGCTACAGATTATCAGTGAATCCTTCGCTTATGGGATTTCTATCAAGAGCATTTCTGACCCGGGCGATACTCGAAGTATATTTCTGAATACTAAACCACCACCCACTTATTCTTGGTATCAGATCTCTTTTACTTAAAGTTGTTCTAATCGCATTGCAATCAGTAACAACTTTAAAATGGGTTCCAATGGATATATGCGAAAATGCTTTGGTATATTTACAACGGCCATCGTCTCTAGAATGATATCGTTGTTCTTCTTTTGCCGCCTGTCTGGTTTAGTGCCCTATTTATTTGTTCTTGTAGAAAAATCCGTCCTATTCTTGATCATTAATCGCTAATACGGGTCGAGAGACTAACTTTGATCGAAGGGAACCGAAAAATATTAGTTATTCATTTCCCTATTAGAATTTAACATCCTTTTTCGTTAAGGTTGTCAAGGGTTTCGCATTCGTAGCGAAATATTTTATATATCTATGAAAATAACTAACCAATCTCCCAAGAATTGTCGAACAGAATGGCAATCAGTGGGAGTAGAGAACTTTTCAACTGCCACAATTTTATTACTACTAAATTCATGACCTAGGTATTCAAGTTTCTTCACAAAAAATTGGAATTTTAGGATACGTAAAGTAAGACTGGCTGCCTCTAATACCTTTAGAACTAGCCTCAAACTTTCAAAACCAGATTGGAAATATTCGCTAGACCCATTTGTAATGAACATCCGGAGTCACAAATGCTGTCTTGGGTATTGAATTTTCTTCTAACTAAATCTGATAATAACCACTAGCAAGATCTAAACTGGTAAAAAATTTACTGTTTTAGTTTCTTAAGGAGTACTGATCCTTGATATTTTTCGAATTTAGTGCCGTTTTTCTTTTTAATTAATAGTATAAGATTCGAATACGGTGAAACTGATTCTTGAACAATTTTGTTTTTTATTAAATCATCAACTATTTCTTTAACAACTTTTCTTTCGGAGGAAGCTAATCTATAAGGACAATATACTACGGATTTATGAATCGAAATTTTTCTCTATTTTTGTTTTCCCTAACTCTTTAGTGTCCTGCGTAAAACATAATCTAAATTCATTAAGATTTTTAAGTAGTTTTAATTTATTCATGAATAATATTAAGATTAAAACGTAAATCGGTAACACTAAATGGGTTTTTATCTTTTATGTTGATAGTACCAACAGAAATATCAGCCAAAGACAAATCTGGTAAACAATGAAAACCATGAGCTTATATTTTATCATTCCTTACCTCTACTTCTTGCTATGAAACATTCATAATGGCAATTAATCGATTTCTGACCCTCCACGTAGTATTCGTTGGCCAGGAGCTGCTCTAAATCCTCCTACAACAAAAATTTCATCCACATCACAATCCTTCGATTCGATTTCCACCAACATGACTATTCTGTGTGCAATGACAGTTCAATTTGTAGATGGTGAACTATTTTAACTCGCGATATGTACAACAATAAATTGGGACCGATTGTTTTTGTTCTTTTATCGCGTTTGTATCTCCTCGAGTCTGACCTAATACATCTCGAGGATCTCGAAGAGCTTAATCTTCTACGCCCTATTTTTTTAAACTTTATTTATAATTTATTATAAACATTTACAAGATTCAAAATGAAAACGAATAAGAAATAACCCGCTTATTTCGATGCACAATACTGTAACACTCTTTGCGTCGTCAAGCGGTCTTTTGGCACCTTAGTCTAGGTTTCAGATTGCCTCGGGCGCCACCTTCCGTTTATAGTGTGAAGGCTACTTGCTCTGACAGCTTCAGTGGAGAAAGAAATACTCCAGGGGTCGTTATGGTATCGACCAAAATCACTGGCGGCTAGAATGGCGGTCTTTACTTGCTCTACTGGATTGAGTACCTGGGTATTAGCTGCTACAATGTCAGTTTATGTAAACAGAAGAAAAATAAATAAAATTATCAAAATATTTATTGTTTCTGAATGATACCAAAATTAACAAATCCGGAGGAGGGTGTGTAATACGTTTCTTAAAGGCTGGTGTTGATGGTTCTGGACTCTGGTACAATTGGAATTGGCTTCGTTTCATTCAGCTTGGGACGGCAACAGTAACTCGGACTTCGGGCTGCCACTGCAGCTAACTGATCGACTCCGGCTGCCGTATACCATGAGGTCGGGTCTCACATAATTTTAAAATACTTCTAAATCCAGTGCCGTGGGCGATTTAATTTGAATAACGAAAAGTAACTTTGTTACAATATAGTCACAATTATTTAGCATAAGAGAGCCAATCGAGCCGCTGCTCTGTGAAATAAATAAAACACAGCTTCCTGAAACTTAACAAAATTTATTAAATATAAACACTTATAACTTACACGTATTTATCGAATGAAATCACAGTACTGAATGTCAAATTTTTATCCGTATCCAACGATGTTAACATTTGATTAAAATAAGTTTGTTATTGAGTTTCCTAATTACAAATATCCATTCGTTTTTCTATTTAAATGTAATGTTACTTAACTTCATCACAACTAAATCTAAAAAAACAATATTTCAGTACCATTAACCTAAATAAAAACTTTAACAAAATATATAATCCACTTTCTTTACGAACAGTATAATAAGTTTAATAAAAGAATGAGGTAAATAAAGATCTATATTCTGTATCAATTTCTACTTTAAAAGATAAAATTTTCTGCACCGTAGTTCGAAATTCTAACTGGGTGCGCCGATCTGCAAGCATCGCAGAAATTAAATTAAAGAGGAGCTGATCTCTCTTCACATACAACGCGAGTTTACCGAGCAAACTTCACGGAAAGGCACTAGGGAAAAAGAAAATCCGCAAATAGATAGTTCACCGAGAAGCCGGCGTGGATATTTGCTGTTGGTTGCATGAATTGGATACTCCAATTTTGTTGAATGACATGTTGTGGATTTGTTCGGATGTTTGTTAGAGGAACTAGTTAAAAGTAATTAATTAGTTCGTAACGGTTATAAAGAGGAAAATTTAGTAAATTGTCACAAACTATACAGTTACCGGTAATGATAGAAATACAAATTTTAGTTCCTTTATATTTCGCAATAAAAAAAATCTATTGTAATAGTTGTCCCTAATTTTGTTATAAGTCATAAATGTGATTTAAGCTCAATTCGTTTTATTACGGGTTCGTTCCTAGAATAGAATTTAAAATATATCAAAAACTAGGATTTTAGCCGCCAGTCTAATTGATTTTTTGATGTATTTGGAAACAATTGACAAAAGAAAACTATGATAAAAATCAAAATCCGTCCTTTCTTTCTTTTTTTAAGTTTTAGGGAATTAAACTCAAATTAAACATTATATTTTTTTTACTTTATACGAAAAAATTTAATCTTTCAGAGACTTTTTCTTTTTTTCCTGGAAATTGGTTTTTGGCTTGTCTTCTAATTTTTTCTAATAATTTCTTGGATCCGGCAGCAGAAACCTTAGGTCCCAAAGGAAGAAAAAAAACTTGCTCGATCTAAAAGGAAACTTGTTCAGTCCAAAAACTTGTAGTCCTAAAAAGACTTGTACCAAAAACTTGTTCCAAAAATAAATTGTTCGGTCAAAAAAAAACTTGTTCCAAAAAATTAAATTTTACTAGAAACTTGTACCAAAAAAAAAGGACTCCTTCCAGAAAATCCTAATAGTTTACGTAAAGTAAACAATAATATTAATATATGAAATACATGAATTTTCTAGATCAAAATATAAAATATAAAAATATTCAAAGTGATTTAAATTTTAAGACAATCTGTAAAAACAAAAATAAAAATAGATTGTCTTTTCGTGATCGAGACTGAAAGAGCCCCACAAACATCACATAATTTATATTATTATCAAAGATAAGATATTAACTTTTAAGTAATTATAACAACAAATATACCGGCATAAAAAAATTAAAAATAACAGTAAATAAAAGTTAAAGCGTAATATATATTTAATATATATTTACCACCTGACTATTTACTAACAAAAATCGAGTTCCACGATTTACTTGAACAGATTTCACAACCCAGAATTATAGTAGGAGACTTTAATGCTTACAACCACATATGGGGATCGACATACATTGATAATAAAGGGAAAATCATTGAAGAAACCATAGATAAATTTAAATTATGCCTTCTGAATGATGGAACACCAACAAGATTTAATATCATAACTGGTGAAGAAACCCCATTAGATCTAACAATATCCGACTCAACTATATATCCTCAACTCACGTGGGACAGAATGCAATATACATATAACAGTGACCACTACCCACTTATAATAAAATACATCCAATACAACGGTACCTTCCCCAAAGTGGAATCTGAAAAATGCTAATTGGAAGCTTTTCTCCCAATATATTGAAACAAACATCCCAAATTGCGCAATAACTGATAACATAGATGAATGCTTATTAAACTTCACCAACATTATAACGCAAGCAGGAAAATCTCACATAGGAAAATCAAACTATATTAAACATCACACACCAGTCCCATGGTGGAACAGTAAATGTGCGGAAGCACTAAAACTTAGTAAAAAAGCATTCAACAAATATAAAAGAAAGAAGTCAATCGATACTAAAGCTGAGTATAAAAAATATAGAGCCCTTGCGAGACTCACTATAAAAACAGCAAAAAAACAATCATGGATTCAATATGTATCAACAATAACTAGTTCCACCCCAATGACAGAAATCTGGAAGAAAATTAAACGTATTTCGGGCAATTATAGTTTCAACAAAATAAACTGCTTAGAAACTAATGGGAAAAACGTCATAGAAGACAAACAGATAGCGGCGACGTTGGCTGAAATGTATCAATTCCGATCTAGCACAGAATACTATGAAAAATCTTTTCAAAAATATAAAAAATCACAAGAAACCAACCAAGTACATTTTGAAGAAGATGAAGACCCTATAAATACAGCACTTACAAGAATAGAATACGAAGAAGCATTAAAATCATTTAAGGAAACCTGTGCTGGACCGGACGACATTTCTATCAGCTTTATAAATAACTTACCAGAAAACGGACATGTTCATCTTTTAAGATTATTTAATATAATATGGACACAACATAAATTTCCCACTGCATGGTTGGAATCTACTATAATTCCTATCCTAAAACTCGATAATCCAAAAAGTAATCCCGAGTCATATCGTCCTATCTCATTATCAAACTCTATGTGTAAACTTATGGAAAAAATTATAAACAAACGCTTACTCTGGACACTAGAAAATAAAAACATTATAATATCAGAACAAAGTGGATTTCGCAGCAATAGATCAACGATGGACAATATATTAGCACTTGAGAATGAGGTACACGAAGCACTGGCAATGGGACAGAAATGTATTGCAGTATTTTTTGACATTAAAAGAGCATACGACACGGCGTGGAAACATAGAGTAATAAACAATCTTTATTCACATAAAATAAGTGGACATTGTCTAGCATTTATAAACAATTTTTTATCCAATCGAAAATTCAGACTTAAAACCAACGGAGTAATTTCACCAATTATGAACTTAGAAAATGGAATCCCCCAAGGGTCTGTGATCAGTCCTACTTTATTTTTAATGGCAATGAACGATTCACTTAAAAACTTAAAACTCCACTAAAAGCTCGACTATATGCTGATGATTTAGTGATCTTCGGCAAAAGCAAAAATATAAAAAATCTATTTACCGTTACTCAGAATTTTTTATGTAACTTAGACGAATGGTCACAGAAATCTGGTTTCCGTTTCTCAACAGAAAAAACGCAATATATAGTTTTTTCAAATAAGGACATTCCAAACAGTCCTCAATTAACACTTTACAATAAAAACCTACCAAACAAAAATCAAATAAAATTCTTGGGAATGATAATCAACAAAAAACTAGATTGGACAGAACATATAAAAAAACTCAAAGCAGAATGTTACTCAAAACTAAATATTCTGAAAGTGTTAGCAAATAAGGAATGGGGATCAGATAGACAAACTATGCTCACCTTATACAGATCAATAATAAGGTCAAAATTAGACTACGGGGCAACAGCTTATTCATCAGCAGCTAAATCTAAGCTAAAACCTCTAGATTCAATTCACCACTCAGCGCTACGACTAATATTAGGCGCTTTTCGAACAACTCCGGTTGAGAGTCTATATTGCGAATCAGGCGAAACGTCCCTATACGATAGAAGAACCTACTTAAGACTAGCATATGCAATAAGAACTAATGCTAATCCCCACAACCACACGTACAGCATAACCGACAATGATAGGCTGGCAGCAATATATCATAACAGAACAAGATTACATAAACCATTTTACAATAGAGTTGGAATAGACTTTCAATCCCTTAACCTATTCTTACCACAGTATTATTCCACAACACATGAACCCCCACCACCTTGGATTCTAAAACCACCTGAAATTATAACAGCACTTACTCAGTATGACAAACATACAACAAACACACAAATAATATTAGAGAGCTTAAAAAGTATTTTAAACAAGTATCCCAACTATCTACAAATTTATACAGACGCGTCAAAATCAACAGAAGGAGTAGGAGCAGCAATTGTATCACCATATACAATAAAAAAATATACATTTCCTGTCGAATGCAGTATATACACAGCCGAATTATATGCAATATATAGGGCCCTAACTGAACATTCTCATATACAAAACATAGTTATTCTTACAGATTCACTGAGCTCAACCCAAACTCTTATGCATATATACCCTATTAACCATATAGCAAAGCAGTCATAAGGAAACCGTATTTATTTGGATCCCATCACACATTGGGATTATCGGCAATGAAAAAGCAGACAAAGGTGCCCGCGAAGCAATTATATCTACAGACTCTATCCACATACCACATATATTAGCAAAAGACGTGATAAATAGTGTTAAAATAAAAGTGCAAAGCGCATGGTAATCCCGATGGAACAATTCAACATCAAAACTACATATAGTGAAACCCAAAGTGAACCCATGGACGCGTTTGCCAAGTGATCGAAAATCCCAAGTGATAGTGACCCGGTTGAGACTCGGTCATACAAACCTAACACATTCATTTCTACTTAGCAAACAGCAAGAACCGATGTGCGACACCTGCAATACGAAATTGACGGTCGAACACTTTATGATAAACTGTCCAAAATACCACAATGAAAGGAATACATTCAACATCCCAAACACCTTATTTGAAGCCCTAGGCTCAACATGTAACTTTAAAAATATAATATCCTACCTATCAGAAATTAAGCTTGTCAACAAATTGTAAACCAACTATCTCTCGCTAATAACCCGTAGGGTTGATGCGAATTATTAAATAAAAAAAAAAAAAAAAATTTAAAGCGTCGGAATTAATTGCGGCACAGACACTGTAGAAGTCATTTGTTTTGACTGAAGAGGCAAAGAGAGAGAATTGTTAGCATGGAAAAAATATTTTGTAATAATACCTAGAAGGGAGGGAGATTTTGAGACACGACGCGAGGAAATTAAGGAGGGAAATAAAAAAAAGTCTGAAATTAAAATATATTCAGCAGAGAAATACTGAAAATACAGGTTGGCACAGAAAAAAACCGTAACAAATGACAAGCAAATCCAGTAGTTTCTTATAGATTTCTAAAGTTATAATCTAATTGATGCCACATGAAATTTTTAAACTCATTGAAATTTTTACATTGCATTTTAATAATCATTGCACCTTACTATAATAGAATAATAATAACTTCGTAGTTTTATTTTTCTTAACCACATCTTTGAGCTCGAATAATAATAATATCACAAGAGTCTTAAAATTAAGTATCCAATTTTTTGAAATTTTTGTTTATTAATTATTAACTATTGTTATTAATTTAACACCCTCTTACAAGATCCGTTACATAATAATATTATTTACTGTTAATAAATCAATGTTTTGAAAGACTGTAGGTTTTCACGGCTGACTGTAGGCTTTCACGACTGACGGTAATTGTTTGTTTATGCCTTGGTCTTCTATGCTTATTACTTCCAAACATTTGGGCTGTAACTTCTGCACCTAATTTCACTGGAGTGGAAGAGGTTTTTTTTTGTATTACATCTATTGGTCTGAGTTGAGGAGGCGGGAATTTTTAAAGACACCTCACGCTTGGATCTATGCGTGATTTTGTGCAGGACTCTCCCCGGATAGCTCTACAAGCAGATTTAGGGGCATATCTCCTAAGCCCCCTAATCTGTCCTTTTTGAATGGTGTTTCCTTGTACCCTACTGTAGGAGAAAGGTTCTCCTACTCAGGGATACAGTGATTAGTATCTTAAGATATTTTATTGTATGTTATTGATATGATACTTACGAGCCTCCCGGGAAGGAAGGCTCAGAGCGGTGAGCAGTTCTTCGGCGACGGTGGTGGATAGACAATGAATCTAGGATCTCGTCCGGGAGATTCATGTCTTTGCTTGTTTCGCTAAGGATCCTGAGATTGGGCTGGATGAATTTCTTCTTTGGTTTTCTGCTGAGTGTTTGTCTCTTACTGTCAACTGTCCTTAGAGTTTCTTGAGCGTGGGTGTTGGTACTGTCCAGTCTTCTCCCGATGTATCCTCTTTGGAGTTGCTGTGATGGCGTGCAGGAGACGATGAGGGAGTGTGGACAAGTTTAGAGCTCTGTAATACATTACAGGGCGGATGTAGGTATTGTAAGTGCGTAGCAATGTCCTCAGGTTACACCTGACAAATTGTCCACCAGGGCACCGAGGAGGGAGGCCCGTCTCCTAACTCTGTCTAGAGTTCTTTCGGCTTTAGTCGCCCAAATGAGAGTACGGGTGAAGAATACTCCCAAGTAGATAACCTCATCCGCAGGGACGAGTCTCTCTCCCCAGAGCCTAAGGTTGATTTCATTGAGGTTTTGGTTGGATTTTCGTGAGTAGATGGGATATTTGAATATAATGAGTTGGGTCATTTGAGGATTTAGGGTAACCCTTCAATTGCTACACCATCGGGAGAAACGATCAAGGAGTTATTGGGTTTTTGTTTTAAGAGCTCTAGTAGAAGGAGCGAAGGCTGAAATTTGAGTATCATCAGCGTAGAGTTGGAGGTATTGGCTAGGTGAGGGAGGGTATAAATGACATAAAGGACAGGAGCAAGGGCGGAGCCTTGGGGAACTCCTGCTAGAGGAGTAAAGGGATCATAGAGAGAATTTCCTACTTTGACACGAATGGTTCTGTTTTGAAGGTAGGAGTGGACAAGTGATGATGTGGATAGGGATATTGATGTTGGAACGCTTGCGAATAAGTCAAGCATGCCAGAATTGATTGAAAGCCTTCTGAACATCAAAACGGACTGCCGTTACACAGTGACCAAAGTTGAGCGATTTGGAGGCTATGGTATGGAGTCTCACTAGTGGATCATGGGTGGAATGATCAGACCTAAATCCGTGTTGGACTTGGGGGATCGTTCCCTCATCAAGAAAGCTCCAGATACGATCTTTAAGTAAAGTTTCAAAGGATATGGGCCTGTAGGATGTTGGGTTTTTGTGGGGTTTGGGGATAATAATGGTGTGGTTAGATTACCAGCAACTTGAAAAATAGAAATACTGAAGGCAGGAGTTCATGAGGATAGTAAGGACGGAGAGAATGGTTGCAGATATTTTTTTAGGGATTGTCTTTTTATTTGGTCTAGGCCAGGAGCTGAGTTTTTCCCCTAAAGGAATATCGAAGCGATGTCATCCGAAGTGAAGGGATTTATAATAAAGTTTTGGATTGGGAGTTTGGAGGATTTATAGGATTTCCGTGTCCCCATTGAATTGGGTATTGAAATTAATATTTAATAGGATTGATGAGATAGTTTTGGAGGTGCTCTTTGAAGGCCAAGTCCGTCTGGGCAGGAGAGTGAAGGATTTATTTATCGACAAGGATCTCATTCGATTTAAATGTGCCATTTATATGTGTGACTTCGCTCGCTTATTTGGCGGTTTTACTTTCGTGCTCTTTAGTGCTGTGTGCCAGATCATAGGTAATGTTGTTGTTTCTTCCTTTCTATTGAATTTTTCTGTTTGTATATTTGTATTTCTTCAGTCTGGTCGAGTAAAGTCTTGATGTTGCTAGATCGATGTTTTCGAAAGGATCTTGTGGCCTCCGTCGGCTAATATGTGTTCGGCGGTTTGTTATAAACGACAATTTCATTTATGTGCTCTTATTCGTGTGCTAATGCTTCTCTTTGTTTGTCTTACGTACACGTTTCCACAAGTACACGGAATTCTATAGACTCCTTCTATTTTTAGATACTCTTCTATTTTCTTTGTTGTAATAACCCCTAATAAAAAACACCAGTGTAATAACCTCTAGAAAAAGAAACTGGAAGGCTTCCTATGGTTACTAGTGTAATAACCTATTTCCGGCAGTGTACTGTCACCACTCTCCTAGAAGAGAATAAAAGGGCCTGGAACGTTAGTGAAGGCTCTGAAAAGATATACGCGCTTCCTTGCCGAATTCTCTGAACGTTAACGGCCACTCTTCAGTCGAAAGGGTAGTTCGTGCCCTCGCGGTGTTGCAGAGTCTTTACCTTACAGACAGGACTTTCGGGGGATGGGGAGAGTTTCACTTTCTGTTACTAAATATTTGATTCTTTGATTTATTTTAAGTCGTTTCTCTTTCTTTATATTTTCCCTTAGAACCCTCCGGGAAAGAAAAATTAAAATACACTAATAAAATTTTACTGTGTTTATTAAAAAAAACAAGATTATGAAATAATATCTATATAAAAAAATTAGAATGAATTTACAAAAAAAAAACAACGCGAAAACTGATAATTATAATAAGAACCCAACTTAGCGCGAATATCACGATCTCATCAGTAATAAAATATAAAAAAACATATACTGCACCAAAATTTTTGTGATTCTGGTCAAGAGACACAAGTAGTTCACTAACGGTAACTAAACTTATGAAGATTTTTATCTATGAACAATAATTACAAAAAAAAAAATCTGAAAAAAAAATTATAGCAAATAATTGTAACAAATTTGACAGCTTCCCGCGAGGGGCTCAAGTTATAATAAAAAAATTAGTGGCTTACTCCCTTACTTAACGGGAGGGCAATGTCCCTTATTTTAAATTCTCTTTATTCTATGTATCCCCTTAACTGTAATAAATTAGGACTAGAACCCCAGAGATCTTTTCCTCATTTTTTTCCGATGCACTTTTTTATAGCAAAAAAAAACTAAAATGTTTCAATGTTTTAATTAAAAGAATTAAACTTCGCTTACCACGAGCTGCGTTCTCTCTATTAATCCTTGACGCGCTATAGTTGTCGCACTCAAAACAAAATTTTTTTTTTATTGCTCATTATTCGTTTGCGAGTTAACACACACAAAAAAAATGATTGCGCCGGTGAGATTTTATTCCGTGACGGTACCTATTTCGACCGCTGTGAAGTAGTACTTGTTTCTCACTGCAGAGTTAAATTTTTTTTTGTGATTACGTCGTGTTGCACATTTGTCGAGACGTCCCGTGAGGCCTGTTTTTTTTTGACGTGTACATTCGCTGATTGGCTGGCTATCTCCATTCCCCGCGACTTTTTGACTAGTTGTGAGATTCGGAGCAACCGTGGACGCGCGTTCCCGTTTTCCCATTGGCCATGGATCTGACGCAGTACCACGCGTTGAGGGCGTCAATTGTAATGATTTTCGAAACTGTCTTTCGCTGCTTCAGCGCTTTTTCTGTCTACTGGCAGTTCGTGTCTTAGCACGAAATTCAACTCGATATATTTTGCAAATTGCTACATGATGTGACTTTGTTTAAAATAAAGAATTTTGTTATATCCTGTGCATTAAATATCATACCTTCGGGTTCCGTGACCTGACCTTGTTAATTTAATAATTTAGAACATTATGAAATATATTTTTTTCTTTAAATTTTCTGTGTTTCTTTAGTCTTTATCACAATTTGTAGATAGTGCTGATTTTCTTTTTCTTTACGATTTTCTCAATCATATCAGTGATACCTTCTATGTATGGTAGATAGACAGTTGTTTACCAGGATTGGTTTTCTTCACCCTTGGCCCCGTAGCACAAGATATAGTTATGTAGCTCTGTTGGCAGGTATTTTATTTCAGCGTTGACGTTTCTTGGTTTACATACCCTTAACGCTCTGTTTATTAATGCAGTGATAACAGTCCATTTTTGTTTTGGATAATGGTTGGTTCCAAGTTGTAGATATCGATTAGTGTATATTGTCTTTCTGTTCAATCCTGAATTTTGTGGATGTTTTTTAGAAACTATATATGCGTTATTTTCATCACAATGTGAAAGATGTATTGAATATGTTACTGCTTGGGAAGGGATGGGACCTCATATAACGTATGTTAAGTATATGTTCATAAGTGCTGACAAATTTGTTTGAAGTCTTATAATTCCATCAGTGAGAATTTTGTGGTGTCTTGTTGATCCTTTTCGAATGTAGTAATTTTTGTTATTTTCTGTGTCTCGGCAATGTAGTAAAAATGTTAAATAATTTAATATTTAGACTTTCTTCTTGGGTGAAGCTTCAAGTCTTGCGACTGACTGGTAATTTTCTTTCTTATAGAATAATGTGAGAATATAGACTTTCACAGCTGACGTCTTTTTGTTTTGATTTTAAATTCCAATTGAAATAAAAATTACCTTATATGCTAACATTTTCTACTTATATCTCAGATATCATAAATCTTAAAAACTAAATAAATAAAAATATTTCAATGTCATATTTTATCTAGCTGCCTTATTGTCCTACGTGTATCTACCATTGTAATAAATTCAAACTGTTTTAAATTCCAAATACATTTTGAGTATTTTATCTTGCGTGTACCTATTCAGAATCGTTACTTTAAAAACTGGTGCACTGTCCAAACTGAAACTCATTGCGCCGGTAATTTATTGTTCAATTCCGTGAATGCATCTATATTTTAGCTTCCCTACACACTACAATTCATCATAAAATAAGATAGGAGAAGTTACCTAATCGTTTCGAATTACAATGAAACTATACAGGCATTTCTCTAAATAAACGATTTTAACTAAATGGGAATGTTTGCGACGCGGGTTGTATTGATTTGTTTGTGATCACAGGACGTTTTTGGTTTTAAATTAAAACCAAATTTTTTTCTTTTTTTTTTAATTTTGTATTTATAACCCTTCATTATAGTTCTAAACGAAATAATATAATAAGATTTTACTCCGATAATAATGAAACTTTGCTATATACAGTGATTTTCAAAAAGTTTGGGACTTTGTTAAAAAAATTATTCCTGGTAAAAATTGGTGCACTGCAGAAATCTTCTATTTGAGACGCCAAAATTTTAAATTTTTATACTGTCTATAGAGGAGAATAAAAATATGAATTTTGATCAGGAGTAAACAGTATCAGCAAAGTTGTTTAGAATTAAAAAATCTAGAGACGAAGGTGGAATTATGGTCCCCTGTGGGATTTATGGACACCTTTTACTTTTTAATATATAATTTAGGTCACACAATCTAGCAGCGAACATATTACCAATTAGATTTAGTTTCCAGACAGCCCTGTAATGCAGTGATAGTTTTCGGCGCATTTTACCTTTCGAGATAAGAGAAACTCGAGTGTAATTTGACATTTTATCTAAAAAATGAATTTTTACCTTGCAAGCTAAATTAAATTAAAGTGAAACTCGACAATTTATCAGAAAAACGCATTTTCCTATCGAGCTAAAAGAAATTCTAGTGAAATTTGATATATAATCGAAAAAAGGCATTTTTACTTCGCGAGCTAAAATAAAATAGAGTGTAAATCGACATTTCATTCGCGAAACACTTTTTTAACTCATAAGCTAAAGTAAACTATAGTATAAATCGACATTTTATTAGAACATTACATGTTTACCTCGCGAGCTAAAATAAACTTAAGTGTAATTTGACATTTTATCGAAAAAATGCAGTTTTACCTTGAAATCTAAAGTAAATAACAGTGACATTCGACAATTTATCAGAGAAACGCATTTTTCCTATCAAGCCAAAAGAAACTAGGGTGAAATTTAATATGTGATCGAAAAAAGGCATTTTACCTCGCGAGCTAAAACAAAATAGAGTGTAAATCGACATTTCATTCGCGAAACACCTATTTAACTCACAAGCTAAAGTAAACTATAGTATAAATTGACATTTTATTAGAACAATACATGTTTACCTCGCGAGCTAAAATAAACTGAAGTGTAATTTGACATTTTATCGAAAAAATGTAGTTTTACCTTGAAAGCTAAAGTAAATAACAGCGAAATTCGACAATTTATCAGAGAAACGCATTTTTCCTATCGAGCTAAAAGAAACTAGGGTGAAATTTGATATGTAATCGAAAAAAGGTATTTTTACCTCGTGAGCTGAAATAAACTAGAGTGTAAATCGATATTTCATTCGCGAAACTCTTTTTTAACTTACAAGCTAAAGTGTACTATAGTATAAATCGATATTTTATTAGAACATTACATGTTTACCTCGAGAGCTAAAATAAACTTAAGTGTAATTTGACATCATACCGAAAAAATGCAGTTTTACCTAGCGAGCTGAAGTAGATTATACTGTAATTCAATATTTTAATAGAAAAACTCATTTTACCTATCAAGATAAGAGAAACTTGAGGGTAATTTGATATTTTTTCGAAAAAATTCATTTTTACCTAGCAAGCTGAAGTAAATTCAACGCTTTATCAGAAAAGTGCACTTAAACCCCGTTAGTTAAATAAAAACAGATTGTTAATCGAAATTTTATCAAAAAATACATTTTTATCTCACGAGCTAAAAAAAACTACAATGTAAAACTGTGTTTTAGCAGAAAAATTCATTGTTACCTTCCCAGCGAAAATAAACTTGAATGCAATTCAACACTTTATCGGAAAAATTCATTTTGAAAAATTCATTTCTACATTGCAAGCTAAAATAAAACAATGTAAATCGATATTTTATCAGAAAATACATTTTTGTCTCATAAGCTAAAATAAATTATACTGCAAATAGACATTTTATTTGAAAAAATGCTTTTTTACTTCCCAAGCGTAAATCCACATTTTATCAGAATAGTAGATTCTGTAACAAGGTTAGAATGAAAAATTCGACAAGAGTGGAAAATTCCGAACGCGAGCGAAAGCGAGTGTGAGGAACCACGAGTGTTGAATTTTTTCATTCTGACCGAGTAACAGACTATATTTTCTCCACGATCAAAAAGTATAAATCAAAATTAAATTAAATCTGAACACAAGTTATTTGTTGACATATTTGTATTATATTGTATTAATATTTATAGTGCTGTGGTACACTTACCGATATTAAAATCTGGTGCATTGGTGTTTTTTCATAATTTGCAATTTCAGATATTATTAAATTCTATATCTACTTCACTTGATTTTCCACTCATTATTTTGTTTAAATTAAAACTTGTTTGAAAATAATTATTACCGTCGTCATTTTTTATATCTGACAGTGACACTTTTGAAATCCATGGCAATCCCATATCGTTTATATTTTGATTACAGAAAATTCATTCTTTACCTTGATAAAGAATGAAAATACATGCAAAATGCATAAGAGGCAAGTATTATAGAATAAATATTCAGACTCTAGAGGGTGAATGTTTACATTCTATTATTAAAAATGATTTCAGAATTCATACATTCAGTAATGGTCGTGGAGAAAAATACATTTTTAGCTCGCGAGATAAAATAAAATAAATTGTAAATCTTTTTTTTATCGGAAAATGTATTTGTACATTATGAGCTAAAATAAACTTAATTGTAATTTGAAATTTTACCGAAAAAATGCTTTACCTTACGAGCTAAAGTAAATTAGAATGAATTCAACAATTTATCATAAAAACCCATTTTTCCTATCGAGCTAAAAGAAACTCGTGTGAAATTTGATATTTGATCGAAAAAGAGCATTATTACCTCGCGAGCTATAATAAACTGGAGTGTAAATCGACGTTTTATTCGAGAAACAATTTTTTAACTCAGGCGCTAAAGTAACTTATAGTATAAATCGAAATTTTATTATAAAAATATATGTTAACCTCACGAGCTAAAATAAACTTAAGTGTAATTTGACATTTTATCGAAAAAATTCAGTTTTAAGTAGCGAGCTGAAGTAAATTAGAGTGTAAATTAACACTGTATCAGAAAAAATGTTCTTTAACTTCGCTAGTTAAAATAAGACATACTGTAAATCGATTTTATATCGACAAATGCATTTTTATCTTTCGAGCTAAAATAACTAGTGTAAATCGGCATTTTATCAGAAAAATACATTTTTACCTCGCTAGCTAAAACAAACTTGAGTGTAATTTAACAGAATAACGTATTTTACTTATCGAGCTAAAAAAAAGTCGAGTGCAATTTGATATTTTGTCGAAAAAATGCATTTTTATCTAGCGAGCTAAAATAAATTACTATGCAATTTAACATTTTACCGAAAAACTGCAATATTTTTTTTTAAATTAATAGAATTAAAATCGTTTTAGCATTTAAATTGGACATTATAGTAATTACTAGTTAACTCGAATCAGTTTATTTTTAAAACTTTTTATTATTTCGAAAAATACATTTAATTTCCATGCCAAACTGAAAGCAAAAATTTTTGTTTTTAGTTCGGATAGACAAATTCTTGTACTGATTCTTTTATGAATTGCTATGGCTTCATTATAGAATTCTGGGTGGTCCCATTATACTTATTTCGTTTAGCTAGTTAATGATTAGTTCGGTCGGCTGACTACCAGTAGACCGAATACCATTAGACCGAATCCTAATAAACCGAACTCACTCTCCCAATAGACCGAATTGTTAAATCACTATTTTTATCCATTTAAAAAAAAGGTCTTGACTGACCAAATCTAACCTGTATATTAAAAAAAAGACAAGATAACTTGTGTTTATATTTTATCTATTTTAGACGATCTGTTCTTGCTTAGTGGACATTACAAGCCTGTTTTATTTTTTATTGCGAAGAGTTATTTTATTTTTAATATGGATTTTTTTTGGATATGACGTATTGTAATTTTAGATTGGCAATATTCCGGTTTCATGCTATTTAAATATTTGTTGGATATGTATAAAACATTGCATGTCAATTAATTATTTTTTGGTTATGCAATTTGTGGCGGATTTATTTAGTTCGAATTTTATTTTTTATAATTATTAATATCTTTGTTTTCCTATGACTCTTTACAACACTTAATGAACCATAAATATTACTACTTCAATTTTGTTAAAACACATATCACATATATATATATATATATATATATATATATATATATATATATATATATATATATATCAACTTTAATTTTGATAAACGTAGATAATGCCATAAAAAAATTAAATATAAATTATCTAATTATTATATTGCTCTTAGAACTTGATCCTGACCTGTAAAATACACCGACACCCATTATCTATTTATAATTTTCCACAATTTTTTTTTTATTTATTAAGAAAGCCTAGCAGGCTTTTTTTGAAATTACTGTAACTATCAATAAGCAATTTTAATCCAACTTATTTTACTAATTTCAATCTTAAAACTAAAGGTCTTACTCAAAAGAAGTTCCTTAGACTCTAATACAAATAAACACTAACACTAGTGTGTAAGCACTGCACTGTACTGTGCTTTACACTGACACTTATCTACTGAACTAACTCAAAGGGCTTTGTCCTTTTGAGTCTTCTCGTCTGGTTGGTGTTGTCGAGTCACATATTCTAGGAGTCTTGGCAAACTTGGTGATCGTCCTCAGTATCTTGTTTTGAAATCGTTGTATGATCTGGGTGTTGCTTTCTTTGGTACAGCCCTAACGCTGAATACCATAAGTCCATATAGGTTTCAGGATTTGCTTATATATTAGCAATTTATTGTATATAGACAGAGTGGAATTTCGTCCCATCATCCAATACATTTTTCTAAATTTGAGCCCTAATTCTTCTCTTTTCTTTTTGACATGGGGTTTCCAGCATCTAATGTAATACCCACGTACTTGGCTATGTTGGAATAAGTTACCTGAGCATTATTGAGTCTGATTGACACTGGTCTGCCTCTTTTGTTAGTAAAATTTATGTGCACTGATTTTGTTTCGTTAAGCTTGATTCTCTGGTTCATGGTTGTTTGTAATTTAGCTGTAGCTTCCTCATGACTATTTCCTACCGGTAAGATGGCTGTGTCATCGGCGAAAGTGGCTATAGTGTTATGCTCTAAATCAGGGATATCACTAGTGTATAGAAGGTATATGACTGGTCCTAATACACTTCCCTGTGGCACTCCTGCTTTGATTTCTCTGAGTACGGAATAAGCTTCTGCCTGTTTTATTCTGAAGAATCTGTTTGATATGTAAGAAATTAAGAGTTGTGAGTACTGTTTTAGCAGGAGATGTCTCATTTTGTATTCGAGTCCTTCATGCCATACTTTGTCGAAAGCCTGTGCTACATCCAGGAAGATTGTAGAACAGACATTTCTTTCTTCTAGCGTTTTTTCTATGATGTTGGTTATTCTGTGGACCTGGTCTATCGTTGAATGGCTTTCACGAAATCCAAACTAGTGATCAGGTATTCGCTTCCTTTCCTCTATTATTGGTTTTAGCCTTTTCAGTAGAAGTTTTTCAAATAATTTCGATATTACAGGTAATAGTGAGATCGGTCGGTAAGATGGGGCTTCTTCAGGTTTTTTTACCTGGTTTTGGTATCATAATCACCTCTGCAACTTTCCACATCCTGGGTACATACTCCAGTCTAAAAGCAGCATTTATCAGGTGCATCAGTTTTATTATGGCTTTCTGGGGTAATTGATGTTTCAGGATTTCTCTTGTTATCAAGTCAAATCCTGGGGCTATCTTTGGATTTATATTTTCTTTAATTTCCTTAGCTACCTCTTTTGTTGTGGCAGGTCTTATTTCTAGGTCTTCTTGGTCATAATTCTCTCTTGCTATTTCTTCTTCTTCGTTTGGTTGAAATATATTTTCTAAGTGATCCGCGAATCTTCTTGCTTTTTGTATGTTATCTCTTGTCCAGCTGCCATCCTCGTTTCTGATTGGAGGGTTCTGCAGGATGGGCCTCTTTAATCTTTTAGTAGCTTTCTACAAGGAATAATCTCTGTTGCTGTCATTTGACAATTCGCTAAGGTAAGCACTAGTAGATTCATTTTTGATTTTTTGGATTTCTCTTTTAAGATTCTGTGTTGCATTATTCAACTTAGTTTTATCCACAGGTGCTCTAGATTGCTGCCGTTTGCGTCTTAGTTTTCTATTTTCGGTAAGTGGTTCTCTAATTTCTCTTGGGTAGTTATTTCTCTTTATTCTTACTGTTATGCTTGGGGTGTTATTCCATGTAGCTTGCTGTAGAATCTTGTTCAATTTCTGTACTTCTTCGTCTAGCTGTTCATTGGTTCTTAGCGGAACTGAGAGATTGATATTGCTATCTAGTTCGATTTGAAAGCTCCTCCAATCAGTATTTTTATTGACTAAACTTGGTGAGGTTTTTTTTTTGTATTTTGGTATCACTAAGCGTGAGGAGGATGGGAGAATGGTCAGAATTCATGTTCCATACTTCTTCTATTTGCATGTAGTTTGTTGAGATATTCTTTACCACAAAGAAGTCTGTGAGGTCTGGAATTTTGTTAGGATCAGTGGGGTAATATGTTGGCTTCCCTGTTGATATTGCTTCACATTTAATCTCATTTGTTGCTCCTAGCAGTTCCCTACCTTTAGTAGTAGTTAGTCCTCAGTGTATATGTTTTGCATTGAAGTCTCCTCCAATGATAAATCTATACCCCTGGCTATTTATAAATTCAATATATTTGTTTTTCTTAATTGCATGTCTTGGTGGGCAGTATAATGCCGTTACATTTATCTCACGGTTTTTTATCTTGACGCTTATTGTGGTTGCTTGGAATTCAGTTGTTTTGAATCCCATCTCTTGGTGATGCATTATATTTTGCTTTATTATGACTGCACTTCCTCCTTAAGCTGCATTTTCCGGATGTGTTGTATGATATACCTGGTATCCTTTTATTCTGATGAACGACTCGTTAGTGAAATGCGTTTCGCTAATGAGACATATATCTATTTTTTCTATTTCTAGTACGGCCTGTAGTTCTTCTTGGTGTTGAAAGAGGCCATTTGCGTTCCACTCTAAGATTCTAAGGCTGTCTGTCATTATTCTTTTGGCGATAGCTCCTTTATTGCTATATTCCAGTCTGGTAATTCGTTCGTCCAGGTTTGTTAGTTTCTCCAAGATTTATTGAAGAGTTTGCTCAATAGTTGTACTGTTTTGAATGTTATTTTCTTCAGTTTTGTTCTTTATTCCATTACTGTAAGGTGTTCTATTTTCTATATTGTTTATTTCAATCTTGTTTTGGGGTTGTGATTTTCTCTTTGCGGCTGATTAGGTCTTTCTGCCTTTTTTATGTTTTTGTCTTTCAATTTCTGCATCTCTTTGTAATTATTATTATCTTTGTTTTTCCTATGACTCTTTACAACACTTAATGAGCCATAAATATTACTACTTCAATTTTGTTAAAACACATATCACATCCCAAGCAGCAAGATGTCGTCAATTTGACGTGGTTTTTCGTCATTTTTGGTCCGAGACGTCATTTTACCAATAAATGACGTGATTTATGCCGATCATTTTTGGAAGTCATAGAGATCACGTCATTTTTTCGTCATTTTAGAAAAAATAAATATATATTGTTTTAATTAAAAATTTAATGCAAATAATTCATATTTATGAGTATTAACATCGACTTATACTTGATTTACATTTTTTCGTGTCGTCATTTTTACAACATTTTTTCGTCATTTTTGTCATATAATTTGAGTATTTATTTCTCGTGAAGATGGCATCACTGGGAAGTGTAAGTGATGCCGAGCCAGCCGAGCAGACAAACAAATTCATATTGTATAATGGCTGCTGATTGGAATGGTTGATTTTTTTGTGTATCTGTGTACGACCTTGTTACGATTCTGAATGAATTAAAAATTAAGAGGTAAGTTTAGCAACAGAAAAAGCACTTTTCACACTTTGTGACTAGTGGCAATCACCTTTCAGGCTCGTGCCACAAACCGTCACATGCGTGTGAAAAGTGCTATTTTCAACACTTGTTAAACAATATACTATTTAAGTCTACCTATATTTTTAGAACATTTTTTAGCCAACGTTATTTTTACGACATTTTTCTATATATTTAACTTGGAAGATTTTTCAATGTCTCTTTAGTAAAAATTCGTATTTTGTCAAAAAATCAGTTTTCCTATCAAAACTATTTATTTGTAAAATCTGATAATTTTAACAACCTGCTTTTATCTGGTATTACAGGCTAAAAAAATGTTTTTGTGTGAGTTTTTTATAGGTATTTTAAACCAATTTTCAAATCTATTCGTAAATAAAAATCACTATTAATGTAAATTGTGAATGTGAAATATGGAAGTACCCTCATTTTTGACAATATCGAAATTTGTTATAAAGTCAACTACGTTCAGATATGCAATATCCATGTGCATTAATAAATAAGATTTTTATATTTTTGAAACTTTTTACAATAACATAATTACCTTTTAGTTTTATTTTATGTCACTTATGACTATATATTTCAATACATTTCAATTGTAAATATATTTTTTTCTACCAATTTTTGATGTTGTTACAAGTAAACGTAATTTACTCTGATACAAGATTCACATTTTTTGGCACACCTCGAATGCGACTGAAAAATTTTATATCTGGATGGTTGTATTTTGGGTTTTATACCATGCCGAAATTTTATGAAGAACAAGTTTTTTTATAAAACTAATAATAAAAAAGTTTCCCATATGGTACCGACTTAAGTAGATTGCTTCATCTACTGGGATGTTTGTGAATTATGTAAAAAAATGCGTATCTATAAAATATTCATTTATGTTAAATACAATAAACGTATTTCTATTGTTTTTAATAAACGCATTTTAGTTTAGGAAAAAAATTTTTTTACTAAAAAAAGTCCCAAAACCCCACCTTTTATAATGAAAGTGTCAAACTTTTTTATTAAATCATTTGTTTTATGCTAATATAAATACATTAAAATGAAATATTCACCTTTTTTAATTGACAGAAAATGTTGTTTTGTATATGTTGAATTTTACTATAGAATATGGAATTTTGACATGCAGGTGACCAGACAAGTTTGAAAAGCTGGTCAAATAAACAACATTCCGGATTCCAGAACAAATCTTGTTGGATGTACAAAATGAAAAAATAGTCAAGTTGACGTATGTATAAAGTTAATTGAATCCTCAATTTTCTTTGGTAAATGACATTTTTACGTCAGAAAATCACGTATTTGTATGGTTTAAAATGAGACCCTTTTACGGCATAAATTCACGTTATTTTTGCGTCACACAATGACGTCCTTTTACGTCATGCAATGACGTCCTTTTTACGTCATACACCGCCGTCTTTAATACGTCATAGAGTGACGTCCTTTTAACGTTATAAAATCACGTTACTGGGCTGTGACATAATCACGTGATCCTATCGTCATAAATGACGTCATTTTAAAAGTCCAAATGACGTCCTAACCTCAAAAAAATGACGAAAAAATGTCGTCAAAATGACGACAGCTTGCTGCTTGGGATATATCAATTTTGATAAACGTAGATTTTTTATTATTAAAGAAAGTAAAAAAAAATTAAATATAAATTATCTAATTATTATATTGCTCTTAGAACTTGATCCTGACCTGTAAAATACATCGACACCCATTATCTATTTATAATTTTCCAACATTTATAAAATAAAAACCGTGACGTTAAAGAGTCTCTAAAGCCAGCAATAAACCTACAGAAAATTTCAAAAGTCTGGAATCTACTACTCTAATTGATGGAAAATGTTACGTTAATTCCTTGCACTCTAATGCTCTCCCCTTTCAGTGGATTTTAGAGGATTTTCGCTTTGATCGTACGTAAAATGAATCGAGCTGTGAAAAGGACCAATTGGAAAACAGCAAAATGCAGTTTTTGTAAAATTTATCGAATTAAATAAATTTAATTGAAATTTCAATTAAAACTGCTCGTTACAAAATCTCAGTTTTAGGTTGATTCAACCAATCAAAAATAAATAAAATATATATGCATGTTCCAGTTTCACCATATTTTTATATGTATATTTTGTACTACATCTATTTTTATAGCTGTTGTGTTTTTTTTTATTTTTTAATTTAATTCAACATTTTTTATCTCTTTCTTTGTCTTCCTATTCTCTTTTTCTCTAGTGATTTTCTGTTTAAGTAAATTTCGAGTTAAATAGTTTGTTCTTTTTCCCTGGTGTTTTGCCTTCATAAATAGCTCGAAAAATCGTTTTCTCAAATATTCTATACTTGTTAAAGTCCTACCAGGTATAACAATTTTTTTTCGTATAAGATAAAAAATTCCAAAAATTTACATAAACGTAAAAAAAGATAAATAACATTTTGTGATATCCAATATTTTTTATGGTATCTAAGAAAAATATAAACCATTTTGCCATAAATTTCAATAGTTGCTGTTAATTTTTAGAATTTCCTATAATTTTTCACGAATTTCTAACAATTTTTTATGAATTTATATAATATTCCATGAACTCTTATAAATTCCTATTATTTCCTCTAAATTTTAAAGTTTTTCCACGATCTCCTGCAATTCTTATAAATTGAAGTAAATCTTTATGAATTTCCATTTATTTTCAGGAATTCTCATGGATTCTCATGATTTATTATCAGTTTTCATTAATTTTCATGAATTCCCTGAATTTTCATGAATGCCCGTTAATATCTATGATTTCCAATTGGTTCCCATTTATTATCAGTTTCCATTAATTTTCATGAATTCCGTAAATTTTCATGAATGCTGGTTAATATTCATGAACTTACTATTATTCCCATTATTTTCCATTATTTTCTATGAATTCCGGAGACTTTTTGTAAAATTACATGTATTCTCTTGAACTCACGTATATGAATTTCCATTTATTTCCATGAATTCCCATACATTTATTCTAATGAATTCCTATGGATCTATACGAATTCCAATGAACTCCCATGGTTTTCCATAAATTTCCATTATTTTTATAAATGCCAATGATTGCCCATAAATTCTCATGATTTATTATAAATTTTCATGAATGCTTTGACTTTTCATGAATGCCCATTTATTTATAGGAACTTAAATTTACTCCCATCATTTTTTATGAATTTCCGCGACTTTTCGAAAAATCACATGTATTCCCATGAGTACACGCACATTTATATGAATTTCCATTTATTTCCATGAATTCCCATCCATTTATTACAATGAATTCCCTTGGATCGCTTTGAATTAAAATAAATTGCCATGATTTTTTATGAATTGCCCTTATTTTTATAAATTTCAATAGTTTCCCATAAACCGCTTTTCCATAAATTTCAATGGTTCAATGGACTTTTGGTAAATTACATGTATTCCCTTGAATTCCAGTAAATGAATTCCCATACATTTATTCTAATGAATTCCCATGGATCTTTATGAATTCTAATGAATATTTTCATAAATTCCAATGGTTGTCCATAAATTCACATGATTTATTATCAATTTCCATTAATTTTCATGAATTCGCTGAATTTTAATGAATGCCCATTAGTTTTCATGAACTTCTACTTATTCCCATTTATTGAATCATTTCCTATAAACTCCTGTGACTTTCCGTAAAATCCCATGTATTCTCATAAATGTAGGTTAATTTCTATGAATTCCCATTAATTCCGATGGATTTATATAAATTCCTATGAATTTCCAAAGAATTTTCATGATTTTGCATGAATTCTAGTTATTTCCCATAAATTTAAGTGATTTCCCGAAAACACCATACAGTTCCATGATTTTTCATCAAGTTCCATGAATTAATTTCCATGAACTCTTATTTATTTTTATTATTTTCTATGAATTTCCAGAATTTCATCAATTTGCGCAAATTTCTATAAATTTACATTTATTCCCATTAATTATCATCGATCTCTATGAATTCTAATTAATTCTCATGATTTGCCATGAATTAATATTATTTTCATAAATTTGAATGGTTTCACATAAATTCCTATGGTGTATTATTAATTTTCATGAATTACCTCAATTTTTACCATGAATTCACATAAATTTATATGAATTTCCATTTATTCCCAAGAAATCTCGGTGATCTCTATAAATTCCAATTGTTTCCCATAATTTTTCATGAATTGGCATTATTTTCATAAATTTTAAGTTTCCAATAAATTCTTATAATTTATTATCGGTTTCTATTTATGTTCATGAATTCCCTAAATTTTCATGAATGCTGGTTAATTTCCATGAACTTACATTTATTCCCATCATTTTCCATTATTTTCTATGAATTCCGAAGGCTATTTGTAAAATTACATGGATTCCCTTGAATTCCACGTAAATGTATTCCTATGAATTCCCATACATTTATTCTAATGAATTCCCATGGATTTTTATGAATTTTAATGAATTCTCATGGTTTTCCTCGACTTTCCAATATTTTCATAAATGCACCAATGGTTGTCCACATGATTTATTATTAATTTTCATTAATTTTTGTGAATGCTCTTAACTTTTCATGAATGTCCATTTATTTCTATGAACATACATTTACTCCCATTATCTTTTATGAATTCCCGTGACTTTTCGTAAAATCTCGTGTACTCCCATAATTTCATCTAAATTTATATGAATTTCCATTTCCCTCAATTTCTCATGATTTATCAATTTCCATTAATTTTCATGAATTCGCTGAACTTTAATAAATGTCCATTAGTTTTATTCCCATTATTTTGAATAATTTCCTATAAATTCCCGTGACTTTCCGTAAAATCCCATGTATTCTCATAAATGTAGGTTAATTTCTATGAATTCCCATTAATTCCGATAGATTTATATGAATTCCTTTGAATTTCCAAATAATTCCCACGATTTTCCATAAATTCAAGTTATTTCCCATAAATTTAAGTGATTTCCCCCAAAAAAACCCATAAATTACCATGATTTTCAATCAAGATCAATGAATTTTCGTAAATTATCATGAATGCTCCTTAATTTCCATGAACTATCATTTTTTTTTCATTTTTTCCATGATTTACCAGAATTCTCTTAAAACTTTCATGAACTTACGTAAATTTATATGAATTTCTATTTACTCCTATGAATTCCCATGGCTCTCTATGAATTCCAATGAATTCCCATGAATTACCATTATTTTCATAAATTTCAATGGTTTCAAATAAATTCTCATGATTTATTATCAATTTCCATTAATTTTCATGACTTCCCTCAATGTTCATGAATGCCAATTAATTTCTATTTATTCCTATTATTTTCCATTATTTCCAATGAATTCCCTGACTTTCCGTAAAATCACATGTATTCCCATGAATGTAAGTTAATCTCTAGGAATTCATGTGAATTCCCAACTAGTCACGTTCCTATGAATTCAAGTTCATTAATTTCCATAAACTCTTATTCATTTCAATAATTTTCCATGCTTTTCCAGAATTCCCATGAACTTCCATGAATTCACATACATTTCTATAAATTTAAATTATTTCTCATGAATGTCTATGTATTTATATTAATTCCAATGAATTATTAACTATTTCCATGATTTACATTAAAGTCTCATGAATTTTCATTAATTTCCATAAGTTTCAATAATTTTCTATTAATCCCCATGATCTCATACCTATAAATAATTATTAAATTTTTCATGGAGTTTCGAGTGAAAAAAATATTATATGGCACGTGTTACCTACGTAGTAAAAGGATTATGAGGGTATGAAAAAGTCAGTAAGCCCTTAGGACAATTATTTGAAGATTACCCTAAATGGTTCAATAATAATAATTATTATTATTGTCAATTTTGTTACGGCTTTTTATATTTCTAGGTTTATAAGTTATCATAGAAATAAATAGTTTTATGTCATTATTGAAACAAAAACGTTCTCGCATGATAAGCCAACTTATCTCGACCTTTGAAAGGATTTTGTAGACTTCAAGAACATCATGATGATCAAAAAAGTAAGGAACCAAAATAAGCCATTACTTTTTCCTGTTTTTCTTGACTTATTTCTATTGTTTTTTATTTTTTTCCTCTTTTACCTTTTCCATTAGGTTTGGGTAATTTTTCCTATTGGCCTCTCTTTTTCCACACACATTCCACTTTTTCTCTATTTTTTCCCATTTGTGTTTATTTGTACTTATTTTTCCCTATTTTGCCCTATTTTCCAATATTTTTTCTATTTTTTTGCCTTTTTTCGCTACATTTTATCTCCATTTAATTATTTTCCCAATGTTTATATATTTTCACCAATTTTTCCCATTTTTCCCAATTTTTTTAATTTTTCCCGATTATTTTTCATTTATTCCTATTTTCCTTTTTTTTATTTTCCACTATTTTTCACTATTTTTGTATGTTTCGCTATTTGTCTAGAATTTTCCTATTTATCCCTATTTTTTTATAATTTTTCCTGTTTATCATTATTGTTTTCTGATTTTCCCTATCTATCCCTATTATTTTCTATCTTTACCTATTTTCTTTCTATTTTTTCTTATTTATTCCGATTTTTTCTTATTTTTTCATATTTTTCACCATTTAAGGAAATTTCCTCATTTTTCCCTGTTTTGCGCTATTTTTACCAACTTTTTCTATTTTCCCCAAATTTTCACTATATTCCCCATTTCTTCAGTTTTCCATTTTATAATATTATTTTTTAGTTTTTCCATATTTTCCTCCATTTTTCAATATGTTACCAAAAGTTTCCTATTTGTCACTATTTTTCCGATTTTTCTCTTTTTTTTTCCTATTTTTCAATATTTTTTTTTTAAATTCTTGATTTTTTTTAATTTCCCCTATTTTTTACTATTTTTACCAAATTTTCCTATTTTGCTCTGTTGTGCCGTTTTTTTTCGTAATTTTCCTATTTGTCCCAAATTTTCTCTGTTTATCCCATTTATCTCTATTTTTTTCCTATTTTCCTATATTTTAGAAAATTTTTCTATTTTTCATTATTTTCTCTATTTTTTTCCCTATTTTTTCCTATATTTCAGTATTTCTCAATATTTTTCCCGTTTTCCTAAATTTCACTATTTTGCCTTGTTTTTACAATTTTTTCCCTAGTTTTCCATAGTTTTCTCTATTTTCCACTATTATTTCTATTTTCCCTTTTTTTAAATTTTTCCTTTTTTTCCTGTTTTACATTATTTCTCCTATTTAATTTATTTTTACTTATAGTTCGCTATTTGTATTTGTTTTTTCCTATTTCTTCCAATTTTGCTATTTTTTGTATTTTTCATTTTTATCTCATTTTTCTCCATTTTTCTCCATTTTCTATGTTTTTTATATTCCTTCCTATTTTCGCTATTTTTCACATTTTTCCCTACTTTCCCTATTTTTTCCTTTTTTAGTGGCCGTCTTTATTATAAATAGAACATACTCTCAAAATTTCAAGACTCTGGGTTCAGTAGATTTTATTTTTTTTACTAACGATTTAAATCATTATTTAACAACGTTTAGTCGATTGACAGTTTTTAGACGTTTTTTTTTATTTGAACACGCGGTAGTGCAATTCAAGTATAATTTGTTTTTCTCCGATAGTTGAAAACAACAACTGTCATTGCTGAAATACGACCAGTTGGAGATATGAACGAGATCATCTATTCCGAACGTTGCGATGGGTTATTGAAATGGCAAATTTATTATTGTGGAAACCGGATATCATTTTAAGCGTGGAATGAATTTTGTGGCGAATGATAATCTATGTATTCGGAGTGACGTGCTCGACAAACAGGATCATTAGCAATTAGAAAACACATGGGCTCTGATAAATGATGTGCTATGATGGTAAATTGAAATATCACAACATAATCCATCGTGTATTGTTTACCCATAAAAAAACTGTTTTGATCATTAAAAATTATTACTATCTCAATTTTCTCTTTCTCGTGACATAAACCCAAGCTAAGCATTTTCCATTTTCCCTTTTTTTTACTTTCCCGGTCTGTCACCCCTGACATCGCGTTAAGGAATCGCAATTCCCAAAGATATTTAGTTAGAGTCGATAGAAACGGATTTTTATTTATTCGTATCAAGAGCAATGTCGAACGAGTCGGCTGACGGGCTTTCAGCTACGAGATATTTTTATTGAATTTTAAGTCGGTTCAAGCAAAATTGGTTAAAGCTTTGAAACTAATATTCTGATTCTTTATTTCCATTTCCTCTAGGATTCGTTTGGTTTCCTGGAAGTAGAAGAGTGGCTGCTGTCTTTAATATTATTTTCTCCTAGTTGAAATGACTTAAATTTTATTGCGCTTTTGATGATAAAAAATAAAGAAATATTAAAGAAGATATTTATATATTTTTTGTTGTAAAAAAAAACGAAATTAGAGATTTTATATAAAACTTAAATAAATAATAACAGATGTTAAATTTTTTAAAAATGTCATTTTTTATATTTTCGACGAACTTTAACCCTTAAATGCATGATTTTTATTTTCAGTTGCAACATTTTTTTTAATAAAATTCACATAAGAAAAATAAAAAACTGAACTAAGAAAAAATGAATTTTTTTTGTTAGACCAAATTTGTTACACATAATATCTGTGAATTCCGTATATTTGGAAAATGTTCACTTCCACATTATCCATTCTGAGGAGGATTGTGCTGAGCATTTCAGAAAAATTTAATTTTTTCCCTATAACCAGATTGATGTAACGCATTAAAGTGCTAATTGATCTTTTTTCTGTGATTTGGCATCTATTTTCTATTTTATAGGCTCCTTAGCTTCTCGTTCATCTGCATTCACTACAGTACAGCACTTGTTTGCTTATATTTTCTCTTTACTTTGTTTTCTGACCCATTGCTCTCTTCTATTTTTTATCATAGAATTAAAGTAGTATATACAAAACCCAATTTTCTTCATTGTTTGAATGTAAATTTGATGTAGTCTGGATTTTTTCTGACTTAATAACAAAATCCATTTCCGTAATTCGCAGCTAGTAACAATTTTCTTCTAAAAGGACCATTTTCTCATTTTGTGCATGTCATGCTAATCTTAGGAAATTTACATTTTCTTTTCAGTAAAAATCGACTAATCTTTTTTCTTTAGTTTGGCGTCTGTTTTTGGAATTTAGACTCCTGAGCTTCTCGTTCATCTGCATTTACTCACCCATTGATCTCTCTTTTCAAAATCGTATCTTCACCACCTTCTACAATTTTATTGTCACTCATTTTTCTTCTGAATTACTACTTTTATATTCGTGATTTTTATCAGAAAAATTAAGACAATCTTCACTATTTGACTAATTATTCAAAATTTTAAACAGTTGCTGGTCTGTTAGCGATTTTTTACAGTTTATGATCTCTAACATTTTAATATTGCATATCTATGATAAATCAAAAATCTACTGGTAGAAATAAATAATAGACTCTGTTCCTAACTTTAAAATATTTTTTTAATTTTGTTCTCATAAAAATACCGCAACACGTAACACACTTTTAGGTTAAAAATAACATTAGAAAGACAGAACGATACTAAATAATTAGATAAATAATCAACCTCAATTACTCTCCATAATACATAAGTCAATTTAATTTAAAGTATTGCATTTTTGCAAAAAGATGCATTTAAGGGTTAAAAAAGTTGTTAATGAGATCGATAAATGTCTTAATATTTCATGGAAATTTAAAATTTTAATTTCAGATTTGGATTCAACATAAAAAAAACTTTTAATTTGCAACAAAAAGAAATCCAAATTGGTTTTCGACACATCTAGACACCATAACGAACAAATTTTTCTTTACAACAAATTTTTTCCACAATATAAATCGCTACAACCGTAACAAACAAACAAAAAGTTTAGGTTAGGTTCCATGTGAGTGGGGCGTTAGCTCATCACCCTCTAGTAGGTCTGTTGTGGCTTAACCCCTACGGGCTACAATTCACCATACAATCTGCCACGAAGTCTATGGTTAATTTAGGTAAAGGTTCCTTGAAGTCGGTAGGCTCCAGCTGTACGAAATAAAACGTATGAAGCTTATTCAATTGCAGGGCAGGACAGGAGCATAGAATATGACCCGCCGTTTCGTCCTCCACAGTACAGAAGCGACAGTCCTATGTTTGACTCAGACGTAGCTCATTCAGATGGTAACGTAGACTATAGTGCCCTGTAGGCAGTCCAATAATGATGCGTAGATCACTTCTACTCCATTCTAGGATCTGCGATAAAGTACTACCTGATGAACTCAGGAATATCTTTCCAGTGCTAAAGAGTTTTCCACCAGGCGCATTTCTAGATAGTGTCTTTGGTACTGCTTTTGGATATGCCAAAAAATAATTAACTGAACTCAGATTCTCCACCAGTGTCTGCTTTTTTGTTGCCCTCCAACCCTTCGTGTACAGGTATCTGGAGTAGGGTTACTCTGTTACTGGTAGAAATGCGATTAACTGATTGGTTTCAGTTCCACACCAGCTTCGAGCCCAGCAGGTTGGAGCTCAGTGCTTATATTGCTGCTTGGCTGTCTGACAAGATGCTAATACTTTTGTAGACAACAAGATGGTTCTCCATCTCTCTTGAGCACAATTCTATAGCAATACATCTGCCTGCAAGATGGTAACATACTTGTCGAGGCTTACTGTGATGTCAATTCTCGGTTTTCTGCTATACACTCTAGCACTCGCATTTCTTGTGGTCCATCAGTGTGCAGCAATCCGTCCCTGGAAAGAGGATCTTCCCCTTTTCCCATTCGTCTCTTCTCGGAAGAGAGAACATCTGAAACCATGCCGAGTGTACGGTCAATACTCATCTCTCCCAGCAGTCCAGAGTGGTCCCATAGCCACTCCCACACGATTTGACTAGCCACCAAAACGGCTCTATGGGAGATCATTCTGGCCTCTCGCTCTAATATTATGTGAAGAGAAGTAAGACCCAGAATTCTTTCTATGGCACCTATAACGGATCGATAGACTAGTTTCTGAAGTCCAGATCCACCGCAACAGACTGGAGCCCCTTCGTACACCAGGCGGGTCTCTGACTTTTTTTCGAAAATCTTATTTTCGAAACCATTTTTTCGACAAAACAATTTTTCGAATAACATTTTTTCGAATATCTTATTTTCGAAAAAACATTTTTTCGAAATTCTTTGTTTCGAAAAAACATTTTTTCGAAAAAAAAAATTATTGCGAAAATATTGTGTTTTTGTTTTCGAAAACCAAACTATAGCAATTTAAAAAGAACAGTTTATAAACATTAATATTCATATGGGTTGTTTTTTACCCATTTAAGTTGTTTCTATAGTATTAAGTTAATTGAAGTAGACATAAAAATAATATTAATGAAAATATGTCATACTTGAAAACTGCTTCGAGAAATAAGAAATTAAATTTAGATGGATATTTCTATCTTAAAGATAAACAAAATAATAAAATTGTATATTGGAAATGTGAGGATTTTGCTAAAGGTTGCAAAGGCAGAGTGATTTTAGAAAAGAGGGATCCGTGATGAAAAATACGGGTGAACATAACCACAGCGGTCATCCAGAGAAGAGTGAAGTGCGCGAAGTTTTACAAAATATTAGAGAGAAATCCAGCTCATCTAGTGCTCATAATATTATTGCGGAAGCAACATCATCTTCGAGCCATACAACCTTAGCTTTACTGCCCTCAATTCAAAGTATGAAAAGAAGTGTTCGTAGGATAAGAAAGAAACAAAAAAATATTCCCAACAATCCAAAGCATATGAAAGATTTAGAAATACCTATCTACAAATAACGGAAAAAAATTATAATTTTTTATTATACGATTCAGGCCCAGATGACCAGAATCGATGTATAATATTTGCTACCCAAGAAAATCTGAGAATTTTGTTTTCTGCCGAGTGCTGGTCCTCGTATATTTAAACAACTTTATGTGATACATGTCAAATTGAATGATGAAGTTTTACCATTGGTGTACATGCTGTTGCCAAATAAAGAAGAGGAAACGTACAAAAAAGTCTTTAAAAAAATTAGAGTTTTCTCTTGGAATTTTAGAAGTCACCTATATTATGACAGACTTCGAGAAAAGTGTCATAAATTCAATAAAAGAAGTGTTCCCTCAAGTAATACATTATGACTGTTATTTTCATTTTGGGATGAGTATCTACCGCAAAATTCAAAAGTTGGGCCTTAAAAGTAAATATGACGCTGATGCTGATTTTGCTTACAAAGTTAAATTATTAAAGGTTCTAGCGTTTGTTCCAACTTCCAGAATTGTAAGAGCATTTGATATTCTTTTGGGACACGTAATTTTCCCTCAAGAACTTCAAGAATTTATTAACTAGTTTAAGGATACGTGGATTGGCCGCTTAGTCAGAAGGATCCGAGCGCAGCCAAAATTCGACTATAATATGTGGAATTGTTTTAATAACTTAATCAATATGAATCCTATTAAAAATAACAGAGTAGAAGGATGGCATAGAGAGGTATTGTATCAACACTTGGCCTCACATCACCAAAATTAAAATAAAAATAGTAACTAATTACCTAACTTACTTGTTTTAACTTCCCTTATGGAGCGACTGTAATATCAAGCAAAAATTGTTTTCGAAAAAAAAATTCGAAAAAAAAAACTGTTATTCGAAAAAATGTTATTTCGAAAATAAGACTTTCGAAAAAGTATTTTTTCGAAAAAAAGACCATTGGTTTTATAACTGTATGATAACTGCAGATCGGCGCCCGGGGTTTTTTGGGTCGCTGAATTCAAATATGCCATCGGCCAACACCACAAGGACACCTGGTGCATCCTAACCTGGCCCTGAACGTCATCTTCGAGAATTTTCCTGGAAATATGGTCAGAAACGAACCGAAAATCATTATGGGGGCGATTTGTAGGACGCTGAATTCGAATTTCATATGGAAAACGACCCCCCAAATACCTAGTGCGCCCTTACCTGGCCCTGAACGTCATCCCCGTGGGTTTTCCAGAGAGAATTGAAAAAGACGAACCGAAAATCGTTATGGGGGGTCTTTTGGGACGCTGAATTCAAATATGGCATCGGCGAACACCCCACGGACACCTGGTGCATCCTAACCTGGCCCTGAACGTCATCCCTGAGGGTTTTCCAAAGACGAACCGAAAATCATATGGGGGGGTTTTACCAACACCTGGTGCACCGAAAGTTTTATCTCGACATTGATGTCATTCCCATGAATGTTAACTAAACCTGATGTCTTAGAGACCCACGTCAATGTACTGCAATAACTGTATGGAATTGTTGATTTTAGTTAAAATATGTATGCAGGATTTATTCCCCATGACTGCCGCACACCCTTATTATATTCCAGATGGATGCCCTGTCTTTATTGATTGATCTTTCTAGATGAGAGTTCCAGGTATCTAGGATAAATCCCAAATATTTTACCTTTTCTGCAAACGAATTGGTTAAGCCTTTCAAAATTCAATTACATGGATCAAGCTTCCTCCTATTTGTATTTAAAATCCACTTTCCAACTGGGAGAGTCTATTCAGAAAGGGGTCGATAAACAGCGACCAAAGAAGTGGAGATAGCACCCCACCTTCAGGACACCCCTTAGCCGCCCTAAATCTTACAGTCTTTTCTTGCAGTGATGATGTCACAAAACGATTTTCAATCATGTTATTGATGAAGTGCAGCGTAAAGTGATATAGGCAGGGCATTGTTGAACGCCGTTTCAATGTCAAGAAAAGCTGTCAACGCAATATTATAAAGAGAGTGGCCTATTTTTTTATGAGGTTATATAGAGCTAAATCTGTGAATTTGTTCCCCTGCAGTTACCGTCTCTAATGTGCTTATCTAGAATTTGTTTTTAGTATGAACGAGATAAGGCAAATCGGTCCAGAGGAATTGTTTACCTTTCACTCTTTCCGTATATATATATGACCCTAGCAATCGTCCAGCCCTCTGGTATGTAGCTCCACACTAAGATCGCCTGAAATAGTTTCACGCGAAGAGGCTGATATTTAGTTGGACAGAAGACTGAGCGGAGAGATACATCAAAAAGCATGAGGATTAGTTTTTGTAGGTTTTTTAAGCAAATGATTAAAATTTTAGGTTTTAAATTTTGGTCGGAGACGGAAAACTGAACTCCGGTAGGTAGAGAGACCATTTATTTTTGGTCGGACGATGGATTGAGCGGAGAAATAAATCATAACACATTAGATTCAACCCTATTTTTTAAATATTTTTTAGAGGAATAATTAAAATTTTAGTCTTTAAAAATTTTGGTCGGACGGAAAATTGGATTCCGACAGTTAGGGACTTCCTTGATATTTGGTCGGACGGAAGACTGAGCGGAGAGATACATCAAAGAGCATAAGACATTAGGAGCAACCTTCGTTTATTTGTAGATTTTTCAAGGGAACAATTAATATTTTAGGCTAATAAATTTTTGTCGGACGAAAAACTGAACTCCGGCAGGTGCGGATTCCCTTGATTTTGAAACATCAAAAAACATAAGACCTTCCAATCAATTCCGTTTTATGAAGGTATTTCGAGGTAATAATTAAAATTTTAGGCTTATAAATTTTTGTTGGGTGAAAAACTGAACTGCGGTAGGTGCGGATTCCCTTGATTTTAAAACATCAAAAAACATAAGACCTTCCAATCAACTCTGTTTTTTGAAGGTTATTCAAGGTAATTATTAAAATTTTAGGCTTATAAATTTTTGTCGGGCGAAAAACTGAACTGCAGTAGGTGTGGATTCCTTGACTTTTGTTAGAGCGGAAAGATACAATAAACATAAAAACCTGTCTTTTATGCCCGGTTTTATAAGCTCGGGTTATCCCTGCCCCAAGAGTTAACCCGGTGACCGGTGAATGATACAGCGTTTTATAAATCAGGGTATGAGTTAACCTTGCCCCGCCATTTGGCTCGGGTTAACTCTGTAGTTTAGTGGTTGTTATGCGCAAAATGCTTAAATTTAATGCGGCGATGACAGGTTATGTCAAAATAAAATTGCAAATTATTTTTTTCTATTTTGCACTGTTTTTTATTGGATACTTTAAAAATTAATAAAGTCCTGGTTCCCATCGGAAATCTTTTTTTACATCTTTTTTATGTTCTTCCATTTTTCCCTCAACTGCTTTTCTGTTCGTGGAGTGTATCCAGACTCTGCTCAAAGAATATATATGCCACCTTTTCCCTCATACCATCCTTTTCTTTCGTTGTAATTGCATTCGTTTTTTTGTTTTCCAAAATGTGCTTGTAGATTTCTACAAATGCAGTCAGTGCAGCAATTTCTTCTTCCGAGAAGTTCACACTCCTTCTACTGCTGGTAATATCCATTTTTGGCTCAAGTTTTCCACGTCACTAACAATAACTAATCCATAGAAAATTTAAGTTTATGTTGTGCCCGACTCACAGAACAAAAAACTGTTTTAAGTTCTGTGGCCCGATTTCTTCTGCTTTATATTTTTTTACAATGATCTTTGCATTTTAACCCGAGTCTAAAACCTCGGGGTAACTCGAGATATTTAACTCTATTTTATAAAACCGGGCATTAAAGATTTTTCAAGGCAATAATAAAAATTGTAGGCTTATATAGATTTTGGTCGGACGAAAAACTGAACTACGCTGAGTAGAGAGTGCCTTGATTTTTGGTCAGACGGAAGACTGAGCGGTGAGATACATCAACTACACACACACACACACACTGTTCATGACCCCGAGCCAAGGGGATATTGTACCTAATCGGCACTTGATCCCCAAGTCCCCTGCCTTGCCACCCCCAGGTTCTCCTCCCGACATGTCCGCTATTGTGGACATATCGTGAGGTCGCTTTCAAGGACCGAAGTCCCCTGGTCGTCATATCATTCGCACATCATTCAAATAGCTGTACTCCCCCCCCGCCGGGCATTGGGGGACACCTTGAATATCCTCAGTTTGGTTAGGAGATGACCGTAGCCTCTATCCCCTTTTGTCTTCAGGTTGTCCTGTCTCGTGTGTGTGAGCGGTGAGATAGATCAACTCTATGATTTGAAGATTTTTCAAAGGAAATATTATAAATTTTGGTCGGACGGAAAACTGAACTCCAACATGTAGGGACTCTCTTGATTTTTGGTCGTATGGAAGATTATGCGTAGCTATACCTAAAAAAATATAAGAGAGTACCCTCTGTTTTTATCTGAATAATTAAAATTAAGAGATTCAGAAACTTCTGAAAAAAGAATAGTCTTTAGGAAAATCACTTTATATATTCCTTGCTAGCTATAATTATATAGCGATTATGATTTTTCTTTGTCACAAAATCGATTATAACTTGTTGACAGGTACATAATAAATTTCGTGCTATAAAATTCTTTTATCAAAAAGTTTAAATCTAATCAACACCCCTTCAATTAGGAACCAACGCAACGGTTTTTGTTAAAGTAATATCTCTGTTTGAAACCGTTATTACATGAAAATTGGGAACTCCAGAGCGTTTGATAAATGCCTCGAAATTAGATCTTGAGAAACTTTTCATCGTTCGCCACTCAACATGGTTTTCGATTTAAATTGGTGACTGTTACCTTTAAAGAACGTTCGCGTTTTCTAAATTTCCTTTTTGGAAGGAACGAGATAAATTATTTCATAATTATATAATAACTAAAGAGAAATAGATTGACAAATAATTAATTTTATTTAAATAGATGATCAATAGATTAATCACTAATTTACGCATAAATAAATAAAGTATAAATTATGCAACTAATAATTTTTTTCATACATATCGACAAAAAAAAATAACAATAATTATTTCAATATAATTTTAAGCTATTTATACATAAATTCGTTAAAAACGAATTTATGAAATATTAAAGTTATCGAAATGATCATATTTGTTTATTATATTAATACAATTAATTGAAATAACGAAAGTATTATTATTAATATATTGCATTTATAATATAATTTAATTAACTACAAAATTTTAATAATTTCAATATTTAAATTCTCCATAAAAAATATTCTTTTAATAAAATTAATTTTTCATACTTATCTATAATATAAGCGGCAAAGTCCTGACCTGGCTGAGACTGACTGACATAGAATCAACGTAGAGATAAATCCACTTAACCCAGAGACTTGAAATTTCGAGAATATGTTCTGTTTATAACATAGACACCCACTAAGGAAAAATTTTGCGAAAAAACCAAGTAAAATAAGGAAAAATTGAAAAAAGGGAAAATTAAAAAAACTAGGCAAATTGGGCGAAAGGGGAAAAAACCACGACAAATAGTATAGAATAGAGAAAAAACAGGAAAAACAAAAAAAAATAGGGGACAAAAGAAAGTTATAAAAAATAGGAAATAATATAGAAAATAAATAAAAATATGGACAAATATAGAAAAATGGGGAAAATAGCAAAAAATAGGGAAAAGTAGGACAAAATAGGGAAAATTGGGAAAAATAGGGACAAACATAAAAAACGGAAAAATATAGGTAAATGAAAAAAATAGGTAAATAAACGGCGATTGTGAAAAATAGGGAAAATCAGGAAAAAATAGAGCAAAATAGGGAAAATAGAAAAAAAAATCAGTAAAAAAATAAAAAAAAAAACAATGAAAACCAGTATAAAAATGAAAGAACTAATGAAAGAAATGGGAAAAATACTGAAAATTTTGCGAAAAAAAAATTAGGAAAAAAATAGGATAAAACAGAGAAAAATAGGGAAATTTGGTTAAAATAGTTAAAAATTGAGAATAGGAAACAATTGGGTAAAATATCAAAAAATAGGATAAAAATAGACAAAATAGAGAAAAATAAGGAAACTTATGGGAAAATAGTGAAAAATAGAGAAAATGGGGAAAAATAGGAAAATTGGAGAAAAATACGGAAACAGAGAAAAATGGAGAAAATAGTTAAAAATAGGGAAAAAGTAGGGGAAATAAATAAAAATAAGGTAAAAAACAAGAGAAATAGGGAAAAATAATTACAAATCAAAAAAAATAGGGAAGAAATAGGAAAATTAGAGAAAAATATCGAAACATATTGGAAAATAGTGAAAAATATATACAAATGAGGAAAAGAGAAAAAAAGGAAAAAAACAAAAAATAATAGGGATAAATGGTAAGAAAAAAACAGGAAAAAATAATGGAAAAGAGGAAAAATACGAAAAAATGTGAAATATACTGAAAATAGATAAATAGTAATGGAAAATAGGTAAACATAGGGAAAAAGTAGGAGCAAATAGGCAAACATAAGAAAAAATAGCAAGAAATTGGGAAAATTGGAAAAAATAAGGAGAAATAAGTACAAATAAGGACAAACAGGAAACAAATAGGGAAAGTAGAGAAATTAGACAAAAATGGGGAAACGTATGTATAAATTGTGAAAAATAGCGGAAAATAAGGAAAAAAGAGAAAATAGAAAAAAAATCGGGATAAATCATGAAAAACAGGAGAAAATATAAAAAATAGGAAAGACAGTCAAAAAATTGGGAACAGTGCAAAATAGGGAAAAACTGGGAAAAATAGGAAAAAATCAAAAAATAGGGAAATTAGAGATAAATATAGAAAAATATGAAAAAAGAGGAAAATATATAAAAAAATAATGAAAAATAGGGAAAATTACTAAAAATAGTGAAAATTTGTAAAAATAGATAAAAACAGGGACAAATAGGGAAAAGCAGAAAAAAATAATAAAAACCGGGAAAAATACGAATAGAAAAAATGGGGAAATTAGAGAAAAATAGAGAAAAATACGGAAAAACTTAAAAAAATAGTGAATAACAGGAAAATATAGGAAAAAACAGAAAAATAGGGGAAAATTTGGAAAAATAGAGATATATAGGGAAAAATTGGGAAAAAAGGTAAAATGGTGAAAAATAGGAGAAATAAAGAACAAGATTACAATATATGAAAAACAGGAAAAACGGTAAAATATGGAAAAATAGCAAAAACAAGGAAAGCTTGGTAGCACGGGTACTCAGCTATACTCCTTTTCCTTAAAAACTGACAGTAATGGAATGTTAGGAATGTATAACAGAGTTGCCACATTATCCAATATTTGGAATCATTCCTTTCATCAAACAAAATTATTATTAATAATATATCATATTTAAGATAATTTGTCTCATAATAATAATTTACAATACTTAAATTTTAGGGACCTTATGTTATATATATACGTAATTTACTTCAAATCGACAACACTGTTATGTCGTTCATCAGATTACTAAGGCGTTGGCCATGTGTTTTAAAATTTTATTTTCTCTCATTTTTTGTCATGCAATAAAAAGAGAATATCTGATATGAACTTTGTTTGGTAAAGGCAACGTCGCTTATATGTTTATATGCTTAAACGATCAGTGCTTAGTTAGGGAGTGGCTTTCAGATCATGTGCGGTACGTATTGGCGGGAACGTTAATACATGGTAAATTATTTTATTTATTGTTTTTCTTTGCGGACCTCTGTAAAAGTGAATCAGCAGCATTCTAGCTGTAATAACACTTCTGCTAAAGGACATCATTATTCTCAAGCGGAATTTAACTCAATTTGAGAAAATTTTTCAGGTTATTCAGTGGATCAGACGGTAAAATTTTGTGGGAAATTAACGAAAGCTTCAGAACGCATAATTTACTGACCTAACTTAAATTAAAAAAAAAAATTGAATTAAATTAAATTGTTGTATACCCATGTAAAGCGATAAAATTGCCCGCCACTGGAAAAATTTCCTCTTTCCCCTTAACCTCCGAAAATCTCTATTACTTTGGAGCAATGACAGATGTCAACATTCGATTCACATTCCTTAAGACATTCCATTACTGTCAGTTTTTAGGGAAAGGAGTATATTATGTTATATAATATAATTTAAATATAATAAATTTTAATTAAAAAAAATCTTTGACCGAAACAGTTACAATCGTACTCAGTACGTAAATATTTTTCACTTACTTTTAGAAGACACACACTGTATTTATTTTCCAAAGATTTAAATTTTAAAATTTATTTTCACACTGTATTTATTTTTAAGGTTCATTTATAACTTAAGTACAATCTGACAAAAATAAGTTGAGCTATGAATCATGGTTTCACCCTATTACGGAGCTTATTTAACGAAAGCGTTCCAACTGTTCGCTGCGTAAGAATTTAGTGTGGTGTTGCCTAGAAAAAAGTTGATAGTCCTATCACTTTTACTAAAAAAATTAAAAAAAGTGCCATAGACGCGCCATTAAGAAATAAATATAGGATAGATTGGTGAAAACCGCAGCTTCCTATCTTTAATATTAACGGAGCACTTATCTAAAAACGATTTCAGGCAACATATTTTATTGGCGCCTATTAACGCTCAACTCTACTTCTAAATTTTTAAGTCTAATTAACCATATACATTTTTAAATATATTTTTTTTTCCAGATTACAAAAACAACGTTGGGAGAGGTAAGTTTTTAATTTATCAATAACCTAAAAAATAATTTTATCTATTAGGAAATTATACTAATTTTAGACAAGATATGGAACGAGTCATAGTCGAGCCCTTGCATTTTAGACTTCGGTGATCTTAGCTCCCGTCCGGCCAGCTCCAAGCTTATACAGAGATAATCTTAGCTCCCGACTGGTCAACTCCAAGCGGCACTTTTCCACCACGGTCAAATACTTTCACAAATTCATCCACTCGATTTGGGGTTTACTCATACAAATTTTCTCGTTTTATTGATTTGTTAATATTTTTTGTGGCGTTGAGAATGGGTGGCCACGAACAACAATTAGCTGATTACATAGAGGAATTGAAGGACTATTCAGACAAAATTTTTCGTTCACATCTTTTACCCCCAAAGGGCCAGCTACAAGAATCTAAAAGTAGATTTTTGTAGCGGTCGAACAAATTTCAATATTTTTCTTTCGGTGTTTGAGAATAGGCCACCACGAACAAAAATTAGCTAATTACATAGAGGAATAGAAGGACTGTTTAGACAAAATTTTTGGTTAACATATATCTTCCCCAAAGGACCAGTTTCAAAAATCTAAAAGTGGATTTTCCTAACAGGTCGAACAAATTTCAATATTTTTTTTGGATCGAGAATAGGCGGTTACGAACAAAAATTAGTTGTATATAGAGATGTGAAAGGACTATTTAGTCAAAATTTTTTGTTCTCATATATCTCCTTCAAAGGACCAGCTCCAAGAATCGAAAAAAATATTGAAAATTGTTCGACAGCTACGAAAATCTAATTTTCGATTCTTGGAGGAGATAGGTAAAAGAAATTTTTTTCTGAATAGTCCCTACATTTCTCTATGTAATCAGCTAATTTTTGTTCGTGGCCGCCTATTCCCAACCCCCGAAAAAAAAATTGAAATTTATTAGACCGCTACGAAAATCTACTTTTCGATTCTTGGAGCTGGCCCTTTGGGAGGATATATGTGAAAGAAAAATTTTGTGTGCGTAGTCCTTCTATTCCTCTATGTAATTAGCTAATTTTTGTTCATGGCCGCCTATTCTCAGCCCCCGAAACAAATAAACAAATTAATAAAACGAGAAAATTTAAATGAGTCGACTGAATGAATTTGTAAAAGTATTTGATCGTGGTGGAAAAGTGTCGCTTGGAGTTGGCCGGCCGGGAGCCAAGGTTACCTCGGTATAAGCTTGGAGCTGGCCGGCCGGGTACTAAGATCACCGATGTGCATTTTAGATAATATTTTTAACAATTAGCATTGCTAAAGTTTATATACAGAAAGATAAAATTAATATATAAATCATATGATACAAACAAATTAAATTTAATATAACATTCATTGTTTATTCCAAATATTAGACTATTTTAAATTATCGGTATAATAGCCGAATGGGCTAAGAACCTGATATTAAGATGCCGGTCTTTCTAAGATGTGAGTTCCTATCCTAGAGGACGGTCAACCTTTTTGCTTATTTTTTATTAACACGTTTTTACCTTTCTTTATTGAAATTTTATTTTTGAAGTGAAAACTTCTTTTTAGGCACGTTGTACGACTTTTAAATAGTTAAAAAATAGGACAAAATAGAAAAAAAATCGGACAAATGCTTGTTTAACGTAAATCCCATTCTTCTTCTTTCATCATCTTCTAATGTGATGTCTGATCCCTCGGTCTCTGTAAAGTTATCAGCATCTAGCACATAATTGGGATAATCGTTACTGTTGAGGTCTGGTACGTTTTCTTGATGTCTGTAGTATCCTAAATAAAAGAGAACCGAAGCTATATATGCACATCATCCTACTACTCTTTACCTATTTTGGCATTGACAGTACCAATCTTTAATCGGTTCAAAACCATCTGTTTTAAACTGTATCCAAAGTTGATACTGCTTTGAATTTTTGTATCGGTCTTTTCTGTGCACAAATATTTCATAATTACAGTCATCGTTGGTATGCTCTCTGCTTGTTTTAATTAATAAACTCTTATTGTTATTCTCTGCAGGTCAGAAGTTGTTAATTGAGGGAAATCTTGTGATATTGAATAATAAATCAAGAATGATCGCTCTCAAAGCGATAACAATCTATATATGCATATCCAACAAAAAACATTTCCTTGCCTGGGCAAAGGCCGGCATTCAACCTATCGGCGTTGCCTTGCTATATAACGTTACGTATAACTCACGTCTCGACCTTTATATTGTTTAAATTATACCTAGTTTAATGAACTACGATTATTTAAGATTATTATATGTGGCCCAAAAGACATCACACTCTCTTTCGGGCCCAGATATTTTTTTTTCAATGATTTCTATTAGAGAATGGTGTTTTTGCTTAAGGAAAGCATCTTCTCAATAATTATTGTATCATCGGGTGATGATGCTGTAACTCGCATCGCAGAGAGCGGATACAATGGGAACATTGTTAAAATCACTTTAACTTTTGAAACTCTGCTACGCCACTGTTTAGTTCCCTTTTTTCTCAACAACAGCTCCCGCCAAGGTGAGCACAGTGACAACCAGGGTTGTTCAACGTAGTACAATTGTGCAAAAAGTGGCACTTTCATCTATGGAGTGGCACCAGAGCACGCATTATTGAAAAATAGACAAAAACGAGTACTATTTCGTTCTATGACATTTTTGGCCTGCAATGAGTTTTGACCTTCATCGATGACAGTACGATGTGAAAGAATTTCTGTAGTACCGTGTAGAATATCCTTTTATTTATATTCCAATGATAAGTTTTATTTCTTTTAGGTTCAATGTTTGTTATAAAATATTTCTTGTTTTGTTATTAAATATATTTAAACATATTTATTCCAGTATGACCAGAAACTTAAGGCTTAAGGCCATAAGGAACCCAAAGGTGACATCTAGACTGGTATGGGAATGTTGCGAAGAACTTAGGAAACTGGAGACCCACAATAAACTAACTTTATCGTGGGTACCAAGTCCCAAAGGTATCGTTGGAAACGAAAAGGCTAACGAGCTCGCAAGAAGCGGATCTTCAACCCCATTAATTGCTTCAGAACCAGCGATGGGAGTTTAGAAACCATATAAAAGAGTGGATCAAGCGAAAACACAAATTGTACTGGGACAATATACCCGAAGTTCTACACGGGAAAAAGTTTATAAAAGAACCGTCAAAGAACGTAACTGAAGAACTGCTTCAATGAGTAGGAATCAACTACGAATTACCACAGGGCTCCTCACGGGACACCTTCCTACCACAGAGAATCTAAACAAAATGGGGCTATATAATGGCGGCCTTAAATGCAGACAATGCAATAAAGGGACTGAGATTGCACTCCACATACTATGCAACTGTGAGGCGCTGGATCACAGAAGCCATAACGCAATAAGCCCACGAGGCTGCAGTGAATCCGGTTATAAAGAACGGTCCCGGACAAAAAAAATGACCAGAAACTAATTTTTTCTTAATTATTCTTGACGTTTTTCTTTTCTTTTTTCTCCAACGGAAACTTGTAGCCAGAATATTTGCTCAAAAAAAATAGTTTAGTCTAATGAAAAAGAACTATTGTGGTCCAAAGGAAAAAACAAAACTTGTTCCAAAGAGAAAACGCTTGGTCCAAAAAAACGTGGTTCAGGAAACAAAACGTAGTCCAAGAAAAAACGTAGTCCAAGAAAAACCCCTATATATTAAGGGGAAGAAAGAAAATTTTAAATTTACAGCATAGACGATAAATAAGTCAATTGTTTTGACTGTAGAGGCAAAGAGAGAGTTGGTAACATGGGAAAGACATTTTATAGTAATACCTACAAGACAGGAAGGGTTAGAGAAGAGATATGAAGCGAGCTGAAATTAGATATTCCGAGCAAAGGAATAATAAAAATACAGGGTGGTACAAAAAAAAATAACAAAATGTTTGAAATCGCGTGTGTAAGTCAAACAAAAAATTCAAGTTATTACAATCGAATGGAATCTGCTATTTTATGATGGTAGCGTTGAAAACGTGATCAAGTTGAGTGGCACCATTGGGCACTATTTATGACCCAACTTCAGCACAATCAAAATTTTATCGTGAACAACCCTGGTGACAACCCTCTCTTCCACTTCAACCGTTGAGCAGTTAACATGTAAATTAATATAAGGTTTGTTCCAACCCACGAAAAAACTGCAATATTACGATCAGACGCATGCGCTATATTTACACACTGTTCCAACCGACTAATTGATAGTTCTTGTACCGTTTACTTTTTATTCCAACCTAAAATTGTACGACCGGTGAACGATCAAATCCGTACACAGAAGAACGTTGTATATGTTTGGACTGACATGCGCAGATTGTCAAAATTATTGTATTTGTTTTGATCTTGGGGAAGGAAGGCAGTTTGTTGAGGTTATTTTTTGGTTGTTTTGTTTATTTTATTAAAAATGAGTGATTTTGAAAGCAATAGTGATTTTTCTTTACCGTGTGAAATGATTAGAAACGATTCTGAAGGGGACGACATGCTATTAATGAAACCTCGAGTTAGAAATGAACAATATTTAGGTACACTTAATTTATACATTGCTTTTAAAATGAAATTAATTCAATGTCAATTTTAAAAGTAATTGTACTCCGTTACTCGGATGAAGAATTTTTTAAACATTTTCGTTTATTGAGATATATTAATGATATTTCCCAAATAAGGAGTATTACAGTCAGATTTTAGTACAAGATCCGTTCCAACCAATTTCGATTATCAAATAATACATTAACTAGAGTTGCGCAGTAAACAGTTTCGTGTCGAGTTAAAAATTAGTTTATATACGGTACAGACATCGAGGTTGGAACAAACCTATAGTGCTTCGTTATCTACCTGTGTATGGTTTTATACCTAAAATATAATGTCTAATGTGTGGAATTTAAGGTAACAGATCTTTTCCATTTTATTACAAATATGCAAAGACCACCGGTGTATTTTATAATTAATCAATCATATGGATCATCGTGCATGAGAGCGGTGTTGCCAAAACTAATAGAATAATTTAGAATTCCTTAGGACACGCTCCAGGATATACCAAAGGACAGCTCCTCTTATGGACACCTTTTTTCTGTAATTATATCTTTTTTATATGCGCTGTTGCTAAATGTATTGTGCTATATTCGGAACTATTTATGTCTTGAACTTCCTTTGATTTAAATGTACTCTATCAAACATTACCTATTTAATTGTTGTCGTTTACTAGTAGAATTTAATTGTTGTTTACTAGTAGATGAATTTCTGTTTAATTTTTGTTGTTTACTATTAGTTGAACTTCTATTGTTGTTGCTGACTATTACATACATATTGTTTAATTATTGTAAATTTATGTGTTAACCTTTAACGTTTAAAGCTTGCTGATTAAATCTTATCAGAAAGCAGGACGATATGTTTTATTGTCCCACGTCCCCTAAACGTGTAATAATTATAGGGTGGTCCTTCGAAATATTTATTCGACCACGCGATAGCTTATGTGTGATTTTTTGAACCAAACTTATATTACAACTAGTCCACAAATCTACTAAATCCATTTACTCTGATTCACACAAACATAGTCTCCAATATATGAAATCTGGGTATTAGGCTTAAGTTTCGCCATTTACGGACTCAACAACCCAGCGAATTTTCATGACACGACAAGATTGGTTTGTACTTTCTGTGTCTGTGTCATGTTGCCGACCTTTTTGTAAAAATGAAATCATTTTTGGGATCAGTTCATTCAAATGCGCACGTGTCAAATGTCGCATTTGGGGTCTAGATTATATCACTCATAATGTAATTATGTTCTATATTGTTACTTGATTAATAATCGATAATCATTAACCATATACTGACTAATAACTGAAAATCACACTTGGTACTTTTATTTCTAAAAATCTAGTAGGTAAGCTGTCATCTTTGTCATTGCTTTTGTACTGTAAATGTAAATTTTTGAGCTGTCAAATTTTTAAAATGTCATTAATTCGTGATATAATCTAATGAATACAACTTGTGGCATCGTGTCTATCAATATGGGATTATCGATAGTCAAGAAGCCACTCGTTGTATTATATATGATAATGTGATGCCTCTTGACAGATTGATGGCCGGCCGTTGCCCATAGGTCAGGAAATGTTTATTGTTGTATTTGCAATATAGTTTGTTTTCTCTTTAAGAGTGGTCATTCTTGATTCGTTATTCATTCATTCTTGATTCATTATCGACAAGTTATCGATTTATTATATTGTAGTAAACATGAGATACTCTACTATCCCACATCACAATAACAAAAAAAAAATCCCGGCGGAATTTTGTTTCTTTAATATCTAGATAATACTGTTTTTAAAGTTCTTAAATTACTTTGTATTAGTATTTGTTTTTTGATTTCCCACAGCTGATTTCCTAAATATTAGTTAAGTGCTTTGAAAATGAGATGTATTTTTTGGAAATTTTATTATTTTTTCGAAGCTTTTTCTAAATTTTTTCTAATGTTTTTAATTTTCCAAAAGTTTGCAAAACGCTAGACCTAGTTTCTCCAGAATTTTTATTTTTTTATAACTTTTGTAATTGTTTATGTGCACGTTTATTACATTTTTTTTTAGACATCGAATAACTCATGTACCAGATTTTAATTTGCTATAACATTTTTGAATGACTAAAAATAATATGGTTTTTTTTATCCATGAATTATAATTATTTATTTGTTTATTTTTTTAATTTATATTTCAGCAATTGAAAATAATTTTCAACAAAGTTTTTAATCAACTTTTAGTCGTTTCAAAAACGCATGAAATATTTTTCATCATGTAACAAAATAGTTGATGAAAAAAACATCATCAGAGCGGAAATTTCGAGCAAAAAACGCAACAAAAAAAAAACAATCAAGATTTTAATTAGCGCTTGCATTATAAAAATATTATTTGATGTGTGCGTGCATGGCGTATAGGAATATCGCTTTTTTATAAATAGATAGTTCATCAATATCGTTATTTGTCCTTTATATACTCTAATTTGTTGGCTAATTTATTTATAACATCATTTTTTAATTATTATTCATATTTATAGTCTTTTAATTTTTTACTTTTACTTTTCTATTTATCATTAAACTACTCTAACTACTCTTTTGTTCCTAAAATTATTTCACTATTGTACTTTTTTTACTTCAAAAACTGATTCGTGGTGTTGTCGCTATATTAATTAATTTTTTGAAACTCTGTGTAAAAACTTTACTACTTGTGCAACCGCTCGCCACTAAACATTTTCTCTTTAAACTCCTCAATAAAACTTAAACTTCCTAACAGCTTGTTGAATGAAACTTTTCCTTACACTTTTGATGCCATCTGGTTTCCACTTCGTGTCACAAAAGCATTCTGTTTTTTTTTGCAACGATACAACGGAACTTTCTTGCACCAAATCTGACGATATTACAAAAGAAACCGTTCTCGAACAACAAACTAAACAACACCAACTGCCGTTAAAGTGTCTTTAGCTGTTGAAAGGGCGCTGCCATCGCTGCCGATGACTACGACCTCTCGGGGATCGTCACTTCAAATGATCATCAATCTTTGGCTCTCTGGAGTTCTTGTAAACTTACCGAGGGTTAGATTGAGATCCTCCTTGGGGATGAGGCATGGGATATGGGAGTGGTGCGAAAGCGAGCGATTCACACGTTTTTGGTATATTCGTTAACTGGAAATAATTTTCTAAACGTATTGGGTTGATGAGATTTGAGTTTTTTCGGATTAAGGTTATTTTTAGACCGTTGTTTATTGTTAATGTTTAAGTGGTGGCTCGTTGTTTCATTGAGAAAATCGTAAATTTAATTTGACCAGTTAAATAAGGTTGGATAAATTTCACTGGAATATTATCCAGAAAATACAAAACAATTCATATTTCTTTTAAAATTAATAATATTAATCTTTCAGTTTATACTAATGTCTATTATTGTATATTTTAAAATCTAAAAATAGATTTAAACTCAATACAAGAGTTATTCCGTCTTTCTCTCAGACGTTTTTTCTGTCTACTTTCAAAATACCGTTGACAAAAACAAAATACATAAGCGACCGTTGCTATGCAAGCAATCTTATCTTTCTCTCATATTATCCCATCATTATAAGAGACAAAAAATATAAATATATTTCTTCCCGCTAAGATTCTGAATTCAAGGCTATTTGGATACCACGTATCATGTCTCCTACCAATAAAAAACCTGCAACCCTACTCTTCGCTAAAATTTGTGTATAATTACTATTACGATACACTCCACTAACCGCGATAAAATGATAAAAATAAGTACATTCTACTGAACTGTCTCTTGTCAGTTGACAGTTGACACTAGTATAAAAACGGCAAAGAATGAAAAGATCGATTCTCTGCTTCGATTATAATTCAATAACTTTAACAATGTTAAGTACAAGAAATAGTCATTGAAGATAGTTTTGTTGATATATTATATAAACAATTTTCCACAAAAATATTGTCGAAGAACGTAATTTGATTATAATTTACACACATAAGAATATTAAAAAAGAAGAAAGAATGATGATTTTGAAGAATCGAATCAAAACATTCGATTAAACAAAAAGAATCGAACGCACCATGTCTACCGGTCATCGGCCAGTGCTACTTCAAGGTTATTTGATTTTGTACCAACATGTCAGGATTACTGCAAAAAGAGAGAATTGTTAACATCGGAAAGACATTTTATAGTAATACCAAGAAGAGAGGGAGATCTTAAGACACGACGCGAGGAAATTAAGAAGGGATATCAAGCTAGTCTGAAATTAAGATATACTCAGCAGAAATACAGGGTGGCATAGAAAAAAAAACGTAACAGTCTGTGCTACTTTTGTTAAAAATCGCAGCTTACTATTAACGATTTTAGGTAAGATAACATATAGTATTGAAGCCTCTTAACGTACATTTGTTTAAAATTTGCCGTATCTAGTACTATTTTGTTAGAACAGGTAATTTTTTTATTTCCATCGATTATTTTTGTTTTAATTATAATATGTCAATTATTGAATAACCTTAATATATTTTTTCTTTATTTCCTCATTATCTTTTGCGTTAGAATAATTATTCATTTGGAATATTCCTTCCAGTGTTAAATTCAAAATTTTAAATGAATTGACGTGAAGGCTCAGTTATAATCGTTTAAATTTGTTACTTTTGATCTCGTAATTGGTAATTTTGCTGGAATTTAAATTATAACAGAAAATTCTCAGTGCTATTCTTCTGGAATTTTTAGGGTAAACAGGGGAAAATCATAAACTTAATACAAATACTATTGAATAAATGAAAATCAAAGTCTAGTACCACAAGTATTTATAAAAGTTGGAAGAGGCAACTATAATACAAAGTTCCGTGTAAAGACAAAATGATGCTATAGTTCTTCCATTCTCAGTTTGAGGACACGTGCTACTATAAAAGTCACAAATGATTGTGGGCGGCATGCTGACAACGGGCGTGCATATAAAATTTGTATAGGGAGAAAAATGAAGTAATAAAATAAAATCATTCCTTATTATCATCCGTATTATTTAGTTCTAATTCATTGACGGTGCCAATTCAATTTCCGGCGCTATTTCAATATATTCCACCATTACATCATCTCGAAATGCTGTTTCAAATGGTCGCCAAAACGCCATTCTGATTATACAAACTTTAATGAACTAGTATTAACACACTTCACCCCTATAATGCCGGACTTGAGGGTTACTCTGTTCGTAGAAAAGTTATGGTCAATTTTTCCAAGAAGTGGTTTTACGATAGCAACAAACCCTTAGAAACTACTGTTTATAAGATTTATAACCTACTGTATTTATCCGCAAAAACCGGCTGTTGCCAAGTTACCAAAATTTTCATGCATGAGGCGATTTTTTATATTTAAAGTGAATTTTATCATTGCTGGAACTAATTAATTAAAATATAACACTAATACACTTATATCTATATATTTACAAAAAATACACTATCTGTCTAACAGCGTCACTAACTAAAATTTTACTGGAATAACGAGAACATTTTTATAGTAAGGCTAAGAAAGAATTTTAGAAAATAAATGTGACAACATCGATTGATTTCAGCCTCCTCAAACTGAGAATGGAAAAACTATAACAATGTGGTTGAAACTTACCAAAAATTTTTAACATTAATAGAAAATAATTAAAAAGAGCGCACTTGACAAGTTTATAAGATTAAATAAACATTAAACTACAATTAGGGAGGGACGGTACAATAATTAAAGCAAAGGATTGATATCTTGATAGGACTGGAGAATCATAATCCATTGTATGTCAGAAAGCCACGGCAGTTGGGTAACACCCAAGAAACAAGTAAGCCATTGTGGCGTGAAACAGGAAAATGCCAAATTGCGAAACAAGTGCGGAAACCGGCAAGTGGTTAGAAGGTTAAACAAAGCATGTTGAGGAGACTTAAGAGGTAAGTAAGAGTCCCGGTCAGAAGTGAATCTGGCCATGGAGATCATATACAAAATGGTAATCATAGCGACGGGACAGACCAACTAAGTTAGAGTTGACATAAGTTGATATTGATAAATGACAATTGACAATTTACAAATGACAGTAATGACAGTGACAAATGACGTTTAAAATTAATAAGTCTTATATTAATTAACCTAAACCAAAAATTTTTGACAACAAAGGGGGGACCTAAAAAAATAGCAAATAGCAAAGTATGGTGAATAGTGAAAACTAAAAAATTAAAATTAAGGTTAAGCACATTATTCATAAACTAATAAAGAATTTTGAAACGAGGTACCCAGTGACGGGGATCAAGCATAGGTAAAGAAGAGTGGAAAAGGAAAGTTTGACAGAGAAAAGGAGGAAGGATGAAGTAAGAAAAGTAAAAAGAAAAAAGAAAACAATAGGGTAAATGGGATACAAAACGTAGAAAACTTGCTAAGAGGAAAAGAGGCCAAGAAAAAAGTAGAAAAGAGGAACAGCAAAGTGGAAGGATGCAAAGGAAAAAGAAGAATCAAATATGACAGTAGATCTAGGTTAGGATCTAAAATATTATTGCACAATCGGGTTTCCCTATACAAGGATAATATTTTATGAGTCCAGAAAGAGTCAGAAAAATATTTTGATGTGAAGCAGTTAATACGTTGTGGTATTGACTTGGCGTTTTATTTACCTTAAAACATTTGAGATATGGATAACCTCTTCGATTTAGCAGTCAGTGTTTAGTCAACATTTTTAGTTGAACTAAGTAGTAAAAACATTTTTTTTCTAAATTAAAATTTATTTAGTGCAACTTTTACCTTCTAATTTTAAGGATATTTGATTTTGGCTAACTGAGAATGACAAATTACTTCATATCTTTTGATCTGACTGTACATAAAACCACGTATAAAGATAATTTATTAAAGGAATATTAGGAGAGATCAGGAAGGTCAGTTTCTATCACCGTCTCCGAAAATATCGATAAAGATCATGGCGTGGTTTTATCAGACTGTAAAATTGGGCTAAAATAAATATCTTAGGCACTTAAAATTTCATACGAACGCGTCTATCATGTAGGTACATACTAAAGGCAAAGCAGCAATCGATGGACTAGAGACATCCTGGCTCTCCAAGGTATAAGAATTTTCGTCTTCAAAGATCTGCTGGGAAAATTATTGCTTCATTTTTTTTGGATTGACATGGATTATCTGGAAAAGAGTAAAACAATAACTGGGGATTATTATTCGTTGTTACTGACCATTATACGAGAAACAATTTTCCAAAGGTGATTTTGCAGGACAATGCCTTTGCACACAACTCACATGTTGCCAAGAAAACAATTGTTGATTTGGGGTTAGAATTACTGGAACACCCCACATATTCACAAGATCTGGCTCCATCTGACTATCCTCAACTGAAAAAGTTTAAAAGGTCGTAAATTTACTTCCAACGAAGAGGTTATAGAAGATGGGTAGACCTGGTTTGCAGAACAAGATATAACTTGTTTTTGAAAGGTCTAGAGGCATTACAGGTTCGGTACATTAAATTAAGAGGAGAATAATAAAATATTTTGACTTTCAAATTTAGTTTGCTTCTATAGTAGGCTAAGAATTTTTTAATACATCCTCATATTGCAAATTTAATATAATTATTATATTTATATGTTATTATTATATTGTTTAATTTTTTTCTTAAATTATATTCTATCCTCTCGCCCCTACAGGAACCCAATAAAATTCACCTCGGTGTAAATAAAATACAGCCTTGGGATACACAGCAAATGCTCTCTGGCAATAAAGTGGGTAAAACATAAATATAATAAATTAGAAAGGTTACTTTTAATACCGTTTTATTGTATTTGTAAGAACAAAAGTGGTCTCTTGCATTACGGTAAGGATTAAGGTCTGTTTGAAATTATGACACAAGGATTTTACGGATATAGCCCTACATTAAGTCGTAAATTGTAAGGATTATTATCTTTTAGTATAATTATAGGTGGTTTTGCTGGTTCTGCATCATAAAAATTTTATTAAGTTAAACAAAAAAATATAATAAACGATTATTGTAAAATTTCCTATTAATATGAATTATATTACCAAACTAAAGTTTAATGGAATAATTAGTAATGCCAACTGATTAATATTGTCATAATTTTGTTAATTTGGCAAACAATAAGTTTATTTGTAATTAATTTTTTTTTAACTTCTTGTCTACCCAATCTACCGCCATTAAATAAAGATTAAAATTGCCAAATAAAAAGTCATGGAACCGAATTCTGACTGAGCTCGGTATATCCTGCCAATAGAATGCTGATGACATAGTCATAATGGCCAGAGGCAAGTTTGCCAACACTCTTCGAGACATAATTCATAATGGACTTAACCTAATAACAAAGGTGCCAATCGATGAGAATAAATATCAACTACACCAGAAATACTCTTATTTATTTATTTATTTATTCTAATTTACAGGTTTCCATTAACAAATTAGAGACATAAAGTATATATAATACAAAAATAAGATTATTATATAAATCAGAAAAAAATATGAAAGTACGTAAACACAAAAACAAAAATTATTCATAAAAGCAAAATTGTTGCAACTGATTAATCTAGGTATAAGTTCTTAAATAAATAGACTTAATTTGTCCAGGAGATGCAAGGAAAATATCAAAAAGATTACTATTATTATTGTAGTTTTCGCACATGTTAGATACTGGTGAATTTCTGAAATTATTTGTACGGGCTGTTTTAATATAAAGGGTTTGATTTCCTCGTGACGAAAGCCTAGGAACCAAAAAGTTTAATTTTTCCAAAAGATATTGACAGTTCACAGTATTAGCCAAAACTTGACGTAAAAGAACAAGTGAGCTGCGTTTCCTTGTAGCAACAAGGCTATTGAATGGATGCCTCGCTAATAAATGATTATGAGATGAACTGAAGGCTGGATATACCCTATCAATTTTAAAACTTAATAATTTTAGGAAACGTCTTTATAAAGCCTCATTACTATCAATATGCGTTTGATATTTGGGGCTCCATATTATAGACGCATATTCCAACTTGGAGCGAACAAATGCATAATATAAACTATTTAAGGCCATTAGGTCTGTAAAGTCACGCGACCATCTTGCGATAAAATCATACGTACGACTAGCCGAAGCGACACTGCTATTAATGTGAGGAATGAAAGTAAGTTTCATATCAAAAGCTATACCCAAATCTGTAACTACTGATGGTCTGTCTAACACCATTTGGTCAATCATATAATCATAATGGAATAGATCTGACTTAAGGGAATACGACATGACCACACACTTAGCTGGATTTAAGCTTAACTTATTTGTTGAACACCATTCAAAAATTCGTTCCAAGTTACTTTGTAATTGATGACAATCACTATTTTCAGTAACTCTAAGAAATATTTTCATATCATCAGCATATAGCAATACATCAACATCCAATATACTTGAGATATCATTAATGAAGATTTTAAATAACAAAGGACCTAGATTAGAGCCCTGAGGCACGCTTGATGTAGCTAATATTCTCTCGGTTTGTAGCCACTACATACCACAAATAGCTTTCTATCTGATAAGTACGAAGAAAATAAATTTATCATATTAATAGATAATACAATTTTTGATAATTTAGACAATAACAAGTTATGATCAAGTCTGTCGAAAGCCTTTGAGAAGTCTGTATAGATAACATCTGTTTGTGCCTGGTCATCAAAATTCTGCGCTTTTTCCTGTATTATTTGTAAGAGATTCGTGACAACAGAATATCCTTTCATAAAGCCATGTTGATGTACTGATAAATGCCCACTAACCGAAGAATACAGAAATCCTTGAAGAAGAATCTCAAACACCTTGGCAAAATTACAAATAGTAGTGATTGGTCTAAAATTAGATATATCGAGATGATTCCCTTTCTTGTATATAGGACAGACCTTTGACATTTTCCATGTAGATGGAACTGTACTTGTCTTTAAACTCTTGTAGCCTTCACGAGGAAAAAAACCTCAATCTCAAAATCATCAAATTATTACTGAATGGAAACTGGAAGCTAAATACATAGGGCTAACCCATGAAAACAAACTGTCCTGGAATTAGTACGAAAAAAAAGTAACGACTAAGGCCACGAAAGCCTGAATGGTAATCAGTAACTTTGCGGGCGAAAACTGGGGATGTAACACAAAATCCTACAGTTTATATAAACAGCTATTGTAATACCAATTATTTCTTACGGAGCCATTGCTTGGACTAGAATAACTAATTTTGCAATCTCGAGGAGCAATGTCTCGAAGGTCCAGAAGCTACGCTGTATATGCATAACAGGAACAATCAGAACGTGTCGGATGGCTGCAATGAAGGTAATCCTAAACCTGACTATTTTGCAGATACAAGTGGAGAATGTGGCAAAAAGTACAACATGCAGGATGTTCCGAAAGGAAATCGCCAGACGTAAACCCGGTTTCCGTGTCGGAAATGGATACATCTAGGACATGTCCCAGGACAAGGTATGAAAAAAGTAAGACTTTGTGAAATAATTTAGTATAAAGAAACAGTAAAAGGGACGAGTACACCACTTCTGGCATTAACAGAAATGCCATTAAATGATGGGTCTAAGATAGCAGAAGGTACTGGAATAGGAGTATATGGGCCTGGTACCAGATACTTCGAATTAGGCGGAATGGTAAAGAAGCCGTTAAAACAGCTCGAAGATAGTTAAGGAATGCTTATGGGTTCCGGAACATACCGGGATGGAGGGAAATGAAATAGCAGATAAAAGAGAGTTTAAGTATCTCATCCACTAACGTTAACGCCAATACTAATGATAATTTCGATCAGACTGCGCATGCTCACGAAAAATAAAAATAAAGTTGTACGGTAAATTTTCTATAATAGCGAGATATTTTCAAATTTATCAGACAACCAAATTTAGCGTTAACGTTAGCGTTAGTGAATGAGGTGCTAAAACTCTCTAAAATCGCGTAAAGAGACTGAAATACTAGTTCTGGGACCTGAACCGTTTTTTGGGATTAGTAAAAGCTTTCTACTGAAAGAATTGAACAGAGAAGTGGAAATAAAAACATCAAACCATCTACAAAAAAATGGGAAAAGGGAAAGTTTTCACGGAAAACCATAACCAGAAGAGATCTACTCCTTAAAATCATATTGAGTAGATATCTAAAATTTACAGTCAGAGAATCGTCTTAAGTCACCTAGAACATTTTTTTGGCCGTTTTGAATAAAATTCCTTTAAAAAAATTTCATTCATAATCTTCATCAAAATCCATTATTAGGCACTGCCATAAATATTTTGATGTATCGTTGAAAACGTATATGGAATTTCTCTCGTAAATAAAGGTTTTTGGGATAATGAAAAATGAAAATTGAACCAATTATGAATATTAGTATTCATAACTGTTGAAAGAATACTTGACTGCGAAGTGATAAAACAAATTCCAGGATATCGAAGGACCAAACTTCTAAGGTAGAAGTTAAACCAATATGAATGTTAAATTAAAAATAGTATTAGAAATTGGAATGTAATTTTTATTCCATTTTTTCCAAGTACGAACATGAACAGAAAAGTAATAAAGCGGCACATTAAGTTAAAATATGAAACCGAAACATGAATATTTCACTGTAAAAACTATTTACATTTTTTATTATGAAAACTCACAAAACTTTTTGGGTGCTGTTAATTACGCACCATTTTACTTATTTGAAGAAAGTTTTTTGTTCCATTAAATGCATGACTGAATTGGTTTACTGTCTGGATGCGAGAGATTTGAGTGTGTGCTCTGAATTTTAACGGAAAGGAGGGTTGGTGGTTTTTTATTGGTAGGAGACATGTGACGTAGTATGTAAATAGCCTTGAATTCAGAATCTTAGCGGGAAGAAACATATCTATATCTTTTGTCTCTTATAATGATGGAATAATATAAGAGAAAGATAAGCTTGCATAGCAACAGTCGCTTATGTATTTTGTTTTTGTTAACTGTAATTTGCAAGTAGGCAGAAAAAAGTCTGAGAGAAAGACTGAATAATATTGTGTTAATTTTAAATCTATTTTTAGATTATAAAATATTAAAATATACAATAATAGCCATTAATATGAACTGAAAGATTAATATTATTTATTTTTAAAATTAATATGAATTAGTTTGTATTTTCTGGATAATATTCTGGTGAAATTTATCCATTATGATACTTTATGTAGGCCAGATGAAAATTGTATATCACAAAGATCTTAACTTTAATTGCAAATATTAAATGTGAATAAAATAAAAATAATATTAGAAATATTGGTGTAAAATAATCTGTAATCGACACTAAAATAACTTTCTATGACTATGTGAAATACTTTGAAAATGGTTGTATACGTACAAGAAAAAAATCGCTCTGTATTGAAACGAAGTTACTTTAATTTTCGTAATAATTAAAATATTTAATTATATCGCCGACGGCGCTGGACTAGAATTAACATCGTAAACCCGGCCGAAAGAGGGAGTCACTCACGAACTTGTTTCGCATAACTAGCCGACTCTATGGTATGAGGCAGCCGGAGGCGATCTAAACGGTTGCTGTGGCAGTTCCAATAGGAGAAGGAGTGACAGTCCCTCGACCTTTAGAAATAGATCAAGCTGAAGGTTCCAATGTACCGTACAGAATCCGTCAATCCAGCCTGGAAAAGCTGCCTGTACGGTTCGACCTGTCATTGATAAACAACCGTGTTGAACACCCGTTCCTCCTCGCCGCATTTTGGTAAAAATAAAAGTTTTTATGTATTGAATATTATACAGTATGGGCAAGTCTAGCACGTCCTTCTGGCCACCAAGGCATTGGTCAATACCATAACGACGACTGGAGTATTTACTTATCAACTGACGATGTCTGTGCAAGTAGCCTTCACACTATAAACAGAACTTTTTTTATAATTTCACCCTTTTCTAACACTGTTTATTATAGAACTGATAATCGCATATTGCCGAAACTAGTCGTATAATTCCGCATAGTTTCGCCGCTAGAGGACGTGAGAGAGGACGCCTATTTTTTAGAGAAAATTGAAAATATCATTTGAAAAAAGAAAAACTACGAATTAAAAAAGTTATTTTATCAAAATATATTAATAAAGTTAGTTAAAAAAAATAAAAAAACAAAATTTTGGTAAAAAAAATCCGTTTTGAATTTTTTTTACTTTTTACATTTTTTGCTGCAACTTATAGAAATATGATTTTAAAATTATGAAAGAATTCACAGATATAGTACTTTCTGAACCCTTTTAGGTAGTTTATTTACTTTTTTTATTTGTTTTACTATTTTTAATAAAGCCTAATTACAAAATATTTCCTTATTTTTGTTTTACAATTTTAAAATCGAAGAAACTAAAATAAATTGAAAATGTTAAACTACCATTCAAATGGTGTAAATTCTATTTTAATTTTAAAATTTTTTATTCTAACCAATTTGTTTTTTAAATCTTAATTAAACTTAAAATTTTTTTTAGCCATTTTTTAAAAATATTTTTAATACAATTTTGAAAAATCATAATAATGGAGATTTTTATTGGTATATTTTTTAAATTTTTATTGTTAATATTTACCAAAAAAAATTTTTTTAATAAAAATATTGAAGAGAAGAAATACGCTAAATTAAAAAAGTTCTTTTATCAGAAGAATAATTGATTAAATAATTAATTTACTAGGAGGATTCCCAAAATTGGGTGGAATTCCCAGCATTTATTTTTTTTATTTTTGATCAAAACTAAACGAAATTAAATTTTTTTTTTTTCAAGACTGTCATTGTCCAAGACAATAGTGACCAATTATCAATATAGTTTCAAAAAATCATTATTATAACTTACTTAGAACGAAATAAATGTCAAAAATTATAGCAAACAGATAATCTGAGTTATTTTTTTTTCGCCTTATAAAAAACCTTTTTAACCTTTCTGAATCCAGTCACCACCAAAAGACAGATTATTCACCCTTCGAATACAAATCATATAGTCTTCGTTTATATGTCAACCTTATGATATTTTTCCATATTTTTAGACCCACTTTATATCCATTTTATTTGCACTTGTATCAGACAGATTTCAATTCTAAACACTCGCTTTCCAACCTAAGCGAGAAAATTTAATCCAGCACGTTAAAACGTCGATCCGGTCTTTTTAAAAGCGCCTTTATCAGATTTAACTGCAATTTCTATCGTTTAACCTTTTTTAGCCTTTCCGTCCTGGATTGCTCGTCCTTCGAAAAAAGAAGGATCTGTTTAATATCTTTCGGTTGGACAGCTCAAGATTTGCGTCAGTGGTGGGACCGATTTTCTAAATCAAAATTAAATAGGGTTTCCAGACTTGTATTTTTAAAGCTTTCAAAGCTTTGCAGCATAATCATGCCCATCCGCAGAGAGCTATAAAAATGTTTCGACTTTCAATTAACGATGAAATAATAAAAAAGATAACACACAAAAACAACTAAATTATAAACAATGGAAAAATTAATTTTATTAAGAAGACAAAAAACCATCTGCTCAACTTTCTAAATTATTATCTAATTTTTCCCTATTGCTGTTATCCCCGATAAATAAAGGAGCCACAATTACACTTGTGACCTGCAACATGGCTGAGGGTACAAGTACGACGGAAGTTACTATCTGTAATAAATTATGTAAAAAGTGTAACAAAAATGTTGTTAATGGATTTAAATGTGTTAACTGTGACAATAAAAAAGCAACTCTGAGGTGTATCTATAATGATTTAATCACTTATTGTGAACCTGATCATCCTGAGAACCAGTTATGCAGTGCACTTTATGAATCAGCATATTTCATTATTAGAGAAGATAAAACCGTCAGCAATATCGAGACCAACAAAAATGTCTCCAAAAAAAGGTGAATACAAAACTAATAAAACTGTGGCTTCTGTACTTTCTCAGACTAAACCCAATAAGGACGTTGCCAGCTCTTCGAAAATGTCGTTAATTTCAAATGTTGATGTTTTAAATGCAGTCAGCAAGCAAAAGCTCAATACAATAATAAATTTAGAAAAAGACAGTAATTCCAATTCAAATGCAAAAGAAGGTGAACGGAAAGAACTAATAATCACTCAGATTTTGAAAAAAATTGTGGTGTGGTGGTTAAGGGGCGTATATTCCAAAAAAATGATCAGTTCCTCTCTAGCTCTTTCAGCTTCAAAGGAAATTGAGTTTTTTTCAAAATGGTGAAAGCTCCTCTTCTAAAAAATTCGACAAAAAAGACGGTTAAAAATGAAAATAAAAAGGAATGGACAGATTTCCATAATTCGAATTACCTATCTCTATCTACATTTCAAATTCCAGTTGAATCGAACAGAAATAAAATCTTACCCTAAAAGAAGGGCAAAATTTTTCATCACTCGGATTTTGAAAATAAATGGTGGAGTGGTGGTTTAAGAGACGTAGATTCCAAAAAAAAACGATCAGTTCCTCTGTAGCTCTTTTAGCTTCAAAGGAAATTGAGTTTTTTAAAAATGGTGAAAGCGCATCTTCTAAATAATTCGACAAAAAAGACGGTTAAAAATGAAAAAATAAAAAGAAACAGACAGCATCCCTTAATTCGAATTACCTATCTCTATCTCTATCTATATTTTAAATTCCAGTTGAATCGAACAGAAATAAAATCTGACCCTAAAAAAAGGGCAAGGCTATAGACTTCAAAATTTTTCATCACTCGGATTTTGAAAATAAATGGTGGAGTGGTGGTTTAAGGGACGTAGATTCCAAAAAAAATGATCAGTTCCTCTGTAGCTCTTTTAGTTTCAAAGGAAATTGAGTTTTTTAAAAATGGTGAAAGCTCCACTTCTAAATAATTCGACAAAAAAGACGGTTAAAAATGAAAATAAAAAGAAAGAGACAGCATACATTAATTCGAATTACCTATATCTATCTACATTTCAAATTTCAGTTGAATCAAACAGAAATAAAATCTGACCCTAAAAAAAGACAAGGCTATAGATTTCAAAATTTTTCATCACTCAGATTTTGAAAAAAATGGTAGAGTGGTGGTTTAAGGGGCATAAATTCCAAAAAAAATGATCAGTTCCTCTCTAGCTCTTTCAGTTTCAAAGGAAATTCAGTTTTTTAAAAATGGTGAAAGCTCCACTTCTAACTAATTCGACAAAAAATACGGTTAAAAATGAAAATAAAATAAATAGACAGCATCCATTAATTCGAATTACCTATATCTATCTACATTTCAAATTTCAGTTGAATCTAACAGAAATAAAATCTGACCCTAAAAAAAGGGCAAGGCTATAGAATCAAAAATCTACAAAATTTTTCCGCCAATAAAGTTGACCTTAAATGACGGCCAGTGATGTTGTGAAAATTATTAAACCACACATTCCTGAGGTAAATGTTACAGCAATGAAATCTAATTACCCAGATTATAGTTCTTTAAACTAAGTCTATATAATTACAATTTTCATAAAGCGATGAATCCAACAATATGGCCTAATGGTGAATATATCCAGCCGATCAAACCAGCTCAGACTTCAATGAGGTATCTTCAAGTTCATGCGGGTGAATCACACCAATAGCAAATATTTCCCAAAAAACCCAAGCAGATAGCAAATTTAACATATTTTAATAGCAGGCAGTCTATCCAACAAAATAGGTGAGATTGAAATTTTAATTACTAATATTAAGTTTGATGTAATGCGTTTTTGTGAAACATGGTTAACTCAATATGAATTGTCATGCTATAACATTCAAAATTATTCTATTGCAACTTGCTATGTCAACAAATCCAACGAACAGAAAATTTTAAGGAAATGCTACAGCTATTTGAAAATTGCCGGACGGCGTAAACTAAAAGTCTGTGATATCGTACGCATAAGAAAAGCCAAACATGTTATTGGAAAGGTTATACTCTAAATTGGACAACAGAATAATTTAAAATTAGAAAAGCTAAAATTATTAACCTTATTACATATCTACTGGAAGATACGCATGAAGCACCAATCAAAGAGGAATTCTACGAAGAGTGATTACAAAAAACCACCAATCTCGACATGTATGTAGTGGGAAAGGTGTTGCGATGAAAAGGAATGAAAATGTACGTCAAAATGTTGATTTAGTATAGAAATGAACGTAATACACAAACAAATTTCTGCAAGTCAGGGGTCTTTTGTGGACCTAAACTTATCGTTTCCGGTAACACCACTACAAAATTGATGGTGTAAGGGGGTTACATCTATAAATACCAGCTTTTAGTCAATTTACGTCTCATTCCTGTTTAGTAAGTTTGAAAGTGTCGGTTAAAATAAAAAGTATTATTTTCGCTAGTGTTGACAAACGTAATATGCCAAATTTAGATGTCATTATAATTACTATAGCTACTGGTGCTGACCAATCTACTGTAAGCAATAAGATGTCTAAAAATCATTGTGTTTCCACTTGTACCTGAAAAAATTTGGGTCAAAACTGGGAGATCTCTACCTACTTGATTTTGACTGATTTTTGAGAGATCACTAAAGTTTCAGATTAAAAATTTTAGATGGCGCATACATCGCTCATAGTAAACTGTAATTATAGATCACACAGGGTGTATTTATAATTTGGTACTGAATACAGACGAATGCTCGAATCTGCAGCTTTAAGCTTAGTTTTCATGCGTCCGAAATCCGACGATCCGACGGTCCGAATGTATTCTGATTGGTGTAAGAATTCAAAAATAATTTGGCGGGAAGAATTTATCCGATATTTCAACTTTCTCCGATCGTCGGACAAAGTTAAAATGTTTTTAGCCGGAGTCTCATGCGTCCGTTTTCCGACCGTCCGATGGTACGACGGCGCTCCTATTGGTTGAAAAATTTCCCCCCTTTTTTAATCCGAATATTTTTAACTTTTTTCCGACGTCGGATAAAGTTAAACTAATTTTATTTTTTTCCGTTTTCAGATCGTTTTTAACCTCACTTTTGGCTGTCTGACTGATGAAAAGTAAACAGAATAAAACAATAAATTAACAAAAATAATCATTCGGTTTGCTTTTTAACATCCGTTGATGGTTTGAACTAAATTTATTAATTTTTTTAGTTGCATTTTAGCAAGCATTGCAGAACTTTGGTAAAATGGTAAAACTCGCCTGCGTTTCGGCATTGTATGTTTCGGTCGATGTTTCGGGTACGTATTTCTACATCATTCTCATTCTGATCAAAACTTTGACTTTGCCAATAGTAGAAATTAGACTGATCGCAAATAACAAATAATCGAAATTTAAAACAATACAATATTGAATCAAATCACAGAACACAATCAAATGATATTGAATACAATACAACCAAATAAGTAAATTAATCAGTGTGTTGTGAATTATAACCTCAATTACAACTATCAATTGTCATGATGGGATATTTTTCGGATACGATTTTCGGATAAATGAGACTTGGATTTTATTTTTATCCGAAATTCAATTTTCATTTTTTATCTGACTCCGGCTTTACACTTTCCACACAAAATACAGTACGGCCCCATTTGACGAAAGTATCCATACACACTATTTAGAACTATTTCTTATGAATGAACTAATACTAATACCACATACATAAAAAAATCCGCATTGACATTGACAGAAAATAATTTATTTGACATTTCATCTGCTTTAAGTGATCAGTGACAAACTGAGCTAGAACACGAACAATTCTAAACAGCGCCATCGTACAAAATTCTGGTAAGTTCTATTGAACGCAACAGGTGGTACTCCCAAAAAGTTCGAAACAAAATCTAATCAGTGGATACACCAGGGTTTTTAGACATCTTAGTAAGCAACCAACCCAATGACAACCACTACGATGATAATGATGATAATGGGGATAACAGCGGTTATGAGATTCGCTCGGACTATGATAGAGAAATCGACCGAGTTTTTAAGATTATGACAATGCCGCCAAAAATTACGATTTGCTTAATACAACATTTCCACCTAAACACTTTGACATTAGAGTGGGAAATAGTCGGTGTCGAAATGATTAATGCCAGGATCTCCGCGTGCAAGCCGCTTTTATAGTTTTGTACCAGGTCCACAGTAGTGATGGCCTAGAATATGAGCCTCGATTGGAAGATGCTGTATTAGAGAATTCAAAACAAATTCACCCTTGTGGATCAACATTAGAACTGATGCAATAGTTGTACGAGTATTTACATAACCATAACGTCGAAAAGCGTCACACACCATGAAAGTCATTGAACAAGAGCAGACACTTCCAATCGAAAACTTGGATTTTTTCTGCTCAATACTAGGTAGAATTGGTAAACATGGTAATTTATTACCGCATTTATTTCGAGCAATCATCTGGCCCCTCTGGATGTGGGAAAACCAACGTAATGCTGTCGCTACTTTATCATCCCAACGGAGTCATATTTACGTTTACGTTTATGTTTACGTCTACTTAAAGTGCCTCTATTAACCGAAATATCAAATGCTTCAAGATGTGTTGAAACAGGTTCCAGGCGTTGGCTACTATCGCTTTAAAGACAACGATGAAATCGTAGATGTCAACAAAGCCAGATCAAATTCTGTTTTTATTTTAAACAATGTGGCTGGCGATGGATAAAATAATATTATAGAGTTTTATTCCATGTGCAGACATAAGGATATTAATGCCTCTTATCTGTGTCAAACGTATAGGAAAATCCCCAAACAATTAATACGAGATAACTGTATTATTAACAAACACGTATCGCCAGACATGTCATTTGAGAAATTAAAAAAGATGTGTGCCCAATGTTGGAAAAATAAATATGGTAGCATAGTTATAGTTAAAGACTTTGATCTTTACAACGGGAGATATCAAAAAGGTTTTGACAAGTACATAAGACAAGCACAAAAGACGATGAACGTCAGTTCACATTATAATGTCATAGGGCGGGTTGTATAAAAATTGTATTAACTGGAGTTTGGTTAACAGTCGTTTTATTTTAATTGACCAGTTAACTGCTGTTTTTATAAGGTTGCAACGCAAAAATAGTTCAAATGGCATTGAACTGTCAAAAATATAACCTAGCAATAAATGAAAAACAGTCTATTTCTGTTTCTACTGGTTCTATAATATGCTGTCTCAGCAAGTCTGCAGAATTTATACTTTCTCTATGGTCTGCAGCCTGAAGACTGGGTGTATATTGCCGGTTTCAAAAACGGTAAAAGTAAATAAAAGAGAAGAAACAAGGTCTCCTAATTTTTCTGCTAAGGAAGAGAGGCTTCTTGTTGAAATAGTCAAAAAATATTTCAATAAAATTGAGTGCAAAAGGTGATGCCATTTCCAACCAGGAAAAAAATAAGGCGTGGTATCATAACAAATTATGGCCGAAGGTTAGCAATAGCAATTAGACACTGGTCAATACTTGCAATGGACTTATCAATGCCACAAAAATCTTGTAAAATTGAGCCAGTAGCCAAAAATCTTAACGTTAGGAGATTTTTTTCAGATACCATCAATGCTTTATTCCTAGAAATGTTTTGTTAAATAAAACTTCTTTCGATATAACCTAAAACGAATATGTACAATTGCTTTCGATAACCGAAACCTACACCTAAATTCCTCTTCACTCCGCTTAGTAAAGTGGTTGGTTCTCATTCTAAAAGTTCTGGGATTTCGAGGATGTAAATACATATTTATTAACTCGTTGAAATCTTCATCGTCTGTTAAATCCATTTTAAGTATAGAAAAAATAATAAATATCTTGAAAATCCGTAGCTAATAAACCTTTTGACAGCTAATTGAGTTTTAGGTTATAATAGCATCGTTAACTCCTAAACGTTCATTTTTGGGCGTTTGGTAAACTGACCATCTTAAACGTAAATGAAAAATTGCACGATCGATTCGAAAAAAGTATCTGACATTAAAATTGGGTAAAACGGAACAAGACGAATCCATCAATAAACTATTTAAACCGATCTATGAACCTCTTCAAGAAATCGTTCAATCATCGAAAGCCCTACATAATTCCAGAGAAAATAAAACTTGTGAAGGTATTGTAAGTTTGGTTAAAAACGTTTTGGATTACACTGTTATTATTAGTTTTGATGATTTATGTCAAGAGCAAATCTTTGAATGTGTTGCATTGGAAATACTGTAGTAATAATTATTTACAGATCTCCAATGGTTGAATACATAAACTATGAAAAATTAATTATATTATTTGAAAAACTTAAAAATCTTAAATCAAACTTTAAAATCAATTGAGATTTTAACATTGATATCTTGGACGTAGGCAATGCTTACACCAAAATAATTTCATAGATTTACTATCTTCCAACTATCTAGGATTACAAAAGTGTAACTTACATAGATAATGTAATAATAAATCTAGATGTAGATGACATAAATGTTCAGTAGTAGATTTTCAAATTTCTCATTAGTATGGTGTTCTTTCGGAGATCAAATATGTTAAAATAGCTGAAAAATGGGTTTATAGAAGATTAGGAATTATAAAAGAGGAAAATTTTATTAAAATTTATTTTTTATAAATTGATTAATTAATACTTTCCAGAAAAAAAAACGATAAACAAGAAAACGTTTCTAAAATTAATTAGTTCAATGATACTTTAAAAGACTTGAGAAATAAAATTGATGCAGTATCTATGATCTTGAAATGTACATGTTTTGAAGATGCTCGTATTCTTTTAAAAATGTAAAAAAAAGATTATAGAAAGGAAATTACAAATGCAAAAAGTTCGTCAAACAAAAACTTTATAGAATAAGTTTCAAATGTAAGCAAAGCAACTAGGCAAGTTCAAAAGCAACAAAAATCAAGATATAAATATATTTACACAAACAGTAAACCGGTATTTTGTTGATAGCCCAAAAAATATAACGGCATCCAGTCAGTCAAAATAGTTTAGATTATACAGTACGGTGGAATAAGTGTTACCCCCCCCCCCCCTATTAACTGCTCTATTTTTAAATCATAAGAAAAAAGCTCCAACAGGTCTATTTTTATATTGTAGTATGTTATGACATAAAAGTTTCGAACCTGACATAAGCCCTCTTCATGGGGGTGTAACCCCTTCGATTTTTTAAATGAGAAAGTGCATCATGCGACACCTCATTTGAAACCTAATGAAACACTGATTTCAAAAATTCGAGAGTTTTAATCTTACCTTGCAAGAATTCAATGAATTCTGTTGGCTTGACGGTAGGTTTTTTCATTGGAGGGTTTGAAGTGTTTTGTCTTTAATTAAATCTTTCCTACATTGTAAATGTTGGTAACTGAATTTGAGAAAAAATCGACAGTGACGTACTACTCTTTCTCGTATAACTCATAATCCGTTAATCTCGTATAACTCAGACTCCGTTAATTTTTGAACCAAAGTGTTATACATTTTTGAAATCAGTGTTTCAATAGATTTCAAATGAGGTGTCGCATGATGCACTTTCTCATTTAAAAAAATCGAAGGGGTGACACCCCCATGAAGAGAGATTATGTCAGATTCGAAACTTTTATGTCATAACATACTAGGTTTAATATAAAAATTGTCCTGTTTGAGCTTTTTTCTTAAGATATAAAAATAGAGTAGTTAATAGAGGGGGGTAACACTTATTCCACCGCACCGTATGGAATTTTTAAAAAAAGTTTTATTTCGCCAAAGGAATCTATTTATGTGAATCCTTCTGATGACCATGAGGTTTATAGATTCAGAATTTGAGTACTACCAATGCTGACTTAAATTTTCAATAAATGTTATAAAATATAATTCCCAAAGGAACTAAAATTTACAAAAGTTATCCGTTTAGCTAAAAAGAAAGGATCTGCTGAACCTGACGATTTTTCCCCATATCAAAACTTACAATATTTAGTGAAAGAACATAATGTCATATTTCGAAAAATATTGTTGTTCTCAAAAAATCAGTTCGGTTACTTACAATACAAGCGATACTTTTAATACCGGAAAAAGTCCACACTGCTGGACCTATTAAAGGCTTTCGATTGTGTGAACCATGAGTATCTTCTGGCAAAATTACAATATTACGGCTTTCGTGGAAATAATTTATTATTTTTGAATCCTACCTAATAGATATGTCTCAGATGGTTGTGTTGCCATCAAGTGATTCTTCTTAAACTATTTCTCTAAATATGGGAGTATACACAAAGGTATATAATGGATCCAGTTGTCTTCCTTATTTTTAAAAACGATTTACCAGCTACTGTTATGCAGAAAACTTAGCTTTATATGCAGATGACGCTACAATAATTAATTTTGTCCAAAATATTGAAACATTAACCTCTAAACACGATGAATCTGTGAGTGAAGCTAATACATGATTCCAAGCAAATACGTTCTGTAACAGTACCTTATTCAGGGGGGGTCTTAGGGCCGTATTCATAGTTAATACTTGAAGGTAATCTTAAGGATATATTATGTAAGGACTACTTTAGGTCTCCTCAAACATTCCTATTTATAATCAATATTCTTCCTTGACAAAGAAATCCTTAAATAAAAAGAGTAATTGGCAACGTCTATTTCTCTCATTTCTTTGCTTCTTGTTATTAGTATTTGGTCTCTACCGAGTAAAGGTTTAGTCGAGAAAGAAGAAGAAAACAGTCGTTAAGTTGAACGTTGTTGTTAATGTTTGTTTCGGTTGTTGTGAAATTGTTGGAAATTTAAAAAAATGTATGAACGTACATTTTATTCCGATAGGGAAAAAATGTATTGATTGATTTTGTAGACAGTTTCCTTTATAGCTTCTTTTAAAATGATGTTCAGTATAAAAATCAAAATGGTTTTCCGCGTCTCTTATCCATCTTTTTGGAATCCTCTCTACTACATTTTCCTCCAAGACATCAATAAATTCAATAAAATCAGTATAATCTATAGTTTATAAAAATTATAATAACACTTTTAACAAACACTGTCACTGTCAACGTCAGTGATGAAATTATTCATAATCATAACCTAAGAATGATGGTAAGGAATGCTCAAGTCACCTACCAGGGTACCTTACACTTAAGGATTCTTGAAGGTGTCCTTAGTTGACTTTGAAATGCAAACTATATATGAGGTAAACTTAAGGATTAAGGACGACTTAAGCAAGAACTATGAATACCGCCCTAGTAATTTATATTTGATATGAAGGAAGTAATAAATTCTGAGCCACTTCAGAAAAATAAGTCTATTTCGTTTAAAATTCAATACATTGTAATAATTCACTTTAGAAATATTTACCAGTATATATGAATCAATAGGACAAAGGCTGTCCTTCTTAGAAGGGTCTCTGCAAAAGGCAAAAACCAACGGGCTCACAACACATGTAGTACATAAAGCTTTCTGACACGAAATTAAATTTACTCGTTTAAACATATAAAAATATAAAACAACGTATTTAGTTTAGTCAAATTATGTTATTAGATAAGAAATTGGAAACAGGACATGGCTTTGGATGATGGTTTTTGGCGGGTTTTTCCATCTCTGTAAAGTCCAAAGTTCATGATTGTAACCCGACCTTTACCTGTCTCGAGAGATCAGACTTAAAATTATATGGCGCGGATTCTAATTACATAGCTAGTCGCTGATATATTGCATAAATAAATTCAAGTAAATCCCTTTCAAATTTAGCCACAGGACAGCACTTACTGGAAGTCAAATTTTTTTATTTAAAAGTGATACGCCCTTCTTAGTTCGCAGTAAAATGTCTCATTTCTGATTTGCTAGGTTCCAGTAAGATGAAGGGTGGTACCGGGAAGTTTACGAGAGTCGAACCAATCCAGAAGCCTTTCGCTGTATGACACTAATTTCGTTTGTAACTTTGAAAATTATTTCCAACTTCGCTCGGGATATAGATATAGAAATTCTCTGTGCTCGCGACGCGAATTACTTCTGTCTCGCGGTCTCATCTTACAGAATCCACGTATGCCTCGCTCGGCCTACAGTCAATTAGCGGTGTTCAACCAAATCACTCTAAAATCAATAATAAATAATACCTGATAAATAGAATGAAATCGAACATTCGCGAGATGTAAATTAAATGAATAGGAAACAGAAAATATAACTTTTAAATGCAATACTTCTTCAAATCAATATGCAAAACTATTAGAAATTTTTATGGATCAAAATTTAAGTTGGCATTTTTAAAATAGATCATTTAGAAAATAATCTAAATAAAGTAGGTTTTCAAATAAGAAAATTAACAAGTATCTATTTACTATAGTAATTTTTATAACCTGCTAAATTATGGTTTGATTTTATGGGGAGGTACCTCGGTGTCTGCACAAATTTTTAAAACCCAAAAAAAGCTAATTTTTAAAATGATGGGAATGTCGGCTTAACCCTCTATGTTTATAAATTAATGTCTAAATTTTATTAAAGAAAATGATTTGCTTACAAATGCAAATTTCCGCAAATGTGACACGAGATATAAAAACTCTAAATACCATCGCTTAAAAAGAACACAACAGCCTTTTTGTCATGTGGCAATTAAAATGTATAACTGTATACCCGCACATTATAAAAACATTTCAATAAAAAATCCTATGTAAAAAAAATTCTTAATGAATAAGCTTTCTATGAATATTAGTAATTTTTTATTTATACATTTTAGTATTGTAGTATGTATGCTTTAGTGATGTAATCTTCTCATTTTTTATATAATTTTTTGTATTTGATAACCTCGAATATATACAACTACATAGTTTGGGCAATAAATTTATTTATTTTGTTTATTTACTACTCAGGCCATAGCCAGACCACTATCAATGACCAAAACCTACATTTTATATAAAAAAAAAACATCAAATAACTATCAATAAAAAATCAATACAATTTTAAATTTGTAGATTATTATCATTATTATACTAACACAATTCTTGCTTTAAGTAAATCAAAAACATTAATATTAATATATTTTGCACGCCACTGGTACGCAGTTTTTTTTTTTCGTCCGGTTTGCCGAACCCTTATTCCATTTGCCTCCATCAGCAAAATCTGTATTCATTTTAAACTGTTAAATATAAATAGAATGAAAATAAGGAGGATGCAGATAGGGAGATACCGACGAAAAGGATTCAATGATCATGGTAATTTCCAAAAAGGGTCAGCAAACGTACGTTCTTTTTTGGGAAATTCGGAACACGCATATTAAATTATTTAAAACAAGTCAAGAATTATATCTTAGAAACAGCAATTTTAAATAGAATAATTCTTATAAAATATTACAGAGAAGTCATGCTGTACTATAGAAAATAATAAAGCATGATAGAGAATAGAATTGAAACAATAAAGTCCTTTTATAGAAAACCATCAAATGACTGTCTCTATAGAAGCAAAATAATTACAGTTTAAAAAAAGAAGCAAATTTTATTTATACAGCTTATTAGTTTATATAGGGTGGACCAATTATCTTTTCCCGGATTGTAGCTTTAAAACTAATAAAGGTATGAAAAAAATCATAAAAAAGTTTAATTTATACAGAGTAATCCATATTCGAGTGACTAAAATGGTATAATTTAAACCAATAGTATTTGATGTGCATAAAAAACCTATAGAAGAGGTTTTTTAAATATTGAATTATATACAGGGCGTTCCATTGAAAAAAACAAATTTTCTACAATTTAATGTTATGTTCTTTGTACATATCTATACAATTATGAAATATGGACGAAGTAAATAAATATCAAAAATACCTTTATAAAGTTTCTTTGTTCAAATTCCATAAATTTTTTTCGTAACGGCCGCTGGTAGATAGGCTATGATAGTTCTGGATCACTCCTTAACTAAAATAACATGGGAAATCGCTAAGGTCCCTTCTGTTAATTTTTCTCACACTCAAGGATACTGCCGTTTCTGAACCACTTCGTCTCGAACAGCGTTTATCAGACCACGAACAGCTTTTATCAGACCTCGAACAGCTTTTATCAGGTCTCGAACAGCTTTTATCAGACCTCGAACAGCTTTTATCAGGTCTCGAACAGCTTTAAACAGATCTCGAACAGCTTTTATTAAGTTTAGTCCGAGCAGCTTTTATTAGGTTTAGTCAGCGTGTACAGAATAAAAGCTGTTCGAGATCTATTCGACAGCTGTTCGAAATATGTTTAAAGCTGTTCGAAACCTGATAAAAGCTGTTCGAGACGATGTGGTCCAGAACCGGCAGTATCCTTGAGTGTAACAAAAAATAACAGGAGGGACCATAGCGATTTCCCATGTTATCTTCCATAAGGAGTGGGCCAGAACTGTCATGGCTTATTTACTGTCACTGAAGTAGTAATCCATGTATTCACATAAAATTTTTAAGAGTTTTTGAACTTAATTTTATTATTTTTATTTTTATATTACAACAAATATCAAAACAAAACTTATGTCATTCGAAAGTTATTTTTCTGTAGACAACAGAAGATTTTACACCCTTAGCCTATTTTTTTCTTTTAATGTCTACAACTGAAAAACCGATTGACGAAGTCAGAGTTGGCGAAAAAAAAATTTTACGCCCGGAAATTGATAGCAAATTCCTTTTTTTCTGATAAAATTACGTAGGAAAAGTAATGTCGTTACATGGTCTACTGACGAATGGATTTTCTAATTTAAACGATCGAACGCTCGAAAAAATGTGATCGATTTGGTTATTGACATTTCCTGACAAACCTATTGGTCCTATGTCTCTATACAACCCACCAATCGATTCGTGAAGAAAGGAAACTTTCGGCAAATTTTTCCGAAAATCGCTTTTTCGAGGTTTTTTTTTGGATCGCTGTCAAATTTTCCTATTCGGTTTTTTTCCTTCTTTCTTGCTTTTGTTTTCTAATTTTTTTCTTATTTCTCTGATTTTTTCAATTCTTTGTAATCTCTTCATTTTTTATAAGTTTTTTTAGATGGTTACAATTGTTTTCAGCTTTTTGTTTATTTTTTTGAAATTTTGATTTTTTGTATTTGCATTTGCAATTTTTTGTGATTTTTTTGCGATTTTTAGAAAATTTTTAGCTATTTTCTGCGGGTTTTTTGGGATTTTAATTCGATTTTTTTACCGGTTTTATTTTAGATTTTTTACGGCTTTTTTGCGATTTTAGCGTTTTTGCAGTTTTTTTACAATTTTGTTGATTTTCTCGTATTTTAAAATTATGTTTTTCCAATATTTTCTGGTTTTTTCAACTTTTTCCAAAGTTTTTTTTTTTTTTTTTTTTTTTTTTTTTTTTTTTTTTTTTTTTTTTTTTTTTTTTTTTTTTTTTTTTTTCGTTTTTTAGGATTTTTACTTTTTTTTTCTTAATTTTTCAATTTTTTTATCCGTTTTATTCTATTTCTCCTTAGTTTTTTCAATTGATTTCAAATAATTCGATTTTTTTATTCTTTTCCCCATTTTTCCTAAATTTTTTTTTGTTATTTTCTGATTTTTTTCAATTCTTTTTGAACTTTTTCATTTTTTTATTAGTTTTTTTAGATGGTTACAATTGTTTTCAGTTTTTGGCGTTTATTTTTGGCGATTTTTTTGAAATATTAATTTTTGTATTTGCATTTGCAATTTTGTGTGTTTTTTATGCGATTTTTTGAAAATTTTCAGCTATTTTATGCAGTTTTTTTGGGAATCTGTTTCGATTTTTTTACCGTTTTCATTTTAAATTGTTTTCGATTTTTTACGACTTTTTTGCAATTTTAGCGGTTTTTGCGGTTTTTTTCTTATTTTTACAATTTTTTTGATTTTCTCGTATTTTAAAATTTTGTTTTTCCAACATTTTCTGATTTTTTCAAGTTTTTCCAAAGTTGTATTGATTTCCTCCAATTTTAAAATTTTGTTTTTCCAATATTTTCTGTTTTTTCAAGTTTTTTTATTTTTTTTTCGTTTTTTCTGATTTTTCTTTTTTTTTTCTTAACATTCCAATTTTTTATTTGTTTTGTTCTTTTTCTTTTGTTTGTTTTTTCATTTTTTCCCATTCTTCTTAGTTCTTTTTGATTTATTTCAATTTATTCAAGTTTTCCATTTTTTTAAAATACTTTAAGATGGTTACAATTGTTTTCAGTTTTTTGGTTTCTTTTTGCAAATTTTTCAGTTTATTTTCATTTCCAATTTTTTGTGACTTTTCCCCATTTTTTCGAAATTTTTTTGTTATTTTCTGCAACTTGCAATTGTTTGGTATTTTGTTTTGATGTTTTTGCGCTTTTATACTATTTTATTCAAAAAAAAATTTCGATTTTTTTCGTTTTTTACAATTTTAGCGTTTATTTGTGTTTTTTGTTTTACTTTTTTTTCTGTTTTTACAATTTTTTTGATATTCTCGTATTTTACAATTTTGGTTTTCCAATATTTTCTGATTTTTTCAACTGTTTAAAATGTTTATTTTTTCCATTTTTTCTCGTATCCTTTTTTAAGTTTTCAAATTTTCTGTCTGTTTTCTTCTACTTCCTTTATTACGTATAATTTAGATCGACTATTTACATAATACGATCATTATTTTCATCTTTCATTAGCCCCAGAACCATTTTGTTAACTAGAGGAATTCGATATAAGTATTAAAATATTTATGATAATTTCTTTTAATATCTTGGATCAAACTTTTTCAACGGTTTTTTCTCCAAAAATACCAAATATTTATTTTACCTGGAATTTAGAACAATATTTTATAAAATATTGACGAATTATTGGTTTCTATATAAGTTTGTAAGAATTGTTTAATAATTTTAATACCTAAGAAACTTTTATATTTTTACATGGTATACAATCGATTCGAGTCAGCCTTTAGGCTTTATCCAGAAGAACAAACAAATTAATTCAATATGTTGATGTTTAATCAGTTTATCGATCTATGGAACAAACAAAATATTTATGTAGGTCTCATTTGTTGTTCTGTCTAGTTATCTACTGTACCCGTTCGTTCGCTTTTTCTCCAAATTGATCAAAATCCAAATGCTCGCGTATTTATTGGAATCGGGGGCTTACAGTAAACATAATTACAAATTGAACAGAGTTTACGTAGGTCAGAGAATTGAATATTTCACTTAGTTCGGCTTCAGGGGGTTCTCCAGGGACCGTTTATTTTTTGACTATACCAAGTTCGGGATACCTACTATAACATAATTAAGGATGAAGTGGTATTAGTGGGTAATTAATTCCGTCGGTCTGAGGGAATTATGCGAACAAAACCAATTTGGTCATTATTATTTGTTCGGTAAAGTAAAGAAGCGAAATTAATGATATAAATTAAAACCACTGTGTACACTTTTATTTTAAATAAGCTTTTAAAAATAAATTACTCATTGTTCAGACGCACGACATTTTTTACGATTCGTTACTTTGTTCAACGTTTTTAAATTAAAATTGATTTTAGGGGTGAAACGACGTAATAAAGGGATATTAATGGTCCGCTAACAGGAATTAATGAAAGGAAGGTGAAGACTAAAGTGGTTTCAACAGTTCGACCAGCTTTTATAAAAGAGACAAAGATTACTTTAAGTCAGGACCGGAATATAAAGTAACAATTCTTGTACCATTAAAAAAATATATAAATATAGCGTAAAAGGGTGCATTATCCTGTATAGTTGTGATGCCTTTTGGGTCAAACAGAATAACATTAAATAATTATATATTGTTATTTATTAAACTTGTTATAATTTGAACAATATAAAGGTTGAGACGTGAGTTTATACGTAAGGTCATATAGCAAGGTAACGCCGACAGGTTGAATGCCGGCCGTCGCCCAGGTCAGGAAATGTTTTTTGTTGGCTTTGCATACTATAAGTTGTTATCTCTTTGATAGGCGTCATTCTTGATTTGTTATTCATCCACGACTCTTTATTAATTATATTATAGTGAACATGTACCAGTGAATACATTTGTTGTTGCAAGTATCCACTGTTTATCTTCTCAACATTGAGATACTCTTCATGGCTACCGTACGTCACATTGCGATCCTGAAAATTTGTTAAATAAACTAACCTGCCTATCTATAATATCTATTCTAATCTGTTGCGTTTTAGGGATTCTCTTTTCTCTAGTCCTTTTACTATTTTTAACTATCTCTTGATAAATACTAATAATTATCACATGAATTTCTTCCCAAGTCCGTGGCATTTAGCACTAGTCTCTAATTTTATTCGCCTGTGTATTATCCTAAATTAATATGCTAATTATTAATCATTTTACCTAAACCTGCTATATTCCCTGTTAGTTAACTATTACCTATTATATTCTATTAAAATTAGTCCCTTTCTTAAGATAAGAGGTAACAATTTATTTACGTTCCAGGGAAAGAATAGTAAATTTTTTCAACAACTGCGTGACAGTTAATTCACTTATATTGTTTTTACAGTAATATTATGATTATTGTAATAGTAAATAAGTAATACGAAAAGGCTGACGAGCTCGCAAGAAGCGGGTCGTCCACCCCATTAATTGGTCCGGAACCAGCGATGGGAGTACCAAAACGTACGTTTAGGAACCATATAAAAGACTGGATCAAGCGAAAACACAAATTATACTGGGACAATGTACCCGGACTTCTACACGGGAAAAAATTTATAAAAGAACTGACAAAGAACGTAACTGAAAAACTGCTTTCAATGAGTAGGAATCAACTACGAATTACCACAGGGCTCCTCACTGGACACCTTCCCACCAGAGAGCATCTAAACAAAATGAGGCTATATAAAGGCGACCTTAAATGCAGACAATGCAATAAAGGGACCGAGAATGCACTCCACATACTATGCAACTGTGAGGCGCTGGATCACAGAAGGCAAAGAATTTATGGAAAACCAAAAATGGATCCAGAAGACTACTACAAACAGCCATTAAAGAACCTGTACAAACTAGTACGGGGAACAAGGTTGATGGACTGAGTGCAGTAGACAAAATACGGGAGAGAACGCAATAAGCCCACGAGGCTGCAGTGAATCCGGTTGCAAAGAACGGTCCCGGACAAAAAAAAATAGTAAATAACAGTAAATAAAATAGTAAATATGAAGCGTAAATATAAATAACGACCACATGTAAGATAATAAAAATAAAATTTCCAGTACACAGACAAATTACAAAAATAAACATTAACTCGCTCTTCACTTATAAGTCTGCGTCTGGTTGATGCCAAACTTCTTCTGATACTTTTCTTTAAGTTACGCCTTTGCGTCTTCGATATGGACCAAATAAATGTCTCTATTAAAATTAACACTAATATGTACATCATGATTCGAATATCACCACCAATCACCTCCTCTTGTACGATAAAGTTTGAATTAACTACTCCGTTTTCTGTTACTGCCTGTTCCGTCGATTTAGTTTGTCCCATCTCTCGGTATTCACTGTTTCGAAACTACTTCTGTTCTGCACTACTTGCCTCATTGTTAATACTTCATCAGGTCAACGGTACTATCTCCAAGTTCTTACCATCAGGATAGCCATGTGGATGTGGGATAGGAAGGTAGCCATGTAGAGTATGTCAATATTGGGATGATAAACAGTAAATACTTTCAACAACAAATTTATTCACTGGTACATGTTTATTACAATATAATAAATCGATAACTCATCGATAACTCATCGATAATGAACCAAGAATCGAGAACGAATAACAAATCAAGAATGACTCCTCTCAAAGAGATAGCAACCTATATATGCAAAGCCAACAATAAACATTTCCTGACCTATTCCACGGCCGGTATTAAACCTGTCGGCGTTACCTTGCTATATCACATTACGTATAACTCACATCTCAACCTTTATATTATTTAAATTATAACTAGTTTAATGAAATAAAGTTATTCCGTGTGGCCCAAAAGGCATCACATCATAGTTTAAAATAACATTTTTAAAAATTTTTTTTTTTCAAAAATAGAACATGAAGTCAGTACCACAGTGTAATATAATATAAAACGATAATAACAGGTAACTAGTTTCGACTAAATAGCCATCATCAGGCCTAAAAGGTTCAGAACAATGATTAGTATACAGAATTTCACAAAATTAATAGTATAAGAACTTACCAAACAAAAAATTTTTGAAGTTACGAATAAAAGTATTAAGAAACAATCACAACCGCGCGGTTGTTAAGAGGTTAACAGGTGACTGTTACCGGAGAAAAACATTGTAACACTTATTAAATCAAACCCTTCCACAGAGGGCAGAAAATTAGAACAAAGCAGCAGAAGTGGTATCGCAAACTACATAATGAAATTAATGAATTTAAAATTAAAAACACCGGCATCAAAAGCGTCAGTCGCATCAAGTAACACGACCATGACAAGATGGAAGAGCTCTCAATTGACATTGACAATTGACAATGACAGTGACAAAGGACACTGACAATGACAATTGACAATGGCAATCCGGTGAAATAAGTTTAACAACTATAGAGGTGAAGTCTTGAAAAACATTAAAAAAAGGGGGGTAATAATAACTAAAATAAAATGAAAACTATGAAAGAATATAAACAATTTTGAGATATGAACACTAGTAGGAGATTGAGTACAAGACACGAAATGAATCTTAAAAACCAAAAGGTATGAGAAATTAGGGAAATAAGAATAAAAAGAAGAAAAAAGAAGAAGGTATAGGTAAATTATGGGCGAGGAAGAAAAAGTGAGGTTAATAAAATGTAAACATGGAAAGTGCTATGACAATTCTGAGCTATTTCTTTAAGAAAATAACATGGAAAACCGCTAAGGTCCCATCTGGTAAATTTTTTTCCATGTCAAGGTCACGTTCCGATCCGCTTCCGTTAGACAAGTTTCAATTAGCTTTTAATCAGCTTCCGATCAGATTCGTATGCGGATCAAACCTCATTAGAAGCGGATCAAATCTGATCGGAAACTGATTAAATCTGATCAGAAGCAGATCAGGTCACGAGAATCGAATTGGGTCCTTGACGTAAACAAAAATTTACCAGAAGGGACCTTGGCGATTTTCCATATTATTTTCCATAAGGAATGGTCCAAATCTATCATAGCTATACTACTTATCTAGAACATTTTTTGGTCTTTTTGGACAAGATACCTAAAAGTTTGATTCATAAATTGATTTATAACCTTTGAATAAATATGAATTAAGAACTGACATTTATTTATAATTTCTTTTAATAGTTGGGCGACGTTTTGCATCAAGCCTCTTCAGTTCGAAGGACCAGTATCCGATTAGCACATTAAACATATTATTTAACACAACAGAATCCATTTAATTTATTTTTAAGGGTTATTTTTTCACCCATTTAAAATCTAAATTGCATTTACATTTTATTTAACAACACTATGTGTAGCTTAAATAAACATTATTAATACTTGTAACTAATTTAAAATCTCATAATGTTATCAATATTAAGGTGCAGTCTTGACTGGCATTTTAAAGTGCAAAGCTCTCGTTGAGAGACAACTATTCTCCTCAACAATCTAAAAGGTAAAGTAAAATGATGATCTGTAGACTCATTTTGCGCGCTAGAAGAATCTTTTTAAGCGGTGTTGTAACGGATTTTAATTTGCAATGGACTGTTCCGTATTCGGGTGCAACTGCTCTCGTCGCTCTCTTTGAGAATGACATATAGAAAGAGTTGAGTGTTAGTTTCAACGGTTATTTCTAGAAATAATTCTTTTGGTATAGCTGTATCGTTTTACATCAAGCGATAAATGGCGTAGACAAATTTTTGATGAAATGAGTTGATTTGGAATCTATTTTTATATTTTAGAATGATAAATTGTAATGATCAAAAGTATGAATCGAAATGAGAAACATATTATTTTTAAAAGAAATCGTAATTAGTTTGTAAATTATGGATAATACTCCAGTGAAATTTCCCCAACTTTCATTAAAATCTATACCCAGTTATTAAAAAACACTGTGGTATTCTGGTACGTTAAACTAGTTCACTGGAAACGTATATTTCTGGGTCTAAGGAAAGATGAAAATACTGGACGCATTATTTATTCCTTGGATCTAAATTGTATGCCATAATAGTATATTATGCAACGATAATGTAATGATAGCCATTAATACGCGAGCATGTTGTAGAATACGAAACGAGCTGCAAGCGATTTTCGTATATAACCCTACGTTAGGCGCGTTGGTTTTACTGACACTATTGAGCGCACGGGCTACAATCGTAGCCCAAAAAGAATTTTTTTTTTCGTTAACTGATTTCTTCAATCTTAAGTAAATACCTGAAATATGGAAAGATTGACATCTAAGAAAGTCGGTAAATCAGAAAGTTGTGCCAAAAATACTCAAAGTTTAATAATAATAAAATTAATTGTTTTGTTAGGAAAAATCAACAACATTTTGCAATGGGTTCTAATAATTTTATTATATTATATTGAATACAAAAGGTACAGAAAATGTAATTCTGGTGAAAAACGCAAAAAATGAAAATAAAAGGTAAACGAAATCATGGCAAAAATTGACTCAAAATTATTCCATACATTCAATGCAAATATCAACCAGATGATCTTTACATGCATACCTGTGGCATTTTTTACAATTTTTTCGTGTCGATCTATTTCGTTTTCTATCAACAATGTCTTACAGTATTTGGTGTTGGAGGGGGTTCACGTGTAACCACTAGTGGAATTCCTAGTAGAATTCGGGCGCGTCGTCTTAGTTCCGGAGAGATCTGCATAATTGTGGACCTTAATTCTATTTGCAGCTTTATCATTTTCCAAATCTGCTCTTTTTACGGTTTTATCGACATTGTTTGCTTTATAAATACACAGATAATTAATTGCACAAATATTTAAAAGGTCATAAAAGATTACCATTGACCACCGACGTGTGTTTCTATCCACGCTATATTTTTGACACAATTGGTCTACCAAATCTACCCCAATTTTGGTTTTATTGTATATCGTGATTATTTCTGGTTTTTTAGCTTCTTTAGTATCCTGGTCAATAGTGTCGCCATGATGCATACTGAAGAATAGTAGGACCGATTTATTTTTCTTTGGGTACTATGATACAAGCATGCAGTCTTCCTGGAATCCAAAAATAGAAGATGCTACTTCGTTATTTTTATTCGGTAAAAATTCTTTAGCTGTTTCCCTTTTGTTTTTTAATTGTCCCGACATATGTCAGCTTTTTATCCTTCAATAACTTTTTGACTAGAGGTACACTGGTGAACCAGGTATCACCAGTTATGTTTCTGTTTGTATTTGAAACTGGTTCTACTAATCTTAGAACAATACTTTCCCCATAATTGTCGATTTTGAATGGCCATTCGGGTTGTGTACCTACTTAGTTTGTATATCCAGATGTTACATCTAAAAAGGCAATATTTTCAAATCATACCGAGCTGGCTTGCTCGTAATATATTGCTTGAACGAGCAACGTCCGCGATATGCCAAAAAGTTGCTCGTCAATTGTCAAATATTCACTCGCTGTGAAATATTTTTGAAAATTTTCCAAAAACATTTCAAACACATGTCTGATAGGAGCCATTTTATCGAGTTCTCTTCTGTGGATTCGTCGAAACGTATACATCTCAACAGGAATCTATACGTTTTTCATAAAGTTCAACGCCACTGCCTTTGGAGTTGTCCCAAATTTTGTGAAGGTTTTTCCGACAAGATCTCAATGAACCAATAATGTACAGAATTCCTATAAATACCCTTATCTCTCTTTCATTTGTTTCTTGTGCTTCTCGATGACGTGCAAATTGCGGATTAATATTTGGAATGTAAATATTTGTCCAAGTAGTAATAGTTTGTATACTAGTTGTGTCCAAAAAAAGATTCATACACTCTATCCCCGTTTTGGCTTCTCTAATAATTCCCTTCGACCCAGGTAAATGGTGGACGAGATTATGAGCTCGAGTTCTGACATTTACATTAGGTGTGTCATTTCTCCATTTTGTCTTCTTGTCTTTTAATAAAAAATAAGTTTTGTTTCCTGTTCTGATTTATCCACATCTTCAATGTTTTCATCAGCACTATTTTCGCTTTCTTCTTCTGAAGAAAAAGAATTATAAACTTTCATTTACATTTTATTCGGGATCATAAATTTCATCTTCATCACTTTTATCATCCTCATCACTTTCTTCATCTGACGATTTATTAAACCATTGGATCCTTCGAGTGAAATCGTCTCCTTCTTTCGTGTAATTTTTGTAACAATTAAGTCAAATTTTGTACGGGTCAATAGAAAACATAAACTTACGTAATTAGTTTTTGAGTGCCAGATAGAGTCGAATCACAACATATATTAATTAGTAACCTTTTTAGATTATATTAATAAGTTAACCTTTTTTCTTATCGAATTTAAACAATTTAAAATATTTTGACAGCTGTCAAAATAATTGTCAACTTCGGTAAAAAAAACTCGATTCGATTCTATTGGCTGAAAGAGATGTATCTTAATGAAACCAGTTTCATAATGAACCTCATTATGAAACTAGTATTAGTCCTTTAATTAGCGTATTATAAAATAGGAGTAGAAAAAGGATTTAATATCAGTTGCAGATATTGAAAAGAGGAAAAAAGAACTGGACGAAGAAGAATATGATGAATATGAAATTGAAAATATTATTAAAAACGTTTGTAAAACATAACAATAATGATGGTATTCATAAAAATTTTAGCCTTTTTGAAAATAAAATTAAGCTAGTTAAAGTAAATGATAAAAATAACGTTGTTGGCCAACATAATGGTGATAATTGTAAACATGAAGATAAAACAAATAAAAAATAAAAGAACAGTTTTTTACCAATTTTAAGTTCACTACATTGAAATATTAAAAATATATAATGTCTGTACTTGGTAATATTGTGATACCATTAATATTTATTCTTTTCTATATAATTTAACAAATTATCTATATTGACAATTTTTTTAAATCTTATTTTACTTTCAAATGCTTCTTTCAGTATTTAAAATTCGAAGTAAATTATATTTGAAATTAATTTCTACCTGATAGAATACAAGGTTTCCTGTCTTCCTGTGCACTCTGAACGAGCCCTTTTAAATAATGCACGCCGTTAAATATGCCCTTTGGCTTTGTTCCACCAATAATTAATTTTCTTTGTCCGACTACCACTGAATTTCATGTCACTATTTGCTTGGCGCTATTATCTATTCGCCAACAGTATATTATGATCGTATTGTGCGGTGGATCGAGTGTATAAAGGGTAGGTAGATAGGGGTAGATTTTATTAGACGATGTAATTTGGTGATAAGTGGATTTGCTCATTTTTTGGTTGTAGTTAGTGGCGGTATAATGAATTCGTTTTTAACACGCATGTAAACTGAACAAAGTACAGTCGGGGCCTGGCGCTCCATCTAGATATAATTATAAAATTTACATTCCATGCGAGACAATTTGTACATGGCTGTGCTTGGAGGATGAGCCAAACAGAATTTTAATTACACTATTTTTATGTACAACAAGTTGTTGATAATTAGTTAGTTAATTTATTAGTAATTAAAAGATCACATCAAGATTAAATTTAGAATTCATACATGCAATGGGAATAATTATATATTACACACTTTATTTTATGAAGTTATTAGTTTAAGATGAAAGTAAAATGGAGAAAAAAATTAACTTGAGTGCTTCTTCATCTGCTTTTCTTGTTCTACGTCCCATTTTCAATACAGTGCAATTAATTACTGTTGGTGATATTGCTAATAAGTTAAAAGCCTGAACTCGAGGCTCAGCTTGGCCTTTAACAGTCAAAATCAAGGCGATAAGAACCTTTTAGGAGAGGCGCGAACCAGAGTAATTACGGACGCGGTGGCGATGCGGTCACATGGCGAACCAACAAATGCGTACACCAATGCGTTCAATATTAATATTTAAAATTAGTTCAGAATTTTTCAACGATGGATATAGAAGAAGGAGCTTTACTCCTTGCCTTGTTAGCGGACGAAGATCGGGATCCGCAGAGCAAAGTGTTAAAGTAAATTGGTTTATTCACAATCATATATGTAATAGCTCAATTATACACTTTTTAAAGGTCGGGAAATAAGCTATTACAAATTTTACTTCCTGCCTACGGGTGGGAAGTCATATCTGTCACTTCCTATCCGTGATCCGAATAGATTTCTCTATACCTATCATAGCTGAGTTCGGCTTGAAGAATTTGGAGGGTTCAGAGTAAAGTGTGAGTATTTGGAGTACCATTTAAAACGAATTTTTGTCAGTAACCGAATGGTGATCTATGTTTGCTCTCGACAGTAATGATGCATTTCCCGCCTCGGTATGTAATCTACTATTACCCCACTGTAATGTAACTATGCAATATGCATACATTTGTTCAGGAAAAAACGAAGATTTTGGGTTCACAATATCAACTTAGATCGTGAAAGTAAAGAAGAGTTTTATACAAACTGAGAGAGGATAGAGAGAGATTTTTCGATTATTTTAGAATGTCTGTAAACGCCCTTTTTCCTATTGTGGCATAACACGATAAGTAGACGGGAAAATCTTGCGCGCAGCGTTCTATCGGAGGCTACAAGGTGGAATGTGATAGTTCGCTGTAAAAAAGGTCAGCGAATGTTCAAATTCATGCACGTTTGCGCTCTTTTAATTAGTTATATTAACAGCGGTTGATCTTATCGCTACCGCATCCGCCACCGCGCCTGCTATTGCTCTAGTTTGCACTTCGCTTAACATCTATTGACCGCATCGCCACCGCGCCCGCGGCCGCTTTAGTTTGCGCCACGCTTTACAATAAAAATGAACGCTGACTATGGGGAGAACAGTACTGGGACACATATAAGCATAATCCTGTAACTCCATTAAAAAATGAACAAAATATTATTAAAAGTAACACTACTACCTTTTAAACTTTATACAGCCGTTTCGGGGTAATTGAAGTTGTTAAACAAGAACAATCCATGTTTATTATGAGTAATTGTGTAACAAGAATTCTAGTTCCTGGTCAATAAAATCTACATGTAAATCTCTTAATTGCTTTTTTAACGCCTCTTTTCCGCTACAAGGGATAATCTGAAAGGAGCATATAGCTAAACCCTGGACTATGCTGTAGTTATTCAGGTGATCTACCGATTAGTAAGTGTGTTCCTATGCCACAAATCTCTATGAGTTACACGAGATATCAGACTTTTATGGCTTATTCAAGGTCACGTGTCATTTCCCTTTTCAGCGTAGAGTTAACTTAGGTTCTTGTTTTCTAATATGTTAGCTTAGTCTAGTCTGATCTTCGGGTACTTCTGTCACATCTGGTCTAGTCTTTAGATCAGTCAGGTATGTCTGCTCAGATCTTCAGTTTTGTTAGGTACTTATGTTAAAATTGTGAAGCAGCGGTATCTTTAAGCTGATGAGAGTAATGAGTAATAGGAAAAAGTGTAGATTTTGCTGATGGCGCACTTCAAATTGATGCTGCTACTTTACTAGTAGGAAAGTGGTTAATTTAAAAAGAAATAAAGAAAGTCAGTAATCACTTTAGTAGTGTAAGAAGTCCGCTTCTGGATGGGCGGAGAGGTGACTTTGACCTTGACCTTGACCTGAAAGTCAGCTATCCTTTAGTTCAGAACCAGACTTCTTACACTACTGACTTTGATGCCTTATTTGTAAACTTTTTTAAGGTATGTTAAGGAAGAAAATATAAATGGATTTTCAGGTGACTTTTAATATGCAAATCTAAATGTAAAAAAGAAATAGTCAATTTCTTTTCAAATTGTTTAGACAAATATTTTTAACGTTTAAATAAACTCTAGTATAAACATATTTCTTTGTGACCTTTAAGCTTTATAAACTCCCTTTTATTTATTTACGAAACTCATTTTTCCCCTAAATAATAAAATGCGTAGTTAATATATTACGATGGGGATTTAAAAACTCCCTTTGGAATTCTCGTTATATATTTCTCAATGAATATAGCGCTTTTCTGATCCGGAATATTTGTCAGAACGAATAAAAAGGAAAGACGTAGCCTATGGCTAATGTTATCTTGACCGATTTTCCGAGCCATCAAAGAATTCCTAAAAATGACGCACTTAGCGGATATTCATCTGAAATAGTCGGACTATTAACGTACCCTTTGTGAACCCCCAAAATCCCGAAATTTATTTCCATTGTATTTGGAAGTTATATTGGAAGCGCTTCTACAGTTCATTTGGCTTAGTGTATCATTATGCTCTCATATCGAAGCTTTTATCAGAGAAATAAGGTTAAATAAAAGAAGATATAAAAGTTTGATAATGTATACAGGGTGATCCATTAGTATGATTAGATTTTAAATTGTGGACTTTATCTTACTGAATGATAAAAAAAAACTTAAACAATATACCCAACTGATCCAGAAATGCAAATTTTGTCATACTGCTTCAGAAAAAGTAACATGTATCTTAGTCGAAGAGAATATAAAAAGTTATGGATATTTTTTAGTAAAATCATTTCGGGATCTCCTATATAGACAAATAAAATTTTCCGAATTTCGCTATGGGCTTTGGATAAATAGGAAAAATGCGTCCATCAGTTCAAGGACGTCTCCTAAGTAAACGGTTGGCAGTACAAACCTATACAACCCACCAATCGATTCGTGAGGAAATTTTCTAGAAAATTAACAAGGAAAATCCATTTCGGCTACTATTAATTTGTACAGAAAATTTCAAAATGAACCGATGACTAAATTTTGTTATTCGGTGTAGTCAAAAACGTCTAAAAAGAAATCTGAAAAATATGAAATTTCAATTCGTGAGGCATTTAGCCTGAAAAAATGATTGGCATACTCAGAATTGAGGAAAAACGCCTTTCTTGTCCGATATGGTGGAAAACGCAGAAAATTGCTGGTCTTCGGTCAGATCTTTACTATAAAATATTCTCGATGGCAAATTCGTTGTTCTGAGTCAAACTTACCTAGGAAAAGTCATAATCCTGATGACTTATCACTACGCAGGGATTTTCCGATTTTCGGCTATGGAGGAAAAAATGCATCGATACGTTTAACGGTCTTCAACGCCTAAACGGTCTATTACAGAGGTCTCTACGATACACCAACCGATTCGTGAGGACATTTGCTACGACGTTTATTAACGAAAATACATTTTGGCAAATATTAACGTCTATATAAAATTTCAAAGTTGACTCAGGGGCACTTAGGATTAACAAAGAATGCTTTTCTCGTCTCGTACGATGGAAAAACCTGATGGTGTTTGGTCTGATTGTCACTCTATAAAATTCGTTTTTTCTGGAAAAGTTACATAGGAAGAGTCATATCGCGACGTCCTATAAAGACAAAGGGATTTTCCAATTTTAACAGTTTAGCAGTTCGTTTAACTCAGATGTCATGATACATTATTTAATGCCATTTTAATCGCTACACAAATCTTACCTATAACCGATCCTGGTAACGATCAACATAGATAGAATTTTGACCCACCAAAATCCTGAATTATCTTTAAAATGTCTTTGGAATCACGCCAAGGAGCTTACTTGAATCACGTCGAAGAAATTTGTAGGGAAAAAATTTCCTTAATCACGCCGGAGAAATTTGCTTGATCACGTCGGGAAAAATTTGCTTGATCACGTCGGGGAAATTTGCTTGATCACGTCTTGAAAAGAATGAAATCGGAAAACAGCACTTTATTGGGTGGTGAAGAAAACTACAAAGATCGCATACGAATTCGCTTAAAATCTTGAATGTAATGAGGCAACTCTTTAACTGCATCCTGTTTCAGTTTCAGAGATGAGACAGTTTAGAGAGCGGGGTAATTAAAATTTTGCTGGAGGATGTTTTATATGTATTTTGTATAAGAAATATATTTAATCTGTCAAGTTTCAGCTCAATCACATTGTTTTAGAGAAAGTTAAAAAAACGAGTAGGTGTGGACCCAATGGGGTCACTGTGATCCAAACTCGCTCCCGTACACGGTGGACGAGGTCTACGTGGCCTTTTTCCTATGCATCTGCCAAGTTTCAACTCAATCCGACCATTTGAGAGAAAGTTGAAAACCCCAGTGGGTGTAGTTGAAAAGTCCAGTGAGTGTCGACCCAATAGGGTCACTGTGACTCAAAAACTCGCCCCGTACCACGTCACCAAGTTATGAGTAATCTTCTCCCTATGCATTTGCCAAGCTTCGGCTTAATCTGATTATTTCAGAGAAAGAAAGAAAAGCCTAACCTAACCCAACGCGCGGGACCACTGTGACCCAAAAACTCGCCTGGCACACGTGGCCAAGGTCTATATGGCCTTCTCTCTACACGTCTGCCAAGTTTCAGCTCAATCCGAAAATGTCAAAAAAAATCGAAGAGCACTAAACCGGTTACCGTCCTTTGCTTTATCACGTCGGGGAAATTTGCTTGATCACGTCGGGAAAAATTTGCTTAATCACGTCGGAGAAATTTGCTTGATCACGTCGGAGAAATTTGCTTGATCACGTCGGGGAAATTTGCTTAGTCACGACGGGGAAATTTGCTTGATCACGACGGGGAAATGTGCTTGATCACGTCGGGAAAAATTTGCTTGATCACGTCGGAGAAATTTGCTTGATCACGTCGGGAAAAATTTGCTTGATCACGTCGGAGAAATTTGCTTGATCATGTCGGGAAAAATTTGCTTGATCACGTCGGGAAAAATTTGCTTGATCACGTTGGGAAAAAATTGCTTGATCACGTCGGGGAAATTTGCTTGATCACGTCGGGGAAATTTCATTGATCACGTCAAGGAAATTTGCTTGATCAAGTCGGGAAAAATTGCTTGATCACGTCTTGAAAATTTGCTTAATCACGTCGGGGAAATTTGTTTGATCAAGCCGGGGAAAATTTGCTTGATCACGTCGGGAAAAATTGCTTGATCACGTCGGTGTCACCAATTGTAGGAATGAAATCAGATTAAATTTTATATGTTTTTATTAATATGTACAAACTAATAAACAACGCAATGTAAAATATGATGCTTCATCTTGAGGTTTTTTGATAAATCTACTTATTATGTTTTTCGTTGTTCTTGGTTACTCCCCTCTTATTTTGTTTTTATATTTTTTGTGTCCAAAGATAAGCTTATCAATGTCAACCATCACCCATGATAAATTACTCGGTAGACGATCAAAATACGGTCAGATGGTAAAATACGTAACGTACCAAATAACCTCAAAATGTGACATTGACATCTAATAAAGCAAAATATTATTTGAACAAAAGTAAAACATAAAACGAGATGCTATGTGGTAGATGCCAATCCACCACAAGTCCGCCCTAGAGCCTAAACCGGCTGTCGCAGAGACCAATCGACTAAAAACTTTAGACCACTATTAACGTCTACAAAAAACTCCAAAGTGGACCGATGACTGAAGTTCGTTATTCTGTGTAATTGTAAAAATCGAGAGGTCTAAAAAATATGAAATTCGGTTCCGTGAGTTTATTTGACCTTACAAAATGATAGGCGCACTTATAATTTACGAAAAATGCTTTTCTCGTCTAGTGCGGTGGAAAAACTGGAAAAATGAGGACCAGAAAATTGATGGTGTTGGGTCTAATCATCACTGTATAATATTTTCGATCATAAATTCGCCTTTTTCTGGCAAAATTACGTAGGAAAAGTTATATCGCGACGTCCTATAAAGACGAAGGGATTTTCCGATTTTACCAGTTTAACAGTCCCTAGAGCCTAAACCGGCATCGCAAAGACCAATCAATTTCTGAGAGAAGTTCCTAAAAAAAAATTAGATGAAAATTCATTTCGACCACTATTAACGTCTTCAAAAAATTCCAAATTGGATCGATGACTAAAGTTCGTTATACGGTGCAGTTGAAAAAAATCGAAATGTCCGAAAAATATGAAATTCTTCTTCGTGAGTTTATTTGGCTCGAAAAAATGACTCTGAATTGACGAAAAATTCTTTTCTCGTCTGGTACGGTGGAAAAACCGGTCTGAGGACCGGAAAATTAATTATGGTGTTTTGTCAGACCGTCACTACACGATATTCTCGATGAAACGGTGTGAAGGGATTTTCTAATTTTAACAGTTTAACAGTCCCTAGAGCATAAACCGGCTGTCGCAAAGACTAATCAATTTCTGAGGAAAATTTATAAAAAAAGACTAGAGGAAAATCCATTTCGACCACTATTAACGTCTACAGAAATTCTTTTCTCGTATGGTACGGTGGAAAAACCGGTCCGAGGACCGGAAAATTGATGGTGTTTGGTCAGATCGTCACTCCACGATATTCTCGATGAAACAATGTGAGGGGATTTTCCAATTTTAACAGTTTAACAGTCCCTAAAGCCTAAACCGGCTGTCGCACAATTAATTTCTGAGGAAAATTCCTAAAAAAAATTAGGTGAAAATTCATTTCGACCACTATTACCGTCTACAAAAAATTCCAAATTGGATCGATGACTAAACTTCGTTATTCGGTGTAGTTGGAAACATTGAAATATATGAAAAAACGATTGGCGCACTCAGAAATGGGGATAAAAAACTTTCCGTCCGATACAATCAAATTATCGGTCCAATGACCGAAAAGTCAATCGCTGCCTGTCCGATCATTACCATAAGATATTCTTGATGGCAAATTTGTTTTTTTTTTCAAACAAAATTATGTAAGAAAAGTAATTTTACGACGTTCTATGTCGACGAATAATTAAATTCCTATTTAGGAACCATTTTCAAATTAATTCGAAGGGAATAGAAAATTTAATATAGTCAAAATTACTCAACATGAATAAAAACAACGATAATTTAAGATGAGTCAATAAATAATAAATAGAAAATATATTTTTAATAATAAATAATAAAGAGAAAATATATTTTTAATAATAAATAATTTAATTTAAAAAATATTGTAGTAAAAGGTAAGAATTTGGTTGAATAAGTACCTTCGATTGCCGCTCCACGTTTACACAAATAGCATTCAGGGAAAGTTAAAGTAATACATATTACTGTTATCGTAATTGAAAGTAACCTAACGACTAGAGCCATCTCACGCATTTTTCATCAACTTATTTACCTCAAGACGCCACAGTAAAGTTTAAAATTTAAAATTCAGCGCACTGAACGCCAAGAATTTTAGTAAATCCTGGTCTATGCTAGTCAATAGAGCCAATAAACATATTAACCCTTTCTCTGTCGCACCCCTCTAGAGTTGTTCAAAAATTCTAACTTTTGGAATACAGTGTGTATAGACCCTATACAGAAAAAATCATATATAAAAAATTTCACCCCCCACCAATCTCCCTTCAGGATTTGTCCATCACCAAGGACCAACATAATTTATGGAACAGAAAAAAACGAATTTTTTATATTACTTTATAAAAAAACTGAAAAATCATATTTCTAGTTTCAGGAGATAATAAGCATTGATATTTACTTAGAATTAAACGCCGAAAAACAATTTCTGTCCTTCAAAATACAAAAATGAACTTTGCGTTTTGCACAAAACATGTGCGTCCTATTCTTGCAACTTTCATTTTTGCATCTTGAGGCTTCTTTTTACCTCTCGCCCTTCAGATAAGAGAGGTATAGGAATCATGCTAAAAATTGGGTAGTGAGTTTTCAATGGATAAACACGTTTTAGGGTCCCTAGAATACGATTTTAATATTTTCGCGATGATGTCTGTCTGTGTGTGTGTGTTAGTGTGTGTGTGTGTTAGTGTGTGTGAGTGTGTGTGTGTTAGTGTGTGTGTGTGTTTGGATGGATGTTGTAGTAACGATAACTCAAAAACTACTGAATAAAAAAATTTGAAATTTTGCACACAGAATTCTGATACCCTAGATTAGGTCTCATTAGATTTTGGTGCCAATCGCACAACCGGAAGTGGCAGTTGCTATGGGTGATGACGCCATTATTATACAAAACGGCAATAAAGTTTTACACATATATTTTGTATATCCTATAGTTTATTTTCATCCCATTAAAATTTTCGAAACTTTTGCCATTGTTGCCAGATTTACAAAAAAACAATTTTTTTTCATACTTTTTTGTGTCAACCTGGAAATTTTTGATTCAAAAATGGCGAGAGGTCATGTGCTGGCCACATCAGATTTTTTATCATCGTAATGTGGAAAATGATATTTTTATTTGTGGGTCTTACTTCAGTTTTTTTTTTCCTTCAGAACTGTTTGATGGTCTAAGTCATTTAGGGGCACCTCTACGGCAGATTAGATTTTCGGCCACTTCTGAACAAAAAGCTAACAAATCAACGATTTGCTTTTTATTGACTCTTAGGAGAAATGCTTTATTTCGATATTCAAGCCATGAATTAGCTAGAGTTAGATAAATAGCATGAGTTATCATCCTAAGGGTCCATTTTTTTTGATTTGACATAGGATCGATATAGGCTTAGTAAAAAAGCTAACTTATCGACGCCACCCATGTTATTGTTATATATTTTTATTGCCTCAGGTCTATCTACCTGCCTATATTCCTTAGTCTGGCTTTCCAATCTCAACGAAGTTGGAAGCTACCAGTACTGGTTTGTTATCAAAACATTTGGTGATAACAATACCATCTGTGCTAATCGAGGTGGCAGAAGAACCACGCCCTTTCTTTTTCATTTCCTTATCACTGGGCAATCTTGGATTAGCAAAATTATTAGCTCTTATGGTTCCTATAGCGTATATATATACTTGAAGTCGAGTAATTGGAACAAATTATTCATACTGAAAAAATTGTCTAAAATAGGTCATTGTTCTTCTCGGATATTCTCTCACTAAGGTACATCACTAGAGCAGCTGCTGATCCATATTTTGCGTAAACAGGATTCTGAGGTGTTGTTGAACATTGATAAATTATGAAGTCGTATATCAAGCCACTCTTGCCAACCAAAACGTAGATTTTGACACCCCACGTATTAGGCTTGTTTTTTATGTACTGTTTTATATTTATCTGTCCCTTAATCTGTTCGTGGACAGAAATGTAAGTTTCTAGAGCTAATTGCAAACATCTTCTTCGTACAGAATCGTACAAGTTTTTGACTTTCCATAATCTATATTAAATAAATTAAAATATCATTTTTCTGTACAGTTCAATAAGAAAATAAGGAATGAAAATTTACCAAACTTGAACATCTAGATACTCACATATCTTTGTTGTTTTCTACGCGGCTGGTTATATCGACCAAATGTCTTGCCTGGTGCAACTTGTAGAATCTAGACTGACTCATGGCATCTTTTACTAATGGTATATACCCATGCTACGGTCCCAATACATAGAGGGATCTAAGGAACTGTAAGTTTCCCATGGCAATATGGACCCCAATAAACGTTTTGACTTCATTCAAATTTTTCGATGGAAACCTAGCAAGATTTTTTGTTGTAGTATTTCATCTGGAATATATTTCGAAAAAAAGGATATTGGTGCCGGTAAATCTACTGGGTTTATTGTAGGAAGGGTTGAATTCCACTAAATATTTCTAATTTGGTTTTTTATTTCTTTCAGGAGCTCGTCATCATATGGACAACTTGCACCATTTACAGTTTCTTAGAATTTTTTTACTTCAATTATCAATTCTGTATCTTTAACGTCCGCGATTTAATGTTCATCTTGACCCTCATTATTTGGTTCTATTATTTCATTTATAAAACTATCATTTGTTTGTATTCCAGGTATATCTGACTGCAAATCCTCATCGTCTGAAACTGAGAGAAACTCAATATCTGAATTAGTATCATTTTTCAAATAATAAAGTTCTTCTTCAGTAAGCTTAATCTTTGGACCTTTTCTTGATTTTAACATTATCTGAAAAAAAAGTATGTTACATTACGTGCGCGGAAAGTGACATTTTTCACACGAGTAGGAAATATTGTTGCCTGAGGCGTAAGCCGAGTGCGACAATCCCACGTGTGTGAAAAATCACTTTCGCACAAGTGATGTACACTAATTTTAATGTATATTTTGAGATTTCTTTGGCAGGTTCTATGTTTAGTTCAGTTTTATATTTCAAAAATTTGAAATTTTTAATATTTTTCAAATGTTTGAAATTTCAAAAACTACAAAAATTTACTTAGATAGGTATTTCTAAATATAAATGATGCATCTGACAGTATTTTCCACATGTGTCTACATACTGTGTTTGTCCACCCTTATGTAAATAATAATTCAAACTACATTCTGGGATTATGTGTGATATAAAACTATCTAACTCATTATAAAGCTATAAAATTGATATCTATATCAATTGGTTGAAATACGATGTACCTCATATTGTAGATAGAAATAATGCTGCCCTCCATATAACGTAATATAATTGAATGTACATGGTGTACATGGTGATGTACAAAAGCAGTGAAAGTGTTAAATTTAAAAAATAAAAAAAATATGCAAGCACTCCGTTATAGCTTAAGATGGTTATATAAAAGATAAGGGTTAATATACGCCTGCACATTCTTGTAATTATTTTTAGTCCCGAAAAATAGAATAAAAATAAGTTTTTTTATTTAAAAATAAATTCAACTAAAAAATGCGAATTCAATTATTATACACTTTGGTGTCAATTTCAAAAATTTACTGCCACCTGAAGTAAACATTAAATTTACAAAATTAAAAAATTATACAAGCACTCTGTTAAAGCTTAAGTAGGATATATAAAAGATAAGGATTAAATAAAGGAGCTAGGCTGATTTCTCCGCATTTCCCATGTTAAATCCCATAAGAAATCGCTAAGGTCTATTCTGGTAAAATTGTGTTAATTCAAGGTCATTCGTTACTACAGGTCCCTCAGATGCGTCATAGTCCAAGAGCTAGTGATGCACGTTTCATGAAGTGTTTGATGCACCATGAATTTTTCTGTAATAGTATCTACTCGATAGATGAGCGCAAAAAAGTGTTTGATTCAGAGGCCAACAAACACTTTTCAGGGGGTTAATATTGAAGAAAAACACCCTAAAGTTGTTGTTTTAAAACCACGAAATGAAGTGTTTTATTTACGCTGAAATTTTAACAACATCTTAATTACATATGGTAAAAAATAATTACAAAAAGCCAGAAACTTTTTCCGGAGTTTACTTATTGGCCAATAACCTTTTTCCTAAAAATATTTGAATTGCAGAACCCTTCTTAATAAATCACAACTTTTTCAGATTTAAGGGTAAAACTTAAAAATTACCCATATACAAAGACAATAGAATAAAGGTTTCTTTACACTCAGTTTGAAATTTTTTTTGCACAGGGTGGTCTAAAATAAATTTTAAATGCCGAAAACTTCCATTAAAGTTTTTTCAGTTTTTTCAAATGGAACACCTTGTATAAGTATTCATCAATGGATACTGAATTTTATGCGCTTCAATTTTACCATTTAACATTAAACAAAAACACCCTAAAGTTGTTTTTTTTAAAATACGAAATGAAGTATTTTATTCATGCTGAAATTTTAACAGCGTCTTAATTACATATACCTAGTAAAATATAATTACAAAAAGCCAGATACTTTTTCCGTTATTTTCTTATTGGCAAACATGAAAATACGTAGCTTCGGTCTTTCTCTGCGCTCTCATTGGCTGTTGGTCACGTGTTCTTGTACAGCTGTACCGGCTATATATTTTCAGTTCTTATTTTAGATGATATCTTTAAGTAGTCATTTTTTTATTATCCGAGAAACTTCAAATTCATTTTTTTCAGTATAAATTTCCTTTATTATTACAATATTCTACTATCCAGAGAAATTTAGAAATAAGTTATGAATGAAAGTAAACTAATTTTTTTTATTCTGCTCCAAAATACCAACTGAAAATGTATAGCCGGTACAGCTGTACAAGAACACGTGACCAACAGCCAATGAGAGCGCAGAGAAAGACCGTATTTACGCTGGTAATCGGTGGTCTCACTCACGTTTACCACTACGCGCAGCATATCCCTTTCTATTATAAACAACATTTATTTTCATGTTTGCCAATAAGAAAACTCTGAAAAAACGATGAATACTTATACAGGGTGTTCCATTTAAAAAATCCGAAAAAACTTTAATGGAAGTTTCTGGCATGTAAAATTTATTTTAGATCATCATGTACAAAATAAAAATTTCAAACTGGGTGTAAAAAAATCTTCATTCTGTTGTCTTTGTACATGGATAATTTTAAAGCTTTAAGGTTAAATCTGAAGAAGTTGTGATTTATTAAAAAGGGTTGTGCAATTTAAATATTTTTGAGAAGAAGGTCATTGGCCAATAAGTAAACCCCCGGAAAAAGTGTGTGTGTGTAATTATTTTTTATTATATGTAATTAAGATGCCGTTAAAATTTCAGCGTGAATAAAAGACTTCAATTCGTGGTTTAAAAAAAACAACTTTAGGGTGTTTTTGTTCAATGTTAACCCCCTCAAAAGTGTCTGCCTTATTTATTTCTGTGCTTTAAATAACCTTAACTTTCAATTAGTGTTTGTTGGCCTCTGAATCAAACACTTTTTTTGGGCCATACTTTTTTATATCTTTCTTTTATGCGCAGTACCTGGTGTCCCCAGGTAGGTCAAGCCAACATATGTCTACCTGCTCATTTATCCAGAAAATTTCAAGGTGTATCAAACACTTCATGAAACGTGCGTTACTAGCTCTCCGGCTATCAGATCTGACAGTCTACCAAAGGGCCTAGTAGACCTAAAGTACTACGCAAACGATCTTCAGGTGCCTAAGATGCGTCAAGTCTGACGTCACCACCCTCTAGTGGATCTGAGGGACCTGAAGTAACGACCTTGAATTATAACACAAAATTTCACAGTATAGATCTTAGTGATTTCTTATGGGATTTAACATGGGGAATGCGGAGGAATCGGATTAGCTCCCTTACTGGGTTAATATGCGCCTGTGTATTCTTGTAATTATTTTTAGTCCCGAAAAATAGACTGAAAATAGGAATTTTATACACTTTTGTGTTAATTTCAAAAATTTACTGTCACTAATGTAAAATAAAAGTCAAAATTTTAAATATTTGATATATGTTTTCTTAAATCAAATAATCAATAAATTTATGCGCTTTCTGTTTCATTATAATAACTACATGATTTGTATATTTTACACGAAAAATAAAATTAGAATTGTATAATTAGAATATTTAATATAATAGAAAACAGAAGACTCATAACGTTTATAATACTTTTAGTCACGAGCTTGTTAAAATATTTATCCCATCATTTACCAGCGTTTCATCATGATATTTAATAAATAATATATCTGCCTACTAACAAATTAAGAAACTCGTAACCCACGATGTCCCTTTTCCGGGACTCCATTAATTTCTAGACACTTCTTATTACAGGAATTCCAATTTCATCCCGGTCTCTCGTGTTTATTTCCCCAGCAAAACCCGTTACATATCATCTCCCTTCCGCCTACGCAAATCTAATTTTCAATATTGCTCTGACTTCATCTTGATTCTATTAAATCTTAAGTCGATTTTCTTAAGGAAGTTCCGATTTGTGTCGCGTTATACCATATAAAAGTGTCAGTATCTTTTTGATATAAATATATATTTTTCAATTCATAAAAAAGAATAGTTTCGGCTACGTAATCGTTTCGGGGTCCAATACAAAAATTCAGCTGACATTGAAAATCAACGGCGCCATGGCCGAGTGGAGAACGTGTAGTTGACAGCCATTTGCGAAACCATTTATTTCCTCTTCGATAATCGTCTCCGTGGCCTTTTTCCTCTCTATTCTGGCACGACGGACTGTCGACTATTTCGGAACAAAAAAAAAAGAAATAGTAGCCCTTATAGAAAAGTTATATATAATATTAGATATTTCTGATAATGGAAAATATTTATATATTGGCATGTTAGACCTAAAAATAAAAAAACCTCATTGATTGAACATAATATATAATTTTATAATAAATTAAATTTCGTTACTTCTTTAAGAAATTATATAAGATTTCATCAAACAATGGAAGTATAGCTATTAGTGTTCGAACACAACCCTTATGGAAAATATCATAGAAAATCTGTAAGGTCTCTTCTGATACATTTTTGTCCACGTCAAAGAGGTAACAAACTATTTATGCAAATATAACAATAAACATTTCCTGACCTATGAGCAACGGCCGGCATTCGACCTGTCGGCGTTACCTTGCTATATGACGTTACGTATAACTCACGTATCAACCTTTATATTTAAATTATAACTATTTTAATGAACTACGATATATTATTATTTAAGGTTATTCTGTGTGGCCCAAAAGGCATCACACTCATGACGTTTTTTATTCATATCAACGTCATCAAACCTCATCGCGAATCGAAAGCATGTTGGAAGAGAATTGGAAGCGGATCGAGACCCTTGGCGTGAAGAAGAAACGTTATGAGTGACCTTGACGTGGAGAAAAACTTACCAGAAGGTACCTAAGTGATTTTCCACGTTATTTTCCATAAGGATCGTTCGAACAATCATAGCTATACTATTGGCAATATTACCTAATTAAAAATTCAGCAGAATGACTTTGTTGAATGTGGAACAATAATATTAGTAGTTAGAGCTATGTTCGTCCCGGACCGGAAGTGAGCTATCAATTTTTTTTAAACGGCGGGAAATTAAAATAGGGCTGCGTGGCAGAGTGCTCTTATGTACGCTTAATAGGAGACATATTTTAGTCTAATACCCTTTTTTGGACAATAATCTTGTGAAATCTCAGAAATATGCTATTTTATCTGTAATAAAATAGGCGCGGTCACAAACTACATTTTTATGAATAACTTTTTTGTTATAAACCGGCTAAATCAATACGACTGACTTATTGAGGAGAAAAAGAAGTAGTGATTGATTGCGGGGTACTTTATATTGCCCAAACTATAATTTTCAGTCTAACTTCGGGTCTGGAGAGAATTTGAACGACTCTTATTGGTTCAAATTCAGTGGTCTGATTTTGTATCAAAGTCGATTTGACTGTTTTAGATGAAGAAAGAAGAGTTATAAATAATGACACTTACGGCTGTTGGATATTTTTAGGAATTGGAGTAACGTAGCTATGCAAGCTGTGACTTGAATAAAAATTTTGGTAATATATAAAATTGTGTTGCCAAATATACTAAATAATTTAGATATTTATTATTAAATGTGATTTTAAGAACACATATAGAGAGAATTGTAAATTATGGATATGTTTTCAGTGAAATTTATCCAATACTCAATTTATCCAGATTATTGTGACATAGAATGTATAAGAGATACAAAATAAGATATAAGTTAAGGATCAAAATGAAATAAATAATGAAAGAAGACAAGCAGGTACCTAAATATCGCAAGGAAAAAGTTAATAAGATAAACAAACAAGAAAAGAGTAACAATTAATTTCACTCGATTAATAATTAAGAGGAAGAATATCCTACTCAAGGTTTGGTTTCTCCAGAGGTGCAGACACTTCAGAGTCTTCCGAAACTCTATTTCTATCCATTTGAATTGTAACGTTGTTAACGTTTACCGTCACTGTAGACAGAGTCAAAAGGTGTCACAGTAGGCACAACGCTAATTAGGCGAAATTGGTTATCTATCAGAAACGATCGGAATCGAGGTGATTCCTTGAGGTGCAGGTGAGTTCATATATTTATATATTATCGTCTCCGGTCCTTCACTGTGTTAAAATAGTGGATAATTTTCTTGGTTTATTTTTTTTAATTTAATAATTTAGTATATAGTATGGGACACAGTGAGAGATCGAGGGTAGCTTACCTGTATGTAGGCGAAATCTCAGGGACACTCGCATCGGCCATAATTTTTGTGGCATAATGTAAAGTAGGTGGAATGTTAGTTGTTTTTTTAACGAAAATAATTTTGTAAATTGTTCTTTGGCTTCGCCTAAGAGGCTTAAGAAGTTTCGTTATTTTTTTTGTTCAGACGACTGAATTTTCAGATTGGTCTTATCATGAACTGCAATTTTCATTTATTTTATTTGTAAAGGTTGTGGAATTTTTGAACATTTTTTTTTGCTATTAAACTAGTATTGAAAGAATTAGTTAAATATTCGGGAAAATTTCGTAAATTATAAATGTATTCATTTTTTTTCACATTCATATATCCAGTGATTTCCTGTAGATACTGTATAATATTCCTGTAGATAATTTATAATATTCTTGAAATCTATTATCCATCAGTGTTTTCTAATGAATAGATATTTGAAATAATAAAATATTAAAATAGTACGATTTGGAATTTTGGTGGGCTTATCAAGGTGACCTTTTTATATCTTGCTTTTTCGTTACAATATTTTTTCGAGTAAATTATTTTGAAAATCGAGAAAATTTATTACTCTTTAAGCCAATAAATATTTAAAACATGTTAGTGTTGTAAAAAAAAACCGATCTGTTTTGAAAACGTTTTAAGTTTTTTTTTTGAGAAATTTATTTTCAAGAAATTGTTTCACATATTATTCATTAGTTTTGGTTCGCGTACTCTTCTCTATAATATCTAATCTTCTCCAATATTTAACCAGTTCTTATATATATATTATTCCTCAATTATTGTTGCAAGTTGTTCAGTAAATTAAGTTTTTTTGACGAGACAAAAAATTCTCAATATCTTGAATAAATAATTTTTTTAAATTTTGTTCATATACGTTCAGTATTAGCAAATTTTGTTAACCCATTCCTTTTATTGGAATTGTTACATTGAACATAAAATTTGAACCTCGTTTAACCACCAAGTTCGCGTACAGTTATTAGGATTATCGTGTAATTTTTTTCTCTATATGTATGGAATAACTTTGCTTCTAAATCTTAATATTTAAATAGTGATTTTTGACGAGTGTCCCCTCAACTGTAAAGGTAACTTACAGATGTTTTTTTATAATTTTTTTACATGTCCTGGAGTGATAATTTGAGAACGAGGATCACCGGTGATCTTATTAAGAGATAACCTTCAACAGGAAGATAAGTCGTTCCTCAGGTTCTTGTTAAGAGCCCTACTTTCTTGTAAGTCACATCCCAGGTAGCAGAGTGACGTGTTAAAGACGTTGAAAATTGGTGTATTCTCGTCAACTGACGTAATTTGGGCCAAAACATGACGTGAAAAAAACGTTGTTAGGTGGACGTTTTTAAGACGTCATAAAAAAACGTAATATATTCGTCGAATTTTGGTATTAGTTTTCGAATAAATATATAAAATCGTATTTTTTAGAAATTTGTTTATACCTAGTCAGTGCACACCGACATTCCCAATAAAATTAAAACAGAAAGTTATTTTTACTCGGAAAGATTTCGCGCGAAATCGTAGCCTTAACCATGTATTGAATAATATATTAGAAAATAAACTAAAATGTAACCAACAATTATTATTACATAGACAATAACGAAAACAGGACTTTATAAATTCCTAATGAAATTTATTAGAAATCACGGTTTTTGCGGTGCAAACATCAGTGGCCCAGTGTTGCCAGTGGCCTGATAATTATCGAAATATAACTTAATTTTTCTTAATCTTGCTTACGAACTGATAAATCGATAATGATAACCTATAATGTAGCTAATCTAGATAGAGATAAAAATTTCAAATAAATCAATATATCAATTTTTTTCTGATAGTTTATCCTGGAATCTTATAATTTTATGGTCATATTCCAATAATTTTAGACTAGACGTTTGACGTTGGCAACACTGCGTCCACCTTTGCTTGGCTTGTATCGAAGCTTCGGCGCAATAGAAGCCATTTTGTCGTGTTTTGTTGTAAAAAAAAGTAAATATGATGAACAAAAAAAAAATAAAACAGTACTTTTTATCCACGGCTGCTGGAGTAGTAAACACAGGTCAGAAAATATTGTTCTGTCAAATTTATATGATGAAATATTTTAAAATGGGGTGCACGTGTGCGAGTGAAATATTTATTACAAATATGCTTGGCCAATTAGTACTAATCGTTCACAGGTAAATCTATTATTACTGTTTAATATAATATACAAATTAATTAAGTTATAAATCGTTTTCAGAATTCTAACCCTACTTTTTAGGTTCAATAGGAGTCTCGTGCTCTTGTTTTACAATAATTTATTTGATACCAAGTTACGATCTATAATGAATATGAGCTGTTTATCAAATATACTAAACACTATCGACAATTTAAAGTTAAAAACCAGGTAAGCCCTAAGACTAATGTCATTCATATAATTTAGCTTCTTTTATTTTCAGTACTTGAAGACAGTTGAGTAAATGGAAAGATCTTACTTGTTAGTTAGTAGACTCTAGAACTAGTATGATGTCCTCTACGCCCCTATCACTGATCAATAGTTTACCGGATCAAAAATGGAAGGAAGGCGGCTTTGAATGGATTATATCCTGTCTTAAGTTAGCCAAAAAGCAGTGGTAAAGCAGAAAAGCATAGAACGAGCAAACATAAAACCGATGAGACAGCAAGATGGTAGCGCTTATTGGGAACGCTCAAATCATTAAGTTCTTGTTGTGCCCCCTTCTTGATGTAAGGGTAACAAAAGAGGGTCTAGAAGAGAAAATATATACATATATACAACGTTGGAGAGAACAGTTACAGAAAGCGAGCATAAGTTAGACATAAAAACTTACCCAGGACGTTGGATGACCTTACGAGTGATTTCCTACAGGTTAGTGTTTCATATATCCACCTTAAAAGATGTGCAGTATTCTACCATACAATTTAAGAAACACTTTAACCATTTATTTCTTTTTTAGGCATTTAAATCTGTTACCGGTTGATTTTATTAGCACATGATACAATCATCTTATCACCAAAAAAGGAAGAGAAAAGAAAGGAAGGAATTCAATCCATCAAATGTCACATTCAAGAAAGGCCTTTAACCTTTTTAAGTCAATATGTACCAAATCTGGTTAGTGGGTTGGCATCTTTAAGTAGAAAAATTAATTAAAAGAAGAATTAAGTAAACAATAGTGAGATTATTATTAAAACAAGGTTTGTAGTATCCTTTTTATAAATAAATTGGGAATACATTACTCTATTAGGAGACTTAAAATTTGGCCTAAGATTTTAATGCCTAAAAATTTTAGCCCGTAACACGATCTCTTAACAGGACTAATAATAATGTAAAAAGTGATAGACTTTGGCGAAGAAGATAGAGGAGGACTAGTGGTGGTTCATTCTTAGTGGCTACCCCCCTGTAGCTTCTCAGTAAAACTCAACATGTTATTATATTTTTAGTTTAATAAATTATACAGGTGTCTTGCAATATTGTGAAGATTCTTGAACTGAAATACCTTCGAAAGAGTGCCGTTTTGACTACCTAATCGTCTTTTATAATCTAAAAATGAATTTAAGTAACTTGTCCTTCCAGTTAAACAGAGCGGAAATCACTGCGAATTTTTATTTTTACATGGGATACTCCGTGTGCATGTGTTTAATGAAAAATATAGTGGGAACGGGAAAAAATGCATTCAGACAAAACTGCTCTTTTATCGTATCTTATTCGAAGTTATTTTAGTTTAAAAATCGTCAACTACTGTTGGACATCCTGTATTTGAATATAATTTGTGTAATTATTTCTTTTATGAATTCCGAGGATATTTTGTTTTTTACAGTAAAAAAATACAATTTTTTAATCTAAAATGGATGTTTAATTATATGTTTTAAATACGTAAAAAAAAACGTAATTTTTACGTAAAAAAAGACGTCATTGGTCTGTGACTTATGACCCTGTATATCACGTGTTTTCCACGTCATTCATATACGTAAATAATGACCAATTTTCAACGTCTTTAACACGTCACTCTGCTACCTGGGATGAAACAGAGATGCAGTACATCTACAAAGCAAAGTAGTACCTTTTACCATTATTTCATTGATTTTACTATAATTTACATAACCTGATTATTTTTTTTTAAGAATATTTTCTCACCTTTATTTTTTCTTGTGACAATAAACAATTTTAATAAATCCTATATTTTTTTATTTCATATATTATGCTATAGTTTCTTTGATAATACTACCTAAATATATCTATTTTTTTTTCACTTGATTGCGAAATTACAGTAAGCAATTATTAATATAAATTAATGGGTAACAGACGGTTACGTCTTTTTGCGTACACACTTATTTTTGAAGAAAGAAAGCCAATTTGTATTTTCAAGTGTGTAAAATCCTTACATCCCACGCTTATATGGCTTACCAAAAATCCAGAAACCAAATTACCCCATGAGACCAGTCGTTAGCTTCTTCAATTCCCCTGCCTCTCCCCTCGCTAAATTTCTTGACACCTTTTTAACTCAACTTTTACAATACACACCCAAATATACGGTCATCAACTAACTAGATCTTATCAACAAATCAAAAAATCTAATCCTTCCTGATAATATAAAACTTATTTCCTTTGACGTTTGTAATCTCTACACTAATGTACCCCGAAATGAAACTATCCCTATAGTGAAAAATCTTTTAATAAAAAACAACATTAATTTATCCACAATTACTTTTATTCTCGACCTTCTTAAAATTTGTTTATACCAAGACTTTTTCTTCTTTAACAATAAATTCTATCAACAACCCAAAGGCTTAAGTATGGGCAATCCTCTCAGTTGTATCATGGCCGATCTCTTCTTAGACAATCTCGAACAGAATAAAATTCTAACTTTCAACAACGATCAATTCATTCTCAAATGGTACAGATATGTTGATGACATTTTTGTTATTTTCAAAGGTAATCTCACTGATATCGACAATTTCCTTCTTTTCTAGAATAATCTGCACCATAATATTTCTTTTACAGTTGAAACTGAAACTAATTCCACACTTAATTTCCTTGATTTATCCATTACCGTTTTGAATTATCAACTTTCCTTCGACATTTATAGAAAACCTACCCAAACGGACCATTTAATCAATTTTCATTCTAACCACTCCTTCCAGCATAAAATGTCTGCAATATATTGTTACGTTCACAGATTATTAAACGTCCCTCTATCTTATGTCAATTTTCGAAAAGAAATTAATACCCTTAAACAACTAGCTGTTAATAATAGTTTTCATCCTAAAATCATTGATAAAATTCTCCATAAAATACAACTGAAACGTAACTCCCAACTTGCTTATAATGCTCACTCCTTTTCTCAAAGTAATTTTAAATATTTTTCACTACCATATCTAGGTATAAAGTGTTCCGCAATTCTGATAACATCAAGATTTCCTTCAGAAATAACTTTTCAATTAAATCTCTGCTCAGCCACACTAAAGATTCCCTCCCTGTTCTTGACAAAAGTGGTATTTACAAACTTTCATGTGCTAATTGCAACTCTACCTACATAGGAAAAACTGTTAGAAAACTTGACACTCGTATTAAAGAACACATCAGATACCCTGATAAGTCCACTTTTGGACACCACCTAAAATTTAACAATCATAATTTCATTCCTTCTGAAAATGTTAAAATCTTACACAACATCTTTAATTGCAATTTTAAACCTGACCTTCTAGAAGACTTAGAAGTTCTTCGCGAATTGAATAATCCTTCCTTTTCTTGTGTAAATACCCAAATTAACTTAAATATCAATAAATATAAACCTCTGTTCAAGAGCCTGTGAGTGTGTGATACTTAGTCACTTCTCTGCTAGTTCCACGTTACCGCTCTCTTAGTCACTCAGTCAACGTCACTCTTCTTCTCCAAATTTAGCTTCTCCCTCACGGCAGTCCAACTCTTCGTCATTTTCTTCTTTTCTTTTATCCTGCCTTTTCTAAATTTTACCAATTCTCTTAACCTAACCTCACTCATTATTATTAGTTTTAAAAAAAAATTTTTCTACAACAATTTTCTATTCATTAATGCGGCTTAAGCAGTTGTTGTCTTTTATTAAGACAACCTTCAGGCCTGGGCCTGACATGTTGTCTTATCATGATTGAGCTCCTCTCATGATTTTTCCTATTTAATGTTTTTATATTATAAAAAAATTTTGTTCTACCTTTAAATCAACATGTACATTTAATATCATTTTTTGCTTGTTCAAGTGGGTTAAATTTGTAAGTACTTAGTTATATTAATTCTTTTTTCTCTTCTAATTTGTTAAAATCTCAATTACAGTTGTCCTGAAGATGGCATTGTGTACCGAAAGCGCTCGACAGTTTATATGACATAGATATACTACATAACTTTTACACACTTGAAAATACAAATTGGCTTTCTTTGTTCAATTATTTATATAAAATTTTATTATAACTATATCTCAAGGTATATTTAAGAATTTTGTTTACCTGTTTGTTTTTTCTTAACTTTCATTTATTTTTAAATCAAACTGGATGGCGCCCAAATCATTTCAGAAGGACCTGATAAGCTGATAATTGAATTATACCTGTTATCAGGACCTGAGATCTCAGCGCTCTTCTAGCCGGAAGTTCCGTGGTCTGGATTCTAGATCCTCTCAGTAGACGAAAGATAAATTCATTTAGTTTTTTTAAATTGAAAGAATTAAAGGAACATCACATACTTGTGACTTGAATGTCACAGAATACAAAATTAACTTCTTGATCAAATTTTAACTTCAAATTTGTAATTGTCTAATTTATTTTAGCGATAATTTGTATTGCGTCATTTAATCTCAAGTCCCCCTCACACTTTTGTTAATTATCAACAGGTTCATCCATTTTGTAAGTCTCATCCGTGGTAGCTAACCGATTGGTCGTGCTGCGGTTTTCTATTTTAATTATTGCTGGGAAGTTTCTTTGCACCATGCTCTGTCCCTTTTTCACCTTCGAATACCCTCAGTTAAGGTAACTTGCCCCTTTTGATTAAAATAAAACATTTTATTGTCAGCTCTCTGCCCCATGCGGGTCTTCTATACTAATAAGCACAAGCTTTTAGCCTTTTTTACAATGTTTTCTATTTAAACATATCTCTATATATAGTTTTAAGTCAATGTTTTTGGAGTTTCGCTGAAATATTATCCAGAATTTGCAAAACAAAACATATTTCTCTTAAAATTAAAAATATTTATAATTTGGTATATACTTTTGGCCAGTACAGTATTTTTTACCATTCCATAATCTAAAAATAGATTTAATCTTTAATACAGACCCTTCCTGTCATTCAGCATTTTGCGTTAGAGGCGTCCGCAAAAGTTCAGCTTGTAAAAAATAATTCACTTTATCCTTATGTTGCTAAGGACACCTGTCTCACTCTAAGAGCTATAATATTAATAACAGCGACAAGTGCCGATGTAACTCTGATCATCGGATGAGTCGATTTTAGTACTATAAAGAATGAAACCCTTACAACCCCCCACTTATAAATTATCCTTTGGCGCTAGAAATAGCTTAAGAACACATCATTATTATCTTACCGTCCCTCGCAGATTTCAATAGAAATAAAATGTCTCGGCATTATAAAAAAATCTGATGTGGCCAGCACATGACCTCTCGCCATTTTTGAATCAAAAATTTACAGGTTGACACAAAAAAGTATGAAAAAAAATTATTTTTTTGTAAATCTGGCAACAATGGCAAAAGTTTCGAAAATTTTAATGAGATGAAAATCAACTATAGGGTATACAAAATATATGTGTAAAACTTTACTGCCGTTTTGTATAACAATGGCGTCATCACCCATAGCAACTGCCACTTCCTGTTGTGCGATTGGCACCAAAATCTAATCAGATCTAAGTTAGGCTATCAGAATCCTGTATGCAAAATTTCAATTTTTTTTATTCAGTAGTTTTTGAGTTATCGTTACTACAACATCCATCCAAACACACACACACACACACACACACACACACACTAACACACTAACACACACACACACACACACACACACACACACTAACACACACACACACACACACACACACACACACACACACACACACACAGACATCATCGCGAAAATATTAAAATCGTATTCTAGGGACCCTAAAACGTGTTTATTCATTGAAAACTCACTACCCAATTTTTAGCATGATTCCTATACCTCTCTTATCTGAAGGTCGAGAGGTAAAAAGCAGTTGACCGCACCCTAAAATTATAAGAGTATATTTTCCGAGGTTTTCAATAAATTTAAATTGTGAATAATATTTTTACAGTGATAGTGAGTGGCAGCAGTTGCTCTATAAAAATAATAAATTGTATAAAAATTTTAAAAATATTAATTTTGTTCAAAAATAAACGGGTGAATAAATAGCCTTTACAGTTCACTTAAATGATTTATTTCTATTAATATACTAAATCCTGATATGCTGCATTAAGGTTGGTCCTTCGATCTGATGATGGTTGATGTAAACACGTCTACCGCCTAGTAATTATTCCAAACTTATATCGATTCGTAAACATATTTTTTCATTTCTCATGTAGCAATTTTTCATTTTTTAATCATTTTCACTCTCCTTAATGGGTCTTACCTTTGTTGTTTAATATTTCTCTTAAATAGTAATAAATATTGGTAAGTTTAGCTTTGCTGGTTTTTTAATCACTAATTTTGAATGTTTTGTATCAATAGGCCTGATGATGGTCTGTGAACAAAACTAGTTGCTTTTCTTAATTAATTTGTTGTAGTACCTTACTTTGTGCTCTATTTCTTAAATAAAAAAATAATTTATGAAAGATGTAAGAAGTAGGTTAATTGTTTGGTTTTCAAAATTGAATTAAATATAGTAAAAAGTAGAAGGAACGTAGGATAAGTAGAAAAATTGTACATGAAAAAAATGTATGTTTTTTATAGAAAAGTTAAGAAACGAAAATTTATTATATCCCTAAAAAAATATTCATGTAACAAATTTTATGTTATTAAACTTTGTGATACTTTTACTTATTTTATTATACATAAGTTATGTATAACCTGTTGTGAATCCCTTAAATTAAAATTGTATCTTGTCGGCCTTTTACAGAACAATTTTAGCATAACAAGCTTTCCGCGTTTCTGAGTTTAAGAACTTTTTTTTTTTAATTATAACGTATTCATCCGAAACTTTCTCTTATTTTTTTGTTAAAGTTTTCGTAAAATTATAGCCCGGTTAGGGTTACACAGAACCGGAGGAAAAGAGGCAAAGAACACTAAATTAAAATTTGCCACACAACCGCAAAACGTTTGTCGAACGAGGGTCGAAAAAATAATAAAAACGAACGAGATACCAGTCAGCCCTTTATACACGGAAGGATAATTTTCAGATTTATCTTATATTTGCTTCCCTCTGGTCTGGTCTGGTGCGGTTTTAGCCGAGAATAAAGTTGGAAAAAAGAAGTATCGTATAGTTGGAGAGCACAGTCTGGATTAGTTTGTAATTTAAAATTTTTCTGTTATCTTTTTATGTGCTCTTTTGTTTTCATTATATTCGGTTAAGGGGTTTTCTCAAAATATTTTATTATAACGCTATTCTAACCTGCTTCAACCACAACTGTTTTTTGCTAACAATAAAGAGATTCTGTTTTTAACAAATTATTTCAAACATATTAGTAACCTATATTTAGAAAATTATAGTTAGCAAATAAATTCAATTTCTATCACCAGATTTGTCTGTTAATATTTTTACCCTCTCCCCGTAAATTTTAGTAGGTTGTAAGATAAATATTGGGTATCGATCTTCGCATTAAAGTAATATATTAAAAGAGGTTCCATAATAGTTGCCCACTAGAATAATCCACACATGATAATTCCCCACAGACCATTGCCCACAAGTAGAAAGGCCCACACGAAATTTGCCCAGATAGAAATTTGCTCACACGGATAATTCCTCACAATAAATTAGCGCACAATGATATTTGCTAACAGAGAAAATTTATTGGTAATTATTCAATAGTTATTAAGTTAAATTTCTATTCTAAACGTTTTTTATATTTCCAATTTTTTTTTCAAATTAGCATAAATTTTATATACTTAAATGTTTGCGTTCTAGTACGAAAGCCCACGACCAAAATTTTGACTTCATAACAACACGGCCAAAACTTTACAAAACTGATAGATTATAGCATCCTGAACGCCAAAAACCCAATATCAGAAATTTTTCGCGTAGCACCTAGCCTGACCGAATTTTCACGAACGTCAACAAATTTTGCTAACTCTATCATCGCATTCCGTCCGATTTTCGAAATGTAGTTGAATGATAGATTTAATATATCATAAACACATTTTTCAAAAGCCCATAGTGTCACGTGTACCCGGGAAACCATTTGGAAAATTTCAAAATGAGACAAAAAAAATTATAGCAATCCGTCTGAAAACTTTTTGAATATGTAAATTTATGTTAGTTATTGCCAAACAATAATTTTTCAGAAGAAAATCCCAGCACCTTAAATTTAGAGACCGTTTTGAATGTGTTGAAATATTTTACCGTTCTGTAACATATCAATTCGTCTGAAAGCTGTCTGATGTGATAAAATAACCTGTCCAGATAAAGAATAAATTTATATCCGACAAATTTATTGTAGCACCTTTCTAATCAGACAACTTTTGGATACTCAAAAATGGTTTTTCTCAACGGCTCGACACTTTTCGGCATCAAACTACATTAATATAGAACTTACCCGAAACGGGCGAACTCAAGTTGAAGGATATTCAATAAATTGTATTAGAGGAAACTGGGGTCAAGTTGAAAAAAAACTGTTTATTAAACGTTACAAGATGTGAACTTTTTAGTCGCTGTCGGACTCATGATCGTCAATGTCGTCATCATCGAAATTACTCTCCAGATCCCTATCAAGATCTTTATTGTCTAGAAAATAAATAATATCAGTTAAAATCACACCTTTCTTTATGTATAACAGTTAAAATCACACCTTTCTTTATGTATAAATTCTGCAGTAAAAGTCATGTTAACTATACCGTTTATCGATGTTGATTCTTCCTCCAAAATAACATCGCTCAATTCTGGACAGGGTCACGAAGAGGGGGGGACAATAGCCAAACATCCGTTCTTGCCATAATAGGAGCGTAACAAGCGCCCGGGCGTTTGCCGGGCGACTCCGAATAGTTATTTGTATGCCTAGGCCGTAAAATACCTTTTTGGCGGACCGAAAGAAAGATTATCGCCGAGGCCGCTTGCGGCCAAGGTAAGATCATCTTGAGGTCGCCAAAAAGTTTCGCGGCCGTGGTATACACGCTATTTTTGGAGCAATCGTTAAAATTATGAAATTAGATCATTGCCAATAAATATATTATTGCTTTAAAATCGGTTAAATTTCATTAACAAAATCACAGCTGCTATGGAAATGACTGTTTGAATATTCAAAATATTTTGACAGTTCTTGACAAAACGCAAATCTGTCTGACATTGTTACTGATATTTCAGTATCTTGTTGCTTCAACGTCTAGAATAAATACAAGTAATAATATAAACTGTACAATTACAATTAATATTTATCTTGAATAATATAAGTATGTATTTGTTAATTTAAAAATTAATACCGTGTTTAATAAAAAATAATAATATTGTTAGTTTCGTATTGTAGAAATGTGAAATTTGAAGGTGACTTTTGCTTTTTCGGCCGTTATAGGCGATATTGAAAATGTCAGAACAGTATTTTTAGTATTTCGGCCGTTAAACAAAAGGTTAAAAAAAAATTAACCAGGTTGCTGTAATACAGGGCGGCTAAATTTTTTGACATTTTTGAAAATGCTCTCGAGCCATATGTTAAGCGAAAAATTTCTGAAAACTAACAATTTCGTTATAAAATGACTAAATCTATGAACATTTGGAATATCAGACGTAATACAATAATAGTGTCTGCCTATTTTTTTTACGCATCAGAAATAGCCTCCCACGCATCTGTGACATTTCTGACCATTCCTGCGCACCTAGTCCGGTGCAGGCCGTAGAACCTAAACATTTTATACGGTTTTGGCCGTAAAACATGGTTTTGGTCGTGGGATCTCGTACTATTCGGACATTTTTATTTGTTTAAAAATTACAAATATATTGTGAGGGATTTGCCATACTCTTACATTAGTGAATCCACAGGCAGGTTCTTTTGAAAGAAAAAAACGAAAATATGAAAATTTATATAGACTTGCAAATTTGCAGTAATAAATGTAATAAAAAGAACAACAAAAATATTATTAATGCCATATTATTTGCTTTATAGTAAATTTTAATGGATTATTATAAATAAAAATTTAATATTATATTGAGTATTGTTTTAATCATTTTCTTTAAAGTATATTATATACCTACCTAATATTTTCTGTCAATAATTTTGGACTTTTTACTTACATCTTTTTAAGAAATTAATAATTTTTTCTGTGAGCAAATATCATTGTGCACAAATTTATTGTGAGGAATTACCTGTGTGAGCAAATTTCTATACGGACAAATTTCGTGTGGGCATTTCTACTTGTAGGCAATTTTCTGTGGGGAATTATTATGTGAGGATTATTCTAGTGGGGAAGTGCCCGGTTACCATTAAAAGACAGTCTTAGTGTCAGTAAATAGAACGTTCGTTAACTTTGAAAGATTTGTAACTAATGACAATAACGTTAACAATTGTTCAAGAAATGAACTTAAAAAGTTTTATTCTAAACGTCATTGCCTTTACTTACTGAATCTTTAAAGTTAATGAACGTTCTATCTACTGACAGTTAGTCCTTTAAGAAATTGAAATCATATCAACAATTGCATCTTAGGTATGTCCATTCTACAAGAAGGACTTAATATTGTAGCGGATCTGTTGATTACTCATTTAAATGAGGAAAATTACAATAAAAGAAAACTTTGAAAACGGGTAAGAGAGTTGATAGCCAAAAAGAAACTATCAAGTACCTCGGGTACTTTTTTTTAAGTAAGTTGCATTTGAAGATTCAGATACTTAGAGAAATAATTTGACTAACTGTATCTTAATTTGAGGAATTAAAAGATTTCTTAGTTGGCGCCATCTTGAATCACAACTATCACGGCAAAAATTATGAGACCATCCTAACTCGGTCGCTCCAATTAACTGAATGTCTTCACTGACTCTTCACACTGTCTTCTGCACAAGCCAATTCACTGGTTCCAGGTTAACTGGTATCGTGTCAACGTACCTTTGATTTTCATAACGGTTATTGCTATATACCATTATACCACCTGCCCTTAGCCACAGTTACTTTCTATGTGATTATCTATGTATTCCTCGGTTTTAAGTTTCACCAGAAAATGAAATCTGTGTACCTGCCTGTACTAGTGAATTTAACCCCTCTAAATTAATTAAGTCGCTCTTGTTAACACAAATCGTCTACTATTTTAAGTGCAACCTATATTCGTTCTGAGATAAAACCTGAACAGAGGCCTCTGCATATCTGACGCAACAAATCTTCCTAGAATAGTTTTTACATGCATCAGAATTACCTATAACTCTCCCCTGTAACTACAATGAAGATAACTTCACCTAGAGTAAATACGATTACCCTTCTCTACAGGTTGGACCTTATAAATCTACAAAGGAATGGTGAAACTAATCTTTTGTTGATTGCTTTCACAAAGCATCTCTTTGCCTATTAACTTTGTCGACGTTCCCGGTTTGTGTGTCAAAATATCGTTTCTTATGTTCAGATGACAAATTTGAATGTACTACTAAAATCAAACTCTGAAATAATTGAAGCAGTGGAAATATTTAACAATATTCTTCAGGAAGCAGTCCAGAAATGCAACTCGTACACACCAGGAATTTCCAGCAATAGTTAAAGAGAAAATTGTAAAAAACGGAGACTACGAAAAATATGGCAAACTTCAAGAGCTCCACAGAATAAAACAAGATTAAATCAAGTTACGCGGCAGGTTAAAATCTTATTAAATAACAATAAACATGAATAAATTCATAATTACCTTAGAGGTTTGACAGGTACACAAGATACTGACTACTGGCTGTGGAAAGCCACTAAAAAGTTTAATCGATTACAAACATTCTGCAACGTTACTTCGATCGTTACGGGTCACTTTGGCGCCTTAGTCCAGGTTTCGGATTGACTCGGGCGCCACCTTCCGTTTAGAGTGTGAAGGCCACTGCACGAGCAGCGTCAGTGGAGAAAGAAATACTCCAGGGGTCGTTATGGTATCGACCAAAATCACTGGCGGCCAGAAGGGCGGTCTTTACTTGCCCTGCTGGGTTTGAGTACCTGGGTATTATCTGCTGGGATGTTAAAACTCAAAACAAATCCGGTTTTGAAAGGTGTGTAACGGTGATGTGTCGGACAGTACAGACACGGCTTTGCTGGAGTAATGACGGATGACGGTCCTGGACTCCGGTACAACTTGAACTTGGCTTCAGTTTGACCTATCTCTAAAGGTCGACGGACTGCACTGCTGCTCCAATTGGGACGGCCACAGCAAGTCTGATTTCTGCCTGTCTGTCGCAGCTGCCGACAACGGTATCAATTGCCCTACTCGATACGAACTTCGGCGTCTAAGAAGCAGAGAGGAGAGTGTCTCCATCTGCCTGGCGAAGGTTCGACTGGTGTGACTGGCCTTTTATTCACAATTTTAAGCCAATTTTACTCCAGTGCCGTGCGCGATTTAATTTATATATTTTAAATAATACGGAAAAAAGTAACTTTGTTACAATTCAATCCACCTATTCTAATGGAGGTTGGGCAAAAACTAACAAACAAATAGCTGAACTATTTGCTAGCCATGTAAACGAAGTATTCCAACCATATCCACTAGAAAATAACAATTACCAAGAAGCTAACCTTATCAGTTAGAACTTCCGCTAGACAAATTTACCATTAGCCAGGTAAATGAAGTAATTCAAGAACCGGATACTTTTCCATTTTGTGGAAAACTACAAAAATTATTTTAATCCTAGAACCAAGTAAGCCAGTAGAACAAGTTACTTTATACCAACCAATCAGCCAACTTCTCATAATGTCCAAAGTCTTAGAGAAGCTCATATTATCCATACTAGAACCACTACTTACAATGCTTAACCTAATACCTGATAATGAATTTGGCTTTAGACCTTAGAACAAATCCATAGAATATGTGAAAACATTAATCAAGCATTAGAAGACAAAAAGTAATATTCTGCAGCATTCTTGGGCATATCGGAAGCCATTGACAAAGTTTGGCATCTGGGGCTTCTATACAAGCTACGAAAAACTCTACCCACCAACTACTTCCTCATCCTAAAATCTTACCTCCAAGATCGCCACTTCCTTATAGCATACCTAAATGAGAGTACAGAACTATTTTAAATAACCTCTGGAGTTCCACAAGGCAGCGTACTTGGACCCCTTTTATATTTACTGTACACATCTGACCTGTTACACCAAAAACTAATGATATGGGCGGTAATGGCCCACATTAAATATAACTACTTATTTAGGAGTTGTTAACTTAAGAATGTTGACCGCTTTTCAAGTTCCAAAAATGGAAGTTTTCTCTATGTACACATTGATTAGTAACTATCAAATCAAAGACTAGAACACACAAAATTGGAACATGCATGTGGGAAGCAACATACTTGGCCTGAAGTCAGACTACATGAAGACGCACGAGGGAAAAAGAATCATGATCCACTCAGCCAATCAAGTAGCTCTTAAAGCTCTTAGGAGTCCAAATGTGGCATTTAGACGTATGGGAATGCGGCGAAGAGCTTTGGGAACTTTCGACTCATAATATCTTATACACCTTACCAAGACACAAAAGCATCGTTGGAAACAGATCGTCAACCTCATGAACTGGCCCAGAACCAGCGATGGGAGTACCAAAGCATACATTTAGGAACCATACAAAAGACTGGATCAAGAAAAAACACAAATTATACGGTAAGAAAATACCCGAGCGACTACACGGGAAATTTTATAAAATAACCGTCGAAGAACGTAACTGAAGAACTATTTTTTATGAGTAGGAATCAATTACGAATTACTACAGGGCTCTGTACGGGACACCTTCCCATCAGAGAAGAAACAAAATTGGGGTCTACACCGGTGACCATAATGTGCAACTGAGAGGTACTGGATCACAGAAGATAATATATGGAAAACCAAAACTGGATCCAGAAGACTACTGTAAACAATCATTAAAAAACCTGTACAAACTAGTAGATGGAAAAGGATTAATTGACTGGGTACAGTAGACACAAAGACGGGAGCCATAAGCGCATGAGGCTGCAGTGAAACCTGTTGATAATGAACGGTCCCAGGAAAAAACATGTAATGAAATTCACCCTGTAGTAAAGACTTTTGAAGAAAATCTGTCATATCCTGATACTTCCAGGATAGAGCAATGATAAAATAAGGAATATTTTACAGTAATTATCTATTTATTGGTTACAGTACAACACATCTACCATTTATGGTTGTGTAGAAGAAATTGCCGTAATAATTTGTAACAAAGATTATTTTACGGTTCTTTATATGAAATAATGATAGATGATGAAAATGCGGATTATATAGCCTTTGTTACACCATTCTGGTGTTACCGTCTTGTTAGCTTACCTATTGGCATTTCTTTAGCACCAGAAGATTTTTAGCGCAAGAACTATGAAATATTTGGGGATTTAGATAGTATAGGAATCTTACTGTAACAGGCGCTAATGATTTTAAGCATGATCAGAGTTTGCAGCTAGTCCTCGATGCTCGTTGAATAGTATGACAGTTCAAAAATTCAATTTAAAGCAATTTCTGTCAAATTTATGGGACAGATCTGTTCAAAAAATGGTGTTGAGCCAAGTACAACTTATATAAAGGCCATCACTGAGTTGCCAAAACCATGCACTAAAAATGATTTATTAAGTTGTAGGTCTGGCGCAATTTCTAATCAAGTTTGTACTGAACATGTCCAAGTTCATAGCCTCACTAGGCCATTTAACTTGACAAGATATTGATTTTCATTGTAGTAGTAAGCAGCATTCTCTTTCGCTACTTAAGCATCTGTTATCGTTAACCCCACATCTAACACCATATCATATCCTGGTACATAGAGCAATGATTAAATATAGGGTATTTTAGAGTATCTATTTATAGCTGTGTATCACATGCTATGGCAGGCTTGTCAGACGTCTGAGTGGCTTTAGATAGCGTGGACACTTGCAGGGTTGCCAACTACATATATTACATAATCTACAGGCTTCATTTTTCACTATGATTGACCAAATGAAACGTAAATATAAGTTTTTTCTCGGATTTGCTTTTGTACCTTCGAAGGGTCGCTACTAAATTTCTGGCGAATATTTGACTGTTTCGTTTTTGGCCTTACTGTGCCAACTGCTTTGCCTGCTGGCCGGAAAAAAAATTAAATTCTTGAAAGACTTCCTTTCTGTAGAAATTTCTGTTAAAATTTCAACATAGAAGTCGCCCTTAGCGACCGCCATGTTGACAATAATTGAATTAAATCGATCTCTTTTGTGAACAAATGCCGGATTAATCGGATCGCTATCCCAAGTCTGTATTCTGCTATTATGTAAACTGTAAGTTCTAATTTTTTGCGTCATTATCACCGAGGGGTGTCGCGAGGTTGCTATCTCTAATTTACAAAATTCTCTTATACCAGTATCTATATCTGTTGTGAAACTTTTTGATCGGGTTGGATGGGAAGATATTTATAAATAATCATTATTTCTTTTTTGAGACAATAAAATAGTGCTATCTACCTTTAGAAGAGTATAGTTTTATTTAATGGCAGCTGGTCCTTCGAACTTTTCTCTTTAATCTAAAAACAGCAAAGAGAAGAAAAATATAAAATTACAAACTCTATAAATATACGAATCAGCCTTTAACTTAAAAGTTTACTTCTTCCTTAACTTTCGGCCGGTGGTCAAACTAAGACAAATTTTTTAAATTTTTTTGTTTATTGTGTGACGTTTAACTAATTGCTGACTGGATATTTGGAAATTTTGATTTCTTTACATTTTTATTATTTTGCTGAACTAGTGGATCGTTGAGCTAGAAATTAGATTGTTACATCTGTATTTCTTCATAAGCGTGTTTTTGAAAATTTGTATTGTTTTATGAAACTACATGTTTATTCTTAAATTCATTTGAAACTTTGTTTTATTAATTGTGTTTTTCTTTTTTTATCATTATTTTTTCTTTAAACAAAAAGCAAAATCTAGAATCATAACTATTCTGAGCCAAGTACAAATTTATCTTATTAAGCTAAAATTAGGAACGTTTAAACAGTTTTAATGAACAAATCTTTCATGCAATTTAATTTTTATAAATTACTCTCGCGTGACTGCTCCTAAATTGTCGACGACTTGTATGATTTATGCAACAGAAAAAAAATACATCTCCTTAATTAAACGGGGTACTCTTGCTTGAGGCCATATATACATAAATATTTATTTTTCTTTTCTGAACAGTATTTTGTTTTATAGCGTCTATCGGAAAGCAATAATAAATCAAGTTTGATGAGAATCGAATGTGCTTCTCTCTGTTTCTGGTGCTAATTAATAATCTTTGTAAACAAATGATGCCACGCTCGTTTAGGTTTTATATGGAGAAAAAACTGCCGAGAAGATTTATTATTCATCAACGCTAGAGGGGTTGAAACGTATTTAATCACTTTCCGTTAACCAATTTAATAAAATTCTTTTTGTATTTAATAAAAAGAAAATTTTTAATGATAAACAATTATAATGTAATAAAAATATTTAATTTGAAATAAATCACATATTTCTTAATGTTACAGTTACACTATGCAATGTATCAAGATATAAATTATTTTTTAAATTAAGTCGCTACCGTACATTTTTCCCGTTAAGAATAAAAAAACCTAGCCGAACATTTGTTATTAAAAATAGTCCCAGAGTGCACATCAGTTGCACTTTTAATTAAACCTAACCAACGTATACACATCCGGGCTTAGATTGAGATTTCCAAGTACTACACAGAGCGTAAACCGCCACTAGACCGTTCAACGAAGCGGACGAGCTCTCGCAATCCAATCCGGCAACACAGAAAAACTGAATAACCAAATCTCAGGAACAACTGTTAACCGTTGATTTATGATCCTATTAGGGAAAGGTTATCCCGTCTCGGGATCGCCGTAGCCAGGCGGGGTTTTGCCGCCGACAGAATCATCATTAAGTATGGACGTTCCTAGTGGCGAACGCGGGATTACCATAAAAAGTGAAAATCTATCGGAAAACATTAATAAATCATGGACGAGGCGTCATCAAAAACGTGTTTTTATCTATTGAAAATCTTTATTCAGAAATATCCATAACATATTTTTGATGCAACTGAACATATTGAACAAATACGATTAAGAATCGATAAATGTTTGAAAAAGTTAATAATGGCAGTCGACGTACTAAGATCGACTAATCGAAGGACCAAACAACTTTAGTTTCAAGGTAGTAAATTAATAGAAAAACTGATATTGTAATGTAAGGGCTATTTTTACAGTGAATTATTATTATTAAATTACTCACTGTTTACTGTATAACTAATTTTAATACTTTGTGAAATCTCAAAAAGTGTTTGCTGAATGATTTAATAAAAAAGGCGGCGGTCTTAATCGGTATTTTAACGAAGATCTTTTATATGTTGTAATAGACGGATCTCTACAAGATCTAACAATCTAATCATGAATACATTTTAGCGCGAAACGGAATTTTACACCCTGCATGGCGGAGTGTAATTGCAACCGTTTTTTGTGACATTGGAACCATTGTTCGGAGGATATATATCAAGTGATATATATCATGATATATATCATGATATATCCGATATTTATATCCTGATATATATCCCATATAATTGATAATTTTATTTTTTTCCGCCATTTTAAATATCCGAAAATGTCTCATATGCTCTTGTACAAAAGTATAATATCAGTAGCTATTTATTCGACTGTTTCACAAGCATCCCCGCGCCGTCTTTTTGTCTTAAATTTCCCCTCTTTTCTTTCAAAATTTTGTTACTTTTTTTCTTAAAATTACCCCGTTTTCCCCTTTTTTTCTAAAACTACCCATTTTTTCTCACTATTGTTAGTTTCTGTCAAATTTCCACTTTTTCCACTTTTTTCACTTTTTTTTAGTAATTATTTTCTTCTTTCACCCCATTGGTACTGATAGAAAGGGAGAGGGAGAAAATTGGAAATAAAAAACAAAGATTATATATAAAAAAATTAGGGAAAAATTTTGTAACTAAAAAAGTAGGGAAAAAAGGCTGGGGCGAAAAGTGGAAAAAAAGTAGGTGAAAAATTGGTAAAAAAAGTTTCAAATTTTAAATTATAAAAAAATTAGTGAAAAAGTGGAAAAAAGTTTGACCAAAGAAATAAGAAATTAGTAAAAAATGTAGGAGAAAAAGGGAAAAAAAGTAGGGGAAAGGGTGGAATAAAAAAGTAGGGAAAAGTGAAAGAAAATAGGAGAATAGTGAAAAAAATAGGAAAAAAAGGAAAAAAAAATTTAAGGGGAAAAAGTGGAAGAAAAAAAATTTTACACAAAAAAATTAGTCAAAAATTTATGAGAAGAAGTGGGAAAAAGTAGGAAAAGGACACAATAAAAAAGTGGGGGAAAGGATAAAATAAAAAAGTAGGGGAAAAGTGACAAAATAGGGAAAGAAATGGAAAAAAGTTTTAAGGGGAAAAGTGGAACAAAAAACGTTTGACACAAAGAAATTAGTAAAAAAATGTGTGAGAAAAAGTGGAAAACAGTAGAGGAAAGGGCGGAATAAAAAAGCATGGAAAAAAATAGGAGAAAAGTGAAAAAAATAGGGAAATATGTGGAAAAAGTTTTTGAGGAGAAAAAGTGGAACACAAAGAAATTATTAAAAAAGTAGGGGAAAGAGGGTTGGGGAATAATGGGAAAAAAGTTACTGAAAAAATAGGAGAAAAAATTAGTTAGGAAAAAAGGGGAAAAAACTTTAAAACTAAAGAATGTAGTGCAAAAAATGTAAAAAAAATATCTAAAACAAAAAAATGGGGGGAAAAAATTGAAAAAAAAATTTGAAATATATAAAAATTGGTAAAAAAGTAGAGGAAAAAATGATGGTAGAAAAATTGCAGAAACAAATTGAAATAATAAAAATAGAGGAGAAAGAATGAGTCGGGGAAAAAGTGGAAAAAAGTTTGAAATATAAAAAAATCAGTGAAAAAGTCAGGGGAAAAGTGGAAAAAAGTAGGGTAAAAGTGAAAAAAATTGGAACAAAAAAGTATGACACAAAGAAATTAGTAGAAAATATAGGAGAAAATGTAGAAAAAAAGAAGTGGAAAGAGTGGAATACAAAAATAGGAGAAAGTGGGAAACAATAGGGAACGCAGTGGAGAATAAGTTTTAGGTGGAAAGAGAAAGCAATATTTTCTTTTTTTTAATAGACAGGTTAGATTTAGATAGTCAAGACTTCTTTTAATAAAATAAATATAAATAGTGTTATATTTTCTTCTTTTTTTAATACACAGGTTAGACTTAGGTAGTCAAAGACTTCTTTTAATAAAATAGATTAAAATACACAGGTTAGATTTAGATAGTTAGTAGATTTTGCTAGTTTATTATCGAAATATTGGTAGAATATGGTTTATTGAAAATGGTAACACTGCAAATAATCCGTTCTGTGTTTCCCCTTTGTGTTGATTGTTGTGTTTTAAGTTAGTTCTGATTTTTATTCAATATTATGCCAAAACTAAAGCATTCTGTTTGGCAATATTTTGACTGTATTTTAACACACAAAAAAAGTATGCCCAACAATACTGTTTTTTAATTAAATAATTAAATTAAAAAAATGATATATATCGGATATATATCCGATATATATAAGGTATATATCATGTGATATGATATTTATATAAATATCATGATATTTTCGAACCCTGATTGGAACGTGGTGAAAGAGATGCAATGTAGCTGATCTAGTTACTCTTATTTTGGAAAAGTTAGTTGAAGAGAGATAAGACACATACTTAAAAAAATTGACACGCGTATATTTTTTAGGAAAGATTGTAGGTTATAACAAATTTGTTTTCGCTTCTTAGGAAGCGAGACTAGGACAGACAATATTATAAGAGAGACAAACACAATGTGCAGCAAATACCAAGAAATATCTATAAAAGAGTCTGAATATGATATTAGATATTTATTATATTAATTTGATTTCAAGGACACATATGGCTAAGATTGAAAATTCTGGATAATATTTCAGTGAAATTTATCCACATATATAGGGCGTTTCATAATACGTTGTAACTACTGCACCAGTGTTGTTTGGATCATTTAAAATTGGTTATTTACTATACTCTATCGTGCTTCTTCAACAAAAGGAATAGTGCCTTTGGGGTTTTCAAAATTTAAATCATCCTGTATATATTGAACACTTTGATGAATTTAGTTTAAAGTTTATATCAAAATTAAACGAATGTAGTTAATAGTTGTAACGCTCTATGCTTCTTCGCGCGGTCTCTTGATGCCTTTGTCCAGGTATCGGGCATGAATTCCACTTGCTCCGGGCAGCGCCAGTGGACAAAAATAAACTCCATTGATCATTATGGTATCGACAAAGCGCTAGAGGCTTGACTTACCATACTGGGCTAAGAACCTGGGTATTAGCTGCTAAAAACCAGAAGAGAACCAAGAACTAAGAAAATCGATTATCAGAAACTGAAAATAATTGTCTTTATTTAATACCACCCGACGAAGAAAAATGTGCAACAAGTTGTATTCGGTGACATATAGGACAGTACAGATGCCACGTCCAGACTAGTGTGGTAGCCGTATTGATGGATGCTGAAGAACTAGTCAAAGGGCTTGCGGTCGACTGATCTTGGCTTCTCCTTTGTCTAAACTATCTCTACAGGTCTCTGAACCGGTACTTAGTACTCGTGTCTCGGTTCTAACCAAAGCCTCTGAACAGGTACTTAATACTCGGCTCCTGCTCCAACTCGAACTGATGAGAACGCGTTGAATCATGGTATAGGGTAAAGTTTTTGACATCTAAGAAGCACATGCACGAGTATCAAGAAAAATTATGAAAATAATAAGTGTAAATATGTAACTTCGTTATATACTGGTTGTTGAGTTTATTCAAAATTCAATTTTTTATTAGCAACATAAAAATATTTGAATGTTTTTTTTAATCTAGGAAATATGCATATAATTTGATTTATAATTATAAATAACTTATAATTTTTATGCACGAATGGCGCTAAGTTTATCATTAAAAAACGACAAATCAAATTTTCACTACTGAACAATTTTTTGGTGTTTAGAAACGGGCATTTTGTCGGTTCCAATTAGTACTTGCGCTTACTACACAGGTGGACTCTTTTCCCAAAGTAATAAGTGACACTGTGTCAGATTGGTAGATGGCGTTAGCTGTCTACCATCGTTTTACATTCTTTTTACTCAATATTGCACTATTGTGTTTCGAGGTGATATTTGAATTCTATGCATCTGGACACATTGTCCTTGACGAAACAGCTGTCTGGTATACAGACCTGGATGCATATTAATCAAACTCTTATAACTTAAAAGTGTCTAAATTATTTATTTTTTCATGAGTCGAACTGTCATTTAACACTTAGGTTGTATATAATTTATCTCATAGACTCTAAAAAATGTAAAAATATACTGGGTGTTCCAATAAAAAATTCAATTTTTATGCCAATTTTAAAATTACCGCCATTTTCGATTGTTCTGTCATTAAAGTCTAAATAAGACAATTCCATATTTGACAATACTATTGGTCTAAGTTCTACCGTAAGTCATTCAAATTTAAAGTTTTTGTTTACATAAAATTTTCCGTTATTTTTCCTATTTTTCCCTGTTTTTCATTCTTCCTGATTTTCCTGTTTTTTCTGTTCTTTACGCTTTTTTTACTAGAAATTAATGTTGTTTTTAATAATTCCCCATTTTTCCTATTTTAACCTGTATTTCGTTATTTCCCCATTTTCATATTTTTCCTGTTTTTTTTTTCATTTTTCCCCATTTTAATGTATACCTTTTTCTATTTTTTCCTATTTTGTCCTGTTTTTTATTTTTTTTTATGATTTTCTTTTTTCCCCATTTTTCTATTTTTGCCTATTTTTTCAAATTATTACTGTTTTTTTCCCATTTTCTGTATATTTTCTATTTCTGTCTATTTTGTGAAATTATTTTTCTATTTTTTTCTATTTTTTCTGTTTTTATTTATTTTTTACTATTTCTTTCTGTTTTACCCCATTTTGTCTATTTTTTCCTGATTTTTCAATTTTTGTTTATTTTACCCTTTTTATTTTTTCTCGATTTTTCACTATTTTTTTTTACGTTTTCTTATTCTTTTCTGTTTTTTTTTCTCCTTTTTCCTATTTTTCTCTATTCGCCACTATTAATTCTTATTTTTTTCCTATTTCTTCCTATTTTTTCTCATTTTTTACCTCTTTTTTTTATTTTTGTCTATTTTTTTTTATTTTAATTTTTTAATTTGACATAATTTTATCTCAAACAATTTGAATGTTTAGTGGTTTCAGAACACAAATAATATATAGAATGTCCCATTTATAATATGAAATATGTCTCATTTTCGACAAAACCTGAAGTCGGCCATTTTGTTTTTGACTGCCAGTTTGTCATTGAATGACCAACTTTTATTTTTTTAATACAGACCTGTGCTTATTATTTTATTTTTGATGTTCTAATTTTTTCTCTACAAAACTAACTAGAATAATTAATTTTTTTGATAGGTTTCAATAATAAACTAATTTAAATATTTCTAGTACAGTCCTGTTCCATTTCTATGAAAATACTTAAAAATATTTTTAAATAGAATTATTTAAAAAAGTTGTTTAGGTTGGGTTAGATTTGTAATAGTTATTTTCCAAACAAGTACGGAAAGTTATACTTTTCCGCACGCAATTGCAGTTGCCCGAACGACGCGATACTTTGCGCAAGTGTTAGGAACAATATTTTTTCTACAAGCGCCTAGAATTAAAAAAAAAATTTAGCAAAAATATTTTTTTGTCATTAAACAAAAATTTTCTTAGTGCTAAATAAAACATTAGGCTGAAAGTAATTATAGTAACCAAGCAAGAATTAATTTTTAATCATTTTAGCATTTATAAAATCAGTGCGAAAAGTAACTTTTCCGGACTAGTGCGGAAAAGTACAACTTTCCGCACTCAAATGCGTGTGGAAAAGTATACTTTTCCGCACGCTTATAGAAAAAATTTATAAACATTTAGAATGAAAATGAAACAGGGCTGTACTTAGAATTAAATAAAGTAGCTTAAGTTAAAAATGAACATGACCGTACTTAGTTAATTGTCAAAATCTAATAAAAAAAATTAAGTGTTTCACATCGTTGTATTGAAATAAAAAAAGTTAATTTTAAATATAAAATGAAAAATACAGGTGCGTAATAAATTAAAACAATTGAAGGTGGCCCTTCAAAGGCGAAAAGGTATTTTAAACAAATTGATAAACTATGGGAAACAGTATTAAGCCTTTAATAAAAAGTTGTATAATTTCTTTTTTAATTTTTTTTGTGATAACTCCATTCGAGACCGATCATTAGCGTACAAAGGGAAATAAATAAAGGGCAACTTAAATAAATGTATTAGCGACTTTTTATTCAATTTTTAATTTTGTAATAAGATAAAAAAATAATTAAAATATCTTATCCAGTAACTGAGATACGCGTAAACAAAAATAATTTTATTTCACTTAAATATTATCTATCAAATTTAATCAAAATATGATTAAATGCCAGTTTAATCATTGTTTGTAAAAAAAAAATTTTTAATTAATATTTATTTCTAAAATAAATAAAATCAGTAAAATATTTTTTTGAAAAATCCATTTACCTTCTATGTTGTGTAAATACTTAATTAAATTTTAATTTAACCCAATTTATAATATTTATATTTTTTAATTATATTCTAATATTGCAGGATTCTAGTAATATTGGTTTTTTTCCATTTAAATTATATTTTCTGTAAAAGATTTCTTAATGAGATTTTTGAACCAGAGAAAGTTTAATTGAATGCCAGTCAAGAAAAAAAAAACAGCCGCTGGGACCCAATTTCATTTCTTCTCATACCGACTTGTTTAAATTCCCTTCCACGCGAAACTCAAACAAAATATTCTATAATTTATCGAATAAAATTTATTTGATAAATTGAAAACCAACAATCCAAACGGTCCCCTCAATCTAAACAAAAGCCTAAATTGACCTTTGGGGTTATTCCTAATTCCAAAAATTAACCCACCCTCAAGGGTTATCACTATTAAAAGCATTCCCTCTGCTCTTTTGTTTTCAGGCAAATTTTTCGCTTCGTTCAAATTTCACTAAAAGGAGAGAAAAAACGCAAAATTCTCATTTATTATGGAAGTCCATGGCGAAGATTTACTAACGCCCAAAAGTCAGGATCGGCTCGAATTATTCCCATAATTCAAAAATACTTAAAAGCCCGAAATTTTATTAATAATAATTAAACAATAACAAATTAAATAAAATCTTAAACGTAAGCCACTGGTGCATTAGTAGGGTAAGCAGAATCGGCAACTACTGGTGCATTAGTAGGATAAGCAGAACCAGCAATACGAGAAGTAAAGGCTACACCGGGGTAAGGAGTGAAGCCTAAGTTAGAAGCAATAGCTCTTGGTACAACAAAAATCATCTCAGGTTGTGACCCGGCACTAGGAGCAGCATAGGCGATGGCTACTAGGACCAAAAACATGGTAAACTGAAACAAAAATAAAAATATATAAAAACAAATTTTGTTCAGATTTACATAGGATTTTTTCAACATAAAATGAATAACTACAGAAACAGAAATAATATCTACATGGTTCTGATTGGCCTGAAATCAAGAACATGTATAGTTTCATAATAAAACAATAACAAGTATTAAAAATGCACTCGTGTAAAAATGTAGATTGTAACGAAGTTACTTTATTACCGGTATTATTTTCATAAATTTTACATGGTATTTGATAGAGTTATTTATGTAACAAGTTCCAAAAGTGACATTTTACGGAACAAATAGGCACATTCCAAGACGAGCTGTAGGCGAGTCCTAGAAGTCTGCTAGTCTCATAAAATCACATTTGAATCGTGTTAAGTACAATATTTTTTCTGTAGGCGCTTATTAAACTTTAAAAATAAAATCAGTAATATATAATTTTTTGATATGTGTTGTCAAAAAGTCAAATTTATTCCTAAAGTCGCCTACGTAGATTTTAAAAATCTTTTCGAAAGTACCAAAAAATCGTTCCGAAAGTAAAAAAAAATCGTATCGAAAGTAAAACTGTCTGTACGATTTGTGCAAAGTTATATATTAGCTCTAATAAATTATAGTGCAACTTGGATTTTCATGCACGGCACTGGATTAAAATCAAATTATTCTAAAGGTACCTTCCTCCGATCATAAGATCAAATGCGAACAGTTGTAACCTCCGCTCAAAACACGGAGACACTCGCGCAAGTGCTTCTTAGTCGTCAAAAACCTTACCGTATACCACGATTTGTTTGGTTCTCATCAGTTGGAGTTGGAGCTCAAGTCGAGTATTGAGCACTAATTCAGAGACCTTTAAAGATAGATCCAGTCGAAGGAGAAGCCAAGCTCAGTTGACCGCAAACTGATTGACAAGGTGTGCCTGAATCGTCAATCCGACCACTACATCAGCCTAAAGGTCGTGCCTGTACCGTCCGATACGTCACCGAATAAAGCTTGTTGTACACTTTCCTCGCCGCCTGGTATCAAATAAAAAGAGGTATTATTTGATTTTAGAGAAAGTTCAGTCAAAGGAGAAGCCAAGCTCAGTCGACCGCAAGCCCTTTGACTAGTTCTACAGCATCCGTCAATACGGCTACCACACTAGTCTGGGCGCCTGTACTGTTCGATATGTCACCGAATACAACTTGTTGCACACTTTTCTTCGTCGGGTGGTATTAAATAAAAACAATTATTTTCAGTTTCTGATTTTAGATTTTCTTCAATTAGTTCTTAGTAGTTTTATCAGCTATTATCCAGGTTCTCAGCCCAGTAGGGCAAGTAAAGCCCGCCCTTTTGGCCGTTAGACTTTACTGACACCATAGTGAGCCCTGGATTATTTTATCTTCACTGACGCTGTCCGATATAATTGGCCTTCACACTTTAAACGGAAGGTGGTGCATTAGGCAGTTCGAAATCTGGACTAGAGTTACTAGCTATAGCAGTTCCACATGAAAGCCAATGAATCGCTAGTTCAGCTACTAACCCAGTTCTCAGTTAGCAGTTATTTGAACGCAGAAAAAGAAGAAGAGTATAAATTTTCGGTCAAAGTAATTGGCTCGAGAGCAGTTGTGTGGCGAATTACTAAAGTATTTGACCAGTCTGGTCTATAAAAAAACTGTAATAAAAATAAGTTTTTGACAGTAGCGTCTCAAAAATAAATTATTAAAATAAAATCCGAGGATTATATTCGAAAGAATTCAACAATAGGGTTAGTTCTATGTATTGTCCATTTATCATCGTGTATAGGCCGATTTTGATTTTTGTGCATGAAATTCGGCAATAAAATGTTGCCTGTGATAGAAATTTTCAGCAGTTATATAATATAGTATATTAATCAATGAGCATATAATAATAGCTATTATTCACGCTTTCATTCATGACGTAAACCACTCTCGTGAATAATAGCCTTAATATTCTAGTAGAATACTATACTTTATCCATGACTATTAAATAATTCTGGCTAGAACCACTTTCAACCTTTAGTTTAAAGCAGTGAATAATCATTATTCACTAGTGCATAATGTATATCTATAAATCGGTAAATAATGAATAATGAAATCATTATTCACATAAGTGAATAACGTATATTATTATTATTTAGCAAACTCATGTATAATGAATAAATAATAGATTAGTCATGGATAATAGTATACTATTCAATGAGCGTATAATAATGGATATTATTCACGATTGTGGCGTTTATGTCATAAACGAAAGCGAGTGACGCAAACCACCAATGAATAATCATGATTCACTAGTGAATAATGGATATCCAGAACTCAGTAAAATCAGTGAATAATGAAATTATTATTCAATTTTGAATAATGGATATTATTATTTTTTAATAAACTCATGTATAATGAACAAATATTAGATTAGTCGTAAATAAAATAATTTATCACATATCTAAATAATAATAAATACTTGCTTTTATCTTAAATTAAATGAAATAATTCTTGAGTCTGCGTACTAAATAAGTGTCATATGCCACTTTTCATTTGTTTTTATACCGGGTGTCTAGTTATATTTTCCCCTATTTTAACTGCATATAACTTCTAATGGGTTCAGGATAAAAATATGCTGTTTCTAGTGAAATGTTTTGTTTTACTTCAAGTTTTATTTGAATGTGAATTTTTGTACCCATTTTGATGATGTCACAACAAAAATGGTGAATTGTTCACAATTTTCTTGATGGAACATCTTGCATATTTTTAGTAGGTTTAACACCATATTTTTCTTCAAATTCAGATTCTGTTAGAACATCTGTACATATTTTGTTCATACGATGCACAAAGTCTCTATCAGATTTTCCATGAAAACGGTTTAAAATACGTGCAGGTTTTTCCGGCTGTCCCAAAGATTGCCCTTCTTCATTTTTTATTTTTTTTTCTTTCGTTTAAAAAAATTTCCACTTTTGATTTTATTTTTTAAATCTATAACTCTTTGTAAACTTTTGGTATTTATTGATTTTCAGTATAGAGGGAGGCGCGTTAATTTTATCTTCAATTATCCATAGTGAATCGAAAAAAAATGTAAATGTTTCATAGCCTAACGAGACTAATTCTACCCCTAGTTTTCGAGGATGCTGAACGCCATAGCGGTGGTTTAAACTCTCTCGCCCCCAAAAAATGCAAAAAGCGCCCCCGAAGGAGATAAAACGGGGATACGCCATCTCGCACCGATACTACTTGCTTTATTATCCATTTTCTAGTATGCTGACCATGACGCTAGATTTTCTCCACAATGCAAACTAACTCTTTAAACGCCCAAAAACTGACACTTTTGAAATGGGTTTATGAAGTCCACCGGATAAGAGAAAATGAATCATATGCTCACAAATCATTGAATAGATTTTAGTGAAATTTAATAGATAGATAGTGATATAAATGTTGGTAAAATACAGTTTACTGAAAACGGTAACACTCTATCTCTATGAGTCACTCAATTTTTTAATTTAGACTTGTTTTTGTTTGTTCGGTCATCTGCTTTTTGTTTCATCAATCTAATATTTCTATTAAAAATAAACCTAGCCAAATGCTGTTTTAGAGAAATTATTGTTTTTTTTATAATTACTTTAACGTGATTTTAAAATAAATTATTTTTGGAGGAAATTGGTAATACTTGCTGGATAAATTTCACTGGAATATTATCCAGAAAATACAAACTAATTCATATTTCTTTTAAAATTAATAATATTAATCTTTCAGTTCATATTATTGTATATTTTAATATTTTATAAACTAAAAATTGATTTAAACTCAACACAATATTATTCCGTCTTTTTATCAGACTTTTTTCTGTTTGCTTGCAAAGTACAGTTAACAAAAATAAAATACACAAGCGACTGTTGCTATGCAAATTGATCTTATCCCATCATTATAAGAGACAAAAAATATAGATATGTTTCTTCCAGCTATGATGCTTAATTCAAGGCTATTTACGTACCACGTCACATGTCTCCTACCAATTAAAAAGCAACCAACTGTCCTCTAAAAATCAGAGCACACACGCATCCAAACAGTGAATCAAGTCAGTTGTGCCTTTACTAGAGCAAAAAAGTTTCTTCATATAAAGAAAATGACGGGTTAACCGCACCCAAAAAAGTTTTTCATACTAAAAAATGTAAACAGATTATTACAGTAAGTGAAGTCATTAAGTACAATTTAAATATTCATGTTTTGGTTTCATCATTTTGCAGTTCATGTTTCGTCCTTAAAAAAATGGAATACAATGTTACCTTACAATTTTCGTATACTATTTTTATTTCAACATTCATATTGGTTTAACTTCTACCCAAGAAGTTTGGTCCTTCGAAATTCTGGATTTATGTTAACACGTTCGCCGTCTAGTATTCTTAAAACAGTTATGAATACTTATATTCATAATTCGTTTACTGGCAACAGTAGGAACACCATCAACATTGAATTTAGTACATTATAGTACATTTTCATTGAGATCGTTAGTACATTTCCAATTGTCAGTGGGGCACATTTTACTGCATTTATAAGCATAAAACAAGAATTGGAAAACTGTGAAAACCTATACGACTCATATCGTTAGAATCGCATGTTATTGCATAAATAAGTAAGAGGGCGTATCTGCGCTTTAACCCTTCGGGGGCGGTTTTTTCCTTTTTGGGCGTTGCAGTTAACTCGTGTAGTGTTCAAACTACCTCTATCGTGTTCAGCTTTCTCGAAAATGAAGGCTGACGAAAATTTCTTGTGTATAAGACGGCGTATCCTCGTTTTACCCCATTCAGGGGCGGTTTTTTGATTTATGTGGGGTGGTATGAAGTCAAATACAGGTTTAACCATCGCCATCGTGCTCAGCATCCTCGAAACCGGAAGCTGATGACAATTTTGTCGGTATAAGATGGCGTATCCTCGTTTTACCCCTTTCAGGGCGGTTTTTTGCCTTTTTGGGGAGTGCGGTTAACTCGGAGAGAGTTTAAACCACCGCAATCATGTTCAGCATCCTCGAAAACGATGGAGGGCGGGGGGTAATTAGTCTCATGAGGCTCTAAAACATTTATATATTTCTCTGAATCAGAGAATCCACTATCACTAAACAATGACTGAATAAGGAAATTTTCAAATATCCGCCATTTTTGTTATTGTTATTGTTGTAACACGTTTACTGCACAGCATTTTTCTCACTTGTTTATAAAATTTAGAAAAGAGGGCATAGGCATCTAAAGGGATACAGATATGAAAAATAATATAAAATAGAAGTTTATGTAATAAGTTGGAAAGTAACACTCTTCTCACGAGTGTAAAAATTTAGTACAGAAGCCGGTGAGCGAGTGTTGTATATTAAGCATTTAAAAACATTTTAAATCAAATGAAAAAAAGTGTTAATGAGTATTTAAAAAAAAACATGTACTTAAAATATATTAAAAATATATTAAGTAGTGGTTCCCAACTTTGCCCTGTGATTATCATTGACTACAAAAATGTTTATTTATGATATTTTGGCAGCATAACTAGTAAAATTAGTTCACCTTTCATTTTAAGTTTTTTAAGCATGGTACCTACGAATTTTTAACAAAAATTAAAGTAACTAAAAATCTATTTACTTACAGTTTTGAACATATTAAATAGTGGCAGTAGATTCGTTTGTAAATAAAGAAAACTATAGATTGACGAAGTATTTCTTCAACTTTTATAGGGGTATAACCCACTTAGTTCTTAATTGGTATGTAAATTTTTAGCATGTATTTATTAGATTTCTATTGTTTGTAAAGTGGCAATTTTTGACAATAATTTAATAAAATTTCAAGGTTTTTATTTTTTGTGTTACCAAAAACAAATTATATAATTTTTGTTTTGTATAAATTACCAAAATATAGTTTGTTACTTGATTACATAACTATTTTATTATTTGGACATGAAAATTAAAGAATAATGGAAATCAGATACTCACCAAGAAAATTGTATAGAAAAAGACATTCTGGAAAACCAGAAAACAAATCAAGAGAAAAAAATAATTAATATACAGTGTTGCAAAAAATATTAAATAATTTATAAGATTTGAAAAACAATAACGTTAAAATTAACAATAATTTATAAGAAATAAGTAAGAAAACAGGACAAGATAACTAAGAAATAAGTAAGTTTATAAAAATAAGAACGATAAGGATAAATTAAAAAACAGACAAATTAAGGATTAAACTAAAACTTTAAACAAGTTATGAAGAAAATGATAAAGAAATAAAATTTTTGAGGAAGAAAAAACTAACAGAAAATAATTTATGTAGAGAAAAAAGTAGATAATATTCAAAAAAAAATATACAAAAAAATGGATAGACAACATTGATATGTTTAGAAATATATATACAAGGAAAAATTACAGAAATACCATAAGAACAAGAAAAAAAACGGAAAACGGAAAATAAAACACAAAATGTAATGAAATTAGTAATGGAAAAAATAATATATATCATAAGAATAACCAAAATTAAACAAATATAAATTAAAACTAAAAATAAAAATGGAAAAAGAAATAAATAAAATTAGAGGATATAACAAAAGAAACAGATTTTGCTACATTAAAGAATTATGAGGAAAATGGAAATAGAAATCAAATTGAAAAAAAATTAATATGATAACTGCCAAGAAAAATAAGATAAATAAATAAGAAAACGATATAAAGAAAATATGACTAATGTATGGAATTTAATAAGTATGAAAATTTGAAATAAGAAGCAGATGAGGTTATATTTTTTATAAATAATAAATGTTGTTTTTGAGTATAAAAAATAAATAAAATTACAATATACCCAATTCAATCCACCCTAAAAAAGAAGGGGAGAAGATAAACGTACTATATATAAACAAAAATAAAGTATTAATAAATATGAATAAAATTTATAAAAACTATCTCAAAAAGTCTTATCAACGTGGGGCTGGTAATTTATTGATATAAAGACAGTTTTTTCTTCGTTTTGGAAACAATGGGAGGAGAACTGTCATTTGTCATTTTTACTTCAAATTTAAATGTCATTTCACACATAGTACTAACCTACGTTTGTTCGTGTAACATAGAATAAAGTTTTAACTTTAATTTCAAGCTATTTTATTTAAAAAATAACCAATTTTATATAGTGATGTCACACGATGGTGGTGGATTAAGCTTTTTATAGTTGACCCCACCCCCAAACGTCCAAAAATCACCCCCAAAGAGGTTAACGCAGATGCACTATCTCATACCATTACAACCTACTTCACCCCCCGTTTTCGATGTTGCTTTACACAATGGATGTTATGCTGGATCTTCTCCAAGAATCAAACTATCTCGTCAAACGGCCAACAACTCTTATCCGGTGCACTTTATAAAACCAGGTGAATTAGACTAGATTAGAAAAGAAGAGACTGTGGGTACCAATACCAATTCGACCTTTTCAGATCTATTGTGGTTGTCCTCTCGATTAGAGAACCTTATTTGGATTTGTCCTAGTTATTAGACTCCATAATCTAGTGAGCAGTTTTCGTATGTAGCGTTCTGATTTAGGCTTTTCTTCGCCGTATAGAAGAAACCTTAGCCTACATAGCCCTTCACAGTAACAACGTATATATACTTGCGGTTTCCTCCTCTTCCTGACAAAACCTGCAAATGGCGTCCTCTGCCAGACCTACTGCATTCATATGTTTGTTTAGCCTACAGTGCCTACTATTATTCTAGTAGTTCTGACTTGTTAGGTACTCTGTGAGTTTTGGTGATGATCCTATAATGAACTCTTTAGCTTGTCTCTGCATTGATAGAGTTCTTCCACCACTCTTGAAAAATGTTTAGCTTCCATCGATTGATGGATGTCCTGACAAAAAAATGGTTCCGGTCCGATTAGAAATTGTGTTGCCCCTTTTCGTGCCAGTTTATTTGCTTCATCATTGCTCCGGCGTGCCCCTCTTGTCCCAGTATCCAGTTTGTTTCGACTACCAAGCTGTTATGGCCTCTAAGCAGTCTTATATTAGTTTTGATTTAACTTGCATTTAGCATTATGCTTGTAATATTGCTTACCTGTCTGTTAACCTTAATATCTCTTTTGTACAATATTTTATTGAAATTAATTCTGCCTGAGACACTGTTGCGTGGTTGCCTTGACTCAGTGAGAGTTTTGTATTTGTGTTAGCATTGTCAATACCCGCTTCAACTCCTTCGTTGGTTTTGGAGAAATCTGTATACCAGACCATTTCTGCTTGAATGGGATTTCCCTCTTTACAAACTCTTCGATCTGGTATGTGTACTTTGAAAGGTTTTTCAAAGCTATATTTAGGAACCATTTCTCCTGATGGCATCTTTATTACTGGGTCATTTTATAATTCTCCTAATAATATTTCATAGTCAGCACCATGTTGACTAATTATGGGATTCTGTCCTTTTATTAGTCTACATATGGCTAACTTGGCTTCTGACTGTATGTAAATATGTAAGGATCTCTAATGCTATCGTTGAAGTTGTCCTCATCGTTCCTTTGATACACATTAATGATTACCTTTATATTAAACTGACCACTTAAATAGAGGAAACCTGTTGTGTCTTCAGCCACCATACCACCGAACCATAGGATAACATGGGTCATATTACCCTAGCGTACATCTATACCATTATCTTTGGTTATGGTCCCCAGTTTTTGCCACACATCCTTCTACTTCTGTTAAGACATACGGTGGCATTTTGGATGATAATTCCATGTAAGCTTATGGTCAAAGGTATCTCCTAGTTATTTTACTTCTTGGGAAAATAGAATTTCAACTCTGTTGAGTATTAAGTTTTTAAGTCCTAACAGTTTCCTTTTCTTTGTAAAGTTGACAACTGTATTTTTGTGAGGGTTTACTTGTAGTTCTTCCCTTTTACACCATTTGTTAACAATATTTAGAGCGTCTTGTGAACATTCTGATATGATATTAGTGAATTTTCCTCTGACTACAATTGCTATATCCTCAGCTTATCCTAAAGGCAGCCATACACGCTCAGGTTTTCCTGAGAGCTTTGACGGTGCAGTTTTACCGAATGAGGTTTGCCTGCACAGCTTTTTTTATGTCACCACACACGCAACGATAGAACTATACAGTTAATTAAAAAAATGTCAGATTCGGAGAGTGATCTAATGCTAATTCTAAGCTTATTTTTTTTTACTACGTCATCTTTTGATGCATCTGGATCAAGTTCTTTTAAAATTAATTGCAGTCTGACATAGGCTGCGTCTTTCATACCGCTATGTACGTCACTTGCCACAAACAGGTCTCTATCTTGTAAGCTTCTATAAAATTTTTAATTACTCTTTTTTGGGAACGTTTAGACATTTCTAATAAAAGAAGTACGTAATTATTTACAGGAAAACACGCAAAACAAAAACAGTAACAATAATGTAAACGCAATACAACCTTCAATTGTATTTTATCTTCAATGAATAATAAAAAATGAATTATTACGCAGCTATCTGCGTAACACTCAAAAAATTATGTTTTTCGATATTCACTCCTGTCAACTGTACAGTCCACAATAACTGTGCAGGTTTTACGATACACGTTCCGGTCGGCCAGTATAGGCCAGACTGTGTAGGCAGACCTCTCAGGCAAACTTTAGTGTGTATTGCCACCTTTCGCAATAAATGCCTTTGGATGTCATCCTTAGCAATAAGTCATTAACTAGGATTGCCCGTAGTAGTGGTGATAGGACTTCTCCTTACGGAAAATCCCTTCCTGATCTGGCTATGATTTTAACGTCATCTCGAATAGATATTATTATCCTATTTTCTAGATTGTTCTTGAGCCACTAGAATAGAGCAACTGGTACTCCATGCCTTGATAAGGTATCATTTATGGAGCTTCATGAAGCATTGTTAAAGACTCCTTCGATGTCAATGTAGCTATTGCCTTATCCTTTTCTTCTATGGATTTTGTCAGTAGCCTGTTAAGATCATTCAGGACTAGTTCTATTGGCTTTCTGGTTGGTATGCATATTGACGTACACTGAGAGCTTTCTCCTTTAGTATCTCGTCTCTTATGTATCTATCAATTAATCGTTCCAGTGTTTTTAACAAGAAGGATGACGAACTGATTTTTCTGAAAGCTTTAGGTGCCATGTCACATGCTTTCTCTATGTGACTTTTACTATCTGCCAAGACAATGGTGTCTATCGTAGTGTTATTCCAACTGGATATCAAAGGGGTAGTTTTTAACCATTTGAGCAGTTAGTTTTCTTCGTTGAGAAGATCCAGCATTACCATCTTGTTCAGAATCCTAAAAATCGGGGGCGATGCAGGTCTGGTCGGTATGAGATGGCATTTTCGGTTTTTAAAGGGTTGTCTGAACTTTAGAAAAGTTAAAACCGTCGCCATCGAGCTTATGATTCCCGAAAACTGGGGTTGGTGCAGGTTTTGTCAGTATGAAATGCTGTATCCGCGTTAATCCATTTCGGGAACGGTTTTTTGCATTGCTGGGTGGTGCGGTTAACACGAAGAGATTTTAAACCACCACTATTTTATTCAGCATCCTCTAGAATGTGGAGGGGGGGAAACATAGTCTCGTTAGGCTTTGAAATATTTCTATGTCTGTCTGATTCACAGAATGTACTGTTAAAATGTTAAAGAACACCGCACTTAAAGCACTGAAAAAAGGTTTCGGTAAAAATGTCTCAATTTTATATATGTTGTAGTCCTAAACATCTTTATTGAATTTGTGAAGAAAAATTGGGGGGGTCCACGGGTCGTTTCGGAGCTACGGTCACTCATAAGTGTACGTAAAAGAGGGCTTGCTATATGTGCACTGCTTTTCAAATTGTCTTTATAATCAAAAAAAAGAGCATAATTTAAAACAAAACAGCATGCATGCCTTAGATAGATATAGTTACTGCTATTAAGTCTAAAATATGCCAACTCTACAGGGTGAACAACTTTAAATGGTACGGAAACTTGAATATTTATAAGATATTTTTAGTATTTTTGTTTGTCGGTATGCATTTTAGTTAAAAATTAATTTTAATACTAACGAATGTTTTTTTTTTAAATTCAGGGTGATGCAAAAACCATATCAAGAAAGTTTTAGTAGTTTTGTACAAATTAAAGTGGTATTCTGAAAAATATCATACAACTTTTTGGCGTACGTAACATTAAAAAAATGTTTTCTTGTATTCAACTTTCCGTACTATTTAAAGTTGTTCACCCTGTAGAGTTGCCATATTTTAGACTTAAAAGCAGTAACTATATCTATTTAAGGCATGCATGCTGTTTTTGTTTTAAATTATGCTCTTTTTTTTGATTATAAGGACAATTTGAAAAGTAGTGCACATATAGCAAGCCCCCTTTTACGTACACTTATGAGTGACCGTAGCTCCGAAACGACCCGTGGACCCCTCCAATTTTTCTTCACAAAATCAATAAAGATGTTTAGGACTACAACATATATAAAATTGAGATATTTTTACCGAAACCTTTTTTCAGTGCTTTAAGTGCGGTGTCCTTTAGTTTCAGCTCGTTACTATAGTAACCACAAAACTTTGCGGAAGTTTTTTAGTCCTTGGTAAAATGGGTGTGAATACAGCTATAGTTTTTTTGTCAAATGCACAGAAAATTGTAAAAATAAAGCTTCGGCTCACTTTAGTAACACTAATAACATATTTTTATCGAACAAAGATTCGTTTCATGCAACTAAAATGCTAGGAAGGACTTTGTTGGATATATAAACCCAAAATAATTACAAAATGAAACAAGAAATGTTTCTATTAAGAACTTTTTGCAAACATTATATTTTTAGTAAACTTAAGTACTAAAACTTAAATTAAAATAAACTCTGAGGATTTGTTAGTTTATTTTTAATTATTTCATGTAAATAAAATTTAAGGAAGGCTTCTGAAATTTTGTTAGCGAATCTCCTCGAGCTTGATTTTTTTAAAAATTCATGCTCTCGGAACCGATATTAATTCAAGCACTAGGGAGATTACTAGTGATAATCCACAGTATTAAATTTATATTTATTCTAAATATATCGAGCTGAAAAAGAAAATAGTAAATCATAAAAAAATCATAATGAAAAAACTTTTAAAATACTTATATTTGTTGTTAAATTAACCAAATATATAAAAAATAAACACCATTTAGTTACTTATAGATATAAGTCCGATCCTGTTCTAGTTGGCCCTTCCCTTAGGAGTAATATCTGGAAAACAGATTTTGAATTATTTATCCTTTAGCCCAGATCCCTACATAACTGAAAATTTTGGTGCGAGTTTTTATTATATAGAGCGGAATAAGAGCGAACATAATAAATTTTACTTTCATCATTATTCATTTATATTTAATATTTATTTTATTGGTACTTATTTATTCTTATACAGGGTGATTGATAAAGTTTAGTATCTCCCATATCCCGTGAGACATCAATATAAAGAAGAAAGACTTCCGGCGTTTATTTTTCGTAAGGCAGATTTCCTCTGTAAAGCACAAAAGTTTATAAGCTGTATTACGTCTTCTATTTTCTTAACCTAATTTTATTTCTAATTTGTAATTCTGTAATTCTGTCTGTCTAGATGTTGGTACTTTCTTATTTTCTTCCATTACTAAAGTTCTTTCCGACGTTGTCTTAAAATTATTAGACTTAACTACTAATTTTTGTCAGCTATTTCTGGCCTTGTAAAAGATAATATTTATTTAATTAAGTGTGTAAGAAGATACGAGTTACTTTAATGATAGAGCAGAATTAACTGAAAATGTAGAAGTTAGGAACAAGTCATTTAAAAATGGACTGAAATAAATTAACAATATTGAAGGCGTAGTGCCTACTTTTCTGTTGGTTCATTTATCATATCTCAACTTAATTTTGTTCTCATTTGTGACATTGACAGTTACATCGTTTTATATCATTTTACTTGCTGGCTTGGTTTTTATTTTAACATCTTTGGACGGAACCTAGAGCTTAACGTAGGTTCCGAACCATGATCCTCGATAACCCTAAAACCCTAAAACCCGGGACTATTCCGTATTTCATCCGGCCTAGTTACCGGCGTGAATGGAGCTGCAAAGACACAAATATCTTTTTGCTCTTGCTTATTTGACTTCTTTCCACTTGCCTGGATATTGACCAATTATAAAAGACCAACTTGCCTATCGCATACGTTTTATAATTGATGGAAATTAATACATTTCCATTTTTAGATGATTTCATCTATCACTCATCTCCAAAGACAATTGGCAAAGTGACATAGTTCTTTTGACTGATTTTAAAATACAGATTGGTCCAATAAATGAAGATGGCCTTAGCTTAATCTAAGAAGACAGAAGAAAAATGAACATAAGACAGGAAGAAAAAATAAAAAAGGTAGAGGAAAAATAAATAAAATCAGATTATCAATTTTCATTACAGTTTCCACAATTGTATACAAATAAATAAATAAAATAGAAAAAACATTTGTATGATGAATAATTGACTCATTGGAGTTCGAGGCAATATCCCATAGATGGTATGCCTACGTTTTTTATTGATGATGAAGAATGGAATTAACCAAAGGGGTAGAGTAGATGTTTTTGACAGGTACCCAAATACAGTGGGTTTAAGAGTGTTTATTATGGCGCAGTTATGTCATCCACACGTATTGAGTCTTGAGTACCTCAAGGAACAGTTTTAGTAAGAGACGTCTAAGGTAAAATTATACTATTCGTACTTTTACCGTAGTCAGCAATAGGATTATCTTGGTGTGTAATATAAGGTGATAAATTAGTAAAAATATCTGAATCGAATGATAAAATCCTAGTAACACAGGTCATAAATTATTAGTGGTCATCAAGGATGGAAGGTCATCCAGTCATCACATGCAACATTGTAATATATATTAAGTTTTTGCAAAATAAATAGAGGAATAATGGATGCCATTATCTTTTGCATAGTTGAATGATTCTATAAATAAGTGACTGTAACGGTTGTTAAACAACTTTAAGTAAGGGTTTTTCGGAACATTTGGAAGTGTTGAAAAAAAATTGACATAATCATCCATTTACTAGAAATCGTAGCCCAACATTTCTCTGGTGGTGCATTGTCAAATATTACAAATCTAGGGATCGATTTCTCTTTCCGAGTTCTCCAGAAGTTGGAAACTTGGAAACAAATGGAAAGGTGGTTCCTGCCTTTAGTTTGCAAACTGAACAAAAAAGGAAGGCGATTTTTTCCATTAGTTTGAAAACTAGATACAAAACGAGAAGGCGGTTCATGTTTTTTGTTTGAAATAGGGTACAAATGGAAAAGGCGTTCCCCACCTTCAGAATACAACTTGGAAACAAAATCAAAGGTGGTTCCTGCCCTTAGTTTGCAAACTGAATAAAAAATAAGGCGATTTTTGCCTTTAGTTTGAAAACTGGATACAAAACGAGAAGGCGGTTCATGTTATTTGTTTGAAACTGGATACAAAAGGTAAAGGCGTTCCTCACCTTCAGAATACAACTTAGAAACAAAAGAAAAGGTGGTTCCTGCCCTTACTTTGCAAACTGGACAAAAAAGAGGGTGATTCCTGCCTTTAGTTTGAAAACTGAATACAAAATAGAAGGCGGTTCATGGCATTAGCTTAAAACTGAATATAAAAGGAAAAGGCGGTTATCAAAATTTTTTATTCACTTCAGCAAGCAAGGACTTTTTTAGATTTAAGCACAGTGGTAATCCGGGTTTTGTTGATGTTCCTCTTTAGGATCAAATTTGAAACTACTAAGTAAATTGAGCAAGTTAAAAAAGATTTGAGATATTGTACTTTTATTAAAACTGGACTTTGTAGTGAAAGGCACACCTCAATCATAAGTGACTTCACCTCTTTGATTCCATCTTGGACAAAAATTTTTATTATTATACGCTGTTGCACTTGTTGATGTTTATTAGCTTTTTATAAGTACTAAACCAATAAATGATCTTGTTCATATTGAACCAATAACAGCCCTTGTTTACATCTAAAATTTTTGTAGTGTATGCAGGACCGTCGCGTGTGCGGAGAGATCGCCCAAGGCTTGAAAAAAAATTGTTATAAATTTTGAATCCAACAAAATTTTTGTACTTGTTTGATTCCGAAGTACCTAATTTCAAATAGTAAAAATCAGAAGATACAACATCTAATCTATTTTTCCAAAATAAATTAATGAAACAATTTTTATAACCGAAAACCGTTAGATGATGGTGATTATGCCTTTAGTATCAGTAATGACAGTCGATCGATATTAATTTACTGATTTTTCGTGGAGGTTCTATTCTATTCTAGCTGAATCTGGTGAAAAAAATCCCACCTGAACTAAGGCCAGATCAGTTTTCATATCAGACCATTGACAAAGCCTGAAATGGTTCTGATATTAGCTTTCGCTATATCTTTGGGTTCTGGGTATTGCACCCCAAAGTGCTATTCCCTTTCCCCGTTCAGGTCCCGGCAATTGGCTTGAGCTTTTTTTCAAAGAGAAGAAAATTTTCAAACAAGCTTCATTAGGTTATAGGCTCAACAGCATTCTGAAAAGGAATCTAGCTGCATTTTTAAAAAGGAATTTTCAGAATTCTTGTAACAAGTCTTTTCTGTAAAGTATTTGGAAATATTAAGCAAGTGCGTACTTAGATATGGCTACAGCACAAGTAGCATTGTGCTTTTCCATGTTTTCAAAAATTAAAAGGAAGCGAAAAACTACAAGATTTGGAAATTTACCAAATTATGACAAAGATAAAGATGTAATGTAAGAGGAAAAATGAGTTTGATTATAGAACCTCAACTTAAGTGCACATTATTGAAGCTAAGAATGTTAAAGAAACTGGATATAATTTGAAGAAAATTTTTGAACCATCTGGATTAATACGACGGTTTAGCCTTAAATGACAATTATTAGCATGTAAATTTCAAGATTTCAAAGATATGACATCATATATTTCTAAATTTGCTTTGCTGACACAGCAGTTATCTGATATAACCGCGCCAGTTGACGATGAATACATTGAAGGTTCCTTCGTCATATGGTTATGGCTCTAGAAAGTATTTGTTAGAAAATAATCAATGAAATGGGTAAGATGAAATTATATGCCGAAGATCGACCAAGTCAAAAACGAGACAAAAATGAAACTGTCATTGTAGTACAAAATCAAACTTTGTATCAAAAGAATCATTTAGTTAAAAATTAAACAGTTGTCTTCTTAGCCAGCAGGATACCTAGTGCAGTTTTAAGCTCCCGTCTATTTTGGCATAACAGCAGATTATCTCTGCTCTTAGGTGGACCTTCTATGAGTGCTTTGGACTGTCTTCCAGAAGTTCCATCCAGGTTTCCAGTGTTTATCATTTAATTGTTTCTTTATATGTTGGTAGAAAATACCACATGTGAATTGCGGTTCAACTAAAGATTCTTTAGCTCCTTTACCAGCCAGGCACCCATGAAAGAGTCATCTGGTTATGTTCTGCCAGGTAAATTAGATTTTCTTGCTTTCTGGGATGCTTGACTTTCTGTGAGTATGCGCATTTGAAAGACTGTGCCATGTTCTCCTTGAGTTCACATGACGGAAGCTTAAGTCACGGTGGGTCTCAGAACCTTGGTATATGAGGTTAGTCAGTCAGTACACCAGGGCCGTCGGCAAAGAATAATATTATAAAAAATCTACGGTAGGAAAGACTCCTGTTAAAATCTCGCTCCAGGCGTTTATAATCCACACGACGGCCCTGACTGTATGTCATTTGTTGCATAATTATTTTAATCATACATTTTCTAGATGTACTTATTACAGATTCACCTTCTTGTTCAGCTCTTTTTTTCTTTGTTGATTGTTTTTATCTTATAGGCCCTTGATTTGTTCTATAAGTAAGTGATATCATAAACCCTAAACAAAATTATTCAAAACAACAAAAATGGGTATTAATAGGATAGTGTACTAATATTTTTTTAATAGCCGCCAAATATTCCACTCAATACATATTGACATAGTGACATAATATAATAGAGAAATATGTCTTCGTACAAGTCAATTATTTTCGTACTCACAAATCCTTTTCCTCATTAGTTAACATTCTATTCCAAATGTTTACCTAATCCAAAGTCGGGTTCGCCCCCTTTTATCATCTTCAATATATCACTCCATAATCCAAGAATAATATAATCGATGGTGTGCGTTCATAGTCGAAGTTTCGTACGCCTCGAACGGATATTGCCCGAAGATTATGAGAGGTCGGCATTCAGTAAGTAATCATTACTACACACAAGTTATGGATGTCGAACGCTAAAGGATTAACCGGGAATTCTGGATCGAAACGGGTATTGTAAGGACCTAGCCCGCAGGGACGTACAACGAGATTTATTCATTTTCATTTATAACTAGAAGAAAACTTATCACGATAATTTGTATTGCAAGTAGATCAAATAGGCAGTTACTGGTCCTACCATAGGGAATTGTACATGTTAAAGAGAGAGTATACAGATTTTCAGTCTATATGAGCGACAGATTACTATGACATTACGTTAGCGTTAATATATATGTAAATAAAAACCATGAGCAGAACTATCAACAAAAGGGCATTATGGTCTAACTTCGTTATTAGTGGTCACTATTGGTCTAAATTGAACGCGGAAACAATGCTATATTTAAAATGTGACGTAGAATATATACCTTAACAAAAAACATTCTCAGAACGAACGACAAAATGGCACTAGAGCCTATCTACGTTATTTATATCCCAATTTTAATGAAGAAAACATCATTGTATTATAAATTTGATGCAGACTGTATACGTAAGCAAAAACCATGTGCAGAACCAGCAACAAAAGGGCATTATGGTCTAAGTTCGTTATGAGTGATACTATTGGTCCAAATTGAAGGCGTATAATGACGCTATATTTAAAATATTATGTAGTATATATACGTAAACAGAAATCATGTTTAGGACCAACGACAAAACGGCACCAGCATCTATCTTCGTTATTTATGTCACAATTTTAATGAAAAAAATATTCATGGGGAATTCTACGTGTTAGGGAAAGAGAAAGAGTATACAGATTTTCAGTCTACAGGAGCGAGAGAGTATACAGATTTTCTGACTATAAGAGCGAGAGAGTACATCACGGTAGCGGTGATATATGTATGTAAATAACAACCATGCGCAGAACCAACAAAAGGACATTATGGTCTAACTTCATTATTAGTTGTCCCTATTGGTCCAAATTGAACGCGGAAAACAATTCTGTATTCTGTATTTAAAAATTGATATAGAATATATACCTAAACAAAAATCATGCTCAGAACGAACCACAAAACGGCACTAGCATTTATCTTCGTTACTTATGTCCCAATTTTTAATGAAAAAACATTATTATATTACAAATGTGTTGTAGAATATATACGTAAGCAAAAACCATGCACAGAATCAACAACAAAAGGGCATTATGGTCTAACTTCGTTATTAGTGGTATTACTGGTCCAAATTGAACGCGAATTTTGGAGTTATTTTTAAAATGTGACGTAGTATATATACGTAAACAAAAATCATGCTCAGGACCAACGATAAAACGGCACCTGCGTCTATCTGCGTTATTTATGACAAAATTTTAATGAAAAAAACATTGATAGGGAATTCTACGTGTTAGAGAGAGAGTATACAGATTTTCAGTCTATAAGAGCGAGAGAGTAGCGTTAATATGTATATAAATAAAAACCATGTGCTGAACCAACAACAAAAGGACATTATGGTCTAACTTCATTATTAGTTGTCCCTATTGGTCCAAATTGAACACGGAAAACAATTCTGTATTTAAAAATTGATATAGAATATATACCTAAACAAAAATCATTCTCAGAACGAACCACAAAACGGCACTAGCGTGTATCTTCGTTATTTATGTCCCAATTTTAATGAAAAAAACATCATTGTATTATAAATGTTGTGTAGAATATATACGTAATCAGAAACCATGCGCATAACCAACAACAAGAAGGCATTATGGTCTAACTTCGTTATTTGTGGTATTACTGGTCCAAATTGAACGCGAATTTTGGCGCTTTATTTCAAATGTGATGTAGAACATATTTGTAAACAAAAATCGTGCGCAGAATCAACGACAAAATGGAAATGCATATATTTCTGTTATTAATATCCCAATTTTAATATAAAAAACGTCGTCGTATTATAAGTATGACATAAAATATATTCAGGGTGTTTTAAAAGCCTGGAAACGATCTTATCATCATATTTGCTTTTAGAAAAATTTGAAATGGCTTCCTGCAGCAAAAACAAATTAATGCTTTTAAATTTTAAGCGCATAAAAATGTGAAAAAAGACATTTCATTACTAAATCCTGAATTTGGACCATTTATCTTTAGTAGTTTTTGAATTCCAGGACCGGTTCCAAACTTTTGAAACATGCCAAACCGTTTCCAGACTTTTAAAACAAAATTAACCATAAAAGTGCCTTATGATCTAACTTTGTTATTAGCGTTCACAATTGGTCCAAATTGAACACGAAAACGACGCCATATTCGAAATGTGACGTAGAATATATACGCAAACAAAAATCATAAGCACGATCAATAACAAAATGGCACTAGGGTCCATTTTGGTTATGAATAACCCAATTTAAATCAAAAATAAAACGCTGTATTAGAAACGTGTCTAAACAAAAACCATGCGAAGAACCAACGTCAAAAGGGCATTATGGTCTAACTTTGTTAGTAGTGGTCCAAATTGAACGCGGAAAACAGCGTTATATTTGAAGTGTGAAATAAAATATATATGATCATGCTTAGAACCAATTACAAAAGGGCACTATCGTGACATTAAATATATATGTAAACAAAATCATGCACTGAACCAGTTCATTATGGTTTAATTTCGTTATTAGTTAGTATATCCTAGAATGTTTCAAAAAAACAAATACTAAATTTTCAAAAAGGATGATTGTTAGACTGAAATTTTTAATGATCCAAGTAGATTTTTTAATTCACTTTCTTACACGTAATTTGCGCAACGTATAGAATTTATTTAAATACAACGAAAGCGGAAATCCTGTTATTAACCTTTTCTTCCGGCGATGTTGGCCGACTTCCAAAGCTAAATTCCGAATTAAACAGTCGAGTGTTCTAATCACGGACTGGCCGGCTAAACCGGCAACTTTTTGAACTGCTAAAACACTGACCAACTATTCACCTACAGAATTAATTGCACAGAAACACGCTAAACTTCTGACCGAGCCTAGCTAGATGAGAAACTCGTGGCTCTCTTTCTGGTAAAATGGAACAATGGGGTAGAGAAAAGGATAAAAGTAAAATTAAATTAGGGTATCAAAAATGATAAATAGACTTTTGTTGTTATATTGTCGGTATAAGGAAAGTACAATATTAGCACAAATTTGTTTTGAGATACGTTTTAAAATTTTATGAGCAATTTTTTTGTGTATTTATGAACATAATTGAATTAATTTATACGTATATGCTATTTCTTATTTTTTATTTTTTAATGAAAATATAAAATGAAAATTGGAAATTCAAATAGAAAACCCGGTACTTATAGATTGACTGAAAAGTCTCTATGATCGTAATCATTTTCTTTTGTTTATTTGTTTATATATTTAATACACCAAATACGGTTTTTTTTTTTTGAATTTTTATTATTTTTTTTAATACAACGTGAATGGGCTACCCCATATTTATAATCGTTTTTACTTTTTACTCTCAAACTTGATTTTTCATTAAAATAAATTTACGATTTTCCAGTCTAACTAACAATGCTTTGTTTTATATTAAAAAGAAAATAAATTTAAAATATGTGTGAACATAAAATTGTCTTTATGACTTTTTTTATAACTCTAATTTAATGAACGATAAAATTCCAGACTACTGTAAGTGACATTTACGTAGTAAGATGATTTAAAGACTGAAAGTAACATTAAATTTTTTTTTGAACGGTAACCGAAACGGTTTAGAATTTCAATTTTTTTTATATTCTCATCATTGACGGCAGAAACAATTCCAGGTTTTCAATTATGTTATAATTTGATTTGCATAAAACGCTTGAGGATAGAAATTTTATATATTTTGGAGTAAATTAAATTTTGATGTTGATGTTGATAATAAAAAAAATTAGACAATATAAAAAAATAAAATTACTAACTTTGTATCAGTATAAGTTTCTTCCAATATAAAATATTTTAACATGTAAACATGTTTTAGTAAATTTAAATACAATATTTTACTAAAGATCTGATTGACTTCAATTTAATTTTAATGAAACACATTGTATAAAAAATATTAAATTAAAATGAATATTTATATACTTTTGTTATATGACATTTTACAGAATTTAATTTAAAATTTTTTGAACCTACATCCATTAACAATTTAAATAAAATTGAAAAAAAGAAACAACAAAACTACATTATATAAAACACGGAATACAATCGAAACCCATAACAATATTTCAAATTAAACTATTTGTAAAATATTTACGAACAATGTCAGCAGCACGATCACAATTCAATCAAATTACTTATAGTCTTAGCGGTACAAAATTTTACCCTCACAGATAATTATTAACAAAAAATAATCAGAATAACTTAAAAATTGAATTTATTTTAGTTTTTACTACTTAATTTTAATGCCTAATTAAACAATTAATACGATTATACATTTCCCAAATGCGCATTGTATTATTTTTATTTAAAAAGTAATTTATTGAGTCGTTAATATTAATATAATGAAAAAAAAAACAACTTTAACTATTCAATGCAAACCGCCACTGAAAAGTATTATAAACATTAACGCTGGAAAAAAAACCTCTTGTTAAGCAGAATCCGAGTTCATTGGACCGGAACCATTCTTTGGCATAGCCAAAAGCAGTGCTAAAGACACTATCTGGAAATGGGCCGAGAGGAAAACTCTCCAGCACTGGAAAGATATGCCTGGGTTAGCTCACTCTAAGGCGTTTATAGTCAAACCCTCAGGTAGCACCCTATCGCAGATCCTAGAATGGAGTAGAAGTGATCTACGCATCCTAATCGGACTGCTGACAGGGCACTGTCGTCTGCAGTACCATCTGAAGAAGCTAGGTCTGAGTCAAACATCGGACTGTCGCTTCTGCAGTGTGGAAGACGAAACGGCGGAGCATATTTTATGCTCCTGCCCTGCCCTGGAAATGAATAGGCTTCGTACGTTTGGTTTTGTACAGCTGGAGCCTACCGACTTCAAGGAAGCTTCACCTAAATCAACCATAGACTTCGTAAGAAGGTGTGGATTGTATGGTGAATTATAGCCCATAGGGGTGAGCCACAATAGGCCTCTGTTGGCCGCAGTGGAGGGGCGAGCAAACGCTCCACTCACATTGAACCTAACCTAACCTAAGCAGAGCGAACCTAGACACTCTTGAATTTCAATAAAATTATAATTATTGATATAATTAATTATACAAAATTAATTATACAAGTCTAAGTTAAACTTTGTCCTGCAACTAAACCGACCGCTATGTTAAAAATTAGAGAAGTGGGGAATGAACGAGCAAAGTGAAAATTTGAGAAGTGGGGATGCTGAAGGGGTCGTTTTAGTTGTACAATCTATATTAACAGTAATTGAAATATATAAAATTTTACGTAACTTTTCCGGTAATAGGGGAAACATCACACTTTTTCACTGATTATTAAGTAATAAAGTTGATTAGTTATTATTATGGTTGTAAATAAATCTCGGTACTTTTTCTAACTAATTTATTGGCGAGGGTTAAAATAACTTGAATACAAACATTAATACAAATAAATATTATCAAAATTAACACGATTAATTGTTAGAAATCCTCGTCTGTCTGACAGAAATTCAAAAATGCCTTAAACAGGTCTTTACCCGACGCAACCCAAAAATTAACTGACTATTCTGGGAGTTATAACTGTAACCAAAATGATCATTACTGAAAAAGGTTTTAACTTATAAATTCTTGGAAAATATTGACATTGACAAAAAAATAAACAAGCACGACTCAGTAAGTTAAGTCATATGATCTCCGGCGAGGCATCAAAGTTTATTATAGAAAATTTGCCCAAAAACTGCCAGGCCCTGCTAGGAACCATCTTGTATCGCCAATGGAACTTAAAATATTTAACATATGTTTTCCTAACAGATTCTTGTTTTTTGTTTGGACGAGTCAATTATATTTGCTACCCATAAAAATGGTTTACAAAACATAACTCAAAAACTACTGAATAAAAAAATTTCAAATTTTGCATACAGGATTCTGATACGCTAGATTAGATCTGATTAGATTTTGGTGCCAATCGCACAACCGGAAGTGGCAGTTGCTATGGGTGATGACGCGATTATTATACAAAACGGCAATAAAGTTTTACACATATATTTTGTATACCCTATAGTTTATTTTTATCTCATTAAAATTTTCGAAACTTTTGCCATTGTTGCCAGATTTACAATAAAATAATTTTATTTCATTCTTGTTTGTGTCAACCTGTAAATTTTTGATTCAAAAATGGCGAGAGGTATATGCTGGCCACATCAGATTTTTTATAAACTATTTTTGCATTTATGTGTTAAAAAATTTAGAAAAATTCTTCCTGTACATATTGATGATCAAACATCAACTCTGCTGGTTGAAAGTCGCGTATTATAGCCACTAGACCATTATGAAAATTAAGCTCTCATAAATTCATCTACGTCAAAATACAAAATGTGTTTTGTGCCCCAATAAAATAAATGAGTGAATTTATGACAGCTAATTTTTATATCATACACGGCTTTCAACACGTGATTCAAAGTTCGATCCTCGGTATGTACGGGAAAATGTTTTGCATTTTTAATTTAGTGTTCTGCCTGGTTTTTCTTCCTCTGCTCGTTTTTTCTAAAAGTACAGTTGTGTAGTCATAATGTTTACATAGTCTAGATATTTAATTGATTTGGTTAAAAACCTTCTTGCAAGAACAATACGATAAAGTAGGTGTAATGCAATAATGAACCTCCAAAAAGGAATTAAATTTTAACAAGGAAAGGGATTTGATGAAAATGGTGGAAAAACTATTACAAATAATTAATGATCTATTAGATAAAATATTTATTAATAGTGATAGGTAAATTATAAACGATAGAGAAAATAAGTAAATAAAAACACTTGGAGCACTAAGTATTATATCTACAGCGGCTATAGCAAATATTCCTAAATCTTCCTTCCTTTGAAGAGAGAAGGGAGATTGGCAATATACCGTCATAAATGTACGAAAAACTGGGGAAATTATTCTAATGGGTATAGGAGAATTGTCAGCTTGGCTGTTAATCCAATCCTTCAGATGACCGCTAATTGAGTGTCCTCAGTATCATTCTGAAAAACTATTTTCTGTCACGGGAAAAAGAAGAGCCTTCGCATATGCGAGGAAGCATTATGTAGTACACAAATGAGTCAAAACCCAAAAGTAGTAGCATAAAGTAAGACCAAGAAAAGACATCAGTCTAAACTTTCTACATCGATATTCCAAGCTGAAATTCAAGCCATTTTAGTCTGCGTTTCTGAGAGTATAGACAGAGATTACAAACGTTAATTTATCTATATTACCTCTGACAGTCAAGCAGCGATAAAGGCTCTGAAATTGCACCAATATAAATAACCAACGTAGGATTAACCGACAATACGTAATACGTATGGTGTGCATATTAGCCCAACATTGGATATATCTGCTATTATAATAATCTAAAATGTTGTATTGCCAATAAATAACCAATGTTGGTTTAATAGTGTAAATATTGGCTCAGGAAACAATATTGGACTAATGTAGTATAAACCTAGAGCCTATATTGTGTGCAGAGGTTTGCTGCGTTAGATCTGGCTGATCGTCACCACATTTTCACACGAACACTTCGGAAATAAAGTAAGAGCTTTCCATTTACTTCGGTTTTGGGGATATACTTTTGCTACATCCACCCAATTCTAGAATTATTATACTTAATTACCATAAGTGACGCATAAATTTGATTAATTGGTTCTAATTGGGGGTTAACGTTTTATACTCATACATATTATTTGTTTTACTGAAAGATTAAATAGATTAAAAAGTGTGACTAACAATAAACGTATACGGGATTTCTTTAATGGTATCTTTTTCTTTGGCTATATTGAGACTCAAAACCTTTATTCGTTGTGATTACATTGATTTTAGAATCCACCCACTCTCCAGAGTAAATTGATTTAAAATAGAGCTATCTGAAAATTTAATAATTATAGACAACAACAATTCAACTTGAATTGGTCTTTCTGTAGCATAAGCAGCCATAATCCCTTCAGGAGTAAATACATCTGAGTTGAATTGACTTATCCCAGATACTTTAAAACCAGCCATTATATTTTTGGGTATAATTGCATTGGGTAAAACTAATTTTACAATACCTGGAATATTATAAATGGTCATTTTTTGACCTGTATTTTTCGTTATCCATAAGTCATATGCTATGTAGACGTACTTTTTTAGTGGACCATAAACACTTCAGTAAAATGGCTGAAGTTTATGGCTTCAATGTAACGGAACGGACAGGATACTAACTCCGTTTTTTAACCTCTCGCCCTTTAGATAAGAGAGGTATAGGAATCATGCTAAAAATTGGGTAGTGAGTTTTCAATGGATAAACACGTTTTAGGGTCCCTAGAATACGATTTTAATATTTTCGGGATGATGTCTGTGTGTGTGTATGTTAGTGTGTGTGTGTGTGTGTGTGTGTGTGTGTGTGTGTGTTAGTGTGTGTGTTTGGATGGATGTTTTAGTAACGATAACTCAAAAACCACTGAATTAAAAAATTTGAAATTTTGCATACAGGATTCTGATACCCTAGATTAGATCTGATTAGATTTTGGTACCAATCGGACAACCGGAAGTGGCAGTTGCTATGGGTGATGACGCTATTACTATACAAAACGGCAATAAAGTTTTACACATATATTTTGTATACCCTATAGTTTATTTTCATCTCATTAAAATTTTCGAAACTTTTGCCATTGTTGCCAGATTTACAAAAAAGTAATTTTTTTTCATACTTTTTTGTGCTAACCTGTAAATTTTTGATTCAAAAATGGCGAGAGGTCATGTGTTGGCCACATCAGATTTTTTTCAATAATCGAGTAACAAGAGCATATTTTCAAGCCATATTTGGCAGGCTCCGAGGGTATATAATGACGAATTAAACACTTACCAATAATGGATTCTAGTTTTTCGTCGAGTGTTACATTTCCCCAAGAGAAAAGCAACTTTGATAATTTTTTACAAAGTCTTCAAAAATATCTCTGATAGCCGCCAACCTATCAACTTGCTTACTTTTAAATCTTGTTTTTTTTATCATGAAATCGTATGCACCTCATTATGAACCTGAATCGGCATAAATTTATTGTATGCTTAAATATTTGTACACCATAACCACTGGAGTCCCACAAATCTTCTAAATTCAAACGTGTACCCCTGCCAAATGTTAAATGCATTGATTTTAATTGCGACTGTAAGACATGCGTCTCTCATCCTTGAGTAATTTGAACATATTATTCTTACGTACTTGTTTGTATTAACAACTATTTTATTTATTATTGAATCATTTATAAGACATTGCCAAGAATTAATAGGTACGTAGGTACAATGTGAGTGGAGCGTTTGCTCGCCCCTCCACTGCGGCCAGCAGAGGCCTATTATGGCTTACCCCTATGGGCTATAATTTACCATACAATTCACACCTTCTCACGAAGTCTATGGTTGATTTAGGTGAAGCTTCCTTAAAATCGGTAGGCTCAAGCTCTACAAACAAAACGTACGAAGCCTATTCATTTCCAAGGCACGGCAGGAGCATAAAATATGCTCCGCTGTTTGTCTTCCACACAGCAGAGACGACATTCCGATGTTTGACTGAAATGTAGCTTCTTCAGATGGTACCACAGATGACAGTGCTCTGTAAGCAGTCCAATTAGGATGCGAAGATCACTTCTACTCCATTTTAGGATCTGTGATAGGGTGCTATCTGAGGGTTTGACTATAAACGCCTTAGAGTGAGCTAACCCAGGAATATCTTTCCAGTGCTGAAGAGTTTTCCACTCGGCCTATTTCCAGATAGTGTCTTTTGTACTGCTTTTGGCTATGCCAAAGAATGGTTCTGGTCCAATGAACTCGGATTCTGCACCTCTTCTCGCAAGAGTGTCGGCTTTCTCATTGCCCTCCACCCCTTCGTGCCCAGGTACCCAGAGTAGGGTTAGTCTGTTACTAGTAGCAATGCCATCCAAGGATTTGATGCAGTTCCACATCAGCTTTGAGTCCAGCCGGTTGGAGCTCAGTGCTTTTAAAGCTGCCTGGCTGTCCGTTAAAATATAAATACTTTTGTTGACAAGATGATAATTTGCCAACTCTCTTGCACACAATTCTATAGCGAAAACCTTCGCCTGAAAGATGGTAGCATACTTTCTGAGGCTTACTGTGATATGAACTCTCGGTTTTCTACTATACACTCCGGCTCCAACACTACTTGGGGTCTTTGAAGCATCTGTGTACAGTACATAAGCCGTCCCTGGAAAGAAGATCTCCCCCTTTTTCCATTCGTCTCTTCTCGGAAGAACGTCGAAGGACTTCTGTATGTGAGTTCCGGGGGAGAGCACATCCGAAACCATTCCGAGAGTGTGGTGAGTACTCATCTCTCGCAGCAGTCTAGAGTGGTCCCATAGCGTCTACCCCTGGATGGTAGGGTAATAAATTATGCTTTCCCAGCTTTCTTCTTGCTGAAATTGGTTTTTTGGCCATGAAATACAATCTACAATTATACTGTTTAGCTTTTTTTGAGCTCGTCGCTAGATCCATAATTACTTAGTTCTGTATCTTATCCCTCTTCTCTAGTTTCTATATAATCAATATCATCATCGTTTTCCTCTGAATCCTCTTGAATTTTGTGGTCTAATTCTTCATCTTCTTTGTAAGTTAAATGTTTTACGTTAAGAGTCCATTGTTAACTCTATTTATTTAAATTGTAAAAAAATGCATTAAATATCAATATAATAAAAATTAACCAAAAAATACAAATACTTACGCGAATAGTTGCAGAGCACCTACGAGGTGTTTTTCTTCTATTGCTGATTTGAACCAATTAAATTACAAGCTGTCGATCGACTGTTTGAGAGAATCAGTATTGCCAGTAGTACGGTACTCTTTATTATCAAAAAGTACGGTGGTACTCATTTGATAAATGTGGTACCTAAATCAGTTTCTAGATACAATGAAAAATATCAACTTTTTTATCGATCATTCCATCCATCAATTACAATGAGCCCGAGAATGAAGGATAAATTATCAGTGATTTTGATGTATAATCCCTGGTTCTCCTGGATTATCTCCCCGACATGCTCTCGCTATAGTGAGCGCTGTCGGAGCGATATGAACACCAGTCTAGAAAAAAAAATTATTCCCTGCTCCTCATTGTCTAATCTCTCCTTTATTGCTGAATTCCACTCCAAAGGGCATTGGTGAATTCCTGGCGTGTCTTTTGGGCTATATATTTGGGGATGGCCGAAGCCTTTATCCCTTGGTGCAGTCTGGGTGGTCCTGTCTCCAAAAGAAGAGTTTTCATGTGTCGATTATTTCAAATAATCACCAGATGACTATGAAAAGAGAGAGAAGCATGCTTGCAAAAATTTTTACTATAAGTGGCACTCTGCTTTCAGTTTCTCTGTGATTTCGACAAAATACACGCTTCACGCTTACCTCTTGAAATTGAATGAACGAAAATTTCTCTGTCTCTCTCAAGTTATTTGAATTTCGCTTCTATTCGGTGTATTCATTGCTTAAGGACATAATATGATCCCAAGACAAGGAAACACTGTCTCTTCATATCATCCAATAAGCTTACTACCAATCCTGTCGAAGGTTTTCAAAGATTACTACGACAAAGAATAAAAATCTGATGTGGCCAACACATGACCTCTCGCCATTTTTGAATCAAAAATCTACAGGTTAAAACAAAACAGTATGAAAAAAAAATACTTTTTTGTAAATCTGGCAACAATGGCCAAAGTTTTGAAAACTTTAATAATACGAAAATAAACTGTAGTGTATACAAAATAAATGTGTAAAACTTTATTGCCTTTTTGCATAGTAATGACGTCAACACTCATAGCAACTGCCACTTCCGGTTGTCCGATTGGCACCAAAATCTAATCAGATCTAATCTAGGGTATCAGAATCCTGTATGCAAAATTTCAAATTTTTTCATTCAGTAGTTTTTGAGTTATCGTTACTACAACATCCATCCAAACACACACACTAACACACACACACACACTAACACACACACACACACTAACACACACACACACAGACATCATCGCGAAAATATCAAAATCGTATTCTAGGGACCCCAAAACGTGTTTATCCATTGAAAACTCACTACCCAATTTTTAGCATGATTCCTATACCTCTCTTATCTGAAGGGCGAGAGGTAAAAAAGGAATGGATACCACTACACCAATTAGGATTCAGGAAGTAACATTCAACTATACAACAAATCCACAGGATAAGCCACACAATAAATCAAGCACTAGAAGAAAAAAAATACGGCACATCAGTGTTTTTAAACGTAAGCCAGGCATTCGACAGGGTTTGGCACACAGGCCTATTATATAAAATCAAAAACTGTCTTCCAATCACATACTTCAAACTGTTAAAATCTTACCTAAGCGATAAAGAGTTTAGAACAAAAATTAATAAAAGTTCTTCCGATAATCATCCAATAAAAGCATTATGTTGCAGCTTCCAGGATTCTGCAGACACATTTAAATGACATCCAAATGTGGCTAAGCAAATGTAAAATCAAGACAAACGAAACAAAATCCTCCCAAGTGACCTTCACTCTAAGAAAAGACCAGTGACCTTCTGTTTATATGAGCAATGTACAAATACCACAAGCTACTAACACGAAATACTTAGGCATGCACCTAGACACAAGGATCAAATGGGAAGACCATATCATTAAACATCGCAAACAAATCGACCTGAAAATAAAATATTTATACTGGCTAATTGGTAGAAATTAACACTCGAAAACAAGCTCGTACTCAACTATAATCAAGTCTATCTAGATGTATGGTATCGAGCTATGGCGTTGTGCAAATAAATTAAATATAGCCATTATACAGAGAAGCCAGTCCAAAATACTTCGCATGATAGCTGATGCACCATGGTATATGTCGAACCTAACCTTACATAAAGACTTAAACGTCAGTTTTGTCAAAGATGTCATAAAAGAATAAAGTACGAAACATCGTGAACGACTGGCTAACCATGAAAACACTTTACTCCATCCGCTTATTGAAGCACAAGATGGTAGAAGACTAAAACGAAATTGGCCAGCAGACCTACAAAACGGGTAACGAGGACTTGTCGTTGGAGAAGACCTCATCACCCCATAGTAGAGCTTATATGCTCTGAAGCGATCCCCTTAGCTTAAAGAACTTAATTGCTAATAAAGTAATATATAAAAAAAGAGTGAATGAGACTTCTTCCTCAGCAATCAGTTATTCTACTGCAATTTGGTGCTGGTCTATATTTATATCGAAATAATGTGTTTTTTTCTTTCATATGGAATGAAACATTAAAAAGTACTAGGCTAAGTAACAATTTAGTACATTTTTATCCTGTTTGTGGTACTGATAATTTTTTTTACCTGGCAATACTGGAGAGGACAAATAAAGTCAGGAAGATATCTAAAAGCGAAAGTTCCAACACCCATTTCTAAATGGTGACTTGCGCATAAAGTTTAAGTTACCTCTTTGGTTCGGCGTGATTAACGGAATGTTAATTAATTTTTCTTAATTTTTTTTTATTAATCTATAATTCTGCTGTTCTTCTGATTCGGCTTTGCTGTGTCATAAAAATAATCAATAATATTTGTAATTTAAAAATAAATAAAATAACACGTGTATCGCTCTGACTACATTTACAATTTAATCAAATGACTTATTCATCGGAAAGTGAATATTTATGAATGCGGTGTGATGAAATAAAAAACTTCTAACACGATTTTCACGTTTGGTGTTAAATTCGAGGCCTTGTATATAAAACAGAATCGTTTCAACGGCAGAGTGCTGCAAAATATAAAATGCGCCGCACCGCGTTCGAAAAAACTGTATTTTATTACAACTGGTTTGTTATTTTTACATTTTTACTAGCAGATTTGAAAAATCAATATACAGTCCACTTAAAATTGATAACTCTTATTATTAATTTTATAGAAAGTTGTACATGGTCTAAAACCCTAAAACGCGACTATTAGATTTTTAACTACTTAAGTCGGCATATAGAATATTCTTTACAAAAAAATAGGCTTATTTAAAAATCCTCTTTTTAATCAAGCTACCCTATTCGGTTAATGTCGTTATAGTAAAGTGATATTTTATAGCATTTATTGCAGTAATTCAATTAGAAAAGTTTGCGCGGAGCTGCTAGAGCCGAACTAACCCCTCAAAGAATAATCTGGATTGTGATAAAAGTTATATTCCCTATTCGCCGTCAGCTATTTTGAAATTTAAGTTAATTAAAAGTTGGTGCATTTTAAGCGATTCCTACTTAACTCATCTGTTTATAAAGTACACACATAAAACGAAAACTCATCTATCTTTAAAATTAAAATTTAATAGCTAATTATAATTTTGAAGAATATCGTCACCACTAACTAAAACTATAATTTTTATCACTTACGTACGTTTCGCTAACTATGTTAGCATCATCAGTAATTAATGATAAACTCATGCCTTAAATTATCTTCACAATTAAACAAATATGATTATAACTCGATAAATGTTTGGAAAAATTTACCACGGTAGTCGACGTGTTGACATCAACCAATTATCGAAGGACCAAAACAACGGCTGTTTAATTATTATTAACTTATGAAACATTATATTATAGTGAACTATAAGGGTTATTTTTTTCTGACCCATTTAGTTGTAACAAAAAGAAAATATAAAATGTACATTATTTTTTTAACACAAAATACCTAGGAATATCATGGTACGTTTAAATAGCCCGGACTTTTTTTTTGTAAACCTGTGTTATTTTAGCTTTAAAGTAATATTACAAAATAAACTAACAAAAAATAACCATAAACGTCACACAATTTTTTTATTAAAGAAATTTTAAAACCCATTTCATATCAAATATATTTTTATTCTGTGTGGTCAAAATTAAACGATTAATAATTTCCGTAATAAATCATGTAGAAGTTTAGCGGAAGCTGAAATTTAACCTGTCATATAAAACAGCGCGAACGTTTAAAATTTGTTAATTTTCTATATATATAGTAGACGATGGAAAAGCCTAATTGAAAATATCGATTTTCTGAATAGCTAGCTAAATATTACTACCATTAGACGGTATTGCAGGATATGCAGGATAAAGTAATCGACCAATTAGACCTAATGCTCAGAGAATCCGTAGTATCTTCATTTTAAATATAAATTTTAAACCCAATTATATTCCACGAAGTATTAAAACAGAAGCAGAAATTAAAGAATGATTTATTTTACACCAAAAGTAATTACGTTTTGATAAAGTCGAAAAGCGTTTTAAATATTTAAAAATTAATATAATTATATTTTTTATATCCAATATAAAATAATATCAATGAACAATTTACTATTATAATAATATTAGGTAAAGAAAAATGGTAACTGTTATAAAATATATTTTTCTGGGTGTTTTCCACTCTGTTACATTCCAGGTTAATTTTTCTGATAGGAAATAAAAAGGGCCCTAACTAAAACTCTCCTCACCCTACCATCCATGCGTCTTCTGGAATCTCATTAAGGCTCTACCGTCCGCTAATTTGTTGGACTGATTTAGCAACATATTTAATTTTCTAATTTATTTCTAAATTTTCTTGGCATTACAAAACATAAAGCTAGGATTGTATGCAAGTCAAATTTAAAAAAATAAATAAAAACGAAAAAACTATAAAAATACTACAATTTCCTGGTAACTTTTACTGGTTCTGAAAAATTATAATAACATTTTACATGTATACAATCCTAAAGTTAACCTTTATCTTTAATCGAAAGAAAACAAAATTGTATTTTTTTAAAAGATAACCGAGTAATCGTGTACGAGCGGAAGGTATACAAACCTAAATTTCGTATTTATTCATGTCCGTTCAGTGCTGCCTCGCACGGACCGCGTGGAATGTTCGTTTATACTTCTCAATACGGCATGCAGAGCCTTAACAACGTACTAGTCCGACTTTGATGGACACCGATTTTTGTTTTCTTGTAGTCTGGGTCCTTATTTAAGATTTGGTCGTCATCGACTTCAGAGTAATAGTAATAAGTATCAGACCACAAAAAAACAGCGTTTTTACTATAATACAATCTACATATTACTATGAGCCGACTTCCTGATATATTTTCATTGTCTTGCATTGCTAAATTTAAATTACTAAAAATAATTATTGACTATTTACTCTCTGATATATTAGGAATTATTACCCTTGCTATTAAAAGATACGAAAAAAAAATAAAAACTAGATATAAAAACTAAAATGTTACTCAACGAATGTCCTTCCTGAAATCATTCTGCAGTACTCGTCCTGCTACATTCATTATTAATTACTTAAATACTAAAGTTAAAATTTTGCTCCCAAGATTTTTAGATTCTGATTTCTGTTGACTATATATTATCCTGTGGTGCTTTCCTGTGGGTTTTTCTTTCGTAGTGATGGTTGTTGCTGTCCTGGTATTATACATATTCCTTTTCCCTGCTTTGAAATCCCGCTGTGTGAACTTCCTTAGTCCTCTTGTTGTGCAATACATCTTTTCCTGCATCCTCATCCTTATATAGTTAAGAGTATTCTCCTGTTCTAAGTTTCCTGTTTTAATGCTCTTTACGTCGTCACGCGGTCTTTTAGCGCTTTAGTCTAGGTTTCGGATTTCCCTGACGTCAACTTCCGCATCAGTGAAGAAAAACAAATACTCCAAGGGTCGTTATGACATCTACAAAACACTTATCGGCCAGAAGGGTTGAGTATATGAGTATTCCGCTGCTGGGATGTTAAAATTTATAACCAAAAGTAATCACTAAGTAAATAAAAACCATTTATTTCATTACCCAATCAAATCCGGACGAAGAAAGGTATGTAACACGGTTCTTAGTGTGTCGTAATGGTAAGTATACACAATTTACTTTTATTTCCGTAATAAGTGAAATAATTAAGATTAGAATTAACTTCAAATTATGGGATAGGCTAGAAGCTTCGAATATAAGGTACCAGTTGAACCTTCCCTCGACAGATTGAGATACTCGCGTCCGTGCTTCTTATGGAGTAAGACGATTCAATTCGTTGTTAGTAGTTGCAGCGGAAATTCAAGTTGGAGTTGCAGAAGCAGTCCGAGTTCTAGTGGCAGTCCCAGTCCCACCTACAGTTCTTGTCCGTTTACTTCAGTAACCTTTAGAGATACGTCGAGCTGAAGGGAGTGAAGTTGAGTTTAGTTGACCGTAAGCCGCCAGTCAGATGATTCAGCCGAGTTTAGGATCAGATCAAGTGCAAATCCAGCCGTCCAAATCCAACGAGTCGATAATAGAGAATATTACACAACTTTCTTCCTCGCCGCGTTTTTGAGTATGAATAAAATTGGTTACTTTTATTTAATTTATTGAATTTTACTTTATCCCAGCAGCGAATATCTAGGTACTCAACCTAGTGGACCAAGTAAAACCCGCCATCCTGGAAAACAGTGACTTGGTTGATACCATAACGACCCCTGGAGTATTTATTTTCCACTGACGCTGCCCGTGCAAGTGACCTTCACACTATAAACGAAAGGTGGTGCCCGAAGTGACCCGAAACCTGGGCTAAGACGCCAAAATACCGCTTAGCGACGCAAAGAGCGTTCCGGTACAACTAAACTTGGCCTCGACCTTTCAACTCGACCTTTAAAGATTACTCCGGTATTTCAGCTGGATCTGGTGCCGACTCGAGCTCCCACTCAGCGTTGCTATCTTTTTTCCGAAAATTTTAGTAGGCAGGTTTTCCTTAGCAGATTTTGGTAGGTTTCAATAATGTAAGAGTTATTGTAAAAATATTTTAATCAAACATATACATTAATTTCTATTTTGCTGGATGTGTAAATAATTTTTAATTTCTATTGATTAGATTGCTTTGACTGCTATTTTGTCTGTGAATCCTCTTTATGTCTTATGGAATTCACCGTTGTATTTCCCCGTCAACTGACAATTGACACAAGAATTTATTCTATAAAACTTTGTATAAAAATGTAAAGTATAAAGGTGACGAACTAAGAAAATATTTTTTAATTCTAGTTTTAACAAAAAAGAAATGTTTGTTCTTTTCTTCAAAATTAGAATGCGAGTCAGTTCCGTTCTCTATATTGCGCTGGTTTTAAGATTTAGCTATATGTTAAATCAATAAATAGATAATTAACAATTTATTAATCCCCAACCTTTAAGTTCAACTTTTTATTGTAATGTAGATTTTTTTATTTTTATAGTATATTTTAGTAGATTCTCGCAAAAATATTATTAAGTTCTCCAGATTAAATATGTCCCACTTAAATTGGGATGGCAACTAAGACTCGGACTGCCACTGCAACTGGAGCTCACTAGGTCGACTCCGGCTGCGATATACCAAAAGGTTGGCTGGAAATGCGAAATCCGTACGCGAGTGACTCTCGAATCATTTTCTTGTTTGTCGATATTTTTCTATCTCTTCCTCATCATTTTCTTTATGTTTATTCTGAGCTTCTTCCAATTTTTTTCATCTTGTTTTTGATTTTCTTCAATATTATTATCAAGTAGGTATATTTTTCCCTTAGAACTTGAATTTTCTGCATTTTCTTATCTCCACTTTTTAACTTCACTGGATGGGATATTTTTACTTTTCGAACCCAACAAAGTTCTATAGAAAGCAATCCTGAATTTGGCCATACCCAGACCTGTTTGTATGTAAAATCAAGGTATTTCAAATCTGATTTCAGATTCATGTTAAGGACCAAAAATTATGTGAATAAAATGTTTATTACTAAATCATTATTGGTTAATGGGCGGGGTAATAACAAAAATAAAACAATAACTTTAAATGATTTTATTAACTAATATAAATATTTTCATTCATTAAAGAGGATACCATAAGTACCTTGGGCAATAGCAATATCAGCTTGAGCCCAGAAACGATGGTAAGTAAAAGTAGGAGCTGGTCCTCCGTTCAAATATGCTTCAACAACGCTCCAGTTCGGGTCTTGTTTGTAAAAGGATCTGAGGCTCATGAAAGTAGCTCCATTTTGGATAACATCACCGTTGGGGTATCTACCGGTCCAACCTGGTGGTACATAGACGGGTTCGTTGAATTGTTTGTACGTGTCGGGAGTTTCAGGTACGGATACACCCTGGTTTGTTTGATGATTCGACCACATGATATCCAAAATCTGTTTGGCGACTTGTTTGGCTTGAGCGTGGTTAGCTTTGGCAGCATAGTAAGCCAGAGTTCTGGCAGTAGCTGCTCCTGTACCGACGTCACTGGATGTTGTGGTTATAGTTACATGAGTATTAGGTGGATTTCCACTCCATGAAAGTTGTTCGGGAAGAGTATAAGAAACACCTGGGTTAACATTGATGTTGGCAAGAATCCACGTAACCCATTTATCCAAGAGAGTCTTCGCTTTGTTATCACCAGTAACATAATAGTATTGAGCCAAACGATCAACAGACCAAGGTTGCATACCGTACCATCTATTAGATGGTGGATCATGGTAAACGGGTTCCCAATCGTAAAACATACCGTGGAAAGTATTTTGGGTAAGATCTGACGGAGGATTATCGTAACGGTTATTCCAACTGTTGGTAGCACCACCAGCGAAAGCACCTTCAGAAGATTGAAGCCACTCGTAGAATTCCAATTGTCTATCAAGAGAAGTTTGCCAATCGCTAACAGCAGTGGCTCCTTTGGGTCTCAAGTTAGGATCATTTACAAGAGCGTAAGCAGCCAATGGATTTTGGTAACCGAAATGAGCTGCACTGTCTCCAATACGCCAAGCCCAACCACCGTTAGTATCAAGAGAACCTCCCCAAGCGAAGTACCACCCCAGCAAGTAATGGGCGCTGCTCTTTCCGTAACCTCCTGGACAACTTTGTGGGCTCACACAGTTTCCAATTTGTTTAAAGTATTTGTCAAACAAAGCGTAACGAAGGTAGTCACCCATTTTAGCAGCTTTAGACAACGTATTAGAAATAGTTCCCAATTGTCCCGATTGTTGTGCCCATTGACTAGCCCAGTAAGCAGCTTGAATAGCTCTAGCATCGGCATCTGGAGCAGCAGTGAATTTCCATTGTTTTGCGTAGCTGTTATCTTTAGTAAAAAGATCCAAGAATCCATTTTGACCACCGTATTTAAAGGAGTCGCAAGTTGGTTGAGGAATTGTTCTCCATACGGATTCCATGGATCCTCTTTGGAATGTGTTAATGTAAGATGGACCTGATGTTCCTGGACCGTTTTCACAGTTTCCTGTAAATTAATGATAAATTAAAAATGAAAGAAAAATAATATAGTTAATACGTACCGGGTGAGTTACCGAATCCGTAAACGTTATCAACATCTAGAAGCCAGTGCATAGAGTACATATCGCTGTTACCGTAGGCACTTACAAGTTCTTGATAAATTGGATCTTGACCAACTGGTACGCTAGTATCGATTTGGGATGGGTATTGGTTGGGTGTGTCCTGTTCTGGAATGAAAGTTGCAGGTTTACTGGGAGGGTAAAAACTGTTTGTAGGCTGACTGGCAGTCACTGGAATAATGTATCTTTCCAAAACGTCCCAAGCTGTATTGAAGGTAGACCAATCTCCACTGATCTTACCGTGAACAGCTTCTAACCTAAAAATTTAATTTGTTTACTACTAGCTTATTTTTTAATAAGTAATATTTATCTTTACCAAACATAGTAACTGAACGCTTCAGATGTAGTTTCGTGACCATGATCGGGAGCTTCAACAATTAAAGTTTCAACTGAATGGTACGGTACTCCTTCGGGGGAAAAGTATCCGGCGCTGTGGATTTTCTGGTATTGACTGTTGAAACGGTCGGTGTATTCACCTGCATGGGCTAAGCCCGCAATGCATGTCATGAACACAAATAGTGCTGACTTCATCTTGATCTGTAATAAAAAAGTTACTTGTTAAAAATGTGTGGTACTACCAATCAAAAGAAATGTAAGTTGAAGAAGATTTAATAAGTGAAGGTAATAATCCCAATACTATTTTATTTTAAGTTAGTGGTAGTGATGACCTGAGCGTTGTATTGAAAAAATTGAAAGATAATTTAATTTTTTTAGAAGACAAATCAGTCAAAAATTTGAAAACAAGAATAGAAGAATTAATCAGATAATTGATGGTGAAATAAGCAATTAGCAATTAGCAACTCTTGGATTAAGATGAGACGCAAACATATACACATAAATAATTCCATTTCGTTAAAAATAAAAATAAAATTTTTAACGAATGTGATGAGAAAAATGAAATAGTGCAAATTCCATAACTTTTGTAAAAAATCGGTCAAGTGCGTGTCGGACTTCGCACATTTAGGGTTCCGTACAAAATGTAGAATATAAGCCAGCTGTGTAGGGGCAGGATTCTTAAAGGACTTTACAATTTTATTCGAACTAATAACACGGTGTTCCCGAACCAACTTTAAATGGTCCGAAAAACCACTCTTAATTTTCCTTTGCCTATCGAAAGATTCGTGGATAAGAAGTCAAAAAACGCAAAAAACAAAAAGATCGGCGGAGCCGTTTTAAAAAAAATCCCGATTTTAGGATTTTTAAAAAAAAAATAGACAATTTGATTTTTTTCCGATTTCTTATCCTATTTTATATTGGTGTTCTTTTTACACGAACTAGATGCGATTAGGGAAACAAGAACTTGTAAGGAGTAGAATTGAATACAGTTGAATTCGCAGGTGCAAGTCACTATGTGTTAGTAAATGTGTCTACACGCATGCTCATTAATGTGTCCAATCAATTGTGGACACTGCACGGGCATTGCTTTGTTTATTTTCGCGTGCGTCTCATCTATATACCTGTGTGTGTTGGAAACGTAGGGGGCGCTACACCGGAAAAATTCAAAAATAGAGTCGGTGTTCAGGATACTGGACAATGTCTTATTCAAATAATTGTTGCCAGTAATTAGTCTGGATCAAACAACGATCGGTTACATTCTTTGTGTTAACTGTATACAAAGTATTCGAAATGCCAAGAAAGACGAAAGATCACGCGCGAAGTCACGAAGAGAACCGAGCTGTAATCTGTTTTTACCTCTCGCCCTTCAGATAAGAGAGGTATAGGAATCATTTTGTTTAAGAAAAGAAGACAAAATGTGGAATATTGTGAGTTTATTGAAGAAGAAAATAGAAAATATTGCAAATATCAACTTGAATGACAGTCGATATCCATCAGTAGTTTGTAGTGCTTGTAAAATCCTCATCTACGCAGCCAACAAACAAGATTCTGGAAATCAAATCAAATTATCCTTACCAGACTATTCCGATTTTCCAGGCCTTCCGCGTGCAACAAGATCAAAAGATGAGACAATTTGTGATTGCGCTCTGTGTAAAATTGTGAGACTTCGCCCACAGAACATAGAACTTGGCAATTTGAAGAAAACAAAAGTGGTCAAAATGAAGTATAAAAATTGTGGAGGGGAATTCGACAAAAAGAATTTCTGCACTTCGTTAAAATACGTATCAAGTCTAACTGAGTTCATTTCAACCAATTTATCGATCAAGGACAAGGAAAAATTGGCTTCATCATTCTTGAAAGATATTCTAGTTGCACTAGAAAACTCGGGAAAACAGGAACAGTTGTGTTTATCACAGAAAGAGGAAAAAAACTACCAGTGTCACGCAAACAATTGCAGCAACTGATATATTGAAAATCAGCACAAATTTGGGATTATACACAAGAAAAACGAATTCTCTAACTTCTGCTTTACGAATTGGGGGGTAGAAAGAGAAAAATTTTCGAACCTAACTTGAAGCAGGACTTGGCTTTATTAAATCATCAGCTTGATTCGTTTTTTAATTCCCGTGTTTGCGAGGTAGTAAATACCAAAAAGTGTCGCTTTACAAATAGGTCCGAATGTTTTGTGTACTGCAATGATGTGCAAGGATTAGTCCAATAATATACAAGAGTTGCAAGGAGTTGTTTTGAAGTTGGGGCGGTGGATTTTTGAAAATTGTTTATCCATCCAATCGCCACTAAAGGGAGCTAACGATAACTTTGATCTATAGCGCACAAGGCAGCACTACCGAGAGTGAATACAAGCAAGTAAATTCAATGATTCAGGTGTTAAAAAACTATTTATTCTTGGTATTATTTCTGACACTCAAGAAAACTATATGTATGTTCGTATTATATGGTCCTGTTTAAATTTGCAAAATATTAAAGCAGTCATTGCTACGGATTTGAAATTAGTCAACATAATTACTGGTATTATGATGCATTATTTCCAGTTTCCATGCACTTGGTGCATTACACCAAAAGCTGATTTAAACATCTGTGGATATTATAGGACCATTGGCAGTTGCCGTGAAAATTTTGAGGCCCTTCAGAAGAGTGGTAATAAAAAAATAAACTCCAAGAATTTTTACAGTGACGTCCAGGAACCTATATTTACAGGTAAACCAGAGACACGGATCATTGAAATCATCCCTCCGCCCGAACTTCATTTAATGTTAGGGGTTGTAAACACACTTTATAACCACATGCTGAATGAATTTCAGCACGATGGCGTAGAATGGGCCAAAACCTGCAATTTGTCTCTCGTTGTAAATTCATGTTTTTCAACTTTTCTTGACAATTTGAAGTTCATGTTTCAGAATTTCAAAGGAGTTATTTAGACCTGGAAATATCGGTATCCCCAAAAGTACATACCGTATTTTTTCAGGTTTCATATTTCTGCCGCACAATGAACAAAGGACTCGGTTATTATAGTGAACAAGCCACCATGATTTCAAAAATACCTGGAAGAATTACAAAGTAAATTCCAGACATCCAGATTATAACTCCAAGTTACTTAGACCTGCACAAGAATATAAATCTCGTTATGTTTAGAGGATTCCATTAGTTAATTGTAAAATGATCACTTTGATAAATTCTACTAATCAATTTTGACATATATTTGGCTGTATCAATATCTATTAGATTATAATACTGATTTCTGTTCAATCTTTTCAAATAAAGTTTCAACAACTTAACATTATATATTTGAGTAAATTTGCTGCATTCTTCTAATGCTAAAAGATAAAAATCTGCTAATATTTCTGTAGTTGTGTTGACCGAAATGTCGTTTTTAATGAAAATGATAAACCATGTTTCATTTGATAATTGCACCTAGTTCGTGTAAAAAGAACAAACAAAAAGAAATTGGAGAAAAATCGAAGTTTTTTATTAAAAAAAAATCTTAAAATCAAACAAGATGTATATACTGTGAAAATTTGAAGACTCTAGCTCCAACGGTTTAGCTGCTAGACCGGTGTGACAGACGGACGGACAGACGGACACGCGAGTGAGAACAATAGGGTTTCGTTTCGACCCTTTGGGGTACGGAACCCTAAAAAGCAAGATACATAGGGTGTCCCAGAATAAAGGGCACAAACTTCAGCAGTAGAATATTTACTTAATTTTAAGACCAAAAGTCTTTATGAGCCCATTCACTAAATGGAGTATTAACGAAGTTAAAGGGTATTAAATTTTCAGAAAAAAATACCATTTTTTTGTATAACTCCAAATGGCTGTATATTTTTTTATGAAATTTTTTGTATCGGTCTATATTAATTAGGCTAGTATTACAGTAATAATTACCTGTCTGTATCTTGAACCATAGACGTACGGTAGATAGGGGTCCAATATGTGTATCTCTAAATTTTACGCCACTGCAGAAATTTTGGTTTTGACATATTTTTATAAATTCTATACATTTCTAGTTCACAAAGTACATAAGGTTTGGTATGTAAATTCTCTACAGTTTTTGAGATATCTAACATTAAATAGGTAAAAGTTCAGTAATTAAAGTTATTGTTATTAATTGGTAAAGAAAAGTACTGTTTTTTTATAAATTTTAAGAAATACCGATTACAAAACCAAGAAATAAATATAAAAATTAATCCCAATAATAACTAGAGGACGTAGGCAGTACATGCCCAAGAAAAATGTTAATGTTTATAAAAAAAAAACAATAACTTTTATTATAATTAATGAACTTTGACCCATTTAATGTTAGATATCTCAAAAACTATTGAGAATTATAACAAACCTTATGCACTTTGTGTACTAGAAAGGTATAGACTTTAGAAAAATATGTCAAAACCAAAATATTTCCAGTGGCGTAAAACTTAGGGACCACATATGTTGGATTAAGTAAATATTCTACCGCCAAACTTTGTCCCCTTTATTGTGGGACACCCTGTAGAATTACAAATGTAATGGTATTTTTTGTTAAATTTTTAATGTTAATATTTAATATAAACAAAATAAAACATTTTTTCGGATATTTTTTGTTATTTTCTACGAGAAGAATTTAAGTTAACTGTGAGTCAAGTTAAATGTTATTAAATTAGTTTTGAGATTAATACATATTTTTTGTGATTTAATAAAAGTTAGCAAGTTTTATCGATTTTTTTTATTACCCTGTATGAATCTATCCCATGGTGTACGAAAGTACCCAGCCTGCTATAACTCTTTAACCTTTTACCATAATAGATTCAGAATTTTTTGTAATTAACTACGATATATTTATTACAATTAGATGCATAAACTACAAAATTTAGTAAGTTAGTAATAAAATAAAAATGTAAAAAGTGTACGAATTATAACCACTTTCCCCTATTGTACATTTGTCTAAAGACAGCCAATTTAACACATTAACTTTTATGTTCTTTTTCACTTAATGAGCACCTTTTTTTCTCTATTTTTTTTTTATAAATTTTACCTTTTTTTCAAATTTCTTTATGAATTACACCAAAAATGAAAAATAAAAAACTACTTTGTCCAATAATAAATAATAAAACTATTTTAAGAAATTTTAAACAACAACGTCATGTAAGTTATTGTGATGTATCAAAACAAAATTAACCTTAAAAATAATATAAATATAAAAATGAAAAAAAGAAATTTTATGGTGGTTACGGCAAAAATTTTTTTTGGAAAGTGATATTTACACTATGTAGATGATTTATACCCTTTTTTATGAAAATTGGTGAGTTTCGTAAATTCTCAACATTTACCAAAGCTTTTTATTGTAAATCTATGATATGTCTTTTGTAAGAATAAACATGTTCTCAATTTTTACTCCTTGCTACTATTTGTATTGAAGGCCTGATGATGGCATTTGTATGCCGAAACTAGGCGCCAGTCCCCTTTCCAACTTATTTGTTTTAAATGTATTGTATGTGTACTGTATATTAATTGTGTACTGTATATTGATTTTTATTTCTTCAATTAATATTTCATTAAATACCATTCAAAGTAAGATCTTTTTTTCTGTTTTTCTGCATTAAAATACATTAATGGATTTAAAAAAAAATCTGATGTGGCCAGCACATGACCTCTCGCCATTTTGGAATCAAAAATTTACAGGTTGAAACAAAAAAGTATGAAAAAAAATTATATTTTTGTAAATCTGGCAACAATGGCAAAAGTTTCGAAAAATTTAATGAGATGAAAATAAACTATAGGGTATACAAAATATATGTGTAAAACTTTATTGCCGTTTTGTATAATAATGGCGTCATCAGCCATAGCAACTGCCACTTCCGGTTGTGCGATTGGCTCCAAAATCTAGTCAGATCTAATCTAGGGTATCAGAATCCTGTATGCAAAATTTCAAATTTTTTTATTCAGTAGTTTTTGAGTTATCGTTACTACAACATCCATCCAAACACACACACACTAACACACACACACACACACACACACACACACACACACACACACACACACACACACACACACACACACTAACACACACACACACACTAACACACACACAGACATCATCGCGAAAATATTAAAATCGTATTCTAGGGACCCCAAAACGTGTTTATCAATTGAAAACTCACTACCCAATTTTTAGCATGATTCCTATACCTCTCTTATCTGAAGGGCGAGAGGTAAAAATCCTTTGAATTTTTTTAACTTTTAATATTTTTAGCTATAACTTCTACAAATAATATTTTAAAATTATGATCCCCTTTAATATAGTCCCTTTACTTTTACTTTCCCGACCCACCTCCTAGAAGGGAAAGTATTGTGAACGAGCTGAAAAAAAATTTAGAGATAAAAACGGAAATATCCATTTTCGGGTCCCCTGAGACGATTGAGACCATTTCCAGATGGAAGTCTGTCTGTCTGTCTGTGTGTATTCCACGATAGAGGCCACACGTTTAATCCGATTGAGCTGAAATTTGGTATAGGGGTTTGGGTTGCCCGTTGGAAGAACATATTAGTTTTTGTACGATATATGTCAAACGGAAGTGTCACTATCAAAAAATGACAGATGCAATGTTTCATGGAATTTGACATGAAATATTTCATGGAATTTGACATGCAATATGCCATTTGAAAGCCCTTAAAAAACTCTATTGAGAACAGTCAAAATTATTTCTCCAACTGTCACCTGTCAAAAATAAAAAAACATCAAATTTTGAAAATTTAGCATTAAATATCTGCAAAAGTATTAGTCCGATTAAGCTGAAATTTGGTATATGAGTTTTTGTTACCCGTCGGAAGAACTCATTAGTTTTTGTACGACACCTGTCAAACGGAAGTACTATCAAAAAATGACAGATGCAATATGTCACGGAATTGGACATGCAATATGTCATTTGAAAGCTATTGAAAAACTGTATTCAGAAAAAATTATTTCTCCAACTGTCACCTGTCAAAAATAAAAAATGTCAAAATTTGAAACTAACATTAAATATCTGAAAAAATATTCGTGGATACTCGTCGGGAAAGTTTTGGGGCGACACAACCGATTTTTTTCATTTGTTTTATAATTTTCGATATAACGAAATTATAAAAAAAATTGAAAACATTTCTTTATTTTGGTTAAATTCAAAGAAACTAAAATACATTGTAAATTTAATTTTATATTTTCTTTCGAACGGTACAAATCTCATTTTAAATCGTTAATATTTTTAAAGTTATTCAATTTTTTTTGTAATTTTTTTAAAAATTCCACAATTTTTGTAATAAATTTTTAATGTTCAACATTCACTTGAAACAATGTATTTGAAATATATTGAATTAAAAAAGTTCTTTTATCAAAGATAATCTCACGAGTCCTCAAAATTGTATCGATAAATTTTTCACGAAAATTTTTTATTTGGAAAAAACACGAAAACAAACCGAATCGTGATAAAATCGCGATTTTATCTAAATTCGGTTTGTTTAAGTGGTTTTGCCTTAAATAAAAATCTGATGTGGCCAGCACATGACCTCTCGCCATTTTTGAATCAAAAATTTACAGGTTGACACAAAAAAGTATGAAAAAAAATTATATTTTTGTAAATCTGGCAACAATGGCAAAAGTTTAGAAAATTTTAATGAGATGAAAATAAACTATAGGGTATACAAAATATATGTGTAAAACTTAATTGCCGTTTTGTATAATAATGGCGTCATCACCCATAGCAACTGCCACTTCCGGTTGTGCGATTGGCACCAAAATCTAATCAGATCTAATCTAGGGTATCAGAATCCTGTATGCAAAATTTCAAATTTTTTTATTCAGTAGTTTTTGAGTTATCGTTACTACAACATCCATCCAAACACACACACACACACACACTAACACACTAACACACACACACTAACACACACACACACAGACATCATCGCGAAAATATTAAAATCGTATTCTAGGGACCCCAAAACGTGTTTATCAATTGAAAACTCACTACCCAATTTTTAGCATGATTCCTATACCTCTCTTATCTGAAGGGCGAGAGGTAAAAAGTCGGAGTTTGGAAAATTAAAATGTATTTAATAGAATTTTAAAGGACGACTGGTATTCGAGAAAACTATTTTTTGAACCATTTTAGACAAAAAAATACTTATTAAAATTTATCTAATAAAATTGAAGACATTTGAAAAGTTAATTTTTTGAACAATTATAGAAAAATTTTTATGATCGCCTTAAAATAGTCCCTTTAATTTTTTTATTTGTTTAATAATTTTCGATAAATCGAAAAAAATTAAAAACATTTCTTTATTTTGGTTAAATTCGAAGAAACTAAAATACATTGTAAATTAATTTTATATTTTTTTTTCGAACGCCACAAATCCCATTTTAAATCTTTAATATTTTTAAAGTTATTCAATTTTTTTTAAAATCTATTACTTCAATTTTTTTGTCATTTTTTTAAAAATTCCACACTTTTTGTAATACATTTTTAATTTTTAATGTTTAACATTCACTGAAAACAATTTTTTTGAATAAAAATATAATATTGAATTAAAAAATTTCTTTTATCAAAGATAATCTTACGAGTCCTCAAAATTGTATAGATAAATTTTTCACGAAAACTTTTGTATTTGGAAAAAACACGAAAACAAACCAAATTGTGATAAAATCACGATTTTATCTTAATTCGGTTTGTTTGAGTGGTTTTGCCTCAAATAAAAAATCTGAGTTTGAAAAATTAAAATTTATAATCAAATTTTGAAGGTGTGGTATTTGAAAAAAATATTTTTGAACAATTTTAGAAATCCAAACTGAACAATTTAAATTTAGGAGCTCACCTCCAACTTTGATGTATTAAGTGTTGCCTAGTTCCAAATGGTTATTTTAATACGGGTAGCGAATTTTTTTAAAGAAATCAAAAATAACATATGAAAATCAATGAATGTAGGAAATTATTGGTTTCACTGTTTAGAAAATTTGCATAGAAAGTTTTGTTTATGTATTTTTACTACATACAATGATTCTTATGAACGATTTATTTGCCCAAAGGACGTATGAAAAGTTGCAACCACGTATTTGCATAAAACCTAAGAAATTCTAGTTTATTTGACTTTTGACATTTCTGTCATTACTAAACTTTACAAAAATCGGGTTACTTCAAAAATGTAATGTAAAAATAATTATACAGTGTAAGAAAAGTGGACATTTGGTTTGAAAAAAAAAATGTTAAATAAAACCTTGTACAGTTAGTTGAGCTATTAAGAAAATTATTTTTGAGGTTAATGGAAACCAGGCAGGAAAAAGAGGTGGGCTTATATTTAATAGAGAGTTATTGCACGACACCAAATTTTTATACCATATACCTTATACCTTAGCACTATTTGGCTTAGTGCACGCATATAAATATTGCAAGGATCTTTACCTTAAACGCTATGTTAGGTTAGACGCTAGACCTTATATTTGACCTTAAAATATTTTTCTAGTAAGATAAATATTTTCTGATTTATTCTCATGAGAAAAATTAAACTTTTACTCTACGTAATAAAAATTTTGATTTTTATATCTAAAATTCCTCTCATGAGACAAAAAAAAACAAAGTTCTGCTCTAAGTAATTAAAACTTTGATCTTAATATTTTCCTAGTGAGATAAAAATCTTTTGATTTCTTCTCATGAGAAAAATTAAAAATTTTACACTAAGTAATAAAAATTTTGATTTTTATCTGTAAAATTCTTCTCATGAGACAAAAAAAACTTTTGTTCTAAGTGATAAAAACAACTTTGATCTTAATATTTTCCTAGTGAGGTAAAAATCTTCTGATTTCTTCTCATGAGAAAAACTAAAAATTTTACTCTAAGAAATAAAAATTTTGATTTTTAACTCTAAAAAAAAACAAAATTTTGCTCTAAGTATTAAAAACTTTGATCTCAAAATATTTTTCTGACTTCTCATGAGAAAAACTAAAAAGTTTACTCTAAGTAATAAAAATTTTGATTTTTATCTCTAAAATTCTTCAAATGAGTCAAAAAAAAAATTTTGCTCTAAGTATTAAAAACTGTGATCTTAAAATATTTTTCTAGGCAGGTAAAAATTTTCTGAATTCTTCTCATGAGTCAAAAAAAAAATATTTAATATATATTAAAAACTGAGATCTTAAAATATTTTTCTATTAAGATAAAAATTTTCTGAATTCTTCTCATGAGAAAAACTAAAAAGTTTTCTCTAAGTAATAAAAATTTTGATTTTTATCTCTAAAATTCTTCCCATTCTTTTGTCAAAAATTTTCGTTTGTGTCACGTTGGCCACGTTTTATGTTAATAGTAACTCGAGTTTTTAGATTATTTTATTTTTTTCGCGAGACATGAAAGAAATTTTAGATGTGCTGATTATTGGTGAACATATGAAGATGTGGAACAAATCCTTTTAATGGCATCAAAGCCTGTCAATACCTTTTTAAATATACCTGAATTTTGAATGGTTACGTTAAATGTCAGTTATTAACCATAAAACATTTTATTTATCAGCAAAATACATCGACAGAACAAAAATTCCCATAACGTATAAGGTTTAACGTTTAACCTTATCCCTAAGAAATAGTGCATGACCTTATACCTTATAAAAAATTGTTTAGGTCTGCGCATGCTTAGATGTCAACGTAAGGTATACGGTATATTTCAGATGTCGTGCAATAACTCTCTATTATATTACTTTAATACATCAACATAAATTCTTGAAATTTAAATCGTAATAAGGAGACGTTTTTACCGAATTTGAATTTTTATTCATCTAAATCGTGAATTTAACAGCTGAAAAAATAATCAAAAAAATAATTGATTAAACAATTAATTTACTAGGAATGTTCGAAAAAGTTGATAAACTTATTGTTTTCCATATGGTAGACAACACTGTATATAATCTATATGGCATTATTTGAAAAATATTTTGTACAAACTGAAAATAAAAAAAAAATCTTACCTCTTACTTCAGAACAATAGACAGTCACTTGAAAATCGATGTATACAATTTCTTTATATATAGTATTTTTTATAGTTTATCAGTAGGTTAATGTTTAAGATCATCTATTTTTATTTTAATTAAAAGTGTTTTCGTTCATCTAAATATCTTATAGTAATCAGATAAATTCACTTATTTATTGTAGATAGTAAACTATGATTATTACCTCGTGCCTTAATCTAAATATTAATTCCATATTATTCTATGGTTATATATAGGGTGTCAGCGAAAATAGTGCATAGGTATACAAGACACTATTTCAAATAATTGAAACAACTAAAGTTATTCGTTATTATGGAAAAAAAATACTATGGTAAAATAACATCTAGCTTTTATTCATTACATTTCTTAAAAAATTATGTTGAAAATATCTGAGCATTCGTGATTAGAGTTAATTCTTTTGTTCATAAAATAAATAATTCCATTTTTGATTAATGTCAATAGATGATTATAAAAATAAAGTTTACAGTAGTTGTTATAATTTTCTATTTTGTATACAGTTCAAGTTTACTTGCAGAAATAAATAATTGAGTACTTTCAATAGGTTATGGGCCTATAAACTGTTAAAGTTTTTTTTAAGTTACTGCAAGTTAAAGTTAAAGTAACGAAAATGGCGGATGCTAAGTTCTCAATTGAAAAGTTGAACAATGAGAATTATTTCGTATGGAAATATAAAATGGAACTGTTATTAATCAAGGAAGATTTATGGAATGTAATTTCTAAAGTAAAACCCAGTGTGGACATAGAAAGCTGGGAAAAGAAAGATAATCAAGCCAGAGCCATTATAGGTTTATCAGTTCAAGATAATCAGTTGGAGCACATTAGGAAAGCAAAAACAGCGCTTGAAGCATGGACATCATTAAAGAATTATCATGAGAAGGCTACTCTCAGTCATAAAGTTTCTCTCATGAGAAGAATTTGCAGTTTGCGATTAGAAGAAAATGGCAATATGGAGCAACATATTCAGAAAATGTCAGAATTATTTGGTAAACTTACAGCCCTTGGTGAAGAAACCTTATCAGATAAATGGATAGTAGCTATGTTATTAAGCAATTTACCCAAAACGTATGATACTCTTACCACAGCCCTTGAGACTAGAAAGGAAGATGACCTTACCTTAAATTTAGTTCAGTCAAAGCTTATAGAAGAGTTCCAACGATTCACTTCATTTCATGAATCGACTGAAAAGGCATTAGTAATAGAAGGTGTCACTTTGCAATGTTTCTTTTGTAAGAAGAAAGGACACCTAAAGAGAGACTGTGAGAAATATTTAAGTTGGAAGAAGAAAAAAAGAAATACAACGTTCACGTAATCATGCAAAGCAAGTAATAGAAGAAGACAATAATAAAGAAGACTATTGCTTTGTCATTTCTGAATCGGAGGATGATGATGGATGGGTGGTTGATTCTGGATCATCTTGTCATATTTCAAACAGACGAGATATTTTCTCCAGTATGTCGTTAAGTTTTTTGTTGCAAATGGAATTGAAGAGACTGCCGTAGGAATAGGGAACATAAGAATTACATTATTAAATAATAAAAACTCCAAATATTACAAATTTACATTTTTTTGGATCTAAAGCATATGTGTTTATTCCACAAGCATGTAGACGTAAATTAGATAAAAAATCTATTCCATTATATTTCGTCGGATACGACGAAAGTATTAAAGGATTTCGTCTTGTGGATGTATCCTCAAGAAAAGTAACTGTAAGCAGGGATGTCAAATTTTTAGATTCAATTGTACCATGTAAAAAGAAAACTGAAGAAGTTGGAGAAAAAGCTGTTTTAGAAGAAATAATAATACCAGTAGAGATATCAAAAGCAAATAAAGAAAGTACAATCAGTTTCATTGAGGAGGAGCAATTGGAGGAGGAGCAGGAAAAAGAGGATAAAACCCCTGGACTACCTACAATTATAAATCAGGCCAATGAAACTGAAGACAGTCATAAAATAAATTTAAAGCCACGAAGATCTAAAAGAATTAGTAAAGGAAAACCACCAGAAAGGTTAATGGTTAATGCTGTTGAAGTAAGGAATTTTAAAGAAGCAATCTCAAGCGAAAGAAAAGTAGAATGGCAAAGAGCAATGGAGGAAGAAATGGAATCCTTAAAGAAACATCAAACTTGGTGCCTTGTTGACTTACCAGAACACAGAAAAGCAATAGGATGTAAATGGGTATATGCTCTGAAAACAAATTCTGAAGGTGAAATAATTAGATTTAAAGCTCGCCTCGTAGCTCAGGGTTTCTTACAGAAATATGGATCTGATTATTATGAAGTATTTGCTCCAGTAGTAAAACAAACCACTCTAAGAATATTTCTGTGTATAACAGGTACGAAGAAGATGAAGGTTCAACATCTGGACGTGAAAACAGCATTCTTGTACGGAGAACTCCAGGAAACCATATTCATGAAGCAGCCTCCTGGATTTTTACAAGAAGGCATGGAAGAAAAGGTATGTTTGTTGAAAAGAAGTTTATATGGACTAAAACAGGCAGCCAGGATGTGGAATGAAACTATAGATACTTATCTGAAGTCAATAGGGTTTCTACAGAATGAAACTGAGAAATGCCTCTATAGAAAATTTGCAGGAAGTGAACTAGTTATCTACTTGTTAATCTATGTAGATGATCTACTTCTGGCTAGCACTTCTACTACGCTTTTAGTAGATACTGAAAATCAACTGAAAGAACGTTTTGACATTACGTCACTTGGAGACGTCAAATTGTACTTGGGATTAGAAATTGGCAGAGATAAATTTCAGAATTTTTATATTAGTCAAGAAAAATACATTGGGAAACTTATTTCATTAGTAGGACTACAAGATTCTAAGATATCCAATATTAAACTTGATCCAGGGTATGGTAAATCTGAATGCACTACTTTCTTAGTAAATAACAATATGTATCGTAAGGTAGTTGGATGTTTGCTGTACATATCTGTTAATTCTCGCCCTGATATTACCGCTAGTGTAGCATTGCTTGCTAGAAAAGTTAGTAAGCCTACTACAGAAGACTGGAACGAACTAAAAAGAATAATAAAGTATTTGAAAGGTACACAAATTTTAAAACTATTTTTGAGCTCTCATTTAGAAAATGATTTCTTCTATGGTTATGCCGATGCAAACTGGGCAGAAGACCGAGTAGCGCGTAAGTCCAATAGTGGTTATGTTTTTAAACTAAATGGTGGTGTTATAAGTTGGTGCTGCAGGAAACAATCATGTGTAGCATTGTCTTCAACCGAGTCTGAATTTATTGCTCTATCAGAAGCATGCAAAGAAGCTGTTTGGCTTGAAAAGGTGATTGGTGGATTCGAAGAACTTGTTACAAGACCTATTAAAATTTATGAACACAATCAAAGTTGTATAAAAATGGTAGAGTCTGAGAGGTTTAGCCACAGATCTAAGCATATTGACACTAAATATCATTTTGTCAAGAACTTTGTCACTGAAAATTTTATTAAGTGCATTTTCTGCCCAACCGAAGAAATGCTTGCTGATTTATTCACAAAACCCCCACCTGCAAGACAACTAATAAATTTGAGAGAAAAACTTGGTCTATATACTTTACAAGATCACGAATGAGGAGGAGTGTTGAAAATATCTGAGCATTCGTGATTAGAGTTAATTCTTTTGTTTATAAAATAAATAATTCTATTTTTGATTAATGTCAATAGATGATTATAAAAATAAAGTTTACAGTAGTTGTTATAATTTTCTATTTTGTATACAGTTCAAGTTTACTTGCAGAAATAAATAATTGAGTACTTTCAATAAATTAGGTATTTATTTACATTGTATGCGGTACCGTTAGAATTTTTTATTGCAATTGCTTACTTTTTAGTGACTACCATGATTATGGTGGTGTAGGTTTTCCGGGTTTTCCTACACCTATAGCCAAATGGCGCCATCAATCCTCAGTAAGTAGCCCCGGAGCGCCACGGCAAATAATAATAATAATCCCTTCCCCGCACAAGCCATTTACTTTCTGGGGTTTAGTCTTAAGGGGTGAAATGTATTATTATTATAATTATTATGTTGATATGAAACTTGCGGTAATAAAAAAGGGGCTGTCAAATTTTAGGCGAATGTTTTATAATTTTTCCCAATTTTTTTCTTATTGTAATGTTTTTTTTTCTGTACTTTTTTTTTGTTTTTTAATCTTTTCTTGTTCGTCCGATTTTTTGGATATTTCGGTTTTTTCAATTTTCTTTCTAGTTTTTTTTTATTCATTTGAATTTTTGGTTTTTTCGATTTTTTTCTCATTTTTCCGATTTCTGTTTATATTAATGATTTTTTTAATTTTTCCTCACTTTTTTCTAATTTTATCTATTTCTTTCTTTTGGTTTTTGATTTTTATCATAGATACTTTTTTATCATTCTGATTTTTTCCTGTATCTTTCTTTTGTTTTCTAATCTTGTTTTATTCGTCTGATTTTTTTGGATTTTTCGATTTTTTCAATTTTATTTCTAATTTTTTTTTATTAATTTGAATTTAGGTTTTTTCGATTTTTTTCTCATTTTTCTGATTTCTGTTTTTATTAATGGTTTTTTTAATTTTTCTATTTCTTTCTTTTGGTTTTTGATTTTTATCGTTGCCGCTTTTTTCTCATTCTGATTTTTTCCTGTATCTTTCTTTGTTTTCTAACCTTCTCTAATTCGTTTGATTTTTTGGATTTTTCGATTTTTTCAATTTTTTTTCTCATTTTTTTTTATTCATTTAAAGATGATTATAATTATTATTATTATTTGATTTTTTGGTTTTTTCGATTTTTTCATTTTTTCATTTTTCTGATTTCTGTTTTTATGAATGATGTTTTGTCGATTTTTTAATTTTTACTTACTTTTTTCTCATTTTTTCTATTTCTTTCTCTTGGTTTTTGATTTTTATCATAGCGAGATTTTTCGCCTTTTGATCTTCTCCTGTATCTTTCTTTTGTTTTCCAATATTTTCTTATTCGTTTGATTTTTTTTGGATTTTTCGATTTTTTCAATTGTCTTTCTCATTTTTTTTATTGATTTAAAGATTGTTATTATTATTATTATTATTTGAGTTGTTGGTTTTTTCGATTTTTTTCTCATTTTTCTGATTTCTGTTTTTATTAATGATTTTTTGTCGATTTTTTTTTAATTTTTTCTCACTTTTTTCTCATTTTCTATTTCTTTTGGTTTTTGATTTTTATCATTGCGACTCTTTTTGGTTTTTTCTTTTTTTGTGCGTTTTTTACGTTTTTTTACTCATTTCTCTGGTTTTTGATTTTTTCAAATTCTCTCTAGTTTTTTGTGACTTTTTCCCATTTTTTTCCGATATTTGTCGTTTTTTTTTAATTTCTTTGAATTATTTCGTTCTTTTTTTTCATATCTTTCTCATTTTTTTTATTTCAATTTTTCTGTTTTTTTTTTCTGATTTTTTGTCAATTTTTCTGAGTTTTCCTCACTATTTTCTCACTTTTTCAATTTCTTTATTTCGATTTCTAATTTTTTATCATTGAGGCTTTTTTCGGTTTTTGCATTTTTTTGCGCATTTTTCGTTTGTTTTTGTCTTTTCTCTGGTTTTTTTCTGCTTTTTGATTTTTTTCAAATTATTTTAGGTTTTTTGTAACTTTTTCCCATTTTTTTCTTATTCTTCTGATTTTTGTCGGTTTTTGTCGATTTCTTTCAATTCATTTCGATTTCTTTGGATTTTTTCGATTTTTTTTTCTCATTTTTCTGATTTCTACTTGTCTATTTTTTTGTCGATTTTTCAGGTTTTCCTCACTTTTTTCCTTAATTTTTCTATTTCTTTATTTCGTTTTCTCATTTTTTTATCATTGCGACTTTTTTCGTGTTTTTGGGATTTTTTGCGCATTTTGCATATTTTGTCATTTCTCTGACTTTTTTTGTTTTTGATTTTTTCAAATTCTTTCAAGGTTTTTGCAACTTTTCCCCATTTTTTCTTATTCTTCTGTTTTTTGTCGATTTTTTTCAATCTCTTCGGATTTTTTTGGTTTTTTCGATCTTTCGGTTTTTCTCATTTTTCTGATTTTTTGCTTTTTGTTTTTTCTGATTTTGCTCGATTTCTTCATTTCTTTGCTCTCTGATTTTTTTTTATTCCGCGGATTTTTTTCTTTTATTTCAATTGTTTCGAATTTTTTAATTTTATTTTGATGGTTACAATTATTTCCAGATATTTTTGATTGTTTTTTGTGTTTTTGCTATTTTCTTCGTTTTTGTTAATTTTTTTTTGATTTTTTTCGACTGTTTTCGGTTTTTGAGAGTTTTAGCAGTTTTATTTTTGGGTTTTTCGTTTTTTCCAATTTTGGGTTTATTTTTTTTACACAATTTTCTGATTTGTATCCAAAGCTTTCTGTTTTTCTGATTTTTTCCATTTTTCTAATTTTCTGTCATATTTTTCTCACTGCTTTTCCATTTCTTTCTTTGTTTTCTGATTTTTCTCATTTTTTTTTTGTGATTCTTTTGATTTCTACTATTTTTCGGTTTTGTTTTCGCTTTTTTTATTCATTTTATTGATTTATCCGAATATTTTCCGATTTTTGTTGATATTTTCTATTTTATTTTCGTGTGTTTCTCATTTTCTTGATGTCGGGTTTTTTGTTTTTTTTTTTTTGTTTTTTGAATTTTATCATTTTTTTTTGATTAATTTCAATTTTTTCGAATTACTACTCTGCTATTTTTAGTATTTTTAAATAATGTAAATTTTCTAAGGTTTGAAAAAGATGTACAAGTATTTCTTTAATAATATTGTATTGTTCAGTGATTAAACACATCTAGTTCAATTAAACGAAATTGAAAATAGAAGTGAAATCAATATATTTGTTATGTAATTGTTTATACGTAATAATAAAAGTTTTAGTACGAATAAATGAGCAAAGAAAAAGCTCTTCAGAATCAAAATAATAATTTATTCATTTATTCGTATATTCTCAGTTCTGCAAACAACTGAGTGGTTCTTCGATAAAAAAATATCTTCCAAGTCCACTTTGATAGTAACAAGCAATAATTCTACTAAGGATACAAAATATTAAATTTGACAATCTTTACCTATTTTATATCCATTTATTATTATACAATTATATTTTATTTTAAATAATACTCAATGGCGTACCTATTTTTTTTTTAATTTATGAAACTACTAGGACCACTTAAACAAAAGAAAATCAACATAATAAATATTGCCATATTTTTGGAATTCATTTTAAAACAAGCATTTGTCTGTTCGTGCATTTTTTTTTCATTTTTTACATAAAATGTCTCCGTAAATAAAAAAAACAGCAGACACAGAGCTTATGAAAAAAGTTTCTGAAGAGGCCGTTTTTGTCTCAGTGTCCATAAATTCTTTATCAGCGCCATCACAGACGACATAAGGAGAGAGGCAGTCGGACAATACATCATTTTTATTAAACTCTATCTTTTCCTTTCGGCAAAGATGAGAGCCACATCGATCTATTTAGATGGAGCTCTCTTTTCGTGTTGATGTGTTTCATATTTTCGGGGCGTGAGTTGGAGAATCAACGTTTGATGTATTTTACGATGTTTCGACGCAGTTAGGAAAAGGAAAAGGGTATATATAGATTCGAGATGTGATACGTAAAAATTATGGGTTGTGGTCTACGTTGTCAACTGTATTGAAAGCTGTTATAGTACGGACACTTAAATTATTATAGTACATTGGAGAACAATATAGAACAATAAAAAAGAAATAAGAAATATGTAACGACACCAAAAATAACAAATACTAATTATCTCAATTAGTTATCTCAATCAACTCTTTCTAGATTATAAATTATACTTCTTCTGCTCTTCGTAGATAATAAATTCTTAAAAATCCTTAAAAATTCTTAAAAATACTTTTAAATCTTTAATAAATCCTTAAAAATCCCTAAAAACACTTAAAAAATACTGAAAAGGACTTAAAAATATTAAGAAATTTTTAAAGGTTATAAAATCGCTAAAAATAGTTCAAAATTCTTAAAAATCCTTAAATGTCCTTGAAAATCCTTAAAAATCCTTAAAAGTCATCAAACTACCTTAAAATCTTTAAAAACCCCTTAAAACTATGAAAAAATTTAAAAAACCGTTAAAATCTTTAATTAAAGCTTAGAAATTCTTAATAATACTTTAAAATCCTTAAACTATCCTTAAAAAAATCCTTAAAAAAACCTAAAAACCCGTAAAAATACTTAAAATTATTTAAAAATCTTAAAAACTTCTCAAAGATACTAAAACAATCCTTAAAAAAACATTAAAAAATCTCTAAAAATAGTTGATTCTTAAAAATCCCTAAAAACTCTTAAATGTCCTTGAAAATTCTTAAAAATCCCATAAAATATTTAAAAATCATTAAAAATCCTTTAAGATCATTAAAAATATTTAAAAACCCCTTCAAATTCTGAAAAAAAGTTGAAATCATTAAAAATCTGAAGAACATCACTAAAAATAGTTTAAAACTCTTAAAAATCCCTAAAAATCCTTAAATATCCTTGAAAAGCCATAAAAATTCCAAAAATGCTTAAAAATCATTAAGAATCCTTTAAAATCCTTAAAATCCTAATCCTTAAAATCATTAAAAAAATTTTAAAATTAAAAATCGTTAAAAATGTTATGAAAATCATAGACATTCTTAATAATACTTTAAAATCCTTAAAAAATCCTTAAAAAACCCTAAATAAATCCTTAGGAAAACCTAAAAACCCCTAAAAAAATTGCTTAAAAATCTTAAAAACTTCTCAAAGAACCTAAAACAATCCTTAAAAAAACGTTAAAATCAGTAAAAATAGTTGATTCTCAAAAATCCCTAATAATCCTTAAATGTCTTTGAAAATCCTTAAAAATCCCAAAAAATGCTTAAAAATCATTAAAATCCTTTAAAGTCATTAAAAATGTTTAAAACCCCCTTAAAATTTTGAAAAAAATTTAAAAATCATTAAAAATCTTAAGAAAATCTTAAAAATTCATAAAAATACTTTGAAATTCTTAAAATATGCTTAAAAAATTATGACAAAATCCTTAAAAAACCCTAAAAATACTTATAAAGCTGAAGAAATTCTTACAGATCCTAAGACAATCCTTAAAAAAACATTAAAATCACTAAAAATAGTTTAAAATTCTTAAAAAGCCCTAAAATTCCTAATATATCCTAGAAAAACCTTAAAAATTCCAAAAATGCTTAAAAATCATTAATAGTCCTTTTAAATCCTTAAAATCGTAATCCTTAAAATCATTAAAAAATTTTAAAAACCCCTCAAATTCTGAAAAAAAAACTTAAAAATCGTTAAAAATTTTATGAAAATCATAGAAATTCTTAATAATACTTTAAAATCCTTAAAATATCCTTAAAAAATCCTGAAAAAATGCTTAAAAAAACATAAAAACCCGTAAAAATACTTAAAATTATTTAAAAATCCTACAAACTTCTCAAAGATCCTAAAACAATCCTTAAAAAAACATTAAAAATCTCTAAAAATAGTTGATTCTTAAAAATCCCTAAAAAATCTTAAATATCCTTGAAAATTCTTAAAAATCCCATAAAATTCTTAAAATCCTTTTAAATTCTTTAAAATCCTTACAAATCCTTTCAAATCCTTTAAAATCCTTAAAAATGTTTAAAAACCCCTTAAGATTCTGAAAAAAAATTAAAAATTGTTAAAAATCTAAAAAAAATCTTAAAAATCGTTAAAAATCTAAAAAAAATCTTAAAAATACTTTAAAATCCTTAAAATATCCTTAAAATATCCTTAAAATATCCTTAAAAAATCCTGAAAAAATCCTTAAAAAACCTAAAAACCCCTAAAAAAATTACTTAAAAATCTTAAAAAGAACCTAAAACAATCCTTAAAAAAACGTTAAAATCAGTAAAAATAGTTGATTCTCAAAATTCCTAATAATCCTTAAATGTCCTTGAAAATCCTTAAAAATCCCATAAAGTGCTTAAAAATCATTAAAAATCCTTAAAAATCTTTAAAAATGTTTAAAAACCCCTTAAAATTCTGAAAAAAATTTAAAAATCGTTAAAATCTTAAAAAAATCTTGGAAATTCTTAAAAATACTTTAAAATCCTTAAAATATCCTGAAAAAATCCTTAAAAACCCCTAAAACCGGTATAAATTACTTAAGAAATTCTTAAAGATCCTAAGACAATTCTTAAAAAACATTAAAATCACTAAAAATAGTTTACATTTCTTAAAAATCCTTGTAAGTCTTTGAAAATTCTTAAAAATCCCAAAAATGCTTAAAAATCATTAAAAATCCTTTAAGATCCTTAAAATCCTAATCCTTAAAAATCATTAAAAATCTTTAAAAACCACTTAAAATTCTGAAAAAAATTTAAAAATCGTTAAAAGTCTTAAAAAAAACCTTAGAAATTTATAAAAATCCTTAAAATATCCTTAACAAATCCTGAAAAAATCCTTTAAAATCAATTAAAACCATTAAAAATACGTAAAATTACTTAAAAATCTTAAGCAATTCGTAAAGATCGTAAGAAAATCCTTAAACAACATTACAATCACTAAAAATAGTTTAACACTCTTAAAAATCCCTAAAATTCCTTAAATATCCTTGAAAAACCTTAAAAATTCCAAAACTGCTTAAAAATTATTAATAATCCTTTAAAATCATTAAAAAAATTTAAAAATCCCTTAAATTCTGAAAAAAAAATTAAAAATCGTTAAAAACGTTATGAAAATCATAGAAATTCTTAATAATACTTTAAAATTCTGAAAAAATCCTGAAAAAATCCTTAAAAAACCTAAAAGCCCGTAAAAAAAAATTACTTAAAAATCATAAAAACCTCCTCAAAGAACCTAAAACAATCCTTAAAAAAACGTTTAAATCAGTAAAAATAGTTGATTCTCAAAAATCCCCAAAAATCCATAAATGTCCTTGACAATCCTTAAAAATCCCATAAAATGCTTAAAAATCATTAAAAATCTTTTAAAATCCTTAAAAATTAAAAATGTTTAAAAACCCCTTAAGATTCTGAAAAAAAATTAAAAATCGTTAAAAATCTTAAAAACCCTTAGAAATTTTTAAAACTTCTTTAAAATCCTTAAAATATCCTTAAAAAATGCTGAAAAAATCCTTAAAAAACCTAAAAACCCCTAAAAAAAATTGCTTAAAAATTTAAAAAATTTCTCAAAAAACCTAAAACAATCTTTAAAAAACGGTTAAATCAGTAAAAATAGTTGTTTCTCAAAAATCCCCAATAATCCTTAAATGTCCTTGAAAAATCCTTAAAAATCCCATAAAATGCTTAAAAATCATTAAAAATCCTTTAAAATCCTTAAAAATCGTTAAAAATGTTTAAAAACCCCTTAAAATTCTGAAAGAAATTTAAAAATCATTAAAAATCTTAGAAATTCTTAAAAATACTTTAAAATCCTTAAAATATCCTTAAAAAATCCTGAAAAAATCTTTAAAAAATCCTTAAACCCATATAAAATACTTAAGAAATTCTTAAAGATCCTAAGACAATCCTGTTTAAAAACCTCTGAAAATTTAAAAATCTTAAAAAAATCTTAGAAATTCTTAAAAATAATTTAAAATCCTTAAAATATCCTTAAAAAATCTTGAAAAAATCCTTAAAAAACCCTAAAAGCCGTATAAAATATTTAATCCTTAAAAAACATTAAAATCGCTAAAAATAGTTTAAGTCCTTGAAAATTCTTAAAAATCCCAAAAATGCTTAAAAATCATTAAAAATCCTTTAAGATCCTTAAAATCCTAATCATTAAAATCATTAAAAATCTTTAAAAACCACTTAATATTCTGAAAAAAATTTAAGAATCTTAAAAAAATCACAGAAATTCATAAAAATACTTTAAAATCCTTAAAAAATTCTTAATAAATCCTGAAAAAAACCATTAAAAATACTTAAAATTACTTAAAAATCTTAAGCAATTCGTAAAGGTCTTAAAATAATCCTTAAAAACCATAAAATCCATAAAAATAGTTTCAAATTCTTAAAAATCCTTAAAAATCCTTAAAAATCCTTAAAAATCCTTAAAAATCCTTAAAAATCCTTAAAAATCCTTAAAAATCCTTAAAAATCCTTAAAAATCCTTAAAAATCCTTAAAAATCCTTAAAAATCCTTAAAAATCCTTAAAAATCCTTAAAAATCCTTAAAAATCCTTAAAAATCCTTAAAAATCCTTAAAAATCCTTAAAAATCCTTAAAAATCCTTAAAAGTCCTTGAAAATTCATAAAAATCCCAAAAATCCTTAAAAATCATTAAAAATCCTTTAAAATCCTTAGAATCCTTAAAAAACGTAGATCCTTAATTCCAGTTGGGTGGATGAGCGAAGATTGTCCTAACAGATGTTTTTGAAAATTTGTCAGTGATTGATCATGGTATACTATTATGATTTATGAAAATATAAAATTATAGTACAAAGTGCGTACTATATTTACTTTGTAATTTTATAGTACATGAAGTTGTAATTATCGTACAAATACTATAATTATAATACGGTTGGCAACGCTGGTTGTAGTCGACATTATTTTTAAATATGAAATATTCTATATCAATATTTTATTATTAGATTTTGAACAGGAAACTTAATATCCCTTTAATGTTAGCTTTTTACAACGGCTGAAATAAATTACTTCCCGTATACGAAATTTCATTGTTTTTCAAATGTGTAGTTGAACAATCCGAAAAGCGCATCAGGTGAAAGATCCTCTACACACATGAATACCTGGATGTTCCCGAATCCTGGATAAAGACAAAAAGAATTTAACTGGATGAACTATTTAAATCTGGCATCGCATAGCGGAACAAAAATTCGTATACGGTAAATTCTGAACTCTTCATTTTCTGGTTTTATTTTCCGGTCTGCGTGTATCCTGTGTTTTGGTATGCGAGCGTGAAATAAAATTTTATGTGATGTCAGGAAGTGTGAGTCGTTGAAAAAAAATTGCATTTTCAGGAATAGAACTAAAGGCTACTTACAAATGAGTTCTTTTGAATTAAACATGTAGGAAATATTGGACAGTGGAGAAGAGTACGAAATGTTCACATATTTCATTGAAAAATATTAATTTAATTTTTATCTTTTATTCTTTATCCTAGTGATTTAAATTTGTGTACTTTTGATCAGTTTTGATCACCCTGTATATATTTTGTTCTTATGCCAATAAATATAACTTCAAAACTATTTATTTTATAATATAGATGTAATAAGTTTTTAAAAATCACGTTCTTAGATCGAATCCAAAAATGAAAAAAAAAATACAGGGTGTTCCATTTAAAATTAGGATGTTGATACCAACTTCCGGTATAACCGGATATAGCTGGTTATTCTAAATATTTTAAATCGATGGGTCATCCCCGATAATCTCTTATCCTAAATTTTCGGATTTTAATTCCGCCTACTTCTCCTGAAACCTCTAATTAGCCTTATAAAAGAATCATCCTGTATTACTAACTTTGATTTTTAGTACCTGATAATACCGAACTTTCTTTTTTTCCTATTTCTTCCTTTTTTTTCTGTTTTAATTATTTTTTCCCTATTTGTCCATATTTGTCCTTATTATTATCTGTCTTTTTCCTGTTTTTCCTTATTTTTCCCTATTTTTCACTATTCTCCCATATATTTGCCTATTTTCCTGATATTTCTATATTTATTTCTAATTTCCCTATTTTATCTATCTTTTTCCAATTGTTTTTTATTTGTCCAAATACTTCCCTATTTGCTCATGTTTTTTCCTATTTTTCACAATTTTTTGCATTATTTGTAAATTTTCTATTTTTCCCCTATTTTTCCTATTTTTTTACCTTTTTCCCATTTTTCTATTTCTTTCAATGTCTTCCTGATGTTTTCCATTATTTTATCTTATTTGTACCTATTTTTCCCTATTTACCCCATTTTTCTGTATTTTTCTCTTTTTTCCTTTTTTTTCTATTTGTCTTATTTTCCCCAATTTTTTTTTTACCTCTGTTTAACTATTTCTCACTAATATTCCCATATTTCCCCAGTTTTCACTATTTCCTCTATTTTTCCCATTTTTATTATATCTTTATATTTTTTCCTGTTTTTCATTAGTTTTCCCATTTTCTTTTTTTCCTCCTTGTTCAGTATTATCCTTATTTGTACTTATTTTTCCCTATTATGTCCTATTTTCCCCATTTTTTCTCATATTTCCACATTTTCTCTACTTTTTCCCTGTTTTTAACCATTTTTACCATTTTCCCTATTTATTCTCTAATTTGCATAATAATATTTTTTTACATAATTTTGCCCTATTTTTCCAAAATTTTCGTATTTTGTCTACTTTTTCACTGATCGTTCATACTTTTACCAAATTATCTTTTTTTCCATATTTGCTGTGTTTTTTACTATTTTTCAGAATTTTTCCAAAATTTCCTTATTTTTCCCTATTTTTTTTCTACTTTCCCCTTTCCCTGTTTTCTCTATTTTTTCACTATTTTCATTATTTTTCAATATTTTTCCAAAATTTCCCTATTTTTCACAATTTTTGCATTATTTGTAAATTTTCCTATTTTCCCTATTTTTTACATTTTTTCCCCATTTGTCTATTTTTTTCAATGTCTCCCTGTTTTCCATTATTTTATCCCATTTGTACCTATTTTCCCCATTTACCCCACTTTCTCTATTTTTCTCTTTTTTCTCATATCTTACCCTATTTATTCTCTAATTTATATTTTTTTCCATATTTTTTTTCTATTTTTTTTATTTTCCAAAATTTTTCTTGCCTCTTTTTCCCTATTTCTCACTATTATTCCCATACTTCAATAATTTACCTTATTTTGCCCTATTTTCCCTATTATTCAATCTTTTGCTCTATTTTGTCACTATTTTTTCCAAATTTTGACCTATTGGTTCTTCGTTTTCCCTATTTTTCTTAATTAATTCCATATTTTCCCATATTTTTCACTGTTTTCACTATTCGTCCTATTTTTTCCTATTTTCCAATTTTTCCAATTTCTTTCTATTTTTTCTTATATTCCACAAGTTTTTCCTATTTCCTTTCTTTTTTCCTGTTTGTCCTTATTTGTACTTATTTTTCCCTATTTTTCTGTATTTTTCCCATATTTTTTCCAAGTTTTCACTATTTCTTCTATTTTCCTATTTTTATTATATCTTTATATATTTTCCCGTTTTTTATAAGTTTCCCTATTTTCTTTGTTTTTCAGTATTTATCCTTATTTGTACTGATTTTTCCGTATTTTGTCCTATTTTCCTAATTTTTTGTCATGTTTCCCTATTTTCCCTTTCCCTGTTTTTAACTATTTTTAGCATTTCTCCCTATTTATTCTCTAATTTTTCTAATTTTCCATATTTTTTTCCATAATGTATTTGTCACTATTTTTCTCTATTTTTCCATATTTTCCCCTATTATTACTACTATCGGTATTTCGCCTATTTTTTTCCTGTTGTCCATTAGTTTTTCTATTCTGTTTATATTTCCATATTTTCCCCTATTTTTCTCTATTATTCTCTATTTTCACTATTTTTTGTATTTTTCACATTTTTTCTATTTATTTTTATATTTTCTTGTTTTTCATTTATTTAATTTTTGGTTTTTTTCTATTTTTTGTTCTTATTTTTTCATTGTTTTGTAATCTTTCTTTATTTTTTCTCATTGTTCTGTTTTTTCTATTCTTTTGTTTTATAATTTTTCTCATTTTCTCTTATTCCTCTGATTTTTACTTTCCGAACAACAGAGTTGTATAGAAGGAAAGTATTGCGATCATGATATTTTGGCCATACCCAGATTTTAACGGATCTTTACGTTTTGAGGTCACCTGAATCCATTTATACCATTTTTAGCATGATGTCTGTCTGTGTGTGTGTGTGTGTCTGTTGTGACGTGTTTTCTTTCTTCCAAATGAAATTTGCCGTCACTATGACACCCACGGCTTCGGTATTTTACTAGATTGCCTCGGGCGCCAGATTTTTGGGATGGTTTACTCCACTGACTCTCGATCTACTGCCTCAAGAGTACCAGGGTAGCAACAGATGGAGGTTACAGTAATTCCAGGGGTCTGTTGTCGTAGACAGTTTAGCGATGCACGGTGTAAAACAGGCTTTAATTGTTTCACAGTGCCGAACCTGAATTTACCGGTTGCTTTTGTTAAAATAATAATAACTACAAGTGACTATTGATTTCTAGAATTATTAACTCTTGCCACTAACTACGGAAAGCTATATTAAAACGTGTTCTTAAGCAATTTATAACCAAAAGCCCCAGATTATTTGCAAACTAAATTTATTTATTTTTTTTTAAATATGCAAGCAAAATTCATCGGTATATGATAGGATAAATAAAATCAGTATAAGATAGCGTGTAACTCTACAAAAAGCAGGTGAAGGTAAAATGCATAACTAGCGGTGAAAATGATATCTAGACAGGAAAAGCGATACTAGGCACTAATGATTCTCAGGGGTGTTCCTTTGTATTTATGTCGAAATAAAATTAAAAAAAATAACTAACCGGTATTAGAACTTGTATAGAATAAATATCTCAAAAGGTTAACTGAACTAGATTCTTGCGAATAAAACTGATCTTTTAATAAAGGTGTCTGACTGTCTAACGCAATTTTTGAACTAGATATATTAAAATTCCCCAAACAGAACTCAAAGTTCGTTGAAAGAACGGCCGTTCGTGCTCCTGCTAGTTGCAGCGAACACAAGGGTCGCTAATTCAAAAACTTTGAATTAAACAAATTAAATTTCCCAAACAGAACTCAAAGTTCGTTGAAAGAACGGCCGTTCGTGCTCCTGCTAGTTGCAGCGAACACAAGGGTCGCTAATTCAAAAACTTTGAATTAAACAAATTAAATTCCCACGCAGAACTCAAAGTTCGTTGAAAGAACGGCCGTTCGTGCTCCTGCTAGTTGCAGCGAACACAAGGGTCGCTAATTCAAAAACTTTGAATTAAATAAATTAAATTCCCTTAAGATTTTTTTTTTTGTCGGGGCTAAACCTCATTTATTTAAGCAAGCATGAAATATTTTATCTGACATAAATACGCAGGAGACTTATTCCTAATTAAAACATCAACGTAGCCAAGTGATATTTATTTATGTAAATAATAATAAAAAAAAAATGAATTAAAATAAATTTCAATGTCCAAGATTATGCCTCAAATTTATACAAGAGAATTTCTTACCTCGGAAACACACACAAATCAGTTCGGTCACTTACGGTCGGTTATCACTATTGTTCATTTAAAAATCGGCAGCAAAAGAGAGTGATTTTAGCGGCTCCCGGCCTCTTTAAACAATTCTCCCAGCCCCACTTAGCAAAGGCCCCACTAAAACAGAAATATATGCGCGATAATCGACGGAACTGATTTGAGCGGTTGGCCTTAACAATTTACGAAATTTAAAAATCCAGATAAGTATAAAATCCAAATAAATAGTAATTGCAAAAGAATAAATTATTTGTATACATGTAAATAACTTAAGAGGGATGTAAAATTAAATTAACCAACTTATTCTAAATAATAAATTCAAAATTATTTAAAGAATATCAACACTAATTAATACAGGATGTCCCAAAAAAAGAAAAAGTAACTTCGTTACATCCCCCTCTTACTTCGGTAAAAAAATGAAAGCACAGCTTGCATTTTTTTTTAATATCTCAATGTACCCTTAACTAGAAAAACTAAACTTTATCAATAATTGTCTTTAATTTACGTCTTACTAAATGTCTTCACATCGGAGTGAGCTTCTTACTGGAACCTAGAAATCCTGGTGCGCACGCTGGGGTAAGGAAATTGGGACCTGTGCCCTATACTTCTTCTTCCGGTATTTGTACGGAGATGGGAATAACGAAATTGGGTGCCAGCGGTTTGCTTCCCCGCGACGGGGCATCAGCTCTCGGTTTCATCCTGAAAATTAGGAATTAAGACTCTACAGAAACCGGTTTCAAGTCTTTAATATGCACTCGGTTACATCTTTTGCCTTGTGTGTCTTTTAAATCATATACCACCGGAGATACAACTTTCACCACCTTATAAGGACCGGAATATTTTGGGGCGAGTTTCGCGGCTACATGATCAACCGCGGACGATAGAGTATGTTCTCTTTTCATGACGGAGTCACCTATTGTGCATCTCCAGTCACGGCGACGTAAATTATAATACCGACTTTGGACCGTAAAAGCTCTAGATAAATTCAAGCGGACTAGATCAAAACACTCTTGCAACTTTTGCAAGCGAAGCAGGTAATTTGCGGAAACTCTGTCTTCAGCGTCTTCCTCTCCAGAACATTCTTCCGGTTCTTCAGTATCTTGACCTTGTTCAACTTCACGTTTTAAAGTATTCGGAACCTCAAGATCTCTCCCAAAATTAAGAAAAGCCGGAGTGAAACCAGTAGAGTCGTGCTTAGAGTTATTTATTGCAAACTTCAAGTCAGATAACCTTAAATCCCAGTCACGGTGATCCTGCTCACAATACTGAGCTATCATAGTTTTTATCGTACGGTTGGCTCGTTCAACTGGATTAGCTTGCGGAGTGTACGGCGGGGTGAAACGATGACGGATTCCTAAACCTTTGAGCATTTCTTTAAAAAGTTTACTGTCATACTGAGTTCCATTGTCGGATAACACAGTTCGAGGGCATCCAAAAGTTGTCAGAACCTCCTCGTAAAATGCAGTGCTAATCGAACTGGCTGTTGCTTTTCGAATCGGTCTACACTGTACCCACTTCGTAAATCGGTCTTGAAACATCACGATGTAACTATTGCCTTTCTTACTTCGTGGCAAAGGTCCAACAATATCGGTACTGACAGTTTCCCAGGGACGGTGGTTAGGGGATGGTTGCATCTTTCCGGCTAGCTGTTGTTGAGAGGGCTTGTACTTCAAACATTGTAGACAACTACGTACGTACTTGGTGATGTCCCTAAACATTCCTGGCCAGTAGTATAACTTAGCAATTCGTGCTATAGTTTTTGCAATCCCTAAATGTCCTGCAGTCGGTGCATCGTGATTTTCTTGCAGAATTCGGTTTTTTTGTGGCTTAGTCACACACAACTTCCATGGGTCAGAGAGTTCAGAATCTCTCAGGTCATTTAAATCCCAGAAATGTCGGTACAGTCGTCCTTCTTTAATACAATAGTCCGGAAACTTTTCTGGATCTTTCGAAACATCAGTCTTCTTGTTCCGATACCAAGCACATTCCTCGGAAACATCAGTTAAGCACATTTCAGACGGTTGTTCGGACTTGCACGGCAACGGGTTTCTAGACAGTGCATCGGCTACTCGATTCAGGGCGCCGCGACGATACTTAATTTCAAAGTCATATTGTTGAAGAAAAATACTCCAACGGGCTAGACGGCCAGACGGACTAGATATAGAATGTAACCATCTTAAGGATTGGTGATCGGTCACAACGGTGAAGTGGTATCCTTCTAGATAGGGGCGCATCTTATCTATCCCCCATACTATAGCCAAACACTCTTTTTCGGTCACAGAATAGTTTCTTTCGGCCGAACTTAAGGTACGGCTAGCATAGGCTATCACGTGTTCATTACCATCTTTCTTTTGAGTCAGTGCCACACCTAATCCGTGTTCAGAAGCGTCTGTTTGCAGTGTAAACGGTATACTAAAATCAGGACAGCTCAGTACAGGCGCTTCGGACAAACAAGTTTTAATTTTCTCGAAAGCAGTGTCCTGTTCCTCCATCCATTTCCACCTCTGTGTTTTACGAAGTAACTTCGTCAGCGGAGCTACGGTCTGTGAAAATGAAGGTACGAATCGGCGGTACCACGAGGCTACTCCCAAGAATCTTCGTAGCTCTCGGATATTTCTAGGAGGTGCAAACTTTATGATGCTCTCTACTTTTTCGGGGTCGGTACTGATACCATCACCAGTGACGACATGGCCTAGGTATTTCATAGACGGTAAACAGAAATGGCATTTTTCGGGATTCAGCCTCAACTTGGCATCTCGGAGACGACGGAAAACTTCAGCGAGATTTTCTAGATGTTCTTCGAAAGTGTCCCCTAGTACGATAATATCGTCGAGATACGCAAATGCGTACGGATCTAAATCTGGACCGATAATTCGATCCACCAGCCGCTGAAATGTGGCTGGTGCTGAATGTAGACCAAACGGCATGACAGTGAAATGGAAAAGTCCTCGTCCTGGTACGGTAAAAGCAGTAAGAGGCTTGCTTTTAGGTGATAACGGAACTTGCCAGTAACCACTCTTCAAATCTAAACTGGAAATGTACTTCGCTCTACGCAATTTGTCCAGAATAGCGTTTATGAATGGAAGAGGGTAGGCGTCCTTCATCGTAACCTCGTTGACTTTTCGAAAGTCAATACAGAAACGATTCTTTCCGTCTTTTTTCTTGACGATTACTACGGGTGAACTCCACGGACTGTTTGAGGGTTCTATTACCCCTTGTTTCAACATCATATCCACCTCTGCATTGCAGATCTCCTGCATCTTAGGATTCTGTGGACGATATCTTTGCTTAATCGGGGTGCAGTCTAGAAGACGTATCTCGTGTTCTACTACGTCTGTCGGTCCCAGAATTTTCTCAAACTTCGGTAATTCCTTGTCTAGGAAACTTTTCAAAGTTTCTTCCTGTATTTCGGTCAGGTTTCGGTCTTGTAACGGCACGATAGTTTCTACAGGACATCCTAAACCAGATAATCCTTCATCGTCCTCGTAATAGTCTAGATCAGAGCGTGAAATTCCGATAAAAGTATTCAATTCACAGCGGTCAGGAATTTTGGCCATTTCAAAATGTTTCAAGGTTGTCCTAGCGGCAGTTACTAGAGGATATTCTGTACTAGACCCCTTTACATCATCTTGGACTTCTTCCAAGCCTGACTGGGAGTTATCGGTGAATATCCTATCAGTTTTAACCTTTTCACAAATCGTCCTAGCGGCAGTTACTAGAGGATATTTTGTACTAGACCCCTTTACATCATCTTGGACTCCTTCCAAGCCTGACTGGGAGTTATCGGTAAATATCCTATCAGTTTTAGCCTCTTCACAAATTATTCTAGCGGAGTCAGTAATAGCCAAATTCTTTCTAGCAGTATTAACAGTCGGATTTCGTCTAGCGGTATCAGTTACATTCAGTTCGTAAGACTGTCCGAGGTCGTGCTCTTCTGGCGGTGATCTTACTACTTCTAAAATTCCTATAGTATCAGACAGTGTATCTGGCAGTTGACAGTCTACGAGTTTGCCTTCTTGGTAGATCTTCCCTGTTCCTAGTTCTAAGCAAAATTTATACTTCTTGAGTATATCCAGTCCCAAAACCAAATCAGCGATCAGACCTGGAAAATATTCCAGAGGTTCTTCCATAATGATGTCATTTACCATCAACTTTAGATCATATGTGTCGGTGATAGAAACCAAATTTCCGTTAGCGAGACGTGCTTTCGAAGTCTCACAGACTGCAGTCCGCTTTCTATGGGAAAAGTGTTTCACAATTTGATCTCCAACATATGATCGGACAGCTCCGGTATCCAACAAGGCTTTAAACTTGAAGTTTTCAATATGGACATCAATTTGCGGTCGTGGATCTGACGGTTCGTGTGACGGATGCTCTTGAGAGGCTAAGAGATGGGGAAGCTGCGGCGGCCTCTCTGCGGGACAGCTTCGGATTAGTTTTCCTGATTCGAACAGGAACAGTCTCTTGTAAGGACTCCTTCCTTACGACAGCGGGAACAGAACAGTTTGTGTTGATTCCGACATTGTGAACGGACATGGCCTGTTTCACCACAACGCCAACAAAGTGTCTCAGAATTTCTAGCTACAGGTGTTCGGTGGGCTTGTACATTTGTTCTAGGAGAACTAGTACTAGCTACTGGCTCTCGGGACGGAAGTGGAATTGTATTCACATTCGGTACATTCCTGGATGTATTTGTAGACGGAAAACGTTGAGTTGTTCCTCTTTGCCATCCACTGGTGTTTGGAATATTTTGGAGTTCTTTTCGAAGTAACTCAAATTCCTTCACCTCTTGACAGAAAGAAGTAAAATCCTTGAAGTCATTTTTCCTGATCTGCTGCCGGTATTCGGGTAACAGATTACGATATAACCAGGCTAGTTGTTGTTCGGACGTTAGTTTCCCATGACGCCGCATTAAAGTTTGTAAATCGGTAATGTATGAAGACACAGGCTCATTACGGCGTTGTAATCGTCTTCCAATTTCAGCCTCTAAGTCAATTAGGTAGTTTACTGGGTAGAAGAAAATACGGAAGTCTTTTTCAAAGTCGTCCCAGTTTGTAAATCGACTACGGTTATTACGGAACCACAAAGCTGGTTCGCCAGTCAGTAATTCAGGTAATACCGGAAGTAATTGATCCTGTTGTATGTTCCTAGCAATACATATTTCATCTAGTCGTTCTAGAAAGCTTACTGGCTCGTCACGATTTCCAAAAGATATTTTCCAATCATGTACATTGAGCGGATGTGGAGTTGCCATTTTTATCGTGCTATTATCAGTTTTCGTTGGAGAAGTAGCGGTACTGTTCGGTGCTGCTACAGAATTAGTTTGTCCAGAAAATGTACTCTTTTGTACGCGTGGGGAATTTTTGAGAAATTCCACCAAACGTCTGCGTTTTTCCCTAACGCCTCCAGACGGTGATAGCTGTCGATTAATTAATTCGGTAGTAAGGCCCTCCTTCTTTAATTTGTAAACCCAGCTTACTAGTACGTCGGTATTCACAGGAGTGTCGCTATCTTCACTGTTTGACATCAATTCCAGTATATGAATCCTCGGATTGATTTATTATTGGTGGAAATTACTCGGTATATATAAAAAACTCTTCTACAGTTAAGTCCAATTGGTATAACACAGTAGTAATTAATTAGAAGTTTATTTCAAAATCAAAATTTTAAATGTCTAATCGTTGCGATAAAATTCTAAAATGTAAAGTTTTATCCTTGTAAAATAATAAAACGAACGGCACTGAACGACAAAAAAATTTTAAATCAAGGGGAAAAAAAAAAATCAATTTTAGATAGGATCAAAATTTTCTAAAATAATTTTGAAGTATACTCGGTCTAGCCCTAAAAAATTTTGGAATAAATTTCGCAATAAACCTCAATCAATAATTTGCTATTAACAATGAACTGATTTCCTTTTTTTTTACACAAACTACTTTCCTAGACAATAATTTACTTCAATAGGATAACCGGTACCACTCAATATAAAATCTTTTCAAGAAATTTTAAAGATAATATTTGTTTAACTTATTATACCTAGAAGTAACGACAAAAAAAAAATTCCAAATTTACAAAACCAAAGTCGGTGCGTTATCAACCTTAATCAATTTCAGCTGGTATATTAAAGTCTCTTTTAATTCAAAATAGTACTTGTTAAACACGAATAAAAAAAATATTCAGAGGACAATCGGTATAGTAAATATTAAAATCTTTATTTTCAGTCACAGGTAAAATTTATTTCGTTTATTTCGGTTCCAAATAAATCCAATTAAAAACCACGCAAAAAGAAATCTGCTATCTATAAATAAAAGCAACAAATAAATGAACCAAAAAAACGAGTTTTCTTATCTGTTTAGCAGGTGTTTAGGCCTTAAACTTTTATGTGTTAACGCGAATAGATTTAATAATACATGTAAAACCTTTTCAAATAAATTCCTAAAAAAAAATTCAGACTTTTGAAACTGATTTTCAAAAAAAAAAAAAAAAAAAAAAATCAAACGATTTGCAAATGAAGTATTTCAAACAAAACAAGTCCGGTACAATAAAATAATTAATGCAATATTTTCCACTGTCGGTTCCGATTGAAATTAAAATTTTCTTTATAAAACAAATTAACGAAAAGTTTTCAAAGTATTATTCCAAAAAAAATTGTTTATTCGGTATCACAAGTATTCCGTATTGTAAATTCAAGTCAAATATCCAGAAGAATAAAAAAAAAATTCTAAAGTCCCAAACCACAACGCGAATAAAATATTCACGGGACAGTCGGTATAATAAATATTAAAATATTTATTTCCAATCACATGTAAAATTTTATTGTTTATTTCGATCTGAAATAAAGCTATTTAAAATCACCGGTAAAATCTGCTATTTTAAAATAAAAGTCACAAATGTCGTTATCAAAAAAAAAACTGGTTTTCTTATCTTTTAGCAGGAGTTCAGAAATTGAAAAACGGCTTTAAATCGAATAGATTTGCAATACATGTAAAATCATTATTTTATTTTAAATAAAACATATACTGAGTGTTTTCGGTCTAGATTTATCACTTTGATTTTACGGATTTAATTCTCGAATTTTAAACAGATAATATTCTTCTGACAGTAATTTCATTTAAAAGATATAATCGGTGCTCTTTTGCTATTTTACAGCGGTAACTTGTTGTGTCGTTTTATTTTTTTACTCTTCTTACAAAAACAGCGGTCTGGGGTTTTCAACAACGGTTTTCCTTAATTTTTTTTTTTACAGCGGTCTGTACGATTTTGTCTCTCGGTCTTGTGCTCTTTTCGATGGTCTCTTGGACCTGTTTACGGTTCTTTTCTAGCAGTTTTCACGATATCAATTTTTCTTTTTCACAGCGGTCAGAAGACGGTCTCTGCTCCTTATACACACTTTTACAGGCTAATAGGTTATTATTCAAACAGCGGTACTTTTTTTAAAACAACGGTCCCTGCTCGGGCGCCATTTTGTGACGTGTTTTCTTTCTTCCAAATGAAATTTGCCGTCACTATGACACCCACGGCTTCGGTATTTTACTAGATTGCCTCGGGCGCCAGATTTTTGGGATGGTTTACTCCACTGACTCTCGATCTACTGCCTCAAGAGTACCAGGGTAGCAACAGATGGAGGTTACAGTAATTCCAGGGGTCTGTTGTCGTAGACAGTTTAGCGATGCACGGTGTAAAACAGGCTTTAATTGTTTCACAGTGCCGAACCTGAATTTACCGGTTGCTTTTGTTAAAATAATAATAACTACAAGTGACTATTGATTTCTAGAATTATTAACTCTTGCCACTAACTACGGAAAGCTATATTAAAACGTGTTCTTAAGCAATTTATAACCAAAAGCCCCAGATTATTTGCAAACTAAATTTATTTATTTTTTTTTAAATATGCAAGCAAAATTCATCGGTATATGATAGGATAAATAAAATCAGTATAAGATAGCGTGTAACTCTACAAAAAGCAGGTGAAGGTAAAATGCATAACTAGCGGTGAAAATGATATCTAGACAGGAAAAGCGATACTAGGCACTAATGATTCTCAGGGGTGTTCCTTTGTATTTATGTCGAAATAAAATTAAAAAAAATAACTAACCGGTATTAGAACTTGTATAGAATAAATATCTCAAAAGGTTAACTGAACTAGATTCTTGCGAATAAAACTGATCTTTTAATAAAGGTGTCTGACTGTCTAACGCAATTTTTGAACTAGATATATTAAAATTCCCCAAACAGAACTCAAAGTTCGTTGAAAGAACGGCCGTTCGTGCTCCTGCTAGTTGCAGCGAACACAAGGGTCGCTAATTCAAAAACTTTGAATTAAACAAATTAAATTTCCCAAACAGAACTCAAAGTTCGTTGAAAGAACGGCCGTTCGTGCTCCTGCTAGTTGCAGCGAACACAAGGGTCGCTAATTCAAAAACTTTGAATTAAACAAATTAAATTCCCACGCAGAACTCAAAGTTCGTTGAAAGAACGGCCGTTCGTGCTCCTGCTAGTTGCAGCGAACACAAGGGTCGCTAATTCAAAAACTTTGAATTAAATAAATTAAATTCCCTTAAGATTTTTTTTTTTGTCGGGGCTAAACCTCATTTATTTAAGCAAGCATGAAATATTTTATCTGACATAAATACGCAGGAGACTTATTCCTAATTAAAACATCAACGTAGCCAAGTGATATTTATTTATGTAAATAATAATAAAAAAAAAATGAATTAAAATAAATTTCAATGTCCAAGATTATGCCTCAAATTTATACAAGAGAATTTCTTACCTCGGAAACACACACAAATCAGTTCGGTCACTTACGGTCGGTTATCACTATTGTTCATTTAAAAATCGGCAGCAAAAGAGAGTGATTTTAGCGGCTCCCGGCCTCTTTAAACAATTCTCCCAGCCCCACTTAGCAAAGGCCCCACTAAAACAGAAATATATGCGCGATAATCGACGGAACTGATTTGAGCGGTTGGCCTTAACAATTTACGAAATTTAAAAATCCAGATAAGTATAAAATCCAAATAAATAGTAATTGCAAAAGAATAAATTATTTGTATACATGTAAATAACTTAAGAGGGATGTAAAATTAAATTAACCAACTTATTCTAAATAATAAATTCAAAATTATTTAAAGAATATCAACACTAATTAATACAGGATGTCCCAAAAAAAGAAAAAGTAACTTCGTTACACTGTGTGTCTGTGTGTCTGTGTGTGTGTGTGTGAACACGATAGCGTCTAAACGGCTGAACCCATTTAGATGAAATTTTATATACATATTTAGGGTAGAAAGGAGACGACCTGTATAGATTTTGGTGTTAATCGGAAAACCGGAAGTGACAGTTGATATAAGTGATGACGTCATTACCAAACAAAATGGCAATAAAGTTTTACACATATATTTTCTATACGTTATAGTTTAATTTCGAATGATTAAAATTTTTAAAAACTTATGCCGTTGTTGCCAGATTTATCAAAAAGTATTTTTTTTTCATATTTTTCTTAAATAACCAAAATAATGCATTTTAATGAAAAATTACAAGATACGAAAGTTGTAGAACATAAAATTTTCTACACATTTTGTCATTACCGGTTTTTTGAATTCCTCATAGTTTCGCCGCTAGAGGGAGTGAAAAAAATTTATATAGACATTTTTGTGACTTTTAGATTTTAAGACAAAATTATGGATTTTTATGAAAAATTACATGATATCAAAATTGTAGAACATAAAATTTTCTATAAATTTTGTCTTGACTATTTTTTCAAGTTGAGCATAGTTTCGCCGCTAGTTTTTATTTTAATTTTTATCTATATTAAATTATTATTTTTTAGTTAAATTTTTATATTAAAAATTAAAAAAAAATAATTAATTTTATTATTATATTTTTTTTCAAAATCTTATTACAAAAATTTTGGAATTTTTAAAAAATTGGCTAAGAAATTTAAGATTATATTACGATTTTAAACTAAATTGAATAACTTCTAAAATATTAAAGTTATTGAAATGGGATTTTCACCATTCAAAAGATAATATAAAACTCTAAATTTTAAATGTATTTTAGTTTCTTAAAATTTATTGTCAGTAGATAGAACGTCCTTTAACTTTAACGGTTCTGTAACTAACGACAATGACGTTTAGATTGTGACAATTGTACAAGAAATCAACTTGTTAAATTTTATTCTAAACGTCATCACCTTTAGTTATTGAATCTTTAAAGTTAAAGGACGTTCTATCTACTGACAATTAGACTTGTAATTATTGTAGCCAAAATTAAGAATTTTTTTAATTTTTTTTGTAATTTCGTTTTATCAATAAGTATAAAATAAATGAAAAAAGAAAATAGCATATCCAAAAAGGATCCAAAAGTACTATGTGTGTAAATTATTTCATAATTTTAACATAGTATTTGTAAAAGTTATAGCAAAAAATGAAAAAAGTTAAAACAGTTCAATGGATACCCATGAATTTTTGAAAAAAAATTTGATTTTTTTTTGTTTTTTAAACTAACTTTATTAATGCATTTTGATCCAAAAACCTAAAAAAAGGTCTGTTTCCCATTTTGAACAAAATTGAATGAGATATTAATTATTTATTGATTTTAAAATTATTCAAAAATAGGTTTTATTTGTTTTAAGGTTCAAATTAACATTAAAAATTTTAAAAAAATTACCCTTAAATTTGTAGTAAAAAACTCTATAATTGTGATTTTTTTCAGAATTTTATTCAAAAAACTGTAGAATTCATAATTTTTTTTTTGAAATTTAAGAAAAGTTTAAAAAAATTGAATAACTTTAAAAATATTAAAGATATTAAAATGGAATTTATACCATTCGATAGGTAATATAATACTCTAAATTTAGAAAATAATTTAGTCTCTTCAAATTTAACATTGTAATTATGATAACCAAAATAAAACAAAAATTAAATTTTTTTGTCCTTTTGTTTTATCGTAAATGGTAAAACAAATGAAAAAAGTAAATAGTACATCCCAAAGGAATCAAAAAGTACTTTATGTGTGAAATATTTCATAATTTTAAAATAATACTTGTAGAAATTATACAAAATTATAAAAAGTAAAAAAAAAAATTTACAAAAAATTAATTTTTTTTCAATTTTTGTAAACTTATTTTATTAATGTATTTTGGTGCAGAAAAACTAAAATAATCGATTAAACAATTAATTTACTAGGAGTGTTCGGAAAGTTGGGTGGGATTACCCTCATTTTTTGTGATGTTTTTGCGATTTTTTTTCTTATTTATTCATTTTTTTGTAATCATTCGTCATTTTTTCTCATTGTTCTATTTTTTATATACTTTAGTTTTATAATTTTTCTCATTTTTTCTTTTGTAATACTTTTCATTTTCTTGCGTTTTTTTGGGCTTTTTTTTCGGTTTTTTTGCGATTTTTAGCGGGTTTTCGGCTTTTCTACATTTTTTTATTTCCCGTTTTTTCCGTATTTTACAGTTATATTTTTTATTTTTTCCCAATAATTTCTAATTTCTCTCTCAATTTTTTTTTTCATTATTTTGTTTTTTTTTTTAATTATTTTTTTTGATTTGTTTTACAGATTTTATCGATTCTTATCATTGTTTATGGTTTTTTATTTTTGGTTTCTGTTTTTTTTTTTATTTTCTTAAATTTCCTCATTTTGTTTTTATTGTTTTGTTTTTTCTATTATTTTCTTTTCTTTTCTAATTTTTTCTCATTTTTCTGATTTTTCTGTTTCTTGTTTTTTTTTTCTGATTTTTGATAATTTTCCATTTTTCTACTTTTTTCAGTTTTTTTTGGTTTGTTCTCATTTTTTCTCATTCTTTTTATTCTGTTCTTTTTATATTTGTCGATTTCTTTCGTTTGGCAGGAGCATTCACTTGAAGTTGAAAAAATGCGATTTTCAATTATCTCTACTTAAAAACTATCTAGTTTACATTAAAGCATTTAAAAAAAAAATCGGTTGTGACGCCCCGAAACTTTTCCAACGAGTATCCACGAATTCTTTTTCAGATATTTAATGTTAAAGTTACAAATTTTGACATTTTTTATTTTTGACATTTTCTAATTTTTGACAGGCGACAGTTGGTGAAATAATTTGGACTGTTATGAATAATGTTTTTCAAGGGCTTTCAAATGATATATTGGAAGTCAAATTCCGTGACATATTGCACTGTCATTTTTTGATAGTGGCATTTTCGTTTGACAGATCTCGTACAAAAACTAATGCGTTCTTCCGACGGGTAACCGAAACCCATATACTAAATTTCAGCTCAATCGGATTAAACGTGTCGCCTTTATCGTAGAAGAATACACACAGACAGATAGACAGACTTCCATCTGGAAATGGTCTTAATCATCTCAGGTGACCTCAAAATGGATATTTCCATCTTTATCTCGAAATTTTTTTTTTGCTCGTTCTCAATACTGTCCCTTCTCGGAGGTGGGTCGGGAAAGTAATATTAGAACAAAGACATACATTTTCTATTAAAATATCGAATTTCCCTTTTTCTACTACTCAAAAATATGACGGCAACATTGCGTGACACACATGAATTATATACCCCAAATTAATTATTTTTTATGTGGCGCCATCTATAAAAAAGTACGTGAACGTATGTACCGTCTCTAATGGGAATATAATCTAGTTCCTGAAATAGTTTTTTTTTTAAATTAAATTTTTACAATTCCATTGTTTTTTCCATTTTCTTAATTTATTTTCATTTTCAGTATATTCAGGAACTAATTTATTACGATTAGAACAAAAATAAAAGCAAATCCGCAAATATTTATTGCCTGGATAGTCCATCTTATATGTTCAAAAATTTCCCTATGCTTATCCATTTGCTAAAGCCGCCTTAAAAAATTTGATTGATTAAAGTTATACTATTCACAAATTCGCTCACACTTATCTGGATTTACCATACATAAAATTTATCATATCCAGTATCTTTACTTCCATATTGTATATTTCCTATTTCTTAACGAATAAAAAAATTTAAGGAAATACTCTTAAATAGGTATAATTGCAACATCAGCAGTAGTCTTGATTTCATCTCCAAATTTAATAACAAAAGCAATCCACTCACCATAAATTTCTTTTAAAAAGTCAACCGCAGAAAAAAAAAGAAACATTGTCGTATCAACCTGTTAAATCTAATCCACTTTGACTGTCACCTATGAAATCCAACGCGGGCAGTAAATAAAAGCCAGACCAGAAAAGAAAAAAAAGGGAAAGTCTAGGGTGCCCACCAATTTTGTCGGATAAAATGTTTGCACTGGGAGTTGTCAAATATTTGTCCTGTGGGGAATTTTTATTAGAAATGTATCCTGCCTCACTTCTTGTACGCCATAACTCGGAATGAATGTTTGCAGGATAACGATTTCCATGTGAATAAATATAAGCCAGGATATGTATGTCGTTGTTTGAATAGATGGAAGAGAAGGAAAGTTTAGAGGGCTTTGTGTCACATATATCAATAAATGGATGTGGTTTTCCGACTGTCTAAAATGAGCAAAGTAAATATGAAATTTAACTATATCAGTACGATGTTAATTTAGTTTAGAGCATTACGCAATTTTTGCGTCCTTGGAAGTTAGAAGTGACAATTTCCCACATTGCCTCAATAACGGTGTCTGTGGGACTAATTAACTGTGACTCCATGAAACAGAAGTTCGGTGCGTGTTCGCCTAAAGTTCTCGTAATTGTCAAATAAAAGGACAGTGTGGGTTTTAAAACCCTATACGAAAGACTCCCAGTACTTTAATGAGGTTTTGAATAAATAAAGGAATTTTGTTATAAATTGTTCGTCCTTTCGGTTATATGCTTATTTTGTTTGCCGTTTTAAAAATAGAGGTTGTAACAAAACATAATAATTTTTCTTTATTTATGTAAAATACTTGCACCACAAATAATATATTAAAAATTACTGAACATAAGTAAAGAATCTGAAAATCTGTAGAATTGATACAGCTCTAGATAATTAATTGTTATCTCTGTATTCAAAATTCTTTTTTAAAATAACAAGAAATGTCAGAGCCCTAGGATGGCCGGTTCTAAAAGTTAATTTAATTCAAGAATAAAATTAAAAAAAAAATTGAGAACAGGGAAGTTCCTTACGTTATTTTTTAAAATTGGGAAAACCGAAAAAATCGAAACGAACCGAAAAAAAAATCTAAAAAATCTAAATCAATCGAAAAAAAAACGAATGGAATCAAAACCAATCTAAAAAAAATCCTTTTCAACAGGGTCTACAGGGTAAAGGTAGATTTCGGTGACACGCTTAGGTACCATTCTCAATTTTCGAATTTTTTTACGATTTGTGTCGTATGGTATCAAAAAACAAATCATCGATGATTACTCCATTCAACGAGAGCTTTTCAACGATACCCCATATGAGCCAGTTCTAAAAACTTTTAAACATCCACCCCCACACCCCTTCATTAAAAATTCTTAACCCGACTTACGTGGGTGGTATCAAACAAATAGTCATTGGTGATTGCTACTTTCAACGAGAGCTTTCCAGCGGTAACCTACATGACGTAGTTAAAAATCTTAAAAATTTCCACCCCCACCCCTCGCCACCGAATTAAAAAAAAATCGGCTGTGTCACCCCAGAACTTTCCCGGCTCGACCGTAGAGAATATGTTATTTATTATTATTATTTTCATTACAAAATACTAAGCACTACAATAATTTATCGAACACATTAAAAACAGCAAGCTGATGGTGAATACGTCTACCGAATTGATATTTCAATGTTGATGACATAAGCTGCGCATGCGCACGTTGTACTAAAGCACTAAAGAGCATAATTTACCTCCAATTTTAAAGAAATGGAAAATTATAAAGTGTATTTTTCTCGCCATCTAGCGGCGAAACTATGAACAAGAAAATTTTGCACCAAATTGCATTGTTTGTCCTCAAAATCAAGAAAAACTAGAGAAAACCTACATGCACATTTTTTACGCGCCCTCTAGTGGCGCAACTATTGGAAATTCTAGAAAAAGTTTCAGACAAGAGTTGTAGGGAATTTTATGCTCTAAAACTTTGTACTACAACATTTTGCACTAAAGTGTATTATTTATCCTCAAAATCAAGAGAAACTAGATAAAACATACATGAACATTTTTTACGCGCCCTCTAGTGGCGCAACTATTGGAAATTCTGGAAAAAGTTTAAAACAAAAGTTGTAGAGAATTTTATTCTATAAAACGTTGTACTGAAACATTTTGCATTAAAGTGCATTGTTTGTCCTCAAAATTTAAAAAAACTAAAAAATTGTTACATTTGAATTTAATCAATGTCGGTCTTGAAGACCTTCTACTGTACCAATTTAAACCAAAATCTAATGGTCGCATTCTAGGCACACACCGACCCTCCACACCAAATTTCAACTTGATTGGTCAAACGGTTCGGCAGTTATCGTGGAAGATGACACACAGACACACAGACACACACACACACAGACACACAGACGCACAGACACACAGACACACAGACACACAGACACACAGACACACAGACACACAGACACACAGACACACAGACACACAGACACACAGACACACAGACACACAGACACACAGACACACAGACACACAGACACACAGACACACAGACACACAGACACACAGACAGACCATGCGCTGAAAATGATTTCAATCTTCTTGGGGGACCTCAAAATGGATATTTCCATCGATATCTCGATTTTTTTTGCCCGTTCACCTTACTTTCCCTTTGATGGGTCCGGGAAAGTAAAATGTCAGACAAAAGATGTTGGAAAAATATTATAAAAAGTACCAATAGAGATTGCGAAGCGATATTTTGATTATTACGAAAGATATGAATTCTCTAAAAGTTTCAACCACCAAAAAATGAAAAAAGTTAGAAAATAAGAGAAAGAACTAGAAGCAAAACACAAAACCTTTAGTAAAAAATTAGGAAAAATTGGAAAAAAATGAGAAAAAAAAATCTGAAAACTGAAAAAAAAACCGTGAAAAAAAAACGAGAAAAAATTAAAAGAATTGAAAAAATAAAAAAAAAATCATAAACAATCAAAAATCAACAGAAAAAAATCAAAAAAACAAAAAAAAAAACCAGAAAAAATTTGAAAATACCGAAACAAAAAAAAAATAGAAGAATCGAAAAAATCACAAAAAATTGGAAAAAATAAGGAAGAAACAGAAAAACCAGGAAGGCTTAAGAAAAAAATCAAAAAATGACAAAGAAAAATCAGAAAAACGAGAAAATAAAACGAAAAAATCGAAAAACCAGATAAAAAAAATGGCAAAAATGAGAAAAACCGAGAAAAAACTAGAATAATCGAAAAGAACTAAGAAAAAATCAGAAAATTTTCTGAAAAAACAAAAAACCTGAATAATAAAAAAACAACAAAGAAAAAATGAGAACAAAACGAAAAAATAGAAAAGAGAACAAAAAAAAAATTAAAAAAAAATGAGAAATAATGAGGAAAAACCAAATGAATCGAAAAAAAATAGAGAAAATGGGGACAAAAATAAAAACACAAAAAAACCTGAAAGAATAGGAAAAAATTAAAAAGCGACAAAGAAAAATGAGAAAATGAGAAAATAGACAAAAAACAGAAAAATAAACAAAAGAAATTAGAAAAATAAAATGAAACCAATAACAGAATCGAAACTAAATCACAAAAAATCGGAAACAATTAGAAAAAGTCAAAAAATGACAAACAAAAATTAAAAAAATGGGAAAAACAAAATAACAAAAAAACAAGGAAAATAAGAAGAAGAAAAACAAGAAAAAAGTAGAATAATCGAAAAATATCACAAAAATCAGAAAGAATTAGAAAAAGTCGCAAAATGAAAATGGAAAATCAGGAAATTGAAAAAATAAAACGAAAAAACAAAAATGAACAAAAAAAACTAGAAAAATGAGAAAAAAACAAGAAAACAGTAAAAAAATCGAAAAGAATTAGACATATTCGAAAAATGACAAACAAATATCAGAAAAGTGAGAAAATAAAACGAAAAAACAGAAAAAAGAACAAAAAAAATAAGAAAAATGAGAAAGAAACGAGAAAAACTAAAAGAATCGAAAAGACCAGAAAAATGAAAAAGGAATAGAAAAACGCATAAAAATGTGAAAGAATTAAAAAATGACAAATAAAAATCAGAAAAATTAGTCGTCGTCATGCGGTCTTTTGGCGGCTTAGTCCAAGTTTCAGATTGCCTCCGGCGCCACCTTCCATTTATAGTATGAAGGCCACTTGCACAGAGCAGCTTAAGTGGAGAAAAAAATACTCCAGGGGTCGTTATAGGATCGACCAAACCATCAGCGACCATGAAGGCGGACTTTACTTGCACTTCTGGGTTGAGTACCTGGGTTTTTGCTGCTAGGATTTTAGTTTATGTTAACAGAAGAAAAATAAATAAAATTACCAAAATAAAAATAAACATTTGGCTATGTAACACGGTCCTTACTTTACATCGATGGCGGATGGTATAGGCACGTCTTCCAGGCTAGCGCTGACGATCGGATTGACGGCTCCAGTACCGTACAACTTGTCTTCGACTCTCTACAGCTTTCGGCTTGATCTATCTCTAAAGATCGTTGGCTGGTTCTAGATTGCCACTGCAACTACAATTGGGATGGCCACAGCAACTCCTAGATCTACTCCATAAGGTCGGCTGGGTATGCGAAACAAGTACGGGAGTGACTCTATCTTTCGGCGATGGTTGCAACTGGTACCTTATTTTCGAAACTTCTAACCTTTCCTATAATTTTAAGTTAATTCGAATCCAGAGCCGTGCGCGATTTAATTTAAATATTTTAATTACGGAAATAAAACTAACTTCGTTACATTAGAAAATAAAACGAAAAAAAGGAAAAAACAGAAGAACAAAAAAAATCCGAAAATGAGAAAAAAACGAGAAAATCAGAAGAATCGAAAAAATCATAAAAAATGGGAAAAAATAAGAAAAACATAGAAAAACCTGAAATAATTAGAAAAAATCAAAATACTACAAAGAAAAATCAGACAAATTAAAAAATGAAACGAAAAAACAGAAAAAAGAACAAAAAAAATGAGAAAAAATTAGAAGAATCGAAAAAATCAGAAAAATCGGAAAAAATAAAAACACTAAAGAATCTAAAAGAATTAGAAAAAAAATTAAAAAAAAATAAAGACAAAAACAGAATAATGAGAAAATTAAACGACAAAAGTAAAAAAACAGAAATAAGAACAAACAAATGAGAAAAAACCTCGAGAAAAACGAAAAAAAATTACCAAAATAATAAAAACGAAAGAATTAGAAAAAATCAGAAAACGACAAAGAAAAATGCGAAAATAAAACGAAAAAACTAAAAAAACGCAAAAAAGTACAAGATAATCAGAAAATAAGAAAAATATCAGGAATAAGAAACAATCTATTTTTTGAATTAAAAATTGGCACGTTAATACAAAAACAGTATGAAAAAAATTAACTCTGTAGTAAATCTAGTAACAGTGACAGAAAGTTTTGAAAATTTTAATGATAGGAAAATAAACTATAATGTATATAAAATATATGTGTAAAACTTTACTGCCATCTTGTTTAATTTACTCATAGCAACTGCCACTTCCAATTGTCCGATTAACACCAAAATCTCATCAGTTCTAATCTAATATGTCAGAATATTATACCCAAAATTTTACATAAAAAAATCAAAAAATCAAAACTCAAAAAAACTATCTATCTTTCTCTCTATAAAATAATTCTAAATGAATATTGTACAAACAGACAGAGAGAGAAAGAGAAGGAAGGTCGCTTATAGCGGGCATAACGTTTTTTCCTTACGTTACGCTTTCTGCCAGTTAACTCCTACAACTTTCATTATTTATTTTCCTCTACTTGAACTTTTAGCAAAATAATCCTGTTCTAATGATGTTACTCAATTTATTGTGTTAGGTAGGTGGTCAGGTTGGTTAAGTGGGCATTTATACTCAGTCATTGTCCAGCACGTGGGTTCCAATCCAACAATAGCACCACTGTAGGAGCAGTGGTAACCGCAGTCGTAAGATTTCTTTGTTGTTTTCTGTGAAAAACATGCCTTCGAAGGTAATATAGAATGAAATATTAGTGGAAATTCTGGCAAAGTATCCTTCCTTGTATGACTTATAGGAAATGAACTGTACAAAGACCAAATTGTGAAAGATAATTTTTGGAAAAAAATTGCTCAAGTTATAGCAACTGTGTCTGGTTTACTCTAAAATATTCTCTTTAATTTCATCTTGAAACAAATGTCTATTTATTAATGTAGCAAAACAACCTTCATCAATCACGTCTTTGTTTAAACGTAGCATGAATATTCGCATTGTTCTCTTCCATACCCAGTAACTGTACTATTTGATCTTCATTAACTTCTAACTCTAAGAATAAATGCTGCGCAATAAGACTGTTAACTGTTAACTATTTTTATACTGTTACACGCTCAGCACTACAGTATGGAGCGGCTTTAAAAAACGTTATCAATTAATTTTTCACAGAAAATTTTATATATTAACATAAGTTTCTTAATTTTTTTTAAGTCATTGTATAATTGAATATGTTGTACTTGATTAACAAAATTTTTGGGTGATGATGGGCATCGAATGGCCGAAATATGTTGCACCTCGTTGTTAAAAGATTTTAAATTACATTATTGTAGGATGACTATGAGTGCGACCAGCGAGTTGCATCCCAAAAAGTAAAATTTTACCTGAACGAAAAAAGGCAACCGTCGACTTGCATCCGTAATTCAAAAAGGTCTGTTCATTAATAATCGCCTATCATGGTCAAAGGCTGGTCAAATTTTATATCAATGTTGCCGGTATATTATTTGAATGGTAAATATTTTTATAAAAATTGGAACATACATCTGTATAAGATTTGAAAAATGTCATCATATTTTCTTACGCTATATTTTAATTAAAAAAAAAAACATAAGATATTCTCTTAAATAAAATAAATTCTCAATAAAGTTTTGAAATGGAAATAAAAAAAAACAAATACTTAAGAGTGAAATAAACATTGGGACAACAATAATAATAATTGATTGTTGTTTCAATTATAAATAGTTATTTGGTAATTTTATAATAGTAGTTTTAATACTAACATTATGGGCATTTATTGTTATTAATAAATTATAAATAAATTATGTATATAATATATATTATAATGAAATCATTTTGTATGAGTTATAGAAGTTAATTTATTATTGCTATTAGTATAAAAAAGTTTGTATTATAAAATTATATTCGAAAGTTTTTATAGTTAAATATATTGAGTTAATTTAAAATAATTGGCTATATGTATAAATAAAAATTCTAGTATAATCAACAAATTTTGATATTGAAGAAGAATCTTATAAAATGTTAATAGAAATAAAATTTGTTTTATATTTAGAAAATTATTTAAAATTTGACTTTGAAAATTAAAAATTGTTCTTTATAAAAATTTTGGGATAAGATCAAAAAATCAAGTAATGATTTTGGTTGGGAGGTTTTAAAAATAATAGAAAGTCAAAATTGATTAAAGACGAAAAAAAAATAATAAGAAAAGTCATAATTTTTATATACAATTTGTCAACGAATTTAAATTTTGTATTTTAATAAAATTGCCTAACATATGTAAATTTAGATATTCCAAGTAATAAAACCAAAAAAGAAAAAGGATACAATTTTTATTTTAAAATAAAAGGAAAAGTTACGATTTATAAAAAAAAAAAAATTTGGTAGAGAAATATTCCATGGAATTGTGATCAAAAAGTGGAGCAGCATCAATTAGGAGTATAGGGGAAAATTTTGAACAGTTGAGGAAGGTACATCTAAGAATTATCTTCGACGAAGAAAAAGGAGAAGAGGAACTTGGAAGGCAACTTAAAATTTCAAAATTTTATTAATTATTAATTTTGTTTGTAAAAATTTATGATTTTTCTTTTATATAGAACCCACTCCCAATGGAGATAGAGAGTATCAATAGTTTTAATACAATGATAATTATGCAGATCATTATAATATATATAATGCAGTTAAGGGAAATATTGAAATAATAATATTAATGAATAAAAAAAATTAAAATGGGCAAAAAATAATTACATATTATATTGTTATACAACAATGCCCACTTTTATTTAATTATCCACCAGTTTTAGACACAATATTAAATTTGTTGACGGGATGCAACTCAGCGGTTGGACGGATGCAAGTCAGCGGTCAACAGTTTGGCCTGCTCAAATGGGATGCAACTCATTGGTCCCGACTATGAGTCTTATTATTCTTTGAATATCCTATAATTTCTTCCTTCTGGTACCATTTTTGTTTTTTTGTCATGTTTTTTAGCTTTTTTCTTCTTTTTTTGGCCTTATCCCTTTTTACACCTTTTCTTTCTATTTGTAATTTTTTTGGACGTTTTTGAGCTTTTTACCTTTTTTGCCTTTATTTGTCTCTATTTTCCCTTTTTTGCGTTTGTTTCCATTTTTACCACTTTTTTGTCTTTTCTTGCTTATTTTAATTTTTTTGAAATTCCTTGTCCTTTTTTCCCTTTACTTTGTCTCTTTGGCTTTTTTTTTAACTTTTTGTTGATTTTGTTTTACCTTTCTTCCTTTTTTTGTATGTATCCGGCCTATTTTTGTTTTTTGCTTTATTTTACTGGTTTTTTACTTTTGTTAGGTACCTTTTTTGCTCTTTATCTTTTTACTTTCCCGGACCCATCAAAGGGAAAGTAAGGTGAACGAGCAAAAAAAAAATCGAGATATCGCTGAAAATTTCCATTTTGAGGTCCCCAAGAGGATTAAGACCATTTCCAGCGTATGGTGTGTCTGTGTGTCTGTGTGTAATCTTCCACGATAACTGCCGAACGGTTTGACCAATCAAGCTGAAATTTGGTATGGAGGGTCGGTCCTCGAATGTGACTATTAGTTTTTGGTTTAAATTGGTACAGTGGAGGGTCCTCAAGACCGACATTGGTTTATACATGTAACAATTTCTTGCTTTATTTAAATTTTAAGGACAAACAATACATTTTAGTGCAAAATGTTGTAGTACAAAGTTTTAGAACATAAAATTACCTACAATTTTTGTTTTAAGCCTTTTCCAAAATTTCCAATAGTTGCGCCACTAGAGGACGCGTAAAAAATGTGCATGTAAATTTTCTCTAGTTTTTCTTGATTTTGTGGACAAACAATACACTTTAGTGCAAAATGTTGTAGTACAACGTTTTAAAGCATAAAATTCCCTATAACTTTTGTCTTAAGCTTTTTCCAGAATTTCCAATAGTTGCCCACTAGAGGGCGCGTAAAAAATGTACATGTATGTTTTCTCTAGTTTTTCTTGATTTTGAAGACAATTAATATAATTTAATGCAAAATGTTATAGTACAAGGTTTTAGGGCATAAAATTCCCTACAACTCTTGTCTGAAACATTTTCTAGAATTTCCAAAATTTGCGTCACTAGAGGGCGCGTAAAAAATGTGCATGTAGGTTTTCTCTAATTTTTCTTGATTTTGAGGACAAACAATGCATTTTAGTGCGAAATTTTGTGGTTTAAAGTTGTAAAGCATCAAATTTTCTTTAACTTTTATATTTAACTTTTTATCGAATTCCTCATAGTTTCGCCGCTAGATGGCAAAAATACACATTTATAATTTTCCATTTTTTTAAAATTGGAGGTAAATTATGCTCTTTAGTGCAAAATGTTTCAGTGAAAAGTTGTAAAGCATAAAATTCCCTACAACTATTGTATGAAAATTTTTCCCGAATTCCCAATAGTTTTCACACATGATTTTAGGAGATCCTAATTTCAGCAGTGTGATATACAACGTGCCCATGCGCAGCTTATGTATTCAACATCGGTTCGCTGTTTTTAATATGTTCTATAAATTATTGTAATGCTTAGTATTTTGTAATGAAAATAATAATAATAAATAACATATTCTCTACGGTCGAGCCGGGAAAGTTCTGGGGTGACACAGCCGATTTTTTTTATAGCATTTTACTTTCCCATTCAGGAATGTTGTATTTTTAATTAAAATAATCCTATTCTGGGGTGACACAGCCGATTTTTTTGTTCATCGAAAATGGTTTTGTTTTGTTTTTTGTTGATTTTTCTTTATCTACATTTTTTTAGCCGATTTAAATTGAACTTTAGTATAGTCTGCTTAAAAGAAATTAGAAATGTTTCTCTGAATTTACGATCGTATTATGTATAATTTTAATGATAATAATTTTAATTCTATAATTTGGTTTAAAATTTTTATGGAAACTTAAGATCATCACGTTTTTATAATTTTCCAATTATTATTGTAATATCCTAAGTTTATCTGAATTTATTTTAGTCATTAAATAAAGTATAAAAATAGTTCTACGTAAATTTTACTACTACAATTTTCATTTTTACAACATTAAAAACCAGTAAAAAACCTTTCTTTATTAAATTCAAGATACCCAATAAAAAATATGAAACACGTATAACTCGACATGAAAATTTTCAAATTGTGTTGCAACTACAAGGAAATAACAAATTTTTTACATATTATAATGGCGCTTCCCGTCACAGATACTAGAATGAATTTTTCATATTGCGGTCTTATCAACTTACTCGTACTTGAGGTCGGCATTACTGAAGATATAAATTCATAAATAAAATTCTCAGATAGTGTTCCTATAGAAGTGGTTTTAGATTATGAAAGTTTTCTCGCGAAATAAAAATTTATTTTAAATGGAAATTTCAAAATAGCAAAGTTTTTAGTTTAATGTAGTTTGTTTCGAGAAAAAATTAAAAATAATATAAATGTTTTTAAATAAATTGTTACCTATAAAGTTTTATTTTGTTAGTTCCCACCTCTATATATAAGACTAATAACTGAACAATTGCTTGCTTAGTGGCTATTTTCTGCTAATCTGGACGGGGTATACAGGTTATCGTAGGGTCCGAACCACGGACCCGATCACCCCAAACCCCGGACTATGATGTAGTCATTCGGGTGATCTACCGATTAACAAGTGTATTCCTATGCCACCAACCTCTATCATCCGGTCTGGTTACCGGCGTGAATGAAACTGAGCATGCTACAAATACCTTTTTCAAAAAAATTTTTATATATTAACATAAGTTTTTTATATTTTTTATAATGTAAATCACCATGTTTAGTTAAAGTTTTCATTTAAATTTCATACCATTGTCGTTGTACAATTGAATATGTTGTACTTGTTTAAGAAAGAAATTTTGTATAATGATGGCCATCAAATGGCTGAAACATGTTGCCCTTCGTTTTTAAATTACATGTTTTTGAAACATTAGGATATCCCTAAAATTATGGGTGAAAACTAAGTATTGGTAGTTCGGAAAAAAAATTTGATACAAAAGTTGTAGGGACTTTTATGCTCTGCATTTTCGGACTAGAACATTTTGCACTAAAGCGCATTGTTTATCTTCAAAAGAAAAAAAACGATGAATAGCCTAAATGTGTATATTTTTCGCCCTCTAGCGGCGAAATTAAGGAGAATACGAAAAAAATGTTAAAAGAAATGTTAAAAGAAATTTGGTGCTCTACACTTTGCACTGAAAAATGTTGCACTAAAGTACATTGTTTGTCTTAAAATTTTGGAAAAAGTACGGAAAAACTATATGCACATTTTTTGCACTCCCTCTACTGGCGCAGATTTTGGAAATTCTTGAAAAAGTTTCATACAAAAATTGTAGCAAATTTTATGCTCTAAAATTTTATACCACAATATTTTCCACTTAAGTATAATGTTTGTCATTAAAAATGAGAAAAAGGCAAAAAATCTTACAAGTTTATTGAATCAATGTCGGTCTTGAGGACCTTCCACTGTACCAATTTAAACCAAAAACTAATAGTCGCATTCCAAGTATACACCAACCCTTGATACCAAATTTCAGCTTGATTGGTCAAACCGTTCGGCAGTTATCGTGGAAGATTACACACAGACAGACAGACAGGAAATAGTCTTAATCATCTCAGGTGACCTTTAAATGGATATTTCCATCGATATCTCGATTTTTTTTGCTTGTTCATCATACGATTCCTTTGATGGGACGGGGAAAGTAAAAATCAACAAAATAATCTCAGAATTCATAATAAAAATATCCTTCTTAATAAAGATTATGTATTAATTATAAGATAGAACGAAATTTAGGTCAGTTATATCATAAAATGTTTTATGGATGAATACACACCGACCATTTTCAAAGGGTTTCATATACATATTTTAGGAGCGTTTGGAGGTCAGGACTAGTCTGTTTTCTTCCGGGTCGGCTTTAACAGTTATTTTATATTATTTTATTTTATTAGTTCCCACCTCTAGATTAAGATAACTGAAATTAAAATTTCTTTATTAAAAAAATAACTACCCTTTGTTGCTTGTTATCGGAAATTGATTGTTAGATTTTTTCCCAATATTGATCTTAAAAATTAATATTTTTTTTTAGTCATCGAATTTATTTAGTTATTTAAATATTTAAATTTTTTAAGTAAAACTTTTTATGCGGCACTATCCTAGTTCTAAGATAGAGAGTAAAGGCGGCCATACACGCTCCGGAAAATTTTCTGACTTTTTCGTATGACAAAATGTTACGGCAGCGCTACTGTCACTACGCTCCTAAAAATGGCCTGGAGTTTAGCCAAGGCCCTGCAAAGATGGACGCGCTCCCCTGCAGAACTCTCTGGACTGGAACGGTCACTCTTCAGACGAAAGAGTAGTTCGTGCTCTCGCGGTGTTGGAGAGTCTTTATCTTACAGACACGATTTGCGATTCGGGTGCGTGTCACTTTCCTTTACTAAATGTTTGACTTTTTGATCTCTTTAAACCTCTTAACTCTTTCTTTATACGTCCCCTTATAATTCTATGGGACGGAAAAAATTAATGAACTTATATGCTAGGTTTATTAAAAAAAAAGCAAGACTAAGAAAAGTTTAACAAAAAAAAACATAAAAAAAAATTAGGAAAAGAAAAAAACAAATAAACTGACTGATTGAATTACAAAAAAAATTACAAAGTGAAAAACTGTGATAATTATAACAGAAAACCCAAATTATCGCGATCTTACGATCATCATCAGTAATAAAGTATTTAAATCATATACTGCAGATAGCACCAGCATTTTTGAACTTAGTATCCGCGGATCTGGCCTTATTGAATCAAAAGAAAAACTAATTAATTACAATAAAATCTCCACGACCCTTATGTCAAAATTATCTAATTAAAGCTGACAAGAAAATAAGTAGATAAATATATGTAGCTAAATTTTGGTTATCTACGTTTAAATTTTTTTTTGTTTTAAATAAAAAAGCTGACAAAAAAAATTATAGCAAATATAACAAATTTGACAGAACCATACAATTAATGGTTTACTCCCTTCATTTGAGCTACTTAAAGGGGGAGGGGCAATGTCCCTTATTTTTTTTCTTTATTCTATTTTTCTCTTAACTGAAATGAACTAAAGACCTGAAACCCAGAGAGCTTTTCCTCAATTTTTTCTGAGGTACTTTATAGCACAAAAAAACCCAAATGTTTCAACGTTTGACAGTATTGGTAAAAAAATTAAACTTCGCTCACCCCGATCTGATTCCCTCGGCTAATCATTTGAAACACTTTTGTTATCTCACTTAAACAACATTTTTCTTTTTATTGCTCACTATCCGTTTGCGAGTTAACACACAAAAAAATATGATCGCGCCGTTGAAGGGACTTCACGTCCCGTCGATGCCTATATCATCGACCGCTTACAAGTAGTACCCGCTTTTCACTATTGCCCAGAATTTATTTTCTTGGTCGACGTCGCTTCGCGACATTCGCCGAGAAGCCCCCGCGAAGTATATTTTTTGACGTACACACTTGCTGATTGGAGGTGCCTAAAAAATAGGAAAAAATAGAAAATCAGAGAAAAAATCGGTTGCACCGCCCTAAAACTTTATCGATGACTATCCAGAGACGAATACTTTTTCAGATATTTAATGTTAAACTTTGTTATTTTTTATTATTTTTGACACATGACAGTTAGAGAAATAATTTTGATTGTTCTGAATAGAGATTATCAAAGGCTTTCAAATGACAAATTGGAAGTCAAATTCTGTGACATATTGTCTCTGTCATTTTTTGAAAGTGACAAAAACTAATCGGTCATTCCGACTGATAACCTAAACACATATACCAAATTTTAGTTCAATCGGATTAAACATATGGAATCTATCGTAGATGAGTACAGACAGACACACAGACATACAGGCACATAAACAGATACACAGACAGACAGACTTCCATCCGGAAATGGTCTTAATCATCTCAGGGGACCTCAAAATCAATATTTCCATATTCACGTCGAAAATTTTTTTTAGCTCGTTCACAATACTTTCCCTTCTCAGAGGTGGGTCGGAAAGGTAAAAAAAGGTCCAAAAGCTAAATCTGTATATTTTCTCCCTCTTAGTTATATATAAGAGTTAAGGAAATTTGGTGCTCTACAACTTTTCACATTGTGCATTATTTGTCCTAAAAATTGGGAAAAACTGAACGGAAAACATACATGCACATTTTTTGCGCCCCTCTAGTGGCGCAACTATTGGAAATTCTGGAATAAGTTTTAGACAAAAATTTTAGCAAATTTTATTTTCTACAACTTTATATTACAACATTTTGCACTAAAGTGTATTGTTTGTCCAGAAAATTTAAAACAGGCAAAAAAGTGTATTCGATCAATGTCGGTCTTGAGGAAATTCTACTGTACCAATTTAAACCAAAAACTGATGAAAAAATGAAAATGCATTTTAATGGAAAAGGACCATGCACTATTCTTGTGGCGGTTTGGTATCGGCCGATTTTTTCATTGCACCTTGACTCTAAAAATTGACTTTCAATACATTAGCTGTGGTTTACTCTCCTAATTAAATTAGTAATTATCTATCCATAAATACTTCTATTTTAAAACATCAAATATAATTAACGAAGCGTTTAAATTGAGTTCCATGAAAAATAAACATCCACTTTGCCTCAAACGTAGCAAGGCGAGACGGTACAATTAGTGGATTTTGTGAATCGAAAAAAACCTCGAAAAGTGTAAATATTTCAGAGCCTAAAAAAGTGGCTAAGTCTCCCCTCCCCTCCCCTCCCCCAGTTTTTGAGAATGCTGAATACGATGGCGTTAGTTTAAACTCTATCTGAGTTAGCCGCATCCTTCAAATAGCCAAAAACTGTCCCGAAAGCGGTAAAACGCGAATACGCCCTCTTATACCAACAAAACCTGCATCGCACCCAGTTTTCGAAGATACTGAACATGATAGCGACGGTTTAAACTCTTCCAGAGTTAACTACAGCCAATAATCAGAGAAAAAACGCCCCCCAAAAGCGGTTAATGCTGATACGTCTCATACCAACACAACCTGCATCACCCCCCGTTTTCGGGGATGCTGAAGACTGGATTTTCTCGAAATAAACTTCACCTCAAATAGCCAAAAACTCTTCTCTTATCTGGTTTACTTCATAAAACCGTGTATCAAAGGGGTATTTTTTGACCGTTTGAGATGTTAGTTTGCTTCGGGGTGAAGATCCAGGATTACCAACATGTACAGCATTCTCGAAAACGGGGGCTGACGCAGGTTTTGTCGGTATGAGACGACTTATCGGTCTGAACCTTTTTAGGAGAGGTTTTTGGCCGTTTTGGGGTGGAATAAACTGTAAAAAAGTTTAATCCCTGCCATAGTGCTCGGCATCCTCGAAAACGAGGGGTGTCGCAGGTTTTGTTCGTATGAGACGTCGTATTTGCGTTTTACCCCTTTCGGGACAGTTTTTGCCCTTTTTGGGGGTGCAGTTAACTCGGAGACAATTTAAACCACTGTCAATCGTATTCAGCATCCTCGAAAAGGGAGGGGGGGGGGAAATTAGTCTCGTAAGACTCTGAAATGCTTACATGTTTGTCCGACTTACAAAATCCATTAAATATAAAGGTGAATACAATAGAATTAATTAAGTCAATTTTAAAATTATTTGTTTTAATAGTTTTCTTTTAATGTTTGTATATTTATTAAGTTAAAATTATCAAAAAGTAACTCTAAGTATCTTCTAAAGAAAAGCAAGTTTAAGAAAATTAATTAAAATAAAATAAGCATAAGAGTAACGACTTCTTTTTTTAAGACAACCTGTATGTTTATTTTCACAAAATTACTAATTTATTTAAAAGATTAAAGCACAGTATGTCTTGAGTCAGTTTTTTGGGCCACTCTGTATTTTTAGAGTCATGGTGCAATGAGCAAAAATGATCCATATGACTCGAGCTATATCTGAGCACCGAATTTTAAAAGATTCGACCCGGGACCCAACCGCCATAAGAAAAGTGGATGGTCCATTGGTTTTCTACTAAAAAGCATACTTGTAAAAATCTCGAATTTTGATTTATTTTGAGTAATTTTGAAAAAACTGAAAAAGAACCATTTTGGCAATTTTGTAATAATTTTTTTATTTCAATTAATTTATTTTTAAAAATACGACACTGAATAATTGATGAGTATTTTTTTTTAATTTTCTAACACATATGGAAAAAATGACGCATTTCCATGAATTTTATTAAAATTTGTAATTCGTATATTACGTAAAAATAAACATCGAGCAAAGTACTTTAATATTAATATAAATTAATTCTGCTCTGTAAATATTTCAATACAGTATTTTTAAAAATCATAATTTTTTACTTAAAAACAATAAAATCTTAAACAAAAACAAATTCTACCTCCACTGACGCGACGGCGCACTGGAATTTCAAAAAAAAATAGTCGACCATGAAAGTCTGAACAATTCCGGTTATTGTGTTAGTTACAGCGGTGAATAAACTTTTACAAAATTGATATAAAAATGTGTTTAGTGATTTTAAGCTTTGTAAATTATAAAAGGTATATTAGAAATTTATACGTATTTCTTTATATTAATATTTTTTCTGTGTTTAAAATACCATAACGCATATAGAAAAACCAATTTAAAATTTTTCTAAATTGTTCATTTTGTAATATCTTCTATATTTTATTATACAAGATGCTAACTATTTCCGGGTTCAATTAAAATAAAATTTTAGTGGACAATTCAAATTTTATAAATGTATAGGAATTATTTTTTTTTCGATGTATTTTCTTGGTACTATTTTTTTAATAAAATGAGTAAATAGTTCCATCTCAAGTTTTAAATATTTACAATTATTTTGCCTTCTTATTAATTTGTAACACGTTTTCTCTTTTTTTTCAGTTAAAATAAAGTGAAGTTAGAGAAAAAACTGAAGATACGAGCTTCATCATAAAGGTAAGAATTATGTAATTTTGTTGGTGATGGTTAAATATTAAAATAGATAAAAATTTTATTTATTGATACACGAATTTTCCTATACTATAATTGTGAAAATTTATGCAATTTTTTTAATTAGTTTTTTGAAATTTTATTGTGATTTTGGAGTTTTTCCAAAAAATAAACAAACTCTTGACTGTTATTTTTTGGCATATTACATAATTTCTTATTTTTTTCGCGATTTTCTTTCGTTTGAAAAAAAATTATTTTCCAAATGCTTACCTAATTTCCCTCGACTATATTTTTTAAAACGTTGATTAAGTTTTTATTTTATTTTTGTAATTTTCCTTTAAATTTAACAAGATTTTTCAGTAATTTTAGCTTTTCCAAAAAATAAACAAATTTCCCTTGAATTATATTTTTGACACATTAAATAATTTCTAATTTCTTTTGTTTTGATCATATTATTTAAAAAAAATTTGATTTCTCAAATAATAAACTCGGCAAGATTTAAAAAAAAAATGAGTAATTTCTGATATTTTCTAATTTTCCCTACAAATTTCTCTTAGTAATTTTAGATTTTCCAAAAAATATACAATTTTTTTTTGACTATAAAGTTGTCAAAATAAATAATGTCCCATTATCTCGCGATTTTTTTTTTGTTCAATACATTGTTTAAAAAAATTTTGAATTTCCAAATACCAAAATAATTTCGCTTACCAATATTTTTAAAAATAAGTAATTATTTTTTTTTATTTTCCTGTAGTTTTAACAAGATTTTTTCAGTAATTTTCAATTTTCAAAAATTAAAAAATTTTCCCTTGACTCTTTTGCGATTTGATCACATTATTTGAATTTTTTTTGATTTTCCAAGTAATAAACTAAATTTATGTTTAAAAAAATTGAGTAATTTCTTTTTATTTTGTTTTGTCTACATTGTTTGGAACAAGTTTGATTTTCCAAAAAAATTAGCAAAATTTGCCTTCGCTCATATTTCTCGAAAATGAAATAAGTTCTTTTTCACAATTTCCATTTGTTTGAAAAAGTTTTAATTTTCCAAATAATTACCTAATTTCCCGTGAGTATATTTAAAAAAAAATGAGCAATTTCTATCTTTTTTGTATATATTTTAGTTTAACAAAATTTTTTCAGTAATTTTAAATTGTCCAAAAAATAAACAAATTTTCCTTGACTCATATTTTTTGTAAAATAAATAATTTCTTATTTCTTGCCATTTTATTTTGTTTGAAAAAATTTTGATTTTCCAAATAACTGCCTAATTTTACTCGACTATATAAAAAAAATCGGTTGTGTCTCCCAAAACGGATATTCCAAACGCATATACCAAATTTCAGCTCAATCGGATTAAACGTGTGGCCTTTATCGTGAAAGAATACAGACATACACACACAGACAGACATACAGATAGACAGACATCCATCTGGAAATGGTCTTAATCATCTCAGGCGACCTCAAAATAGATATTTCCATCTTTATCTCGATTTTTTTTTTTTAGTTCGTACATAATACTTTCCCTTCTCGGAGGTGGGTCGGGAAAGTAAAATAGGAAACAAATAAGAAAAAAAGAAAAATAATAAACAATAGGAAATAATAATAAAAAATAGAAAAAAATGGGAAAAAATAAAAAAAAAATGAGGAAAAATAGGGAAAAATAGGAAAAAACAGAAACTGATAGAAAAAAATAGGAAACAAATAAGAAAAATATAAAAAAATAGGGTAAAAGAAATAGCTTGATTTTAAAATTCGTGGGAAGATTTTAAACCGTTTTTGCAAAATTTTAAAATTTGTGGGTACATTTTCAATGTTTTGGGGATTTTTTAAAAATTGTGGGAATATTTTATTGTGACTTGATTTTTAAGTTCTTCGGTAGAATTTAAAATCAGCCGTTATATTTTAAAATTTGAAGGTGATTTTAAAAATTTGTAGCTTCATTTTATAATTTGCGCATAGATTTTAAATCATGATATTTAAAAATTTGTGGGAAGATTTTAAAATTCGTTGGAAGATTTTACAATGTTTTGGTAATTATTTTAAAATTTGTGGGTAGATTTTTAAAAATTGTTGGGATATTTTATTATGACTTGAATTTTAAATTAAAAATTCATTTTAAAATTTGTCGGAATAGGTTCAAATTTGAAGATTATTTTAAATTTTAAATTTTATGATTTCTGCAAAGACGTTAGATTTTTTAAGGATATTTAAAAATTGTTCTGAATTATTTAAAAATACGTGGGACGATTTAAAAAATTCGTGGGGATATTTTATGTAGATGATTTTAAAATTAGCGGGAAGATTTTAAAATATTTTAGCAATAATTTTAAAATTTGTAGTCTAATTTTTTGATTTCTGCAAAGATTTTAAATTTTTTCAGGTTATTTCAAAATTGGTGGGAAATTTAAAAATAGGTGGGAAAATTTACAAATTTGTGAGGATATTATATGTAGCTTAATATTAAAATTCGTGGAAAGATTTTAAAATATTTTGGCAATAGTTTCAAATTTGCCGGTAAATTTTAAATATTTTTAAAAATTTTGGAAAAATTTTATTTCGACTTGATTTTGAAAATTCGTCGGTAGATTTTATAATTTGTCAGAATATGGTAAAATCTGAAGGTGATTTTAAATTTTGTAGCTTCATTTTATAATTTATGCAAAGATTTAAAATTTTTCTAGATTATTTATAAATTCGTGGGAAGATTTTAAAATACGTGGGAAGATTTTAAAATACGTGGGAAGATTTTAAAATGTTTTGGCAATAGTTTCAAATATGTGACTAGATTTAAAATATTTTTAAAAAATGTGAGGAAATTTTATTTGACTTTATTTTAAAATTCTTAGGCAGATTTTAAAATTTGTCAGAATATGTTAAAATCTGAAGGTGATTATAAATTTTGTAGCTTCATTTTATAATTTGAGCAATGATTTTAAATTTTTCCAAGATATTTAAAAATTGGTGAGAAGATTTTAAAATTCGTGGGAAGATTTTAATATGTTTTGGCAATAGTTTCAAATTTGTTGGTAAATTTTAAATATTTTTAAAAAATGTGGGGAAATTTTATTTTGACTTGATTTCAAAATTCGTCTTTAGATTTTAAAATATGTAACTTCGTTTTAAAATTTGTGCAAAAATTTTAAATTTTTCCAGGATATTTAAAATTTGGTGGGAAGCTTTTAAAACTCGTGAGAAAATTTAAAAATGTTTTGGCAATAGTTTCAAATTTGTGGGTAAATTTTAAATATTTTTAAAAAATATGGGGAAATTTTTTTGTGACTTGATTTTAAAATTCGTCAATAGATTTTAAAATTTGTCAGAATATGTGCAAATTTGAAGATGATTTTAAAATGTGTAGCCAAATTTTATATTTTTTGCGAAGATTTAATAATTTTTCAGGATATTTAAAAATTATTGGAAAGATTTAAAAATACTTGGGAAGATTTACAAATTTGTGGGGATATTATATTAGGTAGCTTAACTTTAAAATTCGTGGGAAAATTTTAAAATGTTTTGGCAATAGTTTTAAATTTGTGGGTAGATTTTAAATATTTTTAAAAAAATGTTGTCATTTTTATTTTGACTTGATTATAAAATTTGTCGGTAGATTTTAAAATTGTCAGAATATGTTAAAATTTGAAGGTGATTTTAAAATTTGTCTGAATATGTTAAAATTTAAAGGTGATTTTCAAATTTGTAGCTTCATTTTATAATTTGTACAAAGAATTGTCCAGGTTATTTATAAATTTGTAGGAAGATTTTAAAATACGTGGGAAGATTTTAAAATACGTGGAAAATTTAAAAATGTTTTGGTTATAGTTTCAAATTTGTGACTAGATTTTAAATATTTTTAAAAAAAGTCGGGAAATTTTATTTTGACTTGATTTTAAAATTCGCCGGTAGATTTTAAAATTTGTCTGAATATGTTAAAATTTGAATGTGATTTTAAAATTTTTCTGAATATGTTAAAATTTTAAGATGATTTTAAAATTTGTAGCTTCATTTTATAATTTGTGCAAAGATTTTAAATGTTTCCAGGTTATTTATAAATTCGTGGGACGATTTTAAAATACGTGGAAAGATTTTAAAATTCGTAGGAAGATTTTAAAATGTTTTGGCAAAAGTTTCCAATTTTTGAGTAGATTTTAAATATTTTTAAAAAATGTGGGGAAATTTTATTTTGACTTGATTTTAAAATTTGTCGGTAGATTTTAAAATTTGTCTGAATATGTTAAAATTTAAAGATAATTTTAAAATTTGTAACTTCGTTTTAAAATTTGTGTAAAAATTTTAAATTTTTCCAGGATATTTAAAAATTGGTGGGAAGATTTTAAAATTCGTGAGAAAATTTTAAAATGTTTTGGCAGTAGTTTCCAATTTTTTGGTAGATTTTAAATATTTTTAAAAAATGTGGGAAAATTTTATTTTGACTTGATTTAAAATTCGTCGGTAGATTTTAAAATTTGTCAGAATATGTTAAAATCTGAAAATGATTATAAAATTTGTGGCTTCATTTTATACTTTGAGCAAATATTTTAAATTTTTCCAAGATATTTAAAAATTAGTGAGAAGATTTTAAAATTCATGGGAAGATTTTAAAATTCGTGGGAGGATTTTAAAATTCGTGGGAAGATTTTAAAATGTTTTGGCAATAGTTTCAAATTTGTGGGTAAATTTTAAATATTTTTAAAAATGTGGGGAAATTTTATTCTGACTTTATTCCAAAATTGGTCGGTAGATTTTAAAATTTGTCTGAATATGTTAAAATTTGAAGGTGATTTTAAAATTTATAGCTTCATTTGATAATTTATACAGATTTTAAATTTTTCCATTTAAAAATTGGTCTGAATTGGTGGGAAGATTTTAAAATTCTTGGGATGATTTTAAAACGTTTAAGCAATATTTTAAAATTTATGGGTAGATTTTAAGTGTTTTTGGGGATTTTTAAAAATTGTGTGGATTATTGTGGCTTGATTTTCAAATTTGTCGGTAGATTTTAAAATTTGTCGGAATTTAAAAAAAAAATTATTTGGATTTAAAGTTTGTGTGGAAATTTTAATTTTTTTCAAGAAATTTAAGAACTGGTGAAGATATTTTTAACTTTGTAGGGACATTTTATGTAGATTTATTTTAAAATTCAATGGAAGATTTTAAAAGATGTTGTCAATATCTCGAAATATTTAAAAATGAGCCGGTCCTGCTCTATATTTTATAAATTACTTAATAAAAACAAATGTTCAGTTTTACGTCTAACGTTATGATCCTACACCAACATTTTTGTTTCTACCTTCTTTCACTCCTTATGGAATTTACACTTAATTAGCAGTCGTTGTTAAATGGCTAAAAGCACTTTCTGTTGATGTTTTTTTTTTACAAAATTAGCAGTGAAAAAATGTGTAACATTTATTTTTACGTATCTGTTTATTTTCGAAGAATATAGGATGGACTCGTAAAAAATAAGGTTTATTTTCTTATTTCGGACAACGAAGTTCGTGCATAAAAAAAATTTACCTCTTTAGGACAGAATAAAGGGTCTGGCATTTTATTTTATTTTTGTTTACTCAAATTATTTAAAAGAACCCGAAAGTGCACGAAACAAGAAATGAATATTGTTAAATAGTATTTAAATCTAAAGTACGAAAAGTTACCGAAAATTTCGGCAGTAAGATGGATTTTAATGGTTCATTTTGCTTGGAAAAAATGCATTTTTAAGTGCATTTTCTTCAAAATATTAAAGAAATCAATATGAAAATTGCATTTATTTTGTACTTTAAATATTTATTATAATTAACTGTTTTATATTAATATAAAAATTACCACCTACTTTTGGACAATCTGTATTTTTCTCAAGTACTGAGTTGTAATAGGGATTTTTCAAGTTAATAACAGAGAAATATGGCTACATTTGTTCTGGAAATGTGGCTATAATTTTTAATGTCGAGGGTTCTCCTTACTTAAACGCATATAATTTTTAAACAGGTTGTCGCTAAAAATTAAGATCTTTTTTTATATAAATATTAAACATTAATAAAAAGTATTTAAAATTATATAGATGTTAAAAATTTTAATTTACATTTATGTTCTTTAAATCTAATTTTCATCGATGCCTTAGTTTCGCCTACAATTAAACTTTTCGTTTGCAAATTTTTACTTTCGCGTTACATATACCCACAGGATATATACAGGGTGGCTACTTTTTATATTAAGGATACTTTTAAATGGGACAAATATAACACAATAGAAAAGCAATCTAAAAAGTTTTATTTTCATTATTGAGTCTTTATTGATATAAATTTAATAAAAATTGTATTAACATTTTTTTTGATCCTTGTTTGTCCTTTTTGAGGAACCATCAACTTTTTTTTAAATTTATATTTGTATATACCCTGTACATGCACTATTTAAAATATTCAAGACCATCTTAAGAAAAAAAACCCAATGTCGAAAATAAAAAAACGAACTTATTGTCTTATCCCGAGAAAACAACGGGTTTTTCTTTATTTACCCGGAGAAAATGGAGAAAGCATCACGTCCATCTGTCAATTCCATTCCATCTTGCAGAATTACCTTTGCCGGTGAACCGTAGGGAAATAAGTGAAAAATGTAGTACAAAAGAAGTTTTATTTTTGTATTCTAAACAATATAACTCGGTTAGTACGAGCTAGCATCATTCTAACGCGTCTAAAGGTAGCGATGCACGTGAAAAATGTAGATGTGTTAAATTTAGGTCTTTGTTACTGCATCTGCAGCGGTGCATATTGCAACTTGCCAAATAGATAAAATTGTGGATTTTTGAGAATATGTTATGTTTTATAAAATGTTTTTATAAATAATAAAAACTTTATAGTTAGTTGATAGAAAATCCATTAACGCTAAGGATTCAATAAATAACGGCAATCATTGTGACCATAATTAAAATAAATCAATTTTTAAAATAAATTGGCCTGTAAAGATTTTACTTAGAAATGATTGCAAAAATTTAAATTAATTAATAAAAACTTATAATAATGTTTTGATCAGCACAAACTTTAAAGAATATTTTTAAGGATATTTTTAATGGTACTTTGAAGGATACTTTGAAGGATACTTTGACAACACTTTGAAGGATACTTTGAAAGATACTTTGAAAGATACTTTGAAGGATACTTTGAAGGATACTTTAAAGGATACTTTAAAGGATACTTTGAAGATTACATTGAAGGATACTTTGAATGATACTTTGAATGATGCTTTGAAAGATACTTTGAAGGATACTTTGAAGGATACTTTGAAAGATACTTTGAAAGATACTTATTTATTGCATTTATTGCATAGCACAATTTCTGTGAAAGTGAGGTTTTCTGATGTATATTTTTATTGACAATTATTTTTTATATCAAAAATCAACACATAAACAAAAGCTTTAAAATACACACATATATGATAGTACAATATTAATTTTAATGAAAACTAGGTCAACACCCCTCCTCTATTTCATTAATATTCAAAAATATCAAACATTTCAAATAAAAAACGTAGCTTCTCTTTTGGCAAGGTTTTTGTAAACATATCAGCTAACTGCATTTTCGATTCCACATATGTAATTATGATTTCTTCATTTTCGATCAGTTCACGTACAAAATGAAATTTGGCATCAATGTGTTTTGTTCGTTTGTGAAACTGTGGATTATTACCTAATTTAATAACATTTTGATTATCAACTCTAATGTCGACTGTAGAATTTTGAAAAACTTCCAACTCTTTTAAAAAATTTCCTAACCAAACTGCTTCTCTACATCCAAAAGATAGTGCTATATATTCTGATTCTGTTGTTGAAAGTACAACAACTTCTTGACGCTGGGAACACCATGATATTGGTGAATTATTTATTAAAAATATGTAACCAGACCTTGATTTTCTGGATTCAGAATCACCTGCATAATCAGCATCAGTGTACCCAGTTAAATTGAATTTGATAGAAGTACCGGTTAAATGAAATAATCTTTCAATTAAATATTTAATGTTGGTAATAAAACTTTTCTGACAGCTGACACTTGTCGTCGTGTTTTGTCAATTGTCAATTAGTAAAGTAAGGTGAAGGTTCTATTGCCTGTTGTTAAAATAAAATCTAACTTGTTCAAAGCCATCATTAGAGTTTTTTATTTCGCCAATACAAATCCCAATAGTACCTTCCACCTTTTTGAAAACTATTTTATAATTCTTAGTTCCATTGAGATACCTCAATACATTTTTTACTGCAATGTTCACTTACTTAATTATTTAAAAACTGGCTGAGATAGCTTACAATAAAAGATATATCTGGTCTTGTATTTGTAGCTAAAAATAATAAGCTCCATATTGCTTCTCAATAAGGAATATTCTTACTTATCTTATCATTCTTAATTTTAAATTTCAATCCAGGATCAGCTGGAATTGTAGAAGATGAGCAATTGGCCATGTTAAATTTCTTTAAAACTTTATCTATATAATTTTCTTGTGACATTTTTATTATTCCATTTACTATATCTCTTTTAATATCAATGCCCACATAACATTTTGTATTAAGACTACTTGTAATTTCAAAATCCTTTTTTAACATTTTCAAAATTTCTGTTTCTTTTGACTTTGTCAGAATTAGTCCATCATCTACATAGGCAGCTAGATAAATTTTAGCACCAATAATAAACACAATGATCTGAATTAGTTTGCCTAAAATTGTACTTGTTCAAAAAGTTTCTAAACTTTCTGTTTCAACAACGTGGAGACTGCATCAGTCCATACAAACTTCGATTAAGCCTGCATACTTTATTATCGTCTTCAAAACCTTGCGGTTGTCTCATAAATATGGTTTCTTGTAGTTCTCCATACAGAAAAGCTATTTTTATATCGAATTGAGCCAGTTCTAAATCTTCTTGTGCAGCTATATCAAGGACTCGTATCTTACTACCTGTGTAAAAGTTTCATGGTAATCTGTACCATACTTCTGTGAAAATCCTCGTGCTACAAGTCATGCTTTATATTTTTCATTTAAAGTTATATCAGTTTTTATTCTATATATCCATTTGCAGTCAACCAAACTGGCGTTTTCTGGATAATCTACAAGATTCCAAGTATCATTTTTTTACCGAGTTTATCTCGTCTTCCATTGTCATATACCATTTTTCAGAATTTTCAGTTTGTACAGCTTTTTCATAAGTAGCTACGGCCATTGCAACATAATGTTCAGGTGGGGTTATTTTGCTTCTATCTCTTAAATTATATGTTCCAGATGTACCGTTTTCTTCTGGTTCAGAAGATAAACGTTCCTCATTATTACTGTTTTCCATACAAATTTCTTCTTCTTCGACTTCTTGGCTTATAATTACTTGGTTATTTTCTTAATTTCCGAAGAATATCTTTAAGTTAACTGTTTCGTGTGTTCCCTCTTGGCGAATTTGACTTTCTTTTTTAAAAAGCGTAGAACGGGCACTCTCGCAAAGAGTTTTAATTTCACGATCTGCTGTTCCATTTTGTTCGTATGCATATGGAGCTGATGTTTTATAAATTATTCCTCTCTGTCTACAAAATGACTGAATTTTTTTGTTTATAAATTATTTTCCGTTGTCACATCTTAATACTTTTATCATATTACCAGTTTGTCTCCTTATCACAGCTTCAAATTCTATAAAATTTTTGTAAACTTCTGACTTGTGACGCATAAAGTATGTCATTCTGTAACCAGTTACATGATCTTTGAATACCAGGAAATATTTGGATCCACTAGGAGATTCTATGTTAGAAGGGCCACACACATCAGCATGAATAAGTTCGCCTTTATTTTATAATCTTATGTCTCTGGTGTGGACAAAACTTCTTCGATTCTGCTTTCCAAATTGACAAGCTTCACAAAAGAAATCAGAATCATCTTCTAGAAAAGCTCCTTTCACTGCCTTATCTATAATGGTCTTCTTTACATATTGTTTGTTAATATGACCTAATCGTTCATGCCACAATTTCAAGCTATTGATAGAGGTAGAATTGCATTGAATAGTATCAACTTTTAATAACATTTTAAACATATTTCCATTTCGAATTCCAACAAAAGATATCTCTCCCTTAGCATCAAAAACTCGCAACGATCTTTATGAGCTATCATGGTATAACCTTTGTCGTTACAAGTTCAACTGATAAAAAATTTCGTTTAGTATTTGGAATATATAAAACATCTTTGATAACTTTATTTTGCAATTTACCATTAACATATGTCTTAGCGAAAAGACATGTGAACACTAGCACCAGAATCGGCTAACCATAAATCTGCATCTTTATCACCTACATTTTTGGAAAATTCTGCACTACATATCAAAGAATTTGTATTTTCATTATTATTAGTAGAATGACAATAAGAATTTGAATTATCATATTTTTCTTTATTCTTAGATAGCCTCTTTCTGCATTCTTTCCACCAGTGGCCAACCTGCTTGTAATAGCCACACTTCGTTTTTTGTTTTAAAGTATGAATTCTTTTCTTTTTATCTTCTTTATTTAAATTCATTGTTTGTAATTGTAGTGCTAAATTATCATCCTTTATTTCATCAGTAGATAACTTTTGTCCTTCTTTTAAAAGTCTAGCAACCAAATCTGTAAAGGTTTATTTTGTTGGATCTATTGAATGCCAGGCAGTCACCAGCATTGAAAATTTGGAGGGTAAACTATTGATAATTTTTGATATGACAGCTATATCTGATATATTTTCATTCATAGCTTTTAGTTGCTTAATTAAAGTTTCTACTTCAAAAATAAACGTAGCTACCTTATGTTTATAATTCATTTTCAATTAATAAAATTTTTGATAAACTATATGTTTTGAAACTTCAGTTTTCTGCTCATGAATAGTAATTAATGGTAGCTGATTTTCATTTATACAAGCTAAAAATATAACCATGGCTTGATTATTTTTCTTTTCCCATTTTTGCAGCTCTCTGGCATTGCCTTCGGTATTTTATGGTTTTTCATAATGAATTGCATTCATTAATTCATTAGCTTTGAGTACAATGGACACGCTGAACTTTCAAAGTTGAAAGTTTGTTCCATCGAACTTCACTATTCTATGACTTAATTCACTTTGAGCCATTTTAATATTTTTTTTAATCAAATATACGCAATTTCCTCCTACTTTTATCAAAAGCAGCTGGACCCATAACCTATTGAATATACTTATTTATTGCATTGCACAATTTCTGTGAAAGAGAGGTTTTCTGATGTATGTTTTTATTGATAACTATTTTTTTATATCAAAAATCAACATATATAAACAAAAGCTTTAAGACGCACACATATATGACAGTACAATATTAATTTTAATGAAAACTAGTTCAACACTTTGAAGGATACTTTGAAGAATACTCTAACATTTGTATTTTCCCGGTAAATAACGATGTCGGTAATACACTCTAGTACATTTATTTTCAATTTGCCCTAATGCACCGTCTAGTACAGGGTGTTTGTTTCGTATCCTTATCAGATCATTTCAGTTTACTTTTATGCTTATCAACCATTTATAACCTTTGTAAATAGATTGTAAGTTTGTAAATAATTCTAAATTTAAATAATCAACTACAGTGGTTTGCACCGGTGTGATTAAAGTGGTAGTTAAAGTTAATTACAAATTATTCACAAATGAACTGTGCACAGAAATATTAAGTATTAATTAAACTGATAACTAATAATTAAAGTTAATCCTATAAAATGTGGGGATTACTGATTTCCTAACCTATTTATTAAAGTTGTCAACTTCAAAAGTTAATTAATAAAATAAATGCGCCGGCAATAGAAATGATAAATTTTATTAACGATATGGAAATAGATGACGATGAGTTAGAAGTAGATATATTGGAATTAATAGAACATGGCGTTCCTAGGCAAATATATGAAAGGGCCAATTATTTTAATGAAATGGATAATTCTACATTTCGAAAAAGGTTTCGGCTTTCGAAAGAAACAGTTCGGGAACTTTTAATTAGAATAGGAGCTTTTCCAAATAGTTTGTAAGTTTAAAATTAAATTTGTAGATATACAAAATAAAGAACTTGCAACATTATTTGGTTATTTTCAGGAATAATTGTGTTTCTCCATTGAATCAAATATTGACTACTCTTCGTCTATATTCTACAGGTGGACATCTGGATGCAGTGGCAGATTTTGCGAGTATGCACTTAGCCACTGTCTCAAGAATTGCTATAAGAGTATCAGAAGCAATAGCAAGTTTGAAGCCTTTATATATTCGAATGCCAATAAATGAAAATATAAGAAAAACGCAACAAGATTTTTTTGATATTGCATCGTTTCCTAGAGTTCTAGGAGCAATTGACTGTTCTCATTTTAAAATTATATCCCCAGGTAATATATTGTTATTAACAAAAGAGTTGCTGTTTTATAAAAGTTGACATATTTTGATTCATTACAAAATTTTTCAGTTGGTAATGATCCAGAAATATTTCGAAATCGAAAGGGGTATTTTTCCATAAATGGGCAATTTGTTTGTGATGCAAATTTGAAGATTTTAAATGTTGTAGCAAGATGGCCTGGAAGTAGTCACGACTCAACCATTTTCAACAACAGTAATCTAAAGCAAGAATTTGAGGGTCATAGATATCCTGGAAGTTTACTACTTGGTAAGTAATGTCTGTTGATAATGATCTTAGCTTGATCTAATAGTTATTGATTTTTCAGGTGATAATGGATATGGTCTTAAGTCATATTTATTAACACCATTATTAAATCCTGCCACAAATGGACAAAGATTCTACAATCAGTGCCACATTAGAACACGGAATGTGATTGAGAGATTGTTTGGGGTATTAAAGAAACGTTTTCCAATATTGGCTTATGGATGCAGATTAAAAGTAGACACATTCCTCACTATTATAGTTGCTACACCCGTTCTTCATAATATATCCCTTTTAATGGGAGATCAAGAAGTTCCACCTGTACCAGCAGAATTAGATGAACATATTCTTAATGAGTTAATAGTTAATGGTTACATTCCTGATGTAGAAATTGAAGAAGAATTAGGTGAAGGAACAAGGACAGCATTGATAAATGATTATTTTAGTAATATATAAGTTTTACTGTATAATTTTTTAAATTCAAATAACTAGTTGAAATTTCCAAAATAATAATTAAAAGAAAAAACGAATTATATTTTATTTAAACGATTAACAAACCAAGTTAAATTAAAAAAATTAAATATTTTTTAAAGCATCTAACTGGGCTACTTTTATTTCGATGTCCAATTCTAGTGCTCTTTTCTTTAAATCATATTGTTCTTGTTCGCGTCGTTCTTGTAGTTTTCTTTGTTTCCTTTCCCACTCTCTTTTTTCTTCCAGATCTTTTCTACTCTCTGTTAATAGTTTTAGTTGCATCTCAAAAACATCTTTTTTTAACACTGCTGCTTCTTCATATCTTAAAGCAACATTTTCACCTCTACAGACATTCGTTCTGCGATTCTGTTTTTTTTTACCGCTATTAGGTATATAACTTGTAGAGGGTGTAGAACTTGTTGGTTCACCCTTAGCTGGTTTTGTGAGAGTTTCTTCAATTACATTTGTATCTAATGAACATTCATTTCGGTCACCCACTTCTGTAAAAATGAAATCATTTTGTTGCTCTTCTATGCTTGTGCTTTCAGCTGGATTATCATTAGCCTAAAATAATACAAAAATGATGATAATTAAGTATAAATTTTTATAAATTATACTTTACGTTTCCATCATCATCAAATTTGTTATTTAAACCAAAAACTGTTTTTCTGTTAATTATATCTAGAGTCAGATCAAAAACAGGATCATCTTTCATTACAACCATTGGTTTTCCGCCACCAGTTTGATTTATGTCTGCTCTGTGTAAGGCGGCCTTTTTTCCTGTTTCCTTTTTTTGATTATTATAGAACCTTTTGAGAACATCCACTGATCTTAATGTGGACGATGAAGAATTAAATTCTCGTTCCACATTTTTCCATGCCTCGTCTTTTATTTTCCAGTTTACTCCACGACTTTCCTTATTTTCAATAACATGCTTGTATTTTTTTATAGAATGAAGTAAATTAATCTTTTCCTTGTTAGTAAAATTTAGGGATCTTTGACGCTTTACTGATGGCGATGGTTTATGAATATTCATTTTGAAAGAATAAAACTTAGCAACAGCACACAAATTATAAAAGACCCTATCAAAACTATCCACAGTATCAACAGAAAATGACCCAAACAAATTCAAAAAATATCTGACAGACAGAGAAAAGGCAGCAAAAACACTGCATGCAACGCAATTTTCACAAAAACACTAAATTTCACGACTACCAACATATATATTTAAATGCTAATACTTTAATTACGTAACCAACAAATTATGCTCTTCGGTGCAAAGCATTTCAGATTTAATTATTAGTTAAAATTAAATGGAGATTAGTTAATTATAAGTTAATTTCTGATTGGTGCAAATCACTGCTAGTACTTTCTATTATTTTCATACAGGGATTAACAAGGTGTTAAATTCGGAACGCTACTTTTGAGGTTATTTTGTATTGGTTGACGTTTTTTATATGATTTGACACTTTTATGAGATCTCCGACGAACGATTTTTAAGAGGACAAAATTATTAATCGAACGAGGATTTTGTGCAGATTTTAATTATAATATGGATTTTTACAAATAAAAGAAATCCACAATATATTTTGTCGATGATAGTTTTTTTTGATCTTGTCCTAAATTTTACTTCAAAAATTAATAATTAATAATTGCCTCTTTTCCGCATATTATTAATATAATGCTCATTAAGAAGTTATATTTTGTTACCATTAATAATTTACTAAAATAAATTATATCACAACTGTATCTATAATTTTTTATTTTTCTTAGTACTTTTAAAAATACAGACTATAGAAACGAAATTGAAAAAGATAATAGAAAGCTCTTGATATCTACTGAACATTTATTTTAAGCCATATAGTTTCTTGTACACCTGTGCACGAAAAGAAATTAAATAAAGTGTACAAAAATACATAGGTATATACAGTATTTATTTTTTACCTAAAATGTTTATTTCTGAGAAAGTTCATTTAGTTTTGAATATTATTTTAATTTTTTAAAATAATGTGCAATATCTCGTTGAAAATTAAACCGAAAGATATGACGGAACATTTTCAACGTTAATAATTGTAGACTGTCTAGTGAATGGAAATACTGGAAAATGGGAACAGTTTGGTTTAATTTTCTATTTCAAATAGACATGTCTGGAAATTGAAATAAATATTCGTTGAAGCTTTTATGGTTTTACACAAAAAAAAAAAACATAATGCAGAAAATTAAACGCCCGCTGTTTGAACGAATAAAATATATCGGAAAAACAATTAATTATAAAAGTCACAGAATAATAGAAATTTGACATTAATTTATTACTTTAATGTATATTTGAACTTATACGGATAATGACACTAATTTTGTTAAAGCATAGAAGTAGATTAAAGTTGTTTTTGAAATGCTCAAAAAAACCGCATTACTTTGGTGACATTTGGGAATAACTAATTATTCTAATAATCTAGAATCTAGAACTTTTGCTCATTTACGTATTGATGATATCACACTATATTTTATAAAAAAAAATGAGGACGTTTTATTTATATGTAGCGATATAATAGTCACAGACGATCATGATGTCATTGAAATTTTCCAGTTTTCATATATTTTTTTTGTATTGAAAAGCATCAACCAGACTGGCTATTAATGGCGGAATTGGTATAATACATTGATCAATTGATTTGATCGATGTTACTGGCTAAGGTTTGGGCCTCAACACTGCGGCCTTAAAGACTTATTGTATTTTGTCAAGTACATCATTATTATCAAGTGAAACAGTTTGTTACCTTCATCAGACGTAGTAACCTTTCACCAGATCTTCTCTGGGGAAGGCCTCCTGTGAGTTTTCTGCCCCAGAAGGTTGAACCTCCAGCGTATAAGTGATTTACACTGTAGTATAATGAAAGAAGCTGTTTCCTCCTCTTCATTACATAATTTACAGATGGGTTCGTCTTGGTAGATGCCCCTTTTGTGTAGGTGTTCCCTAAGGTAACAATGTCCTGTTACTAGTCCCGTAAAATGCCTTATATGATTTCTGCTTAGCTGTAGAATATAGTTAGTCAGCGCTTTTGATGGTTTCTTGACCATGAATTTACTGTTTTTGACCCGACACGTGAATCTAGCTTGACTGATGTTCTCTAGCAGCCTACCTAGTCGTACTGAGGATTTTGGAATACCAAATACCGGCTTGGGGCCCGTAAATTTGGTCGCTGAAGCTTTTATTGCCATAGCGTTTGCTTCCCCGTTGCTTGTTATCCAGAAACCCATTTAAGTGTTATCTTATTTTGGTTTGCCAGAACAGGTAGGGTTTGTAGACAGTTCTAGACCAATTTTGGTCTGATTTTTGTGCATGCTAGAGCTTGTAGCGCTGCCTGACTGTCGGTGTAAATGAGAATTGTTCTCTATAGCCCCTACCAATCTTTTCTCTCAGACATAACTCATATGTCATGTACCTCTGCTTGAAACAACGAGGCGGAAATCCCCAGTGACGAATAATTTTTCCAGCAGCATACCTGTCGGCCTCCCACCTGCAGCATCTTAGAAAGGTGTGCTCAAGATCATCTGCTTCGGACTGGCAATTTGTGTACATGTCGTTTTGCACCCTCCCTGGGTCATGTGAAAGATTATAGTTTTGTGCTTGCAATCCAACCATATCTGTATATTCGAGATAACCACTTTTGTCCATTGGGCAACGTTTTCGAGTCCTGCCCACCATTCGTTCCACCTCCTGATATTTTCATGGCGTTCCCTTTTCTTGGCCTCTGCAGTTAGTGGGGGGCCAGCCCTGTGCAGTCGTCCCCATTAGTCGATCAACAAATCGATTAGTGGTGTCTCGCCGATAACCGATAGGGAATCCCCTGAGACAGTTTTGCAGCCTCTCGTGATTCTTAGTAGCATATGCCTCTGCGAGGATTTTTGGATTTTTGGCGGCGGATAGTCCAGACCCAAATAGGAACCGAGTACAAAGTTGTTGAGGAGACCACCCCGGCCAACACCTTATGTTTTTTCAAAACCTGGATCGTTTGCATTTGGTAGTAGTCTGGATAAGGCTGCGGACAGCTTGCGGGCTTTTTCTTAGGTCTTTTTCAAATGATCGTTAAAAAGTGGCTTGTCATCTAGCAAAACTTCAAGGTACTTGACTGCTTTTTTGGGTTCCACCGTGATCCCGCCAAAATGAAAATTAGTACCCTCCCTTCTTTTCTTCCCTTTTAGGATTATGGCCTCCGTCTTTTGGGAAGCTGCCTTCAGACCATTAGGTCTCAATCTCAAGGTGACCGCTTCCAGGGCCTCGTTTCCTCTTTCCACCAAGTCCTCTTGGCTGGCTGCTCAGGCATTCACGGCTAGGTCGTCTGCGAATGCCAAGGTCTCGCGCAGCCGAGCGGTAGGTCGATTTCAAGATGTTCCAGAGCAGCGGCTCCAGGACCGAGCCTTGACGAATTCTCTTACTAATATCTATTGTGCTATCCCCCACCAGTAGAGATCTGTCTTTAAAGTAGTTCTGCAGGTAGACGCTGATGTTCAGTGCTTCTAGTCTCCTCATAGTCCTGCTCCATTTGGCCGTGTTGAAGGCATTCTTAACGTCCATGAGGATAGCTGCTCCCCAGAGGTACTCACTGTCAGTGGCCAGCGCTGTCAGTTTCTCCACTGCTTGGACTGTCGACCTTCCTTTCCTTAAGCTAAACTGTCTATTTGATATGCCCTCCCTTTCTTCCACTTTGGTCTCCAACCTGGTCTTTGGGATATGCTCTAGCACTTTCCCTAGGCAGTTTATCAGGCATACTGGCCTCTCCTTCAGAGTTTGCCCTATGCTCTCGTCCTTTGGAATTAAGACTAGCTTCGATGTTTTTCAGTCTACTGAGAACTCTTGCTTGCAGATGGCGTTGTTTATTATTTCCGTCTCCAATTCCGGGGCTTGCTCTATAGGGGATTTTCCGGGGATTTTCCTGGTTTTAATTTGTTGATGCCTTTTCTCACTTCCTCGTCTACGAGAGTGGGAGGGCTTCCGCCATTCTGGGCTTCTGGGATAGGGTTGTCCCGTGTCTTTAGGGAAAGTTCTTCCGCCAGCTGGTCTTGTTAGGCAATTCATATGGCTGAAGTAGGTGTCGGAATTTACTTGTGACTATTTTGTAGCCCATACCCTACGGATCGTCTTTAATCTTCTCGCATAGCGCCTTCCACCCCCTTGATTTTGCTGTCCTAATTTCCGTTCTAAGATTTCTCCTGCATTCCTTGTACTCTATTTCTAGAGTTTTGAGCCTCTCTGCAGTCGATCCGATGCCTCTGCCCCTGATCAGTTGCCTGCTTATACAACCCGCCCTTGCCTCCTGTATTGCATCGTTCCACCAGAAAGGTGGCCTACGTGCGGTTACACCTGTCACGTCCTGTCTACTAGTCCTTTGCCCCGGAGCGAAATGGTGAATTCTGTCAAGTTACTTTCCGTCTTTAATGTTAGGCTAAGAATGTTAGCCAGAGCTTCCTTGTTCATATATAATGGGCCGCGGCTATTATACCTGGTAGTTTTATTCCCTATGTCCCGGACTACGAATGTGATGTAGCTGTGTACCTGTCAACACTTTCTGTCACTTTATTCTCGTGGTTGCATTGTTAGAGCAGGGTGTAAGAACTATGTAAGATGCTTGGTCCCTCTTGGTAAATGTTGGTCTTAGCCCATAGTTAAGAATTCACGTGTTGTTTGACTGGATCTAGTCCTCGAAGAATTCCTCTCTTGAATCGAGCTGCTTCGATCCCCACGATGGAGACTTTGCATTGAAGTCCCTAGCCACAATAAATGCTTTGGATTCTGTTGTTACTTCCAGCATAAGCTTATTTATATATCTTTCATAGGTCTCGCGGCTATGGAAACCATACTAAACCTCCTGCCACTTGATATTCATATCAGAGCGGAGGCAAGAATGGAGGCATTAAGATTGGAGTGCAACGGTAACTGGTGTCCAAGTGTAACAAAAGTCATCACAAAATCGTTATTAGAAATGATAAGTGATGAAATGGTATTACTTCTACTCCAGATGTTTTTAGTAGAACAATTAGATAAATGTCTGATTCAGTCGAGGGGGTTGGAGTATATGTAGATGAAATAAAGTATATGGTGCACACTATTACGGCTTCTGGAAATTTACCAAATGAATGAAAAATACAAGCAATAAGTAACATAAAAACTCCAGAACACAAAAAGGATGTTGAATGTCTTTTTGGGAATGATACAATACATATCCCGATTTATTCCAAACTTGAGTACATTAACTGAACCCTTAAGAAATCTGTTACAAAAAAGTTTAGATTCCCAATAGAACAATGAACAAAAAAGGTACTAGAGAGTGTAAAAAGTCTCTTCGACACTTCTATCCTCATAAACCAATTAAAATATCATGTCCTATCATGACAGACAGCGTGTGCAAAAGTCTTGCTACATGAAATGCCAATAGCATATGTCTCTAGAGCATTCACTACCACTCAAAAGGACTATGCATAAATAGAAAAAGAAATGCTAGCCATAGTGGTAGCCTGTGAAAAATTTCACCAATGTAAGGGATGACGTAACGGTTGAAAACGGACCATAGCCAGTCACAATTTATAAAAAAACCTTTAACGTTAGCGCCGGCAAGATTGCAGAGAATGCTTATTAAACTACAACAGTACTTATTTAACCTTCTCTATAAGAAAGGCGCCTTTCATGTTTGTCTTTCAATAAAGACACCCAAGTTTCAGTGGAAAATGATTATGAAATGATTTGCAGCATTACAAACAATATACCTGGATAAATTTCACTGGAATATAATCCAGAAAATACAAATTTATTCATATTTCTTTTAAAATTAATAATAATAATCTTCCAGTTCATACTAATGTCTATTATTGTATATTTTAATATTTTAAAATCTAAAAATAGATTTAAAATCAAGACAATATTATTCCGTCTTTCTCTCTTTTCTCTCTTTTTTCTGTCTACCTGCAATATACAGTTAACAAAAACAAAATACATAAGCGACTGTTGCTATGCAAGCTTATCTTTCTCTCATATTATCCCATTATTATAAGAGACAAAAAATATAGATATATTTCTTCCCGCTAAGATTCTGAATTCGAAGCTATTTACATACCGCGTCATATGTACCCTACCAATAAAAAACCACCAACCCTACTCTCCGTTAAAATTCAGAGCACAATCTCTCTCTCGCATCCCAACTATAAACAGATTCAGTCTCATTCAATAGACCAAAAAAGTTTCTTCAACTAAGTAAAATGTAAACAGTTTTTAAAGTAAGTGAAGTGATGAGTACTATTTAAATGTTTATGTTTCGGTTTCTTAATTTAAATTAATGTGCCGCTTTAGGATTTTTCTATTCATGTTCGTACTTGGAAGAAATGGAATAAAAATCATCCTATTTCAAATACTGTTTTTATTTTAACATTCATATTGGTTTAACTTCTACCTAAGAAGTTTGGTCCTTCGAGAAAATTCAAGAATTTATTTAATCACGGTCGCAGTCTAGTGTTCTTTCAATAGTTATGAATACTAATATTCATAAATTGTTCATGTTAGGGGTGTCCAGTACCAATGACTGATGCTAAATCCAAAGAATTTCAGGATTGTAAATTACAAAATGAACTTACAAAAAAATTGTAGGAGTTATACAAGAAGGATTTCCGATGAAAAAAAAAATGCCAGTGGAACTTCACACTTTTTGGCGGTATAGAGACGAGTTAACAGTCATGCCGGACTGATATTTAAAGACAATCAATTGTACGTTCCTTATAAGCTAAGAGAGGACATGCTGGATAAAATCCATTACACACATTTAGGCAAAGAAAAATTTAAAAATTTAGCGCGTGAGATACTATTCTGGCCAAATATTTCAAAACATATTGAAAGGAAAATTGAAAAATGTGAAGACAATTAGAGGTTAAGACAATTGTAACTTGTAAGACGAGTGTCTCATTTTAATGTTTTAGGTTATAGTCCAGTGCATTTAGAGCAAAATCGGCCGGTTTAAATTAATTTGGAGATGAAGTAGATATCGAGATGCGGTTTTCTGCATTATGTTCAGGAAGGTCACAGAAAACGAGGCTACAAGGTCTAGTTAATCCGTTTTTGGAAAAATGCCTTCTGAGCCGGAAAATTCATTTTCCAATTGCATCACTACTTGCACCATTATAGGGACGAAATTGCAGCGTGCATGGAAATCGCTCCAAACTCGTTACTCAGGGGTTTTCGGGGATGACGAATTCAATTCTGGTATTGGATTTACCCGGAGGCGTCTCTGCGGGGGGTGCGGGGGTGGGTAATTGGGGGAGAAATTGCACCGTGCATGGAAATGGCTTCTAACTCGTTACTCGAGGGTTTTCGGGGATGACGAATTCAATTCTGGAATTGGAATTTCCCCGGGGGAGGAAGGAGGCGGCTCTGCGGAGGTGTGGGGGTGGTTAATTGTGGGAGAAATTGCACCGTGCATGGAAATCGCTTCAAACTCATTACTCGGGGGTTTTCGGAGATGCCGAATTCAATCCCGACATTGGAATTGCCTGGGGGAGCACGGGGCTCTGCGGGGTATCCGGGGGTCATTCTGTGGGGGAGCTCAGTCCTGTCACCATGACCCAGGAAGCCGGTCCCAGGGAAATTTTGAGCAAAATTTCTTGTTCTTGTCAAACCGACTGTGGCCCGAGGTGCGGGTGCCGCCGAAGTGGGTTGGAGTGCTCACTTGCATGCAAGCATTGCGATGGTAATTGCTCAAACCAAAAAGACGTTTCCAATGAGGCCGAGAGTAGTGACGAGGAAGAAGATGAAGGAGGGGAAGAAAGTTCAGGAGGGAGAGAAGTTGAAGAACGGAAAGAAAACGAAAAAGAGTTTAAACAAGACGTTTAGTATTTTGGTTAAATATTGAAGTTTATAATGAATAATTCCAGATTAATAAAAACTCTTATCTGTTATTTGAATAAAGTATTATTTTCATAATTTGTCATTTTTCACCTTCTCCTTTACCATTGGTGGACGCTGCCACCCCCTCCCCCCACAATCACCCCCAGACAACCTCACAGAGGGGCCCCCGAGAAATCTAATGCCAGAATTGAATTCAGCATCCCCGAAAACCCCCGAGTAACGGGTCTGGAGCGCTTCCCATGGACTGCAATTTCTCCCCCAGAATGACCCCCGGATACCCCCGCAGAGCCGCCACCGTGCTCCCCCGGGCAATTTCAATGTTGGGATTGAATTCGGCATCCCCGAAAACCCCTGAGTAACGAGTTTGTAGCGATTTCCATGCACGCTGCAATTTCTTCCCCAATTAACCACACCCGCACCCCCGCAGAGAAACCCCCGTGCGCTCGGGGTAATTCTAATGCCAGAATCGAGTTCGGCGGGCCTGAAAACCCACGAGTAACAATTTCTGAGCGATTTTTCCTAGTTTCCAGTCGTTCCTATAATGGTGCAAGTAGTGATGCAATTGGAAAATGCATTTTACGGCCCAGAAGGCTTTTTTCCAAAAACGCATTAACCAGACCATGTAGCCTCGTTTTCTGTGACCTTCCTGAACACAATGCAGAAAACCGCATCTCGATATCTGCTTCAAGTAAAAATTCATTCAATTTTCTCTATCTGCCCTGGACTATTATAATAAACGATCAGCAAAAGTAACAATCGAAAAAATGGAAAAAATGGCAAAATAAATATATTTTCTTATTTCTTTATATTTCTCCTGTTTTTTCTTTTTTTATTTTTTTCCCGGTTTTTCCTATTTTTTTCTATTTTTTCTGTTTCTTTCCTATTTCTTCTTTTCTCCTATTTTTTTTCTGTTTCTGCCTATTTGCTCCTGATTCCCTCTTTTTTATTCCATTTTTTCTTATTTCTTCTTATTTTTTCAATTTTCTCCGATTTTGTTTCTATTTTTTCCAAGTTCCTTCTATTTTTTCCTATTTTGTTCCTATTTTTTCATCTAACGTGGCGTTCAAATTCATTGCATTGTGATCGATATTTGTGTTTCGCTTTTCTTTTGTTCTATTTTGTTTTTCTAGTATCAGTCAACAGTTTGACCTACTTCGATCGGGTATTTTTTTTGACATACATATCATACATTTGGGCCTCACTAGAAGTGTTTTTGTTGACCCTGCATCAAAATGGGACCAAGCCACGCCCCTTAAAATGAACCGATTCTGCATGATGATTTTTTTACTGTTTTGTAGGCGCTCCCTCGCTTCCATATTTTTACTACTTTTTCACTATTCTAAGTTCGAATAACTATTGAGCGGTTAATTGAGTTTTATTCTGGATGCCATACACTTATAAATTCTACTGAGTAGTCAGGCACTGGCCTCGATTTGAAATTGCTACAATTTGATTTTTGAAAAACTTTATTGTTTTATGTACCTTTAATTTCAGTAGATTTATGAACCCGTCTGCCAGTTGGTCAATTACTTTCTTCTTATATTTTATAGTTTGGGAGTTAGGCCAGAATTAGGTCAGAGCTAGGCCGTAATTAAAGGTATATAGCGAGGCTTATTACACATTTTGACTTCAATTAAGGTACATAATTCGGGAGGGCACAATTTAGCAGAATTTAAAAGATCAAACAGATACTTTTTCAAAAGGTTATTATATCAAATTATTAAAAAATCAAACATCTATTATAGCAAAATAATATTTTATCAAAACCGTAAAAAATCAAACCATATTAAAACAAATATTAAAAAATCAAATAGATATTTTATCAAATTAATAAAATATCAATAAACTAAAATACCAGAACGTTAAAACTTCAAATAGTTAATACATCAAACACGTAAAATATAATAACCCTAATTTATCAAAATACCAATTGATTAAACTCAGAATAGTATTAAAACTAGAATTTAGTCAAACAGATATTAAAATTCTTATAGTAAGCAATATTTTTGTTGTAGGTTTTTTTATAAATTATAAATTATTATAAAAAACAAACAAATAAAATAAAGTAAACTTTAGCTATGATGATTATTAGCAAAGAAAAAAATAAATAACTATTTTCTATTTTGTGTTTCACCATGTTTGTAATCCATTTTGACTAAAATCGATACCCATCAAAATACGTATCATATTTAAGGTACTCAGCTAGTATTGTTTCCGTTATCAATATTAATGGACGAGTAGAATGTAATTCTACCTCTAAGTATTATATCCGCTTAGAAAAATTGAAACATAGGGAAAGATAATGTTTCTTTCTTAGGGAAATAATCCAGGGTATGTAATATAAAACTAAATCCTCTTGCTTTTTAAAGAGCTTACTCGGATTATAATGTTTTGTAAAGACAGAACATTGCAACTTTTAATTAAGTTTATGTTTTGGAACAGACATTTATATTATAAATGAATAAAATAAAAGGTCCACTTCGGGTAATAAAAAATGGCGAATTGCAGTCTAGGGGATAGAAAAAAGAGTCGAAGTAGGGAATAAAAGTTCGAAACAAAGAAATTAGTGAAAAATGTAAGGAAAACTGGCGTAAGGAAACGAGAAAAAAATTTGAAATGCAAAGAAATTAGTCAAAAAAAAAAACGAAAAAAAGGGTTGGAAAACGAGAAAAAAAGTTAGAAACAAAGAAATTAATAAAAAATTTAAAAACAAAAAAGTAGGGATAATATAAGAAGAGAATGATAAAAAAAAGGAATAAAGAAATTAGGAAAAAAGTAGGGGGAAAAGGGGGAGAGTAAAAAAAATAGGAAATAGTTTAAAAACAGTAAAGAATTACGAAAAAGAAAAAAGGTGAAATTAGAAATAAAGCGCAGTAGGAAATCAGTTAAAAAATCGGATGTGACGCCCCAAGACTTTCCCGACGAGTTTCCAGAGAATAGCATAATTTTGAAAAATGGTTAGCATAAAAAAATTTAATAAATGGTATACATGTCTGTTATGGGTTTTAATGAATTCAATTGTTTAAAAATGGCAAATTTTTCTTTTTTAACCTAAAAATTTGTGAAAAGTCAATTTCAACCATACATTTCGATTATTATTGCCTTGCTTTTTACCGAAATTAGTTCTAATCCAGTCAATACTTTGTCAGTTATTTAATGTTTAATTTTTCAACTTTAATATTTATTTATTTTTGACAGATGACAGTTGGAGAAATAATTTAACTTTTCTATATACAGTTTTTCAAGTGCTTTTAATTAAATGACATTATGCAAAATTAATTCCTTAACATATATTTTCTGTCATTTTTTGAAAATGACATTTACGTTTGACAGATGTCGTATAAAAACAGCTTAATCTGGCGGATAATCGAAACCGATATACCAAATTTCAGCTGAATCGGATTAAACTTGTGGCCTCTATCGAAGAATACAGACAGACAGACGGACTTCCATCGGGAAATGATCTTAATCATCTCAGAGGACCTCCAAATCGATATTTTCGCCTTAACCTTGAAAATTTTATTAACTAGTTCATCATACTTTTCCTCCTCGTTGGATGGTGGGTCGGTAAAGTAAAAGTAGGGGAAAAAAGCACGGAGAGAAAATATCTAAAAAAGTTGGGAAAAGTGAAAAAAACAGAAATTTTAGTACAAAAAGTAAGGGGAAAATAAGTTGGGAATGGGAAAGAAACAAAGAATTTAAATAAAGTATTTGGTAAAAAAAGTAGAGAAAAAAGGAGGAAAAAGTAGAGGAAAAAATTTTAAACAAAGAAAAAAGTGAAAAAGCACGGAAAAAAGAAGAGGGAAATGGGAAAAAGAGCATTAATAAAACAGTAAATAGGGAACAAAAGGAAAGAAAGTGAGAAGAAAAAAGTTGAAACCAAGGAATTAATAAAAAAAGTGGGGAAAAATGGAGAGGGAAATTGGCCAAAAAGAAATTTTGTTTAAAAAATTTAAAAATTTTGAAAATTTTAAAAGTATACCTAAAATAAAAACAACAAAAAAATTCAAAAACTAAAAAAACTATACAATTTTAAGAAATTCAAAAATTTCGATGATTTAAAAAATTTTTCAACAATTTCGAAAATTTTAAAAATGCAAAAATTTCAAAAATAAAAATTTCAGTTTACAAAAACTATGAATTTTAAAATTTTAAAATTTTAATAATATTAAATATTTACTACTGTATCTGTGTCAATGGCCTTGATGTCGAGACACGTAAATTTTCAATAAAAAAAAAAAAAAAAAAAAATTTTAAAACAGTAACAGTAAACATTAACTAAATTTTCAGATAATTAGAAATTTGGAATTGGATTTTAAAACTTTTGAAAATTTTCAAAATATACCAAAAATAAAAACAATAAAAAATCAAAAACTAAAAAAACAACACAATTTTAAAAAATTCAAAAATTTCGAAAATTTTAAAAATTCAAAAATTTCAAAAATTTTAGTTTACAAAAACTATGAATTTTAAAATTTTAAAGCAGTAACTAAATTTTCAGATAACTAAAAATTTGGAATTGGATTTTAAAACTTTTGAAAATTTTGAAAGTGTATCAAAAATAAATCCAAAAAAAAATTCAAAAAAAAAAACAACACAATTTTAAGAAACACAAAAATTTCGATAATGTAAAAATTTGTCAAATATTTCGAAAAAATTCAAAAATGCAAAAATTTCAAAAATTAAATTTTCAGTTTACAAAAACTGAATTTTAAAACAATAACTAAATTTTCAGAAAATTAAAAATTTGGAATTGGATTTTAAAACTTTTGAAAGTGTACCAAAAATAAAAACAATAAAAAATTCAAACAATTGAAAAACAACACAATTTTAAGAAAAAATTTCGAAAATTTGAAAATTTATCAAAAATTTCGAAAAATTTTCAGTTTACAAAACTATGAATTTTAAAATTTTAAAGCAGTACCAAAATTTTGAAAAAGTTAAAAAATTTTTTTTATAAATACCAAAAAATTGTAGTTTGTAAAGATTTGAAAGTTTGTAAAAATTGATAAAAATTTAAAAAATTGGTAAAAGTTTAAAAATTTAAAAAAATTTAGAAACAATTTACTGTTGAACTCATGTAAATTGTCCGTATCGCACTCGAATGATTGCACATTGAAAAGACAATGGCCAGAAGACCTTATCCATGATGTGAAAAGTGAAAACCAAAACAAAATAAATTATTATGACAATACAAAAAATATCCTGGCTTATAGGTAGAAAATCCCAACTATCACTGTAAAATAAAGTACTACTGTATAAAGACAGTATGGACCTCTGGTATCGATTTATGGGACTGCAGAAAACCCTCCTATACCAAAATCTAACAAAGGGTACAGTCCAGAATACTTCGAAATATAACATATGCCCTATGGTATGTATCAAACTATTCCATACATAATGATATAGTTTTTTTATTATTATTATTGTTAATTTAAATAAAATAATAACATTCAGTATTTGAATAATTAATATATAAAGATTAAACATTAACGGTCAAAAATAAAAATAACTGTATGAATGTAAGTTAAACATTAAAGTAATCTGACAATAGAAAATTGGGAAATACAATTAAATGACAGATTACTAAAATGTCACGATTGGTGAAAAACTAAAATTTAGAAAACTTACTTAGTAATGAAAGTATGTTGAATTAAAAGACATACAAAAACTTTAATAAATATCCAGATCTAAATTGTTATAATTACAGTAATAAAGTAATCCAAATGAAGTCATTCTCTTGAAATAAAACTAATTTATGACATCAATAAAATCATGAAGTAATGATTACTCCAAAGTAATTTGATAAAGATATTAGTTCGTCGTTAAGATGAAACTAGGGAGTTGTTGACGGAATTTTTTTTACAACTAATTAAAATTTTGGAAGATTAAAAAAAATATATATATAAATCTATTAAAGTTAATGCATAAATAGAATCAAGACATTGTTAGACAAATATTCACCTAGAGTTGATTTATAATTGTGAAAAGTGTTTTCACCACTGCCAGTAAATTTGTCGAAAATTTAGACTAAGATATCTCATGCTCTAAAATAAATAAAATAAAATAAATTAAAATAAAAATTGTAATCATTAAAATAAAAATACAAAAATAAAATTGTGAGGTTAAAAATTGTAATAAACTCACAAATACCATATCAATACAGGCTTAAAAATACCATTTGTCGCTGATGTAATATCATATGCTAACAGATACAGAACACCAAAATCAACTTATAAATGATATCGAACAACTGACAATGATGGAAAGAAGATTTGCAGCGAAAGTGGCTATAAAAAAAGTGAATAGGTACATATACAGATTTTAAATTGATAACCTAAAACTTTTGGATGACATTCGGTATTTGTAAAAATCTGCACTGCCATTTACCCAGCTCCGGAATATATACAGTGTGTCTGAAAAAGTTGGCAACAAATGGGAAACTTTTTTATTATTAAGTTTAGGAAAAAACGTCATTCTTCATAAAAAGTTCTGCAAGGCCTAAAACCCAATATACGATAATCAGATATCGAAATTTTCCAATCGTATACGAGGTTTGTCAAAAAGTATGAATTTTGCTCAAGAGTAAAGTACCTTTATTTTCGACAATATCTAAAATTGTTATTAAGAAAAGTTGATTAGAATTGAAAACTACGTTTAAATGTCTAATTACAGCTATCTACGATGAAAACCAGGTTTTATTATTTTTTACAATTTCTTTAAGATCGAAAATGAACAAAAACTAGGTATCTAAATTATTGACCTGTACAAAATCAAGTTGTCAGTAAGCAAATTTGCAATGGGAAAATGAGTGGTGTAATCATTAAGTGCACTTGAACATAATTTTTAATTTCTATCGATATCTTGAAATAAAATTTAAAAGCACTTTAGTCTTCGACTTCAATCGAAATTTTTGATTTTCCCTGTACATCACTAAATGCAAATTTTATTCCTGATTATTATTTACTAGTATTCTACACCACATTATAATCAATAAGAGAAAAGTGCTTCAAATTTAATTTCAAGATATCGATAGAAATTAAAAATTATGTTCATGTTCACTTACTGATTACACCACTCATTTTCTCATTGCAAATTTTGCTATAAATATTGACTTTTGTTTTGCACGAGTTATCAATAATACAATGTAAACAAATGCATACATAATTAGAATCATTTATTTTCAAAACACAACATCAAACATTACATGCATGAAAAAGAAGAATCCGGATTAACTTTTCCCTCACTGCACGTACGCCTCAACATATCCACCGTCCCTTTCTAAGCAGGTAATTGTTCTTCGAGAGAATTCTTTTATTGCATTTCTAATAACATCTGGAGTAACACCGTCACATGTTTCCCTAATTATTCTTTCCAAATGATCAATATTTTCAAACGGTCTTTTAAGGTATACCTTTTGCTTCAAGTATCCCCATAAAAAGAAGTCTAGGGGGGTCAGGTCCGGAGATCTTGGAGGCCAAGCAAAGTCCACAAATCTTCCAATTACTCTTCCATTAAAAATTTGTAGAAGACATTCTCGAACATTTCTTGTACTATGGCAGGTTGCTCCATCATGTTGGTACCAAGTACGTTGCCTTTCCATTATTGGTAGGTTATGAAGAAATTCAAGAATGCATTATTTAAAAATTCCAGATAACGTTCAGCATTCATATTAGTTCGAAAAAAAAATGGTCCAATTATTCTATCTTTAAAAATTCCACACCATACATTTGTTTTAAAACAGTATTGGTCACGAGTTTGGACAGTGAAATTAGGATTAACATCACTCCACCAACGGCAATTTTGTGAGCTGACTACCCCATTAGAAGTGAACGTTGCCTCGTCCGAAAAAAGTATGCACCGTGCCATATAATTATTATCTTCTAACTCCCCTTGGAACCAAGCACAAAATTCAAGAAAAGTTGATTAGAATTGAAAACTACGTTTAAATGTCTAATTACAGCTATCTACGATGAAAACCAGGTTTTATTATTGTTTACAATTTCTTTAAGATCGAAAATGAACAAAAACTAGGTATCTAAATTATTGACCTGTACAAAATCAAGTTGCAGTGGAAATGTTTTGAAACATATCTTATGTCAGTATGCTTCAAAACCTCAGTTTGTAATAATTGTACTTTTTTAAATACTAGTAAAAATGCCGTTGAAATTAAGTCTTGAAGAGAAAATTGAAATTGTTTTAATTGTTGGAGATAACTACAAAACTTATAGGGAAGCTGCCATAATCTTTAATAACAGACATCCTGATAAAAATGTACATTTTGCAACAGTAAGTAAAATAATAAAAAAGTTCAAGTGTTCCGGAAATATTGAGAATAAATTCAAAAAGAAACATGAGGCATGGGTTGCTACTGAAGAAATTCAAAATCAAGTAATGCTCTCAGCAATAGAAAATCCTAAAGATTCCATAAGAAAAAGGGCAGCTTTACTTGGTGTGCGCAAAGACGTAGTTGCAGGAATATTAAAAGCAAACAAATTTAAACCTTACAAACCCCAGTTCACTCATACCCTAAAAGCAGGAGATTTTAATAGAAGATTTGAATTTTGTGCTTGGTTCCAAGGGGAGTTAGAAGATAATAATTATATGGCACGGTGCATACTTTTTTCGGACGAGGCAACGTTCACTTCTAATGGGGTAGTCAGCTCACAAAATTGCCGTTGGTGGAGTGATGTTAATCCTAATTTCACTGTCCAAACTCGTGACCAATACTGTTTTAAAACAAATGTATGGTGTGGAATTTTTAAAGATAGAATAATTGGACAATTTTTTTTTTCGAACTAATATGAATGCTGAACGTTATCTGGAATTTTTAAATAATGAGATTCTTGAATTTCTTCATAACCTACCAATAATGGAAAGGCAACGTACATGGTACCAACATGATGGAGCAACCTGCCATAGTACAAGAAATGTTCGAGAATGTCTTCTACAAATTTTTAACGGAAGAGTAATTGGAAGATTTGTGGACTTTGCTGGGCCTCCAAGATCTCCGGACCTGACCCCCCTAGACTTCTTTTTATGGGGATACTTGAAGCAAAAGGTATACCTTAAAAGACCGTTTGAAAATATTGATCATTTGGAAAGAATAATTAGGGAAACATGTGACGGTGTTACTCCAGATGTTATTAGAAATGCAATAAAAGAATTCTCTCGAAGAACAATTACCTGCTTAGAAAGGGACGGTGGATATGTTGAGGCGTACGTGCAGTGAGGGAAAAGTTAATCCGGATTCTTCTTTTTCATGCATGTAATGTTTGATGTTGTGTTTTGAAAATAAATGATTCTAATTATGTATGCATTTGTTTACATTATATTATTGATAACTCGTGCAAAACAAAGTCAATATTTATAGCAAAATTTGCAATGAGAAAATGAGTGGTGTAATCAGTAAGTGCACATGAACATAATTTTTAATTTCTATCGATATCTTGAAATTAAATTTGAAGCACTTTTCTCTTATTGACTATAATGTGGTGTAGAATACTAGTAAACAATAATCAGGAATAAAATATGCATTTAGTGATGTACAGGGAAAATCAAAAATTTCGATTGAAGTCGAAGACTAAAGTGCTTTTAAATTTTATTTCAAGATATCGATAGAAATTAAAAATTATGTTCAAGTGCACTTAATGATTACACCACTCATTTTCCCATTGCAAATTTGCTTACTGACAACTTGATTTTGTACAGGTCAATAATTTAGATACCTAGTTTTTGTTCATTTTCGATCTTAAAGAAATTGTAAAAAATAATAAAACCTGGTTTTCATCGTAGATAGCTGTAATTAGACATTTAAACGTAGTTTTCAATTCTAATCAACTTTTCTTAATAACAATTTTAGATATTGTCGAAAATAAAGGTACTTTACTCTTGAGCAAAATTCATACTTTTTGACAAACCTCGTATACGATTGGAAAATTTCGATATCTGATTATCGTATATTGGGTTTTAGGCCTTGCAGAACTTTTTATGAAGAATGACGTTTTTTCCTAAACTTAATAATAAAAAAGTTTCCCATTTGTTGCCAACTTTTTCAGACACACTGTATACAAAAAAAACAGTAAAATATTAAGTGGATAGAACTTCAAAATTAATTCCAATATTAGGTTGGTGCTACTACTATTATTTTTACCAAATCCAATGTTTAATATAGTGCTCCTGATTATTAAGATTAAATATAGATTATTTGGAATATTACTGAAAGCCTTACTGAAAATTTTAACCGCATTGTTCACGTTAATAGGTAATCCGAAACGAGAATTGTATTTTAGTACTAACAATGTCCATATTATTGGAAAATTTAATGATTAACTGTAGAAGCGTAATATATCTTCAAACATTCATGATACTCATTTAAAATCAGATTCATAAAAAGGATTGTTTTCATAAAACCAAAATGTATGTCGTTACCCGACATCTCCCCTTCAATTTAAAAAGCAGCATATATTTTTTTCTCTAAATGAACCCATCAACTCTCCATTTGTTCATATAACGAGGTATAACGGTGTAAAAAAGAGATCGTTGTGATTTCTGTGTATCTCCGTTTTATTTTTTTGGTTATTATAACATATGAAATTATCGTTTATGAAATTAATTACGAGAAGAGATAAATAAATTGGGTTTCCATTTTGAATTTTTTGAAAATTTATAAATATGTATATGAGAATATAAAATTCCATATTTAACATGTTTTTTTATTATTCTTTTTCCTTAATTTTAGGTTATTAAATTTTTAATCTAATACATCACCGTTTGTCGCTTGTTTTCGAGAAATTAAAATTTCTTGACGAAAGTATGGAGAAACAATATATTTTCTTATTTTATATAGATTAAGAAAAAAATCATCAAGAATAACACATTAATATAACTTATTATTAAAATCAAGTTTAAAACTGAAATCCATGATATTTAAATAATGAAAGTAAGGAGCAATGTTAAAATGAACGCGATCGTTAACCATATGAAAAAATGTAAATAAGTGATTTGAAATATCATTTTTTTGTTGATAATCAGTAATAAGTGTGATTTAAGCCCAATTATTTTTATTATGGATTCGTTCCACGAATAGAATTTGAAATATATCAAAAAGTAAAATATTAAACAAACAAAAAATTGGACCCAAGTCTAATTGATTTTTTAATGTATTTAGAAACAATTGACAAAAAAACTTGGATATATTTCAAAATCCGTCATTCCTTTGTTTTTGTGGGTTTCAGGAAATTAAACTCAAATTTAACGTTATATTTGTTTTATTTTATACTTTTTCTTTTTCTTTTCTTTTCTTTTTTTTTGAACCAGATTTCGCGGTCTCTGTTTTAAAAAAAATATATAAAACAAGAATAATATTAATATGAAATACATGAATTTTTAGATCAAGCTATAAAATATAAAAATAATCAAAGTGAATTAAAATCAGTAAAAACAAATTAAAAATAGATTCTCTTTTTGTAATCCAGACTGAAAGAGCGCAACAAACTTCAGATAATTTATAATGTTATAAAAGATAAGATATGAACTTTTAAGTAAATATAACAAAAATATATACCGGTATAAAAAAAGAATTAAAAAATAACAGTAAATCAAAGTTATAGCGTCGAAATAATTAATAATAATTTCAGGGGACATAAGTGAAAATATAATATAAATAAAACTTACCCTATATAACGAGAGGAAGAAAATAAATTTTCAATAAGAGACACAAACGATATAGGAGTCAATTGTTTTGAATGAAGAGGCAAAGAGAGAGAATTTTTAACATGGGAAAGACATTTTATAGTAATACCTGAAAGAGAGGGAGATCTTGAGACACAAAGCGAGGAAATTAAGAGGGGATATCAACCGAGTCTGAAATTAAGATATACTGAGCAGAAGAATAATGAAAATACAGCGTGTTGTAATATTGAATAATTTAATCTTTACGATCGTGCTCGTAGACGGGATACATTAAAAAGTAACCAACGGAGGAATCCAATATATCGCTCTTCATTGCTTGGTGTCGCGAAATAAAAATTCTTGTCAAAAGTAAGGAGAAAACAGGTTTGTGTGAAGTTAGCCACACTTTTCCAGCCACGGTTTCTGACGTGTAGACTGTTTTATACGTAGCCAAATTTTGTACGGATCCTGACATGTCTACGATTTTGATGAATTTTCATTCTCGAATCGTCGACCACTGTTCGTATACAAAAATCTCATATGATTTGATGCGTATGGGGTATGTGTATGCGAAATTGGATGTGCGAACTAGAAAAAATAGGTTATGACTAGTTCTTTTAGTGTTATAGAGTTTTAAACCATGAATCATTCTGCTGTGGTATAAAATGGCCCATTTGAATTATTTGATAAGAATGGCTGGTATTGAAGCCCTTCAAATCGCTAAGCTTCTCAAGATTCCTAGAAAATTTCATGTTCATGATAATGGATTTGATGCAAGTGAAGAGAATTTCATCAAATTATATAGGATATATAATAACCCACAAGTTTTGATATTATAACCAACAAGTTGTGATATTATTTTTTTCCTGAAAATTTACTCATAACCTACAGGGTAAAAAATCATTTGGTGAGAAAATTTTTTGACTTTTTCATATCACAAAATGTTACGGCAGCGCTACTGTCACCACTCTCCTAGGAGAGAATAAAAATGGCCTGGAGCTTAGCCAAGGATCTGAAAACGCTCTTCTGAAGAACTTTCTGGACTGGAACGGCCACTCTTCAGATGAAATGATAGTTCGTGCTCTCGCGGTGTTGAAGAGTCTTTACCTTACAGACAGTATTTGGGGTTCGAGAGGCTGTCACTTTCCTTTACCAAATATTTGACTTTTTGATCTTTTTAAATCTCTCTTTTTTTATACTTTCCGTTACAATCCACTTGGACACAAAAAAAATAAAATATGCTAATGAACATTTTTCTAGGTTTATTAAACAAAAACAAGACTATGAAAAGTTTAACAACAACAAAAAAACATATATAAAAGAAATTAGGAAAATACAAAAAAAGGAAATAAACTGACTGATTGAATTACAAAAAAAAAATCGGCTGTGTCACCCCAGGACTTTCCCGACTCGACCGTAGAGAATATGTTATTTATTATTATTATTTTAATTACAAAATACTAAACAGTACATTAATTTATTGAACACATTAAAAATAGCGAGCCGAATTGATTTTTCAATGTTGATAATGACATAAGCTGCGCATGCGCACTTTATATATCATACTACTACAATTAGGATCTCCTAAAATCATGTGTGAAAACTATTGGGAATTCGGGAAAAATTTTCATACAATAGTTGTAGGGAATTTTAAATGTGTATTTTTCTCGGCATCTAGCGGCGAAACTATGAGGAATTCGATAAAATTTAAACATAAAAGTTAAAGAAAATTTGATGCTTTACAAATTTGCACAAGAAAATTTTGCACTAAATACATTGTTTGTCCTCAAAATCAAGAAAAACTAGAGAAAATATACATGCACATTTTTTACGCGCCCTCTAGTGGGGCAACTATTGGAGATTTTAGAAAAAGTTTGAGACAAAAGTTATAGAGAATTTTATTCTCTAAAATTATGTACTACAACATTTTGCACTAAAATGTATTGTTTGTTTTCAAAATCAAGAAAAACTATAGAAAACATAAATGCACATTTTTTAAGCGCCCTATAGTGACGCAACTATTGGAGATTTTAGAAAAAGTTTGAGACAAAAGTTATAGAGAATTTTATGCTCTAAAACTTTGTACTACAACATTTTGCACTAAAATGCATTGTTTGTTTTCAAAATCAAGAAAAACTATAGAAAACATGCATACACATTTTTTACGCGCCCTCTAGTGGCACAACTATTGGAGATTTTAGAAAAAGTTTGAGACAAAAGTTATAGAGAATTTTATGCTCTAAAACTTTGTACTACAACATTTTGCACTAAAATGTATTGTTTGTTTTCAAAATCAAGAAAAACTATAGAAAACATGCATGCACATTTTTTACGCGCCCTCTAGTGGCGCAACTATTGGAAATTTTGGAAAAGGCTTAAGACAAAAATTGTAGGTAATTTTCTGTTCTAAAACTTTGTACTACAACATTTTGCACTAAAATGTATTGTTTGTTTTCGAAATCAAGAAAAACTATAGAAAACATAGATGCACATTTTCTACGCGCCCTCTAGTGGCGCAACTATTGGAGATTTTAGAAAAAGTTTGAGACAAAAGTTATAGAGAATTTTATGCTCTAAAACTTTATACTACAACATTTTGCACTAAAATGTATTGTTTGTTTTCAAAATCAAGAAAAACTATAGAAAACATGCATGCACATTTTTTACGCGCCCTCTAGTGGCGCAACTATTGGAAATTTTGGAAAAGGCTTAAGACAAAAATTGTAGGTAATTTTCTGTTCTAAAACTTTGTACTACAACATTTTGCACTAAAATGTATTGTTTGTCCTTAAAATTTAAATAAAGCAAAAAATTGTTACATGTATATTTAACCAATGTCGGTCTTGAGGACCCTCCAGTGTACCAATTTAAACCAAAAACTAATGGTCGCATTCTAGGCACATACCGACCCTCCATACCAAATTTCAGCTTGATTGGTCAAACGGTTGGCAGTTATCGTGGAAGATTACACACAGACACACAGACACACAGACACACAGACACACAGACACACAGACACACAGACACACAGACACACAGACACACAGACACACAGACACACAGACACACAGACACACAGACACACAGACACACAGACACACAGACACACAGACACACAGACAGACCATACGCTGGAAATGGTCTCAATATTCTTGGGGGACCTCCAAATGGATATTTCCATCGATATCTCAAATTTTTTTTTTGCTCGTTCACCCTACTTTCCCTTTGATGGGTCTCGGAAAGTAATATAAAGCAAAAAACTGTGACATTTATAACAGATAACCCAAATTATCGCAATCTTACGATCACCATCAGTAATAAAATATTTAACACATATACTGCAGATAACATAAACATTTTTGGACTAAGTGTCCGCGGATCTGGCCTTATTGACTCAAAAGAAAAACTAAATAATAATTATAATAAAATCTCGACGACCCTTCTGTCAAAATTCTATAATTAAATCTGACAAGAAAACAAGTAGACAACTAAATGTAGCTAAATTTTGGTCATCTACGTTAAAAAAATATTTTTTTTAAGAATAAAAAAACTGAGTAAAAAATTATAGCAATTAATTATAACAAATTTGACAAAACCATACGATTAATGGTTTACTCTCTTCCTTTGGAGGTACTTAAAGGGGGAGAGGCAATGTCCTCTATTTTTTTATTCTATTTCTCGGTTAACTGAAATGAACTAAAGACTAGAAACCCAGAGAGCTTTTCCTCAATTTTTTCTGAAGTACTTTATAGCACAAAAAAAACCAAAATGTTTTAACGTTTGACAGTGTTAGTACAAAAATTAAACTTCGCTTACCATGAGCTGATTCCCTCGGCTAATCCTTTGAAGCGCTTTTGTTATCTCATTTAAACAAAAATTTTCTTTTTATTGCTCGCAATCCGTTTGCGAGATAACACACAAAAAAAAGATTATCGAGCCGGTGAAGAGACTTCACGTCCCGTCGATGCCTAATCGACCGCTTACCAGTAGTACCTGCTTTTCACTACCGCCCAGAATTTTTTCTTTCTCGACGTCGCTTCGCGACATTCGTCGAGACGCCCTCGTGAGGTATGTTTTTTGACGTACACACTCGCAGATTGGAGGTGCCATTTTCTTTCTCGGCAGCTTTGATCAGTTACGTGTTTTATAGCATACATGGCTGCGCGCTCCTGTTTTCCCATGGGCCGTGAATCTGAGGTAGTACCACGAGCGGGATAAGTCGTTGTGATACTTTTCGTAACTGTTTTGTCGCTGGTTCAGCGATTTTTTTGCCTTAGTAACGAAATTCAACTTGATATGTTTTACAAATTGCGACATGATGTGACTTTTCTTAGATATAAAGAATTTTGTTATATCCTGTGGATTAAATATCATACGTTGAGTTCCATGACCTGACCTCAATTTATCTTTCTGGTTAATTTAATAATTTAAAATATGAAAATTTTTTTATTCTTTAAATTTCTCTGTGTTTCTTTAGTCTATGTTACAGCTAACGAAAAATATTGCTTCGGATCTATCCTTATTTGCTCCCGGCATTGAATTCAATGTAGTTTATAGTGATTGCCACAAACCTCCAGATTTTTTGAATGTGGAATCATGTAAACTTTCTACTTGTATGTTGAGGGTGATTTTTTAAGAACTCCACCAATTCCGTTTTTTGTTCCGGAGATATTCTCAAAAAAAATAAACATAAACAACATAATTAACCTATAATATAATGAAGTATAGGAATAATCCAGGGAAATGTTATATTTTCTAGAAATTTTCTGTTTACGTTGTTGGGAATATTGGAAATTATATTTTTCATGCGATGTTTTGAATCAGTTCCAATATTAATTTCGTATGGTTTGCGTCGAGGTTCGAGAATTCACTTGTGTTATGGCCTACGCATATTTTCATACGAAATCATGCGTATACGCGATGAAGTCGCACAACTTCGAGAATAGGGTCCCAGAAGAAGCTCATATGACTGACCGGTCGTCGGATTTTTTTGCTGTCGCTAGATTTAAAATTCTTGACGAAAGTAAGAAGAAAACTCTATATTCTGCCCTAAAAAAAAGGAAATGTCAAATTCATACTGCAATTCTTAACGTATAAACTCCAAGTCGAAGGTTCGAGCCATGTTATTAATTTTTTCTCGATTATGTTTAAAAAAAATTAAAATAAAAAATAGTATAATGGTTTATTATCAGTCAGTATAAATTTAAATAATAAAAAATAATATTTTAGTAGTCTCACTACTAGAAAGATTGAAAATTTGCAATAAGGATTGATTAAATTTATTCCTTATCCCTAAGGATATTATGTTTCAATAAATGACAAAAAATATATAAAAAATATCTTTGTTTAATCAATAAAAATCCACTTTCAAATCGCAACTAAAAAAGAAATAATAAATGGATTATTTTTCTTTTTTAACTCAAACTCAGCAATTTACGCATCAACGGTCCCGCATAAAAACCTTTCAACCTGTTCGTTGAAATATTGCAACCGGATCCGTACAAAAGCAAATAATTAACGAAAACATTGATTAAAAGTGAGCGATACAAGCGTCTGTATGGCTACAGCAATTAAAAGAGAGGATTGTTTTGTGTGAATGGATAAAAACGTAAACAATAATAACAGAGACAAAAAAATAAGTTTAATTTATATAAATCAATGACAGAATTCATTATCTTATTTTTTTTTTATCCTATATAGAGTTTAATAGGAATGGAATAAATCACATAATTCTATAACAATTTTCTTCTTATGTTGTTATTTACTCTTTGCTATGAAACAAACTTAAAGATAATAAAAATTGTAGAAAATAAATTTGATAAATAGAATATGTAAATAATATATTGCAGACGACCAAAGAGAATTGAAGGACAACAACAAAAAATAAATTGAAATAGACAATGGATAGAATTTTGGATGAAAGAAAGCAAAAAACAAAAATGGAGAATATGTCAACAAATAAAAAAAGAATAAAGTATATGAGATATAAAACGAAAAACAAAATATAGTAAAGAAAGTCAAATAAGAATCAAAGACCAATTTTAGAAGACAAATGTACAAAATCCCCGAAAAAAAAATCATTTTTACAGAATACTAAAACGAGCTAATATATATCAGACAAAAACGGAAAACTGACAACAGAAGAAAATAAAAAGGTGTGAAAATTTACGCAGTTCTTAGCAAAGGAGAAGCAAGAGTTCTCCATGTTAAATTTTATAAAAAAACGCCAAGGTCCATTCTGGCAAAATTGCGTTAATTCAAGGTCACACATTACAGCTTAATGATAGCCAATCGAGATATGATCAAAGCGGATGGAGACCTGATCGAGATCAGCCTAAACTAGACACTTTTGATCAGCTTTGATCTGCGATCAGCTTTGATCATAAGCGGATTAAAGCTAATCAAATACATATACCTTTAATTTGATATGTCACAAGTGCCAGTTTATCGTTATATCGCTTCTGCGCATGTGTGTTCTCTTACGTTGACAGCTGGAATTTTTTTAAATTTGTCTCATCTTGTACACGTTAATACCTTTAATTTAATATGTCACAAGTGCCATTTTAACGTTGTATCGTTTCTGCGCATGTTTTTTCTCTTACGTTGACAGATGGCATTTTTTAAATATTTTTCTAATAATGTACACGTCAATACCTTTAATTTGATATATCACAAGTGCCATTTATCAGTGTTGGGGAATGCTACTGGTGCGACGAGCGTGAACGGGTATTTAGACATGTTTAACTAGGAAATTATTATTCAACGTCACATTTCAAATACACTGCCGTTTCCCGCCTTTAAATCCGACCAATAGCAACGAAGTTAGAGATCTCGAGACAGGAAAAAAGTGGCTGCGCTCGTACGAACCTAGACTATTTACTTCGATACTCGTTTAGCTGGGGCTGATCTCCATCTCCTTTGTTTAGGTCTCGATCTGCTTTGATCAGGTCGAGATCTGTTTTGATCAGGTCTCATCCGATATGACGTATTGGGCAATCTTAAATTAAAGCAATTTTGTTTGAACGGACCTTGGCGTTTTTTTTTATGGGATTTACCAAGGGGAATGATGAGGAACTCTTGTTGTTCCTTTACTGTTGTACTCATAATAATATATATTAAAAAAAAAAAAACAAAAAATATGGAGGATGTAGAAGGGATAAAATATGAAGTGAAGAAAATGATAAATCTGAAGATAAATGAAGGTAAGACCAGGAAATACCCCAGGATATATTTTATTTAATTATTTAGGATCAATCATAAAAAATAATGTTAAAACAGACGAATAATTGGACAAAAGCAGAAAAAATATTTAATGGTATGAAAAATAAATTCATAAGAGAAAAAATATACAGATGAATGTAAAAATAGAAATAAATAATAAACCCATAACGTATCAATTAACACACGTCATAATTATCAAAAAAAAATTACAAACTAAAAAATAGCATTGAACGTGTTAAATAAAAATGAACCGTTTTCCCATAGTTTATTTAATCAAAGTTACTGTCATTATTTAATTTTTTAACACAATCTTAGCCGGGGAAAAAGTCACAATGATCAAAAATAGTTTAAAAATTAAAAATTATGGCACTGAACGTGTTAATTAAAAAAAACAGTGAAGTCTTTTTCACCTGGGTTTTTTAATGAAATGTTTTTGCAGATTGAAAAATGTGGTACTGTGCTTGTTAAATAAAAAAAAATGAAATAAAGTTATTTTCATTATTTATTTTTTTAACACGTCCGTTGCCGATGATAAAAAAAATTGAAAAAAAATAGGGCACTGGAAGTAAAATTAAAAAAAAAATCATTAAAATCTCTCCCCCTGTTTTTTTAATTAAATTATTTTGCAAATTAAAAAATATGGCACAATGCGCGAGCGCGTTAAATAAAAAAAAATAGATAAAGTTATTTTCATTATTTATTTTTTTTAACACGTCCTTTGTCAAGGAAAACGTCACAATGATCAAAAAATATTTGAAAATTAAAAATTGTGGCACTAGACGTATTAATTAACAAAAAACATTAAAATCTTTTCCCTCAATTTTTTTAATCAAAATTTTTGCAAATTGAAAAATGTGGCATTGTGCGCGTTAAATTAAAAAAAAACAGATAAATTTATTTTCATTATTTAATTTTTCAACACGTCCGTTGCCGAGAAAAATTTCACAATTATCAAAAAAAAAATTGAAAATTAAAAATTGTGGCAAAAAAAATTGAAATCTTTTCCCCCACTTTTTTTGATAAAATATTTTTGCAAATTGAAAAATGTGGCACAGTGCGCGTTAAATTTAAAACAAACGGATGAAGTTATTTTCATTATTGAATTTTTCAACACGTCCGTTGCCGAGAAAAATTTCACAATGATCAAAAAAAAATACAAAAATTAAAAATTGTGGCACTGGACGTATTAATTGAAAAAGAAACATTGAAATCTTTTCCCCCAATTTTTTTAACCAAAATTTTTGCAAATTGAAAAATGTGGCATTGTGCGCGTTAAATTTAAAAAAAAAAACAGATAAAGATATTTTCATTATTTAATTTTTTAACACGTCCGTTGCCGAGAAAAATGTCACAATGATCAAAAAAAAAAAAATTGAAAATTAAAAATTGTGGCATTGGACGTATTAATTAAAAAAAAATTGAAATCTTTTCCCCCACTTTTTTTGATAAAATATTTTTGCAAATTAAAAAACGTGGCACTGTGCACGTTAAATTAAAAAAAAAACAGATAAAGTTATTTTCATTATTTAATTTTTTAACACGTTTGTTGCCGAGAAAAATGTCACAATGATCAAAAAAAAATTGAAAATTAAAAATTGTGGCACTGGACGTATTAATTAAAAAAATAACATTGAAATATTTTCACCCTGATTTTTTTAATTAAATGTTTTCGCAATTTGAAAAGTGTGGCACTGTGCACGTTAAAAAAAGAACAGATGAATTTATTTTCATTATTTAATTTTTCAACACGTCCGTTGCCAGAAAAATGTCCCAATGATCAAAAAAAAATACAAAAATTAAAAATTGTGGCACTGGACGTATTAATTGAAAAAAAAACATTGAAATCTTTTCCCCCAATTTTTTTAATCAAAATTTTTGCAAATTGAAAAATGTGGCATTGTGCGCGTTAAATTTAAAAAAAAAAACAGATAAAGATATTTTCATTATTTAATTTTTTAACACGTCCGTTGCCGAGAAAAATGTCACAATGATCAAAAAAAAAAATTGAAAATTAAAAATTGCGGCATTGGACGTGTTAATTAAAAAAAAAACATTGAAATATTTTCCCCCTGATTTTTTGAATCAAACGTTTTTGCAAATTGAAAAACGTGGCACTGTGCGCGTTAAATTAAAAAAAAACAGATGAAGTTATTTTCATTATTAAATTTTTCAACACGTCCGTTGCCGAGAAAAATTTCACAATGATCAAAAAAAAAAAAATTGAAAATTAAAAATTGTGGCATTGGACGTATTAATTAAAAAAAAATTGAAATCTTTTCCCCCACTTTTTTTGATAAAATATTTTTGCAAATTAAAAAACGTGGCACTGTGCACGTTAAATTAAAAAAAAAACAGATAAAGTTATTTTCATTATTTAATTTTTTAACACGTTTGTTGCCGAGAAAAATGTCACAATGATCAAAAAAAAATTGAAAATTAAAAATTGTGGCACTGGACGTATTAATTAAAAAAATAACATTGAAATATTTTCACCCTGATTTTTTTAATTAAATGTTTTCGCAATTTGAAAAGTGTGGCACTGTGCACGTTAAAAAAAGAACAGATGAATTTATTTTCATTATTTAATTTTTCAACACGTCCGTTGCCAGAAAAATGTCCCAATGATCAAAAAAAAGTTAAAAATAAAAAATTATGGCACTGGACATATAAAAAAAAAAAAATTTGGAATCTTTTCACCTTGATTTTTTTGATCATATGTTTTTGCAAATTGAAAAACGTATCACTGTGCCCGCTAAATTTAAAAAAAAAACAGATGAAGTTATTTTCATTATTAAATTTTTAAACACGTCCGTTGCCGAGGAAAATGTCGCAATGATCAAAAAAAATTTTGAAAGTTAAAAATTGTGGCACTGCACTTATTAATTGAAAAAAGAATTGAAATCTTTTCACCCTGGCTTTTTTAATCAAATGTTTTCGCAAATTGAAAAACGTGGCACTGTGCGCGTTAAATAAAAAAAATACAAATGAAGTTATTTTTATTATTTAATTTTTTTAACACATCCGTTGCCGAGAAAAATATCACAATGATCAAAAAAAAATTGAAAATTAAAAATTTTGGCACTGGACGTATTAATTAAAAAAAAAACATTGAAATATTTCCCCCTGATTTGTTTAATCAAATGTTTATCAAAATTGAAAAATGTGGCACTGTGCACGCTAAATTGAAAAAAAAATCAAAAAAAGCCATTTTCATTATTTAATTTTTTTAACACATTCATTGCTACAATTATCTGTAAAAAAATATTTGCAAATTAAAAAGTGTAGCAATAAAGGCGTTAAATTAATAAAAATTTGTTTCCTTGTTTAATTTTCAACACGTTTACTGCTAAGAAACGTGCCACAATTATTAGTAAAAAAATATTTGCAAATTAAAAATTATGTCACTAGATGTATTGGAAAATGAGTGAAAAATAATATTTATGAATTTTACCATTTTTTCATTATTTGTTATGAATTATTTAGTTAATTTTACATAATACATCATTTGTTAAAAATTGTTGTGACTCAAATCCAAATAATCCAACTCATTGATCATAAATTCGCATAAAAGTCGGTACCCTTTCCTTAATAATTATCATTAACCGATTTAATAACCCTAAGTGATATAAATTCTAATTATATTTTTCCTTAAGCAAAACTTTTTCTAGATGGCAAAGTTTGTTCTCTTATCAATTTCCATAATGGATTTTAGTCGCGGAGAAAAAAGATGGAGGGATAGCTCAGTAAAAACGGTTTATCCTTTAATTGCATTATTATGAATATCTCATTACATAAAACATGTGTAAAGTATCTAGAAAATGGAAAAATTACGAGTATATTAAAATAGATGAAAAATGTGGGTTTTAAGTTAAATCCAATCATAGTTATATATATCCCAAATGTAGTCCAAATTTTCAGGAAATAAAATACCAAGTCGTGTACCAGAGTAGCGATTTCATTTTTTTACTTAATTCCTTTCTTTTATTCAACTTTTTTTTGTTTTTAATTTATTTCTTATTTTCCCAATATTTTCTTTTGTTATTATAATTTCTTATCTTTTTTTAAATTTCTGTCTTTTTTGTTTAATTTTTTATTATTATCTTTCAGTTTTTCAATTTGTTCCCAATTTCTTTTTTCCATATTGATCTCTTTTTTTTTATAATTTCTTCCTTTAATCTTTATTTTTTTTCAATTTGTACCTTCTCCTCTTTTCTTTCTTTTTACTTCAATTTCTTTTTTTTTTCAAATTTCTTTTTTTCTTCTCTTTTTTCATTCTTTTTTTAAATATATATCTCTTTTTCCAATTTGGTTTTTTCGTTTTCAATTTATCCAATTTTTTACTTTTCAATTTTTCTTCTCAATCTTTTTTTCAATTACTTCTTTTTTTGAATTTATTTTTCTCCCAAATTTTTTTATTTTTTCAAAATTTCTTTTTTTCTAAATTTCTTTTTTTCTAAATTTCTTTTTTTTCCTAAATTTTTTTCTTTTTTTCTCAAGTTCTTCCTTTCTCTCCAATTTTTTTCTCATTTTTTTCTGTCCTTAACAACTTTTTTACCCGATTTTTTCCTCATTTTTTATTAAATTTTAATTTTCTTCTTTTCTTTCTATTTTATTCTTTTTCTCAATTTGTATACATTTTTCCAATTTTCTTCTTTTGTTTCTAATTTCATTCTTTTTTCTTTAATTTTACTTTTGTCTTAAATTCTATTATTTTACCCAATTTCTTCCTTTCTTCCCTATTTGTTTTTCATTTTTTCCAATTTCTTCTTTTTTTAAAGTTATTTTTCTTCCCAGTTCTTTTATTTTTTCAAAAGTTCTTTTTTTCTCAATTTCGTTTTTTTTATTTACTTTTTTTTGTATTCTAAATTTTTTCTTTTCTCTCCAATTTTTTTTCTCAATTATTTTACACTTTCTTCTTTTTTTTTCTGAATATCTTCTTCCATTTTTTTCACAATTTTTTCTGTCCTTCCCAATTTCTCTTTTACCCTATTTTCTTTCTTTTTCTTCAATTTCTACTTTTTTTCTCAATTTCTTTTTTTTCCTCATTTTTTATTTTAGTTCAAATTTCTTCTTTTCTTTCAATTTTATTCTTTTTGTCAATGTATATGTTTTTTCCAATTTTTTTCTTTTGTTTTTAATTTCATTCTTTTTTCTTTATTTTTTCTTTTATCTTAAATTCTATCATTTTAACCAATTTCTTCCTTTCTTCCCTATTTTTTTTTCATTTTTTTCCAATTTCTTCTTTTTTTGAATTTTTTTTCTTCCCAATTTTTTATATTATTTTCAAAAGTTCTTTTTTTCTCAATTTCTTCTTTTTTTTTCATTAATTTTTCTTTCTTCTAAATTTCTTCCTTTCTTTCCAATTTTTTTTTTCAATTTCTTCTTTTTTTCTGAATTTCTTTTTCTCCCATTTTTTTTATTTTTTTTAACACATTTTTTCTGTCCTTCACAATTTTTTTACCCGATTTTCTTACATTTTTCTTCAATTTCTTTTTTTGTTCTCAATTTCTGTTTTTTCCTTATTTTTTATTTTATTTTAATTTTCTTGTTTTCTTTCAATTCCATTCTTTTTGTCAATTTATATATTTGTTCCATTTTTTTTCTTTTGTTCTTAATTTCATTCTTTTTGTTTATTTTTTCTTTTGTGTTTAATTCCATTATTTTAACCAATTTCTTCCTTTCTTTCCTATTTGTGTTTAATTCCATTATTTTAACCAATTTCTTCCTTTCTCTCCTATTTGTTTTTAATTTTTTTCCAATTTCTTCTTGTTTTGAATTTATTTTTCTTCCCAGTTTTTTATTTTTTCAAAAGTTCTTTTTTTCTCAATTCCTTTTTTTTTTCATTAATTTCTCTTTCTTCTAAACTTCTTCCTTTCTTTAAAATTTTTTTTCTCCATTTTTTTACATTTCCTTCTTTTCTTTTTGCATTTTTTATTTTATTTCGATTTTCTTCTTTTCTTTGAATTTTATTCTTTTTTTCAATTTAAGTATATTTTTTCAATTTTTTTCTCTTGTTTTCTTCCTTTCTTCCCTATTTGTTTTTCTTTTTTTTTCTCAATTTTTTTTCCATTATTTCTTTTTGTCTAAATTTCTTTCCTTATTCCCAATTTTTTTTTCAATTTTTTTTACATTTTCTCTTTTTTCTGAATTTCTTTTTCTTCCATTTTTTTAATTTATTTTCACAATTCTTTTCTGTCCGTCCCAATTTCTTTTTTACAATATTTTCTTTCTTTTTTCTTGAATTTCTTTTTTTTTTCATTAATTTTTTTTTATAAATTTCTTCCGTTCTTTCCAATTTTTTTCTCAATTTTTTTACATTGTCTTCATTTTTTCTGAATTTCTTTTTATTCCATTTTTTTAATTTTTTTTCACCATTTTTTTCACAATTTTTTTCTGTCTTTCCCAATTTCTTTTTTACCCTATTTTCTTTCGTTTTTCTTGAATTTCTTCTTTTTTTTCTCAATTTCTTTTTTTCGTCATTTTTTATTTTTTTTTTCAATTTTCTGTCTCCTTTCAATTAAATTCTTTTTGTCAATTTGTATATCTTTTCCAATTTTTTTCTTTTGTTTGTAATTTCATTCTTTTTTCCTTCTTTTTCTTTTGTCTTAAATTCTATAATTTTACCCAATTTCTTCACTTCTTCCCTATTTGTTTTTCTTTTTTTATTCATTAATTTCTTTTTTTCTAAATTTCTTCCTTTCTTTCCAATTTTTTTTCTCAATTTTTTTACATTTTCTTCTTTTTTTTTGAATTTCTTATTCTTCCATTTTTTTAATTTCTTTTACAATTTTGTTCTGTCCTCCCAATTTCTTACCCTATTTCCTTTCTTTTTTCTTCAATTTCTTTTTTCTTCTCAATTTCTGTTTTTTCCTCATTTTTTATTTTATTTCAATTTTCTTCTTTACTTTCAATTGTTTTATTTTTGTCAATTTATATATTTTTTCCAATTTTTTCTTGTGATTTAATTTCATTCTTTTTTGTTTATTTTTTCGTTTGTCTTAATTTGTTTTATTTTACCCAATTTCTTCCTGTCTTGTTTTCACTTTTTTCCAATTTCTTTTTTTTCCTCAATTTCTTTTCCTTCCAGTTTTTTTTCCTTAACTTTCTTTCTTTTTTTCCCAATGTTTTCGTTTTTCTCATTTTTTTTCTTATTTGTCGTTGATAATTTCCTAACGGTCTATAGTGTGGCCAATCAGTAGAGCTCTTTACCTGAATTATTTGGAGACCGAATATAGAAAATTTTTATATCGTCTACAGGGTGTGTCGATTAATTTTCGCATGATAGAAATTTTCTAATCTATTTCAACATTGTGAATTCATTACATTAATTTTTATATTCAAAATTTAGTTAGACCTTTTTAACAAAAAACATTTCAACATTATTAAATAAAAATGTTAATAATATTGAATGTTTGTCCATTTCTGTTTATTTTCCCCATCAGTATTTTTTATTTATTAACGCATATTAAATCAATGTTTTTCGATCTTTTATACCATTAATTCCGCTCTGAACATAATGCGTTTCAATTCCTTTTTTTTTCGTTTTTTTCTACCATCATAAAGCAAATATCCAGCTGAAAATAATGATTCGGCAATATTTCTTCGTTATGCGACGTAATAGTTTCCCTGGCCTTTTTCGCGCTCATTAACTTCTTCGAGTAGATTTACGGAATGATTACTAGTCCCGCAGTAATTTAACGTGAAGAATTCCTTAATTACTTTTATTTCATAATGTGTTACTTAAATGAAAGTTAGGAAAGTCCTGGAAGTTGGTTGTTAGGGGTGAAGTAGCGCGGAAAATATCGCTGAAAATTTTGTGTCAACCTCAGAAATATTAAAAATGTTAAAAAAAGCTTAAGCGTTGCACTTTTTTCTGCATTTATTGATCTAAAAATAATTAAATCTCGCAACAGGAATCTTTGACACGAATTTAAGGAATTTCGCCTTTCCGTAAACGGTTGACGATGATTAATAGGAAAAATTCTCAGCAGTCCTTGCGGAAACGACATTCACTGTCCGACTAGACACTTCCGGGATAGAAATGCCGATCGATACCGATAGCTGAGGCTATTAGAGGACGATAAAGTTTGGGTCACAGATTGACACACTTGATTTGGTATAGTAGTAAATTAAATTCGGAATTTTCTAGCTCCGATGAACATACTCAATATATATGCTTTATGCTGGTCACTAAAAACATAAGTGTGTCATCAAAAATCCTAATGCATTATGGAAATATTTTTCTTATAAAAGATTATTATCAAACTAGAAAATATTTGAGAAACTATTAATATTTTTTAATTAAAATATAATTGATAAAAATCTATTAACTATAGAAATTTTGATTAGAGAAAGTGTTCAAAATCTCTTCCATTTTGTTCTATACATTTTTTTGACGATATTTAATATGTAGTTGCATAAAAAAACAAAGGGTGTAGAATCGGGAGATGTGACTGGCCACCGTATAGTCCTTTCCTTCCAATTCTGCAAGCAAATACTCCTTTCTTTCGGTAATAATTTTTAGTTCAATTGTTTTGATAAGTAGAATAACATAGACAGTTCTGGACCATTCCTTACGAAAAATAACATGAGAAATCGCTAAGGTCCTGTAACCTCCTACCCCCCTGGCCATTTATCTCATGAAAAAGGCGAGTACAAAGTAACAAACCGATGGCCATTTCGGTAAGAAACTTTTATACTCAAATTTATCATAAAATATACCTGATCGTCTAGTATTGTTAAAGGACAAAGTTGTGCTGTATTTTTATTCGTTATAGTAAAGTTTGCTGCAAGTAAAAAAAATAAAACACTGAAAAACCTTCAAATCGTATATTCCGTAATTTCAACCTTTTATGATAATTACAAAAATCAAAACCTTGAGACATTATTTACTCTTTACTCTATTTGTATGTGAGGACCCCTCACAGAGACCCGCCACTGGGTGGACGAAAGAGAAGACATTTGTCACATTTTACCAATTTGTATTTTGTGTTTGTGTAATTATTTTTATATTTCTGTTTGTTTCTATTTTATAACCTTTTTAATTGAGTGATTTGAAATCACGTGTATTTACTATGGTCAATAGTGTCCTAATCATTCAGGTAGGAAGATGGAATGCCCGCGGGTCTATTGCCGTCTGCGACATCCCTCATTGGGAAAATTTCACGGGGAGGGGAGATCACATTGCCTCCTACCGTCCCAAAATAATTAATTCTTTTTTTGTTTAAAAGGGACCGTACCTTAATAGACATAGTAACAATCTTGACCAACTCATAAAAACACAAGATTTTCTGTGTAATGTATTGTGTATTGTTGTAATTGGTAAATGAGACTCCTGACTTAACCCTTCCGCACACACAACGGCGCGCCGCTGTGAACGGTCAATTAAACAAATGGTTAACTTGTCCGGACGCAAATTAAATATGAATTTTCTTCCCCGGATTTTGAATTGGGGGTGTTTTTGAGACATTTTATTTAGATAGATATTTTTATTTTGTAACGAATTTTGGATTATTTTTCTTTACTTATTTTCTCTTTGGTTTTATGGGCAGTTGTTTTCTATACGATAGGCAAAGGCCTACAAATAATTATTACGGGGTCGAAGTTGGCGGTAGACACAGGTCTACAAAATAATTGTTGTTTTCGTCGATGGGTATTTTTAAAGGAACTGTTTTTTTCTCTCTGGCTGGTTTTTTATTTATTCTTTCTCGAAGCGAAGCCTAGGTACTGTTAGATAGTTTAGGCGATGGTAAAAATTTTCAGACTGATTTTATTTCTCATTTTATGCCCTTTTATACCCAGAAATTATCTCATTTCGTGACGTAGGCATTGTAACTGCGTAGTGAGAATCTACCCTCTTGCGACTCGTAATCGCCAATTTGTTTATGTTATCGTAGATAACTGCATTCCTGAGGACAACTTTTTAGCTATTTTGAGTCTTTTACGAATTTTAAGAGAAATATTTGAAGCGTAAATTTTATACAGGGAAAAATAAAATTAGAATTTATAAGTAAAATAATTCTACGGAAATAGAAAAATATAGGAAAAATAGTAATTAAAAATGGAAATTAATAAGAGATTCAGTGACCTAGGGTAGGAACGTTTCAGTCCATTCTGATAAATGTATGTCCACTTCATCTACTGCAATGTCAAATTGTCGATACGCGTACGCGGTTCAAACTTGATAAAAAACGAATCGATACTCGTCTACAGAGGCTGATGACGTCACGAGAAGCGGATCGTAATGATTTTGACATGGACAAAAATTTACCATAATGGACCTTTGCGATTTTCCATGATATTTTCCATAAGAAATGGTCCATAACTGTGTGATATAGTCTAACGTAATGGTCTAGGATCGTCATGTAAGTATCTCAATGATGGGAAGATAAATAGTAGATACTTTCAGCAACAAATTTATTCACTGATTCAAGAATGATTGAACCCTCTAAAAGAGATAACAAACTTATATGCAAACTTAACAATAAACAGTTCCCGACCTATGGGCAATGATCGGCGTTCGACCTGTCGGTGTTACCTTGCTATATCACGTTACGTATACCTCATGTCAAACTTATCTTTTTGACTTACAATTTACTTAATTTCAGGATTAAAAAGTATGTACTAACAGTCTTATTCATAAAAATATATTTTAATTCATGTTTTAAACGTGTATTAGTTAAAACGCTCTGTAAGCTTACAATGCGCTTTAAAGTTTGTGCTATTCATAAATGTGTAGTAACAGGTTAGTAACTAATAGCGTTTTTCACTGGTTGCACTTTTGTGCACTGATTGCAAGTTGAATGTTCCACTGGTCATTTTAGATCAAAATATTTTTGGAGCGCCTATTCCACTGGTCAGCTGTCACTCATTGCGGGTGAACTGAGGGCAATTTTATGCACTAAATAGACAGAAAGATTTGGGCAAGTGCAAAAAAATAAATGACGATTTAGGTTATGATAATTGACAATATGTTGCGAACGGTTAAGGAAAAAGTATATTTTATGTATTTTCTGGAAGAAATGGTCGAATCGAGTTCGTCGTCTTCTGATGAAGAACTGTCTATTCTTTTAAGGAGGAAAGGGGGAACTAAAAACCCAAAAATTATGGATTACCTTAATACTGTTCAACAGTATTCAAATAGCCGAGTAAGTGTTACTATGAAACATTAATAATATTTTCGGTAAAGTTTAAACAACATTGTAGAATGTCAAGAGACACTACAAATAACATAGTTGAAAGATTCAGAAATAGTGAAATTTATACACAGTATTCCAGTGAACATCGCGGTGGCAGCACCCGAATATCGGCAGAACATCATGTCCTTTCATTTATCTGGTACTGCTATATTGAATTTTTTAGAAAACATTTTGTCTTACACGTGGAAAATTTTTAGGTTTGCTGGAAATAAAAGTGTATTTAGAGATGTTTCTGAGAGATTTGGAATAGGAGAAGCAACTCTTTTTAGAATGGTAGATAGAGTAATGGATTTTTTGGAGATTTAGCTAAGGAAAAGATTAGATTTCCAAGTACTGAAATGGAAAAGGAAATGGTAGCAGAAATTTTTTTTAATGCTTGTTGCACATACAAACTTGACAAGATCAAACTTAAGAGCTTGTTTTTCCTGTATCTGAGTAAATAAAATACAATGTTAAGATATTATAATAATTGATTAACAAATTTTACCCGCTGTTACAATTTTATATTAGTATTATAAACGATATGATAGGATTTTTGAGTAACGTTAAATACTAATTTCGTTAATTTAAATTTGTTAATTAACTGATTAACACCACTATGTTCTGTAAAGGTATCATTCCAGATGAATGGGTTACCGAATGTTATTGGATGCATAGATGGCACATCAATTCCAATTTGAACTCCAGCAAATAAAATCAAGAATACTTACGTTAATAGGCATGAGATAACCTTCATTACTCTACAGGCAATATGCAATCGAGATAAACAGTTTATTGACGTTTTTACAGGACCACCAGGAAAAATTCATGATAGTAGAGTCTTTAAAATGTCTTTCATTAGTACAGACATTGAAAAAATATGCGGTGGCAAATATCACCTTCTAGGAGACAGTGCATATGGAATACGTGAATATCTGTTAACCCCTTATAGGGATTATGGTACTTTGAGTGAGGCAGAAAAATATTACAAGAGTGCTTATAGAAAATTCTTTTGGCCTGCTAAAAAATAGATTTAGACAGCTGTTGAGATTAGACTTCCATCATTTAAACAAAATGACAAAATGTATTATTGCTTACTGTGCCTTACACAATATTTGTATTGAAAATAATGATTTTATGGAAAACGGTGATAATTTTGAGAGTGATAATAATAGCGATTTAAAGTCTGAAGATACAGAAATGATTTTTAGTAATTGAAGCCCTCGGGGAAAATAGTAATAATCCTACTTTTGAGAAACAATCAGAATTAATTTATAAAATCCAATTCTCAAAATTACCAATATCCTTCAACAACTCCATTCTTTCACGGTATCGTCGTTCTTTATTTTCTTCTTTTTTTTCATGTAGTTCCATTAATACTTCCTGCACTGACTTTTTTACTGTATTTTTTTATTAGAACTGTTAGCTTTCAAAACACACTGGTTAACTCCCCGTATTACCTCTGGTAGTACACTATCATCTACTGCAGCAATTTTTGAAAGCTCTTCTTCAAATTCTATATTTTGACGTGATGAGTCACTCTGTTTATTATTGTCAACAACTTTTCTCTTTCTCTTTATAACTATTTTTTATCGGTTTTTAACTTGAGCTGGTGTTTTAATAGATTTTAAAAAATCTTTGAGATCTAGGGCAATTTGGATACACTTTTTTGTTTTGAATTTCTTCATAGGCCCAACTTTATTTAAGTATATTTCATATCGATCCCGTTTCTGAATCTGTCCATAAATCTTCTAATTAGGAGAAAAACATTTGTCATAAAAACAGAATATAAAATATAAATTTGTTGCTTACTACTTTTTTCAGATGAAACTTCAGGCCTTCCTATTTCTTTATCTATTTCAATCTCTTCACTGTAACATTTAATGTTGTCAATGAAGGCCTAGGCCTAGGAGCTGGGTAAAGAACTTTTTGAAAGTGCTTCAATAACCAAGCACTTCTTAAGGGCCATTGTAATATGAGTAAAGCTATATACCATGTTTGTGTTATTCTGTATATTGAATTTAAGTTTTATGTTAAAGCTTTAAACTAAAGGCACCTTAACATATATTTAGGTATATATTTATTATAATGTAAATTATGATATATGATATTTTCGTTATATATTAGCTATATTATAGTATGGCTCGCAGTGAGGCTTGGTAATTGAAGATCTTTGCAAAAGTAGCTCGGCTCCGATACAAAATGGTGAATTTTCAATAAAACACTTACTATGGTTCATTATCAAATGATTTAAATACAGTGTGTCCGTAAAGTATGGAACAAATTCATTTTTAGCTAAACAGGCCATTTTAAGAAATAATCCTGAAACTCGTCGATTTTTGAATTTAATTTACCGTATTTTAAAATAATAATCTAATATACAGGGTGAATTATTTTCGAGTAATGAAGTCATCGTCATTTTTTTTAAATGGAACACCCTATATTTTTTCATATTTTTAGACTCGTCCCGTGAAGCTGATTTCAAAAACCTCAATATCAAAAAAAAACTACTAACTACTTTATTTCAATGACAAATACCCAAACAGCACAAGTACGTCCCCCGGACATCCTCGGGACGTCCGTTTTCGGATGCTCGTACGTCCCGGGTACGTCCAATTCAGTACTTTGGACGTCCCCAGGACGTCCTCGGGACAGATTTTGTTAATAATCAAGGAGTCCCGAGGACGTTCGATATTGGTCCCAAATTAGAACAAAATTTCCTTCCTAGGACAGATATAGGACATTTCTAGAACAAATTTAGGATCCTTTTAGGACCAATATAAAACCTTTTTGGGACCACTAAAAAGCCTCCTTAGACCTGTATGGGATCTTTCTGGGTCAAATAAATATTAATACAGTATTATTAACGAGTTTATTAAAAAAACAGTAATAATTTTTTTGTTTATTGTATTTCTCGTTCCGTAGGTACTCAGTTTCAACTAGTATTTTATTGACAATTCAGTCTGTGCCTCATTATTAGTTAAACTGCTTGCTCTATCATCTGCAACAAAAAATAATAAAAATCATTCGAAATTTTAATATGCTAGAGAGGAGTTATGAATATAATTTGTTTATATTAGACATTATATATTATAAAAACACTTATATAGTTCTCCTTACCTTTTGGCAGCAAACGGCACACCCAAAACAACTTTTAAACACTTATTTTTTCTTGTTATTATTATTATATTCTTAAATTATTCTTTGACGTTGCCTCTTGCTTAAAAGTGTAATAACTGTAATGGCGGACGGCTCGGGGAACGATGAAAGATGTCAAAGCGGTGTTGCCAAGAGGAAAGATTTACGTTCTGTATAACTTACGTACAACATTTATTATAATCCAAGGAAAAATAATAGCGAAATTAACTTTTAATGAAAATTCATTTATTGACTTAATAAGAATAAAAACACCTACACGGTCAAATAGTATTTATGCTTAAATTGTGAAATTCTACTTCACCTGGCAACAGTAGTCTGCTTGCAACGAATCTCGAGCACCTCGAGACTCGTACCGCGTGCGCGATGAACCGACCTTTGGATATATCTTTGTTATACTTTTTATATCAACCACTCGACTTTGGTATTGAATTTTTTTTAAATAATATTTTTAGTTTTTTACAAATTATGTTAAAATGGAATATTTATGGGTTAGTTCAACTTTAAGACATTTTACTTATAAAATATTTTTTTCCAATACAACCTATCAGCGGCATCAGTTTACGCAGTTACTTTTATTTATTTGATGAAAAATATAAAAAATCAAAATCACTGGAATGCTCAACAGTGGACCTAAATCGGACGTCCTGGAGCCGTACAAGAAAGATGTCCCAGGGAAGTCCAAAATCAGTCGTCCCGAGGACGTCCTGAAAAAGGCCTGAATCGGATCTAAATCGGAGGTCCTCGGGACGGTCTGTGCTGTTTGGGTACCGGCACAAGTTTCACTGGGAAACTGGGACGCTAAAGAGTTTCAACAATTGTTCGGAAACCATGTTAGTGCAAATTTTTTACGGTAATGAGCTAGCACTGAGTGCACCTAACTTATTGTCAGTGAAAAACGCTATAATATACAGATAAAACACACTTTTTAGGGATTTTAGTAAAGTTATGTTAATTTGTGAGTGTCAAAATTTTTATAACCTCACCAAGTATCTATTCTGCTCTAGCTCTTTTAGTTTCTGAAATAATTCAGTTTTTTAAAAAAATAGTGAAAGCGCATCTTCCCAATAATTCTTTGAAAAACTGTAAAAAAAACAAATTTGAACGAAACCAACATCTGTTCTCAATTGGAATCATGTTTCTCTATCTAGAAATAAAATTTCATTTAAATCCCAGTAAAAAAATATCTGACCGGAAAAAAATGGCAAAAATCTTCAAAATTTTTCAAAATTTAGATTAGAAAAATAAATGGTGTGGGGGTGTTTTAAGACGCGTAGATTCCAAAAAAAATATCCATTCTGCTTTAGCTCTTTTAGTTTCTGAGATAATTCAGTTTTTTTAAAATGGTGAAAGCGCAACTTCTCAATAATTCGTTGAAAAACTGTAAAAAAAAACAAATTTGAACGATACCAACAGCTGTTCTCAATTCAAATCATCTTTCTCTATCTAGAAATAAAATTTTATTTAAATCGGAGTAAAAAAATATCTGACCCGAAAAAAATGAAGGTTATGGCCTTTAAAAATCTTCAAAATTTTTCAAAATTTAGATTTGAAAAATAAATGGTGTGGGGGTGTTTCAAGGGGCGTAGATTCCAAAAAAAGTATCCATTCTGCTCTAGCTCTTTTAGTTTCTGAGATAATTCAGTTTCACGTATTTTTACTTTCCCGCTACTTATACGATATAATATGAAATTTATATCGTGGCTTTAGATTTGCGTAAATATCGAAATTATGTCAAAAGTATAGTCGTTTTTCACTTGTTTGTTTATTCTTTTAAATTTTGAATCATCTAGAATATTTTATAAGATTTTGCGAGGGAAAAAGTAACAATAATTGAAAATAAAAATACAGACACCAAAAAAAAGAAAAAGAGTGCATGGGAATTATTCAAATAATTTACTAAATTTTGTTTGTAGTTAATGTTTTAGGTTTTTGAATTACACAATTTGTGCCTTATTTTCAGTTTTAATTCGTGTACGGGTACAAAGCGCACAATTGCCCAACAAAAAACATAATAGGGTATGCAAAAAATGCAGGTAAAGAAGTAGAAAGCGATGCAATAGCGTAAAATTTTTCGGACTGGACGAGGCGCTCTACCAGCTCTGCCGAACTGCAAAGCAGAAGACATCGCATTGTGGTTGCCGAACGAATTTGTGCTCTAGCCAATTTTGTACATATTCTGCTGACCGAGGGTTAGCTAAGACCATGTAGATCCCCAGCATTGTCTTCTACCTTAAATTTTGTAAAACATTACATACTGAAAGCTATTTAAATTTTTTATTAGCTCTTTTCTGCTCCAACAGCGTAATGCAGTGAGCCCTTGCAATTCTGCTGAAATTCCACGACCCCTACTATGGACAACTAGATTTTCACTCATCAATTCCACGATATATGCCTTATCCGGGCTTTATTGAATCTATACTTCTTTTTAAATTCAATGTCTCACATAGGTCAATTTGTTTTATATTTTTTACTCCGACGAACAGGAATTAAATTAATTGCATTTATCAAATTAGCTGCATGTATATTGATAAATAAATTAAACGATTTCAAAATAAAACTGAATAAAAGTTATTTGAAAAAGTTAGGTTAAAATACGGTTAAAGTAATGAACAGCGTGTTGTAAATTTAACAAAGTTACAAAGCCTTTAAAAGAGGTTTGTAACGCTAATACACGTTTATGAATAATAATTTTTGGTGACGGCGCTATAAGTCTGCAATAATAGTAATATTTGCTCCTATTTCTGCCCTTGTCATGCTTCCAACCTTTATAGACAGGATTTTTGGAGGAACGTGGACTGTAGTTAATTCTGTCTTATCACAATTCCATATATTAACTATTGGCGAAAGGACGATATTTTTCTAGAGCTGCTTTATAGTTATTGAATGTGAGTGTGACATTTGTTCTATTAAAAGCAGTTGATCTTATTAAGCTGGTAGCCTCTGTATAATGTAAGTCTTCTTTTTTTTTGTAGTTTTTCCGGATCTGGCCGATTCCTTTTTAGGCCTGTTTTGCTTCGCGACATTTTTTGTTATAAAAATATCGCTGAACGGTAACAAAGTTTATAAAATAAAAATACCTTTATACATACATCATGTTTATTATGTCCAAAGTACAACACCATGTCAATGCGTCAAAGAATTAATGACAGACAATTTGAGGTTACAAATATATCGGGTAAAAATATACAAACTGAAGGCTAATTAACTGCGAAATCAATACTAATTAATTTGCAATATACGGATACTATATGCGATATACTCTTAAAGAAATATAACTTACATTTTTAACAAAAAAAAATAAAAACAATTACTAATTCAACTTTACTAAACAGGTGATAAAATTCGTGTTTAGACTGTCAAATGTTCGCTCTGAATGACTAACTTCATCCTGTGGAATAAAAAGTAGCGTGCAGTTTGAATTTTGAAGATATATTTACTAAATTTTTCAACAATTTTTCGAAACGCGCCTGTTCACTTGCAAGGCAAATTAGATTGTTTCTTTGGGCTTTTAATTTTTATTAAATACTTATCTTACATAACCTAAGTTACGACCAAGTTAAACCTTTTGATAAAACTACTTTCCATGAGTACGATATGTAGTCCTAAAATCGTACAGGTTCCTAGTCATAATAACCTTATAGCAATAGTATCTTGAGATTTCTTAATAGTACTCTTATAACATATATGCTAAGACATCATAGCTTTTTGACTGTAAAATATAGCAAATACGTGGTCTTTAAGACGGTTTAAAAATTTCATGACTTTGTACTACTTGGGATCTTCTATATCATCTCTTTCTCTTAAAATAATTTTTTTTTAATAATTAGAAATAACATTATTTTCATCATATTAGTTTTAAATTTGGTATACATTTAATAACTATACCCTATAAATTATTTTAATGAAGAAAATTTTAACATTATAAATTAGGCACCCAACGTGTTTAATTGTTTTTTAAACAAAGCATAAGTTGTATCATTACATTTACATCAAACAATTTTAATTACGTTGCTGAAATTTTATTTACTGAGGCAAGAAAAATACCCATTATGTTGACGAACAACTTTCGGAATTAGTGTAAGCCGCTTACACCCTTAAACATACCGGTAGTATTTTAATTCCAAAAAAAGCATACAGGAAAACAAAAAAAAATCGGCTTTATTTTACAAAATTAATTAGAAGTTACAGTAACAGCAGACATGAACAGCAAGTAACCTTTTAGGCTAACCCATTTTAACAGTGGAAATCCGGAAAAAGCTTTTTCTCCGGATAAAAAACGGGGCTTAGGTAAAATTAATTGTAGTCATTTATTACCAATTCAGAAAAGAGTTTTTAGTTTTTGGAGAAAAGGGTTTCTGCTGGCTCTCATGTGTGTGTCGGTTTTAACTGCACTTTTGTAAGTAAGTCGCTTACTAATCCTTTTACGTTCTGGTAACAATTTAATATAATTTTGTTTATTTTTTCTTCCATTCGTTAGTACTAAAAACTAAAAAAAAAGATACATAATTTGGTTTTTGAATTTTTTTACTAGTTTTGTTACGTTTATGATTAATTTATAAATAATAATTATAAAGAGTAAAAATTGATGACGAGATTTTGACGTTTTCTAGAGTTTTCAAATCTATCATAAAATCTATTTTCTAAAAATATATTTTTGGTAATTACCGTATAGTTTGGACTTTCTAAAAATTTAAGTCATATAAAGATATAAAAAAATTATCATTTTTTAAAGTATCAATTCCAATTGACCTAGTTTTTATTGGCAACGCGAAGTTATGTATATCAATCAAACAATATCGCTGGAATATATGACTTTGATTGATCAATAAGATATACCGAATACCAGGATTATATTACGAATGTTATCCCGGGAATTTTACAAATCCTATTTATCTGTTTTCAAATCTGGAATGATAAATGAAATTTGGGTTTACTTCAAGCTGCTTTCATTGATTGTTCTTGAAATATTTGAATATTTATAGAATTATTTGCATGAATAAGTGTTTGTAGGATGTTTTATTGCGTGTGGTTACTTGGATATATCAATATCTTCAATTATTTATATTTTAGAAGGTTTAAAATATTAATGAATTTCCAACATAAATTTTTAGTAGTAATGTTATGACAGGTCCTAAGTTTTTAATGTCTAAATAATGGGTATTTAATATAGAATATAAAAATGCCATTCAAAAATTTAACGATAGATAAACGAACAAAATATTCGTTTAAAAAAAATTAATTAAATCAATTACATACTGAAATCAATTTATATACCGGGTGGACACGGGTCAATGTACGCCCCCAAAATTTTGGTTGTTTTTGAATTTAAAAATAAGGTTTTTGGCACACATAAATTAGACAAAGGTTCTCGCATCTAAGACGGTTGTTTTCTCTGGAAAGTTTGTTTCGCCTGGTCCAAGAAGTTTCCTCTGGACAGTCGGTTTTTCCGGGTCCAAGAAGTTTTTTTTTTGACAGCTGATGGTACTTAAACCAGGAAGTTTTTTGTCTACAACCGCAAGAGTCTCAACTTTATGAAGAGCTAAGTTTTTTTTTTATCAAAAAAAGAAAAAAAACTCTGAATCTACAAGTCTAAAATAAAGAAATATAACGGTTCATTTGAGTTTAATTTCCTTAACCAAAAAAAAAGAAAGGACGGATTTTAAAATATATCGTAGTTTTTTTATTAGTTGTTTCTATATACATCAAAAAAATCAAATTGAGTGGCGTCCAAAAATTTTTTTATTTATTATTTTACTTCTGATATAATTCAAATTCTATTCGTGGAACGAACCCATAATATAAAACAACTTAAAGTATCGTTTCATATGGCGAAAAAATTATACCCAGTTTATGAATCATTATTTCGGATTAATAAAGAACAAAAGTTCCATTTAAAAAAATTCGATACGACCCATACGGAAATAAAAATGAGATGTAAATTCCCTTTTTCTAAAAAAAACCTAAACATACTGGTACCTATCAGTAATTTAAACAACTATTTTCTTCTCTACAGACAAGTCTATAGCCTACTTAGTAATTTTCTTACATCGCATTCATCTGAGGCGGCCATTTTAAATAAATTCCAAAATTGTTCGTATCTCACTTATTTTTTGGACTTTTTTAAATCTGAAAAAACTGTTTCAATTAGAATTTTACGCTTAATGAGAAACCATCAAAAAAATTACAGTCATTCCATTTGAGAAAAAAGAGGTGCTGTCACTTCCTGTTGAACCGATATTTTCATTCCTGTTAGTCCAAAAGTAGCTCATTATTGTCTAATAAACCACATGTTTAAATTCAAAAACAACCAAAATTTTGGGGACGTACAGTGACCCGTGGCCACCCGGTATATAAATTGATTTTTTTTTTTTTGTGGTTCTTTGAATTTACTGATTTTTTTCTGGATTTGTATCATTTCTAGTATTTCTCGTTTTCTGGTGTTTGTTTCAGTGATCAAATTTTTTGTGTTTTCATAGTCAAAGGTGTGATTTTTTTCTGTTTTGTGATTGCTGAGGACGGTTTTATTTTTTTGTCGTATTTGTGGCTGTTGAGTCGTCGATTTTTAAGAAAAGTTGGCTGGTTTGGCCGATATCTACTCCTTTATGCCCGGTTTTATAAAGTAGAGTTAAATATCTCGAGTTACCCCGAGAGTTAAAACTCAGGTTGAAATGCAAAGATCACTGTAAGTCGGGCACAACATAACCTTACATTTTTTTAAATTTTCTGTGGATTAGTCATTAGTGATGTGGAAAATTTCACGTTCAATAATATCTTTTTTTGTTTTTTTTCAATTGGTGCTTTTAATTTACTAAAATTATTGTTTAGTAGATTGTATCCCTTTTGGCTGACTATGACTTTTTTATTTTTAAACACGTTTTGTATTTTTTAGGGTAGACCTGCTATGTATGGTAAGGTTAAATATTTTTTATTTTCTTCTTTTTGTTTCGGTTTTAGTTTGGTGTTATAAAACTTATGAATTCTAAAAATAATAGATAGTCATGCCATCTATCGTATGGTTGATGGGTACCAACCGGGCAAGCCGTTTATCAGAATACAATCCTGTAAACGGGTCAATCCAAGTACAACTTGGTTGCCATCAGATGGCGTTACCCATCATCCATCATAATACCTAGGGAGCAAGCCGGCACCTCGCAATAATATCAAAAAACAAATACAGTAAGTTTTTGAAACTACTGTATTTGTTTTTTGAACTTATGAATTCTTTTTTTGAAAATTGAGTTAATAAGGGACATGGGGTATGTCCAGCCGAAACGTCACAAAAATAAATAAAACAACTTGATTTTTATTTAATTTTAATGAAAAAGGACCGTATTTATCATTATAAACCAAAAATGTTGATACTTTATCTAAATTTTATTTATTTCCCATTATAATTTCAAATCTCCATATGTTTCTACTGGACTAAATCATTGATTTAGCATATATTTTTATGAGGTTAATATAATACTGATTTTTTTATTTATTTTTTTTGTGTAATTAAAACTTGTAGTCTTTATAACACTTTTAATTGTTCGTTTGGTATACACATTTGGCCATCTTATTAATCACATTCAAAAAGTCCTTCTCATAAACTAAATATAATTACAACATTGACAATAGTCCAAAAATCTTATGACTTTTTTTATTTATATCGTATATCATTAATTCAACTCTTTATTATTTTCAAAACCTTTCAACCAAAATCATTACCTGATTTTTTTAATTTTATCCAAAATTTTATACAGAATGATTTTTAATTTTCAAAGTTAAATTTTTAAATAATTTTCTATATATAAAACAAATTTTATTTCTATCAACATTTCATAAGATCCTCCCTCAATATCAAAATTTGTTGATTATACCAAAAACCAAAATTTTTATTTACATACCCAATTGTTTTAAATTAAATCATTATATTCAACTATAAAAACTTTTGAATTTAATTTTAACGAACGCAGTGAGTTCCGCAAAAACTCTCAAGTTACACAAAATTGCATTTCGTAACGTATTGCTTACATGATTTTTTCTAATTTTGAAGTAATAAAAAAAAATAATAAAATATAATTGATAAAAATTGTGAAAATATAAATCTAATCTATTTGCTGCCGTCACTTCATTTCAGTTGTCAGTTTGACATTTTGTGAATAAGCCTGAAATATTTGGTGAAACATCTAATGCAATGTGCGCTGTCTCCCAAGTACCAGCAAGTACCAGCAATAAAACAAGTATGTCGTCGGAAATTAATTTAAATAATTGCAATAATTATGTTATCAATATTTATAATAATTAATTAATTTATAAGTTATGTCCTTATCTTGTGTTATAACAGTTAAATAAATAAAATTCTTTTTGTCACTAATTTTGAAATCCATTTTTCGTCACTAGTTACATAATATTTTACTTTATGTAATTAGTTTCACAAAGTAAAACGTTTGATAACGTCTGTCAGTTTTAAAAAGTGTCACTTTATATGTCAAAATTAGAAAAATGTCTTTATACTAATAACAATAATAAATTAACTTCTATACCTCATATAAAATCATTTCATTATAATATATATACATAATTGTCGTGTCGCTGACTGAATGACTGATAATCAACGTACAGCCTAAACCAGAGGTGATAAAGCCGTGAAATTTTCAGGGTAGCTTCCTTTGGTAATGTAGGAGAGCACTATTTAAGGAATTTTAAAAATTCTCACTTTAAAGGGATCAAAATTGGGGTCAAATGTCAGAAAAAAATATTGAATATCTCGAAAACTATAAGTAATAGGCGCTTCAAAATTGATAGGTAGATTCTTCTAAACAAATAAGCTAAAGTGTGCATTGAGATTTTTTTGTATTTTTTACCCTGACGCAAACAGAAGGGTTATATGTTTAACACGTGTATCTGTCTATGGTTTATTAGTTCCTAAACGGATGAACCAATTTTGATTTAGTTTTTATTTGAATGGTAACTTGATCGAGAGTATTCTTATCTATGAATCAATTTTTTTTTTGTTGATTGTCCGATTTTGCGTACATGACTCAAAACAGATTCCGCCTACACCGCTATTTAAGTCAGGAAAAAAGAAACCTAAGGCGCGTTACACAAATAAAGCCAGCTTAGGAAATCGTTAAAAACTATGGCTGAGAACAATTCCTCGGCTTACAGAAAACGCCGTGTCCAAGTACCAAGCAGCTAACGCTCAGGGTCACAGGCAACCTGTAGCTACTCATCAAAGGTTACATTCTGAGGGCCACAGACAAGCTGCCATGCCCAGCTGAAACAGCGCACTGTGACTAAGTCTCGACAAAGGCAAAATATCCTTATGAATTAGACAGTAAGGTTACCATTGGTACAATGAGCAATGAGTACAAATGGTGCCATGCCTTAAAGTGGAAAGGGGAATTCATGGGTATGTGCTGTTCCGGCGAAAAATTCAATTAGAAACTCTCTAACATCTACCGGACACTCTTTTAGAACCCGGTGATGAACCTCCACCTTGAAAATTCTCACTTTAGGGATCGCATTCGATAGAACAATAACTGTTTTATTGGGAGTCAAGCCAGTAGCTGAAAGTAGATTTAAAAATACTTTTAAGGTCCAAGGTCAAGTTTACCACTTGATCGAATTTTTATTACCCCGTAGCCAATATTTTGTAGGGGAAGGCGACCGTGAATCAAAAATAAGATGCTCCAACTACTCTTGCTTAAAACTGGCATTAAAAAAGTACTACAAAAACCGCTTCACGACGTAATCAACGCGTACGTAGTCGCGGGCAAAATCTAGTTATATGGCTTAACACGTCATCCATTTAACGGGATGGATTAGTCGGCAATACGAATTTCAAACTATTGCATAATATAAGTAGCTTAAACAAAAATATCTTTTGTAATGCATCCCGTCTCCCCCTCAAAAACTAAATATATTAAGTTTCTGTCACTGTTCCTACAAGGAGGTTCAGTCTAACGCCAGATCCAGACCCCTGCTAAGGAAAAGCAAACAAAGGACACCAGAAAAGAAATATGGAACCAGATACTGAGAACGAAATGATATTTACGGATACACAAAAGTGAGAAAGTGTCTGAGTGCTAACTTACCCGCTCGCGTATTGCTACGGAGAGAACAGTGATCCTTGGACCAGAAGTGAAATCTGTATAAGAGGTTTGTCAGGTTTCGTTACGTTTTTTGTGCCACCCTGTATTTTCATTATTCCTCTACTCAATATATTTTAGTTTCATACTCGCTAATTTCCTTGCGTCATGTCCCTTTCTTTTCTTGGTATTCCTCTAAAATGTCTTTCCTGCATGCTAATAATGTTCTTCTCTTTGCCTACTCAGTCAAAATAACTGACTTTATATCGTTCGTGTCGCTTACTGAAGATTTTTTCTTCCCCTTATCTTATATGGTAAGTTTTTATGATATTATATTATATTTTCACTAAAATTCTTTGATATAATTATTAATTATTTGGACGCTTTTAACTTTTATTTACTGTTATTTTTAATTCTTTTAATGTCGGTATATATTTTTTTTGGTAAATTTACTCAACAGTTCATATCTTATTTTTTTTATAACAATATAAATTATCTGATATCTGAGTCTCGTTTTACAGGAAGAGAAAGTATTTTTTTATTTGTTTTTACAGATTGTGTTAAAATTTTAATTATTTTTGTATTTCTTATTTTGGTCTAAAATTCATGTTTTTCATTTTAATATTGTCATTGTTTTATATTCATTTTCGAAAACAGAGACCACGAAATCTGGTAATTTATAAGATTTATATCTTATATTTACTTATGTGGACTTTTAGTGTTTTTCCAGGGCCAAGAAGTTTTTTTTCTAGGCCAAGAAGTTTTTTTCTGGGTCAACAAATTTTTCCTGGGCCGAAGAAGTTCTTTTTCCTGGGAATTACTTTTTCTCTGGACGTCAATTAGTCCTTTGTTTAATTTCCTTAACCCGAAAAAAAAATAAAGGACAGATTTTGAAATATATCATAGTTTGTTTGTCAATTGTTTCTAATTACATAAAAAAATCAATTTGACTGGCATCCAAATTTTTTTTAATTATTTATTCTACTTCTGATATATTTCACTTAGTTAAGTTGTGCTAGTAGGGTTTAAGAAAAAATTATTGAAAAAGGGGGTGGTAATGTAAAAAAATAACCATCTGCAAAAAATTGCATAGAAAATTTTTTATTTTAAACAACATAAAAGTAATTCGCTTTAAACTCGAGAAATTAAACGAGGTCACAAAACAAATAGGTATAAACATTTTCCACAAAAAAATAGTAATAAATCATTTTTTAAAGAACTGCTCCAAAAGCGACCTGCAATAACACAAGCGCTAACGGAGATTATTATATTTCTATATCTCTAACTCCTCAACGAGTTGCTTGTTAGTTATTTTTTCTATTTTTATGACCACTGCAATAAAACAAATTATTCGAAAAAATAAATAAATAAAAATGCGGCAGCTACCACTGTCTCAACATCGTAAATACATCAAGGAGTCGTCCTTTTTTTGCCTGCAGCAATTTTAGCGGCGACATCACTTAATTAGATGGTAAAGCTCAGCCACCATGATGCAGTTAATGGTGATATTTCCGGATATTTATTCACGTTGCATTTCCGTTCTTGAAGCGAGCAGCGTATTAGGCCACATTTTCATTTAAATTTTTCAATGAAAACGACTAAATATAACATAGAAAATCTACTCGGATAACATTTCATTCGGTTGTATATTATGGAGTTGAATATTACTTGATATGGTTGGTATTTTGTATATAAAATGGTTATTATTATGATATTGAAATGGTGTTATAGCAAGAAATAGATTTTATGCTACAAAGGTTTTTGATAATCAGTATAAAATTTTACTTGCTACTTTTGTTGGTTCAAATTAAATTTTACATATCTCTATTTAACAGTATGAATGAATTTTCCTGAATTAGAACAATCTTGTTAGAGACAAATTGAGATCTTGAGAAAGCCTTATCTAAGTTAACACAATTTCTAAATTGATTAATTTTGTTTCCTAAAATTTACCACCAGGAAAATTTTATAAACTAAAAAAACTAACACAATAAATAAATAAAAAGAGCATCATGATGGTGCTGAGGTTATCCAGATTTTCCTACACCATCTATCATCAGTAAATCGCCTTAGGGCGCCACGGAAAATAATAATAATAATCTTTAATCATTTATAGTTAACTCCAAAGACAAAACTCCTTCTCTTGGTCGCTTAGGTGTTTATTAGATCTGCTGTGCTGACTGCAATTCTGTCTACATTAGCCAGACATTACCAACACTCCTTCCTCGTTTGCTAACCACATCCTTTCCTCTAACCACATCCTTACCTCTAAACATTTCTTCTCCGTCTCTGACTTCAAACTACTGTCAAAAACGCAATGGAGTGAAACATTTGGAGATGTTCAAAATTAACTCTTGCCTGCACAATGTCAATATCAATTTTCTGAATGAACAATTACGCCCTAAAAGGAACCATATTTTCTTATCAGAGCGTTTTGGAGATATGATTTGATTTTAAAGTCCTTGCTGACTCCCACCCTTACCTTTAAGACTATTCAATAATTTATTTTCCATTCAGGTATTTCCTATGAATCCGCCTCCTAAATTGACAGCTCCTTCTCTGTCATGGGGTCTCTTTATTTATATTTCCTTATTTGTTTCCAAACTATTGCTTGCTTGCTATTAATTTTAACATCTCTTTTCTGCTACCAGGGCTAATCTGGACGGGACCTACAGCTTCTCGTCGGCTGCGAACCACTGTCCTCAATCACCCTAAACTCAGGACTATGCCTTTGTCATTAAGGTGATCTACCGACTAGCAAGTGTGTAATTGTAGCACCAACCCCTATCAATTTCACGAGATATCCGATTTCATCCGGCTCGAATGAAACTGCGCATGGCAAAAATACCTTTTTGCACTTGCTCAAAGTCTTATCTGACTTTAATTCCACTTGAGATTCATGGGAATTGAACTCACGACCCGAACACTGACCAAGTATAAAGGCCGATTCCCTAACCAACCTGGCCACCGTGTCCGGTTTCCAAACTATTCATTATCTTCTCTATTGTCACTTGTCATTTGTCAATCTCATCTTCTTTTACTATTCTTCTTTTTTGCCGTGTCGGTACCTAATCTAGATAAGCATTTTACTTTTGATTAATTTTTTTTTAATAATAGGCAGGTTCGACATTTTTCTTATTTTTTTTATTTCCACTTAAATCGATAGATTTTGTTATATAAAAACGATCAAGAAAAAATTGTAAAAAGTACCTGTGCACGAGACCGTGTGACCGTGTGACGTCAGTAGTCATGAAAGCTTTGCTCCTGACCCGCTGCTGCGCTGTATTCACGATGTGTGTGTATCATGAATATGGCGCAGCAGCGGGTCAGGGGCGAAGCGTTCATACCTACTGACGTCACACGGTCTAGTCTCGCGAACGGGTACGGTTTCCAGCCTATGGCCGATCCTTGATGTTAAAATGCTTACAGCGGACGTAAATATTAATATTTTACGCTCAAATTTTTTTTGATTGTTTTTAAATAACAAAATCTCCCGATTTCAGTTAAAAAAAATATCGAACCTGCCTATTATTGACCTTTTCATAACTTTATTTAAAAAAATTTAAATTTTTAATGTAAATATTTGTCCTCAACTCGGTTAATATGAATCATCATTACTATAACTTTTTTATGCTCATTTTTGTTCCTACTCATACTTCGGCGTGTAGGGTGGTACTGTCACTTGCCAAATTTGTCAATTCCTCAATTTTCTTGTTAGGAACATAGTGCCTTACTTCGGTGAATGTGCATTTTTTTATATTTTTCTTAAATATTTTTACGACTATGACCTGGTGGTCATAATTTCTTCACCCCCATTTAGGATTGTTTTATATATGTCCAATACATTCCGGTACCCTATATGACCGCTGTGGTGCCTCTTCTATGAGGTTGGTAAGTGCTGCCAGCCTCTATTGGGCACCCGCTTTAATTCAAAGTTAATATTATTACGCACCACTCGTAACCTTCTGTTACATTTAATAATTATTATTTTTAGTTTTTTTATATTTTTTTAACGTATCATAATGTTATAATAAATTCTACTACTCTTAATGGGGTTGATACTATTCCACTGACGTATTTTTTTTTTATAAAACTTTATTAATATTTATTATACTATTCTGTTGTGAAACATTTATGTACATGAGAAATTAATAAGTGTCATTTTCAATTCACTCACTTTCCCGCACACCGACACTTTTAACTTTCCATGTTGATGCCCTTGTCGATCTAGACCAACTCCTTACTTTAGATAAAGTATTATTGGCAATTTTGTTTATTTTGTGAATTTACAATAGTTAAGTTTTAAGGTTTGCATTTTTACAATTCATAGTCTGATCCTGAAAAATTGAGGAAAAACAGTGTTTTGATTTTTAATTTTATTCTGGTTTGACATATTTTGTTTGTTTATGTATTATTTAATTTTTGCTTAATAAAATTTTCTCAAAAAACCACCCCCCTCCCCAGCCTACATGATCGGATATTGGACCGAAGTTTTTTAGGTTTCAGTCGTCCGTCCGACCACTTTCGCCTAGGTGAACGATTTTCTAAGTCATTTTTAGTTTTTTGCCGCAGCAGGTATTTTATGTTTTTGTTTATTATTATTATTTTTGTGAGCCACTTACAAGTACCTCGGAGAGCCACATCCCCTCGAAGTTGTCGAATTTTGGATTGAAAGAAAAAGAATTTTTTTTGTTTCAGTCCTCCGTCCGACCACCTTCGCCTTAGGCAACGCAGCGGCTCTCAGACTCTGAGCCACTTTTAGTAACTCATCGCAGTGCGAAGCATACGTTTATTTTTCCACCATTTTTTGAAGTTTTTTCATTTGCGATTAAAATAGATGAATTTATATTTTGATTATTAAATTTGTTTTATTATTATTTTACGATTTTTATAGTGTGAATTTTTATTTATTCCATGTAGAATGGTAGAGCTTTATGAAGGAGTCCATACCGCCTATCAGAGTTATCTCTGACCTAGAAATTCGTTTTGAAGGGCTTTATTTAAGTAAAATTTGTTTGATTGAGTTATTATATAATCCCCGATAGGAGGTATTTCAGACTCCTCTAGTAACTCCACCGTTCTAGTACTAAAAACTTTGAAGACACCGGTTTTGTGCCACTTCGAGTGGTTTTATTGTGGTTTTTGGGGCCGAACAGAAGAATTGATGTTAATGTAGGTCTGATGATTTGTTTGTATAGTAGGAGTTTGTTTTTTTAGTGTCATTTTACTGTCTTTACTGAGTAATTGATATAGTATTTTTGTAATTGAGTATGTTTTATTTTTTAAATGTTTCGTGTGTTGTCCGTATGTGAGTGTAGTGTCTAAATAAAATCCTAGGTATTTTAGCGGTGATTTATGTGTGATTGTTTGGTTTTGTATTTTTAGTAGTTTCATCAGTTGTTTTTTATGTATTTTTCTACTAAATGTTATGGTTTCTGTTTTTGTTGGATTAATTGTGATTTTGTTCTTGTCTAAATATGGTATTGCTATTCTGTTTATATGTATATCAAGTCCTCTGTTGGCGATTTCTGCATAGTCAGAGCCTTTATAAAAACCGGTGTCGTCGGCATACAAAGTAGTTTTTACCTGCTGCGTCATGGGTAGGTCATGTGTGAGTCAATTATTTAAGTGGGGGGCCATCGCCGAACCCTGCGGTACTCCCGCCCTTATATCAAATGGGCCGACTATTGTTACAATAATTTTAATGTTGAATTTTCTGTTTTATAAATATGAATACATTAGTTTTAGTGCGTATAGTGGGACTTCATTCATCAGTAATTTGTATATGAGTCTGTCAGCCCACACCTTATCGAATGCTCGGTGCATATCGAGGGAGACTAATACTGTGAGTTGTGCTTTTCTGAAGTTGTTTTTATTGTTATGCACTAATGTTATTAATTATGACACAGTACCATGTCCCTCTCTAAAGCCGAACTGTTCTTCCGGTATGAGCTGAAGGTTTTTTTCTATGTCGATTAAACGTTTTAGGATGATTTTGTCTATTATTTTTGCGATTGTATTAAGGAGAGAGATGGGGCGATAGCTCTCTACTAATTTAAGATTTTTATTGAGTTTTGGGATGGGGATGACGTTTGCTGTTTTTTGGGATGCCGGATAATATTTTATTTTGAGGATTGCGTTAATAATATGGTAAAAATATACTATTGTTTTTTTTGGAAAAGTTTTTGATTAATAGGGCATCAATTCCGTTCTCACCAAAGGACTTTTCTAATTTTTAGGGTTTTTATTGTTTCCCACACTTCTGTTGGATTGGTAAGAATGTTGTCAGGGATTGTCGTATGTGGTGTGTTTGTTACTTGTGTGTGTACTTGTTCAATGTCGTTTTGTTCTTGTGTATTTCTTATTTCGTTGTGGAAAATGTTGTGTAGGTAATCTTCGAACGCTCGTCCTGTCTTTTTTTTAATAGTGTCTCGTTATTAGTGTGAATGGATGGTATATTTGTTCGTCATTGCTTTTTTGCTTTGGCCACAATCTAAAGTGTGTTATCTTGTGGTGTGGCTTCTGTTATTTTTTTTGCCATTTCGTGTTTTTATAGTTATTTATTTTTTTGTTTATTAATTTACCCAAAGCCATCATTCTATTTTTGTCCTGTCTTAGTCTGGTTTTTTGCCATAGTTGCCTAGTTTTATTTTTTATTTATTTAGTTATTTATTTATGCGTTCAAGCCAAAGTATATTTTTATTCAAAAAATTAACTTTCACATCTTTTTTAGAAAATCAAAAAATGTTTAAAACTTGGTATATTTTTGTAGAGCCTAGATCATATTCAGAATTGCAAAATTTAATTTTCCTAAAAATAGTAAGAGAAAGCAATGCTATTTGAGAATATTACTTTCCCGACCCACCTCCTAGAAGGGAAAGTATTGTGAACGAGCAAAAAAAAAATTCGAGATAAAAGCGGAAATATCCATTTTCGGGCCCCCTGAGACGATTAAGACCATTTTCAGATGGAAGTCTGTCTGTCTGTCTGTGTGTGTGTGTATTCTTCCACGATAGAGGCAACACGTTTAATCCGATTCAGCTGAAATTTGGTATAGGGGTTTAGCTGACCCGTCGGAAGAACCCATTAGTTTTTGTACGACATCTGTCAAACGGAAGTACCACTATCAAATAATGACAGATGCAATATGTCACGGAATTGGACATGCAATATGTCATTTGAAGGCCCTAGAAAAACTCTATTCAGAATAGTCAAAATTATTTCTCCAATTGTCACCCGTCAAAAATAAAAAAATGTCAAAATTTGAAATTTCAGCATTAAATATCTGAAGAAGTATTAATCCGATTGAGCTGAAATTTGGTATATGGATTTGGGTTATCTGTCGGAAGAACCCGTTAGTTTTTGTACGAGATCTGTCTAACGGAAATATCACTATCAAAAAATGATAGATGCAATATGTCACGGAATTGGACATGCAATAAACGTTTTCTTTCGCCAATTATTTTGGATCATGATCTTCAAATTATGTTTCAGTTTTACCGTTTTGATTACAAGAACATGTTCACCTGTCAAAAGACGAAAGAATAGTCCCTACTTGTCAATCAGCAGTTGTGCAAATTTAGGTTATGCTTTTAATTTATAGAATATATAGTGGTTTCTTTATTGATTTTTATGTATAATAATGAATAATTTCACCAAATAACCATAATCGGATTTTTAACTAAAAGCCTCGGGAAGAGTTACATCGCCATGAGATGGCACGTTCATAATCTTCGTCGCTTAAGTTAAGCGATGTAGTAAAATTTTGCTCTGGATCATATGTATATGTTTAAAAAATTCATTTTAAAAATATTTTATTTGTCCTTTGACTTATCTTTCTTGAGGTTAGAAAACATCTATTTGGATCTGTCAATCATACATTTCCAATGTTTCAGGGGGGGGGGAGGGGATTACTGATCATGATCCAAAGTTATGAGTGGAGTGGGGATGCAAATTTACTCAAAAGAACATGATTCGGGAACATAACGCGTTTTGATTCCAGAAACATGGTCGAAAGAAAGCAGTTATTATGTAGTTTAAAAGCCCTTGAATAACTCTATTCAGAACAGTCAAAATTATTTCTCCAATTGTGACCTGTCAAAAATGAAAAATGTCAAAATTTGAAACTTTAACATTAAATGCCTGAAAAAGTATTCGTGGATACTCGTCGGGACAGTTTTGGGGCGACACAACCGATTTTTTTTTAGATTCTGTGGTGTTTGGGTACGAAATTCTTTTAGAGTTTGAAATTACTTTTCGTACCTATCATAAAAAGTCCTTAAGAGCAATTTAAAAGATTTAGTCAATGATTTTTATGTTAATACTGAACTTTGTAATATTTTTTCTCACTTATACCGTTCGTTAAATTGGACGTCCTACAAATAAGGGTACGGTTATGTTGGACTATCACTATTGACAAAATGATATCGCCATTAACAAAATGATACATAGCAGCATTTACTAATTGCTCTTAGGTTATGATACAATTGAACAATATATCCCTAAAACACCAAAATCTAAAAACAGGAAAGCTGATTCAGTCTTGGATATAATAAATAAAAGTGAAGCTAAAAATGCCGTTAATGATTCCAATGATATCTGGTAATTAAAACTAATAAAAGTCCTTAATGTCTTACCTTAATATAACACTTAGTTTTTCAGTAGATGAAATGAGTCTAGGATATCTTTTAGATGGTTTAAGATATATCGTTTTTAATTAAAAATCATAATACTTTTCCTATATTTTACTATCCTACGAGTGAACCCCAGAATACAAAGACTTGTGCGTGGAAGGGGCGACTATTATTATTATTATTATTATTTTCTGTGGCGCCCTTGTAAACCGTTCCTTCACCAAACGAAAATATGCAAAAAATTTATTATCATTTACTATATAAGTGTTTCATTATCATTGTAAAACAACGTTCTGTTCTCTGTCGCACAGGTAAATTGTATGTTCTTGGTTTTTTTTTTCGGCCAGTAAAATTCTGATAAGGTCATATCTTCGTCTTCTTCTTTATCGAGCAAAAGAATTCTTAATATTGTTTCGGTGTCCATTTCTTAACAAATTGACACAAGCAGACCAACATTGACAAGCTACGTATGCAACGTCTACTAACGCAAGACGTAGCACAAGGCGTAAAAATTGAAGACCACAGCCTTATGGGATTTAACATATAGAATGCGGAGAAAGCTTTGCTGCTCCTTTACTCCTACAAAGGCTTTTCCTCAAGTTGTTATACTCAAATTGTCCATAATTTTCAAAGTAAAATATCTTAGAACATAAAACTAAAATATATTGTTTGACTAAAATATATTCTAACCTATCAATTAAAAAACATTGTTGACAAATCTAAAACACATATTATATACTTAATTAGTACAATCAGCTCTATATGTTTTAATTGCCAATCTGATATACAAATTTATTTAATTTCTGTAGACAGTAATTAATTACACTGGTAAATAATATCCTAGTTTGATTGAGTAAATACAAATTGGAGATATAATTCTGCACACTATCAATCAAATTAGACAACCGCTAATGACCCGACTAATTATCAATAATTCAATAATTCCAGAATCACCAGATATTTCAACACTATTACTATTATGTATATCGGTATTTTTCTCTAGCCAAAATAAATTTTACGAAAATTAAATTTGAAACATTGCCAACTTCAATTAAGCATTTATGTGAAGTAGGCTCTAACGAAGTGGAAAAATCTTTTTAAAGGAACGTTGCGCTGCAGTAAATTGAAGTCGATATATTTTGATTTAGGAATAAACAGGACCGGGCGCGACGTATTTTTATAAAAATAAATAAAACAAAATTTATTTAGCAAACACAGCTAGTACATATAAAATTATACTTCAATAATCATAGTTTTATCTGATTCATTATTCAATATAACTTTGATGTACAAAATTTTACTTATCAAAAGTGACAATCAATCATTTTTATATCAAACCCTTTAATTATTTCATAATAAATAGAACTATTTTTAACAGTTTCTCTTATTTATTATATAAATAATTACAAAAGTCCAAGTTGAGCATGTAAAATCTATAGACGTGTCTTGGCGAAAGGTCTCTCAGTAGAAATATGTTGTACAACTATGGTTCAGCAATTTATTCTCTAATAAAAAAATCTGATGTGGCCAGCACATGACCTCTCGCCATTTTTGAATCAAAAATTTACAGGTTGACACAAAAAAGAATGAAAAAAAATTATTTTTTTGTAAATCTGGCAACAATGGCAAAAGTTTCGAAAATTTTAATGAGATGAAAATAAACTATAGGGTATACAAAATATATGTGTAAAACTTTATTGCCGTTTTGTATAATAATGGCGTCATCACCCATAGCAACTGCCACTTCCGGTTGTGCGATTGGCACCAAAATCTAATCAGATCTAATCTAGGGTATCAGAATCCTGTATGCAAAATTTCAAATTTTTTTATTCAGTAGTTTTTGAGTTATCGTTACTACAACATCCATCCAAACACACACACACACACACTAACACACACACACACACACTAACACACACACACACTAACACACACACACACAGACATCATCGCGAAAATATTAAAATCGTATTCTAGAGACCCTAAAACGTGTTTATCCATTGAAAACTCACTACCCAATTTTTAGCATGATTCCTATACCTCTCTTATCTGAAGGTCGAGAGGTAAAAAGCGTTTTATTCTAATGTGTTTGGATCTACTATGCATTTCAAGGTTACAAGTCAATTTGATAGCTGTCAAATTATCAATCCGCAAAATTGGGACATATGTAAACTTCAAAATTTGACTAAATAATTTGTTGAGCCAAATCAATTATTTTGCTAATTCACTAGCTGCAATGATTTCTGCTTTCGTTGTTGAAAGTTGAGATCGATCCTTGGCGTTGACTAAACCAAGAAATTGCTCCGCCAGCGAAAGTAAAAACTATTCCTGAAGTAGACCTACCAGTTTTTGAACATCCTCCAAAATCTGCGTCACTATAACATTGCATTTCTAATTCTTCTGTTTTAGTCACAAAAAACGAGGCTACATGGTCTGGTTAATCCGTTTTTGAAAAAATGCCTTCTGGGCCGGAAAATGCATTTTCCAATTGCATCACTACTTGCACCATTATAGCAACGACTGGAAACTAGGAAAAATCGCTCGGAAATTGTTACTCGGTAGTTTTTGGAGATGCCGAATTCAATCCCGCCATTGGAATTGCCTGGGGGAGCACGGGAGCGGCTCTGCGGGGGTATCCGGGGGTCATTCTGGGGGGGAAATTGCATAGCCCATGGGAAGCGCTCCAGACCCGTTACTCGGGGTTTTCGGGGATGCTGAATTCAATTCTGGCATTAGATTTCTCGGGGGCCCCTCTGTGAGGTTGTCTGGGGTGATTGGGGGGGAGGGGAGTGGCAGCGTCCACCAATGGTAAAGAAGAAGGTGAAAAATAATAAATTATGAAAATAATACTTTATTCAAATAACAGATAGGAGTTTTTATGGTCCAAAATCCAAAAAACTTTATCACTTTAGAACTGTATTCACGTATACTGAAAAACCCACTTGGTCCAAGAGATCTAGATACGGCTCAAAAACCAAAAAAAGTCCGAAATCAAAAAACTTTATTATTCTAGCACTATGTTTACATGTAACAGAAAATCAACGTTTTATAAGAGTGCTGAACAGAACTCAAACACCAAACAAGGTCCAAAATCCAGCACACTTGATTACTGTAGCACTGTATCGACATACAACGAAAAAGCAACGTGGTCCTAAACGACAGATGTGATACTGATGCTATAAAGACGCCGAGTGCGCGCGGGAACTGAAGCCATATCTCTTCAGTCGATACAAAATACTTCTGTTCGCGCCGGTCCCGGTGGTAACGATACTCTACTCTCTTTAGCTTTGTCGCCTTTTTTAAATCCAGTTTCGATGCACAAAAGACTCCCAAAGCAATTGTTTTTATAATATTTGTAATATTTATTTATTTAATATTCCCTCAAAATTATTATTATTCATATCCCCGATGAAGTCCAATGTCTGATTGTCATGGACGCTGACATCCCCCTCCCGGGCGCATGCTCCCCCAGATAACCTCACAGAGGGGCCCCCGAGCGGCCCCGGGCAGCAAATCTAATGCTAGAATTGAATTCAGCATCACCGAAAACCCCCGAGTAACGGGTCTGGAGCGCTTCCCATGGACTATGCAATTTCCCCCCCAGAATGACCTCCGGATATCCCGCAGAGCAGCACCCGTGCTCCCCCGGGCAATTCCAATGTCGGGATTGAATTCGGCATCTCCGAAAACCCCCGAGTAACGAGTTTGGAGCGATTTCCATGCACGCTGCAATTTCTACCCCAATTAATCACCCCCGCACCCTCAGAAGAGCCGCCCCCGTGCGCCTCCGGGTAATTCTAATGCCAGAATCGAGTTCGACGGGCCTGAAAACCCTCGAGTAACAATTTCCGAGCGAAATTTTCGAGTTTCCAGTCGTTCCTATAATGGTGCAAGTAGTGATGCAATTGGAAAATGCATTTTCCGGCCCAGAAGGCATTTTTCCAAAAACGGATTAACCAGACCATGTAGCCTCGTATTCTGTGACATTCCTGATCACAGTGCAGAAAACCGCATCTCGATATCTGCTTCACCTCCAAATTCATTTAATTTTCTCTATCCGCCCTGGACTATTTTACTTTCCCGACCCACCTCCTAGAAAGGAAAGTATTGTGAACGAGCTAAAAAAAAAATTCGAGATAAAAACAGAAATATCCATTTTCGGGTCCCCTGAGACGATTAAGACCATTTCCAGATGGAAGTCTGTCTGTCGGTCTGTGTGTCTGTGTGTGTGTGTGTGTGTGCCACACGTTTAATCCGATTGACCTGAAATTTGGTACAGGGGTTTGGGTTACCCGTCGGAAGAACCCATTAGTTTTTGTACGAGATTTGTCAAAAGGAAGTATTACTATCAAAAAATGACAGATGCAATATGTCACGGAATTGGACATGCAATATGTCGTTTGAAAGCCCTTGAAAAACTCTATTCAGAACAGTCAAAATTATTTCTCCAACTGTCACCTGTCAAAAATTAAAAAATGTCAAAAGTTGAAACTTTAACATTAAATATCTGATAAAGTATTCGTGAATACTCGTCGGGAAAGTTTTGGGGCGACACAACCGATTTTTTTCATAGACTATGACCAAGTTTCTTGTTCCAGCAAGACATCGAAAAATTGTTTTTACCTGAACTATGATTTCTTTAGAAGGGTTTTCTAAGAATCTTGATAAATTCCACACAATAAGCTAGAGCAAATCTTGTTTCAACCATTAAGTACACCAATGCACCAATCGCTTACCTGTAAGGAAAATCTGCACTAACTTTCCCTAATTGTGTAAGTTCAGGCTCTTTTAAAATTGGCGTGAGAACCGGTTTACTTTGCCTTTTTGACTAATCTTGATAACATTTTATAATAACTCAATTTGTAGGCCTCAATAAAAAATTTCTTCTTTGGTATCCCAAACACATACCAAATGTCAGTTTAAGTAATAAATTCTTCTTTGATATTATTACTTTTAACTATAGGCATACAAGAGCTCTTAGAACTTGATTTCCTGCAGCTTTAATACTACAAGGAGTATCAAACTTTTTAAAATTTATAAATTACATTGCGGTATTTGTAATATGCTTTGTTGCTCCATGAATACTGGCTTTGTCGATACTCCCATTACATGTCTTCTTTTTGTTTTTGGTTGGTCTTTCGTCAGTAATCTATTTTTTATAGTTCTTAACCCAATGCCCTTTTTGTTTGTAATAATTATAAATATTGTTTTTGTTTTTCCACTCTTTTGTAAACTTTTCTGCAATAAGATCATCTTGTTCACTATAACTGTTCATATTGCTGGTAATATTTTGTCTTTGTCATTTGAAAGCAACATCCAGCTTGATTTAAATGTATTAAACTGTTCTGGAAAATAAGAACTTTACATGCTACCATTAACTGAGGAAATTTGTTCTCGTTTTTAATTTTAAGACCATTGGTTAGTTCTGTAAGCAAATTCTTTAATTTTGATATATGCTTAGATACATATTCTCCAGTGGCCCATAATTTAAACAAATGATATTTCGCAGATTCCTCGAATTGTTCTCCTAATGCATTCCATGCTTTATAGGCTGTGATCTTATCCATAATCTTTTGATATACTTTATCACCTAATGCACTTGTGATCGTCGACTTGGAGTAACTATTTGCCTTGCGATAAAAATCAGATTCTTCTTCGAACTTCTTTGAAGTTCAGTTGGTCTTACAAGTTTTCCTACTAGGCAACTTCATGATAGTCAAGCAAATCTCTTATTTTATTCTTTCACATTGGCCACTCAGCCTCTTCTGTTAATATGTTTTGCTGCATCGATAGTTTTTTATATTCGTAATCCTTCAAATTATGTTACTTAAATTCTGCGTGCAGAATAAGGTGTCTAAAAACCCTGGTGTTTCTATTCTCAATAATAAATTCATACAGTTTAGTAGTAAATACGCTGACAGAAACTGATTTTTTTTAGCTCAGTTGGTAGATCATTGAAAGGTGAACACCCTTACACACTTAAGACGACATAAGGATAGATTTGTTGGTAAACTCTATATTAAAACAAGTCAACGGAAGAAAATCCGATTCGAAAAAATTGGAATTTTTCCAATAAGTTATTTGTTTTTTCAATTTTTTTTCAACGTGCCTAATGCGATATGGATATCAATCGACGCGTCTTGACTTGCACAATACCTTAAAAGAAATCAGTATCGACAAATTTGATTTCCTTATCGAGATATCTCGAATAGAAGTTTCACTTAGTAGGCGGAACCGGGATCCTCGTATCCGAAATTGCTCATCTTCTAATAAAGCCTTTCTTTTTTGAATAAAAACCGATAGCCGAAAGAATTTTCCGTTCTCGAGTTATCGTGCGCACAGACATCCACACATTAACACAGACAGCCTTTTTTTCGCGGAAAATCAATGTTTTCCACGTTTCATGACATTTTAAGTCATTTGAAGCAAAAAAAATTAGAGATTTTTGCACGATTTCAATACTACGGGTTCTCAAAAGTCCAGAAATTATCTGATGTCTTGTAATTAGTGGTTTACTGAGGTATTATGGGACTTTTCCTCTAATTATTTTATAAATAAATATCATGTTGGTCATTTTAATGCTCTCCTCATTTTTTAACCAATTTATAGTAAAAAGATTATTTATAAAAAATCCACATCGCAATACAGATAATTTTCTAATCCAGCTGCCAAGATGTTACGAGGAAATATTATCCCTGGGTTAATAATTTTTTGTATGATCCCTATTGTTTTTTTACGATTCCACCACAGCTTCCTAATTTTCTTTTCTTCCATCCTCACCACCGGCTGAATAGATAATTAAAGTCATTATCCTGTGCAGGACCAAAAGCCAAATAACTAAATTCCTTTTGTATTTATTCAAAATGCAATTAATATGGGGCGGAGAGAGCATATCGTGGTACATTTTAAAACCCGCACAGTCCTCGTGTCGCTTAATTAAATGGATTTTACAGACTCCTTCTAGCGACGAGGGTCCTGATCCTTCAACAAAACAGAGTTTTGCGGTTGAAATTCGGTCCAGACATTTTTTTTCTGGTGAAAGGTTCAAGTTCAGTTGGGGTTTAGGTTACGATGGCGGTCATTGTAAATTCTGAGTCTAGTTCAATTAAATTTCTACCTAGGATTCATATTATTAACATTATATATAAATGCTTATTTTATGTAATAATTTTATTGCATAACTACATCTAAAGTCCCCTCACGTTATATTAAGTTAAAAGCTAAACTTTTGAAGTAGAATAGAGTTTCGGTTGCTTCACATATACAGGAGAAAGTCAACAAGTAGAAATTATTTATCTCGTTTAATTTTAATTAATTATTCGTAAGTTAAATCCAACTTTGTTTAACTCACATAGTTTAATAGTTAAGTTACAGTACCTCAAAACTTATTTAGTTATTTTGTGAATTAATTTTAATGCAGTCATTAAACTAAATTTCACATTTTAATATTAATAGTGTAAACAAAACAACTAATTGTAAATTTATATATACCTAATGATTATAATTATTTTTCAATTAAATAATTCCATGTCATTTTACAAGTCAAAAAACAATATGTACACTTTTACTATATGTACACATTATTCTCTTTTCCTGCGTGCTTTTTATATTCATCCAGTTTCCCATATACACAACGGTAATAAAACCTATTTATATTTTATGAACGTTTTTGTACGCATATTTGTATATCATTCCTGCAGGCTCTAGACTTGAATTTATTTTTGCATTTACGAATATCACGCATAAAAGTTCAAGATTATTTTCCACTGCTTTTCTAAGATGGTAAATTTTAATAGGAAATATTCTACATTACACAATTTAATCTGGTGACGTGAAAAAGTTTGACGTGGAGTATGTCAGACTCCCTTGTTAGTGACGACCCCATAGGGAGTTGCTTATATTCGTAACTAAGCGAAAACGGGGTATAGTATCTTCGGGAGAAATGATCCCCATCGAATTCTGAACGACTTAATTTTTTTCTGTATGTCTGTCTGTCTGTCTGTCTGTCTGTCTGTCTGTCTGTCTGTCTGTCTCTCTGTCTGTCTCTCTGCCTGTCTGTATGTCTGGTTGTCGTCTGCAAAGCTTAAAAATGCCATAACTTTAGAATTCTTTAATTTATCGACTTGAAATTTTGTGGAGAATTACGTCATTTATTATATGGAATTAAGTATAGGCCCCTTTAAATGAACCCTGCGGAGACCCTACAACGCAGAGTACCTTGTTGCGCAGCCCTATTTAAATTTGCCGCCATTTGAAAAACTTTGACAGGTAACTTCTGGTCGGGTACATAGATAATTCGAACGCCAGGACGCCGCTGATGAAGCACGAGATGCTTCGGCCAGCGACGAAGAAGCACTTGAGAAAACAGACGAACTCACACATCAACGTTGTCAATTGTATTGGAAGCTGTTATAGTACAGGCACTTAAATTAATATAGTACATTGAAGAAAAATATAGTACAATAAAAAAGAACCATGAAGTATGTAACGGCATCAAAAATAACAAATACTAATTATCTCAAAATCTTTAAAACGCCATTAAAATTCTTAAAAAAAAAAATTAAAAATCCTTAAAAATTTTAAGAAAATACTTTTAAATCCTTAAAAAATTAAAAATCCTTAAAAATACTTAAAAGACTTAAAACTACTTAAAAATGTTAAGCAATTCTTAAAGATCCTAAAATAATCCTTAATAAAAACATTAAAATCCCTAAAAATAGTTTAAAATTCTTAAAAAAGTGTTTGAAAATCCTTAAAACCCCAAAAATTCTTAAAAATCATTAAAAATCCTTAAAATCCTTAAAAATCATAGAAAATTCTGAAAAAAATTTAAAAATCCTTAAAACTCTTACCTAATCTTAGAAATTATTAAAAATACTTTTTAAGCAATTTAATCCTTAAAATATCCTAAAAAATTCCTGAAAAAAATCGCTGAAAAATAGTTTAAAATTCTTAAAAAAGTGTTTGAAAATCCTTAAAACCCCAAAAATTCTTAAAAATCATTAAAAATCCTTAAAATCCTTAAAATCCTTAAAATCCTTAAAATCCTTAAAATCCTTAAAAATCATAGAAAATTCTGAAAAAAATTTAAAAATCCTTAAAACTCTTAATATACCTAATCTTAGAAATTATTAAAAATACTTTTTAAGCAATTTAATCCTTAAAATATCCTAAAAAATTCCTGAAAAAAATCGCTGAAAAATAGTTTAAAATTCTTAAAAAAGTGTTTGAAAATCCTTAAAACCCCAAAAATTCTTAAAAATCATTAAAAATCCTTAAAATCCTTAAAATCCTTAAAATCCTTAAAATCCTTAAAATCCTTAAAATCCTTAAAAATCATAGAAAATTCTGAAAAAAATTTAAAAATCCTTAAAACTCTTAATATACCTAATCTAAGAAATTATTAAAAATACTTTTTAAGCAATTTAATCCTTAAAATATCCTAAAAAATTCCTGAAAAAAATCGCTGACAAATAGTTTAAAATTCTTAAAAAAGTTTTTGAAAAAATCCCAAAAATCATTAAAAGTCCTTCAAAATCCTTAAAATCATTAAAAATCCCTTAAAATTCTGAAAAAAATTAAAAACCCTTTATAGTTTTAAGAAAATCTCATAAATTGTTATAAATACTTTTTATGGATTTTTGTCCTTAAAATATCCTAGGAAACTACTGAAAAAATCCTTAAAACTTCCTAAAAACCCTTAAAAATACTTAAAACGACTTAAAATTACTTAAAAATATTAAGCAATTTTTAAAGGTCCTAAAATAATCCTTAAAAAACATTAAAACCCCTAAAATTAGTTTAAAATTCTTAAAAAAGTGTTTGAAAATCCTGAAGAAACCCAAAAATCCTTAAAAATCATTAAAAATCCTTCATAATAATTAAGACTGTTAAAAAATCTCTTAAAATTCTGAAAAAATTTTAAAAATCTTAAGGAAATCTGAAAAAATCTTAAAAATACTTTTTAAGGATTTTAATTCTTAAAATATCCTAAAAAAATCCTTAAAAATCCCTAAAAACCCTTAAAAATACTTAAAATTACTTAAAAATCTTAAGCAATTCTTAATGATCCTAAAATAATCCTTAAAATACATTAAAATCCATAAAAACAGTTTAAAATTTTTAAAAACCATTAAAAATCCTTGAAAATCCTTTCAAAATCCTAATATCCCTAAAAATCCTTTCAAAATCCTTAAATATCTAAAAATCCCTTAAAATTCTGAAAAAACTTTAAAAACCGATAAGCATCTTAAGAAAACCTTAGAAACTCTTAAAAATACTTTAAAATCCTTAAAATATCCTTAAAAAATTCTGAAAAAATCCCTAAAAATACTTAAAAAACATTAAAATCCATAAAAATAGTTTGAAATTCTTAAAAATCCTGAAAAATTCTTGATAATCCGTAAAAATCCCAAAACTCCTTTAAAATGTATAAAATCCTTTAAAAAATCCTTAAAATCCTTAATATCCTTAAAATCCTCAAAATCCTTAAAATCCTTAAAATGCTTAAAAATTCTTAAAAATCTTTAAAAATCGTAGATCCTTCCAATTGGATGGATGACTGAAGATTGTCCTTATTTTTGCAGTTTCCTGCGATCAAAATTACAATTTCAGCTAGTTCTAGTGAAAACATTATCTTTTTTACTACTATATTTTGTTATATTACTATTGTTATTAATTAAAATTAAGTTTGCAATAAGTTAGTTTTAATTCGACGTTTCGTATTCGAAGAATCACATTTAATTTACTGAACTAAATTTTATAAATTATGCAGTTTTTTTCAATTACCTATAGATTGATTACATTAATGAATGAATATATTATATGATTTACAGATTAATTTTATTATTAACTCTTAGAGGGCGCTGCAAGTGCTATTCCAGATTATTCAAATCTGTTTTTGAAATTTGTCAGTGATTGATCATAATATGATTTGTGAAAATATAAATTTTATAGTACATGAAATTGTAATTGTCGTACAAATACTATAAATATAGTACAGTTGGCAACGCTGTCACACATTTCAGAGACGGCTATGAAAATAGACAATCTGACTGTTCTGAATAAAACCCGAGAGCTTTAGATCGAGGGTTTTATTCTTGGAACATCAATCTTCGAATTTAATGAGTTGAATTTTCTAAACCAAAACTATTTAAGGGAAAATCGAAAAATATATTTGCTTATAAACAATGGTTGAGTTATATTTGATCAGATTATTTCTCAAATATAAATATTTTCTTCATTTTTGTTTCCAAATGTATCCATTTTTATAACAGTACTTAACGGTCTCTATTAAACGTAAAAAATGCACTTATAATGTATTGTCTATTTAAGAAACTGTCAACTAGGACGATGTAGTTTATTCGCAAAAGAAGGAAGGCAATTTTATGAGCGAATAATTTTTGACTCATGAGGAAAATGATCCTCAATAAATATCTGGAGTCCAAATTAACATAAACAATTAGCTATTGTCTATGCTTGAAGCTAGAGATAAAACTCACATCACTATTGTCTAAAATTAGACATTAATGAAATTTTTAAACATGATTAAGATTTGGAAATTTTTAATATTTTTTTTTTTTTAATTTTAACTTTAAACTTATTATTTGCTGTCTTAAAAAACTTCTACAAGAATAAATAAATCCTAACAATACATAATTCATCAAGCATTTCTGGTGAGCTGGCAAAGTTTTCATTGATTGTATTTAACACGATTCGAAACGAAAAGTAACGAACTTATTCCCTTTTTTTTACTTTATAACAACTTTTTTATGCACCTCCAGCTATTGTTTTATTCAATATTTTTCCAGTTTCAGCAAACGCAGAGGTGAGTTTTAACGATTTTGGGACGAATGTAAAACTTATATATTGTTTTTTCGAACATTTTCTTTGGAAGTTGCTTTATTTGCATCTTCAATCGGAAAGAAGGAAGTTGTGGAAAAGCGGGCAGTAGCGACTCGTTTTTAAAATCGGATTTTTTATTTAAATATAATCAATTTGTATAAAATTGTTTAATTAATATTTTATATAGTTAATATTATTATCTTAATCGCTAATTTAGAATGTGTTAATCAGCTTTCAAAGATAATAAATGTTAAATATTTTGAATATTTTCGTATAAAATTCTTATGATACACCACTGAAGACATACACATATTGTACCGAAAACTTTTCAGCAATGAAATTCAACTTTTGTTTATTTATTTTCAAGGGAGTTTACGGAAAATAAAGTTTCTTGGTCTTTTTTTTTGGACATTTACAATCAAATTTTCTTTTACAACTGCTCGTAAATTTCGAGATTTCGGATGGATTTATTGAACTCCAAGGAGTATCCGTACTGGATTTAAGTATAAAAGTTTCTTCTGTATTACCTTATCATGTTTAAACTTGCTGATCATTTATTATGATCTACAATCGTGGGTAAATTTCCTCCTATTTTGAACATTATTCTACTTTCTATAACATTAAAATTTTATAAGACAATAATTTATATTAAAAGCGGTGTTGACGTTTCATAATAAAATTTGTAAGAAATATTTTTAGTTAAAATACTTACATAAGATTTGGTACAAAATTTAATTTGTAGAACAAAAACCCGAAGCCCATGTATTTTAGTACATTTTATTTTAGAAATATTTAGAGACCCAAAACAATAAATTTAGTTCGCTAATATAATTTTCAATGTAAAAATTTACTTTTTTAATTAAAAGATCCTTTATACTTCATAGTAAATTATTAGTTGTAAAACAAGAATTAAAACAAAATCCACATACAATAGTTAATATACTTTTCATGTATCCATTCTGGACTAGAAAACTGAAAATGTATTTCATTTCTCTATGCTATAACTTAATTTTAAGCCACCGTAGTTATGCGAAATTTTTGACGTGGAATTGAAAACTTTTATACGTTTGTAACTCGTCGAGTGAGGTTATAAAAAAAATTTAATTAAAGCACAGCAAAAAGGAAGAACAAAGGTCATTGTTTTTTTTACAAGAATTAAAATTCTTTTGATGATAAACGTGATTGTGAGTTTATAATATATTTTGAGTAAAAGGTATAATATAAAATATATATAAATTATTTAAATATTAAAAAAAATTAAAATGTAGACTTTTGTATACAGACTGGTATCTGCAAAATTATTCATTTTAGATCTATCAAAAATCAATATTTTTTTAACTAGAAATGATCGAAGATTACAAAGAATTGGAATTTTTTTTCTGCATTGGCGTACAAATTATGGGAATAAAAATAACTACTACCCTTAATAGCGCTACAATTGTAGGGAAAAAGTGCTGCAATACAAGTTGAATTTTTTTTTGAAAACTTAATGGAAACACTACGGTATTGAAATTATAAAAAAGTAAAATTTTGTCAGGGAAAATGTATACATAGTGCAGCAATGACTGGTCCTCAGAGGATACCAAAAGCTCGCATGAAGCAATATAACGTGGACAGTCCATTCGAGAGAATTTCAAATGATGTTGCTGAACTCTTTCCTAAATCCGACTATCAAAATAAGTACTTTGTGCTTAGCCTTGCCGAGCCAAGAAGCTTTAACCTTTGCTAATGATCTTTCCAAGGAATGATGTTCCGATAGAGTTACGTTAAGACCTATAAAGAAAGTTCGAGTCTAACCTATTCCAAGATGTCCGCAAAATTTTGAAGATTAATAAATCACGAACTACAGCATTACATCCGCAATCCGATGGAATGGTGGAATGAATGAATAGTACCAGTAGATACACTATGACAGTTCTAGCGCACTCTTTATCGAAATTAACATGGGAAATCGCTAAGGTCCATTCTGGTAATTTTTGGCTCATTCAAGGTCACTCGTGACGTCATAAGACCTCACTACGCACATTATTGCGCATAATTAGCCACGTGACCTTTGACCTTAGCGATATCATTTGTAAAATAAAAATTGATCTGCTTTGGATCCGCTTTTGATCAGGTCTAAAACAGCTGTCGAAGAGCTCTCGAACAGCTTTTGATCAGAAGTTACCAGAACAGTAACATTATCAAGTAGTGATGATGATTATGTGGATAGGACTAATAGGGCATTGGAAGTGATTGAGAATAAAGCTGTTAGAGAGCTGTTTAAACCTGTTCAAGAGCTGTTTAAAGATGTTCAAGAGCTGTTTAAAGCTGTTCGAGAGCTGTTCGAGATCTATTCGAAAGCTGCTTCGGACCTGTTCGAGACCTGATCAAAAGCGTATCAAAATCAGATCAATTTTCACAAATGATTTCGCTAACGTAAAAGGTCACGTGTCTAATAATGTGAGGTATTATGACGTCACAAGTGACCGTGAATGAGCCAAAAGTACCAGAATGGACCTCAGCGATTTCCCATGTTAATTTCCATAAAGAGTACGCCAGAACTATCTAGCTTATCTACTAGTACCATCAATAGCCATTTATCAATTATTTTTAACCTGTCTTTAAAAAGTCTCTGCTTTCCGTATATTTGGAAAGAAGCTAAAATTTGCCCTATATTTAAAAAAGATGACAGATCGGTTATTGATAACTACAGACCAATAACAACTCTATCTAATTTTAGTAAAGTTTTTGAAAGTATTATATACGATCAAATATACGCGCATATAAGATCCCAAGTCACTGAGCACCAACACGGGTTTGTCAAGGGTAGATCCACAATTAGTAATCTAACTTGCATAACGCAATTCATTTCTCATGCTCTTGATTGTAGATCTCAAGTAGATGTCATTTATACCGACTTTTCCAAAGCTTTTGATAGACTTGATCATGGTATTTTGATTAAGAAGCTACACACTTTTGGATTGCTTGATAACTTTATCCTTTTTCTTAGGTCTTACCTATGTGACAGGCGCCTAAATGTTCAATACCATGGTTTTACTTCGTTTGAAATAGTAGCAACCTCAGGTGTACCTCAAGGGTCTATCTTGGGTCCATTATTATTTATAATTTTTATAAATGACATCGATCGGATAATTGAATCTGAGAAATTAATATTTGCTGATGATTTCAAGCTTTTCCGTCGAATAAATAGCCCAGAGGACTGCTTGTTGCTTCATGATGACCTAGCCAGATTAAATATATGGTGCAAAGAAAACATGTTACCACTCAATATAAAAAAATTTAATCAAGTATCTTTTACCCGTAAGAATAAGTGTATTCAATTCTCCTATCTCATTGACAACGTACCATTAAATAGACTAAGTGAATTTAATGATCTCGGAGTTATATTTGATTCTAAATTAACTTTTAGCAGCCATATCAACAATATAGTTTCAAAGGGCTATAAAATGCTTGGTTTCATTATTAGAAATTCTAAATGGTTTACGGCAATTGATACAATGAAAATTCTCTTTAATTCACTTGTGAGGTCAAAATTGGAATATGCTTCTCTTATATGGAATCCTGGATATAAACTGTACTCAGATAACTTAGAGAACGTTCAGAGGCGTTTTTTAAAGGTCTTATGTTACCGTATAGACGGAGTGTATCCATCTCGGGGTATTGATTACAACGTTTTAATTAACAGATTTCAGGTCCAGCGTTTAGATACTCGTAGACGCTATCTAGGTATTCTCTTTTTACACAAGTTATTAAACGATGTAATTGATTGTCCGTCTTTACTTGCTCAGATAAACCTGTACGTTCCTAGGTTACCTGTACGTTATATTAACATGTTTTACCTTCACACGGCAAATTCCAATGTTCTTTCATTTTCTCCATTGTATCGGATTTGTACAGACTTTAGTGTTATTCAGAATAAAGTCGATATATGGAACTCTAAAGTGGTAGATATTAAAAGGGCTGTATTAGCTTAAATACTGGGATGGTAACTGATTGCTGTTTTTCTGTGTATAGTCTTTTTTTTTCTCTTGAAGTTTTTTTTTGTAGATCATACACAGAATTACGGTTAATCTATTAATCTAAAAATTTTTTTCGCCTATTTTGTCAATAATACTTAAGTTATCTGTGTAATGTGTCTAAATGTGTGTTTGAATATTTATTCTAGTATTATATTGTACAATATTTTGTATTTCTATTTCCATCCTGTAAGTGGCAATTTGCTGTTGGATGATGTACCAAATAAATAAATAAAATAAAAATAAATAAATCAAAAGAGATTGCTGCGACCAGTACATAGCAGGGAAAAGACAGGAGCCAGTAATTTTGTCCAATTTAGTCAAAATTTCTCGAGTTACTGATAGTTGAATGATGCAATTAAATATGCTGCAAAGAAGATGGATTTATAGTGAAAACTTTTTATTTAACAAGTTTGCATGTGGCCACCGGAGAATTGTTGTAACTTTGTAAAATGTTGTGGAGTGCACCTCACCAACATTTATATCTTAAGGAGCCGTTAACATCTATATATATGGCATCCAGACAAATATATCACGTGGGTCTCTACGACAGATTTTAACCGGAAATTGGACTTCGCTGATATAAACCGAGACTAATAAACGAATTAAAAGAAGAGGATTATTTTAAGCGATTGCAATTCTGCAATACATTGATGAATTTGGTTCAGCATGATCCGACTATTTAAGATCGTATCTTATGGTCAGATGAATCCAAACTCCATCTTAATGTATTCGTCAATCAACACAATTGCGTATATTATGCTGACGAGAACCCTCACGCTATAATGAAAAAGGGTATGAGAAGAAGTGCAGGTATCAATGTGTGGTGCTGCATTTGGTCAGGCGATATTATTGGTCCCTTTTTCTTCAATGAAAATTTAAGCTGGCGAAGATGTTTACAACTTCTGCGAGATCAAATATTGCTAACGATTATTCTTAAATTTGAACAAGAAATTCTCTTCCAGCAGGATGGTGCCTCACCACATTTTCCACACATAGTGTGAAACTTATTAAACGATTCATTTTATGAAAGTTAGATTGGAAGAGCAGGATGTATAGCTTGGCCGACAATATCATGTGATCTCACACCTTGCAACTTCTCCGTATGGGGAATTATTCACGACTTGGTGTACGTAGAACCGCCAGAATACATCCAACTATTACAAGTCGAAATTGAACACGCCTTTGAAATCTTTATTCCCGTACTATTTTAAAAAACTTGTAGATTTATTATTGATAGATGTGGTGAATGTGTTGAAATTTAAGGAAGGCATTTTGAACATTTGCGATGAAAAGTTTTCCGGATAGCTCAAATTTTCTTATAGCTGTTCAATGGAGAACTCCTCTTTTCAACAACAAATATTTCTTGAAGTTCTCAAGCAAAAGTTCTACTGTTTAATGGATGGTCATTCCTCGTCTCTTGACATTTGATTTAAGAAAAAACTTTTCACTATAGAGACTATAATGAATTTTGGCCAAAACTTCTTTCGTTCATATTTCTGAAACCACCTTGTATATTTTATTCATATTTGGCACTTATGTTTTAGAACAGCAAATATATAATCAATAAATTAATTTCAGGTCCGTACTCAAAAAAATCATTTTATTTTTTTTGGGTCAAACAACACCCTGTATATCAACATTTTTTAAAACGATTAAAATAATCTAAAAGCCCATGAAAAACTAAGTCTTCTCCCAAATTTTCAATAATGTCACACTCACCGTCTTCTTACAGCATAAGTGCTAAATAGAAAAAAATATCCAAGGTGGTTTCAGAAACATGGGCGAAAGAAGTTTTGGCCAAAATTTATTAAACACCCTGTATCTCAGTGAAAAATGACATTGGACCAACCTTCAGTGGGGTTTTTAGATTCGCTTTGGTGTCCCCTATCTTCCTGTAACGTATGTACATTTTATGTTGGAACACCCTGTATTTTGTATAATAGCATGATTACAATAATTGTTTTCGTTTGGCCTTAAATCTTTCTATTGATTCTGAAGTTACTTACGTTCCTTTAATTTTCTATGGTCCATTCGCCTAAATTTTGCACTTCAAATATCAACATACAAAATTGCTCAGATGAGTGATATTTGGAAACATTCAACTTTTTCAAAGAATATACTTAATTGTAGTCGAATAGTGGAGAGTATTTGCTTAGTTTTCCCGGGAGAATAAGTTTTTACTCCAAATATGTGTGAATAAGAGTCAGTAATAACTCTAGCACGATGTATATATTTCATTTATTTGGAGGCTTTAAATTATTATAAATACAGCAATATTTTACTTGTAATTACATAAAAATCAATGTACTGACATTTATTAAATGACACCTAAATTAACTCGAGAAATTTTGACAAAATTGGACTGTCTCCTTTTTTTACCTATTTCTGAAGGCATTTCGTTCATCGGTACACGACTCAATAGGTCAGACCCCTGCCAGCATTAGTATGGTACAAGAGCTGCGACTAACCTGTTATATGAAGTTTGGGTGTCCCAAAGGAGAGGAGACTGCATGCGAAAATTATGTCAGCAAGTTACGACAAAAAGTGAATAATATCATCAACGAGTGCGGTCAAGTATCGAAAATGCCAGTGCCCGGATGAAGAAAGTATATGGCATTAAAGCCAAAGATGGAGAATTCTTGTTTGGTTGTATAACCCGCAACGTCGTTATCAATATTCACCTAGATTGTAGGTTCTTGGGAAGGTCCTTATAATATTTTAAAGAAGATCAACGATGTTTATAGAATTAAAAAGCTTCCTCAACTAAAACTTAGGATGCCCTGATAACGAAGCTAACTAACCAAATTCGCAAAATCCAACTCTCTGATGACGAGATGACCTTCGAGCAATTCATGGCACTATAATCGAATGGATAAAAAGTGCAGCACAGCATATAGGAACCACGAGACCTGTTTGAAGTGCCAATAGAGTTTTCCTTGACTTATTGCGTGGCTCAAGACTTTCGAAAGTCTAGAGAAATGGCCAAGTTGTTTTCTAATATATTCGGCCAGTTTCAAACGCTAAGGGAGCAGAATTTATTGATGGGGAAGGTCCTTCAGCTCGAAGATGAACAACCATTCGGCAAAAATACATCTTCTATTTGCTACCAATAACGTTCTCGCATAAGTCAACCCATTACTACTTTTGGAAGGCTTTGATAGAATTGAGGAACATGATGATAACCTAAACCTAAGGCATTTGGCAGTACCAAAATTAGCCTGTGGAGTGGATGGATCAAATTTGAGAGTTGTGAAGAGTATCTTTCGATTCAGTGGCATTAACTGCTGTCTCAATGTTCGCAGTTCAGACTTGAAGACTGTCGACTTTTACTTCTACCTAACATCCCGGTGCCGGATTGGAGAGTCCTGGAACATTTCGAGACAAAATTATTTAAAGAAGAGAATAATCTAACGAGGCTGACCTTGTCAGAGGGAGTGTACACAGAATCGTTGTGACACATCGAAACAGCTGCCGAGAAGCATATAGACAAAAGTTAGTTGAATTTTATATATCGTGTTAGATAAATAAATATATTTGGTAAGTCGTTTTTCATATAAATTAGAAGTTGTAGTACGAAAATATAACAATACAAATAAAAAATCAAAATAAATATAAAACGTAAATAAAATTGTATCAAATCTTAGTTGATTCATGTTTGATTTAAGAAACAAAAATAAACAAAATTAATTCAGCGTGCTCACCAACAAATATATTAAATAACAGATTTAAAAAATATATATATTATTGATATGTTGTAGTTTTTTAATCATTTTGATATCTAGAAATCCTAAAATATTAAAAGCAACTTTTTTATCAAAATTGTCAATTTACAATAAAACGTAAATTAAAAATGTTTTCCAATATTTGAACTTAATTTGTGGACACACTGTATAATATCCTGATGCGGAATTTTTATTAAATACCAAAATTTATATAAAAAATTCAAAAATTAACATTTTTTAGACAGAAAAGTCTTAAAAATTATTGAGCCGAACCACTATGGTGTTTTTAGGTAGCAAAATTTTATCAGTTTACAATTTAACTAAAATTAAAAATGTTTTCCACTTTTTGAACTTAATTTGTGGACACACTGTATTATATCTGATAAAAAAATTTTATTAAATAAAAAAATTTATATAAAAAATTCAAAAATTATCATATATTAGTCAGAAAAGTATTCAAAATTATTGGGGCGAAGCACTGTGGTGTTTTTAAGTAGCAAATTTTTTATCAAAATTGTCAATATACAATTTAACTAAAATTAAAAATATTTTCTACTATTTGATCGTAATTTGTGGACACACTGTAAATATCCTCATAAGCAATTTTTATTAAATAAAAAAAATTATATAAAAAATTCAAAGTTATCATTTTTTATACAGAAGAGTATTAAAAATTATTGAGGCGAAGCACTGTGGTGTTTGTAAATCTAAATATTTTTTTATGAAAATTGTCAATTAATAATAAAACTAAAATTAAAAGTGTTTTCCAATATTGGAACTTAATTTGTGGATACACTGTATAAAATCCTGATCACAAATTTTTGTAAAATAATAAAATTTATATTAAAAATTCAATAATTATCATTTTTTAGAGAGAAAAGTATTAAAAGTTATTGAGGCGAAGCACTATAGTGTTTTTAAGTAGCAAAATTTTATCAAAATTGTCAATTTACAATTTAACTAAAATTAAAAATGTTTTCCACTATTTGAACTTAATTTGTTGACATTCTGTTAATATACTAATAAGAAATTTTTATTAAATGAAAAAAAAATTATATAAAAAATTCAAAAATTATCATTTTTTAGGCAGAAAAATATTAAAAATTATTGAGGCGAAGCACTATGGTGTTTGTAAAAATAAATATATTTATTAAAGTTGTCAATTTACAATAAAACTAAATTTAAAAATGTTTTCCAATATTTAAACTTAATTTGTGGACACGCTATAATACTCTGATAAGAAATTTTTATTAAATAACAAAATTTAGATACAAAATTCAAAAATTATTATTTTTTAGATAGAAAAGTATTAAAAATTATTGAGGCGAAGCACTATAGAGTTTGTAAGTATAAATTTTTTTAACCAAATTGTCAATTAAAATAAAATTAAAAATGTTTTCCAATATTTGAACTTAATTTGTGGACACACTATATAATATCCTGATAATAAGTTTTTATTAAATAACAAAATTTATATAAAAAATTCAAAATTTATACAGAAATTTATACAGAAAAGCATTAAAAATCATTTAGGCGAAGCACTACGTTGTTTTTAAATATTGAGGCGAAGTACTTGGGTGTTTATAACAAGCAAATTTTTATATCAAAATTATCAATTTTAAATAAAAGTAAAAATATTTATAGCTAAATTTTTTGAATAAAGAAATTTATATTTTTTCTGGCTACTGCCCCTTTAACATTCCGTTCCGTTCAACTCCTTCATGAATAAATAAATCAAAAAGTCATTAAGACAAAATCACCTCCACCTCATTTCTAACTTAACATGAAAATGAATAAGATTAATTTGCATATAAGGACACATAAAAATAGAAATATCAGACATTCATTCACGGTTCGAAAAAAATTCTTTCCGCTACACAGACAATGCAAAATACACATAAAATGAAGATCAAAAATTATTCCAGTGACATTTTCTCTAAACTGAATAATGAATATTTTTTACTATCTCCGCTTTCTATAATGTCATTAAACTGATTAATCCAATCTACAATAAATTAGCTTTGATTAATTAAATCTCCAATTCATATCCTTCCAATCGAACAACGATTACAATATTGGTTGTTTTTATAAGACTCGAGACTCAAGTCCAAGTTATCTCCTTCATCCTCTAAAAATACCCGATCTAATTGCCAACCTACATCAAGCTTGTGTCGGTTTAACCAAAAGCGAAACCCGGTCATCAGATGGTAACGGTCCCTTTTTTGTACGAAATCAATCGATAGAAATCTGCGTATACACGAGTTTTTTTTACAGCCGACAAAAGCTTTTGATCCCCCAACTGAATACACTTTTGCCTCCTCCTCGGGATGAAATTCAGGCAGCGTAAATGTTTGTAGTCAAACATTCACGATATATCGTTCCGGAAAATAGGCGCGATAACCGGTAAATGGTGATATTTAAATAATTTTATGTTTCGATAACAGGGAGAATAGCTTTTGAAACGTAAATCATTTTATTTTGTAAAACTTAATTTCTAAAGTTTATAAACACGTATGAAAACATGTTGTGAAATAAAACAAACTAGGAACTAAGTAAAACCTTCGGGAAATCTTAGAATAACTTTGACGTTCTAATTTAATAAAATAGTTGGAAACAAACAACAATGTGAAGTCACAAGTAGACAAACTATCTCTTTATGAGTAGCAAAATGGAAAAGTGAGATGGAGAGAGAACGCGAGATAATATTACAAAGAGAGTTAGTATGTAATGTAATTAATGCATAAACGCAAATATACAATGCAGAATAGACTTTAAGCATAATTAGTTGAAAATAACATAGTAGATGATTTCGTCGCAAAAAAATTAAAGTAGAACTTCAAAAAAAACCAAAATTTATTGATAGACAATTTTAGTGAAAAAAAACTGGAAAGGATTTGTAGATTATATTGAAACTTGGACTTTCCATTAAAAAAAAATTGTTATCCTTTCTCATGTTGTAGTGGCATCACCAAAGAGTTAGTTGCTATGAAAAGACGAACAGAGAGATCTTATACCAAAAAAAGTTACTTTGATAAAAATTTAGAAAGAAAATATGCATGTCAACAGTTTTTTTGCTCTACTTTGAGTATATCTTCTGTTATCAAAGATGCTGTAAACAAGCAAGATAATTTAGGATTTTATATAATGACTGAAGATCTAAGAGGACATTTGAGCCTCCATATAAAACTCCACCTTAAAAAAATACAAATCATAATTAACTCTTTTCCAGTGACGGCAAGTTATTATAATAGGCAAAAAGCAAACCGTCAATATATTGATATAACTCTTTCTATAATTGCAATGTATGAGTTCTATTCTGAAAGAACAATGGACCAATATCAACAATAACTTTGCATAATATTTTCAACACATTTTTTTTTGAGATTTTTGTCATGCCAAAAAAATACCAGTGCCTTGTTTGTACAAAATACAAAATGGGCAGATGAATAAGACAAATTAAAACTGGAGACTGCATATCAATAGCATATTGATAGAAAAGCTCAGTGCAATGCTAAAAAACAAAAGATAAAATAATAGCGGAGGAAGATAAAACTTTCACTTCTGCTACCTTTGACATACAAGCAATATTGCAAGTACCTTACTCAGAGATTCTTTGGTCACTCTTGGTCAACCCTCTACTAAACAGTCTCTCTCAGCTGGGGGTGGATTTAAATGACCTTTTAATAATGGTTAGCGGCCTATTTGAAGAGATTATTTCCAATATCCTTCAGGAAGCTCTTAACATCGTATACAGATGGTGTGAGGAGGAACAGATGTCTGTGAACGGTAGTAGTTCCTTTTACAAAAAGGAGGAAGCTTGATAAGCTACGTCATCCAATTTTGGAAGGCGTAACCATTCCGTTTGCGGAGGAGGTAAAATATCTGGGGATTATCCTTGATAGAAAACTTACCTGGAACTCCCATTTGGAAATAACAATCAATAAAGCCAGGGCATCCCTCTGGAATATCAGAAGGGTATGCGGCAACTCGTGGGGAATGAACCCCAAACAGATTTACTGGATTTGTCAAACGGTGATAAAATCAATGGTCACATATGGCGCAATGGCCTGGTGGACGAAGGGGCTCCAGTCAATTGCGGCGGCTAAATTATCTGGACTACAGAGATTAGCATGTGTGGCTATTACAGGCGCTATGTATCTACCCCGACAGCGGCAATGGAAAGATTTCTGGGTCTTACTCCTCTCCATATATTTCTGGAGCAGGAGGCCAGAATGACCTCCTATAGAGCCATGTTGGTGGCTAGTCAAATTGAGGGGGAGAAGCTATGGGACCACTCTGGACTGCTGCGAGAGATGAGTACTCACCACACTCTCGGAATGGTTTCGGATGTGCTCTCTCCCAGGACTCACATACAGAAGTGCTTCAACGTCTTTCTTCCGAGAAGAGACGAATGGGAAAAGGGCGAGTTCCTCTTTCCAAGGACGGCTTATGTACTGTATACAGATGGTTCAAAGACCCCAAGTGGTGTTGGAGCCGAAGTGTACAGCAGAAAACCGAGAGTTGACATCACAGTAAGCCTCGGCAAGTATGCTACCATCTTTCAGGCGGAGGTTTTCGCTATAGAATTGTGTGCAAGAGAGTTGGTAACCACCATCTTGTCAACAAAAGCATTTACATTTTATCTGGCAGCCAGGCAGCTTTAAAAGCACTGAGCTCCAAACGGCTGGACTCGAAGCTGGTGTGGAATTGCATCGAATCCCTGGATCGCATTGCTACCAGTAACAGGGTAACACTACTCTGGGTACCTGGGCATGAAGGGGTGGAAGGCAATGAGCAAGCCGACACCCTTGCGAAAAGAGGTGCAGAATCCGAGTTCATGGGACCGGAACCATTTTTCGGCATCGCCAAAAACAGTGCCAAAGACACTATCTGGAAATGGGCCGAGAGGAAAACTCTCCAGCACTGGAAAGATATTCCTGGGTTAGTTCACTCTAAGGCGTTTATAGTCAAACCCTCAGGTAGCACCCTATCGCAGATCCTAGAATGGAGTAGATCTACGCATCCTAATTGGACTGCTTACAGGGCACTGTCGTCTGCGGTACCATCTGAAGAAGCTAGGTCTGAGTCAAACATCGGACTGTCGCTTCTGCAGTGTGGAAGACGAAACGGCGGAGCATATTTTATGCTCCTGCCCTGCACTGGAAATGAATAGGCTTCGTACGTTTGGTTTTGTACAGCTGGAGCCTACCGACTTCAAGGAAGCTTCACCTAAATCAACCATAGACTTCGTAAGAAGGTGTGGATTGTATGGTGAATTATAGCTCATAGGGGTGAGCCATAATAGGCCTCTGTTGGCCGCAATGGAGAGGCGAGCAAACGCTCCACTTACATTGAACCTACCTACCTCAGAAATTAGTTTACTTTATTATGTAGGCAAGTCATTATGAAAGTACTTTACCTTATAATACTTCCTCTTTTAGTTGATCACGTCGATCTACGCAACAATGCCTAAATTTTCTTGCAATGACAGAAAAGCCAACGTTCGTACAGCAACAAATTATTTTTACTTAAAACGGCATTTTAAATCACCTGATAAAGAATTCTGAGAATCCTGATAACATTTTTGCTTTGCATCGTTAATAGCAAGCTTGAAGAAATTCTCTAAAATTTCTTTTTCTTCTTCCTTCAATAAAGGTGTGTCTAATAAAACTTTCTTAATATACCTACGCCCTGTAGCAGAAATTAATGAAAAAAGAGGAAATGCTGCATTTTGTACCACTATTTAAGCAACTGCGTTCCTCCACATGTACGAGACGTTTCTTTATTTTCTGACACTTACAACGGTCAAAACCGGAACCAGTTTATTGCAGCTTTGTTACTCTGAGTTGTAAATACTGTAGATTATCTGGACAGCATTGAAGCCTGTCTACTGTATGACGGACTGGATTAATACTTTTAGAGGGGGTAGGTCGAAGAGTACTTACACAGTGAGCTAAAAATAGAAAAAAGAACCTTAGAATGTAAAATAATTTAAGAACTTTGAATTTAAGAATGCAAGTTAGATGACTGAAGGTAAAGAGGTTGCGGTACATAAAAGGCCAAACACAAAAAATATTTTTTAATTACGGTATATCCACAATATTTTCTTACATTGTTATCAGATCAGGCCCACAATTTGTTACAAAACCTACATCTGAAAGGTACATAACTAGAAAAGAAAAAAATAAACAGAAAGCCCTGGAAAACAAATGGTCTTATTAAATCTATAAACGAAAGACACAACATCTATCACACCCTCACGCCTGTGTCTTCTACGAACATGATTACTGGGTTAAACTAAAAAACGTGACATATTCAGAAATGGTTTAACTTTAAGTTACTTATCATTAATTATTCAAAAACATCATTTCTCCACACGTATATTGATGTTCGAAGTAAACCAACCTTTAATATCTTAGATGTATTAAATGAATGAAATCAAGTACTTAGGCGCTATTCTGGATAACTTGTTCGGTAAATCGTATCTATGAATGGCTTAATCTCACCTACGTTTATTATGGTATATGGGTTTAAGTTGCATTCAAGACAAATATATTATTTTGTACCAAAACTCGTTCCAGAATAACTTTGATTTACCCAACGGTTATACTTTAGATACCGCAACATACTTTCAATAAGAGTTTCTTCGCAAATGAAACAATATAGTCAGCTGACTGTACCTCTATTTTAATAACTATTATTACAGCGCTTCCTTTATACAACGAGATTGGAAATTTTTAGTCATCGATTTTTGATTTAATAGGGACATCCGTCTGGTTTATTTTTCGTAGGAGCAGTATTTGTTGAAGCTTCGTTTAAATTTCGCTTCGCTTTCAAGGTTTTTTACTGACATCTTTCGTCTCTTTTTGCTGACGTTCTTCTGGTCGAGATTATAACTCATTTTTGTATGGAGTATTGATCAAAATAACTGCAGGCTGACTTATATAGCTTCTGCTGGCAGAGGAAGAATCTCTGGCACAAATACATTGTGATGTAGCTTCATCCCTGTCAGAGTTATCTGTTTCTGGTATAATTATTACATTTACTTTATCAGATACCACCTCTAGAGTCACTAGATTCTGCTCACCAATAATTGTTTCTGATACTATTTCATTGCGATCATTAGCAGTACTATTATTATCTAGTAAAGCTTCAGCAGTCACAAAATTAGTATCACTAAAGACGCTTATAACAACTGGCCTTATTTCGGTAGATTTAAATCCATTACTGTTAGTTTATTATAGTTAATATAGGTTCTGATCGAGAATACGCCTCGCTCAAGATAGCTGTCATATTGTTTTGCGACACAGCACCTTCTGGGTTGCTCCTCAACCATTTCTGTAGTTCTTGTTCTAGTTTAAAAAAACTTACATCTAATAGTTGAAGACGATAAGTGGTGTGTCCAGGTAATTGTAGTAAGTTAACACCATTTCTCTGGCTAATAATCCAGCATCCAAATTTTTGGAGTATGTTGTATGACAACCAACAAAATTTTATTTTCTTTAGAACATTTATGGTTGCTAATAAAGTGTTTGAGCCACTCCAGAAAAATGTCTGCATTAATGTATCCTGTGTCAGATATGGTCACGATGGCTCCTGGTGGTGCACCAATTTTCATATACGCATACCTTTGTAAATTATCATAAGAGGAACATAACTGCCTGCAGCATTCACGCAGCCAACGATAGTGATATTAACACCACGTTCTCCTCTACTTGATATTTTCCTCTTTTATCTACAATTTTTGGTTTATTTCTTGTACAGTAGAAAATTAACTTTCATCATCAATATATATAGTCAACGCTGTAAAGCCTTATACATCGACGGTTCTCACAACGATATCAGAAAAAAACTCATGTACATTTTTTCTATTGAATCCAGCTGCTCTAGCTAACGAAACTTGAGTGACAGGTATGACTGGCTAATTGAAAAGCTTGACGATGAATATCACTTATAGTGAGACTAAAGTGTCTTTCTTCTAACTTTAAGATGTGCTGGGCCAGTTCTTCTTTCATTTCCAACGAAAACGTTGTAATTGACCATGATGTTGTATATAGTTATTTTTTTGTTTATTTAGACATTTAAGTATCGCCCAAAAATTGGTTTGGGAATATTTTAGCATTTTGCAGCATTCATTGTAACCGTTTTTATCTTCCTTAAACGCTTTTATGGTCAGTTGCATATGTTCCTTAGACCATTGGTCATATTTTCTCTTTTCATCAGAATGCATTATTTTTCTTAATAATTTCCACAATGGTATTTAGTGCTGCAACAAAATAGATTGATAACATTCTATAAACTTCCTGTACTTACTAACTAGTTAAATATATGATTATTGTGAGGATAACTGAAGTTTCAAAGACTTGATACAAGTTTTAAATCCGGTCTAGGACGTTTCGACGCAGCCGTTTCGACGTGGCCGTTTCGACGTGGCCGTTTCGACGCGGCCGGTTAGACGCGAGGACGTTTTGACGCAGACCGTTTCGACGCGGCCGTTTCGACGCGAAAGATGTAATTTTATTTTTTCTTTTATTATTTTTGAGGTAGGTAATAAATGATTCAAAACAATATGTTTTGGCTGTTTTTTTGTCAGTAGCCATGTTTTAGGTAGATAAAATAAAAAAAAAATATAGTTTTTGACTGTTTGGATAAACTGTTGTCCATTTATAACATATTTATGAGATATTGGTCTTAAAAAACCTTACTATTTTTGTTAGTCCTTACAAGAAAATATAGCGTTTGACTGTTTATTTGAATACAATTTTGAAAAAAATCGAAATTATAAATTTTTTAATTGCAAATTTAATGGTATTTTTTTAAAATTTTTAATATTAAAATTCATCTAAAAAAAAATTAATTTAAGAAGATAAAAATTATTATAGGAACTAGCGGCGAAACTATGCGGAATTTGAAAACAAGATGCAGATAAAATTTATAGGAAATTTTATATACCACAATTTTTATATACTATAATTTTTCATAAAAATACATAATTTTGGCTCAAAATTTAAAAAAAGACGCAAAAGTCAATATATATATTTCTTCCACGCCTCCTAGAGGCGAAACTATGCGGTATTTGAAAAAACAGTAATCATAAAATGTGTAGAAAATTTTATGTTCTATAACTTTGATAGCCTGTAATTTTTCATAAAAATGCATAATTTTGGCAAATTTAAAAAATATATGAAAAAAATTAACTTTTTGATAAATCTGGCAACAATGGCAAAAGTTTTTGAAAATTTTAATTATTCGAAATTAAACTATAATGTATAAAAAATATATGTATTAAACTTTATTGCCATCTTGTTCAGTAATGACGTCATCACTTACAGCAACTGTCACTTCCGGTTGTCTGATTAACACCAAAATCTATACAGGTCGTGTCCTTGCTAGCCTAAATATGTATATAAAATTTCATACAAATCGGTTCAGCCGTTTAGACGCTATCGTGTTCACACACACAGACACACACACAGACACACAGACAGACATCATGCTAAAAATGGTATAAATGGATTCAGGTGACCTCAAAACGTAAAGATCCGTTAAAATCTGGGTAGGGTCAAAATATCATGATCGCTATACTTTCCTTCTATACAACTCTGTTGTTCGGAAAGTAAAAATCGGTCAAAAGTAGATTTTTCCATTCATAATTATCTACCTAAAAAAATATCTACCTAGAAAATAGTTATTATTTTTTTACCTACCTAAAAAATAATAAAATTAAAATAGTTTTCGCGTCGAAACGGCCGCGTCAAAACGGTCTGCGTCAAAACGGTCTGCGTCAAAACGTCCTCGCGTCGAAACGTCCCATTCCGTTTTAAATCATACCTGATTTACTAATACGGTGCAACTTACCTATTTAGAATTAAACTCTTACACATGGACGTTAAAAATTGTAGGTTATGACATTCTTTCAACATCTACGAGATTACTTCAAAACAACTACGTTGTCGGTAAAGAGAAAACTGCTATACGTGATGCAATACAAAGGCTTCAGAATAAGTATAAAACGTGGAACTATTTACAACATACACCAGAGAAATACCAGCGGTACGATATACCCGACTCTACCCTATTAGGAATTGTCCAGAAAAACTATTGAAAACCATGATGGGGAAAATCTATTTGTTTTCCTCTGTTAAATGGTATGATGATACCACAGTAATGGATTTGCAGCAACTGTATGATTACTTTACAAGCGTATACCAATATAAAAATAAAACTGAACTTAAATTAAAAAGTGTAACATATATGGCTGTAAAAATGTATAATTCCCTTCCTGATAGTTTTATTAAAAACGCAAATAAAATAGAGTATTTTAAAAATAAACCGAAAAAATATATTCTTGAAACTCTAAGAGAAATAATACATAGCATATTTGAATAAATCCATAAGCCGTCAACTTATTTATTTTTCCTTTTCTAATATAACAACAGAAAATAATATAAAAAGCAAGGCCTAAATCACTTTTTCATATAATGTCACGTCATTTGTCTGCTTTAAACTCGTGATTAAATTTCAAATATGTTTGTACTTTATATTTTAACCTACTCGTAATTTATTGTATTATTACTATTATCATTACTAATATTATTATTGTTGCTATTTTATTTTATCACGCGCAGGCGATGCCTTTAGTGATTTTTTATTTTCCCGACCCACCTCCGAGAAGGGAAAGTATTGTGAACGAGCTAAAAAAAATTTTCGAGATAAAGATGGAAATATCCATTTTGAGGTCACCTGAGATGATTAAGACCATTTCCAGATGTCTGTCTGTGTGTATGTATTCTTCCACGATAGAGGCCACACCTTTAATCCGATTAAGCTGAAATTTGGTATATAGGTTACCCGTCGGAAGAACCCATTAGTTTTTATACGACATCTGTCAAACGGAAGTGTCACTATCAAAAAATGACAGATATGTGACTTGCAACATGTGATTTGAAAGCCCTTGAAAAATCTATTCAAAACACTCAAAATTATTTCTTCAACTGTCATCTGTCAAAAATAAAAAAACGTCAAAGTTCGAAACTTTAACACTAAATATCTGAAAAAGTATCAGTCTCTGGACACAACTGATTTTTTTTTCAAATTCATTTGAGAGAAAATACATTTTTGTTATATCAAATTTTTTTGCTTTTTTACTATTTTATGTGTGAAAATATGCATTTTTATTGTTTTTTTTTAGTTTTAATGTGTGGAAAAATGCATGCTCGCTTTTTTCTTAATTTATGTGTAAAAAACGCATTGTTGCTGTTTTGTTTTTTTTTTTCTGTTTTTTTTTATGTGAAAAAATGTAATCTTACATTTTACCAATTTACACGTGAAAAAATGGGTTTGTGCTGTATTTTCCAATTTTTTTTTTGTTCAAAAATACATTTTTGCAGTTCTTCCAAATTCAAGTGGGCATTCGTGCTTCTGTTTTTCTTCTTATTCTTTGGAATTTGTTAAAAAAAAATGCGTTTTTGCTGTCATTTTTAATTTTTTTGTGTGGAAAAATGCATTCTTGTTTTTTTCCAAATTCATGTGTTAAAAATGCATTTTTGCTGTTTTTTCTAGTTTTTCGTATAGAAAATGCATTGTTGCTTGTTTCGCATTGTTGCTTGTTTCTTTTTAAATTTGTGTGAGATAAAATGCACTTTCCATTTTTTCAAAGAATAAGGAAAAACGTATTCTTGCTTTTGTTTTTTTTTCCAAATTTGTGTAAAAAAAGTATTCTGTTTTTTCCAATTTTTATGTAGAAAATCCATTCTTGCTTTTTTCCCCATGTATGTATGAAAAAAAACGCATTTTTACTGTTTTTTTTCTAGTTTTTTATGCATTCTTGATTTTGTACCAATTTATATGTGAAAAAATGCATTTTCGCTTTTTTCCCCGTTCGTCTGTGAAAAAATACTTTCGAATTTTTTTCTACTTTTTTTTTGTGGAAAAATGTGTTTTTATTTCTAGTTTTTCAAATTCGTGTTCAAGAAAACGCATTCTTGCTTCTGTTGTTTTTTTAATTTTTTATGAAAGAAATGCAGATTTGATGTTTTTTTTTTAAATGCGAGTGTGGAAAAAATGTATTGTGAACGAGCTAAAAAAGTTTTACGAGAAAGATGGAAATATACGTTTTAAGATCCCCTGAGACGATTAAGACCATTTAATCTGTCTATCTGTGTATCTGTCTGTCTGTCTGTATGCTTCTGCGATAGAGCCAACACATTTAACCGATTTAGCTGAAATTAGGTATATGGGTTTGGGTTATCCATTGGAAGAACCCATAACTTTTTGTACGACATCTGTCAAACGAAAGTGTCACTGTCAAAAAATGACAGAAGCAATATTTCACGGAATTTGACTTGCAATATGTCTTTAAAAATATTCGTCTCTGGATACTCGTCGGGAAAGTTTTGGGGTAATACAACCGATTTTTTTTCTCTTCTCCTGGTTTGCTCAAATGTAATTAATATTGAAATTTTTATGTAAATATTTTTTGAATAAATGTGGCGTCATTCCAGAAGATTATCATGGCTGGCACAATTCTTTAAGTACTGCTAACTTCATAGATCGTCTTCCCGAATAGCTCTGAAAAAATAATTTTTGATCATTCCAGTATTTTGAGTTATTTATAATTTTTTTCTAAAATAAAAGATTTTGTTTGCTTTAATTGATGTTTGGTTTTTGTTTTAGTCAATTTTATTGATATATTGACGTCATATCCTAAGCTTAATGTTGGGATATACAAAAGTTAAAAGCTTAGTCTGTTTTTTCATAATTTACAGATAATCAATAAGAAAAACTAATGGATTTGGTTCTCCGAATAGGTAAAAACATTTAAATGCTTATAACTAATTATATTTTTACAACTGTATCATTATGCAGAGTGTTTGCAACACTACATTTTATTATCTAGACACCTAATACATATCTTTATATATTGAAAATACAGTTCAGATAAACACAACTAAATACCACACATTTTCTATTATTTATTGTATTTTTTTATAAAGGGTACGTGCTGTTTTATTTAAATCCATTCTGTGAGAATGTAAAATGACTAAGCATTCTAACCACCATATATAAATGATTAATTTTTTGTTGCTCATCCTATAACTTTTAACGCAAACTTTAAAAACTTTTTTACTCAAAATATCAAAAGTTGACGTTAGTCGGTATTTCCAGTATAGGGACGTTTTTTTTTTGTATAAATATTAAAACTACCGGGTTTAATTTAACTTCAAACTTATGATTAAATAAACGCGTTTTACTTCAACGTTCATTCATATCAGCAGTTACTTAATTTTCCAACGTTTCCTCTAAAAACGAGGACGATACCTTAATCATCCCAACGCAACACGACGAACCCGTCTGTTCTTTACCAAAAAGCTTTCAGAAAGTCAATTTTCATATCTCTTTGAGACTAGCTTCGAAACCTAAACTCGAAAGATTAATTAGAAGAAACCACCCGCCTTGCGCTTATCTGTACCAAGACATTCTACTTTTCGAAGGAGATATTTTTGATATTTAAAGAGGGAAGGAAAGACATTTGACAGAACGCGATAACAAAGGATACGGCAGGAAAATATTCTAAAATCGACTCGACTTATTCGCTTATATTTTAAATTGGTATAGTTGTGACTTTTAACATCAAACATCTTTGTATTTATTATTTATAATTCTTTAAATTAAATACAACATGGTTAAAATAAGTCAATATAAAAAACAATATGTGTAGAAAAAATAATAAAGAATTAGGGATAAATAAAGATACAAGAATATTCATTTCTGGTCATAAAGAATTTACAGATACTCATAATTAATTTTATCAAATCATATTGTGGACATTGCTAACTTAGCTAAAAAATGCAAAGGAAGAAGAAGATTATAAAATAGAAGAATATTTTCTGGTCGCAAAGAATTTAGATAAATTAACTAAGGAAGGTTTTAAAATTATATCTGTAGATAACAAATTAAAAGTGGCAAAAAAGATACATGAAACTACTTCTATTTGTATTAGCTTTGATAAAATGGAACACAATAACATAATATTTGATTATTAGCATTTATACCATACGAATATTAAAAATGAGGTACTTAAAAATGGGTCCATACATTTTACCAAAATCGTATTATATCAAACAGTCTGTTTAACAAAATTTCATGTTTCAAACCATCATAACAACAAAATCTTACTTGAATAATGAAACACACAAAGTCCAGTACCACAATATATATTTTTTCAAAGTTGTTTTAGTGAAATTGGCAACTAGTTTCGGCTTACGCCATCATCAGGCCTACAATAGCGCTCGTGAATACAACACGTACAATTACTAATAAGAAGTGGCTTACCATTAACATCATGGGGTAATAAGTAGATAAATTAAGTTCAAATTAAAGTTAAAATTTACACATAATGGTACTGATAAAAATAAGACAAACAATTAAGTTAAAAATAAAAAAAATTTTAAACGAATACATTCCTTGTGGGGACACACAGGGTGTCTGCTAATTAAAAGGCATTCGTGACGAAAGTGATATAAGGGAATCAGGAAGAAGCTGACCGAAAACAGCCAACCTCGGCATAAGAAGTGATGCAGGCACGGGGGCCAATACATAATCCCACGTAGGGGTAGAAAAGAACTCCTACGATGGGGGAGCGTACCCCTAGGGGCAGCTCGAGAACGATGCACAGTGGGTTTCTCAACTAAGGCTCATTGAAGGGCAATAGTTAGAAAATTTAATATGAGAATTAGTGGCACAGTACCATTAAAATCAACCGTAAAGTCTACAAAATGGTGCAGACAACTGACGTATGAAAACAGACAGCCAACATAAATTAAAGTATGAATATTTAGAAACCATAATGTGAAAGGGGGTTGCCGAAAACAAAGAAAAGCCTGAAGGGTAAATATTATTTTAATAGTAATCCAAATTTATGTAGTGAGAGGAAATACAAAATTCTTATCTTAATTAAGGATTGTGAGACTGGGCACAGGACAAGGAGAACCAAATCTCAAACTCAGTAACTTGGGAAGGTGCACATAGAGGAAGAAAAAGAAAAAGAAGAAGAAATTTGACATCTATCACTAGTCAATGTCAAGTCAACGTCAATGTCAAAGTCAATGTCTACGGCCGGAGAGGGGGCGAGGTTGTGATAGTAGAAATAAACAACAAATTTAATAGGATGAGGAAATTGTAAAAGGAAATAATCGACTGAGGAAGAGTTAGTGAAAGAGGAAACAAAATAGTATAGTAACAGCATGGGATGAATGGGAAGAAATTAATAACCTTATATTAAATCCCGGAAGGAATCAGATAAAAATAAGTGATTATCTTTAGGTCGAATTTGTTCGTTAAGACACAAAACAGCATCATTAAGAAGAGAGGAGTTAATTTCGAACATCTCTAGGAGGTTCAACCTATTGCCTTTGTGACAATCATGGATGAGAGTGGAGTCCGTGGTAGAAAAGGAGTGATTAGTGGAATGGATGTGGTTAGCAAAGGAAGAGGGAGTGTCGGTAATGTCAGAGTTTTTGTATTTGTCTATGTATCTAATATTTGTAAACACCAGTTTTGTGGAGATATGGAATTTTATCTTTAGTGTTAACAAGAAAGGAATGTGTGTTAAAATTTGTTTTAAAGGCTACGTTAATATTATGTTTACGCTAATTTGTAAGAGATATTGCCTAAATAATGTATCGAATTGAGAAAGTGGCTACATCTTGGGTAAGGGTAATATGAGGACTATTGAGTTTGAATTTAATAAAGAATATTGAATAAAGTTTATTGATCAAATCTAACGGATAGTTATTATTGACAGCTAATTGTTTAATTGTATTAATTTCGGATGTAAAAGCAGAAGGTGACAGAGGAATCGAAAAGGCTCTATGTAAGAAACTATTAAAGGAGGCTAATTTGTGTGAGGTGGGGTGGTTAGAAAGGTAATTGATGTGGTAGTAGGTTTCCTATAGATTTCGAATTCGAATTTCGAATTCAAACCGTAGTGAGGAAAGGTTCCTAAAGATAAAAAGGTCTAGGAATGGGAGTCTACAATTAGATTCGAATTATATGGTGAATTTGATTCGGGGGTGTAGTGTGTTGAGGTAATGAAGGAATTCAATAGCTTCGTCTTTAAGTCCTTGGAAAAGTAAGAGGCAATCATCAACATACCGAGAATAGAAAAGGATACGGTCTTTGAAAGGAGGATGATTCAAATAGGTTTGTTCTAGATGGTTCATGAATATGAGGTTAGAGCCCATAGCTAGGCCTGCAGTTTGTCGATAAAATTTATTGTCAAATTGGAAAAAATTCTGATCCAGAGCTAAAGAGAGTAAAGAGCAAATATCTTGAGATATTCAGTGGAAGGGATACTTGGAAACAAATTTGAAACGTCGAGAGAAAGTAGGAAGGAGTTGGGAGGAGAACCTGTTACATATAAAATCTTACTTGTTCAGAATTATATTTAATCAGAATTTAATAAAGCAAAATGGACACTATCAAAATGAAAAAAAAAACAAAATGGCAAATCGTCAGACCAACATAATGACAAATATATAATTTATCAAATAAAAATTTACCAAATAGTTATTACAACGAAAGCTTATTAATTCAGAACATAGTATAAAGTTAAAACAGTATTAAATCATACCAATAAAACTTCAAAAGTATAATAAAACAAAATGATAAAAAAGTAAAATCATAAACTGACAAAAGAGCAAGAAATCATAAAGCAATTCACCAAAATTTAATCTATCAAAAGTCCAATATATCAAAGGAGTAAAAAATCAAAGGCGTAAATATCCAAAACGAAAAATAGATATTTTATTAATTTGATAAAACATCTATCTGATTCTTTAATATTTGTTTTAATACGATTTGATTTTTTACGGTTTTGATAAAATATCATTTTGCTATAATAGATGTTTGATTTTTTTAATAATTTGATATAATAACCCTTTGAAAAAATATCTGCTTGATCTTTTAAATTCTGATAAATTGTGCCCTCCCCTTAAAAATAACTGTCAAACGATGTAAAAACTATCAGCAGTATGGTAAAATCCAAAAATTCTGCAGAAGAAATTTATATTGTCTTAAATATGCCGATTGCCTAGAGCGCCACCCTCCGTTTATAGTGTAAAGGGCACTTGCACGGGCAGCTTCAGTATAGAAGGGGTCGTATGGCATCGATAATATTCTTAGTGGTCAGAAGGGCGCTCTTTACTTGCTCTACCTGCGTATTTATGCTGCTGAGTCAAAACTCCAAACAATTAAATAAAAGCGAGGTAGTAAAACTCTAAAACCAGTATATGGATTCAAAGTTATACTACCTCATTATTTGACCACATGAGAATATGGACTCCAGTTCTGGACTCCAGTACAGTTGAAATTAGCTTCGCTCCCTTAAGCTCAATTTGACCTGTCTATAAAAGTCATAGGACTGCCACTGGAACTCGGATTGCCACTGCTTCTCCATTTAGTAGTGCCACTGCAACTGCCGATAACGTATTGAATCGTCCTATTTGCTAACAATTTTGGCATCTAAAATGCAGGGACGCGAGTGTATCCATCTGTCGGGAGGATGTTTAACTGGAACTACTGACCTTAAATTCGAAGCTTCTGGCTTTTCCATATTTTTAAGCTAATTATAATCCAGTGCCGTGTCCGATTTAATTTAAAGAAAGTGCAGAAATGTATGCGCTGAATGTTTGTAGCTGGTGGACTGTACTTTAGGATTGAAGTAGAAAATTTGACATTGTTATAACAGAAAAGTTCCAAGTAGTGGATGTATATAAAAAATATAACTTTAATTTTAATTTATGCTTTTTGAACTTACTGGTCACTATGTAATTTGAAATTTAAATACTAAGAACTTTTCCTGATAGCTGTGAGGAAAGTGTTTACACATTGAATTGTAGTTGTATAAACTCAAGAAAGGGGACAATTTAATTTTCCTACAACATTCAGGTGAGATATTAAATATTGGTGGAGATTTTAATGCTAATATGAAAAAAAGTTAGTTAAGAAAATAGAAATAGAAACTATCATTTTTATTTATTAAGTAAGCCTACTTATTGGCCTACAGACATTAACAAAAAAGACATTTGCTAGACTTCTAGACTAAATGGAAAAAACAGAAAAAATTGGAAAAAAATAGAGAGTAACGGGGAAAAATAGGGAAAATTAGAAAAAATAAAGAAAAATCTGGAAAAACAGAAAAACTATAAAAATTAGGAAAATGAAGAAAAAATGTGAAAAAAGAGAAAAAATGGAGAGAAAGAACCAAGCAAAATAAAATAAAATAGGGAAAAATAAAACAAAATTGGAAAAAACAGAGAAAACAAAGAAAATTAAGGCAAAAAGGCAAAATAAAGAAAATAGGAAAAAATAGGAAGAAGTATGGAAATAGTATAACAAACAAATTTCGGTCGTCCGGTTACTAATCTTAAAGAGACTTTAGAGAAAAGCACGAATATTCAGCAGAGAAAGAGGTAGAGGGAGACAGAGTGCGATATTAAATCACGTTTAAAGTTGAAAAAATAACGTACAGAACTTCTTTCCTAACGGGGGTCCCCTGACTACACAAACTTTTTTTAATATTTTTTTCCTTCAGATTTTCGACCTAATTTTTTTTTTCTTATATCTAAAATCATCTAGCATTGGATTTTCTCATTAAGGTTAAACCAGTACATTAGATTCAATAATATTTTTTTAAATTTCTCTTTTCTCATTTTATACCTTTTATTACATTTATGGTTCCATCATCTAAAATTATTCATTATCTTTTTTCAAATTTTCATAAATTCTTAATTTTTTTGATTTTTTCTTTATATAATTTTTCCCCATTGATATTTCCATATTCTGCATATTTACCTTGCATAGGCGAAGGTACTTATTGGCTTTATAGTGGCCGTCCGTCCTTCTGTCTGTCTGTCTGTCGCTCTATCTGTCTGTCCGTCCGTCACAGCGATAACTGGAGAACGGTTTCGAATTTTGGAACTCTGCTTTCAGCAATCGATAGCTGTTCACAATAGCTCAGCCACTTACAATTTTCAATAACCTTAGTTAACTGCACCGTCTGTCTGTCCGTCTGTTCGTGAATCTTTCCGTCTATCTCAGCGAGAACGGTTTCGATCTTTTAATTTTTGTTTTCGCCAATAGATTAGTTGGTTACCTTCCAATTATTGTTTTCTATGACCTAAGTTAATTTGAACCGTCTGTCTGTCCATTTGTACGTCTTTCCAACTGTCTCAGCAAACAATCGAGAACGGTTTCGAATTTTGGATTTATGTTTTCAGCAATCGATAGAATGGTTTCGAATTTTATTATTTACAGTGACCTAAGTTAACTAAAACCGTCTGTTCGTAGCTACTTAGCTGCTGTTATCCTTCTGGGTTTACTTTCTTTAAAACCATATCTTTTAATTTTTTTTTTGCTCAACCATTAATTCCAATACTTTTTTGTGTACCGCTACTAATCTTTGTTATGTCCATTTCATCTGGATTTGACTCATCATGAGTTACTTCAGTTGTTTTCTTCACTGGCATTATCTCACTTTTTGTTAGCTCACATTTGTTCTATACCAGTTTTATCCGATAATTTAAGCTATAAATGCTTCTCGTTATTCTCTTTTTATTTTTATCTGTATATCCAATCTCTCTCTTACATTTCTCTCTTTTTCTTAATTCTTCTTTCTTTTGATTCGATTTTTGTATACTCTTATGTAGTCTTTAGATTATGTGTTTTTTTCTTAAATTCTTACTTGTTTCTTATAGTTTCATTTTTACATAAACTTATGTTCAATAATATTTGTACCAATTTATCAAAATTTACCTTTCCAATATTTTGGGTTTCACTCTCCAGTATTTCTACTTTTTTCTAGCCTACTTTTTCTTTTGTCATTTTTTTCCTAATATCATTTAAGTTAATATTTTTATTAATTTTAACTTCATCTAAATTCTTAATTAATAATAATTAAAGTGTCCTTCTTGTTCCATTTTTATTTATTGGTAATCTACCATTGGTTCATAATTTCTAAGGAAAGACAAATAAATATTTTCTTTAGGTTGTATCTGAAATTTTATAATAATAATATTAATAATACTTCACTTCTAAGAGATACAAATCAGTCTAATAATATATTATTTTTCTTTTCCGAAAAATAAACAAACCCTTTTACATTAACCACTACCCTTATCTGGTTGCAACCGTTACTAGGGACAGCTGATTATAAAAGGAATCTTTGATGTTTGGCTTTTCACCAAGTCTTTACTATATTTGCGGTATTGCAATAACCTCAGTGAAAACTTCAAAAGGCTGCACTCTTTACAGTTAACAATGCTTTGTAATGTTTTCCATCTTTGTATTGTAAGTCTGCATGTGACATCAGCAGAATGAGATCCACAGCTGGGTATAAACACAGCCGCAAATAATGAGAGTATTAATTAAAATAACCGATGATATAGTGAAACTTATTAAAAAATAATAAATTAAGGCAATTAAACAAATTGGATACATCATAATATTGGATTAAATTAGCATAAAATAAAAACATGAATTTAAACTTCTTCAATTAAATAAAAAAATTATTTTTATACTTTCTCGTAAACATTTGTCGTCAATTCCGAATAAACATTGAAGTTATTTTTCACGATTGAAATTCCATAAAGAAAGAACGGTTAGCAAAACAAATGAATTTTGAACGGACCGTGAAAGTAAATTAGCGAACAGAAAATTTTGTTTCCGGTTTGTTTTTACAGTCGGTTGTTTTTTCATTAGAGTCTACACGAATTGAAATGTAAAAACTAATTTTTGTCAGATTTCGACAAGTTGTTTGAATGTTAAAATTCGTAATAAACAGGGTTGGAAAAAAGTATAATGTAAATTTGTTTATTTAATAACAAATGTTAATTGCTAGTAAAAATAATACACATATTATGTCCTATTATTGTTTCTTTGATCTTATATTATTGTTTCTTATATTATTTACTCGAATTATTTATTTTAAGTTTGTTTACTTGACTTACGTTTAGTCAGAGATTTTTTTTATAATACGTCTTTTGTTATAAAGTTTAATACTTTAGTTAAGGATTGTATATCTACTATAGTCTTGTACCGCTCTTTGCGTCGTCAAACGCTGTTTTAGTGCCTTATTTCAGGTAACGGGTTGACTCGGGAGCCACCTTCAGTGTATAGTGTGAAGGCCACTTCCACAGGGCAGCTTCAGTGCAGATAAAATACTCCAGGAATCGTTATGGTCTCGACCAATCTCTTGACGGCCAGCAGGGCAGACTTTAATTGGCCCCTCTGGGGTGCGTACTGGAGTATATGCTACTAGGATATTAGTTTATGTGAACAGAAGAAAAATTACAAATTTAATTTAATGATTCTGAATGATACAAATTACCAAATCCGAAGGAGGGTATATAACACGGTTCTTCCAGGTTGCTATTGACTGTCGGACTGACGGTTCCGGTACGATACAACTTGCTCTCACTTCCTTCAGTTTTAAGCTTGACCTATGTCTGGTTGGTTCTGGATTAGTTCTCGGCACGAACTCGGACTGCCACTGCAACTACCGACGGCAACCGATTGATTCGTCCTACTAGATAATAATTTCAGCATCTCAGAGTCTCGGACGTCAGATTTTCTATCTGTCGGGCGGAGGTTCAACTGATACGGCTGGCCTCTTTCATAAATTGAAGTTAGTTTCAAATTCATTTCAAATTCAGTTACAGTCTTTAGCCTTATTTTTAAAACAATTCTTCAAAAATTTTGATATTTGATACTTTGCGAAGATGAACAATTGAATAGTCTTATCTTTAAATTATGAGTGGGTCAAAGTGTCTAAAAATCATTAGACTCAGTATGCTTAAACCAAACGAACATATTATTACTGTATATTTTAACCGTGGATATATGCGTGCAATCGTTCAGAGTGGCAGATTATGTATTCTAAAGACTTGGTTTCAGTCCCTTAAGCTTTCAGCTTGGCCTATCTCTGGCTGGTTCTGGATTGGTTCTCGGCACGAAGTCGGACTGCCACTGGAAGTCAAATTCGGGCTGCCGCTGCAACTACCGACGGCAACCGTTTGATTCGTCCTACTGGATAAGAATTTGGGCATCTCAGAATCATGGACTCCAGAGTTTCCATCCGTCAGGCTTAGGTTCAACTGATACTTTGAGATTTGATACTTTACGAAAATAAAAGTAAAGCAATTGAACAATTAAATAGTATTATCTTTAAATTATGAGTGGGTTAAAGTGTCTAAAAATCGTTAGACTCAGTATGCTTAAACCAAACGAACATATTATTACTGTATATTTTAACCGTGGATATATGCGTGCAATCGTTCAGAGTGGCAGATTATGTATTCTAAAGACTTGGCTTTACTTCCTTCAGCTTTCAGCTTCACCTATCTCTGGCTGGTTCTGGATTAGTTCTCGGCACGAACTCGGACTGCCACTGGAACTCAAATTCGGACTGCCACTGCAACTACCTACGGCAAACCCATTGATTCGTCCTATTGGATAAGAATTTCGGCATCTCAGAATCATGGACTTCGGAGTTTCCATCTGTCGGGCGGAGGTTCAGCTGATACGGCTAGCCTCTTCCATAATTTGAAGTTAGTTTCAAATTCAGTTACAATCTTTAGCCTTATTTTTAAAAGAATTTTTGAAAAATTTTGATACTTTACGAAGATAAAAGTAAAGTAATTGGACAATCAAATAGTCGATCTTTAACCTAAAGTCGATAAATCCAACACGCAACGAAGTTTTTGGTACATAGGTCCAAAATTATATAATAGGCTAGCTGCAGAAATAAAATCAATTAATTCAAAAACACTATACAAAAAAAAAAATAGAACAATGGATACAACAATACTCTCGATCAATTATACATGCAATGATACAAAGTTACTTTATTTAAAAAAAAAATTGTTTATATATATATATATATATATATATATATATATATATATATATATATATATATACTCACCTTAGGACAGATTTGCATTCTCGCAAAAAAAATGTATTAAAACTTTAAATTGCACTGTTTTGTCGGTCGTTTGCTGATGGATATAGTCCATCAGCAAACGACCGACAGGTTTTTCTTTGTGGAAAGTTAGTATTACGGCTGATAAAAAAAGCGTAAAAAGAATATAAAATCATTTTTTTTTAAATAACTTAATTGCGATAATATTATTTGTTAAAATTCAAATATCACGTACAGTTAGTTTTATATTACTTTTGTGATTATTTATGTTTATTTACCTTTTGTGTTTTTATGTTTTTATAAATTTTTTATATACTTGTATACTTTTATGATAAATAAACATTATTATTATTATTATTATCTTTAAATTATGCGTGGGATAAAGTGTCTGAAAATCGTTAGACTAAGAGGCCTATTCTGTAATCAGTAACAATGTCGTTCATAGACGATTATCGTTAGTGAACGACTTTTATATATTCAGAATCCTAACGACCGCCATTAGATAACGACAAAATGGCTGATATTATGTCGTTGACTAACGTCAGCTCTCCAGCAGTCGTCATCGGGTTAACAAGTCGTTGATTAAGAGGTTTGTTGTGTTTTTTTATATTAATCTTAAAAAGATTGCTCCTTCTACAAGGATCACATTTTATTTACCTAATATGGATCAATGGTTACATATTGTTTTGGATGAATTGAATAGAAGGTAAATTCATATAAGGGTTGAAACATATTCTAAGCTATATACACATGTAATATTTTTAGACAGACACGAAGGGCTACTTTTCATGTCTTGAGAGACACCTTTGAGTTACCAGTGGAAGTTTTCCGGCAGATGTATCGAATAAACAGTGAAGCTGCTGATAAAATATTGCAGGACTTGTTGCCTTTTTTGAATCATGGTAGTCGAAATACTAGAACACCTCCCATAGTTAGGTTTTTTACAACCATTAATTTCTTAGCTCATGGGAGTTATCAAAAATCTGTGGGTGTAGATTCTTTAAATGGGTCATCACAATCTAACGTTAGCCGATCAATTCATGAAGTTGTTAATGTTATGGTTGATCATCTGGTTAACAGACATATCAGATTCCCGCAAAACGACGAAGACATGGCAGTCGTGACAGATGATTTTTATAGAATGTTCCATATCCCTGGAATAGTTGGGTGTATAGACTATACCCATATAAAAATAGTATCACCATCGTTTGGAATTCTTGGTTATCCCCCTAATGTTTTTATAAATAGAAAAAAATTCTACAGTATCAATTTTCAAATCATTTGTGATGGAAATTGTTACATATTATCTATAAATACCCAATTTCCTGGCAGTGTACACGATGCCGCTATATGGCGAATGAGTAATGTTAAATTTTTTTTACATCAAAGACTTGTTAATGGAGATCAAGGTACATATTTGATAGGAGATGTAGATTACCCTCTATTGCCATATTTACTGACACCTGTAGTTGGAGCTGCACCAAATACACCACAGGGAAGATACACCCAGCCACATCAATAAATTCGGAACTGCATTGAAAGAACCAATGGAATGCTCAAAGGTGTATGGCGTTGTTTAAATTCTGACCGAGTTTTGCATTACGAACCTGCATTTGTATCAAGAATTGTAATAATTTTACTGGAAGATTACAACAATTTTGTCAATGAGGATGATATTGGCATGGACGATGCTCAATTATTAAATAGGGGTAACATAGTACGGAATCGAGTTATAAATAATCTCGTTAATTGAGCTAGACTTATTTTATATTTTGATACAATAATTAAAGAACAATTTTCTTAAATAAAGAAAACTATCATTAAATTAACAATTCCAAAAAATGTCCAATTTCCAATAATGTATTCTAAACTCAAATAAACTCTTTTATCGGAAGGAAATACAAATTATTTTTTTTATGTTACACCTCATGAATTATTTTACTAAACATAAGTGAGAATTCAACAAATGCAAATAAAATACAATGCGAGTTTTTTAAAACATGAAATATTTCCAACTTTTGAAGTGACATAGTAGTACTTTCCAACGCAAAGTTGTAGAAAATAATTTGACTACTTCAAATAAAAAATTTGGTATGTCAGGTTTTAAAAAACTTGCACTGTATAGGACTTTTTCCAAAAACAGTGATTAAAGTATAGGTAACTCAGGAATCTGGACCCAGCAGCTCCAAGCAAAATTCCTACCTAAAGTATTAAACTAAACGTAACATCACAATTTAAGAAATATGCAAAAATATGGAACTTTTCTAATAAACTGATTATAAAGTGTATCCCCTTAAGTTGGCACCTTATAAAAAACTATTGATTTTAGGGAAAATGTTTATAATATATAAATATATAATATATAATATATAAAAACTGCATGATCCAAAAGTCTAAAGCATAAAATGCAATTACCTAACATCAAATTTTATAATGAATAACTTTTTTCATAAAATTAATAATAAAAAAGTTTGAAATAAAATTAGAAACACAAAGTAAAATAATATTAGAGTCTGGTGATTTTCCATATGATGCAAACTTAAGGATAAGGAGACACTGTAGGTAATTTAAGAATCTGAATCCATATCCAACACAAAATCATAATCAGGATACTTGACTCGAGTTTACGCAGGTTCAGCCTTTTTTCCTCTATTACCCTCATTTCTTTCACATTTTTTGGGATTGCTTTCAGGATTGTAATTTTTTCACTTTCATCATTATGATTACTTTATTGTTCTTTTAAAATATTCTGCACACAAGTGCTTAATGTTTTTCTTTTTTTTGATGGTCTTTCGAGTGACTGTTCAACTGAGTGTTAATTTAAAACTGGTTGATTCTTGAGAATCTCATTTTAATTTGGGGACTCATTCTCAGGCTCTTCTCTATTTTCTTCGTTATTTGGTATGTCTGTAATTTTAAAATGTAAGTGGATATAACAAAATTCAAAGAACCATGTAATTCATACCTATCCCTATTTCAGGAACATGGGATATGCCATTGACTACCACCCAACCTGTAACATCTAGTAATTATTCTTGGATATCTGATAAAGGTTTAATAGGGTCTCCTATGTTTCCTGTTTATTTTGTGATAACTCTATTCTTTCTTGCCTTTGCTTTAACTTGACTCTTCCAGTCGGTGAATGTCAGAAATCAGTAAAAATAATAAGAATAAACATATTTAATTGCTGCTTTTATGGATAATACTAATAAAAGAAAGAAAATCAAATATTGTACGTATCCTTTTCCATCCTGCTGAATCCTTAATAGGACCGCCTAAACCATTTAATTTTTCTGAAAGCTTATTCCATGTGCTTTTAATAAAATCAGGGTTTGTAGCATCAAATTTGTTGTCCCTGAACGCTTCATTTGTACTCAATTCATCCAAATACATTATATATTGTGCCCTTGTTGTCTTGGTGAACCTTTTTCATAATAAAAGTTACGTGAATATAATATATGTGAATTAAAAATATTACTTAACAAAAACCTCTATGAACAAATTCGTAAATACTAGATTCTTTCATAACCTAACAAAACAGCAACAGATATCAAAAAATTGAACCAACCTTCATAAATTTGTAAAAATATTATCGTTATGTTTTGTCACTAGATTTTAATGTAACGACATTATTACAGAATCTAATATGAAAAATTATCGTTATCATAATAATCGTTACCGTAAAGACGTCGTTGTGTAATGACAAGTTACAAAATAGGCACCTTTATATGCTTAAACCAAACGAACATATTATTACTGTATATTTTAACCGTGGATATATGCGTGCAATCGTTCAGAGTGGCAGATTATGTATTCTAAAGAATTGGTCACTGCCTTCAGCTTTCAGGTTGAACTATCTCTGGTTGATTCTGGATAAGTTCTCGGCATGAACTCGGACTGCCACTGGAACTCAAATGCGGACTGCCGCTGCAGCTACTAACGACACTTGATTTGTCCTACTGGATAAGAATTTCGGCATCTATGAATCATTGGCGTGAGAGTTTCCATCTGTTGGGCGAAGGTTCAACTGGTACGGTTGGCCTTTTAAAAAATTTTAAGTTAGTTCTAAATCCAGTACCATGTGCGTTTGAATTTAAATATTTTAATTATCACTGTAATTGCCTTACAGTCTTAAGCCTTGTCTTACAAAGAATTTTTGAAAAATTTCTAGATTTGATACTTTACGAAGATAAAAGTAAAGTAATTGGACAATTATATAGTCTGCGGTTAAATTTAAATTATGCGTGGGATAAAAGTGTCTGAAAATCGTTAGCTTAAACCAAACGAACACATTATTGCTGTATATTTTAACCGTGGATATATGCGTGCAATCGTTCAGACTGGCAGATTATGTATTCTAAATACTTGGCTTCACTCACTTTAGCCTTCAGCTTGACCTATCTCTGGCTGGTTCTGGATTAGTTCTCGGCACGAACTCGGACTGCCACTGGAACTCAAATTCGGACTGCCACTGCAACTACCTACGGCAAACCGATTGATTCGTCCTATTGGATAAGAATTTGGGAATCTCAGAATCATGGACTTCAGAGTTTCCATCTGTCGGGCGGAGGTTCATATGGTCTCTTCCATAATTTTAAGTTAGTTCTAAATCCAGTACCGTGTGCGTTTGAATTTAAATATTTTAATTGTCACTGTAATTGCCTTACAGTCTGAAGCCTTGTTTTTTAAAGAATTTTTGAAAAATTTTGAGATTTGATACTTTACGAAGATAAAAGTAAAGTAATTGTAGAAGTAAATAGTCTATCTTTAAATTATGCGTGGGATAAAGTGTCTAAAAATTGTTAGCTTAAAACAAACGAACATATTATTACTGTATATTTTAACCGTGATTATTTCCCTAAACGTTGTTTAATCGCGATTAAATGACGTCTAGATTTGATTAAACGTCGCTTAGCTTTGACAAATATGCATGTTAATAAACAATAAAGATAAAATGTAAATACTACATTCCCAATTTGGGAAATAATCTTAACATATACCCCTCGATCTATAAATTTAACCCCATAAACTGCAGCTAGTCAATTTTTTTCAAAATTTTGCTTTGAAGCAAATATTTTCCAAGCAAAATTTTTCAAAAAAAGCTAGCCGCAGTTTATCCGGTTAAATTTGCAGTTCTCGGGATATAACCTGCGAATATATGCGTGCAATCGTTCAGAGTGGCAGATTATGTATTCTAAAGACTAGGTCACTGCCTTCAGCTTTCAGGTTGAACTATCTCCGGTTGATTCTGGATTAGCTCTCGGCACGAACTCGGACTGCCACTGCAACTCAAATTCTAACTGCCGCTGCAACTACCGATGACAACCGATTGATTCGTCCTACTGGATAAGAATTTCGGCATCTAAGAATCATTGACGCGAGAGTTTCCATCATAATTTTAAGTTAGTTCTAAATCCAGTGCCGTTCGCTTTTGAATTTAAGTATATTAATTATCACGGTAACTCCATTACAGTTTTAAGCTTTATTTTTAAAAGAATTTTTGAAAAATTTTGATAATTAATACTTTAGGAAGATAAAAGTAAAGTAAGTAGACAATTAAATAGTCTGAATTTAAATTATACGTGGGATAAAGTGTTAGACCCAGTATGCTTAAACCAAACGATCCCATTAGAGTTCAACATATTATTACTGTATATTTTAAGCTTAGATATATACGTGCAATCGTTCAGAGTGGCAGATTATGTGTTCTAAATATTAAAATAATGAAAATTTGTTTTTTTTGGAAAATTTAGCTTCGATGCCTAATCAAATGCACAAGTAAATAATTTAAAATAATAAGGACGAAGCACAATTCATTATTTAGAATTTTAATACTTGATTTGATTAGCAATAAAAGCTGTTTTATACTGTAATGTAAAAATCCACATCCTGTATATAAAATTTGATTTGATTTTATATTTTCTTACATTTTTCAGTGGCTTGCTATCATAAACGTAAATTTTTGTTGACTTCTGTGCTTTCATCAGACGCGACGTCGAGTTTCTATCCCAAAGAGTTCTTTGAAGTATCCACGAAACACGAGATAAGGTGTTTTTCATGCAAATTCGACTTATTGAATCCGACTTTGGCTGATACTCTATTCTCTTCTTGCACAAAATTTTCAACGAAATAAACTACCATATATCTTTTTGCAAAAAGCTTTGTCTATTTTAGAAGCATTACTTTTTAGCTACTGAACTATTTGAAAGCTATTTCGATATTATATTGGACGAATAAATTTGTTAGCTTAATAGACATTTTTAACCTAAAAATTTAAACTGAAAAGTGGAATGCCTTAAAATGTATTCAACTTCGTTTTTTAAAGGATACCCTGTATATTATTTTATTGTGACACCTTTTTGTCAATGATTCAATATTAGACCAGGGCCAAATCAATTTTAAATAGCCGAATTCATGAAAATCTCTTAGCAGTACGTGAGTGGTCAGAAAATTCACGGTAAATTATAAGTAAACTAAGAAAAATCAAGACGGCTGTGTAAAAGTTTCAGAAGTATGGTGGGGGTAGGTAAATATATTAGTTTTGAGGGATGGATATTGTTTTTTTATGAATTGTGGCTAAAAAGTGCAATCTATCAAAAAAAGTTTAATACAAAAATTATAGAAAATTAAAAAATCTAACACTTTCGTATTAATTATCTTTTAATGCAACATTAAAATTATAGAGATAAACTCCTAATTTTGTTTTAATTTTATCTCCAACAAAACTATTTTTTTTTAATTATACTTGGTGAAAATATTCTTTTTTGTGTTTTAATGATGTGCAATTTTTCTAAACCAGAAGATTAATTTTTTTATTTTATACAAATTTAAATAAAAAAAAAACTTAATTTTCAATCGAAAAAGTTGGGTTACAAATTTTAATTTTTCTTTTAATTTAGTGCTCATTACTTTTGTTAAAATCTCGACTTTAATATGGTGTGAAAAAAATTATTGTTAGTATGGAAAAACATCATTAAAACTGAAAAAACCAAAAAACCATTTTTTCATAATCGATTCTTCAGTTATTCTCGAGGTTTTTTAATTTTCCCATTGATATAAGCGTCGAAATTGATGAAGAGATAAAAAAGGAAACCAATTTAAAAATAAATTAAAAAATTTTAATTCAAAAAGCAAACTCTTTGAATTTTAAAAAATAGAAAGGTAATTTTTTTATCACAAGTTAATAGGTAAAATTTCAATATGAAAATGAAAATGTTATTTGATATAGTATCAATTTGAGTTATATCGGCAACGTTGCATGTAAAAAAAATAATTAACAAATTAAAATCCGAAGTACTACGAAATTTGAATTATATTGCAACGCTGTTAAAAAAATTAAATATTTGATAAAATAAACAGAAACCTGAAATTTTGCGCAATTTGAGTCAGATCGGCAACGTTGCCTGTAAAACGAACTAATTGACAAATTAAAATCCGAAGATATACAAAATTTGAATCATATGTGGCAACTCTGTTAAGAAAATTTTGCTTAATTTAAGTCATATCGGCAACGTTGCCTGTAAAATAAACTAATTGACAAATTAAAATCCGAAGATATACCAAATTTGAATCATATTTGGCAACGCTGTTAAAAAAAATAAAATATTTGACAAAATAAATAAAAATCTGAAATTTTGCGTAATTTGAGTCGGATCGGCAACGTTGCCTGTAAACAAACTAATTGACAAATTAAAATCCGAATATTTACGAAATTTCAATCGTATTTGGCAACGCTCTTAAAAAAAAATAAAATAAATAAAAATCTGAAATTTTGCTCAATTTGAGTCAAATTGGCAACGTTGCCTGTAAAAAAACTAGTTGACAAATTAAAATACGAAGATTTACGAAATTTCAATCATATTTGGCAACGCTGCAAAAAAAATAAAATATTTGACAAAATAAATAAAAATCTGAAATTTTGCGCAATTTCATGTCAGATCGGCAAAGTTGCCTGTAAAAAAACTAATTGACAAATTAAAATCCGAATTTTTACGAAATTTGAATCATATTTTTTAACATTGTTAAAAAAATTAAATATTTGTCAAAATAAATGAAAATCTAAAATTTTGTGCAATTTCAAGTCAGATCGGCAACGTTGCTTGTAAAAAAACTAATTGACAAATTAAAATCCGAAGATTTACGATATTTGAATCACTGACAACCGGTCGCAATAAACGAAAAATAATTTGAGTTGAGTCGGTGAATATCCAAGTTCTTAACAATTAGTGCTTTTTTAAATTTTTAAAAAAATGGCGAAAGCGTTAAAACATAATTTAAAAATCTTGTACTCGGAACATATTTTTCGTTTATACCTACTAGACGTTAGATTTGTAACTTTTAAAATGTTAAATTTATTTTTTACCGGGAAATTTTTAGGTGCGTGCAGAATGAGTTTTGTTTTAATTAGCAAAAATGAACTATGGTGTAAAGTCGGTGTTGTTAGAAGTAAATATTACTCAAATAAACTGTTATTATTATTCAATTGTATATAGTAAAGCATGACATCTTTCAAAAATCGTATACTGGATATATTATACAATAGTTGTAGATAATAGTAGATTCTGTAACAAGGTTAGAATGAAAAATTCGACACGAGTGGAAAATTCCGAACGCGAGCGAAAGCGAGTGTGAGGAACCACAAGTGTCGAATTTTTTCATTCTAACCGAGTAACAGACTATATTTTCTCCACGATCAAAAAGTATAAATCAAAATTAAATTAAATCTAAACACAAGTTATTTGTTGACATATTTGTATTACATTGTATTAATATTTAAAGTGCTGTGGTACACTTACCGATATTAAAATCTGGTGCATTGATGTTTTTTCATAATTTGCAATTTCAGATATTATTAAATTCTATATCTATTTCACTTGATTTTTCACTCATTATTTTGTTTAAATTAAAACTTGTTTGAAAATAATTATTACCGTCGCCATTTTATATCTGACAGTGACACTTTTGAAATCCAGGGCAATCCATATCGTTTATTTCGATTACAGAAAATCCATTCTTTACCTTGATAAAGAATGAAAATACATGCAAAATGCATAAGAGGCAAGTATTATAGAATAAATATTCAGACTCTAGAGTGTGAATGTTTACATTCTATTATTAAAAATGATTTCAGAATTCATACATTCAGTAATGGTCGTGGAGAAAAAGTAATTTTAGTTGACTCTGTGAATATCGATATTATTAACAATTAAGTGCTTCAGACTTTTTAAAGAAAATGGCGAAAGCGCGTACAACATAATTTAAAAATCGTTTACGTGAACGTATTTCTCGTTTATACTACTTGAGGTTAGGATTTGTTACATTTAAAATTTCAAATTAATTTTTTCATGGATGTAAAAGAAACAATTAGTGCTTTTATAAATTTTTAAAAAAATGGCGAAAGCAGTTTGTACAGCGTTTTGTAATAATATGGCGACTTACTCTAAAAAAATGTACCGGCAACGTTACTGTCGCCACTCTCCTAGGAGAGTATAAGATGGACATGTTCACTTGCAGAACGTAACGAGCACTCTTCAGACGAAAGGGTAGTTCGTGCTCACGCGGTATTGGGAGTCTTCACTTTCCAGACAGGATTTGGGGATGAGGGAAGTTTTCTCTTTAATTGTATATAATATTAATTATTCTAGATTTATAACTGCGCCTATTTATTAAAAAAAATAAAATATGAACAAATTGACAAAACAAGAAACTAGTACAGACTTTACCAATAAATAACTGACAAACGAATAGAACACTGAAATTTTAACAAATTACTAGACTGGATAAAAAAATGAACTTAGATACTCTACAAATCGAACTGACAAGACCATAGGACTGTATTGTCATTACAAAATGTACAACTTTTTATAGAATATCCAAAAAAGAAAAATTGGTTATTGATCTAACTAAGATGTATTTTTATTCATTTATTTAGATAAAACTGTTTTACGCATTTTATTACAATTTTTAAAAGTAGAAAAAAAATTAACGATATTATGCATACCATTGAAAATATTTTTCCTACGATCACTATCCAAAGTAGGCTTTTGCACACTCAAATCTAACCGCAAAGTTGATGTTTTCCGTGATCTGTAATAATTTGACATTATTGTCGCTCTAGCGCGTACTTTTCCGCTCGCCTGTTTTCATTTACAATAAACTAAAGAAAGGTAGTAAATAATAGGTATATAAAACAAAATGTAGGGCAGTCTGAATATTTTAGTTGAAATATTAATATTTGAAGATATCTCAAACGAAATTAAACTTTATTTTATAAAATTTATCTAGTAAAAATATAACAGTCAGAAGGTACACCTAGATACACCTAGGTACACCTATATGCAATAGTGATTGCATATTTAAGTACCTACTTACTATTTTGTGCAAATAGTAGACTATGAAATTAATGAAACGTCATTTTTAGTTTATGAAAAGTGTAGTTTTCATGTTTTTTTTTTAATTATTTGTCTAAAAATAATGTGATCGTAGAAAAAATCTTGTGTGCAATTCGAGCAGAAAGTGCTTCGCCGCTTTCGGCAGATTGCCCGCGCTCCGCTACGCGTCGCGCGGGCAACTCTCTGCCTCAAGCGGCAAAGTATCACTTTCCGCTCTTAATACACAAATAGCTATTGTATAATAGTGCTTGTTCATCAATTTCGCTCATAGGTATTGAGATTTGTCGCTACGTATCATCTTTTTCTTTCCTTCCATCTTGAAATATAGACTTGAGCTTATATCTCGTTTGATTTTCTGGTAAATTTATTGAAGACACTGTCAAATTTTCATTATTAATTTTGGTAGAAGACATCATTTGCCACTAGTATTTTTCGTTAAAACATATAGTCGCATATTTTAATAAGGCCATTTTCTGAGCTGAATTCTTCTCGGTGGATACCGATTCTGTGGAATCTGAGGATTTTTAAACATTATATCCCACACACAATTTAAACTTAGTCTATCCAATTGTCTAATTATTTTACTTCTATCTTCGTAAAGCGTCAAATCTGTACTTAGTTGTTGAACTTTCTCTGCAAACTCCTCTAATTTGCATCTATATTCATCAGACCATACCAATGATAAATTCTAAACATAATTCTTCTTATAAAATCATCTTAAACAAAAGATGAATTTCGAAACTAAAACAAATATGGGCTCCCAGACTATGAAATTTTTAATTTAGAAATTCGTACGTTGAAGAGATTGCCTTGAAGCATTTAAAAACAATTGCGTTCAACATTTAGCCGTTCTTTGTCATCAATAAGAAGAAAATATCGTAACATTCCTTGCAAATATTATTTATTATAAAAGTTTTTAAAGTTATTTATTAAAAAAGAATTAATTTATACTATAAAATAATTATTCACAATAAAATATTTAAAGATTTAAAATTGATTTATTTACTAAATTAAAAGTATTTTTGAACGTTCAAATGTTACAAATATGATACTCATACATGCTTCAAATTTTTCTTTACGTGTTTAATCTATGAGGGGTCCCAATTAAAATACCGTTTGTCCCACTTAAATCAGACTGTTAATAACGAAGTTAGATGCTAATGTCCTTTCGTCATTCATATTCCATATAAGTTTTGTTTTTATATTTATGCTATGAGATGTCCTAAATACAGTACAATAACTAAGTTTGATGTGAATGCCCTTTGGCCTTTGGTTCCTGATAAGATTTTTATTTAAATATATATTCTGCGCCACATATCATATTTACTGCCATTTTCTTCGTTCAATTTGGACCAATAATAATGAAGTTTGACCTTAAATCCTTCTAATCTTTGTTCCTGCGCATGATTTTTCTTTACCTATTTATTGTATGTTACATTTATAATACAATGCCGTTTGTCATGTTTAAATCTGACTACTAATAACGGAGATAGAGAGTAATGCCTTTTGGTCTTTGGTGCCTGACAAGATTTTTATTTAGCCTTTTGGTCTTTGGTGCCTGACAAGATTTTTATTTAGCCTTTTGGTCTTTGGTTTCTGACAAGATTTTTATTTAAATATATATTCTGCGCCACATTTCAAATTTACCGCCATTTTCTTCGTTCAATTTGGACCAATAATAATGAAGTTTGACCTTAAATCCTTTTAATCTTTTCTTCTGCGCATGATTTTTTCTTACCTATTTATTGTATGTTACTTTTATAATACAATGCCGTTTGTCGTGTTTAAATCTGACTACTAATAACGGAGATAGAGAGTAATGCCTTTTGGTCTTTGGTGCCTGACAAGATTTTTATTTAGCCTTTTGGTATTTGGTGCCTGACAAGATTTTTATTTAAATATATATCCTGCGTCATATTTCAAATATACTGTCTTGTTCCGTGTTAAATTTTTACCAATAATAACGAAGTTTGACCTTAAGACCTTTTATAGTTTGTACATCCAACAAACAGAGTAATCACGTGAACACCGTATGTATTTAAAGAATAGACCCGATGTCCAGTTACCCTAAAAGTTATAACCTGAATAAAGAAATATGGTCCGAAACCAGTGGCGTTACACAAAAATCAATTCAAAAATTGAAATATAATATTTAAATTAAATTAAATCTTTTTAAATCTGTATTACTAAAATATACCAATTAAGAAGTAAAAAAAATGTGAATCATCTGCTTCGAGTTTGGGATTTTCTGGTTATTTAAAAATAAATAGAAATAAACTACTTAATTGATACTAAATATATAATTTTATACGTTTGTACGGAGTGAATTTTAATACATTGATATATATTTATGGGCTATCACTGCTATCAGAATCATCGTTTAAATTGATAATGAGAGGTTCGACTATATTTTCCATCAGTCTGTCCGTTTTCCACATTTTGCCTTTCTCTTTTCAGTACTATAGATATTACTCTATTGCCTTAATCTTTTATATACTATTTTGAAAGACCATTTAATTACTGTTTCTTATAATATATTTAGAAAATAATATTTTGTATTGGATTATAAACGTTAATAACGATTAAATAAACCGTCAAAAAATCTCTTAAAAATGATATCAATAAATAATATTTATTTGCAGATACGTAGAAGATTTCCAAAACAACGCAGAAAAACTAAAATACAAAATAAAACACAAAATAAAATCACTTAATAATTCCTTAATGCACGCCACAGATTTCAACGAACAGTAACAAATAAGTGTTAAAAATACCCCGGTCATGTCAAACTTCCCTGAAACCGAACTAAAAAAGGTTGAACATGTGCTGATCACGCACTTTTATTACTCCGTTTGTTGGATGTACAGACTTTAGTCTTTACTTCTGCGTAGGATTTTTGTTTACGTATTTATTCCACGTTACATTTATTATACAATGCCATTTTCCGCGTTCAATTTGGACCAATAATAACGAAGTTTGACCTTAAGGCTACACGGTAGGTAACCAGTATTACTTTAAGTCTAAATATTATTGACGCACGGGTATATTATTTAATTTGTCGACCACAAATGCGCGAATGAATGGTTTATCTTTCTTCATACAAAGCTGTATAATGATAAATTATGTCAGTGACATATACCCATTTTCACAAAATCTTGATTTATCCCTTTTATTATTCTGACGTTTTAGCTAAATTTAATAAATATTAGTCAATCAAACTGTCATTATTATTCAATTGTACAAAGTAAAGAATGACATTATCTATCAAAAATCGTATAATGGATATAATATACAATACTTGTAGACAATAGCTATTTATGCAACCAGTTACGAAAAGCCTAATTTTGTGTAACGTATGAGATTTTTGCGGAACGAATGCAGTGAGTTCCGCAAAAGCTCACAAGTTGCAGAAAATTGCATTTCGGAACGTAAATGCATACAAGATTTTTTCTAATTTTGAAGTAATAAATAAAAATAATAAAATATAATTGATAAAAATTGTGAAAACATAAATCTAGTCTGTTTGCTGCCGTCACTTCATTTCAGTTGTCAGTTTGACATTTTGTAAATAAGCCTCAAATATTTGGTGAAACATCTAATGCAATGTGCTTCGTCTCCCAAATAACAGCAAGTACCAGCAATAAAACAAGTATGTCGTCGGAAATTAATTTAAATAATTGCAATAATTATGTTATAAATATTTATAATAATTAATTAATTTATAAGTTATGTCCTTATCTTGTGTTATAACAGTTAAATAAAGAAAATTCTTTTTGTCACTAATTTTGAAATCCATTTTTCGTCACCAATTACATAATATTTTACTTTATGTAATTAGTTACACAAAATAAAAAGTTTGATAACGTCTGTCAGTTTTAAAAAGTGTCACTTTATATGTCAAAATTAGACAAAAGAATATTATTCACTGCAGATTTTATTTCATCTGTAATTTCCCTTGTTAAAACATTTTTTTTTATTTTGTTTATATCACTATCTCTGAACTGATGTATTGAATACACTTGCAATTTTTTTAGATTTAATTTTGCTTTTAAACTATTTAAAACCTGTGCCGAACGTTTATTCAACATGAAACATAGGCGGATTATATTATAGAATTGTAACTTATTAAAAAAATTCTATTATTTCTCTTTTTATAAAATGCAAAAAAAAACAGTTTGTATCTGGAAATTTCAAAAGTATTAAAAAAATGGTGAAAGCGTTTGCAACATAATTTAAAAAAGTATTACTAAACCGAAATTCTTTCACGTTTGTACCTGTTAGGCATCGGACGTGGAACTTTTAAAAAATTTTAAATTTTTTTGAATTTGTCAAAAAAAACTTTAGATGTCTCTCGAAGTTATTACAAATTTAGTGTTACTTTTTTTAAAAATGGCGTAAGCGTATAGACATTTCAAAATTGAAAAAATGGCGAAAGCGTCACATTTAAATTTACTTGTACGATATTAATTATTTATATCCGCAAGATGGCTTAACACTGAAACTATTCGCCTGACTTTTTATACTATACATTTTATTTCTTAAATATTTGGATTTCCATAAATATAAATTAAAGGCAACTAATTTACACATAATTTATTTAACAAGGATTGATTTTTATATTATAAGGAAACTAATGATGTAGTTTACAATCAAAATTGCTTCAACGAAATTCCTGAGATTGTTTTCAAAGTTTACCTGTTATCACCATTCAGATGCCAATCAATTAAGATGCCAGTGTTAACATCGAAGGGTTAATTAACCACAAATTTAATTAAGACATCCTTATGTCGAACTTTCCGCATTATTTATACTACTAAATATATATAAAATTATTAAAAATCGTTTCTTTTTAATTACTTTAATGAAAACTGATCTTATTTATCCTATAAAAACTCAAATAATCATAATATCTTTTATTCTTGGAATGCTACTTTATTTCCTTAGTTGTCCGTATCTTGAGGCTTAAAATTACTTATTAAATTAGAACAGCGTCTTTTCTATCAGAGCCAACGTAAACAAGAAATAATGAAAAGGAAACTCTGTTCGGTCGTTATATAATTACTTCGTTAAAAGAAATACCGACTTCAATTCATTCATTCGCGAAAAAGATATTTTTCGAAAGTAAGCAAGAACTTAATAATAAAGTCAAGAGGATTAACTTCTCGACAATTAAAAAAAAATTAATTGATAATTAACCTGGAAAATTGAGTAAATGTAATTTTTGAGTACTAGCTAATTAACGATTAATATTTAAGATTAGGATTATAATTTTACTGCAATTTTAGACCACTAACTGTATTTTAAAAATTTACAAAAAAGAAACATTATCGTAGGGATTTGTAGTTTATTTTATTAGGTTTTTTTTTACGAAATAATTTGGGCTCGTTACTCCTTTAGCCTGCCCTTTTAATGAAATATTTGGGCCCATTACATTTTAATCTTAATCGCTGTCTTTAATTTTCAAATTCAGATATAAGCTGCATTTTGTAGATCGTGAAAAAATATTAAAAAGTTCCTGTGTCTCAACTAGAAGGCACGCAAATAAATCTAGCTCGCGAATTTGAAATAATATTACTGTTTTATTTGATTTTCGTATATTTTTTATTAAATACTTGTAACTTGATTAAAAATAAATTTTTACTTAGAAATAAATTATTTAAAAAATCTTTTTTCTTTTGGACTAAAACCGTAAATTAAAAAATTTTTAAAAAAATTGTGGATGTTTATTTCAGGATAATAAATTATTTTACAAAAAATATATGATATCGAGAAAGTACTTCTTTGGTTTTATGCTTGGGAAAAAAATTGGTGCTTTTGTTTTCGTAATGTTTAATTTTTTATTTAATTTTTCCGGCGGTCAACTTAAAAGAAAGAAATTGAGAAAAAATAAAAAATTGAGCAAAACGAAAAAAATTGAGAAAAAAAGAAATAAATTAAAAGAAAAAAAAATAAGAAGGAAAAGAAATTCAGGAAAAAAATGAAAACGGAAAAAATGAGAAAAAATAGGGAATTGTATAAAATAAAAGAGAAAATAAATAAAAGAATGAAATTCAAAACAAAAGAAAAAAATCGGGAAAAATACATAAACTGACAAAAAGAATAAAATTGAAAAAAAAAAGAAGGAAATTAAACTAAAATAAAAAATGAGGCAAAAATAAAAATTGAGTAGAAAAAAAAAGAAAAGAGGGTTAAAAAGTAATTGAGGACAGAAAAAAACATTGTGAAGAAATAAAAAAAATTGGGAGAAAAAAAAATTCAGACAAAAAAAAAATTGTAAAAAAATTGAGAAAAAAAAATGTACAGAAAGGATGAAATTAGGAGAAAAAGGAATTAAGGAAAAAATTCAGAAAGAAGGAACGAAATTGGGGAAAAAATTGGAAAGAAAGGACGAAAGTAAAAAAAATAAATAGAGCAGACAGAACTTAAGAAAAAATAAAAAGCAAAGACAGAAATTGAGAAAAAAATAAAGAATAAAGTAAGAAATTAAGAAAAAAAGAAAGAAACAAGGGAAGAAATTATAAGAACAAAAGAAAAAATTGGGAAAAAGAAAGAAATTGGGATAATAAAGAAATTAAAGAAAAACTGAAAGTAAAAAAAAAAAACAGAAGACAGCCATTGAGGAAAAAAATAAAGAATGAAGATAGAAATTAAGAGAAAATCAAAGAAATTTGGAAAAAAATAAATTACAAAAGAAAATCGGAAAAAACTTAAAAAAATTTCCTTTAATTTAAAAGAAATAAATTGCGAAAAAAGAAATCAAAATGAAAGAAATTGGGAAAAGGGAAGAAATTATAAGAACAAAAAGAAAAGATTGGGAAAATAAAAAACAAATTAAAAAAGAAAAAAATTCGGGAAAAAGAAAGAAATTTGGTTTAAAAAAATGAAATTAAAGAAGAACAAAGGCATTGAAACAAGTAGGCAATGAAGAATCAAAATAAAGAAATTGGGAAATTAACAAATAAAAGTAAAAATCAGACAAAGGCAAATTAAATAAAAGAAATCGCAAAAATAAAGAAAAAAATTGCAAAAAAGAAATTATAAGAACAAAAAAAGAAATTGGGAAGATGAGAAAGAAATAAAAAAGTGGGAAAACAAAAGAATATAGTTAAAAAAATTAAATTTAAAAAAAGGAAGACATAAATCAAAAGCAAAAAATCGGGAAAAAAGAAAGAAATTGTTGAAACAAAGAAAGCAATTAAACCAAGAAAGAAATTGGAAAAAAGAAAACAATTCAGAAACAAAAGAAAAATTAAAAAAGGCAAATTAAATAAAGAAATAAAAATAAATCACAATAAAGGTTGAAAAAGAAATTATAAGAACAAAAGACAGAATTTGGGAAAATCAGGAAGAAATTAAAAAAGAAAAACAGTTTGAAAAAGAAAGAAATTAAGTAAAAAAATTAAAATTGGAGAAAAGAAAAATATTAAAATTAGTAAATCGGATAAAATAGGAAATAAAAAAAAAGAAAAAAAGTAGAAAAAGACAAAGACATTAAACAAAAGTAAAAATCCCAAAAAAAGAAAGAAAAAATAAAAGAAATTTCGAAAAAAGAAATAAATTATAAAAAAAGAATTTTGGAAAAAGAAAGAAATTAAAAAAAAGAAAAAAGTGGGAAAAAGAAAAAATAAAGTGCAAAAAAGAAATTGGAGAAAAAAAAGAAAGACATTGAAAAGAAATCCGGAAAACTGAAAGTAATTGAGATCAACAAAAACCAATAAAAAATACAGAAGAAAGAAATTAGAAAAAAGGAAAGCAATTAAGAAACAAAAAAAACAGGCAGAAAGAAATTGCAAAATTGCAAAAACAAAGAAAGAAAAAGAAAGAAAAATAGAGCAATTACGGAAAAGAAAGAAATTATAAGCACAAAAAAAGGAAATTGGGAATATAAGAAAAAAATAAAAAATAAGAAAACAAGAGAAAAAAGAAATAAATTAGGTCAAAAAGTGAAATTAAGGAAAAGAAAGACATTGAAAAAAATTAAGAAAATGGGGAAAAAGAAAGTAATTAAGAACCAAAAGAAAAAAATTGGGAAAAAGAAATAAATTATAAGAAAGAAAGGAAATTGGAAAATTAAGAAATAAACTAAAAAAAGGAAGAGTGGGGAAAATGGAGGAAATTAAGAAAAAAAATCAAATTTGAGAGAAAGACAGACATTGAGAAAAAGTATTAAATCTGGAACAAAGAAAAATTGTAAGAATGAAAGTAAAAAAATGAAATTGAAGAAAAAGAAAGACATTTAACACATGAACAAAAACTGGAAAAAATAACGAATTAAGGATAAAAAGAAAGCCATTAAAAAACAGAAGAAAGGAATTGGAAAACGATAGAAGTTGAAAAAAGTGGAAAAAAGAAAGAAATTAAGTGAAAAAAATGAAATTGAAGAAAAGAAAGACATCGGAAAATATGCCATTAGGAAACAAAGAATGAAATTGGGAAAAAAGCAATTCTGAGAACAAAGAAAGAAATTAAGGAAAAGGCATAATAAATAAAGAAAAGACAGAAAAAAAAATCGCGAAAAAAGGAAAGAAATTATAACTACAAAAAAAAAGAAGAAATTTGAGAAATAAGAAAAAAACTAAAAATAAAGAAAAAAGTGAATAAAAAGAAAGAAATTAGGAAAAAATTTAAATTTGAGAGAAAGACAGACATTGAGAAAGAGTACGAAAAAAAAAACTGGAAAAAGAACGCATTTGGGATAAAAAGAAAGCGATTAAAAAACTGATGAAAGAAATTGGAAAAAGATAGAAGTTATAAGAAGAAAAAAAGTAATTGGGAAAATTAAAAAAAGAAAAGAGTGGGAAAAAGAAAGAAATTAAGTGAAAAAAATGAAATTGAAGAAAAGAAAGACATTGAAAAATAAATTAAGAAACCGGGAAAAAAGCTATTAAGGAACAAGAGAAAGAAATTGGGAAAAAAGAAAGCAATTATGAGAACAACGAAAGATATTAAGGAAAAGGCAAAATAAACAAAGAAAGGAGAGAAGGAAAACACGAAAAAAGAAAGTAATTAATAAAAAGGAAAGAAATTATAACAACAAAAAAAGAGAAATTGGAGAAATGAGAATGAAATTAAAGACAAAGAAAAAAGTGGGGAAAAAGAAAGAAATGAAGAACAAAAAATCAAATTTGAGACAAAAAAAGCCATTGAGAAAAAAATAAGAAATCTAGAAAAAATAGGGAAGAAAGAAAGCAATTAGAAACAAACGAAAAAAATTAAAAAAAGAAAACAATTAAGAAATAAAAGAACAAAATTGAAAAAAGGAAAACAATTGAAAAAAAGAAAGAAATTGAGAAAAAAGACAAATTAAACAAGAAAAAAAATTTGACAACAAACTAAATAATAGGAAATTGAGATAAAAAGAAAAAATATAAAGTTTAAGGGTATCTGCATCGGAGCCTTATCATATGCAAAATAACCACGAAAACCAGATTTATTTTGTCAGACTTATATAAAAAAATTCATAAAAATAACTTACAGGGTGGACAAAATATGTAATTACTGTCTACCGTCTTCATTTTTTTATAATATATGTAGGTATATTCTTCTTTTTAATTATTTTTACTTGATGAGGGCTTCATATTTTTATGAATAAATTGAAATTGATTCACTTTTCAAAAAATTCCAATTCAAATTTATTATTTGACAATCATAACCTATAAACTACATCTATATATTTAGCTTCCAAATACCAAATTCGTAAAATTGTATATATGTAGTGGGTGAGTAAATCATATATGATTCATATATTCCGATGCAAACAAAATTTTTAATCATTTCCACTCCATTTTCTTTCTCTCTTTCCTTTTGTACCAAGCAATAAAATTCTCAATATTTCCATTTTGCTACAAAAGAATTTTTAAATTTAAACCACAAAAAGGAAAAAATTCTAATTAAACCTCAAGTTTTCGAAGCGAGGATATTAAAAGTCCATTCTTTTAATTCCAATCTTCGACTCAAAAAGAAATCTAATAAAGTCAAATTCTTGAGAAAGCAAGAAAAGTGCGAGAAAATCAAACGGGAATTTTATTGTTCGTATGTGAAAACGTCTTATCTAAAAATAATTAAATCTAAAAGTAACTCGTGCCCGAAATATATCTGAAAACTACATTATTTATTGAAAAATCCGGGATGTTTAAAACATATTTTTTGATTGTTCCGGTTATGTCATTGCCACTTATTTTCCCAAACAATAAATTTGAATGGAAATGAAAACGTTTCGTCAACGGCACACAGACGCAATTGTTACGCATAATTAAATCTTTGTCTATCTGCAATTGGCAAAATTAGCTCGTAATTATCTCGCTGATCATGTAGTGTCAGTGGTTGGAAATTTATTGGGCTTTATGCGGGAGCTTTACAGAATTTATTACTTCATTAATGAAAATTGAACAGTGAAATTGTATGGATTTATCACATAGTTTCGTATTTCTTTCGATTTATATCTTTAATGAATATTGATTCATTATTGCGTTATTGTTTTAAATTGTTAGAGCTTATCATACAAATTTATTATTAAAAATAATGTAATCCCGTTTATCTGTCGGTACGATATCATCCGTTCTAGACATCCGATTGATTTCATATTTGGTACATAAACACCTCAGATCAGGGAAATCTATAAAAGTGATGTTTAATTTCAATTATTTTTAATTCTCACACTAATTTAACTGCTGCTGAAAAGATTTTACATATTCTAGTTATTTTAAAATCAAATTTTATTCTTTATTATTAAAAATCCACTTTGCAGGTTTCTCCGATCAAACCATTTTTTTTTTCGATAAAATAGAGCAAAATAAATGCGACTGCCAGATAAAAAAAAATTGATTGAGCAATGCGAATCAGTCACTAAAAGTATATTAAAAATTTCCATTTTAATATAAATTTTGATTGTTCCATAAATTTTCAAAATTGTTTTTCCAGTTATTTTAACTATAATTTTTATGATTGGAAGTTTTCCAAAATTTCTTTTGTTGTTTTGTAGCTTTCTTTTTTATTTTAATTTTTGAACGTAGAATTTTAAATCATTTCATTTTTACATTGTAAAAAATATTATTTTATTTGCCCGTATGTTTTAATATTTTGATATTTTTTTAATTTTCAAAATTTTTGATGTTCCTTGAAATTTTTGAAACAAAAATTTTTCCACATTTTAACATTGTTTTAAATTATTGACTTAAAATATTCAATTTTCTTTTGAAATTTTCGATTTTCTTTTAAAATTTTCAATTTTCTTTTGAAATATTCAATTTTATTTTGAAATATTAAATTTTCTTTTGAAATTTTCATTTTTCTTTGGAATTAAACGAGAGGAGGAAACTTCGAAGCATAACTCAGCAGACAAAGGAAATGCAACAGTCATTGTAAACAGCTATGACTACAAGAGTAAGCTTAATGATCTAGTCCAGTGTTTCTTAACCTTTTTCAGTCCACGGACCCCTAGGAAATCAAGCACAATTTCACGGACCTCTCTTAATAAAAAAAAACTGCAATAAATTTCGAACCATTTATTTTAGTACTATGAATACAAAAAAAAAAATACTTTTTCATAAAAATGGTCAATGAGAAGGTTGGTGCTGCTTTTTGCAACTAAATTAGTAATATTTGGTTTGATGTTACTAAGTTGTATTCTTAAATCAAATTCCACTTGTAATCTGTTTCTATATTTGTTTTTGGTATACACAAGAGCAGAGAATGCCTTTTCACAGAGATATGTAGTTGAAAAAAGCAGTAAATGTTTCAGTGCTTCTTCTGAGATTTCCTTATAATCTTTTCTTACATTTATCCAAAAACTTGATAAAGAGGATTCTTGGAAGTTACGTTTCAATGCTGAATCACAGGATATTACTATTAATTGATTTTCCTGTACCGTTGTCAAGCCCATGATAGCAGTGACATCTGTGCTAAAAGGGTCTACTATCCATTTTTTATTTTTGTCCGGTTTTGGAAAATAATCCCGAAACGAAGATTTCAAAGCGCGGAGGTGTTTAATCATTTCGTCTTGTACTTGTGTTGGCAACTTTGTTTCACCAGAGGATTTCAAAAACGCTGCCAGTGTATTAAAGTGATTATAGTTTTTTTTATTGTACGATTATTCCAGAGGTCAATCTTTTTTTAGCATTGTTTCTATTTTATCTTCAACTTGGAAAATGTTGTTATCTCTCCCTTGTAGATCCAAGTTCAGCTCGTTAAGGGCACTAAAGATATCAGATAAATATGCTGCCATTGTGAGCCATTCAAAGTCATTGAAGTGATCAGCATATGTTTTGACGCTGCGTACAGAATTCTTCAAACAGAACATTCTGATCTCATCTCTCAGCTCAAAAACACGCGACACAACTTTGCCACGAGACAACCAACGCACTTCAGCATGCAATAACAACTGCTTGTGAAAGCTGCCCATTTCTTTACAAATTATTCCGAAAATACGGGAATTTAAAGTTCTAGCTTTAATAAAATTCACTACCTGCACGATGTCGTCCAACACTCTTTTTAATTTTTCTGGCATATTTTTAGCAGCTAATGCCAGATAATAGATGGATTCATCTTCTTCACGTTCACCTGAAGTCCTATTCGTATACCGGTCATAGCCCGAGCACCGTCGGTGCTAACTGCCACACATTTATCCCACGCTATTTCATGTGTGGACATAAATTTGTTCAATACTTCAAATATTGCTTCACCTGTAGTACGCGAAGGCAGAGCCGTACAGAGTAAAAAATCCTCACTTATACTGTCGTTGTGTTCGTAACGAACATATGCAAGCAAGTTTGCGTCATTGTACTGTACTCTCATCTAATTGCAGAGCATAAAATGTGCTCGCTTTAACCTTCATAATCAACTGCTCTTTAACATTTCCTGACATTTCATCAATTCTACTCTTCACTGTACTGTTGGATAACGATATAATGTTCAATTCTTTTGAAGCTAGGTCTCGCAACATAGCAGAAACCATAATTTTAGCGCACGGTAATATTAATTCTTCAGCGATCGTGTGTGGCTTACCACTTTTTGCAACTAACAAGGATACTTGGTAAGACGCTAATACAGCACTTTCGTTATTGGCCCCAGTAGCAGTCTTAATCATTGTTTTTTTACATCGTTCTAATTCCGAGGCTTTAATTTTGAAAAACGATTTAGATATCTCACGAAGTTCTTTGTGTTTTGTTTCTAAATGACGTCGGAGTTTGGCTGGTTTCATCGACTCATTCGACAAAAGATTTTTCCTTAGCTTCATCTGAAGCGGAATCATTTGGTTTTAACCAGCGTTTCATTGTCACAATCATTTTAAAAAAGCGTAATTTCGTTAGCACACCTATTTCCAACGCAAGCACAAGAAAAATAAAATTATTTAAGTGAGGCCAGTGTCGGTCGGTCGGTTGATGCGGAGGGGGGAAGAGTCATGGCGCGGACGATGCGGTGCATTTCACTCAAGATCCCAGGGGTCCGCGGACCACAGGTTAAGAAACACTGATCGAGTCAATCAAAAAAATTACAGAAAGATCTTAAGAAAAACTACCAAACTGATAAAACAATCGTAATTACTATAGGCGACAAACAAAAAAATCTGCAGTACTGAAGCTTTACGATCTAGACTATATGGACTACCAATAATTCACAAATATAATGTACCTTTAATATCAATATCAAGTGCCATAGGATCACCAATTTACAACCTGGACAAACATATGGCGGAAATTCTGCAAACACATATGGGCAAAACAACGACATTCTACATCTAACACTTAAAGAGCATTACCTTAAGTCCTAATGACATCTAGTCAGCTTTAACCTCCTTTCATTACTTACAAATGAAAGAAAGAAGTATATTTTTTCAGAGCACATTAACATTTTCCGACACTCGCTCTTAATAACATATTTTTATTGAAACCAAACATTCTATGAACAAATTGACGCCATTGAAAGCCAATTTCTACATGAAAAAATTTGAAATCCTGAAAAACAACTGAAACATTAACCGAACTATATAGGTGACACATTTGTAATCTTGAGATATGGAACAGAAAACTTGCAGAACTTCCCAAACCATATGATTTTTTTAGCGTTAAACAACCAACCACCCGATATAAATTATTTTCATACCATCAGTAGGTATACAAAAAAAGTATTTTTTGCACGCAACTCTATAATTTAGGTCAAAGAAAAATAAACATAAACACATTTTTACCTCTCGCCCTTCAGATAAGAGAGGTATAGGAATCATGCTAAAAATTGGGTAGTGAGTTTTCAATTAATAAACACGTTTTAGGGCCCCTAGAATACGATTTTAATATTTTCGCGATGATGTCTGTGTGTGTGTTAGTGTGTGTGTTAGTGTGTGTGTGTGTTAGTGTGTGTGTGTGTGTTAGTGTGCGTGTGTTTGGATGGATGTTGTAGTAACGATAACTCAAAAACTACTGAATAAAAAAATTTGAAATTTTGCATACAGCATTCTGATACCCTAGATTAGATCTGGTTAGATTTTGGTGCCAATGGCACAACCGGAAGTGGCAGTTGCTATGGGTGATGACCCCATTATTATACAAAACGGCAATAAAGTTTTACACATATATTTTGTATACCCTATAGTTTATTTTCATCTCATTAACATTTTCGAAACTTTTGCCATTGTTGCCAGATTTACAAAAAAATAATTTTTTTTCATACTTTTTTGTGTCAACCTGTAAATTTTTGATTCAAAAATGGCGAGAGATCATGTGCTGGCCACATCAGATTTTGTTACAACCATAAAGGTGTCTAAATTAATAACAGTATAGTGAGCCAGTTTTGACACTGTCGCGTGACGTCATGCAAATCAACAAAAATAATGCTGAATCAACAATGGTACGAAAAAACACGGCGCATCCTTTTTTTTGACACGAGGTAATTTGTGCTCCGGTGGCCCAGAACAAAAAAAAAGGAAGGTTCGGTGCATCGTATCGGCGAGTGACAGTTTTTTTTGTGTAGAGATTGTCGCGCAGTAAGTCGACTGACTTATTCTAACATTTTACAAGACAAAAATTTTGGTTTTATTTATATAAATAATAAAAGGGAAAAGTCTCCAGTTTTTTACCGTAAATTTGTGTTAATAAATATTATTTTTGGGTTAAATTATAGGACTGAGTTTAAGCCAGATATATATTGAGATTTTAGTCTGTTCGGTGCACTATGCGAATGTATTGTTTTGATAATTTAAATTATAGAAAATAAAATCTCATCTGGATATAATTCGTTTTAGGGTTTGCTGAAGAAAAATTAAATAAATTTGTAAATAAGTAAGATTAATATGTAAATAAGTTAAAATGGGACAGGGACATTTTAATTTAAATTATTAAGGTTTGACAATAAGTGAAAAGTGCGTATGGAAAATTCGGAACATTGGGATGTATTTTCAATGCTATTCTGATGACCTTTTATTAATGGTTAGAGGTTTGTTTGAACATATTATACTTAATATTCTTAGGAAACCTTTAACATCGTATACAGATGGTATAAGGAGGAACAGATGTCTGTGAAGTCCCACCAAATGGTGGTAGTTCTGTTTAAAAAATGGAGGAAGCCTATTGCGGAGGATAAGTTATTTTGACTTTAGAGACTAGCTTGTGTGGACATTACAGGCTCCATGTCAACTGCCCCGAGAGAGGCAACAGAAAGAACTCTTGGTCTTACTCCTCTCTATATACTATTGGACCAGGAGGCCGAATGACCTCCTATGGAGAGCCGTATTAGTGGCTAGTTAAATCGAGGGCCAGATGCTATGAAACCACTATGGACTGCTGCGATAAATGAGTACTCATCACACTTTTGAAATGGTTTCAGATGTACTCTGCCATGTGGAAGACGAAGAAGCAGAGCATATTCTATGCTCCTGTCCTACCCTGGAACTGAATTGGCTTCATACGTTTGGTTTCGTACAGCTGAAGCCTCCCGACTTCAAGGAAGCTTCACCTAAATCAACCATGGACTTCGTGAGAAGGTGTGAATTGTACGTTGAATTATAGCCCGTAGGGCTTAGCCACAATATGCCGCAGTAATGGGGCGAGCTAACGCTCTACTCACGTCAAACCTATCACCTATCACCATCGAAATAAAACTTACCAAAATCTAACACAAGAAAGGTTGAATATGTTCTGATCACGCAGTTTTATTATACCATTTGTTGTATGTACAAGCTATAGTTAAATTTTGAAGGATATTCAATTCTTAATTTTACATTCATTATAAATTCAATAGGGAGAGAGAAAACAAGTATAAAAAAAGAATCGAAAATTAAATCTAGTATTTTTATTAAATACACTACAAAGCCCTACATTCAAGTTAGATTTTGGAAGGCCTAAATTAAATTTTCGATTGTGTCTGCATCAAATTTAGTAATTTTGTATAAAGAGCCGCTAGTCCCAGGTTGGCCGAAATTATTTCTCGCATTAATTCTAAAGGTAGCTTCAAAGGGTGAACAATCAGTAAAGCGGAATATCACGCCCCGTCGTCCTCTTTTTACTCGTGGGAATTTTAGCACCCACTCCTTTGGCTTTCACCCAGTGGTGTACTTAAATTAATACTTCAATAAAGTAAATAATTTGAAGATAAATAATTTTATGTTTATACTATAAGAAATTGAGGACTTTTTATAATTAATTGTAAGAGCTACAATACAGGTAACGTTTTGGTATTTGTTGGTATTTCGGTTCGTCTAACCCTATTTTTTACTTTATCAAGATATAGGTAGTAATTTATATTTATATTAATGTTATTAAAAATACGTAAATAAAGGAACGTTATTACTTTAAGGAATCGCATTGTATAAATTTCAATTTTAGGAAAAACCGTAAAACACACGGCCATTTATCACACACATACAAGAACATAAAAATATACAATATATCAAGAAGGAAATCTTATTCGAACGTACAGCAACAAAACGAGAAAAAAAAAGAATGAAGAAATATCATTTTTGAAATTATCATGGATCCATTCGGTCGGTTTTAGTCTCATTTTAGTAAATAGAAGGAGAATAAAGGACCCACGGAATTGCTGAAATGGACATTTATTATTTCCCAGGTGTATTATATGAATTTTTCTGCTTCACGGAAACGTATCAATAATAGTAAGCGATGTTTTCCATGTCAAAATTTATTTATAATTTATGTTGAGTACTTACTTAAAATGGGCAGACTTATATCTAAAATAAAATATAAAAATGTTTATTTGAAAATAGGAAACTTTCAAAAATATTGATACGTGAAAAGAGCAAATGATTTTATATTTTTTAAAATATTTTCAGAAAGCAGAAAACAAATATTTTTTATTTTTAGAAATCAGAAAAGACAGATAATTTTCAGAAAGTGTAACGGTTTTTTTCCGGTTGATTTTTTGGTATTTTATTTTATCATTTCCCTCGTCCAATAATCGATAAGCAGTGGTATAAATTCGTTCATTTTGTATCAAATTTCTTCCTCTCCTTTAACATATCTAAGATCAATTAATAGACTGAGAGCCCACTATGAAAAAAAACCCTAAGCAAAAAAGATGCATCAAACCAGATATAACGGTTAAGGGGAACATATAAGATGCCCATACTTAGGTGACGTGGGGGAAAATCTATTTTAAAATTTTTTTCGGTCCTTCTATGGCAAGAAGCAATGTAGCAAGGAAAGAAGATGCAGTAAGTAGTAGAAATGAGTTATCTGGCCACACATTATGACAAAAATATCACTTGCTGCATCGTACGTGACGCATTTGAAAGAAAAAATGTAAATTAGCTCCCACAACATGGCGCCATATCCGCAGACAGACAAAGTCTCCAAATTTGTTTAGATCGATCGATGGTAGCTCTTGGTGGCTAAAAATGCGTTTTGCTGCTTCGTAATGGTGCATGGGCTTGATGGGAGCAAAAAGGGGAGGCACAAATTCTCTAAAAATTGGCTCGTCGTTGATAAATAAATAATCCAAAATTGGACCATTTTTGTGTCCGCATCTTGTTAATTGGGTTATATACTAACAAAATTCTCTTTCGCTACATGGAAAGAGCGGCTCCCTTATCTTTAAAAATTAAGGTGTTACTTAAATAAAACGATAATCATCAATTTCTACAAATATCTCGGAAACCGGTCCTGATATTTGAATTAAAAAACAGAAACATAACATTCTTCTTGACACACGCATCTTTTTTCCTATTGAAATAACTTTGAAATATTTTTAATCAATCAAATTTTTATAAAATACCATCCTTTATCTCCATTTCTGCTATCTGTTTGTAGGTGAAAGTTGTCATCTGACCCGGTAGATTAAAATTGAAATTTCACATCGATGTTGTGATGCACTTTTTTGCTGGCAATGTGACATGTTTCCAAATAGAATAATCCATACTTCTATCGTAGGGTTAGGTTAGGTTTTCCCCATATAGCGGATATGTATGGATGGTACCTAAGAAACAAGACGCATTAGGTAAAAATGAATTCAGTATGGTTATAGACTACAGATAACGACGAAATTACAGTTGGACAAATATCCTCTTCATAAAATTAATGAACTTTTAGACAACTTTGAAAAGCAACTACTTTTGATTTAGTTCAACTATATGTCATTTTTTACCAAAGTTTTAAATACAGCTTTTATATTTTTTTTTAAATTTCAAAAATAATTGGTAACTTGGAACAAAATTTATCGATACCCTTGCAGCTGACTTAGGTTAACAGCAACAGTGTTATTTAGTAGCCGGTATAGGGGAGAGTCTGGAACAGTGGCCACCTTTTTAATAAAACATCCATAAAAACCAAAATAAATAGTTTTTGTATATTCTGACACTATTAAACAAGAATATTATATTTACCTTCTATATCTTTAGATTATTAAATACAAAAAGTGAAGTTCTAAGCAAAATTGTGAATTTAAATTTTTTTTATGTAAGTTGGCCATTGTAACTGCATTAATGGTACAATGGTCACGAGAGGATGGTACTCTGGCTACTACCTGTAATCCTGCACATTATTGAGGGCTGTTTCAATAACATTATACACTTTCTCTGGGCCCAAATTATATTTTTCATAGATCTGTCAAAGGTTGTTAAAAAACTGGTTTGTTGAACCTCATTGCTCTATCCAAAGATGTAGTTTCTGCCACTCTAATGTCATCGTTTCATAAAACCATTAAACCATTACAGTTTTCTTTTCATGAAATGTTTATTTTTTTTTCATTTGCGATTGCCAAGACGTACGCTAACTTTCCTGCACTTTTATGATTCATGCTATGGTGTAGATTTACCATGGTTTGAAAGTAATCACTTAGCGTGTCCTTTTTCTAACATATTTTCTTAACGTGGTAACAGAAATATTGTATCGACTAGATGCGGCTTTAACTGATAATCTTCCATTTACTCCATCAAGTATTGTACGGCCCATAGTTTCTGAGTTAGTTTTTTCTATCTCAGCATTCTTGATTTTTCGACGTGGCATTTTGGATAATATTATGCGAAATCGATAAATAAATAAATATCCTGAACTCAAAGGAGTGACTACTGTACCACCAACCACATTTTTAAATAATATATAAGCAACAACAAAAACTACACTATGTAATCAGATGATCAGTATATAAATAAGTACTTACATATATCAACAGCTGTCAAGACTATTTCACTATTTTGATTATTTATTTAGTCATTAAAAATGTTTCCAAGTGCTTAACGATTTTTACTACACCTACAAGATTTGAGGTTAACTCAATTATAAAATGAAGGCGTGAAGATTCAAACAGTAAACTTTGTTAATATAGTGAGGATGTGATTGGTATATTATGAGCCAGATGACAGCACCTGTTCTATTATATTTACAGAGTAACATGAAAGAGGCCACTGTTTTTGTATAGCCACTGTTTCAGAATCTCCCCTACTCTTAACCCTACGAGCCGGGCGGCCTGGATCTTAAACACGGGCCAGGGCCCTAGTCTCACAGACCCATAGTGCAAAAAATACCTGCGAGACTTTTAGGTACCAAATAGTGATTCATTATCAAAGAAAGACTTTATTAAAATAAAAAAAGTAAAATTGAACTCATAATCAAAACAAAACTCAAATAAAATACGTAATAATAAAACTAAAATAGAAACATACATTATATACTAAAAAATAGTAAAAAAATTAAAAAATGTAAAAAATATATTTTTTTTCTTTACAGGTCAATAGAAATACTAACAAATATTGATTCTTATTAGTTTCTTGCAGTGTTTGAACATGTCAGACACAAAACATTAACGTGTTTGATTCTGACAAACTTTTTGTAGTATTCACAGAAATATTTAATTTTAGTCTTTCTGGTAGAAAAAACATCTTTTCCGTGTTCCCAGGGGATATCCCGATATACATGCAGAGTACTAGCTATCTCTTGTCTCTTGTTTCCAAAGAACGTCATTCTAATTGGTCGTTGGTCAATGACAAGGAAAGATCCATCAGGAACAATCTTCTTTGAATATTGTATTTATTATTATTTGAAGCATTAATAATTTGACAATTAACTCCTGCAATATTAATCATTGCGTAAAATACTACCATCGGCTATCTTCTAGTATTTCTAGATACATCAGAAGTTGAACTTAATTTATCCACTTCTCCCTTTTTGTGATTTTAAAATGTAATAATAATGTAATATTTGTCAGCTGTAGATGTATCATCATCAACGGTGCAAACTAGATAATACAATAATATTTCTGTACTTTTTGAGAACGTATGATACGATTGTGATATTTTCTTGGAACCCATATACTGAAGAATATTGTGCCCGAGCTCTTGTATTTGTAAATTCGAGTGGTAACTTTCTTTTGTTTTTTACAGTTCCTACATATGTAATTTTGTGCTCATTAAATAATTTGTTCAATAAATCTGTACTCGCGAACCAATTATCAAATAAGATTTCGGTTAGTTCCTGATATAGGTTCTATGAGCCTAAGAACCATACTGCATGGACTGTTATCGCCTTTATACGGACCATGTTACTGTTGCCCAACATAAATTTCAAGATTTGAGGCATAAGATGTTGCAGAGTCAACTAAGGCAAAGATTTTTATTCCATATCTATTCGATTTGCTAGGAATGTACTGCTTGAAATAGTATCTTCCTCGGAAAGCTTCGAGCTTTTCATCGATTATAGTATTTACCCCAAAAGTATATGCCTTTATGCAGTTTTCAACAAAACAATCACATAGAGTTCGTATTGAAGCCAATGTATCCAACTACCTTCTCACTTCTCTTGTATCAACATTACCAACATCTGACCAAAACGTGGAAATGTTCAAAAGATAACCAACCAAAATCGCTCAATTCCAGTTCCGTTTCTTTCCCATAATTTTTTCAGGCTTCCTGTCAAGTAAAACAATCAAAAAAGAGCCTTAATCTCGTAGATATCATTAGGCTTGGCTCCCCTTTTCCTTGAGTAACTCTCACCTTTTTTTTATATATATAGAGGTTCGTATTATCAATTATTATTTGTGACATATCTGTGAAATAAATAGACCAATATTCTGCAGCTGATTTGGCATTTTTACCATATGTTCTCACTCCTGGTAAACGGACAATTATATTTTCAGATTTCATTCTCACTGTTTTATTGGGACAATGTTTCTTCCACCTGGAGGTACCATTATTCCCTGTAAAAGTCGGCACTCTTGAAATCTTAGTTTGCAGGACCAACATTTTCGATATCGTCTGGCCAGTTGATCCTCATTATGATTCGAATCTTCATCTACCTCGACTTCTTCTCACAGCTGACTTATTCGTCTTCGTAATTCATATGTACAAACATATGAATAAAATGTATGTCCAAGAACAAATATATCGACGTGATAAAATTATAGAAAATTATATATTAAGACGGGAGTCGCAATGAACAATTTTCAACCATAATCAGCGACTCGCCTTGTCATAAGTAGTGAAGAAACGGTTGGAGTTAATAAATTGAAATTTGGTACAGAGATTGATAAATGTTTAATTAATGTCATTTGACCCATGGTATCTTCCAATACTGGATGAGTATTCTGAAAAAAATTCTCAAAACTGATCAAGTTTGAGGTTATCAATTTTTATATTTTGGAATAAATAATCTAATTTTCAAGATAATCATGACAAAGTAAAACTGTTTAAAGCTTTGCGATTTTTAGCCTACTTAGTTCAACTACCTACTGCAAGAGGGCGATTTTAATATAATCTAAAATATGACGGAACATTGAAGGCAAAGTAGTAATAAATGAATATCGTCATGTAATTTTGATTCCAGGCGTTGTCAAATCTCCATTAATTTTTATATAACTTGTTTATTTTTAGGCATTGTATTTACAACTCAATTTTGATGATATTGTTTCAAAAAGAATGCTAAATATATGAACCATAAATTCGAGACCTCAAAATTTTAATATTTTGCTTTTATCTACTACTGTTATGTAGGGTGTTAAAGTAAAAATTTGTTATTCTTTTTTTTGCATTATTATTTAACATATTGAGTTAAATTTGTACAAATTTAAGTTGCCCGATTCGATTGAAAACTTTTAGTGGGTGTTTCTGAAGTCCGAGATTATGAATCATTTGTTAGAATTCGTAAATTCAAGATGGTAGCTCCAAGCTGTGATTCGTGATTATTGTTCGACTCGATTCAAAATTGGTGTATGGGGATTTTCGGAATCAGAGCTTTTTTTACATGGATCTAATTATATCTGCGTTTTTTTTTTAACTGCTGCACGTATTTGAATGTAACTTCATTGAATGCTTTTATTGACATAAAGAACATCTTGCTTACATGTAGTTAAGTATGTGTGTCCCCAATTTTCCCGAAAACTGTTGGACGGATTAGAATAAAACTTATATCATACAAATCAATCTTTATTAATTTAAAAATTTAAAGACCCGTCTAGGCACAGAATATGTCGAAATACAAAAGTGAGTATAAGCAAGCCAGCCACAGAATATGAGCCATCATATGAGAAATTCCTCGTCATAATTACTGATGTGAAATCTCTCATACAGCCGCTATCCACCCCCAGGCGAATACATCGGCTTTGCTCAAGTTGTTCTAAACATATGTCGTCTATTTTTTGTGCAATTTACTGTCTAAAAGACATTGATTTCTTGAAAATTTATGACGTAATTGAGGAACATGCAATGTTTCATCGATTTACTTTTTTTTTCTTCTTGTTGTCTTCTTTGTTATTTGCTAGTGGAGGATCATAGTATTCTCCTTCTCACCAATTCCTGAAAAAATTATTTCCCGGTAAAAGCAACTTAGTCTGGGAAGCATCATCTCATTCTACAACTTTTCAACTTTTTCAATCATCTCAATGAACAACTCTTTTTCCGTGTCAACAAATACAACAAAATATTCTCGTTGATTTTTTCTTTCGTATTGTCAATATTAAGCAAAGAGAAAAACGTTATTGCTTTTCAATAATATATATTTTGAGGGGCAATTATAGTAACTATCCCATACCTAACAGATTCTTCCTGACTCATACCCATAACAGAGTCCAGAGAATACATTTCGAAAGACGAACTTTTGTGAGAGTCATACATGTCTGCACTCTCTTTCTGGGGCTTAAAATAACTGATCAAGTGAATTCTAAGGACCTGCTTCAATGAAATCATTTTGACAATGATATTGAAATTTCTCATCAGTTAGATTCAAATCATCATTCATATTCTCGTCCGAGATTGCAGATGAAGCTCCATCTTTATGAATATGTTTTTCAACAATTTTGTTTGACGTAGAGCTCAAATCAACGGACATCTCAACATTGAGTGTTGACTGCAAATTATCCTTTCGATTTTTCAAAAAATTTTTTGTGAAGATACTACGTTTGTTAGGCCCACTGTCCATGTTTCGTCACGTCAGCGTATCGTACGAGACAAAAATACGACGGGAGTACGTTTGCATGCTGCAGAAAACGCATACATATTGGGACCTGTCGACAAAGCGGAATCGGCACGTATTCGTAGAGAAGCGTTCTCGCCTCGTCTCATCGCGTACTGCCTTGTCAGTCGCTAAGCGTATGCTGCGTGGTGTACAACATGTCTGAGTTTGTTCAAGAAGCAGAAAAATACCTTTGCTTGTATATTAACAGATTATGCGAGAAAAGATGTAACTAACAGAGCTTGGAATGAAATAGGAAATAAAATGAAAATATCAGGTAAGGTAGTAAAATTTAATTATCGTACACACAAAACTGCCATTGCCAAGGTAAATCATTAGGCTTTAAAAAGTAGTTGGCTAAATAATTTTATGAACCTACAGGCGAGTCGATGTAGGTCATATTAGGAGGTAAATAGAGGATCCGTCCAGTCATTGGAACATCTTCGAGACGTGTTGGTGTGTAGGGGACTCCATCGCTTTTACGTATAAAATTATGAAGTATACAAGCACATTTCACAATTGATGTTATAGTCTCATATTTACGACATGATATTGGTGTCAAGAATACCTCAAATTTCTGAGTTAACATTCCAAATACACATTCAATATTTTTGCGTCCACGGCTCAATCTGTAATTAAACATTCGTTTCACATTATCCAGATTTCGTACGGAGTTGGGTCGCATTAAATATTTTCTTAGTGGAAATGCGTTATCAGCAACAAAATAATAGGGAAATTCTTTTCCGCTGGTATCATTAGGCAGCAGAGAAGGAGCAGGAATGTTTAATCCATCTCTTTCTAACCATCGTCCCAAAGCTGAGGCACTGTTTCTTCCAGCAAATCCACATTCAATAGCAAGGAAGTAACTATCAGCATCACAACATCCCAATAAAATAATCGAATGATATCCCTTAAAATTAAAATTAGCAGACCCGGTGTTAGGAAATTTTGGATTCTTATATGCTTCCCATCGATTGCGCCTATACAGTTTGGAAGATTCCAGAGATCCAAAAAAGATCTTGATTTACTTTTCCATTGATCTGTTGTTGGTATGGGCATGTAAGTATTTTTTAGGGAGTTCCAAATAACCTCGGTCGTTTCTGAAATTACTCTTGACACTGTACATTCCCCTCGCGCAAAATACAATGCTAATGCTCTATATGAACAGCCTGTAGCTAAGTATCTGAAACAAAATTTCATTGTTATAGTTGCTGATTGTAAAGAAAAGTGGAGGAATATTCGAAATGGATTTGTGAGAAATTTGAAACCAGCTCCAAGTGGGTCCTCAGGAAAAAAACCGTACGACCTATATGACGAAATGCAATTTGTTTTGCCATATGTCAAACCGGTAGTGCATACGAGTGACCCTGGAAACATTTCCGAACCTGCTGAAAACGAGACACCCGAAAGTATCGCAGAACCGCCAGAAAACATACAGAACGAAGCAAAAGAGAATGTGTTAGCTACAAATACAGTTCCCGAAAGAGAAAGTGGTAAAACACGCAGAAAAAAACTAAAACCGGCCAGCAATGAAGTCGATAGAGCATTTATGGATTACCTAAATGACAAAAAAAACCGAAACTGTACTGATGAAGATGCTCGTAGAATGTTTTTGCTCAGTCTGTTACCGGAAGTGCAAAAATTGTCAGATGAGCACATGCGACAGTTCAAGATTAAAACATTACACCTATTAGATGAGTTGATATCCACACACACTTCCAATTCCAGATCACAGTCATCCCTAACCTCACATACTACGTCACGTGACACTCAGACTGACAATATGATGGACGAGCTTTTCGCATCTTCACCATATGTACCACCGCCTTCACCATATGTACCACCGTCTTCACCATATGTACCACCATCTTCATCACTCAATATGGTAGTTAATCGTTCATATACAGAGTTGTCGAAGTTTATAAATTAATTATAATAATAATAAAATTCGTTAAATTTACCTTTTTTGTCGTTGAATTTGTGGTCCAATAATTTCTACCAAATTTTGATATGTATTTTTACTCATTCTGTACATTGTATGCAATATATGATCATCTTCAGCCAATTCTCTGGCAGTAACGAACAATCAAATTTCTCTCAATATAAGGGTGTAACCAATATTGTTTTCTCCTTTGTCGATGCTAGACATATTAAATACTAACTGCTTTCAGTGCTTTCGTACGACACATGGACTGATTTTAAGCGTAAGCGTATCGTCACTTTTAATACGAAACGCTTACGCATCTCTGAAGCGACGATACATGGGGCCTTACGCTTCAATATTCGTGTTGGGCGTTTTCTGGCCTTCGGCATTTTCAACGCGATTCAACCTAAAAAATGATAAATGAACTTCGACTTACTACGCTAAAAAGAAATCAGGATCGATCCTATCAATACACACAATACTTACCGAATAAACGTAAAACCATTTGATTTTCATAGAAATGGGAAACTGCGATACACTTTACACAATAATATAGCTATTATAATATTATCTGATTATTGCCGAAGTCACTCAGTTTTGGCAGAAAATCGTAATTTCCTTCCCCAAAAATTTCTACACACCTGTGTACTTATTCTTGAAATCAAGAGAAAAGTTACTCCCAAAGTAACTCCCTACTTTTTCTACTCGGTACAAAAATACCTTATTCTTAAAAAAAAGGAGTGAGTGAAAATACACACATAGTTGCCAAATGTTGGAATTCAATTTTATCCAATCGCAGCAGTTAAATTTCTGACAGCCATGTGACATAAGACATAACCAAAGAATAACTATCGTATTCTTTGACATAACTGTAATGTATTAGCTATGGACCGGTGTCGTATTAAAAAAAAAACATTAACAAAACACAAAAAGAAATGCTGGCCGATAACATTTCGCAACGACCACAGATGTATTCGGGCAAATTTACCTTCACATTCACCGGGGCTCAGTGCCAAGTCCTCTGGTCTGAGCTGGCCACAATTTTAAATTGTATGCCTGAGGGGGCCAATAAAACCTGGGAAGCTTGGAGGAAAGTATTATGAACTATTCCATTTCAACCTCCTCCAGAGCTTCCTTCACATCGACATTCATGAGATTATTCCATATCAATAATTCATTAATATTATCCTTTATATCAGTAAACTTCCCAGCAAAGTTCAAAAAAATAATGACACGAAATATAAACAAAATAAATCGGATTGTCAGATTAAATAGTTAGGTTAATGTTTCAAATAAATTTCTACTCCCTACAAATTTCACTCGCTAATGACCAATAGAAATTTTATATTCCCTGCGAGAATAAAAGTCCCACATATTTCCATCGAAATATTTCAAGAATAGGGTTATTGTACATTTCAGGGAGCCACGCCTATTTATATTTAAATTTCTACTCCCTGATTTTCAAGAATAGGTGCACTGGACATCTATTCTGTATCGATGTGAAAGTTCGTTCTCATGAGAAAGTGGGCGGAGTTCTCTTAAAAACCTGAATAGTGTATTCTCTAACTATTCGAGCGCTCACTTCGCGCGAAAATTTTGGGAACTTGCTTATATTGGTAAATTGCAGGAGAAGTGGATCAATTTGTGCATGTCAAATCGTCGCTGTCATTTAATTGGTTGTGATTTTTAGTTAAAGATTTAATTTTGTACTAAAGAAATTAATATTGCCGATCTATTAATTATTAATGAGATAGTAAGATAACTTTAGGAAGCTGATCAAAAAGAGCGATAACTGTTACCTAGAACTAATCCCTTCAATTTATCAAATTTACCATTTATAAAAGATTTACGGTTGCTCGATACGTTATTAATCTTTCACTCCATTTATGCGAGCACCACAAAAGTCTGGAATAACAATTAAGGATAAAGTAAGTGCATGCTATACTGGCATCTTTTTTTATATTTTTTTGTGTTAACTTCCTACTTAAAAATAGTGACAGTTTGTGCATATATCGCGTTAATAGGTTTTTTGTTCTCCGGTCATTGAATTCGATATCAATTTCAAAACAATTCTCTCTATTCTAAAATGATTTGTTTAGAACCAAAAAGTTACGTCTAGATTGAAATTAGATATTTTATGTTGACTTTAGATCTATCTACCTTTTGTGACTTTTCTATTGGTTACAATATAGGAATAAACATTTACAACTCTGCGAAGATCATATCACATCACTGCAGGTTCACTGTGATTGTAGAATAGCGTTTTTAAATTACCTGAGAAGGGAATGTGATTTGAGCGTATTCCTCTCACTGCAAATGTTCACATTCACTGAAATTGCAGAATAGCCACCCTGATAAATACCAATTATTTCGCAACAATAATCGACAACGTCGCATTTTCAACTGATTTGACAGACAGAATCTGAAATTCATGAATGAACGATGATGTGATGTTGGTTGCATACAATTTTATTTTCATGGCGCAATGGAATGGCGACATCTTGCGTTATAGTTTATCAAGGATATATTGGGACTTCAATCTTAAGAAAACCTTGAGATATCCATGATATGAAAAACTTCAAATAATTGATTTATGTTATAAAAGGTAATAAAAAATATAAACTTACCCAAAAAGTCAATCAATCGAATTGACAAAATAATAACTGGAGTCGGGGTGCTGGATCTCACAGAATTATAGATATTTAACTTCTCTAAGTCATAAAGTGTAATCTCACCACTTGCTATACTTGCGCGTCAAGTCATACAGACCCGGTACCCTTCCCATAGGGTTAATTACAATTTTCAAATCAAGATATATTGCAATTGCAATAAAAATTTGTTTTTTTCGAAATTAGAAAGTATAAAATGAAGATTTACGCTAAATAAAATATATTTTTATAAGTAAAAATTTTATTGTTTGGTTGACTAACTACGACTTACTAATGACCTCTAAGAACTGTTGTATATATAAATTACTATTTATACAAAGGGGAATTTATTTCACATCAGATTGATGAATAGTTGTTGGGGTATTTTTAAGCACATGTTTGCGTTTTAGAAGAATTGAATTTGAAAGCGTATAACTAGGTCACTAGTCGACATTAATCTAAAAAACCAAACTTTTCTCTATTTACTTATACTGTATCGGAATAAAAGAATGTCGGAAAGTCACCAAAAATGTAAACGACAGTTTGGCACTTTTTCTTCCTCATGTGACGACTTGACAGCTGTATAACATCATCGGCTTCGGCGATTTTTATCCATAGAAATAATGGAGCAAATCTGTTATTTCCACCCTATTGGGAAAACCGAAACTCTTATATTGTGAAAACCATTAAAGTTTTTATACGGTTGACATCTCTGGAGAAATGAAAACAAATAGTTAAGTGTAGTTTTGCGGAAACAGCGGCTACATTTTATAAAGAGATTTTTGCTCTTTTCTTCCAAGATTTTTATCTACATAGTTGGAAAATAATGACACACTTAGTGGAACAGCGGCATCCACATTTTAATATTTATACATAAAAAGGGATATTTTGTTAAGTTAAAAAAACAATGTAAAAATAAATGTTTAATGAAACACGGAAGTATATTCCATTACTGAAATGACACCAAAATATCTTGTACTGTAGATCTGTAATTAAATATTTCCATATTGACATTGCGAGTCGACGGTTGAAATTAATTTACTCTCTTTTCCTTAAACAAATTTAGGTAATTAAAATTCTGAGCAGTCACACCGTGAGCTCAAAAGTCATGCTGCTCGTTGCTCTAATTTACTTTCCTTTTCATAAACTCAACTCACGAGAATTTTATTAATTACAGTGACAAAAGGTTATTGAAACTTGAAGCATAAATGTATCGACGCGGGTTTTGTATATTGATTGAATGCATACGAAGTATGCATTATATTAATTAAAGTTTAATAATTATGAGGCGGGAAACTGTAGAACAAATATGGCCATAGAAAGCGTTTTAATCAAATTTAAACTAAAACAAACTGTTATGTGATTTTTAAATAGAGTTTAGCAGAAATTTGTAAACAAAACAATATTAATTAAAACTGATATATAGCGATACAATTCTGAGAAAGATAATCTTGTTTTTGAAAATAGAGAATATTCAATTTCATAAATATAGGTAAATAATTTATAATTATAAATATCTATTTTACATAATAACGTTATTATTTCTTTTTTGACAACTATTTCTTACTGATTTGTTTATATGATTTAAAATATATACTCCAGTTAAGTTTTTCCCTGCTATCAATAGAACCAGTGTTGCCAGATCTAAAATGGCCAAGGCGGTAGTTTTGCCATGTAGAAAACGGTAGATTTTAATTTGAAGATGGTAGCTGTCATATGACGTCATAATTTCGTTTCTTGCACTACTGTTTATTAGTGATTAGTAGATTGGATAGAATGGATGAATATTGAACACGACGCCGACGCGTACGACGAAATTTTATAATGAAAAAGTAAGTAGAAAAATAGGCAAAAATAGAGAAAATAGGGAAAACCAGCGAAGAATGGAGATCAGTAGAGAAAATATGGAAGAATAAAGTGAAACGGGTAAAATAAAGCAAAAATAGGGACAAAATAGACAAAGAAAAACAGGAAAAAAAGGAAACGAGGAAAAAATATGAGAAAACAGGAAAAATAAGTAGAAATGATGCTGTATAGGAAAAAAAGTAATTCTGAAAAATAGCAAATAATAAAAAATTTAGAAAAATGATTAAAAATAAAAAAAACATGGAAAAATAGCAAAAAAAATGGGGAAAAGTAGCGAAAATATAGCACACTAAAGTGAAATAGGGAAATTAAAGCAAAATAGGGTCAAACATGAAAAAATTAGAAAAAAAAATAAAGAAAACAAGAAAAAAAGAAAATAGGGAAAACATAGGAGAAAATAGGAAAAAATAATGAGAAATCGTGCAAAATGGGAAAAATTATTCGATTAATTGAAAATATTTCAAAATGCCAAAAGTTTCAAGACATTAAAAAATTATTCTAAAATTTCAGAAATACTTCTATCAAAAAATAATTGAAATTCACAATTTTTTTCGAAAATTTCAAAAAGCAAATATTCAAAAATTTCTAAAATATATCGAAAATTTCAAAAAACAAAATTATTCGATAATTTGAAAATATTTCATAAATGTCAAAAATTAAACATTAAAAAAATTAGAAAATTAAAAAAATTACGAAAATTGTAAAATTGGTAAAAAAAATTGTAAAATATGTAAATTTAAAAATTTCGAAAATATATCAAAAAATTAAAAAAAAAAATAATTACAAACGTCTAGAAATTAAAAAATTTCGGTAATTTCAAAAGTACATTTCTATTGGTAAAAATTTGTCAAACTATTCGAAAATTTTAGAAATACTTCTATCAAAAAATAATTAAAATTCACAATTTTTTTTTTGGAAAATTTCAAAAAGCAAATATTCAAAAATTTCTAAAATATATCGAAAATTTCAAAAAACAAAATTATTCGATAATTTGAAAATATTTCATAAATGTCAAAAATTAAACATTAAAAAAATTAGAAAATTAAAAAAATTACGAAAATTGTAAAATTGGTAAAAAAAATTGTAAAATATGTAAATTTAAAAATTTCGAAAATATATCAAAAAATTTCAAAAAAAAAATAAATACAAACGTCTAGAAATTAAAAAATTTTCGATAATTTCAAAAGTACATTTCTATTGGTAAAAATTTGTCAAACTATTCGAAAATTTTAGAAACACTTATATCAAAAAATAATTTGAAATTTCACAATGGTTTTCGAAAATTTCTAAAATATATCGAAAATTACAAAAAACAAAATTATTCGATTAATTGAAAATATTTCAAAATGTCAAAAGTTTAAAAAAACATTAAAAAATTATTCTAAAATTTCAGAAATACTTCTGTCAAAAAATAATTGAAATTCACAATTTTTTTCGAAAATTTCAAAAAGCAAATATTCAAAAATTTCTAAAATATATCGAAAATTACAAAAAAACAAAATTATTCGATAATTTGAAAATATTTCATAAATGTCAAAAATTAAACATTAAAAAAGTTAGAAAATTAAAAAAAATACGAAAATTGTAAAATTGGTAAAAAAATTGTAAAATATGTAAATTCAAAAATTTCGAAAATTTATCAAAAAATTTCAAAAAAAAAATAATTACAAACGTCTAGAAATTAAAAAATTTCGATAATTTCAAAAGTTCATTTCTATTGGTAATAATTTGTCAAACTATTCGAAAATTTTAGAAATACTTATATCAAAAAATAATTTGAAATTTCACAATGGTTTTCGAAAATTTCTAAAATATATCGAAAATTACAAAAAACAAAATTATTCGATTAATTGAAAATATTTTAAAAATGTCAAAAGTTTCAAATATTAAACATTAAAAAAATTATTCAAAAATTAAAAAAATTACGAAAATTATAAAATTGGTAAAAATTTGTAAAAAAATTGTAAAATATGTGAAAATTTGCAAGGACAAAATATACAAAATTATTTATTTACGGTGGCTACATCACAGCATAGTCTTTACGAATCATTTATATACTACAGCCACAGTTAAAGGGTTAAATAATAATATATCGTAGTTCATTAAACTAATTATAATGTAAACGATATAAAGGTTAAGACGTGAGTTATACATAACGTGATATAGCATGGTAACGCCAACAGGTTGAATGCCGGTCGTTGCCCAGATCAGGAAATGTTTATCGTTGGCTTTATATATATAGGTTATTATCTCTTTGAGAGTAGTCATTCTTGATTCGTTAATTATTCTCGATTCTTGATTCATTATCGATTTATTATATTATAGTAAACATGTACCAGTGAATAAATTTTTTGTTGAAAGTATTTGAATACACGTAATGGTGATTTTTCTGAATTTTATTACAGAAAAGTGTGTTGTTGCTATTTTTTTAAATTCGTGTGTGAAAAAATGCATTTCTCCTTGATCTACGAATTTGAATAATGAATTTTTTTAATTCTGTTTGTTACTATTTTTTCAAATTCGATTGGAAAATGCTTTTCTTTTTAAATTTCAATGAAAAAATTCATAATCGAATAATTTATATTGCCAAAAAATATAATTCAAATTTTAGAAAAATAAATAAAAATCCGGATTTGAAAATGCATTTTTCCAAAAAATTCGTGTGTGAAAAAATGCATTTCAGCTTGATCTATGAATTTGGATACTGACATTTTTTTTTTAATTCGACTAGGGAAAAATGCCTTGTTACTATTTTTTCAAATTCAAATGGAAAATGCTTTTCTTTTCAAATTTAAGTGAAAAAATTCATAATCGGTTAATTTATATTGAAGAAACATGATAATTAAAATATTAGAAATAGGATTAGAAATCTAATAAAAAATGCTTTTCCTTTCAAATTTAAGTGAAAAAAATTCATAATCGGTTAATTTATATTGCAAAAAAATGATAATTAAAATATTAGAAATAGGATTAGAAATCCAATAAAAAATGCTTTTCCTTTAAAATTTAAGTGAAAAAAATTCATAATCGAATAATTTATATTGCTAAAAAAATATAATTCAAATTTTAGAAAAATAAATAAAAATCCGGATTTTTCCAGTCGTGTGTGAAAAAATGCATTTCAGCTTGATCTATGAATTTGGTTACTGACATTTTTTCAATTCGACTGGGGAAAAATGTGTTGTTACTATTTTAAAATTAATAATCGGTTAATTTATATTTCAAAAAAAAGATAATTAAAATGTTAGAAATAGGATTAAAAATCGGGATTTGAAAATGCACTTTTCTTGTGGAAAAATGCATTGTTATTTTTTATAATTCGAGGGAATGTACGAAATGGTGTTTTATTCCGAATTTTAGTATAGAAAATAGTGTTGTAGTTTTATTTTCAAAAATTCGTTTTTGAAAAACTGCATTTTTGCTTAATCTTCGGATTTGCATACTGTCTTTTTATCAAATTCGAATGGAAGATGCTTTAAAATTGAAATGAATAAAATCATAATCGTTTAATTTATATTAAAAATTATATAATTAAAATTTTAGAAATAGGATTAAAAATCCGAATTTGAAAATGCACTTTTCTCGTAGAAAAATGCAGTATTATTTTTTATAATTCGAGCGAATACACGTAATGGTGCTTTTTCTGAATAGTATAGAAAAGTATATTGATGCTTTTTTCAAATTCGATTGGAAAAATCCATTCTTGCTATTTCTTCAAATTTGTATACGAAAAAAAAGTACTGTTAATTTTTCAAAATTCCGGCAGATATAAGAATTTATTTACTAAAGAATTACTATTTACATTATTTAATAAAATAAGTGCAATTATACCAATCCAATTAATTCATTAATAGCTTTCGGATTAAAATCTGCATATTTGTATACTTTCGCTAAGATTTTTAATTGATTTAGTTTTTTGAGTTAAATAAAAATAATATTATTACAAACCTATACTTTCTTTGTTTAATTTATAATATAATAAAAGCACATTTAATAATCAATAACGCTAATTAATCATGAAGTAAATATTGATATAGAGGGAGACGAATTCATTGTATTTTTCAAAATTAAAGCATCAGGTTCGGTTTCAGAGATATTGGGGTAAACCGAAATTGATAATTTTCGATTTATTTAATTAACACCTAAATTTTAAAAATAGAAAAAACTTTTTTTTCAACGATCACTATCAAAAGTATACATTTAGACACGGCATACTTGCGTTCAAAGTGACTAATTTCTCACGTTTCTAAAAAGCAGTGTGGGAATTTCCTGTATCTCACACTGCACATGCGCAGATGTCTAATATTTGTCTTTTTTTACACTGCACATGCGCAGATGACTGTAAAGAATTATTATTCTAAATCTCACATGCATCTATTACATTAATACAATAATATTTCGAAATGGAAGAAATTGACAATAATTCTGATTCAGAAGTCGAATATATGGAAAACACACCTCCAGAAATTTTTGAAATTGCATTGAATGCAACTTTAAACCTTTTGCCTCAAAAATCAAGAGAAAAATATGAATGCGTTTATAGAAAATTTATGGAATGGAAGGAAAATAAGAAAATCACAACAATTTCTGAAAATGTAATTCTGGCGTATTTTCAAGAACAATCAAAATCTTATAAGGCTTCAACACTTTGGTCCCAATACTCAATGTTGAGAAGCACATTAAGCATTAAAAATAATATCGATATTTCAAAATATGTAAAATTGAGAGCCTTTCTAAAATGACAGAATGATAACTACAAACCTAAAAAGTCAAAAACCGTGACATCTGAAGAAATCCAAAGATTTTTGAAGGAAGCACCTGATTATAAATATTTATTAATAAAGGTAAATAAAAGTTGCATTTAAAATTAGACAAAACAGTGATTTTGTCTGATTACTAATAATATAAATATGATATTAAAAAGAGGGCATTTTAAAAATATTTGTATCTTATTACTAATCATATATCTTTATCTCACTTTTTTATTAAAATAATGTACATTTCCAAAAAATTGTAACATATTTCAATATTATTTTTAAATATTTAAAAATCGTGATCGTAGAAAAAGTAATGTGTGCAACATGTGCGCAAAGTACTTTTCCCACTCGCTTGATTTACGAACACTCGCCTGGCGGCTCGTGTTCGCAAACTTCAGCGCTCGTGGGAAAAGTATCACTTTGCGCACTTATTGCACAAACTACTATTATTGAAGGCTAAATATCGATTAGCATTGCTTACCAATTTATCTTCCGAATATTTGAGATATGTCTACCTTACTATACCGCATCACATCCTGACGAAATCTCCCATCTTGAATAGAATTGAAATAAAACATTATTATTATTATTATAATTAACTGTATATAGGATCTTTATTATTATCTGATAGAGCTACATTTTCATTTTAATTATTTGTTTGTCTATGCTTTTACTGCCCCTGTTTATCCACCGTACAATAACTGTGACCACATATGGAATATTATCCTAGAAACCCACTTTTCTTCGACCATATCGTTATTATATCTATAACAAACAATATAATATTCTCTAACGAAACACAGACCAATTAAAATTAAAATTTACATATGACCATTCAATTAGCAAGTAATAAAGCTAAGTGCCGAATTTAACAGCCGACTAGGAACAATACGAGCACTAATAGCGTAGCAATCAAAATTTGAACGGTGGCGTAGTCATAATGGCGTGAGTCCGGGTTTGAATCCTGTTGTCTAGATTGAATTAAAGAGATCATCTGCCAATTGCATGACGCTTTGATTAAAGACCGTACATGGGAAATTATTAGCTGCCCTCTGTTCCTGTCTGTCTGTTCATGTTCATGTTGCTTTTGATGAATAGATCATGACGAAATTCATTTATAGAAAATATATTGTTATATGATTTATCAAGATGTTTTGTTTCTTGTTTTAATAAAAATATAATTACTTTAATATATCATTAATTTGTAGTAAATACAATAAATAACATATATTTCTATTACTAAAGATAAATGTGTATAATCATTTAATTTAATAATTATTAATTAATATAATTAATTGATATATTTTTATTTTCAGGTAAGTCGCAGTTTGCATCTTAAGTAAGAAATCAGAATAATGGTAAGTGTTAAAAATTAAACCTTTTATTTTTTAAGCTTCCTTAATTTAATTTTATCATTGTGCAAATATTGTTATTTGCAAGCTACCTTAAACTAACTAATATTAACATAGTGCTTAATCAATATTGACCAAATATTGTCAAGCTGTATAATTAAACTACGGATTTATGCTTGATTAACAAGAATATACCTGAGATGGCGTAAATTAGAACTTTTAGTTAAACAAGCAGAAAATTGTATATAGGGAAATTAAAAGTTAGTCAACTGTTAAATATTTAGTAATAGTAGAAGTTTTCTAGTAGATTATTATTCTTAAATTTAAGCAAAAATAAAAAAAAAATCTTTCTGGTTTGGAAAAAAATGGTGGTCCTATATGGGACCACTAGGCGTTCCCCAAGATCAAAAATAGAAGAAATTCATTCATTTGTATGAAATAGTTTAAAACATGAAATACAAAGCCCAACATGGCATTTTTCGCACATTCTAAGCCCTTTTGAACTGCAAGCTGGCCTGGCGCACCTCTTTCTTTTGCCCTCAGGTACAGAGATAATCCAATGATCCTTGCGGTCAAATCTGACACAATCAGATACTCGAAAATCGCTTCCCGATGCTCTGCCTACTTTTCCAGTTCTTTTAGCGGGGACTTTATATGTTGTTAAGTAGGTCTAAAAATTAAATGGATTGTAAACATTTTCCGAGTTAGTATTGATATACTCTTACCTGACAAATACTTCTTCTAAACTCTAAGTGGCTAATATTCTTCCCTGATTTTCGACATATCGTCCAAGCATTTTGGACAGCTGCGTCGATGAGGTACGTAAATATTGGCCAGTACCATTTTTTGGGACGTATGCCGATTCGATAACTGAAAAAAATTACCCATATATTTTTGTTTATAGAAATATTTTTTTTATAACTTACCAAGATATATGACTGTCCATAAGATCTGTTCCTCCCATGATGTTATTATACTGCGAAAGAAGATATGGCCTAGGTACTTGTATAGTCTTGCTATCTTTTTTAGAAAATCTTTCTACATTTTTGACCGGCTGAACATCAAAACATGTGCTTGCGACTGTTACAACCTTGTTGTCCCTCCAACGAACGTATTGAATACCTGTATCCTTATTCAATGTCGTACAATATTCTCCTCGGGCCCTCTTTTCCATCGTCTTTTTAGAAACAAGTGGACAATTTCTAGGAATTCTATTATCCCTCACAGTACCCGTAACATTGTATCCATTAGTTTTTAGAGTACTTAACAAGTTTGTACTGGTAAATAAATTGTCAACGAAAAACTTGTATCCCAGAGATCCTTTATCACCCAATTCTTCGATCATCTGTACCAAGGGAGCTGTAGCTTTCCCGAAATTTTTTTGATATTCTTCATTAGATCTACGGTTTTTTCCCTGATATACTTCAAAGTTTATCAAATATCCACTAGGTATATTCATACACCACACCTTGTAGCCAAATCCTACAGGCTTTCCTCTGATAAACTGTTTGCATCCATGATGCCCAAAGTAGCGTATCATGGATTCATCATAAGCAATATTTTCTTCTGGGACAAAATGTTCTAAGAAAGATATTTTGAGCGTATCTGTAAGTGGTCTAAGTTTGTACATTTTGTCATTTTTATCTATATTGTTATTGTCTGCAAAATGGATAAAACGGCAAATTTGTAAAAACCTGTCCCGTCTCATGGCATCAGACACCAGAATATTTTGCATATCGGGGACTCTTTCCCAGTAGCTTCTCTTAGATGGTAGCTGATTGTATCCACTTACTAAGAGAATTGCAATAAATACTTTCAACTCAGGAAGTGTTACGTTAGGGTTCGATTCATTTATAAATAGAGCATATTTTCCTGTTTCAGACAGTATTATTTCGAGCAGCTCATCAGTAAAAAACAATTCGAACAGTTGTACACAACTCATCTCTGAATATTTACTGTAATCCCCTTGTGGAAAAATGCGCGGTGTTGTGTAATGAAGGTCTCCGTCAATAAAAGTTGTTACTTCTGGCAGAGACATTGTCAGTCGGCGATTTGCCTCAGTTTCTATTTACGTTTTGCATCTCGTTATCATCAAAGATTCCTTCTGATTGTACAACTCCTAGGCGTTCAGAGTGTGAAACTACAACTTCCGCACCAGCACGAAGTTGACAAGCATTCAAGTTATCCGGATTACCACCTTCGTCGTCGTCACCTGAATCCTGATCCGTAAGGAAATTTGAATCAGGCGGCTCAAAAAAAAAAAAAAAAAAAAAAAAAAAAAAAAAAAAAAAAAAAAAAAAAAAAAAAAAAAAAAAAAAAAAAAAAAAAAAAAGTCTGTTACATCATCTTCTTCATATGGCAAGTCTATAGCTTCCTTTAGTGTCACTCCACTGAAATTAGAAAAATACAAATTTTGACTAAATAACTGCCTAGTGGGCCCATATGGGTACAGAAATATTTACACTATTTTTTAGTTGTTACCTGTAACCTTGATACAAAAATTTGTACACTACGTTATATTTTAATATCTTTTAAAATATGTAAAATTGATTTGGTTCTAATATTCCGAAAGAAAGGTACTGAAAATATACTTACACTAGTCGGATGTCCATTATGAAACACTTTTTACCACAACACGATTTTCTAACCTCCTTCACTCGAGAAATCTAATAAACAACTGATGAGTATCCTTCAACGCGGGTCAAGACAAGTCTAAATTTAGTGCTCATGCGCTAAACATAACTTTGGCTGCCTATTTTATTATACTTTTATTGTGTTAAACGACACCTTTACAGCTGGGCCCATATGGTTACTGTAGGCGGTAATGACCATAGCTAAGGCACCGAACAACCCGGAAGATGACTCGTCGAAAATCCCTTTAAACTTTATTAACAAATGTTGGTGTTCTAGCACCATTTTTTTGGCTACACTCTCAGGACTGGCTTTGTCCATACGTAATGTCCGGAATCTGCTTTAGCGCTCTGGTTTGTGTTTTGATATTTTTAACAGCGATATTTCAGATATTGGTTTTACAGAGCCCAAGAAACTCAGTATGTGTTAAATGAATATTTTTTAATGATTTACAATTATAATAATCCGGTAAATAGTTTTCTACAAACCGGACTTTATTTGAATTGGGAATTTATAACCTTTGGTTTTCAACAATGTTGAAGAATATCGTCACCACTAACCAAAACTACATTTTTTAAAACACTCTACGTACGTTTCGCTAACTATGTTGGCATCATTAGGAGTCGATGATAAACTGTTTATCATCGACTCCTGATGATACTAAACTTTTTATCATCGACTCCTGATGATGCTAACGTAGTTAGCGAAACGTACGTAGAGTGTTTTAAAAAGTGTATTAGCACCTTAACACAAAAAGTTATGAAAAAATTTACTTTTTTGTGAATCTGGCAACAATGGCAAAAGTTTTTGAAAATTTTAATGATACAAAAATAAACTGGTGTATACAAAATATGTGTGTAAAACTTGATTGCCATCTTGTTTAGTAATGTCCGATTAACCCAGAATCTAATCAAATTTAATATAGGGTATAAGAATCTTGTATGCAAAATTTCAAAATTTTTAATTCAGTAGTTTTTGAGTTATCGTTACAGAAGCCACTGTCTGCAGGGACGAATTCCGTTGTTGCCAAAAATATTTATTTTATTAAAAGAAGTCTTGACTATCTCAATCTGGCCTGTGTATTAAAAAAAAAGATTTATTTTATTAAAAGAATTCTTCACTATCTACATCTAGCCTGTGTTCAAAAAAAAATTAAAAGGCTATGTGGGATTCGATCCCAGGGCCAACTGCACCATTAGCGGGCACTACGTTACGCTGCTATTAGAGCTCATGCTTAAATATGTTCAAACTTATTATTTAAGCGAATCACGTTTCACGTGTGGGTAATTTATAAAATTATCCACAGGTTAACGTGTGTATAGTCACAGTGAATAAGAAAACTTTCAGGTTTCAAACTTTGTCCATAAATTCAAATTAATTAAAACACAAAATGTGAGGTTAACGATTATTCTTAAACGTCACAACAAACTGGCAACACCGGAATTCATCACACATACACACACAGACATTTTTAATCCACGTCTTTTATCCGCTACTTTTATCTACTTTACCATCTATCACCCGATAGATGACAATATTTTTTTCGTACTCCTTGTGGTGTCAGCTTTCATTTGATATGAAACAAATGGCAATTTAACATCATTTGACGTCAGTTCTGCGCAGTAACTTTACGTACATATTGGACGTCACATTTTAAAAATCGCGCCGTTTTTTTTTCATTAAAAAACGGAGTTAGACCTGTATTAAAAATGGCAACACATTGCTCACAGCGCCATCTATCGGGTGATAGATGACAACGTAGATCGAAAAAATGGCTGACAAAAGACGTGTATTAAGTAGTGGATGTATGGAGCGTATAGAAGGAGGGCAATCTCTAATGGACAACACGTTTAAAATGTGATCAACATTTTATACGCAACTAATGGTACATAAAATAACCGACGTGGCGCTGACGATCGTATGTTGAAAAATTGTTTGTAGATTGATTAGATCCATCGTCTCAAATAACGTTTTTTATTTAATGAGCCACCCAATTTTTCTAAAATACATATATTTTAAAAGTTTACGTAATGAATTAAAATTATTATTTGAAAAAAATCAAAGGAAATGTCAAAACTGTCATCAACAGTCGATCAACAGCGCCACCAACTGGCTTCCAAAATCGGGCCACTTTTTATAACGTTGAGACGTGCCTCCTTCTATACCCTCCATAGGTGGATGACAACGTGGATGGAAAATGGCGGACAAAAGACGTGTAATAAAAATGGTGGAAGCCATCTTGGCTATGGAGATAGAAAATTTTCCTATGCCCTAGTGCCGGTACTCCTGCTAAAGGGTACCTTAAGTTCTACTTAGATCTCAAGTCTACCTTAAGTATAACCACTGCAATTAGCAGTTTCAACTGCTTACTAGCTGACATTAACCACAAAAGTTAGATACTATTTCTCTTAGGTACAAGAAGAATTTGTTAGGTTACATTGATATTACTTCAACTGAAAGATTGTGAGGTTGGGATTTACGTTACTTATGATACTGCCTTAACTATGGAGGACAGCTTATTTTTGGTTTCGGACGCATACTAAAATATACTTAAATAAATCGAAGAGGTTATCCATGTCTCAAATGTGGTCCAAGTATTTTTTCAAATAAATAAAACACGAAGTCAGTACCACATTATATTAAAAGGATGATAACAGGCGTCTAGTTTCGGTTAAATAGCCATCATCAGGCCTACAAAGTTCAGAATAATGATTAGTTTAACATTTTAAATACAAATTGAAAGTGTAGAACTTACCAAGTAAAAAATAGTATTGGAGTTACAGAGTAAAAAACATAAAAAATAGTCAAAAGCGCGCGGTTGTTAAGTCAACATAATATAAAATTGTTGTGGTGGTACATTAGATAACTACTTATAACTTAAAAATTAGTAAATAAGGATGAAAAATTCCACATTATGGAATGTTGGGTAATAAATGGCTGTTACCAGCAAACAACATTGAATCGTAAATAAATTCAAACCCTTCCAAAAAGGAAGGCAGAAAATAAGAGTAGTGTAGTAAAAGTGGTATCTCTGACCACATATTATTAAATAAAAATTTAAAATCACCGAAAGCAATGAGAGTACCATGAGGTAAGGCGACCATGACAAGATGGAATAAATCTCGAATGACATTGACAATTGACAATGACAGTGACAAAAGACACTGACAATGACAATTGACAATGACATTATTATGTATTAATAATTAGTAAACATGGAGGTGAAAACATCTAGAACATGTGTAAGTGGAAAAGATCAGAACCGAAACTTCTAATAATAAGATAATGTCTTTGAAATTTTCAGCTAAAAATATATGGTTTTCTTTGGGTCTTAGTTGTTCGTTGACACAAATAAAGTAATTGTTGTTAAGATACGAGGTTTCCTTTCCCTCTGCTTTCTACCTTGTTATTCTTGCCTCCTTTTTTCCTTCTTATTCCTTGTCAGAAAAATTTTTAACCTCTCTTTTTCTTCCTAACCCTCAGTTCACCTTTTGCATTCTTCCTTTTCTTCTTTTTAATAATCTCTTATACTTTTTGATTTTTAAAAATTCATTTTGTGTCTTGTACTCAATATCATACTAGTGTTCATATCTCAAAATTTACATTCATTCATAGTTTATTTTTATTTTGCTCTATTTTGTTAAGTTCTAGATGTTTTCACCTCCATGTTTACTAATTGTTACTACATAATAATGTCATTGTCAGTGTCTTTTGTCACTGTCATTGTCAATTGTCAATGTAATTCGAGATTTCTTCCATCTTCTCATGGTCGTGTTACCTCATGGTACTCTCATTGCTTTCGGTGATTTAAAATTTTTATTTAATAATATATGGTACCACTTTTACTACACTACTCTTATTTTCTGCCCCCCTTTTTGGAAGGGTTTGAATTTGTTTATGATTCAATGTTGTTTGCTGGTAACAGCCATTTGTTACCCAACATTCCATAATGTGGAATTTTTCACCATTATTTACTAATTTTTAAGTTATAAGTAGTTATCTAATGTACCACCACAACAATTTTATATTATGTTGACTTAACAACCGCGCGGTTGTGACTATTTTTTATGTTTTTTACTTTGTAACTCCAATACTATTTTTTATTTGGTAAGTTCTACACTTTCAATTTGTATTTAAAATGTTAAACTAATAATTGTTCTGAACCTTGTAGGCCTGATGATGGCTATTTAGCCGAAACTAGTCGCCTGTTATACTTAAATAAGTAAATACTATAAATTGAGCATTGTGACTGGATACGGTCTCTTTTACTATAAATTTATTTCGAAAAAAAAACACTTACTTGTTGTTCATATCGTTTTTGTTTCATCCCAAATATGGTAAGGCCATTATTTTGTTCTTTTTGTAACTTTTGGTATTTACTACCGCCGCCCACACTTCACTGTAGTATTGAAATCTTGCAAAAATCTAAAAAATGTTTTTGCTCCAAATGACTTAGAACGTCATGAAACGTGGAGAAACTTGATTTTCGGCGAAAATAAAAAGTCTGTCTATGTGGATGTCTGTGCGAACGATAATTCGAAAACGGTACGGCCGATCCGGAAAATTCTTTCTGCTATCGGTTTTTGTTCAAAAAAGGAAGGATGTATCAGAAGATGAGCTATTCCGGGTTCGAGCATCTACTAAGTGAAACTCCTATTCGATAAGGAAATCACATTTGTCGATACTGATTTCTTTTAAGACGTTGTGCACGTCAAGATGCATCGATTGATATCCATATCGCATGGGCTCGCTGAAAAAAAAATCGAAAAATTTGAAAACAACATTATCGAACTGCCGTAGCCTTGAAAAATTGGGCAGATATTATTCCTTTAACTAGTTTATAGTTTGGGATAGTTCATAAATTGCGTTAAAATACGTCTATAGTGCAACACTTGTCACTTTATCGTGGCTGATCGACGGAGAAAAAAGTAGAGAAAAATGAACGAGCGTAACCATAATGTGCTTGCGCGCCTGCTTCAACCGGCTCAATCGGCTTTTACCAGCTTTTCCCGGAATCAATTAGGCCAGTTTCAGACTGACCACTTTGTGGTTGTCACCTGCGGCAACCACCGGTGGCGACCACAAAAAGTGATTTCCAACTATGGCAGTCATCGGTAGTATTACGAAAGTGGACACGCGTCATCGCAGAAAATTCAGTATCCATGTAATGACCTTGACAGAAGCACTACTCTTATTGTTGTTAAGTCGGCAAAGAAACAGTAAGTCCTGGGTACATCCTTTTATCGCAAGACAATGAGAAAAAGCTCTATACCGAACTATTTACCAAAACATTCACAGTCTTTAAGTTCTGTTCTTTTGATGAATTGTTATTAATTTTAAAATTTCGTTTGACAGGAAGAAATATCAATATAAGAAAGTCTATAACAGAAAAGGAGAAACATTTTGGTACTATAATCATGGCTACCGATACTGGAGTTCCACAATACAGTAAAACCTTCGATAGACTTTATAAAATCTTTAATATTAATTTGGAATGTATTAAATTCCATGCTGATAGGTTGAGACATGTTAACCATATCGAATATATAGGAGAACTAGCAATGATGACAGGAAAATCAAGTACGTTTACAGTTATCCACCACAAAAATTGGTCTGGTATACTACACACAATTCGTAGCGGCGATGCACCACTTTGTAGCGTAAATCGACCATCGATGGTCTACTAGAAGCGCCGTTTTCGCTGGTCCACAGTGGTCCATCCGCACCACCCGCTTGGTCAGTTTGGTGTATAGCTTCCAGTTGAATGGTTGATCTGTTTTGTTTTATTAATTGAAAAGGCAGGATGGAAGTTATTAAAGTCATTTTAATTTCTCAAGTCTTTGTAAAAAGTGTTACTCATAAACTTCACGGCAAGACCTATTAATTTCATGGGCGTGAGATCATCTTGTTTCAGTTTATACTGAACATTATCATTATCTAATAAAACACGCAATAGATTCTTACTGGAAAAATCCATGATTCCAACTTAGAACTGAGCGAGACGTTACCGCAAGCGGTGCATTATGACCACCACCTGCTAGAATCGGACAGGTCTGCGAAGAGGTTAAATTTGCCGCGAATTGAAGCCGGAGACGGTGCACTATTGACGTTGCTTTAGGCAAGGAGTTACAGATAGATTAGACTAGAGTTATACCTTCGCTCTTCAAAAGAAGAGTTCGTTAAAACTATTAAAGATGTTATTTGTGACTAGTTTTGTTCCTAAAGTGGTGGAAAGAATCAGAAAGTGAATATTTAATTTTAAAATGTGTCATAAAATACTTTTCCGTAAAGTTAGATTTTTTATTACATTATTATAAAAATTCACTAATATTATTTCAATATGCAAAATATAAAGGTTTCCAAGAAAATGCGAAAGGAAATTTGATAACGCTGGTAATTTACTAAAATGACTATGTGGAACATGTAAACATAGAACAGATGACAACAAACGACGTCAGGAGCAATTTGTGATGCTGCACATAAAGGAGTGTGCTAAGAATAATTGTTGACGACAAGGTACGTAGCCTTAATCTGTTTACAAAGACATGTAAATGTAATGTACTTGAGTCGCTGAGATAATAAAAGCTAAAAGTTACCGTACGGATTTCGTTGTAGAAAATCTAGAAAAAAAATTAATATAGGGACTTGAAAGATTTATTAAAATTTTTATTATCAAGCTGTATATAAAAAAATATACTACAATGTAAAACAAAAAATATCAGAAGATGAGATAGAAAAGTTATATAAAAAGGTAAGAGAGACAAATAGAGGAAAAAAGGTATGCGAAAGGTACATAATTTCAATAGTAGAGAAATATATCAGATTTATGAGATGTAAACTCGAACAATTAGAAAAATAATTGAAGTAGAAGAACAAGATTTAGAAGATTTTTTTTGTTAGAAATTGAAATAAGTAGGAAAATATAAGAGATGAGGTAGATATAAAAACAAAATGAGAACAGAAAGAACAAGTAAATATCATAAAGTTGCTAATGAAAATACAAGAAGATAAAATTACTTTGAAAATATACAACATATGCAAAAGAACACGCAAACTATGTAGAAAATTTTGGGAAAATATATGAACGAAATATATGATTTGTAAAAGACAAGAGGACAAATAAACAATAATTGAAACAAAATAAAACCAAAATAATTCAGAAAATAAAATAATAAAAAATAAAATGTAGAAATAACTTCCTCTAATTTATTAGGAATTGAACGTAAAATAGGCAAATAAAAAATATCATTCAAGTTGGATTCGCAGGAATAAAATTATCAGGGTCACCAGGACAATTTTTTTTCACTTAAGCCTAGCAAAATGCCAGTATCTCTTATCCAATCAAAACTGATCTTAAGATCAACCATTAATTTTTATCTGATACTTCTTAAAACTAAGTACTTATCTTGCTAAAGTCCATTCACTTATGTCTTTAGTGCTTCTATCTGGTAGTTCACCCTATTATTGGTATGTCATTAGCGCATTATGTTCTGATGTTGTAACGAAGTTACTATCCGTCACAATTATAATATTTAAATTAAATCGCGCACGGCACTGGATTTAGAATTACTTTAAAATTATGTGAGAGGCCAGCCGTACCAGTTGTAGCTCCCGCCAAAAGATGTAGTGGCAGCCCCAACTCCAAGTTGCTATGGCAGACCAAATTGGAGTAGTAGTGGCAATCCCTTGGTCTTTACTTGGATTATCAGTGGCAGTCCCTCAATCTTTAGAGATAGGTCAAGCTGAAGAGAGCCTTTACCATCCGACCGACACATTACAGTAAGAACTGTGTTACATATACGCCTTACTCCGGATTTGGTAATTAGCAGCAGAATACTCAGGTACTCAAACCAGTAGGGCAAGTAAAGACCGCCATTCTGGCCCCCAGTGATTTTGGTCGATACCATAACCACTCCTGGAGTATTTTTCTCTACTGGAGCTGCCCGTGCAAGTGGATTTTATAGTGATAAATGGAAGGTGGCACCCGAGGAAATCCGAAACCTGGACTAAGACACCAAAAGATGTAAATAGGTCGTACGGTTTGGTCCTCTTCAGTCTTTGGATATGATGCTGGTTATCCAGTAGCTGAAGGATCTCTACGTTTTCATGAAGGTAAAGCCTGCTTTCATGTTTCTTTACCGACTTTTTATGCATGTAATTCCCAACTCTCTGTGTATATCTGCATTTCTTCCCTGTCCCGGAGAAATTACCATGGCACGTAATATTTTTTTCTGGAATGTTTGTATAATTTTGATGTTGCTCTTTTTGATATATTCCGACAGTTATATGATGTAACGAAGTTACTTTAATTTCCGTAATAAATAAAATATTTAAATTAAATCGCCACGGAACTGGATTAGAATTAAATTTTATAGGTAAGGCCAGAAGCTTCGAATATAAGGTACCAGTTGAATAGATGGAGACACTTTCGTCCGTTTTTCGGAGACGCCGAAATTATTATTGAACGATTCAATCCATTATTGCGACTGTCCCAATTGGAATTACAGTGGCGTCCAACAGTGGCAGTCCCCCGACCTTTGGAGACAGGTCAAGCTGAAGGAAGAAAAGCCAATTTCAATTGTACCGGAGTCCAGAACCCTCAATCCGACCCCCGCCAACATGGAAGAGTGCCGTACCCTCTTACACTGCCGAGTAGAGGTCCTTGTTACAAACCTTTTCCGTTCACGCTTGGTAATTGGTTTTGTATCATTTAATATAATAAAAGTTTTATTTTTTTGGAATATATAGCTGCGAATACCCAGGTACTAAGCCCAGTGGGGAAAGTAAAGCCGCACTTCTGGCCGCTAACGCCTTGTCAATGCCATAACGACCCCTGGAGATTCTTTTTTTGAACTTATGCTACTCGTACAAGTGTACTACACACTATAAACGAAAGGTGGCGCCAGAGTCAATCTAAAACCTGGACTTAGGTGCCAAAAGATGCAAAGAGCGTTACAGCGCCATGTATCCAAACCAGTTTTATCACCTGGTTGTATATTAAGATTTTATTATGTAACGATAATTTGGAATTTCTTCCAAGTGTCCATTTTTATTGTCTATATTTTAAGCTTAATTCTGCTTGAAATCCATTGTGATTTCCAGATATTGACTCCATTCGTGTATTTATTTCCTGAATCGGGCGTGGGAGGTCCCACCTGCACTGAGCCTCTAGGCCTATTGTGCCCTGCCAGTTTTCACATCAGTCCAGTACTCTTGACAAAGTCAAGAATAGTCCTGATGGTAGCTTTCGCTATCTCTTCGGGTTCAGGATACTGTACCCCAAAGTGCCATTCCCTTTCCCTGTTCAGGTCCCGTCAATAGCATAATACATGAAGAGGAGTTTCGTCCTCTTCCTCACATTTCCTACATAGGGAATCTTCTGATGCACCTATGAGCTTCAGGTGTCTTCTAAGCCCGCAGTGTCCTGTCAGGACACCTATTGCGGTTTTGAGTTCCCGTCTTTTTAGGCATAGTAGCAAATTGTCTCTGCTCTTGGGTAGATCTTCGATAAGTGCTTTGTCCCGGAAGTTCCAACCAGTATTTCCTGTGTTCGTTCCTTAATTGTTTTTCCAGCATACCCTTTATATGTTGGTAGGAAATACCACATGTGGATTGCGGTCCAATTAAAAGTTTTTCGGCTCCTTTACCAGCCAGGCGGTCTGCCTCTTCATTTCCTTCAATGCCCTTATGCCCAGGCACCCATTCAATAGTTATCTTGTTGTGTTCTGCCAGGGCAGTTAGGTTTTTATGGCAGTCCAATACTAGTTTGGACTGTATTTTCACCCTTTGTAATGCTTTAAGGGATGCTTGACTATCCGTGAGTATACGGATTCTCTTATTTCTAAGATCCTCGCGCAACATCACGTTTAAGCAAGCATTTATCGCAGTCATTTCCGCTTGAAAGACCGTTGCCATAGATCCCAGGTTTAAAATGCAAGTTCTCCCTGAGTTCATATGATAGAATCCAGCACCTGTACTGTCTTCTGTTTTAGACCCGTCCGTATACCAGACAGATTCATTTTTCTGAGTCCTGACCTCACTCTTTCTGTCCCTCTCATGTATGGTTACTATGAAAGGTTTCATAAAGTTGTGACTGACAGGCATTCTGTCCGATGGCATAGTTAGCACCGGATTTTCTCTTAGTTTTTCTGCGATCATGGAATGATAACCTTTTCTTGAAAGTTCCCATCCCATGCCGTTTATACCCAGCCTGTACATTGCTGCCAGTGCCTCTTTTTCCACTACTAGATGTAGCGGAGGAAGCCCCAGCAGAACTTCCATTGCCGCTGTTGGCGTTGTTCTAAACGCCCCTGTAATCAGAAGGCATGCTACTCTCTGTAGCTTGCTTAGCTGCCTAGCTGCTTTAGCGCTGTTCGCTTTGTACCACCATATTACGGAGACGTAGGTCACGGCAGGTCTCACAACCCTGGTATGGAGCCAGTGCGCCATACCGGGGTTGAGTCCCCACTTAGACCCCACCATTCTCTTGCAGGCCCAAAGGGCTCTTAGAGCTTTATCCGTTACCCTATCTATATGGCTAGAGAACGTTAATTTGTCATCCAGGATAACTCCCAAATATTTAATATCTTTTGACAGATTTATTTGTTTTCACCACTGGAAAGTTCCTTTTTATTCACGTTTCTTCTCCTTGTAAAGGATTCGTGGATAATCCCTCTCTCCGGCACCTTCGTTTTACCATATTGAGTGACCGCTGCATCCTATCTGATACAACGGCATCAAATTTTCCATTTATAATGATACCTACGTCATCAGAAAATGCTTGTGCGTAGATTTTTTCTCTCTCTAGCTCTCTTAGTAGGTTATCAACCACCAGGCTGTTACTAGAATTAGTATATCTTCTGTAAAAGTGGCCAGTGTGACTTGTTCTAGTTCTAGTATTTCGCACGTGTATAATCCTTCCTTGTTGTACTCATGCCTTTATCTCTGGCAGTTCTCAGTATGACTTTTCTTGCTTAGTCTATCTGACATATATGAAGATAGTATATCTACGTATTGTTTGAGTAACAATTTTTGGAGCAATACTTCATGCCATACCTTGTCGAATGCTTGTGTGACATCCAAAAATAGAGCTGTGCAGAATTGCATTTCTTCTAATTCTTGTTCGATAATATTTGTAATACAGTAAACCTGATCAATTATTAAATGTCTTTCTTTAAATTCGAATTGATAATCTGAAATCAATTTATTTCTCTGTATGATTGGTTTTGGTCTTTTTATTATTGGTTTTTTAAATAATTTTAAAGTGATTGGTAGAAGAGAAATTGGACTGTAGTTGGAGCTTTTCCTGTTTTTGGTAATATGATCACTGCACCTACTTTCCAACTGAAAGATACATGTTTTAATCTTATGGCTGCATTAATTTTTTTATAATTTCTCCTGTGATCAGATCAAATCCAGGAGCCTTCTTTCTATTTGGTTTGGAGTAAACACTTCTGTTAGATATTTTGCAAATATGTCTACTTTTTGTTTATTATCCCTAGCTCATTCTACTTGGCATTTTTTAATGGGTAAAATTGATGTTATTGTTCTTTTGATTCTTTTTGAGTTTTTGTGTTTCTATTTTTAGAGTTTGTATTTTATTGTTTGGTATAGAGGATCTCTTGATCTCTTGTCTGTTGCTATCTTCTAGCTTTCTTCTGCTCTTTAACTTATTTTCTAATTTTAATTGGATAGGTGTTACCTTTTGTAGCTTGAGTTATTTGTTTTGTATTTTCGAGTACTCTTGTTTGTATTAATTTAGTGAAGTTTTCTGTTTCAGTTTCCAATTAAGTTCTTAAGTGACTATTCAAGTTGTTTTTTCTCATAGGTTTTTTTGAAGCTTTTCTAATCCGTAGTTCTGTTTATACTAGTATTGGTCTTACTTTTTTTTTAATGTTTCCTATCGCTCAGTGTTAGTATGAGCGTTGAGTGATCAGAGTTAAGATCCAAATGTTCCTCAATTTTTATAAAGTTTGGTGAATTTTTATTGTGGTGGAGCAGTCTAGAAGATCTGGAACAAACAGATAAAAATACAAACGGTATATTAGTAGTAGAAAAATTACAATATGAGAAATTTGCAATATTAGAAGAAAAAATGGAAAGGAAAAATTAATAAGGTTAATGTTAGAATACAAGTTGACAATATTAGAAAAACAATGGATAAATACCCTCACAGGAATATATGATAAAAAAGTTAAAAATATTAAAGAAAAAAAACAAGGGAAAATGGAACAAAAAATGGACAAAAAATAAAAAACTCCAAGATAGAAATATATCTAAAGTAATTAAGTAGATACAAGGTCAATAGGTTATCCATGTGGTCAAAGCTCTAAGCAAATAAAACTCTGAATCATGTACCACAAATATATATTTTAACTTGAACAAAAAGGAGAGTGTCAACTAGTTTCGGCATCTAGCCATCTTCAGGCATACAAATATTTACAGTCGCTTTTTATTATTCGAGTGTAATTATTTATCGGCCTGAAGATGTGATCAAAGCTTTAATTGCAAATAAAACTCTAAATCATGTATCACAAATATATATTTTAACTTCAACAAAAAGGAGGGTGGCAACTAGTTTCGGCTTCTTAGCATCTTCAGGCATACAAATATTTACACTCGCTTCATATTATATTCGAGTGTAATTATTTTTAGGGCTGAAGATGGCTAGAAGCCGAAACTTGTTGCCACCCTCCTTTTTGTTCAAGTTAAAATATATATTTGTGATACATGATTTAGAGTTTTATTTACTTTTAGATTCCATCCGTATAAAAATAGAACATAAATTTGAAGGCAAATAGAAAAAGATGACAAAATGATCATAAAGGTAAAAATTTGAGCAAATTAAGGGTAGATTTAAGACACAAGATCAAAATTACAAAAAAATATTAAATAAAAGTAATAAATAATTCTATATGATGTTTTTGTTCACAATTGTAGATTTTAAAATTCTTCTTGATCAAATTTTATCAAAATAAAAAGTGTTAGAAAAAACAAAAGTTATTTTAAAGCGAGGCTCCTTTTGGCTTCATTTACATGAAATTTTATACATAGTTAGAATTCATCAAAATTCAAGGGCACAGCAGGAGTGGACTTATTTACCTAGCTACTCATGGGATCAACTATGGTTAGAAAAAAAAACAAAAGCCATCTATACCAACGAACCTTTGTCCTCTCAAGTAAGACATCCTCGCAAGAAAGGAGTGAAGGAAGAAAGAAGGAAAAGCAGAAAGAAGCAGCGGTACTCCCTCCGCAGCCTCCTATTCAGTAACACAGGAAGCATCCCAAAAGAAAACTATCCCCACTAGCGGAACTGGAAGTAGGGACGGTCCGTTAAGGAATGTACTCAGCAGAGCATAGGTCAGACGGTATTTTCTAGAGAATACAAAGCACTGGGTACGGAACCGAAGATCCTACACCATGCTTATAAGCGAAAACTTAAGTATAACAGCTCCGCAAATAACTGGAAAAAAAATGAGAGCCAGCACCACTACCACCTTCTCCGGAACCAGTTATGCAACAGTTGTCAAAATAAATAAAATTGCTATCCTCAAAAAAGCGTTTCCTAAAACAATCTTTAGCGCGAATGAACAAATATTGGTAGAGGAAGCATTATTGAAAGAAATAATCTTGAAATGGGAGGACGTCATCCTCATCGATCGTGAAACACCACAGTAGGCAGAATGGCTCCGACTGAAAGTACCACGAGAACAGAGTAGAACTTACGACATATGAGGGAGATGACATCCCACAGGCGCATACTGCCACTATCTCTCTCGCTAGGAGTTAGGAAATAGTAGAGGAAAAATTTCTACAGCTGATAGAAGCCCAAAATGAAGGGTTAAGAACAACTGAATGGAAACTTCTCAATCTAATGGAAAAATCATGAAAGCAGAGATAGATGACTTATTCTGCCAAAAGATCAAAAAGAACGGGTATACCATTGACTACCGGTTTGGTAAAATCCCCGTGCATGGCCTTAAGCTAAAATAAAATATTGTGGAGAAAGAAAAGCCTTCCAGCACAATAGGAGACTCTCACAGTATAGCCGGAGACACTCGCAGTACCTTCACAGATGAAGACAAGGAGAGTATAGAGAGTTTATACATCTCTAACATCCTTAAAGTTGTGACTAAGCCAGAATTTTTAATTTTGGCTTAGAATTCCAGATATTTGGGAATTAATTGTGGATAAAAATGCATATGTATATTAGTTCTAATTAAGTGATTTCTCACAGAGATCATCGACTGAGATAACATTTCCACCTGTTGTTGCGTCTTAGTATGATATTTTTAACATATACAGATTGCTTTAATTAACGGTTATATCAAAATAGTATCGTAACAAATACCAATTACTACTAAAAATTGTTAACAAATCGAACTCACAAGACGTTAACTTATCTAATGGGATTAAATATTCTGCATACTAAATATTACCCGATAGAAGTAATTTTATCCTTCCAATTCCCTGTCATCGGTTGCCGGTTGCCGAAACTGTAACCCTATACGTTTGCCCGATATTCTCCATGACAGAGTTTATCTCATGAATACGATATTAGAACACCTATAAGACAAAACGGAGGCAGTGGAATCTATCACTGTTTTATCGCTTCCAAAATTGCAATTTCATATTCATAATATTCAAGCGAGGAAATCAATGAATATACGATGTATTGATTGTTGTTGATAGGATTTTGAATGAATAATGATATAGCTTATTTTTAATGGCTTATAAAATTGCATGGTTTTTGCTTACAAAGTTAAAAAAATGTTAAAAATAGACAAAATCTAAATATTAAACAAAACTAGATTAAAATTTATTTCATTGAAATCTAATCTCTGAAAGTTGTTATATGGTTGACAATTGGGACGTATTATGTAAAATTTCTAAATTAGCACTTAATAGTAGATTCTGTAACAAGGTTAGAATGAAAAATTCGACACGAGTGGAAAATTCCGAACGCGAGCGAAAGCGAGTGTGAGGAACCACGAGTGTCGAATTTTTTCATTCTGACCGAGTAACAGACTGTATTTTCTCCACGATCAAAAAGTATAAATCAAAATTAAATTAAATCTGAACACAAGTTATTTGTTGACATATTTGTATTACATTGTATTAATATTTATAGTACTGTGGTACACTTACCGATATTAAAATCTGGTGCATTGGTGTTTTTTCATAATTTGCAATTTCAGGTATTATCAAATTCTATATCTACTTCAAAATGCATAAGAGGCAAGTATTATAGAATAAATATTCAGACTCTAGAGTGTGAATGTTTACATTCTATTTTTAAAAATGATTTCATAATTCATACATTCAGTAATGGTCGTGGAGAAAAGTCTGTTATTAAATTTGCCTATAAAAACTTTTTTAAACCTATATTTTATTAAAAACAAAAAAATTAAAAATATCTACATTAATTGATAATACTGTTGGCAGTATATGCGAACTGAATTCCATATTAAATAGAGACCAGATGTAAACATGAGAAAAGAAGAAAATTGTATTGTTTTTATTTTTACCGTGACTAGCAATACATCGGATATACTTATATCGTACATCGGAAAATAAAATAAACCGTCTAATTTTTACATCTCGAACTTTGAAAAAAAAATTAAGAAAAAAGACACTTTACTGTATAAATGAAACTGGTTACCAGTCACTATTTTTATGTAGTTTTAAAGAATTTAAAAAAGCGAAATTTAATAAACATTAATTTTGGTGACAAAAAAATAGAAAACATAGGAAAAAATTTAAAGAAATATCAAAAAATTTGGAAAAAAACGCTACAAATCACAACAAAAACGACTCAGAAAAACGTAATAAATCGAAAAATACAGCAAAAGAAAACACAAAAAAATTAAAAAAAAAAAACGAAAAACCGGAAATAATTGTAACAGTAAAAAAACTTTAAAAAAATAAAAAATTCGAAAGAATTAAAATAAATTGCAAAAAAGCCTAAACAAAATATAAAAAAATGATAACAAAATCGCAAATAATCGCAAACAAATTAAAGGAATAAAAAAAATTGGGAATAAAAAACAATGATGAAAAAATGTGGAAAATGAGAAAAAATCAACAAAAAAAACGAAAAAACGGAAAATATAACCAAAAACCAGAAAAATTATAACGAAAAAAAAATTGAAAAAAAAATGAAAAAAATCGAATAAATTAAAAAAAATCGCAAATAATCAGAGGAATAAGAAAAAATGAGAAAACAAAAGAAAGAAATAGAAAAAAGAACAGAATAATGGCAAAAAATGAAGAAAAATTAGAAAAATTCGAAAAAAAAACAGAAAATCGTAAAAATGAGAAAAAAACGAAGAAACATAATAAAATAAGAAAGGAATAAGAAAAAATTACAAAAAAAAACAACAATGATGAAAACATAAGGAAAGACGAGAAAAAATCGAAAAAAAAAACGAAAAAAATCAGAAAAATGTGAAAAAAATTTAACAACCCAAAAAATCAGAAAAAAATCGGAGTAATAAGAAAAACAGAAAACAAATTTAAACAAAAATATTAGAAAAAATGAAAAATAAAATTGTAAAATACGGAAAAAACGGAAAGACCAAGCGCTCAAAAAAAAACGATGTAAAAAAACGCAAACAACGATAGAAAAAACACAAACAGCAAAAAAACCAGAAAAAATTGTAGCGAAAAAAAAAATTGAAAAAAAATTAAAAAAATCGAATGAATTAAAAAATCGCAACACAAATCGAAGAAAAATCCCAAATAATCACAAAAAGTCAGAGGAATAAGAAAAAATTACAATACAAAAGAAAAAAAACAGAACAATAGGAAGAATGAGGAAAAAATTAGTAAAATTCAAAAAAAAGCCAAAAAAAAAACAAAAATTCAGAAAAATGACAAAAAACGAGAAAATATAAAAAACTTTCTCTATCTATAAAATAATTATAAATAATATAAAAAAAAATTTAACGAGATAAAAATTATATTATGGACAGAGACAGGGAGTAATAGAAAGAGAGGGAGTCGCTTGGAGGGGGAATAATGCATTTTTCTTATGTGACGCTTGTGACGGTTAAATTCTACTACAAGTCGCCCCCAAAAAAATATCCGACTGAAAAAAGGTACCGAAACGCCGTTCGGGCCCTAATACACCCACCACTGGAAAGACTGAACTATAAATAATTATCATCATATTTTTTACCTCAATACAAATAGCAAACACATCTAATACTGATCAGTTTATTACTATAATTAAGTGATATTTAGGTTACCCATAAATAGAGTAACTGTAAACATAAAACATAAAAAAGTTGGCCGTACCGGGAATCAAACTCCGGCCCTTATACACCAAAACCATATAATATACACATTACGAAAAAAACAAAGTGACAGAAATATTATCAAACTTATCAAGCAGATGCGCAAACATACTTCCATACTTTGTAAACCTTAAAACGGCCTATATATAAAATAAAAGCGTACATCCGATGTACTGCTACTACTTGTCATTTTTCAGTATAACCTATTATTTTAATGTTTATGTGTCACCTACATATATGTACTACTCCTATATCGCCAACGTTCTATCTTTGCCTGTAGAAATAAAGTGTTCCGACAGAAGGAGATGCAAAATCGCAATTGGGTGCCAACGCGCATGCCCATATACATAAATTGCATTGGCGTCGCATCCCGTGGTGAAAAAGGAACGTAAAGAAAAGGAAAGTTAAGCGAACGTAGGCGATTTTACAGCTGTGTCGCCTATGACTATCCGAGACTGCGTGAGAGAGAAACGATCGTCTACACTCTACTATCGGCGACACACTTCTCTCTCAAGCTGGCGATATAGGAGTATTACATATATGGTCACCTATGTGTTTTGCTTTTTTCTTCTTTTTTTTTAATAGTCAAAGTCGCTAAGGCTATTTGGTTTAGTAATACTCGACAGATAACTGTAAATTATACCTTGTCATGTAATCTACATTACTTTAACTAATTAATGTAGCTGATGTCACTTGAAAATTTTGAAAATTTATTTCTTAGTAATCGTAGGGTTTCTAAGTTAGCCAAGCCTATTTTTGTGAATAATTTTAAGTATGTTTTCATATACTACAAATGAATTTGCTGTAGCTACCGCATCACACGTCCCCATTTGTCAGTACTTGACATTTAAAACATCCGTCTAACAGTCCGACTTTAAAGCACTTCCAAATAAATGTTTTATAATTGAAAAATTGGAAAGCAATTAGTTTCAGAACTTTTACTGATCATAAAATAACAATTCCACCTAAGATATTAAATCAAATGAAAAAATATGCAGTAAGTTGATACGCTTAATAAAGAACAATATACTGAAAAAGTTCTGATGACTTATTCTTAGGTGATTGTCGGTTAAACCAATATAAATTTTGGTCATAAAATGCCTCCTTATATTTCTATCACTTTCATTTTCTTTATTGTAATTATAATCTATGATTGCAATTATTCCACTTGTATTTAGCAAAGCAGAAAATACAACCTGCGGCCATCTTCTTGTACTGCGTTCAACTGTATAGTTTATTAATAGTTGATCTACCATATCCACTCCTATTTTCGTATGATTGTTATCCAAAACCATCAGAGACTTTTCAGTTTGCATCAACCTCGTCCACATTATGCATTGACGATAAAAGCAGAACATTCTTTTCCGCTTTCTGGCTGTAAAATACGAGAGTACAGTTCTTTCTGAATACAAATGTATTAAATGGAACAGGATGGTGTACATCATTCACGAATTGGTAAGGTATTGATTGATTTGATAGCCTTAAGACTTATTGTGTTATGCCAATTAGATTGTTGTTATCAGGTCAAAAGGTTTTTTACGTTTATCAGACTTAGCAGCATCTTCACCAGATATTCTCTGGGGAAGGCCACCTATGATTTTTCTGTCCCCAGGATGTTGTACCTCCAACGTATGACACTCTAGACTATTTCCTCCTATTCATTACATAATCTACAGATAGGTTCGTCTTGGTATATGCCCACTTTGTATAGGTGTGCCGTAAGGTCGCAATATCCAGTTATTAGTCTGGTGACATGTCTTATTTGATTTTTGCTTAGCAGCAGAACATCGTTAGTTAGTGCTTTTGATAGTTTTTTGACCTTGAATTTACTGTTTTTCTGGCCCGGCACGAGATTTCAGCTTCAGCAGCCCACCCAGTCAGCCAGAGTCGTACTGAGGATTTCAGAATGCCAAACTCCGGCTCGGATTCCGTAAATTAGGTCGCTGAGGCTTTGCTTGCCAGAGCATCTGCTTCCTCTTTGCCTGTTATCCCCTTGTGCCCAGGAACGCTTTTAAATATTACCTGGTTTTGGTTTGCCAGAACAAATAGGGTTTGCAGACAGTTCCAAACCAGCTTTGATCTGATTTTGTATATGCTAGAGCTGCCTGACAGTCGGAGCAGTATACAGCCAGTGTACCATACCATATAGGGCGCACTGCTCTTTTGGTAGCCATTAGTGCCATTGTTGCCTTGTTTATGGTTTTTGTAAGTGTTTATTAGAGGTTAGTTTTGATTCTATAGTTATAACTAGATAATCACCTCCTGGTTTATTTGTAGTTGCATGTTGAAGAGCTTTGGTAACCTGAGGTTGTCCAGCTTCTTCTTTTTTGTGAAGGGAATTAGTACTATTTTGGCAGGATTGGACTCTTTTGGAGTCTTTTTTGAGGCACCACCTCTTTACGATGCTCAGCAAGTCCTACGGTAGAGGGGATAAAACCCGTCCCTGTGTACATCTTTTGCGGATTAACATCACCCATCAATGACGCTTTAGCTGTCCGATGGTATAGCATTTTTTGTATCCACCTAAGTGTGGTGTCGTCTACACCATGCTTTGCTACAGCTGCTGTCATCGATATGAAAGAGCTATGATCAAATGCACCATCCAGAAATTCTGATAGACCGATTTCTTTATTCCTGTGTGCAGTTTCATATGCATGCTGATTTTAGAATGTTTTCCCTACATGTATTTCAACCAATTTTTCCTATAGCTTTATCATAAAGATCGATAAAGTTGTCGATCTGAATGCTTTTTCTTGAGAGGAGTCTTTTAGAATAAAGACAACATTTAATTTTTTCCAGCTAACTCGAATGTAGCCTTGTAGCTAAACTTGTCTTAAAGTGGCAAATCACCAGTACCAGCAACGTCTTACCCTGCTGTAGGAAAGCTGGGAATATGCCGTCCAGTCCATGTGATTTGTACGGTTCCAACGAGTCTACTTCATACCTAACTTTGCTATGGGATACGACTTTGCCAGTTTCCAAGCCCTTTTTGAGACACTGCGTCTTTAGTTCCACTTGAATCTAGCAGATGTGTCTATAATAGTACCTTCAGATTCGGTTTATTTTCCATCCGTTCTTTATATCTTCCTGATCTGATTGATTGGATTTGTAGCTAGGGTTTTGTTTATCCGCGCTGCTTCTGAGGTTGTTTCCACCCCTTCACAGAACCTTCTCCACGAGTCTCTCTTAGCCTTTTGGATCTCTACGTTGTACTTTATCACTGTGGTGGTATATTGCTCCCACAAATCTGTCCCTTTCGCTTTATTAACTGGAGACCGCGTTTTTTTTCTGAGCTTGCCAAGTTCTTCCAGTTTATATTTTTTCTGGTGTTTTGGCTTGCCTCAGGACTAAAGGTAACTGTCTTTTATTTTTTTTATCGTTCTGTGAGGTACCGTGCCACGGACCAATTTATACTACTTCTCTTTAGATGCGGTCTACTCAGCTGACGTTGGGTGACTGAAAAGGACGTATCTACCTAAGATGATATTAGCAAGCGCAGCGAGCGAACTTTAATACAACAGCGATAGGCCACACACTATCATCTTGCTGAAATATGAGACCGTACGTCATCGATGGAGGGTTAAATATAACTAAATTAAGTATTATCCTCAAAATTTTGACTACTTCTAAACACAGATATTCATACCTTAATTAAGTGTATAAGAACTAAAAGAACTAGAAGAATTTCAAACAAGTTCTAGGACAAACAATCCGTTCTGGATAATAATTTAACATGCAACTACAGGGTTGATAAATCATACCCAGAAAACATCCCATAAACGAACTTGAATCAAGGATTATATATATAAAAAATAACTTCCTAGTTGCTCCTAGTATATTTAATGTTTCAAAGCACAGATCCGCATTTAGCAAAACGCACCATTATAGGAATCACATAACATATTTTGGATAAATAATCAAGAATATAAAATTTTTGTAACGAAGTTTCTTCTTAAATTGTGCACGGTATTGGATTTGAATGAACTTAACATTATGTGAAAAGCTAGAAGTTTCGAATATAAGGTCAGTCATACCAGTTGAACCTCTGCCCGACAGATTGAGATACTCTCATCCGTGCATTTTAGACGCCGAAATTCTTATTGAGTACTCGAGTAGGACGATCCTATCCGTTGTAGTTAGTTGCAGTGGTAGTCCAGTTTCCAGTGATAATCTCAACCGAGCTCGAGTCGATAACCAGTTCCAGTCCAGTTGCAGTACCGGTTCAGCTCTCCTTAGATATAGGCCAAGCTGAAACCAAGTTCAATTGTACAGTACAACCGTCAATCCACACTACTCTAGCCTAGAAACCGTGTTTGTAGTACCGTCCATTATGATACAGAAAGAACCATGTTATAAACCTTTTTTCTCCCTACTTAACGCAGTAGGACAGGTAAAGACCGCCATTTGGCCGCCAGTGATTTGGTCGATACCATGAGGACCACTAGAGTATCTTTTCTCTACTGACGCTGCCCGTGCAAGTAGTCTTCACAATATAAACGGAAGGTGGTGCTCGAGGCAATCGGAGACCTGAACCAAGCCGCCAAAATTTCGCTTGACGACGTAAAGAGCGTTATATTTTATTTGTACATCGAATAGATTTTACTCAGTTTCTGTTATTTATTTAATTAGGCAATCAATATTCAAAAAATGTTTTAATCGAACCGCCATTTTTTAGCAATAAACTGTATAATCAAAAGGAAATATTCGAAACGACTAAAAGCGTATTCTTTTTTCATTTGCCCCGTGCATAATATCTCCATTAAATAGGAATCCAATCGGGATTATGGGCCTCGCCGATCACCACAGCGTTAGTTTTAAGCGGTAAGCGTTATCAAAAATGCAAACTATGCAATCGAAAAGTGGAAAATAATGACTGAGGTTTGGCCGTATATGCGTTAGTATTCATGAACGACAGGTGATATAATTTTATTTTTTAAATCAACCATCGGCGTAGAGAAATGAAATAATTTTATTACAATTTCTTTAGACGCAGTTCTGTGTCAGCGGAAAAAATTGTCAAGGGGACCATCTTGGTACCGACACTCGGAGGTGGTACCTTTATACAAGAAAATATAGCATCAAAAAATTTTTGCAGTAGCGTTCCAGGTTTCGGTTAGGAAAAAATTGGAACCAATTGGACAGTCGCGAGAATTTGTTTCTCCAGATTAATTCAAAATAGAAATTATTAATCAATATTCCGTTTGTTTTTCCGAAGTACAAAATTAATAGAAAAGCCAAAAATTTAGAGACATTCAACGAGAAAATGATCATTGTAAACAAAAATATTAGAGCAATTTTTGGTTTTTGGAATTTAAGGTGTAACGTGTAAAAAAAATTAATAGTGAAATATAAAAAAAACAGTAAAGAAAAAAGTAGGAAAAAATTGTGGGAAAATTTTTTTTGAAACAAAGAAAACCGTAAAAAGTATGTGAAAAAATTAAGAGGGAAAATGGGAAAAAGTAAAAAAAAAGTTTAAAACACAAGGAATACATTAACAAAGTAGGGGAAAAACTAAAAAAATAGTTGGAAATATAGAGTTTGAAAAATAAAGAAAACATTAAAAAAGTATGTGACAAAAAAAGGGGACAAATGGCAAAACTGGGAAGACAATAAAAAAAAACAACAACAAAGTACGGCAAAAACTGGGAAAAAGTGGAAAAAAATATTGGAAAAAAAAAGTTCGAAACTTAAAGAAAACAGTAAAAAAGTAGGTGAAAAAAAGGGGAAAAATGGGAAAAAATGGGAAAGAGAAAAACCTAAAGAAAACCGTAACAAAGTAGGGGGCAAAGCTAGGAAAATAGTGGAAAAAAATAATTAGCAAAAAATAGTTTTAAAACATAAAGAAAACAGTAAGAAAGCTAGTTGAAAATGGGAAAAACTGGAAAAAAATAATTAGAAAAAAAAGTTTAAAACATAAAGAAACCAGTAAGAAAGCAGGTGGAAAACGTGAGAAAATGGGAAAATGGAAAAAAATATGGAAAAATAGTATGGGGAAAAAAGGAGAAAAAACTACTAGAAACAGTGGGAAACAAGAGTCGGAAAAAGGATTTATAACATAAGGAAACCGGTAAAACAGTTGGTGGAAAACGGGAGGAAATGGGAAAAAATGGGAAGGAAGTTTGAAATATAAAGAAAACCATAACAAAGAAGGGGAAAAACTAGGAGAAAAAGTGGAAAAAAATACTTAAAAAAAAGAGTTTAAACGTAAAGAAAATACTAAGAAAGTATTTGGAAAAAAGGGGGAAAATGAGAAAACGAAAAAAGTTTGAAACGTAAAGAAAAAGTTACAAAGTAGGGCGAAAAGAGAAGGAAAAACTAGGATTAAAGGTGGGAAAAAAAGTTGAAAAAAAAGAGTTTAAACACAAATAAAAGAGTAAAAAGGTAGGTGGATAAAAAGGGGAAAAGGGGAAAAAAGGAAAAAAGTTTAATATATAAAGAAAACAGCAGCAAAGTAGTTGGAAAAAGGGAGAAAAACTAGGAAAAAAGTGTAAAAAAAAAGTTGTAAAACAGAGTTTAAAACTAAAAGAAAACAGATGTAAAAAAAAGGAGGAGAGGTGAGTCAAAATGGAAAAAATTAAGGAAAAAAAATTGGAATATAAAGAAAACATTAACAAAGTAGGGAGAAAAAAGGAGAAAAAACTAGGAGAAAAAGTGGGATAAAAGCAGGTCAAAAAAAGGGGGACAAATGAGAAAAAATGGGAAAAAGTGAAATAAAAAAGTTTGAAAGATATAGAAAACAGTAACAAAGTAGGGGGGAAAACTTGGAAAAAAAGTGGGAAAAAATTTTTGCAAAAGAAGTGTTTAAAACATTAAGAAAGTAGGTGGAAAAAAGTGCGAAAATAGAAAAAACGGTAAAAAAGTAAGGAAAAAATTTTGAAACAAAGAAAACATTAAACAAGTAGGGGAAAAAGTAGGAAACAAGTAAGAAAAAATAATTGGAAGAAAAGAGGTTAAAACATAAAGGAAACAGTAAAAAAGTAGGTGGAAAAAGGGGGAAAATGGGAAAAAATGGGAAAGAAGTTTGAAATATAATGAAAACAAAGTAGGGGGAAAAAGGCAGAAAAACTAGGAAAAAAGTGTAAAAAAAAGTTGGAAAAAAGAGTTTAAAACATAAAGAAAACATAGGTGAAAAAAAGGGGGACAGGTCAGAAAAATGGGAAAAATTAAAGAAAAAAAAATTGAAACATAAAAAAAGCAGTAACAAAGTAGGGCGAAAAAAGGAGAGAAAACTAGAAGAAAAAGTGGGAAAAAAGCAGGTGAAAAAAGGGTACAAATGAGAAAAAATGGGAAAAAGTGAGAAAAAAAAGTTTGAAATATATAGAAAACAGTAACAAAGTAGTGGGGAAAATAGGAAAAAGTGGGAAAAAATGTTTGCAAGAGAAGTGTTTAAAATATTAAAATATTAAGAAAGTAGTAGTAGGAGGAAAAGGTGGGAAAAAGTAAGGAAAAAATTTTGAAACATATAGAAAATAGTAAAAAACTAGGGGGAAAAAAACTAGGAAACAAGTATGAAAAAGTAATTGGAAAAAGAGATTAAAACATAAAGAAAACAGTAAAAAAGTTGGTGGAAAAAAGGGGAAATGGGAAAAAGTAAGGAAAAAAGTCTGAGTTATAAAGAAAAGAGTAACAAAGTAGAGGGAAAAAAGGAGAAAAACTATGTGAAGAGTGGAAAAAAATAGTTGGAAAAAAATAGTTTAAATCAAAAGAAAAGAGAGGTGAAAAAAGGGAGGCAGATGAGAAAAAATAGGTAAAATAGGAAAAAAAGTTTGAATTAAAGAAAACAATAACAAAGTTTGTCGAAAAAAAGGGAAAACTAGGAGAAAAAGTGGGAAAAAATAGTTGGAAAAAAGAGTTTAAAACATAAAGAAAACAGTAAAAAATGAGGTGGAAAAAAAATGGGAAAAAAGTGAGGAAAAATTTTGTTTCAAACATATAGAAAAACAGTAAGAAAGTAGGGGGGAAACTACTAGAAAAGGTGTTTAAAACATAAATAAAACAGTAAGAAAGTAGGTGGAAAAGAAGCAAAATGGATAAAATGCGAAAAAAGTAAGGAACAAGATCGAAACAGTAATAAAATAGGAGAGAAAAAAGGGAAACAAGTGGGAAAAAATTCTTGGAAAAAACGAGTTTGATACATAAAAAAATAGTAAAAAATCAGGTGAAAATAAAGGTGGGGAAATGAGAAAAAGTACGACAAAAAGTTGGAAATATAGAGAAAACAGTAACGAAATACGGGAAAAAAGGAGGAAAAGCTAGGAGAAAATGTGGGAAAAAAAGTTAAAAAAAAGAGCTTAAAACATAAAAAACCAGTAAAAAATTAAGTGGAAAAGTGGAAAATGGGAAAAAATTAAGGAAAAAAAATGAGGAAAAAAGTTTGAAACATATAGAAAACTGTAAGAAAGAAGGGGGAAAACTAGGAGAGAATGTGTTAAAAACATAAAGACAACAGTAAGAAAAAGTAGGTGGAGAAAAGGGGGAAAATAGAAAAAATGGGAAAAATGTAGGGAATAAAATTGAAACATAAATAAAACAGTAATAAAGTAGGAGGGAAAAAACTAGGAAACAAGTGTGAAAAATAATTGGAAAAAAAGTTCGAAACATAAAAAAAAAAACAAAAACACAGTACAGGAAAAAAGGAGGAAAATCTAGCAGAAAAAGTGTGAAAAAATAGTTTAAAACATAAAAAAAGAGTAAAAAAGTATGTGTAAGAGGTGGGAAATGAGAAAAAAGTAAGGAAAAAAAGTTTGGAAAATAAAGAAAACAGTAACAAAGTGGTTGTGAATAATTTTTTACGCACTCCACTGATATTCAAGTGTTAATATTCATGAACGTCGGGTAATATTTCCTCGATTTTTGTTATCGCGGATACAAATTTTCGCCAAGCTGATCTAGTTTTTTTTCCGGTTTTCCTATATGGAAATATCCCAGTCATTGATTTTTATGGATATTTTATATTGATAATACGTGACTGGTATGTGTGACGTGCGATATGCAATGGTTCGCTTGCTTTATAAATTGACCACTTAATGGGGTCTGAAATTTTTCGCCTCCGATGACAGAATGCTAAATTTTTCTAGATTCAAGGAAAATGGTTTTACAATATCTGACGGCAAACGTGAAGTTCTTATTTTAGAAAAAACAATCTTTTAACGTTCCATCAGTTTGTCACAAGAAACGATTTTTTTTAAAAATAAATCTATTATAGTATAAGCCTTAAATAAATGTATAAGTAAAAATGAAAATTTTGTTAACTAGTTTAAGTTATATCTAGCAACCTTCATTCCTGAATTAATCAAAATTATGAATAAAGCACATGTGTATAATTGTCTTTTTTTAGGAATATTAGTTATAAATAATAATTAATCCTGTAAATAATATTGATAACTTTAACGCATATTTAAGAGGGTATTTCAAAAATTCGGTTTTTTGAATATTTATTATCTAGAAGACGATAGAAACACGCTATAAAAGCATTTTTTCAGAATTCGACGTATTATGTAATTTATAGAGACCCTAACACGGCCGAGCACGGTCCTTTCATGGTACTCAGCGTACGGTCGGCTCACCTCCGCTTTTCACAACGAGTTTGACGGATCATTGAAGTATTTGAATATGTTCTCTTTTGCTTAAATGTTGTTAAGAAAAATTTGAATAGTTGAGTTCTTAGAATGTATAGTAAGCCTTACTTCATCAGCTTCGTGGCAAGAGTTTGAAAGAACTATTCAACTAATCGACCTAATTTTTTTTGTAATTTTCCAAAACCATGTTGGATAAATTTCAATGGAATATTATCCAGAATTCACAAAATAAACTTATATTTCGTTTAAATTCAATATGGTTCATTTTAATTTATACTTTTGGCCAGTGCTGTATATTTTACCATTCCATAATCTAAAAATAGATTGTTATTCTGTATTGACGTCACTATGACTGTCGTGCCAAGTGTAAATATATTGTTTGTACAAAATAATTCACAATATCGCCATCTCCCTCTAAGCGATATAATATTTCTAAGAGCGACAAGCGCAGAAATACCTGTGATCGCCGGACAGGTCGGTTTTCTTATTGGAAAGAAGAAAAACGTTACAAATACCCACTTATAAATCTTCTAAAACTATAAATGTCTCGACGTTATAAAAAGCGGTTCACCGCAGTCTAAAAATTAATAATATAATAAATTTTCTGAGATTTCAAAAATGTACATAAATTGTAAATATGTTTTGTAGTAGTGAGAACAGTTGCTCTAATAATAATAATGTCATAAAAAATGCAATATTAATAATTTTGGTTTTCTACTAAATGGGTGAGTAACTAACCCTTACAGTTCACTTCAATAATTTGATTTATTTTGTGGTAACATACTAATTCCTTATATTCTGTATTAAGGCGGTCCTTTGAAAATTTAGGCAGCGTTAACACGCTGTCTGCCGTAGTAAATTATTCCAAACTCATATCGATTCTTAATTATATTTGTTCACATGTCGCTATAGCTTGATCGTGGCTTTTTTGTAAACAACATTTAGTTAAATTTTTAAAGCTTTGAATAGCTACAAAAACAGACAAATTTTGAAATAATGTCTACCATTTGCAGAAAATTATAAATTTTAAAAAACCTGCCTAAAGTAAGAAAATTTTGTATATTTTTGGTGTTAGTAGATCAACAATTTCTTGCCACAAACTCGGATCTTACTTTACTCGAATACTCAGTCAAGGACACCCCAAGGTCATGCCTGTTGAAAACGTTTTAGCTTTAAAATGGATTCGCAAAATTCAATTTTTAGAAAATACTTGAAATTTTGAAAAAATACAAAAAATTAATTTTAGTCAAAATTGAACATGTGTGGGGCATTTCTAATAACCTACGAATATGCTAATATCGAATATTCGTATACTGCGACCTTTAAGCTCAATGGTGCCCGACTAAAGGACAATAATATCGTTTAAACATATTTAAGTGTGGTATCTTTAAAAAATGCTACAGTCGGGAGAAAAAATCATGAAATTATGATAAAATAAAATAGAATGTCAGAAAAATTGGTGAAGTGAGATATCGTTGGTACGATGATGAGTAACAGAGAAGTAAAAGATTGCATTGCCGATAAATTCATATTATTTGTGATCAATATACGATCAAATCAGAGTATTTAATTCGCAAGAGTGAAATACTAAATTAGAAGTAACAGTAGCAAAAATATATTTATATTATCTAGAAACAAAATAAACTTAAAATCTTATTGAATGGAAGTCATAGTTAGAGAATGCTGCCAGTGCCAATCACCAGGGAAAGAATCCTTCCAGTTGAAGTTGTTGGTGCATCGATACTGAACATCTGAATCTGTTAGTAGATGTAAAAGTTTAATTTCAGATCAGAGAAAACTGTTTCCTATTCCCCGTTTGAGGAAGCTGATTTCGTATTCGATTCCCTCGTCATTGATTGATTTGATGTAACCCAGTTGTTAAGCCAATTCTGGCTATAATGTATCATCAGCATCATCAGTCCTTTTTCTGATAACCACTTTATCTGTAAACTGAACAGATGACAAATATCGTCTCATTGCAATGGCATTATTGCTAAGAGGAATAAAGAAATGGTTGTTACGTGTTCCCAGAACTCTTCTTCCTGAGCTGCTTTTCTTTAGCGAATGTAGCTATTTCTTGTACAAAAATGTATTCAAATCGTGTCTTTACAGTTTCTTACTTGGATTTATAATATTTATAAAACTCGTAAGCGAACAGGGAAAGGGAATGGTACTTTGGGGAACAGCATCCTGAACCCGAAGAGATAGCGAAAGCTAACATTAGGACTATTTTTGACTTCGTCAAGAGTACTGGACTGATGTAGATGTGAAAACTGGCAAGGCACAATAGGCCTAGAGCCTCAGTGCAGATGGGATCTCCCACGCCCGATTCAGGAAAAAAAATGCTTCCCTAATGTGCTGAGTATTCATTAATAACCCTGCAATTATCGCATTCATGTGCCGTAGCTGTGAAGTTCCACTTAGCTGTCAGCCCACAATCA